>CM051393.1:3268123-4680623 GCA_028015245.1 Cardamine occulta
GTCACAGGTCCTCTTCTTCCAGATGTTTTTAAGCTTTTTATGATCTGGGTTTGTTTGTTTCAATTTATACTTTTTCACAGTTTTATTTCTGGGTTTTGATCCTGCCCCTGAACTGATTCAACTATGAAGTTGTTGTGGTATCTGTTAATGGACGAAAGGATTGAACTTTATTGGAATATTTCAATCAGGCTTGTAAGAACATATCTTGAAGCAAAATAGAAGACTTGTTTGATTCTTGCTGTATCTGTTTTATTCGATTTTAGGAGCATCAAGTGGTATTGGGGAAGAGACTACGCGTGTTCTTGCTCTTCGTGGTGTTCATGTGATAATGGCGGTAAGGAACACAGATTCTGGTAATCAAGTTAGAGAAAAGATACTTAAGGAAACACCTGAGGCTAAGATTGATGTAATGAAGTTAGATCTTAGCTCCATGGTTTCCATCAGGAGTTTTGCATCAGAATACAAGTCTTTAGACCTTCCCTTGAATCTCCTAATGTAAATTCCCTAAGCTTATTGTTAAACACTTAGTAATTGCTGGATTAGTGGATGTTAATATGTGTTAGTCGGTCTTAATCTTCGTTCTTGTTTTTGAAGCAATAATGCAGGGATTATGGCATGTCCCTTCATGCTTTCTAGCGACATCATTGAATTACAATTTGCAACTAATCATTTGGGTATGTTTAATTTTGAAGAATATATGATCGTCCATTTCTTGCTTCTTTGTAGAACCGTTGCATGTTGCGGTTATTTCACATGTTAACATATGATGAGGAACATTTTTGTTAGAAGATTTATATTTTTACATTTTTTTCAGGTCATTTTCTGTTGACGAACCTTCTTTTAGATACGATGAAGAAAACAGCTAATGAAAGCAATAGAGAAGGAAGAATTGTTGTTGTTTCATCAGAAGGTCATCGATTTGCTTACCGGGAAGGGATCCGTTTTGACAAAATAAATGATGAAGCAAGGTGATTGTTATGTGATAATATTGTTCATTGCTTTTGATTTCAATTTTTAATAAACTAATAACTTCCTCTTACTGTTTCTCTACAGTTACAATACTTTGCAAGCTTATGGTCAGTCAAAGCTCTGTAACATATTGCATGCAACTGAGCTCGCTAGGCAATTCAAGGTAAAATGATATTTTGCAGGTGATTGCATTAAATATTAATCAACTCCAAAGGCTAAAGAGAAAGCTAAAAGGAATTAAGTTTTGTCTATCTTTTGGTTTTGCTTAAAACAGGAACAAGGTGTGAATATCACTGCCAATTCACTTCATCCAGGATCCATTATGACCAATCTTTTACGCTACCACAGCTTCATAAATAGTAAATTCTTTTCCTCTATCATTTTTTTTCCTTTGTTTTCCTAATACTGCATATTAGATTGATACTGGATAAATACCGGAATATATGCAACAATCCTAAAAATTACGCTATCTTGTAACTCATATCCTAGGTGATGATTGATCCTGTATAACTTTGTCTTAATTTATGCATTTTCGCAATGTTGTAAGCTTGTCATGAATGTAATGTTTATGATCTAACGATGGATGCATCAGAGAACCAACCGGTAATATCATTAATTTTGTTTTTATTGTTTGATGCAGCAATTGGTAGTGCGGTGGGAAAGTATGTGCTGAAGAGTATTCCACAGGTCAAGTTTTTGATTTCTACATCTAATTTACCTCCAAGTTAATCATCTTGCTCAAGCTTTTGATCATTCTTTCTCAAGGAATTGTGATTTTTTGATACGGTTGTTGCAGGGAGCGGCAACTACGTGTTACGCAGCGCTACATCCGCAGGCAAAGGGAGCGAGTGGGGAATACTTGATGGATAACAACATATCTAACCCTAGTTCTCAGGGTAAAGACAAAGATTTGGCTAAGAAACTGTGGGAGTTTAGCTTGAGCCTAACTGGTGAAGAAGAATCATAGATACTTACTGTCTTACAGATAAGAAAGATCTGGTTTAATTGTGTGACTATAAAAACATAAGTTGTGTAAGTTTTAATAACAAAATTCTTATGAATAAAAAAAGCCTTGTTGTGAGTCATTGGTTCTCTAACAATATAGTCCATTCAAAAGTTTTCTGGATTTAGCTGTTGTGGAATCAGTCTGATGACCTTTCATCAGACCTATTTTAATAAGACAGGCTGGGCTGGTCTATAGCTGGGATGTGGAAGAGTCTGCCTAATCTGGTTCATTCTGATTTCTGAACAAGAGGTTCCGGTTTATAACGATCTCTTGTCTTTGCACATGGTTTCTGCAAAGACAACACGAAACTCTAACTCTAGCTTTCTCTATTTGTACGAGTCAAATGCTCTGTATTTTCGAATTTATAAAAAAAAAGTGCCCACACGCAGGATCGAACTACGGACCTTCAGTTTACAAGACTGACGCTCTACCACTGAGCTATACGGGCCATTTGACAATATCGCATACATGTTTTGTTATTCACATTAGCGGAGTAGCGGACAGTGCTATAAGTTGGACAATTAATAGGTGCTGAGATTAGGAATGTCAAAACCCGTCACATTTAACCCATCCCACGGCGCATTGAACTTAATTATGGTTTTTAGTGAGTTGGTTCATTTAAGATAATAATTCTAACCCACAATGCATCATAACCGTAAATTTTCGAAATTAAAGTAACAAAAAAAAAACATCATTGCGAAAATGTTCATAGTTTTATTATAATTTTTGTGCTTAATAACATATACACCATATGAATGAACAACTATATTATGGCTAGCAATAGTTTTTGAGAGAGCATATATTATTATAACAATATAAGACACATTTATTTTGCTAAAGTTTGAATAATCATTTGAACAATTAAGCAAACAATTTTTCAATAATTTTGTTTGGTATTAAAAGGAATCATAAATCAATAAAAACTCTTCTAAAATGAATTAAACTACTATAAGTATATTATATCTATCCAAAGTCAACACAAATTGTTTCACAAACTATAAAAAGTTTAAACAAATAAGAAAAATTTATAATGGTTAGTGAGTCATCTAACTCTATTTTAATATTTCATATGTAGTATACAAATATAAAGAAATTTATATGGCATAAAGTATAAATATATAAAGTAAAAGAATATTTTGTTCCGGAGATTAGCTTGCAATCTCCGCAGTTCCAACCCCCAAAGACCACATACCGCGATGGTCAAATCCGCAACACCCACATTTTTTGGGCTTCTACGATAGGAATCCTAACCCTCCCAACAGTGGTGCGGATTGTATGTAACTCACATATTTTAAACCATAATTGACACCCCTAGCTCATGTTATAGTATTTACAGAATTGTTTTTGTATGTTAAAGTCATATTCAAATAAAGTTACTTATTTTCCTAATCTCTTAAATTTGCGGACAGATAAAATATAAAAAATTCTAAATTTTAATGTATGTTGCATGGATTCAAAAATACGTGAAAAGCTAGTCTTCAAAAAAAATTAGGAAACTAGTATGTTTTGAAAAATGTATATATGTAAAATATATAATGAAGCATCAAAGATCAAATTCGAACTATAAAAAAAATTGTTTGAAATAACACAAATCCAATACATAAATATTAAATACCTTAATTATTTAATGATAAATATTATAACACTCAAAGTCAAAAATTTAGACCATAGCTTCATTAGTATTTTCATCAGTTCCATCTAGGTTAATTATGCTCATAATTGTTAGGGGGAAACCCGATGAATAATTCATATTCATTAAAGTAACTAGTTTTTTTGAAGTTACAAACAAGTTTTTACATATTACGATTCCAAGTAAAAAGCAAGACTCCATCGCATTTTCTAACAGAATCGGATGTTTATGTGGTGCTTTTTAGAAAACGTGTTTCGATGGCTAAAATTATAGTATTCGCAGAATAATTTTTGTAGGCTAAACCCATATCCAAATAAAATTACATTCCTAATCTTTTTTTTTTCAACAGCATTCCTAATCTTCTAAATTTACAGATAGATAACATATACAATTTTTTAAAATTTAACCATAGATTTCATGGAATCCAAAACAAATACGTGAAAACAAATTAGGAAACATATAGATTTGATATGTATAATGAAGCATCAAAGATCAAAGCCATATTAAATACAAAAGATTGTTTGAAATAACATAAATCCGATGCATAAATATTAAGTAACTCAATTGACGATAGAGATCATATCATTCAATTATTAACATCAACTAGGTTTATACTCCCACACGTTGTGCGGGATTTAATTTTAAACTATTAACAAAATAAATCGTTGAATTTTACCAAATGATATACAACATATATTGTTAAGGATAAATTATATTTTAGAAAAATGATGAATTGCTAGATACTACTACAGCGGGTTCGACGAATACAATAAATCCATTGAAAATAAGTTCATCATATTCATATCGTAAGATTATTTTTGACCAATTTATTTACGTCTTTCTCTGGATCCGATAATCTGATCCACTAGTTGATGTCATATACTTTTCAATCTGATCCACTAGTTGATGTCATATACTTTTCTACATATTCAATCATTTTACATAATGAATGATATTTAAAATATTTATTGTCATATGTGCATGCATACATCTTACCGAACTTCCGCAAATTTCTCTTTTAACATTTTCACTACTGTATATTTCGTCATCTTTTAAGACGCACTCATTCACTTCTCAATATTTTTCAGATTCTCTTCGCTCACATGTAACTAATAGATGTGTAAATTGATTCTTGATCTAGATGAGATTATATCTTCAAATTTTTTTTTTACTCACTATTTTATCTGATCAATTGCATGATCTTTTTACTAACTTGAGCAAGTGTTAATTGCATGATCTTTTCTCTGAACATATTATGGTGCATGTCATGGTGCATGTCATATTTGATTTCTAGAGATCTCATCTTATCCTTAAACATATTTGTAGATATTTTGTATTTTTCTTTAGATCACAATCTATTAACATTCATTTTGTACCAAAGTACCAAAGTCAACTACCTCTTGAGTTTCTCAAAGATTCAAAATGAAATAGGTCTCATATCGCAACTTGCAAGCCATTCATTCTATTAGTTGCATCGATAAAACTCATTACAATATTGAAAGCTATATTCTCTGGTTTGATTTATTAATACTGTAGTGAGTGTTTTTTCTCATAAAAGGTTTTGGGTAATCGGTAAATTTTCAATGTTAATTAGTTTAGGCCATGAATGAAAAACACGTTTCGTCATTAGATGAAACATGTTTTCCACTTATGGTCTAATTTAATTAACATGAAAAACTTACCGATGAAACCAAAACCCTTTATAAAAAAAAACATTACAATATCCATAATTCTAAAAAGAACATTATAAACCAAACAAGGGAATAATAACATGATAAAAATCTTATTGTTATCATTAAATCATTCTTAAATCTTACTATCAAGATAATTAGTGGCCGCAAGAACTACGACTCGGACCAGAAACTAACTTACGACCCGAAACAAACCCCTCCTTGGACACTCTCTTCGTGTACTTTCCCAACCCATCTCCCCAAGCCTCTCCGAAACTGTCACAACCACGATACGGTACCATAGCCATTGAACACGTCAAGTAAGTGAACAAGAAGAACATAACTTTGAGAAGCTTTTTCATCTCCAATATCTTGAAAAATAAATCAAGCACTAGTACCTGTACAACTTTTGAGAGTTTCAACGATTAACCACGCATATTTAAATGGTTTTTGTTTTTGTTTTCTATGTAAGTTAATGCATATTAATGAATTAGTTTAACTCTATTGACTGACTACACGATTGGAGTAGAATGTGTTATGGTTTTTATACATTGTATTTAATGCTGGTTTATTTAAATTTGACTCTTAAACTTAACTTAAAGACCGTATTTTTAGGTACATAGATTATGAATAATATTCAAATGGTGATTTCGATAAGTCGTTCTTACATAAATAGATTGCATTTGGATAGAGCGAGAGTCAGACCCTTCTTTTTTTTTTGTCAGACCCTATAATATACAACTTATTAAATATTTTTTCATTTAGAAAAGATGATTTTTTGAAATTGACAAAAAGAAACAAGAGTTTGGAGGAAAAAGTTTTGTAGACTAAGAACGGTCAGAGAAAATAAAACTTTAAAAACAATTTGTAACTTTAACCTTTTTCGTTTAAATAATAATTTATTATGAAGGAGAATATTCTGAAAATGAAAGAAATTATTTTTGACTCTTATCTCTTCTTTTTTTTCATTGGATGTATGTGACTCTTAGGAATTAGGAGTATTATATTTTTTGAGCATATAAGGAATTAGGAGTATAAGAAAATCAAAAGCTTAATACATAGATTTTATTCAGAAAAATAAAATAAAATACAAACTCTTTGAAAGAAAACTAAAGACATATTTATTGGTTTTAAAAGTCACAAAAAAAGCTACAAACTCCTCTGTACTTCTAACTTAAAAAGAAGGTTATGAGGTAAACCTCATACAAAACATATACCTATTTCCTTATATTCCAATCTTCAGTTTCTTCAGTCAAAATGCATCACACTGACGATTCTGAGAACAGATCATAATATCTGTATCAAACAAAGTAACAGCATCACTTCCAAATCTTTTACCAACAGAACCAAAAGGTGCTTCATCATCACTGTCTATACGACTTGGAGCCACACGGTTCTGATACCTTCTCTTGTTGATCAAGAACACATTGAAGAAGTAACTCACAAGTTGCTCTGTCTTCTTCCCTTTGAAACACCTTGCTGCTTTTTTCCAAAAATCCAAAGGATCCGCAATCATCATGTCCTTAAACCTCTTCTCTTGTTTCTGACTCCACCTTAGAGACACTTCTTCACCCATTTCATTGAATCTCCATTTGAAAAAGGCATCGCCGAGTTCACGTTTTAGCTCCATTCTCTTCTCTGCAATGTGAAATCTAACGCATTCAATAGAATTAGAGATGAAAGAGTCACAGCAGCAACTATCTGGCCTTCCTTTTCCAACTAAATCATCTTCGAGCGTCTCATCTAAAGCTTCTTCATTCTTCAATGGCCATATACGGGTTCCTAACCATTTAGTATCACTAGCTGAACTAGATCCTGTCCATTCATCCACTTGGGCTTGGTGTTTAGGTCCCTCTTTCACAAACCTTATTTCGAAATCTGTTTGGTCTGGTTGTTTTCTGCAATAGTTAAGACATTTATTTAGTTAGAGACACCAAACTTTCATTGAACCACGAGCTAGTACAGTGTATGTATCTTTACCTCGCAACAGACTTTTGATCATCATCATCATACAAAGAAGGATACATAGAAGAATGCACTGTTCGGTTGCCCTGCAAAAGATTATCATCATGAGTTAAGCGATCTCACATGTAAAATAAAAAAAAATGTAAAATGAAGCTGTTCTCAAGACATACCTTGAATTCCGGATAGTCTCTTTGAACAATTAAAGCATTTCTTGCTCTAACCAATTGCATCCAATACGCGTTTCCGGTATACCTCTTCCACTTTGAATGATGTGGTATAACTCCAATGGAAGGATCATCAGGAGATCTTGCAGCCAAAGTTAGCCACTTCAACATTTTCGATAAATCTCCTTTCTTTTTAAAGGACAAATCCAAACCTTGTACTTTAGTAGATACAGCAGAATCATCAGTAAGAACAACACAAGAAACTTCTAGTCTTTCACCATCATGATGGCTGCTCACTCTAGATCTCTTCATAGCCCTATGGAAGTCTGAGCTCGACTCTACGTTATGCGAACAGCCAACAACCATAGCACGGTTACGCTTTCGACAACTTCCATTTTCTAACAAACCCTTAAATCCCTCTCCTAACTCATGCAACATACCCCCATAACACCCTTTCTTTTTACAATCCTGATTCTCCCAAATCACAATCCTCGATGACTCCACCGCCCATTTCTCCATCCGGTTCAAATACTTGAAGTAAATCAACCTTAAAAATGGAGACACTAATCTATCCAAACCTAATTTCTCAGCCACTAATCCCCATAACCCTTTCCTAGTCACAGAATCAGACCCTCCTCTCTCCCTAACCAACACAAACAGGTTAAACAAATCAACCTTTTTGCCATCACCAAGAATCACAGGAAGACGCCTATTACTACTACCCTCTTCCTCAAGAAAAACCAACAAAGCTTTATCAAACAATCTCCTTATTCTCTCTTCACATTCATCAATAGACTTAACCTCAATATCAATGAATGAACTTGAACAACGATTCAAACTTGACCAACCTGCCATTTATTAAACCCGTTTACCTCAATTTCCCCTTTTGCATCATCTAATCAAAAGAAAAAGGTCACTCCTTTTAGTAACCTAAACCAAAACAAACACAAATAGATCCATTAATTGAACAGTTCTAAAGCTAATTTTCCAGAAATGGGTCAAACAAAAACAAATTTAAGATTGGATTTTTAATGAAAAATTTAAGATTTTTTGCCTTTCTTGATTTCTGAAATTTTCGATTTGTTTCTCTATTGGAGGATATGGACTTTACAGTTTTACCTGGGGATTTTAGCTGCAGAAGACAAGAGGCTCTCATGGGTTTAAACTCCGCCGTTGTTATTACAGAAGTCACAACAGATACTGACAAAGTTACAAATTTTGAGATCAAATGGAAAAGGCATGCAAAGCACTTAAACTAGAACCCTTTGTCTGTTTTTCATTTTTTTTTACAAATCTGGGTTAAGTTTAACCCAAAAACAAATCTGGGTCAAAAAAGATTTTTAAAATTGATTTATGTGATTTAAAAGAGAAAACTATAGCTGAGACATGAAATAAAACGTATTTCGAGGTTTTTCTTATATAGAGGTTCAATGGTGGTGGTGACTAATATCTTTAATCTAGGATTTTCAAAAGGAATCATCTAATTTAGAATATGGACCAAGTTTTTAATATATTTTAATTTTATGTGTGTTTTAGTTATTTCATCATTTTTAAATCTCTTTCTTCTACTTTTGTGGGTTATTTTAAGATTTGCATTGAAATATGGGACTGAATACACCTAATTTTACCTTAATATGGATTTTCCTTTCAGTAAAACATTGAATTTCAAGATAAATTTGTCTTTTTCTTAAAATTCACAAATATTTTCCTTACAATTGGTTTAAAATATTCAAACATCCATAAATGCAAAATCACAAATAACTAAGAAAGTAAAATTTGGATTACTAACAAAATAATTAAAGAGACTCAAGACTTCTTTCCCTGTATTTTATACATATAAAATCACAGTTATTTTCAAATACTAAAATCGAAATTCTTTGTCGTTGTATATTTTTCGTATATCTTCATAATTGTTGTGGTCATTTGGTTGATGAGAAAAATAATTGTTTCAACCTAAAGCATGGTCTATTCCTTACCTAAAGATGATATCTGCAAGCAACCAAATGTCTCCACGATTTAACAAGCTTGCGACGACTCTGATCATTGAAATAGAAGTCATTTCACTCGCAGTATTTCAATAAACAAGTATTTAGTCAAACACGTTGTACCTTCGTAAGAACATAAAAACTCTGCGAAAAAATCAAGCATGTTCAAAGACAAGAATTAGAAGTAAAGAGTAGTGAGCAAATACAGAGATACCAAACTAAAAGGGTTCAAGCGGAAAGTAACACAAACAGAGGATTTATTACATACACTAAACTGAGTACAAAAGAGGAAATAAAGAAACAACAAAGCATCTGAAACCTTTTCGGGTTTGTCTTTTGACAACAATTGAATCATCAAGCCTTGAAGAGAAGCTCGATGGCTTCGAAAAAGAGAGGCGCGACTTCGGGAGTGGGAGTTTTCACTGCGCATTTCAGACCTGGTTGGCCCACCATTGCAGTGAGTTCGATCAAGAACGGTACATCTCTCGGAACCTTTGCTGATAAATAGATCACATCTTGATTCCCGTTCTTACGCTTTGCTATGAAGAACATGTTGAATGCTGTGAGCAAATCAATAGTAGATTCGACACTCGTGATGGTAATCCCGGGGAATTCTCTCTGGACTTCATTTGAGTCCGGTAACGACCTCCATGTCTGTGAGAAAACGAACCAGAATGTTCATTCATTGATACAGTTCACGAAACCTAGAGAACCAGCTTAGCAAGTATGGGCGTTTAAATCCAAATAAAAACCAAAGCCAGCCACTAGTTTCCTAAACCCAAACCGGTATGAACAAAGCGCTAGTCTTAAGGATGTTTGGTAAAATGTTATGTTACCTCGAGGAAGGTTCCACGTTCCATTCTACCATCTTCACCAAAAAGAGCATGAAGTATAATCTTATCAGTGAAGTACCAAACAGGCTGCTGATTGTTTTTGACTGCGACTTGTAAGAGCGAGCTGGGAGGCCCAGGAGACATGTTCTGGAACAAGACCATAGGTAGCATTGTCCTGGCAGATGTCCCGGGATGCAAAGGCGGAATCTGAAACAGTACAAACACGGATATCGGTTTCAAAGATTTGGACCTAAGTTTCAGACACAAAAGTACAATCAGATAGAGTTACCTGAAGAGGTCCAGCAGCTGCAAGACCGAATGTGTTCTTGTTGAATTGAATCATGAAACCATCAAGTACCGCCTGCGAGTTGTTCTCGAAGAGCATACTGTAGAATACTTGCCCATCTCTTCGGGATAATTGACCGCTTATCTGCAGACCTTGACCAATTGAAGCTGGCACGACAACAGGCAAAGGAGGACTGCGATCGAGTTCATAAGATATGGTAAGCTTCATTACAAACTAAGCAACCCAAATTGACTTAATGAAAGAAACTAGTCCCACCGGTAGTTAGTTTCATTATTCAAATCATAACTTACCCAGATGGAGTCGTGGGTTCATCAACCGGGACAATAGCAGCATTATCCAATCCCATCAGGTCACCTAGCAGGTCAGGCACAGGAGCTGGGGCTGCTGGTGTAGGAGCTGGTTGTCTTCCTGCAGGCTGTGGGATATTACCTGTGGTGGCTGGAGGGGAAGCTGCACTATCAACCGGATTACTGGATGAGTATCCTGCTTCACTTCCTTCCGCAAAGTCCTCGTCTTCTGTTTTCTGAACTGTGGTTTTCAAGCGAGTAACAAAAGCCTCTGGGGGTTTGTGGTACACAGATGACAAGGTCGAAATATTTGTAAGCAGCTCATCAAGGAGTGATGGGTCAAGTTGGTTCGAGTCGTCAGTAATCACGGGCTTTTCAGCTAAAACAACATCCTTGGCCGCCTAATGAAGAGACATGATGAGTCAGCAAATTACAGCTCAAGAGAAAGCTCAACCGGGTAAAAGATATTTGTTGCTTGAATAAACAATGCTGAATATATTTATTCTGGACTAGCTGAGTCTAAGAAACCTATTAAATATCAAGGTAACACACCTCAGGATCAGTAGATAGAAGACGCCAGTATATGTATGCACGATCTCTGAGATCAGGATTATCCGTCTCCACAGTAGCGTTATTCAAGACAACCTGAAAACAACAAACATTACGGAATGAGCAAGGCAGAACCTGAATCACATACACACACATGGATCAATCATAAAAACAAAAGTGAGCATGAGAAAGACAGAACCTGAATCATCTGTTGAGGGCCTTCAGTAGGCTTCTTCAGAAATAGCTTAACAGTAGCAGTTAGAAGCTGCAACTGGACCTGCGCTGGTTCCTCAGGAAAACTCTCAAGGAAGCTTTCAAGAAGCTCATCAGCATTGTCAATTCTTTCAGCATATTCACCAATGATCCATATCATAGATGCCTTTCATGATGCCAATGGATGCACAAGTATAAGTGCACTGATTACAGATTAAATTAGAATGGTATATTTACAAACCAAGAAAGTTATTACCTTAGCTTCTGGTTCATCCAAGGTGTCTAAACTCTCACAGAGTGTTGCAATTATGGACTCATATCTGTAGGAAATTATGAATATCATAGCCAAATTATAATAGAGCTTACAGCTTTTCAAAATGCCAGTACGTCAGTGAATGAGAAATGTCAACTTACGTGTTTGGATATCTTCTGAAGATATCTTTAATGACAATAATGGCCTCCTGAACAACATAGTTTACTTTGATCTTGATCAACTCAAGAAGCACACTGATGCACCGTTCGGCTGCTCTCTCTAGTTTGATAGCACATCGGCCTATCGCACGAACAGCCTTTCTAACAAAATCAACGTCTACTTCTGTGGCATACTCTTTGAACTCCAGAAGAACCTACAATAGCATTTTCAAAAATCATAATGATATGCACCAACAATATTTGGGACATACAACGGATGGTAAAGTAGTGTGCGGATACCTGGTCAATGTTTCTGTCAGAGGCAAGTTTTATCATAATCTCCAACTTCTCCATCTTAACATAAATTGGGTCGTTATACTTGCAGAAGAAAACCTAAAACAAAAGGAATACCATTTGCAACATAATCAATAAATGCAAGGATACATCAGTTATTTATTCTGAGGCCTATGAGGCACAGGTCAAGCTACCTTAATTTCGTGGGCCAGGATAGTGGGTCGTTTTTGCACAATAAGATTAATGTTACGAAGTGCAACATATTGTATCTCAGGTTCGGCAGAAAGCAATGTAACAAGGGGTGGAGCCATCTTCTTGCAAAGATTTCGAATCACGTCTGTACTAGTAATAAGTTCCATTTGTTGAAGGATCATCTGTAAAACAATTACCAAAAATAGAACAGAAGGGGGAGCGCATTAGAAAATATGCAAAGGCATAGTTGATCTTTTACAAACAAGTTTGACAAGCTACCAGTTAACAGTAGAGAGGAAAAAGAATCAAATGAAAGTCGCTCACCTTAACAGCTGAAAGCACAACAGCGCAATTGGCATGTTGCAACCTTGGCGTGACTCTCTCAACAATATTTTCAGCTTCACGGGGATCAGCTGCTTTATACCTCGATAAAGCATCTAATATAAAAACTTGACCCCACCTGCCATGATCACAGTCAGTACTAAAAGTGGAGCTAACAAAAGCTTATCCAGTACTCATATTCCAAATTCAAAACAGTGGGTCATATCTACAGATTAAACCTTCCATAACAAAAATAATTCCCAAACTGCTGTTTGAGAATAGACAAGAAGATAAAGCATAAACAAACTGAGTTCACACCACATCTAGCAAGCCATTTCATTACCATCAACATTCCACTAACTCCAAATCTTTAGGTCAATACTCTTTACCTTCTTAGGTTAGGAAAGCTTAGAATGACTGGCCATAGATATTCAATACTAAACAGAATGCATTGAAACTACAGAAATGGAGATAAGGAGAGGACTTACTCCGTGCATTCATTTAGAGCGGTAAGGAGCTTTGTAAGAGTGGTACTATTGATCTCAAATATGGGGCTAGTACTATTCTCTTGAATCTCTGCAAGGGCTGCTACAGCATTGGCAACAACCATAGGATTGTTATCTGATATCAAATCCTTCAAGGCTTCAAGGAACCCCCTATCCTCAACCAATTCAGCATTTATGTCAAAAAGCTTAGCAACGCAAATAGCAGCCGTCTTCCGGACATAAGGATCATCATCCTAAAAACAAAATGATGCACACGATAAAGTAAAAATTGACTAGTTAAGATGCAACAGATTCTTAAGGGCAATAAAGATGTTTGATATCAAGTTCCAGTGAAAAGGTAACATTTAAAACTCAAACCTTTAGGCACTTTTGAAGTGGATCACATAGATATTCTGTTATTTTATCAACACGAATGCAGCCCATTGTCCGCACAGCCAAAGCACGGATCAGCGGATTTGGATCCTGTGAATCCTGCAGAATACAAACCAAAATTTTTGCAATGATCTGTTCCTTTCCCTTTTATCTTATTCCCCAGCTTCAGAACAGAGCAAAGGAATGACACATGTTTTTGTTTGGGTAGGCTCACTGAAAATACTATATGCCAGTTGATTGAGTGTTACCTTTACAAAGGTATTCACTGCGAGGATAGCAAGATCTGGCTGACTTTTCGCATAATTTATGAGATACAGGTAAACAAGCTTCTTCAACTCCAAATTTTCCGTTTGCATGCAATTGACTACATCAGTGAAAAGTGATGAAACATCCTTTCCAACAGTCATCGCCGCAATAACCTTCTTAACTGCATCTTTTCTCTTATCCTAGGAAACAGAAAGTAACAAAAAGATTTTTAAAAACTACATCCAATATATAAAAACATCCTTCCATCTTAAATCATTAACATATGCATCTTATTGAACACAAAAAATGTCAAAAATACCTGTTCTGAACATTCCAACTAAACCTAATCGGTTAGTTTTCGTTTGTAAAGACAACTCGTAAGATCAAAACGACAGTTCAGTTAACAATCTCTGATCCTCTAAGCAACTAAATTGATCCAGATTGAACAAGTTCTAATACACCAATCTAAGCTCCACTAAAGTTACTACGAGATTACACACATCCCTGAATTAGCCATTCTCAAAACCTACCAAATTCTCTCCAATTCTACACCTATATCCCAATCAATTACTCGAAACATCACCATGACGTACGAAATCATCCCTCTTCCCAGTAAAAATAACGAAACCAATTCCACTAAAACAGCAACAAAATTTACCGATTGTGAATTCAAATCCAGAACTACACAGATCTACCATAAAAATGAATAATAATAACTCTATAATGATGAAAATGGATCATCGAAGGAGAGATCGTGAATGTAATAATGGCGGATAACAGATCTACCATAAAAATGAATAATAATAACTCAATAATGATGAAAATGGATCATCGAAGGAGAGATCGTGAATGTTATAATGGCGGATCACAGATCCATACGTAGACTATACAAGCAAAGATAGAAAGCAAGTGAGAGATTATGAAAAACCTTATACTGCGAATTAAGCTCTTCTTTGAGCTCAGGGATCTCTCCCTTCTTCGTCGTCGAAAAGTATTTGGAATCGTGACCACTCATCGCCTCCTTTCTTCGATCCGAAGTTTTTTCTTTTCCGAGTTTATGTGTGAGAGAAAGAGAGAGACGATGACGGTGAAATGGTGAAACGGAAGACGCCGGTGACGATTTTTCTCAAGTAATGGGCTGACTATTTAATGGGCTCTCTGATAAATTCAGCCCATTTTTGAAACTGTTTCCAGGTGGCTTTTGTAAATTAGTGAAATTAATTGGTTGGAAAAAAATGAATTGGTTTGATTTTTCTCTTCATAATTAGGCTGGTTTGATTTTTCTCTTCATAAAGACCAATATTTTGTTATAACAACGTTCAGTGATGCTTCAACAAACAGATCATGTGGCTTAAAAGTTGGCAAAAACATTTGTTGATTCATTGGAATTTCACACAAATTTAAAAATAATTTTAAGGTATGAATAAAGAGTTTAGTTAAATGAGAATAATCACTATAGAGAAGCTTTTACTCTAATGAGTTTATGAGAGGCTCAAACATGAAGACAAGCCAGTCTGCTTTTGCTGCAACAGCTTCACGAAGCTGAACTCCGGCGTAGCATATGAACAAATCGGCTCCACCAGGTTTACGTGCCTGCAAGTGAATTAATTTAGTTATTCGGACAACATTTGAGAGCTCAATGTTATTTGTAGATTCTCAGTTAATAAAAAGCTTACTTCGAGATCAGTAGCACCATCTCCAATCATAGCCATAGTCTTGTAGAGACGACCCTGAAAAAAAACACCCAAGCCTCATTGGTACAGTGTTATATTCAACAAAAAATCTGGAGCTTGCAAAGTAAGAAAAGTTTGATGAACCTTTCGTATTTCTTGTACCGCCTTGGCTTTACCTCCACTTCTTGATGTAGGTTCGTTCTCATCAAAGCCCAAAAACTCGCCGGAATTTCCAAATAGAAGATTGTTAGCAAAGATATTCTCTAGTGGGATGCCAAGAATGGATGCTACAGGCTACAGTGAAAAGAAAATTAATTAAAAAATTTATCACCATGATTGTAGTAGTCTACACAAGAAATGATGCAACAGGCCATATAGTCTACACAAGAGTGAGTACGTTGATCATCTGTCGAAAACCTCCAGATATCAAATAGACATCAATTTTATTGGCTCTGAGCTTCTTGACCAACTCTTCAATGCCAGGGGATAGCCTACACAAACCAAAGAAACACATAATAACACATTTCAGAAATCAATCTGGACATGGCATGTTCCACATATCTTGTGCAGAGAATCAAGCAAGCTAGATGTTAATCTCTCTTTTGGTCGAAGTAGATTTTTTTTCATTCTTTTGTATCATACTAAAGAATGAAACTAACAGCATATGCGAGATAAATGTAAAACAAAATCAGTACCTCGGGGGTCTCTTTTCGAGAAATTCCTCAACTTTCGAATGAGAAGGCTTAAACAAAGAAAGTCTTGCGGCTAGAGCTTCTTCAAAGGGAACAGATCCACCCATTGCTCTAAGAAAGCAATACTCAATATGTTTAGGTAAAAAAAAGCCGAGAAAAATCATCACAGCTCTAGTATATATGTGCGTTGGGTTATACCACAAACCTGGCAGTCCATTCAGCAACAGCCTTTCCAGCTCCACAAAACTCTGCAAGTTCATCAATACCTTCATCCACACAAACCGTGCTATCAACATCGAAGCATACCGCTTCAGCATTTCTCCAAAGATCAAGAATTTCTAGAATTTCAGAAAACCAACAACAAACAAGAGAAACTCAGCAGCAAAACAACGAAATCAATAAACAATTCAAAAGTTGCTAATTTAATTCTTATAACTCTTTCATCATAACTACTAGTACAAAGCAGCTCAAATAACCAATTGCACAACCATGTACCACATGTTATTCCTCTAAATCCAAATACAACAGATTCTAAAGTAATGAGTAGTAGTTACCTTTAGAAGGCACAACATTGTCGTCGTGCCCCAAAGCCGACAACTCCTCCTGTGGTAGCACAGAAGCAGTCAGTGGACGGAGCAATTTGGGATGGTTCATGATTGAGACACGACCTCTACAAGGATATCTACTTAACTCAAGGTAAGACAAATCAGCAAAACGTGATGAGAGCTTTGTACAGGGAACCTGAAGTGACACAATTCTGGAACTAATTAATGCTTCCATTAAACTTGGAGCTGCAAACCAGAAAAAAAACAACCAATCATATAATTCTGATGTTCAATTCCACCCTCCAACAAAGAGTTTGGATGGAGTCAAAGAAAGATTTCCATGTATTATAGCGTTGGCTCTAGGCTGCCTAAATATTTCCAGTTTTACTAAACAAATTTATGTAATGCATCTTCTTCAATCTGTAAGCAAATTTGACAAAATCAAAAGAACAAACTTTAGAATGTTGATATATTGGTGGTGATCACAAGGTGAAAGCTCATGAACAGATCTGTTTCTGACAATTTTTGTTTTCAGGAGAGAATCATAAGGCAGTATGTATAAGAATCGAGTCTAAAGCTTACAACTTGAGCTCACTAATCCCGTTCCTGATGAATCTATCTATTAGCATCACTCAGAACAGAGGAATGATACATAGAAAAAACATCCAAATCAAATCCTAAGAGTTAAGGAGAGACGCATTGACAAGGAATTGAGGGAATGTAACTTTCAGAAAATAAGATCGAAGCCGGAATTAATAGAAAAATTCAAAGCTGAAAGCAAATGATTTTACCAACCTTTTGAGCGTCTCTGTGGATGATGATGATAAATCTCTGGAAGCGACTTTCTTCAAGTCTCGCCGCCAGTGTGATTAAACAAACCCCAACGTCTGAAATAAAAAACCTCATTCAAAAATTTATTAAAATAATTATTTTTAATTAAATTGAAAAACAAAAACCGTTCTCCAACGGATAGGTCCTAATTTAATATTTTTATAATTCTTTAAGTACATTTTATAAATAATTACTTTTTATAAAGCTTTTTACATTCTCCATTATCATCTAGAGATACATATAGCAGAAAAGTAGGACTCATAACATTATTTGTTAGATTTGATTCGTATTACACAGATTATAAAAATATATATATGGTAGATATGGTAGAGACGACACATATATATATATATATAGTCATCTAGGAAAATATATACAGTAGAACCTCTATAAATTAATATTCGATAAATTAATAAAATTTACTAGTTTCAAATCACACCGGTATAAAAATGAACAAAATTCGATAAGATAATAAGATAATAATTTTTTTAGAATCTCAATGTAAATATATGATCCCATTAATAACATAAATTAATAATTATGTAAATTTTCATATATATATATATATATATAAAGATAATATAATTTTATTTTTATGAATTTAAAACTCATAAATAACTTTTTTTATGTAAGAAAATATTATGTTGTATTTTAAACTATTTTATTGTTATAATGTAAATTAAATTTTTATAAAGTAAAACAAACTTTTTTATAAATTTATAAATTTTTAAATTATAAATATGCATAATTTTTATTTCAATAGTTGTATAGATGGTTTAAATACAATAATTAAAGTTACTAATTATAAATTTAAAATTTATGTTAATTATTTTTATAAGTGAATTCATCTATAATCTTTGTTATTTGTTATCAAAATAATTTAATTTTTTTTTAATTTTAAACTTTCAAGTCCAAAATTATTAAAATTTATAATATCTAATACATTAATTTTATTTAGATCAAAAATGTTTAATTTATTTATTTTTAATTTTTGACAAAAAATCTATATAAATTAATATCACTATAAATTAATAAAATATCATGGTCCCAACATTATTAATTTATAGAGGTTTCACTGTATAGAGAGTTGAGAGTTGCCAAAAAAATAGATTACAGACACTAAATAAACTTTAAAAACTAACCAAACAAAACCTAAAGAACCGAATGGAACTTCGGTATTTTAAGAACCAAAAGCCGTAAAAACATACG
This sequence comes from Cardamine occulta, assembly GCA_028015245.1. Lineage (NCBI taxonomy): Eukaryota > Viridiplantae > Streptophyta > Magnoliopsida > Brassicales > Brassicaceae > Cardamine > Cardamine occulta. The sequence continues at coordinate 3,286,994 of CM051393.1, forward strand.
GAGACTAAGAAAGAAAGACTATGGTACGCGTTAAACTGAGTAAAGTAACTAAACAAACCTCCAATGACAAACAACCATACAAGACTCAAGACCTGAAACTGTTTCGACGACGAACTAAAACATCAAAACTATGACTTCTGATCTTTTTGTCCTCACTTGAATTTTATAGACTCGAAAAATATGGAACTTGCGCTTCCTTATGATGGCAACGTGGAAGCAACAAATAACCAGACCTCGACCAAATCTGGTATTGATTTCTAGTGGAAGAGACTAAGAGAGCCGCTTAATCGACTCACCAAACATTTCAGGAGGAATGCATGATGACCGTGGGAGTCACTGAAACCGGAAGGATAGACCCTTCGCCGAGTAACTAGATCCCACAACCATCCACGCCAAAACCTGCAAGACCGGTAGCTCTAACACCGCAAACGAAGCCAAAAACCACCACACAACTTCAAGATCTGGCTCTGCAAACCTCACCTTCAATCCATCACCTTCGAAAGTAATTAAGGTTCCACTGAAAACTACCTAAACTCAAAAGTCGAGCAACGCAGCAGAAATCTAAACCTTAAAGAGAGAAATAGAGGTGACAAAGCTCTATTTCCGGCTCGCACATCATAAACACACAAGAAACCGTCGAAATAAATCCTAACTAAACCACTACTACTCTGATCAAGCCAAAGCAATCTCAAAAACTAGACTACACAACAACCTAAACCAAATGAAACTTCAGTAGAATCAGGCATAGAAATCAGAGAGCTCGGCCAAAATAGTAGAGAATCCGGCCACAGAAGCAAAAATGTACCATCACCACCACTTGTCCAAACCAGAAAAGCCAAGCCATGAACGAAGAAGCAGGATAGACCCTTCGCCGAGTAACTAGATCCCACAACCATCCACACCAAAACCTGCAAGACCGGTAGCTCTAACACCGCAAACGAAGCCAAAAACCACCACACAACTTCAAGATCTGGCTCTGCAAACCTCACCTTCAATCCATCACCTTCGAAAGTAATTAAGGTTCCACTGAAAACTCAACTAAAACCAGAGCAGAGAAATGACTAAAGATCTATAACCATCCCGCAGCTCCCGCATGTAACCATGCCGCCTGGAGTCTCAATCGAAAATCATCAAAACTGTCTTCAAAGCGGCTCAGATGACACATATATATAGAGGTGTCAAAATGGGATGTCCACATCCATTTTGACCCATCCAATATTGTCTATTTTGATTGTGGACAAAATATTACATGTGTACATTTATGTCCATGTCCATTAAGGACCAAACCCATTAACGTCCGTGCTAAATGGGTTGTCCATGGACCAATAGTTTTTGGTGGAAATTTGTGTTTTTGTGTTTTTTTTGTGGGAAATTGTGTTTTCGTGTTTTTTTGGCGAAAAAATGTGTTTTAACATTTTTGGCGGGAATTGTGTTTTCATGTTTTTGGCGGAAAAATCGATTTTGTCCTAGATTTTTGTAGTCTATGGTCTGTCCATTGTCCAACGGTATCCGTCTAATTTTGTCCGTGGACCAAATTAGACATAAATTATTTTAGTCCATTTTGTAAATTGGTTGTCCAATGACAGTCCATAATTAATTGGACATGGATAGACCATGGACGATCCATCCATTTTGACACTTATACATATATATAATACTGATTTTTAAAGATATATCGTATATGTTTCGTCTTTAACAAACAAAAATCATATATGTTTTATATAGAGGTCTTTTCTTTTGTTTTAGATTTATGTTTTGCATAATGCTATTTTCTTTTCTTAAGATATATATTTTGTATAGACCTCTACTAATATATTAGGATACTGGATTCCTAAGACAAATAAAATAAACCGAAATTTGATGTGTTTTCATTTTCTGACTTGTTCATGGCACAGAAACAAATTAAAACTTAATACAGAACTCAGAATATTTATCGGATAATATCGACTCAGGATATATGTACATACATAATGTTTAAAGTGGAATAATACAACACATACTGCCGACAAAAAAAATACGTTAGTATGAACGTTCCGGTTCACTATTGAACCAAACCGAGTCAGAACTCCAATCAAACGGCGTGTACTTTTCTTCCGGTAAGAACCGGTTTCGACAAATCGGACACGTCATCTTGCGGCAATCAACGATCCAACGGTCCAAACAACTATGATGGAACACGTGTTGACAATTAGGAAATTGTCTAACCTTATCATCGGACTCGAAATCGGAAAGACACACCGTGCAACAATCTTCCGGATCGGTTAAGAGATCGGAGAAACGAACCACCAGGACAAATTCCTCTATCAGACTAGATGACGTGGAAGGGATATAGGTCGACTGGGGAAAAAAATTCAAAACAGAACACTGGACTTGACCGTTGAACTTTCAAAGGTGGAGTCAATACTCCAAAAGTCCAAATGAATGTAGACGATATTCGAATTATTCAGAGGCCCCCGATTTCGGTGACGAAACTTTTTATGACTTTTAAATATATTTTATAAATAATTGTTTTTATAAAGCTTTTATATTCTCTACTATCATTTAGAGATATATATATAGCAGAAAAGTAAGACTCAGCACATTATTTGTTAGATTTGATTCGTATTAAACAGTTTATTAAAAATATATATATATGGTAGATATGGTAGAGACGACTACATATATATAATACTGATTTTTTAAAAGGTATACGTATGGTAGATATGGTAGAGACTACACATATATATTAACTCCTTTTTAAAGGTATATCATATATATATTTTTTGTTAAATGTTTTGTTCGAGCTCTAATATATTAGGAGCCTGGATTCCTAACATAAATAAATAAACCAAAATTTGATGTGTTTTCATTTTTCTGACATTTCCTATCACAAATTAAAATATAATACAAAACTCATAATATTGATCGGATAATATCGACTCATGATCATATATGTACATACATAATGTTAAAAAAGTGGAATATTATAACAAACACTGCCGACAAAAAATTATTAAAGAACAAAACCGTTAGAACGAACGTTCCGGATCAGTATTGAACAAAACCGATTCACAATTCCAATTAAACGGCGTGTACTTTTCTTCCGGTAAGAACCGGTTCCGACAAATCGGACACGTCATCTTGCTGCAATCAACGATCCAACGGTCCAAACAACTATGATGAAACACATGTTGACAATTCGGAAGTTGTCTAACCTTATCATCGTACTCGAAATCGGAAAGACACACTGTGCAACAATCTTCCGGATCGGTTAAGAGATCAGAGAACCGAACCACCGGGACAAATTCCTCTACCAGATTAGATGACGTGGAGGGGATATAAGTCGGGTCGGGTGTAGAGGTGTGGTCTAGAAAACTTGGTAAACCGAAGTAAGGACAAAGAGCATCTAAGATGTCTCTGAAGAAACCGATGACGTAAAGTGTTTTTAATACGTATCCCGGAATCTGAAGCTCCTTAAAATCTGTAGGAAGACCCATGAGAGAGAGATAGAGAAAGATGAAGCTAGAAATGTGGAGGAACAGAGACAAGTATAATTGTATTTATATAACTATATAAGTGAGATTTATAAATTATGTTTTAGAGTTAAAAGCAATACTAATTGACTCCGGCGGCTAAAGATATGTATTGTTGCCCAATTGGATCAACAATGGTGGGTCTATTATATTGACTGTGTTATATAATATCTTTTTCTTTTTTTCTTTCTGGTATGATATTCTTTAATTTGGCCGTCATAAAAACAAAGGAAGATTCCTTAATATTATAGATTCCTTAATATTATATTCTTATGTAAAATTTAATATCGAATAATAAAGTTTTTGGATCTTGACTCTAAAAGTCAAGGATTCAGGAGTAAATAAGTTCATATATGAAGATGATGTTACATCCAAATTAAATTATTCTAAAGTTTACTTGGCACATGGTAAATGAATTTTTAAAATAGTTTATCCGTTTTAACAACAAATGGGGATGTAGCTCAGATGGTAGAGCGCTCGCTTAGCATGCGAGAGGTGCGGGGATCGATACCCCGCATCTCCACTTTTTTTATGTTTATCCTTACTTTTTTTCTTTTTATATGTTTACCAATTTATTATTCCACAATCCATCGTCAGAGACTTTGTTATTTGGGCCTTTGGCTATGAGACACATAATTTAAATTTAGACGCTCTCATATTTTATCCACACGTAAAATATTTGATTAAGTGATAAAGACTTCATATGGTCCCATTCCCATATTTGATTAAGTGACAAAACTATAACTATCGAAAATGTTTACAGAACATTTAACTTTTTTTTTCTTAGAAAAATTATTTAACGTTTCATACATTATGAATGAATTTTCAAACATTTTAAAAAAGCAAAAACTGGATTTTGAAAAAATCAGGAGAGAAAACAACACTGATATTACCAGTATTGTGCAAGTTATACAAGTTTGTTTTTTCTTTTGGTTTTAATGTTAAGTTACAAGTTAGGAGTACTATTTGATTCATTCACGTAATCTCTAAACGACATAGAATTATAAAAATATGGAAGTTTGAATTTAATATTTTAACGGTATTAGGAAAAAGAGAGGAAAATGGTAAAGTCAAATTGTATTAATGTGTGAGCTAAGATTTACAATAATGGATGGCCCCCAGTATCGTATTTATTCATATGGCCTTCGTGATTGTGATTTTGATTTCTGAGTCATCTTCATCCGTGCCCCGGGGAACAACCAAAGATCTTTACGTTTTACCAGTTAAAAGAGCAAAATTTAAGAAATTGGTCATAAAGACTTCAACCCAAATCATTTAAAGCCCTCACATGTGACCCAAACCCGACTCTTTAATCACACGTGACTAAAGACCTAGGCATGCTCTACATTAAACTTAAGGTAGGAATGAAAAATTAAACGGATACGACGACCAAGTCCGGTCCAAAAGGTAAGCGGACTAAACAACTGGCTAGAGCCACTAATTTATTTTATATTTTTTATTAATCATATTTCTAAAATTTTGATATATATATATATATATATTAAAAATTATTACAAATGCATCGTTTTGTAAATAACAAATTTTTATAATTCTAAACCAGTATAATTCAATTATTTTTTTAAAATTTACAATCCATCATCAATAACCAAAATCTGAATTTTTTTTAACAATTATTTTCTACAAATAGAATTAATAAGGAACATAGGGATTATATCTTAAGAGGCACAAACCTTCTTTTTTTTTTGCTTATTTAATACAATTTCAAATAATTTTGAAACTAAGGGAGTGTATTGGAAAAATAATTTGGAGAGTTTAAATTTTAATGAAATTTGAGATGATTTGGTTGAATTTTGGTGAATTAGGAATTTTGTTATAAAATTCTCTGAAATCTCATATATAAACCATGAGATTTTAATTTTTTGTATTTTTAACTAAAAAAATCCTTAAACTCTCAGGTGAAACTTTAAATTCTAATTCTTGATATGTTTTCAATCAGTGGATTTGATTGTATAATTTAAAATCATTAATTCAATAATATAATTTGAAAATTTATTTCAAAAACATTTTAAAATTTAGTTTTTAATAATACATAGTTTATTATTTTAATTCAAATTTTTAAAATGCTCGGTTCAATACACTTTTAATATAGTTTGAGATTTGAAATAATGAATGGAAAAGGGGCTACACAATTTTTTTTCTTTTATTTGGACCTGAAAAAATGAATAGAAAAGGGGCTACACAATTTTTTTCTTTTATTTGGACCACAAATCTTGTTGGACCGACTCTGACCACGACATTTTTATAATCACAATAACAAGTATCCTCAAAACGAAACATCGGAGTTTCAAAGTAGCCGTCTAATGTAAATTATTTCTTAAAATATTGGATATGTTACCTAGACATTATTTGTTTAGGAGCAAAATCGAAAGAATCAATTTTGCATAATTTATTAGAATTTTAGGTTATTCCTTTTGAATTTTTCAAAGGAAACTAAAGTACAACAAACTGAATATATATTTCATAGGCTCATAGCAATAAGATAAAACTGAACATTGCCAACATTCATCGGATAAATAGATTCGCCTAAGACTTTGAATGAAAAAAATGATTATTTTTTTTCCTTAAGAATGGGTGAGGAGACCATTCTTGTTTATAACTTTGATGAGCTAGCAAACAAAATAAGACAAATACTATACATAGAAAAAATTACAGAAAAAGGGTGAAAAGCTAACACGGATCGAGGGAATGAGGGAAAGAATGAACTCAAAATAAGTTGGGCAACTAAAGAAACTTTAACCCAATTTTGCTGAAGATGTCCACTAAAAAATATTATTTTACTAAATTATTTTCCTAACACTCACCCTGTAATGATCATGTCATATATAATAAACCAGGCCACACTAATGAGAATTCATGTCATGGCTCCAAAAATAATTCCAAGGAGAAGAAAGTGTTAAAACTGTATAGAATTAAAAAGCCTAACTTGAACCTCTAATTTTTTTTCTCTCATTTCAAAAATTTTCCATTACTTAACTTCCGTGACTTCACCTGCTTTACATACACCAACATTGATCCATAATGTATTATTCCTCTTTGTTTGTAATACTCTGCAACAATTTCTTCTCGGTGACTGCCCAAAAAAAAAAATACCATCACTAACCATTAACATATAATTCAAATATGTAAAATTTCATATGTTATAAAGATTATTCACTTACCCTATCCCATAGATAAAGGTCAGGTTTTTTATAGACGACTATAGTATTGATCTCCTCCGGGTTAGCCATCTCCCAACGGCAAGCCGGATGTGGAACCCGATCCCTTGTGTATTCACTAACCGTCGTGTTCAACTGCATGTCAAATTTCACATTCGACATGTAGAAAACAAACGGCTTTTGGCAAGGATTGCGACTCACCGGCCTTGTATTGAATGCATAGGCAGTGTAATCCGCTCTTTTGTACCAATTCAAGAAAGTTCTTAAAGGCATTTCCATTTCCCTAGGAGATATCGAACCGCGGAACACCTGGACCGCGTATCCCCACGAGACCGAAATCGACCAGCTTTTGTACTTGTCATAACATATTGATTGCTGGAGAAGCCCGGCCGAATCAAGCTTCATCGGTGTGGTTAGTTTCTTGATGGCGCGAACGCGGGTCATGTTTGGGAAGATTGGTTCCACTACGTCGAGGTGGTGCATTGATACGAATGGTGTAACCGGATGGGCAGCGAGGAGGCCGAATAGGTTTCCATGAACGTCATACTGCAAGAAGAAAAACAAAAATTTAATGAAATTGTTACAAAAACCATTTTTTTTAAAAAAAGATGAAGGTGGAGCGTAGCTTTCACGCGCCATATGACGCGTAATGGGAAACTCTCTCTTTAAGAATTTTTAGTGTGTGTGAAACTGACACACGGGTCTTATTCCGACATCTAGGAATCTAGCTGTTGACAAAGACTGGCGCTAGTCAAGAGCCACGTGTTCGAGTTATTCTGCTTTGATATCTCCTTAAATCGTTCCAAATAAATTAACCAAAGCTTACAAGAATTCACGTTTTTTATAAAACGATGCTTTTCTTGTTGTCTTGTTATTATTCCCAATGGTTTTTAAGTTTTGGTCGGCTATTTTAAAATGGTTTTAAAGTAGACTAGCAAACTAGTACTCCATAATTTAACTAATGAGACACAAACTCGGATCTCCATAATTTAACTAATGAACTAATGTTAATAAACTTGAATGCAATAACATTCACACAACTACCAAAACTTGCTAAAACGAATGTGAAATACTATTAAACAGCCTAGATTTGAGAAGAAAGTTAAATAAACTTTAATCTGTTAAAACTCTTACCTCTTGAGACTTCTGAAGCTTTAGATCTCATTAACAAACCTTAAACGAGTATTAACAAAGCCATTGGCCCTAGTCTTTGACTATGAACTAATTAACTTCACATCCTACAAAAAAAAAAATCTAAAAATTGCACCCAAGTCTACTTGAAATCAGTAAACCATGAATGCTAATTACACAAAAATCATCATAGTAACCTTATATTAAATTCAAATCATCAATTTTGACGATTTCACCAGCTTTTTAATCATCTTTCTAAGCCAAACCCATTTGGAATCAATCAAACCAATCTAAGCTATACCTATTTCACAAAATAAACCAAAACAAAAGAATTTTTTCTTACTTGATGAAAACCGATCTCCTTAGTCAATGGAACACCAAGCTCAGCCATACAAGCTTGCATCCGATCATCGGAACCATACAACACCGGATACCTCTGAATACACCGATCTTGCATCTTACTCAAAGCCACAGCTAATGGATAACTAATAGCAAAACCTCCTCCACCATAAGCCATTCCATAAGAAAAGAAAATGTTCTGTAAATGAGATTCCGACAAGCTCCCAATATAATACATTTGCTTATGATCGTATTTTCTCAAAACCCTAATTAGATTATCCGTAACAAACACGGTATCATCATCACCCATCACAAACCACCTCACGTTCTTCTTCGAATCATAATCCAAAATCATCAACGTTTCCGAAACGATCCGTGAGATCCGAATCGCTGATCGGTGTCCTTGCTTGTTCTTGTAAGGAAACGACGACGTGTCGCCGGAGATTTTCAGCGGAGGAAGGTTTTCTTGATCTCCGGTATCTGATTTGATCTTTACCTCTTTGTCTAACCACACGTAACCTCTCATCTTCTTTGGCTTATACCAAATCTTGATATACTCTTTCCTCTGTTTCCATAGCTTCGACGATGCTGCAATACCAAAAACCACATGGTTTAGATCGGTCGGTTCTTGCTTCTCCGTCGTAACCGCTTTAACCGCAACCGCAACCGCAGCCGCTTTTTTCTCCGGTCTTTGATGGAGAATTGTCGTTGTCTCAGAGGTTAGATCTTCGCAAGCGGGTGGAGTTGAGACGATCTTGAGAGTGTAGATGATGTAAGCGACGGAGGTGAAGAGGAGGAGCCATATCATTAGGTTTCGACCGGGTCGGGTCATGGATACACCTGAAGAGCTCCGATCCCATACGAGTTTCTCTGACGAGTCTTTTTGGTTTCCTTTCATTCAATATTTTTTTTTCACAGTGGGAACACAAAATCAATATTTGTGAAAAAAAAAACCGTAGTTTGTAAAATTTGGGTTTGTCTGAACCCCGGAATTAAGAACAAACCGACAAAATTGAATAATTAAATTGCAAATTGAGAAAAATTTATGAGTTCTTTTGTTGTTGGTTTTGTTTTGGCTATCTGGGCCAGAGAGAGAGAAAGTATAAACTCTAGAAGAAATATGAAAAGAAAAAAACAAGAAAAAAGAACGAGTATTCAATTATTATGGGTCCCACTATTCCTAAGCTTCCGTCGTGGATCACAGTGAATGATTTACGTGTCATGTTTAGCTCTGGCTACGTAATTGACCCAACGATATATAATTTCCATTTTTTTAGTTAATTGGCATTGTGTTAATTATTAAACGAACCTAATAAAATATTATGTTGTCCGGTGTTGCATGGTGTGGTGGCTTTTTACTTAGTCGGGCTCCCAAAGCATCACTGGTCTCTAAATTGGGCTTATATTGGGATACTATAAAAGATATATTAAGAGTAAATTAAAGAGGTTATGCTCGCGCACTTGTAAGTCGTAACAGAGAATGAGTGAGAAATTTTATAAATTAAAAGTTCTTGTAAGAAAAAGAAAGAAAGAAAAGTTTTGGTGTTTTATCTTTTCATTTTTATAAGTGTGGTTCTTGATCATTTGCAAGATATCCCAATTTCTTTACATCTTTTCCTAGTTTTGTCATTTGTTTTGTTTTCTTCATTTCTTTTACTTTTTGAACAAGAAACCTCACTTCAGTTTTTTTCCCTTTCTGGCACAAAAAATGATAATAAGTGCTTAGTGAAAATTGTAAAGCAAAAGAAAGTGTTTAGTGAAAACTAAATAATAGTTATTTTTTAGTTTATTTTCTCAAGTGGTCTACTCTGAGACGGTATACTATACCATTTTATTTCTTTTCTTTTTCACCATTCACAAGTTAGACAAAAACACTATTTTGATACAAGTAATTATACATGTATAATTATTGTAAATGTTCCAGACATAATAGTGCCGAATTGTGTGGATTCTGTAAAGCAACGTTTGTTTCTTTATTTGCATCTGTCAAGACAAAAAGCATTATAATTTACATGTGCTTCTGACGAATCTTGTTATGTTTTTTCAACGTTTTTGTATTATTCTCGGTCAGTGTCGAATCTATGAATTCTAAGACGGTATAGAAAACTACGCATGATTCTTCACAAAAGAAATTTAAAAATGGGATCCGGACATTAAAGCCACACGGTTTCAAATTAAGTCAGATCTCTTACATCAAAAATCAGATTAATCCATAATTAAACTATAACCGCTATGTAAATGTCAATTAAGGAGTGATGATGATATATGTGTAATATAACTGATTTTGGAATCGATAATAACATAACTAAACAGATTTTTAAAAGATGATGTTTATCCAACGGTCATCAATTGGGATTATATAGCTATGTAAAGCTAAGGAAAAATTATAACACATAAGAGGAGAATCCTTTTAATCTCTAAACATAACACAGGAGATGATGATGATGATGCATCATCTAGACCTAACCAAAACCGAAATAATAGAATGCAAAACATTTGCAGCAATCCGCGATTTGATCTGCCCGCGTCTCGGAATCATCCTAAGTTCATCAGAATGATATCCTTCTCTCTTTCTTTTCATGGAAGAAACATCAGAACCTCTCTTCACTAAGTCTCCGTTCATTGTGTATACAAAATATCAGTTTCTTTCTCAGCACGTAATCTCTTGAAGCTTGAAGGTTCACCTTAATCTAAATGTCTTTCAATGTTTGTGTTTATATAGATGAGTCGTAGAAAGACTGGGTTATGGTGTTGCTAGTGGAAGCTGTTTGGTTTCTTGAATTGCTGACAGGTTAAGTAGTTAGGGCACATGCCAACTTGCCATATTAATTGGTTACGAGACAAATCTTTTTTTATATATAATTTGGTTACCAATGGTGTTTGATGGTATTGGACCGTCCACCGTTTATGCAGTCGGATGTTGTCTTTTTAATTGTTTTCCCGACAGATCTCAGGCAACAGACACACAAGAGATGTGTTTAACCCAATGTTCGACATGTTGCTCATGATAACAAATATCAACGGTCGAGTTTACCACACATTTTTTGTCCGTGGATAGCTCTAGGCTCTAGCTCACTCGGTGGACAAAAAATTCCTTAGGAAAGTTGAATTTTGGATCAAGGAAAAGTACATGCTTGAAGTTTATAACTTTCTTATTAACAAGGAAAATATATAATTATATATATAAAAAGAAGGTATATACGTTTGTGGAAACAAAAGAACAAATAATTCGTTTTCCAATTAATTTTTTTTTATAGAATATTTTTTTTGTTTTTTGGTTTAAAAACTAGTCGAGTTTCCTGGAAAAGTCCTGTAGTTTATCAAGGTACATATAATTTATAATTATAAATATTAATTTGATTATTTATTTGGCGGGTTGTTATCTATTAAAACTGATCGGAATTTTTTTTACATTTCGTCACAGACTCACAAACCTTTTCTAGAATGGACCGAAATTTATGTAACGATTGTTCAGCATTGCGATTAGAAATATTCTTCGGACTGATTAATTTCTACAATGTCGGTTGACATATTAATCTTTTGGAGGAGACAAGAATAAGACCAGTGAGCATTGATTTGTGATATATAATTGGAAAAATTCTTTGTCAACTACATCAAAAAATAAATATACATATATAGTAATATGCAACAACAAAAACAGAAAACATATAGTCAACAATTTTTTTTTTTAACGGTCCCGGTTTGTGTTTGACAAGTTAATTGGCTTAAAAATCAATTAAGAAACGTTAAAAAAAAAATGAACCAAATTTAAAAGAAAATAAACCTATCGAGTTGTGCAGCTAGCATTCTCTCAATTTACCGCCGTTTGTTTTAGTTGTCTTGTGTCCAAAAGTCTGAGTTTAGTTAGTCGGATCTTACGAGCTTTGTTTCAAATTATTCGTCGTTTGTAATGCTACTTGTTTCCAATCCTAATGTATATTACCAGATGACAAAACAAAATAAAAAAATATAAACCTATCAGTCTATCACAAGTGAATTAATCCAATTTTAACCAACAAATATAATCAATCTTGATGAATAAAATTGAATAAGGATTTGGGTTCGATTTCACAATAAGATATGTTTTACAAATTTGTTGGGCGAAAACGTAACAGAGAATGAGTGAGAGATCTCTCCATTAAGTACATTTGTAAATTCTTGGTTTCTTTGTGAAGTTTGTGGCCAAGAGTGCCACATAAGATGTACCCTCGCTAAGAGGTACTCGTTAAATTGTGTTGTCGGTTGGTCGGTGAGTGACTGTTTTGTTCAGTCCGTGAATCACAAGATCAATTGGCTGAGGTTGGAGGTTCCAATCTTAACAAAATTTCTTGTAAGAAAAAGAAAGAAATAAAAGTTTTGGTGTTTAATCTTTTAATTTTAAAAGTGTGGTTCTTGATCATTTGCAAGATATCCCAATTTCTTTAACACCTTTTCCTAGTTTTCTCATTTGTTTTGTTTTCTTTATTTCTCTTACTTTTTGAACAAGAAACCTCACTTCAGTTTTATTTTTCCCCTTTCTGGCACAAAAAATGATAATAAGTGGTTAGTGGATATTGTAAAGAAAAAGAAAGTGGAGTAAATGGTAATGATTTTTTTTGTTTTTTTTTGGTATCATGTGTTCTACTCGAAGACGGTAAATTGAATTAACCTTTTTGTAAAGTTATTTTTTTTTAACTATAACATTTTTTTCATTTGGAGATACAATTTGAGTTACAATTGGAATGATAAAGAAGAAAAATACATAGAGATAGGGAATAGAGAGAAGAGAGAAACTCTTGTGTAAAGTTAATTTTAATGAACAAGTTAGACAAAAACACTATTTTATTAAAAGTAATTATAAATGTATGATTGTTGACTTGTTGTAAATGTACCAGATATATAGTGCCGGTTTGTGAGCATTCTGTAAAGCAACGTGTGTATTTCTTTATTGGCATCTGTCGAGACAGAAAGCATTATAATTTACATGTGCTTCTGACGAATCTTGTTATGTTTTTCAACGTTTTTGGACAATTCTCGGTCTGTGGACTCTGGCGAATCTATGAATTCTAAGACGGTATAGAAACTACGCATCTTCACAAAAGAATTTTTTTAAAAATGGATCCGGATATATATAGTTTTAATAAAAACTATATATATATATATAGGTGTAACGGGTGAATATACAATTTTCAAACCCAAAAATTTTTAAAAAGAGGAAGATTTAGAAACAAAAGTTTTTTTAAATTTTTTTTTGATAATCCGGGCGAATCCGACTAATCTCACATATATGAAAACTTGTCGAACAAAGGTTTCATTGGTGACATGGTTTTCACACAAAATTTGCATTTGTTTTCGAAGCAACCAAGCCACCTTTGTCAATGGAACCGTGGAGCAGGTGAAAGAAATGTTAGCTAACGTACGTGTACTGAAAACCCTTACGCTACTACTAGAGGAGACGAACTAATCAACAGTTCATTTCATCGATATTCAAAAGACTAAGATTGCAATTGTGATCATCACCAAGAATTATATGGGCTCGTCATGGTGCTTAGAGGAGCTTGTGGAGATCAAGAAACGCATGGATATCATGAACATGCTTGTAGTCATTCCCGTTTTCTATGAAATCGATCCAAGGGACCTAAAACGCGATGTCAACACGACGCTAGTTGCCACGTGGTGCATTAGTGACGCTAGGATTAAGAAATGGAAAGATGCTTTGGTCTCTATTGCAAACACAACTGGCTTTATGTCAACACGACATGAGTAATTAATTAATTTTCAACGGGCTTTGATAATGTTTTGTTTTTCCCTGCATGTTGTTCTGTCCGATTGAGTTTTCATTTTCGACAGCCTCTGACTCTAACTGAATGTTCGAGCTAGGGTTTGTAGAATAGAAGATCAAAGAAGATATGAGTGATCTTGGATTTTGGCTGTGTTGAACTCCTACCTCCTTGTTCTTTTTTTTTTGCTTCTTGTAAAACCTAATCGATTTAAATTCATTAGATGATTTTAAATAATACGAAGAGGTTCTCTGATACAGATTATTGACCAACGAGAGTGTTATTTAATTTTGGAGCAATTTTAAAACTTGCTATTTCCATAATGTTGGAGTTTGGAATGATGTGAATAAAACAAATTATTATGTCACGAAATACAACAATTCTTGGGTTCATTTATAACATTTTCTTGTGGTCCAAGAAAGCTTCTTAGCCAAAGTAAAAGCCTAAACAGCAAACAAGTGAAGCAACATTTAGAAGACTCATAAACAGAGCTTAAACAATATCTATGGCAAGTTGCTCAATCTCAGAGTATAATATATGCATACCTGACACCCCATCTTACATAATGTCTTAAATGGTCGAATGAGGATTGAATTTCACAGATTCAAGCCACACAAGCTCCTTAATCTCTTCTTCTGTAGAAGACGGATCCTCAAAATCAAAACTGAAATGGTTGGAACAAACAGGCTCATCGTTAAGGTCATGAAGAGCTGACAAGTAAGGATGACACAAAGCTTCCTCAACTGCAAGACAAAGAACATGATCAAGGATTAACAATACAAAACCATCACGCTTACGCCAATCTCGGTATATACCAGTTTTCTAATCATACCTGTGATACGTTTTTCGGGATCAAACACGAGCATTTTCTCCAATAGATCAATAGCTGTAGGATTCATACTAGGAAATCTAGCAGAAAAGTTCTGCCTTGGGAACTTGGGAAGTTCTTTAACGTATTTTCTTGCATTCTCGCTTCTAAGAAACTCTAGGCTCGCTCCATCAGGTGATCCAATCAACTATTTTAACCATATGAAACAACTCATAAACACTTTTCAAACACAGATATAAAAATTTCAAGCATTTGTACAGATCTTTCTGATACAAAACATACCTCAGTAATAATTTTAAGCTGATGAACATAGTCTTTCCCAGGGAATAGAGGCTCTCTTGTCATGATTTCAGCAAATATGCAACCAACAGACCAAACATCAATTGAAGATGTATACTCAGAACTATTAAGAAGCAGCTCTGGTGCTCGGTACCATCGAGTTACAACATACTCTGTCATGAACTCTGTTTCAGATGTGGTTCTTGCCAATCCAAAATCCGCGATTTTAAGGTCACAGTTTGCATTCAGAAGCAAATTACTCGGTTTAAGGTCACGATGTAAGACATTTGCTGAATGTATATATTTAAGTCCGCGTAGAATCTGATACAAGAAGTACTGCAAAAGGAGGATATGATTACATAAAACAATAGTAGCAAATAGCTAAGATTAAAACAAAAAAAGATATAAGTTGGGAATGTTTGAAACCTGACAATGGTCATCATTCAAAGATTGGTCTGATCGAATAATCTGATGAAGATCAGTATCCATTAACTCATAAACTATATAAACATCAATGAAATTCTCCTTCTTTGGAGGTCTGATGATATCTTTTATAATAACAACCTGTAGAAGTGTAAATACCATCTTTAGCTATTACTCTAATCGCGAGGTTAGAGTAAGAAACCTTACGTTCTCATGCTCCAAATGACCAAGTAGCTTAATCTCTCTCAAAGTCCTCTTAGCATCTACTCTATTGTCAAAGGCTTTCCCTATCTTCTTTATCGCAATTTCCTCGTGCGTCTCTGAATTTACTGCAGCACTAAAACAATACAAGGATTCTCATGAATCATTTTCTTGTACTAAAAAGAAATGTACCAAAGCAAAATCAAGATTGTTCATTTACTCAAGGAAATAACAAAACATGGATTCACAAAATGTATATATTTTCATTAGATTATAGTTTCTTCATTCATAGCATTACACCATCAAAGAAACAAGAACATTTTTACTTTCTAGAACATCCAAAGCACTAAACCAAATCGATTAATACTATAAGCAGAAGCATAAACACAAACAAATTACTCTCATTTATCAAATAGATACATATCTAAACTTTTCCAAATCTCTTATGTAAGAGTTATAAAATTAAAGAACATCCTAAACTACTATAAAAATCATCAAACTCAAATCAAATCAAAATACGATTAGAAGACAGAACCTTTCTTAAAATTCCCCAAAAAATCAATCTTTTCAAGAAGCACTGAATCAAATCAATTAGAAAAATACTCAGAAATCTTCAAATGAACTAATAAAACCCGTTTCAACCTAAACCAATACCCAAATTAAGAAACACAAAAATGGTAAAAAAAGTTTCATACCAGACAAAGCCGTAAGCTCCTCTACCAATAGGTCGAATAGGAGGAACATACTTATTCGAAACTTCAAATAAGTTTCCAAATACATTATACTGAAAATATCTTCCTCCATGAACAAGAACTCCTTTTATGTTATTTTCACTTGGAGGATCTGTCGCTGATTCACTTTCTTTAGCCATTTTTTTAATCCGTTACGCTTCGAATTCAAGATTTTGAAGATGAGATTTGATCGTCTCAACAACAATAATAAAGTAATAATATTGTTGAAAAGTTTGAAGCTTTGGAAAATCTCAGGAAAGAGAGAGAGAGAAAGAGAGAGAGAGAGAGAGAGTCGTCTTCCCTTGACGACTCTTTTTATCAGTCTGTATTCGAAGTTTTGAATATTTTTGAATTGGTCAAAACGGATCGTAATCCTCCACGTGTCCTTTGTAATAAATCCTGCCACCTAACACAAATGAGAAAATTCTCGGGCCTGGCCCAACTATATATATGTTCTCGTCTATATTATGAGGCCCACGGAATTAATGATATTACATTAGGAGTAGATGAAATAGTCACCAATTATGAACATTTTCACTAGTTCTTGGTTCAAAATATAAAACTTAGCTAGCTACGTCATTGCCCCCAAGAATCTATCCTTTTTTTTTGTGTGTGTTTTTTAAATATAATAGATGTATTTGTGATTTTAGATCTAAGTTTAGTATTGTCCGCCTCTGCTGTTGTATTAGTCGAAGATTTGTCATTAGGTTACACTCACTCCATTGCAACATTCCGATATGTCATTTTTTATTAGACTACATATAGTAGAAAGAGTACCATGTTCAAAACACTGGGTTGCAAGTATTTTGTTTCTATTGTAACTTTAAAAAAAAAATCATTAAATATGCAAAGAGTATTTCGTTTCTATTGTATATGTGAAACGATATGACATGTCTTTAGATACAAAAAAAATTAATCACATTAAGTATTTATTTTCAAAATATATTTGTTGCTTTTAGTTTCTAAACACATAACTATAGACTAAATTTTTTTTCAAATATTAAAGACATAGACTTGTAAAATGTATGTGTATATATATATTTAATATATATTTTACACCAATGAAAAAAATTACAGCAGCCACTAATCATTATAATATTATATATATATATATATATATACTCTTAGGGCATCTACATCGGTTAAGAGATTCTAAAAAGTTTTTTACTAATATTATATAATATATTTTGGTATATTCAAATTAATGATTAAATTTAAATATTTTTAAAAATTGATCACTGATAAAATAAGAATTGTTGTTATAGTCTGTAGTGAGTTTTTTTTAAATATCTCATTTGAAAAACGGTCTCTTATAATTTTTTTCTTCTTTTTTTATTTTTCTATTTATTTATTACTTTAATAGGTTAGATATTCTTTTAGATACCATGGATGTAGATGATCTTACAACATAATATATGGACATCTAACTATGCCTTTTGCTAACCAAAAAATATGTGCGACAATCTCCGACAATGATACCAACTACTATATCACTAAATGATTTTCTCTTTTAGCTATTCATGCTAAAATTGTAGTGGTAGATCCAATACACTTTAATTAGATCTTCTCCACTGTTTGATTTATTAGATCTCCATCATTATCCATGCTTTATATAACACGGACTAGTTATCATTATCAATATTATTTTTAAAATTCAAAAAACTATGATTTTATAATTTTTGTCTAAAATATGGTTTAATAATTTTTCTTAAAATACATTTATTCCGCAATTTCTAACTAAAAGTTCAATTAATATTTTTCTTATAAAAAAGTATGATTCCGTAGTTTTTTTAAATATTTTTAATTAGTTAATTAATACTAAATATGACGATAAAACTATTTTTCTTAGACAATTTTAATTTTTTAATAAATGATTAATTATCCGGTTAATCGAACCCATTCAAAAAGTTGTCGATTGATTCACTACTCTTAATTGACCGGTTAATTGAACCCCTAAATCTCAGTTAAGTTTGGTAAATAATCTCAGATCTATCACTTATGTCTCCACTCGCCAAAATCTTTTTCATTCCTTGTCATTTGATGTTTTCTGACAACATCATCTATCTCCGCCATTCCGTCACCATCTCTTTATTTTTTTATGTCTCGAATTCTATACACGAAGATGTTTGGTTTACGCAACTTTTTTTTCTATGTCTTCAAATTCCTATCCACCACCATTTCCAATCTTCACCAGAAGCCCCATTGTCTTCCTCACTTCTTTGGATCCAAATATTTGCAAAATAATTGATTACGACGGAAGCAACTCTCTCGAGTGGATTTTGTGCCTCTTGTTTCGACTTCCTCTCTTTGGGATAGATCATTTCCATACTCTTTCTTTTATATGGAGAAAACATCCCTTTCAATTTTTTCTCTAAGAAAAATGTTGTTTTTCTGATTCTTACTATACAATTTTCTAGCCAATTTGTTATTTTGCGTCAATTATATCTAAATTGTGTCTAATGATCCTCTTGAATCTCATTTCATTACTCCTAACATATTGTACATGAGATTAACTCTTGACACTCTTGTTGCATTGGTTTGCCTATTTAGATCACTCAGATTGACGTTGATGCTCTTCTTCTCAGGTCTAAATATAATTTATATTCTCTTCTAAGTTGCAAAAAGACTGAAATAACCATTTTCAATTTCTTTTTTCTTTTTTTAACTATTTCGTCTCAAATTCTCATTTGTTCATCCATATTTATTTTGAAATTTTTATACTTGTAACTTTTCTGATGTTCAATTTTTTTGCATGTACAGCAAAGATAACTAAAAATCTAAATTTGTAATTTTCTGTAAAAAATGCGATTCTATAATTTATTGAATTTGATGTAATTAATTAAGTATTAGTAAACATAATGATATGTTATTATAAATAAATTTATTTGTTCATGGATCAACCTATTTATCTATTTTATCAATAAAATTAAACAGATTTATGTGTTAGTTTGATTTATTAAATTTTATAGATTCATGTGTTAATCTAGTCTATTTAGTTATGATTTATTTAACACTCAACCATAATGAATTAGGTTTGATTATACTAAATCGTTTTTCTAAGCAATTTTATTGAAAACTACATAATAAGACTAACATGTATTAGAAATATAAATAGAAAGTGAAAATATATATTTTATTATTTATTTTTTATGTTAGTTTTCTTTTTCTATTAAGAAAAAATAAGAACATAATTTATGTTATTGTGTCAGAATCTAAATGATCGATCACCACATGTCGTGATCATATTAGTTATAATTTTGACACTTGTCAAGCTATTGTGAGGAAAATCAAGTTTTATTTAGCAAAAAATAGAAAGTAAAAAGTATATATTATCATTTTTTGTTAGTTTTTCTTTTTATTTAAGAAAAAGATTAACATAAGTTTTTTACATATGGCATAATTTACACAATCAATTGACACGTGTCATAATCCTGTTAATTATAATTTTGATATGTGTCAAGTTCTCGTGAAAGCAATCAAAGTTTATATAATAAGATGTGACTTACGTTACTGTTTTTTTTCCTCAAGTTTTATTTTGTTATTTTCATGATGTTTATTAGATATCCTAAAATTGAAAAAAAAAAGATATTATTGGATTTTTTTCAGATAAAAAGCTTTAAAAGACTTTGTAAACATGAAACTATTTGACCGGGCAAATCAAATAGTTTTAATCATTTCTAATTTGAGGGGAATCAATCTCTTACATGGACAAACATAACATTTTTTTCCTTGTATGGAGACCACTATCCCACATCATTTTTGGTAAGAATTCACATTTCAAAGTCCTAAAAGCACTTTCATTGAGAAATTATCTAATAAAAAAATCAAAAAAAAAGAGAAATAATGTAGAGAATCTCTCAAATGAAACTCATGAGAGACCAGACTAGTTCAATTTTATTTTGAAAACTAGTTCAATTTTATTTTATAAATTAAAATTGTATCATGCAATTAAACTATATTAAAAATAATATTATTATACTCAGAGACTCAAGATGCTCTAATATCCAGAAAGTCTAACTGCAACATAATTTTTCGGATTCATTTCTTATTACACACATTAGAAAATCACTATTTGATTCTGAACTTTGGTATAATAATTTATTCAAGTTGATATGTGTGGTGAACTCTTCAGTGTGAAACTTGTTCGCTCTATTATTAGTCTGCTTTATTATTAATCTGACAGTAGGACACACATAAATGATATTTCAGATATCTTGTTTTACTAATTAAATTGGATTTTAGGGAAAAGAAAATTAACTTTTACATTTTCTAAATTGGATTGTACGAAAATTATCAAGTATGGAATATGAGTGGCTTTAGTGGTTTCAAAGATATATAATAATCTTGTTGGGTTGGAAAATATTGTAAATTTTTGGATCAAGTAACAAGGTTAATAAATTAAAATGGATAATTAGTAGGTTCAACGTTCGTGTAGACAGATTTGCTAAAAAGCTCATAAACAGGGTCTGATTTTTTCTCGCAACTCCTGGATTGGCTCTCTTGAGAAAAGTTTTTTCTCCAAACCTTTATGGAATTAGATGTTTTTGCTACCAAAAATATTCGTAGGTTTAACATTATTTTCTTTTGCTTTTGGTCGCAACGATAAGATTGACGTAAGAGATTTCAAAAAAAAAAAAGAATGGCCGTGAAAAAATTTGTTTTTATCTTTTTTTTTTGTGGTTGTTAAAGTTTCAGTGTTTTAATCTTGAATGGTAGTCACATTCATATTATAACGAGTTATTCCCAACATAAGATATATTCATTTTGATTTAAAATTTACTGAATGTTATATATATATATATATATATATTTTTTTTTTTTTTTTGTCAAACCCATCAACGATTCAACATGGTTGATTCATAAAGTGAAATTCCTGACCGTTTAAATCAACGACAACAGTCACAGGCTGGTTCCCAGACCCCATCAATTATAAAAATTTTGGTATTTTCCTACAAAAAAAAATTTCCAAAGAATTTTTTTTCTGACTAGAAACATGATAAATAATCTTTATGATTGTAAATACCAACAATCTTGAGGGGTCTTCGTAGGCTCCATTGACAGCTTTGTAAGGATGATCCTTGTTGATACCAAGACCACCATTCATGTCTATGAACTCACAAGCAGTCTCGATTTAATTTGCCTCCTCCAAAACCATAATTTTCTTTATTACAATTCATTAGAGTCAGGGTGACTAATTTTTATTATGTTTAAGCCTTCCCCCACCAGCTTCAAGAACGCCCAACAGCGCCCTTCACACACAAGAACAAAACATGAATGAGCTTATAGATCTCCAACACAGATCCTTAAGAATACAAAACATGAATAAGTTCAATACTTCTGGTTATTATCACAGTCACGCCATTTTCTAGGCATAACATAGATCGGAGTCACCCATATACTATCCGAATTAAATAGGATAGATGATGTACACATCTAGACGCAATAGAATTTGAATATTTACAGTATTTTTTAAATTCGGATTGATATTCAACAAAATTATTGATAAATCTTCCAAAAATATCATATGCATGCAAAACTGCACGTATTAACATTTTGATCATAGAAAAATTAAAAGGAAAATTTTGAAATTTAAACAGTGTTAAATATGATCTAAGCATCGTTAGTAACAGAAAATACATACATAAACATTCACCAGAAGACCCAAAGAAATATCCATAAATATTAAACAAACTCCAAACATACAAATACAAAATGCAAAATACATAACTAAACCAAATTAATCGACTACATTATTTTTCGTGCAAAGTCGAATAACGGTATTGGCACACTCGATCACGGCATAACATACATTTAGTTCATATATATTATTAGGCAATGGAGCTTTTGCCGGTAGCAAATGAGTTCTTGAGAGGGTATGAAGCTCGCATCGCAATGCCACATAAGCCTCTTGGATTGGCGATGTTGCGAGCCATTTTCATGTAGCCAGCTTCTCCCCATGTGTTGCCCCTCGAGTTTTTCACGATCCAGTAGTCACGACCGTTCTCGGTTCCATATCCGACCACAACAACTCCATGGTTTAGGTTTGTCCCGCATGCGCCATCAAACACTCCCTTTATAATCAATGAAATCTTTGTCCAATTAAAGAATGTTTTCTAAACGAAATTGTAAGAAAAAACAAATTTATTTTACCGATTCATAAAGCTGAAACTCTCGGCTGCTAGAATCGATAATGGCAGTCACAGGCTGGTGAGCAACAGCTTTCATGAGAACAGATTCGTCATTTGCAGGCAAATTCTCATACCCATCAATCATAACATTCTTGATGTTTTCCTACGTACATATTGAAATTGATTATTTGATTTTGTTCTTGTTAGAGACATCATGCATATACATATATATGACTCAAATATAGCTATACAAACCTTGAAGTGGCCATCGCAAACTCCATTAACAGCTTTGTAAGGATAATCGTTGTTGGTACCAAGACCACCGTTGTTAATGATGAACTCATAGGCAGTCTCGATTTTGCCTCCTTCGCAACCATTGTTTTCTTTGTTACAATTTATCAAATCTTGCTCAGACAAAGTGATTAACTCTCCTGTCACGATCTTGTTTAAGCCTTCCACTGCTCCCACGGTCGAGAAAGCCCAACAACTCCCTTTAAACAAAAACAAAACATTCATGTAAAGCTTGTAGATGGATTTTTGAATTAAAAGGTCGGAAATGATATTTTGTTTACTAGTTGGTGATACATTTTTGATTTAACCAACACTAACGTTTTTAAATCCGGGGAGGCTAATACATAGTTATATACTATATATACAACTTCAGGAAAAAAAAATTAACTATTAATTGTTAGTTTTGTAACAACCGTTTAATGTTTAAAAAGGAGAGAAAATAATTGAAATTCATCAGAATATATATATATTGTAATGAATTAAATATATACATCGTAAATTAGTATTAGTCGTAGCCTAGTTTGTTTAGTGTCTTTGATGTATCAGTATCACCATTAGACAAATCTGCATCTTACATATATTTGGAAAAAAAAAAATCTTTAAGTGATTTTCGATTAAACACAGATTTAAATAATTTTATTATTCTGTATATTTTTGGTTTCTTTTATTTTACTCTTTATCGTTACTAAACCAGACTGATAGGATTTACAACAACAACACTTACTACAAAGGCCTTGATCTTTGACTTCAGTCACTGCGCCTTCGTTTCTCCAGTCAACAGACTTAGGAAGCACATCACCAGCACTAGTCTTGTATCGGTCGTTGCTAGTCATGAAGACGTGGTTCTTAGGAGGTCTTGCGTTAGTCCCGTGGCAAATATGTGCATACTCCTCCTGAGATATATCTGCAAACCGGTTCAAACCGAGTCGATAGCTGAGATTAGCCGCGTTACGGTTAGTGATGAAACGTAGGTTGTCCACGAAAATCGTTAAACGTCGTTTCTTCTCGGCAACGGAGTCGTACACTTTTCCATGTTTGACCATCCATGACTCGAAGATCAACGAGGCCTCATCAGTGGTCATATGGTGGTTATCGTCGTAGGAAACGACGGACATGTCCATGGCCGTGGCACAAGATGCGATGACCATTGCTACTAAGAGGATAAGCATGGTTGATTTAGCACTATCCATGTTTTGTTTTGTTTTTTTGGCTTATTAAAATTTGATTTCTTTTTTTTTTGTGTGTAATTTTGGCTAACGCATGACAGTATTTAAAGTACTCGGAGCTCAGATATAGAACACGTGTTTATTAGAACCAAAAATCTATAGCATGTCGTACATTGGAGTGACCGAGTGAATAATTCACCAAAGATTTTAAAATAAGAAAAATTGAAAATCTTTGTCGATCAAAAATTCATCTTTATGTTTTCTTTTTAATATTTTCTATTTAAAAAATCAGTTAAATGGATTAAACATCACAATGGTTTTTGTTTTGTCATCAATTACTATCGACACGGTCTCATTCATAGCAAGAACCGTACAACATAAAGAAACATAGACGGCTAGAGTCGAACTCCGTAATGATTAAAAATCATAAACACTTAGAGTGAAATGACCTCAAAAATTAGTGATACGTTTCATATAATAAAAAAAACCACTAAAATATAAGGTAGATCTCAAATTCTTAAAAGAATTTAGTGTAAATTTTAAAAAGATTTAGGTATACCATCAAACTAAGAAATAGGAGTTGTTCATCAAATTTTATTCTTTATCGTCGGTTGTCTCTACTTGGCTGACGTGACAATTTTTTCTTCCTTAGTATCCAAGAGGTTCTAGACTCGAAGATATGTACATTCTCTTTGGTCGAGACTAGCAATTCAAGGCTCTCAAGCAGTACTCAAATTAAAAGTACACTACTTATCTCACTTATTTAGAGAGAATCCACGTATATATGCACCATTAGACCAAACACTACTTAATTAATATTCTTCTTAGTTTTGAACACTTTTTTTATTTCTACATCACTGAGAAATTAAGCACAACTTGGTTTTGAACGTTTTTCATGCGTGCTTATAACATCTGTCTCTTTGCGTGTATACGCAATTACAATAACATCTGTCTCTTTGCATGTATAACATCATGTTTCTATGCATGTGAAAATGGCCAAGGCAGATATGTAACACGTCCCTATCATATATTCATGACTATTCTTTGTGATTATTTCTTCAAACAAATGTGATTCTACCACCAACAATAATCTTATATTTGGAACATGAACTATCACTTTTTTGTAAGTAAAAGTCTCTAAACACGATCAAGTCCATGGACAGGATCGACTGATCAGAAACCGAGTGATTTGGGTTTAGATTGAGATCCAAGTGGATGCAAGTAGTATCGATCATGGTACACCTTATCTAAGACCTAGCTAGATCATGATGAAGTGTTAATAATCAGTCTCGCAAGGTGTTATTCTAGCCTTGGGTCTTTTTTGGTTTTAAATTTCGATTTTACAAAAACGTCTAAAAAAAATATCGCAATACATTTCGTCAAGAATAAAGGCCGAGATCTCAAAACATGAAATGCGAATGAGTTATAACAAAACCAATGTTTAAACTTTAAAACCTTAAACTTTAATCTCACGAAAACAATATCCATCAAATTTAATCACGAAACAATCAACAAGGCAGATTCAATTCGACCACCCCAGCAAAATGACCCAAATAAACCCCACACGTGCTAAATACATAAAACTAAAGACAAAAATTTTAGCAAAAGCCTAAATTAACTTCATAAATACAGAGCATGATAAACTGAAGAAAATTCGAGCCGATTTACTCTTAGGTCTTCCGATTCTTTTGGTATTCAATTAAATATTGTGATTAAATGTCTTCTCAAATTAAGATCTTGGTCCGAACTTCGATATTTTCAGGAGAAAAATGTCTTACTGTTTTCTTTTTACAGCGTTCAGGCGTACTCATGCGGCGAAATTATCTTTAAATCTTGGCAAATAGATGATAAAGTAAGGAGTAGTCCGCTAAAACTCTATTCCTTGTGTTCCTTATTAATCTTATTAGAAATACATATCTATAAGTTATAAACACTGTAGACAAAAATCTGTTATTTGTTTAAATTATTTTATAAATTCAACCATATTATAAACCTATATTTTATATACACATTGATTTTTGTTCCTCATATATTTTTAATTTAGTAATAACTTTTTTTATAATCTAATAATCTAAATATTTTTAAAAAGTTATTATAGATTTTTTTAAGATACGCGTATAAACTAATCACTATAGTATCAAAATAACATGTGTTATTTTAACAGTCATAGAAAAAATATTTTAAAAAAATCTACTACATTTCTTTCCTTGAAACATTCTTAATCATTAAACCTTCTTCTACCCTTGCATCTACTATTTATTTATTTTTGTTCATCCTAAATTAAAATAAAACTTTCTCATCGTAGTGATAATTTTTTAAAATTGTATTTCATAATAAATTATTTTCTACTTTTTAGTCTGTACAACTGATTAATATTATTTTGGTAAACTTTAAAACTTATTTTTAACTTTCACAATAGTTATTAATTTTTACATTATATATGTTTGTTCTACTTTTTCATTTATTTCATTTTAGTAAGTTTAAAATAATTCATATCAAAATTGTAAATTTATTATAAAATATGTTATTTTCTTATTTCCACTAAAACTTCTTACAACTTTGCATTTTTAATACAAAAAAATCTATTCAATTTTTTCCTATCATATATAGTGTTCTATTTTAATTTTATTTTCTTGCAGTCCTTATAAAATTATCATTATTCCAAATTATTCAAATATCTTTCTTACCTGTACCTTTGTGATAAGTTTTCTTTTGCTTCTAGTCATCTTAATTTATTATAACTATTTTTAAGATTAATTACAAATCATTATCTTTTTTATTGATTTCTTATTTTTATTTTTAGTCATATAATAGTCCACATTATTTCTATTGTTTCAAATACTTATATAAATTTACATATATTATAAATATGTTATGTTTTTGTTGATATTATTCAATTTAGTTTTACTAAATGATATATTAATTGAAATAAGTGTTATAAATTTAATTTTAAAATTAATTATTTGTAAGGTCCACCATATTATATTTCTGATGATGTGGATACCTTAAGAGGAGAAAAAACTATGATATTATATATATGATTTCTAGAAAAAAATTATTTCAAAAAGTTGTTATTTTTTTATTTTCAATGTATTTTTATTAGACATTGATGAAAAATTGTAAACTTCAATAAAAATAATTGAATACTATTGGTTTAAAATTATAAAAAATTATTAATCATAAAAATGATGCATTTATAATCAAATTTTAAAATATTTTATTAAAATGTATAAAAATCATAAAAATATGATTAATAAAAAACAGAAAGAATATTATTTATCGTCAGTGTTTCGCAAGCACTTCTATCGGTAAAAACTCATTTTGAGTATCTCAATAACAAAATAATAATATTTGTTGTATTAGTTAATTATTGAATTAATTTTTATTTTGTTGAAATAATTTCAACTAATAAAAGAAAGACAAGTGTACATATGGTCTCTTCTGAGTGATTTTTTTCTCTCTCTTCCCCCTTTTATTTTTTTTCTTAATTTTAATAGGGAGTCTTTCACTTAAAAGACTTCCATGATAATGTTTTAAAAGTTTTGCATATATATATATGAAGTGGGACATATATATAACGTGAGTCGCCACCAACTCTTATTTGTATAGCTTTTTTTTTTTTTGGTATTTTTAGAAAGTAGTGAACATGTAAGCCATATGCTGATACAAATCATATGATATGAACAGCATTAGTACCACAAGTCTGATCCCGTTTAAATCTAAAAATTCCCAATTATAACTTTAACTTTATCTTTTCATGGCTAATAAGAGGTTATATGGACCTATGCACGTTTATTTTCTCGAGCCGTGGATTAGAACATGTAATATGGTTTTTTTTCCAAAGTGTCACTCGAACATGTGATATCTAGATTTTGCCCTTGGTACTTTTTCAGTAGAACTTCAGTAACTATAACTTTATTTTTTTTCTTTTTTGTGATTAAGATGTTCTAAGTCTAGGTTCGTATATCCCCTCTATATATATATATGTATATATTATCAAATTTCAATCTCTAACACGCTTATCATTTCTCTCATACTCTAAATTCAGAATCCCTCATCAATCTCGTCTCTCACAAGTACTTTTTTGGCAAAACGGAAAACAGTCCTCAATAGACCCAAAGAAATATCCATAAATATTATACAAACTCCAAACATTGACCCATACAAATGCAAAATATATTATAAAAAAAACCCAAACCAAATCGACTACATTATTTTTTCCTTCAAAGTCGAATTACGTTGTTGGCTCACTCGATCTTAGCATAACATACATTTAGTTCATACTTTTAGGCAATGGAGCTTTTGTCGGTTGAAAACGAGTTCTTGAGAGGGTATGAAGCTCGCATTGCGATGCCACATAAGCCTCTTGGATTGGCGATGTTTCGAGCCATCTTTATGTAGCCAGCTTCTCCCCATGTGTCGCCCCTTGAGTTTCTCACGATCCAGTAGTCACGACCGTTCTGAGTTCCATATCCGACCACAACAACTCCATGGTTTAGGTTTGTTCCGCACGTGCCATCAAACACTCCCTTTCACATAAAATAAATAAATAAAATCTTTTTTTTTTCCAAATAAAGGAAGTTTTCTAAAAGAATATATATATATATATGTTTTTTTGTCCTTTTAAAACCTAAAAAAAAAAAAAATTTCCTTTACCGATTCATAAAGCTGAAACTCTCGGCTGCTAGAATCGATAACGGCAGTAATAGGCTGGTGAGCAACCGCTTTCATGAGAGCAGATTCGTCATTTGCAGGTAAATTCTCATACCCATCAATCATAACATTTTTGTTGTTTTCCTAGACAAAAATGTTCGAAATTGATTATTTTATTTTGGTGGTCCTTTTTCTTAATTATTTTTTTTTGGGTAATGTTTGAGACATCATTCATATATTATATATATGATCATAACTAGACCAACCTTGAAGCGGCCATTGCAAACTCCATTCACAGCTTCGTAAGGATAATCATTGTTGGTACCAAGACCACCATTGTTAATGATGAACTCATAGGCAGTCTCGATTTTGCCTCCTCCGCAACCATTATTTTCTTTGTTACAATTTATCAAATCTTGCTCAGACAAAGTGACTAACTCTCCCGTTACGATCTTGTTTAAGCCTTCCACTGCTCCCACAGTCGAGAAAGCCCAACAACTCCCTTCATACAAGAACCAAAAACATGCATGACAAGTGTGCAGGTTTTTGAAATAAAAATATCGGAAATGATATTTTGGTTACTAGTTTGTGACAATTTTGGGTTTTATTTTGAACCAACTATAACGTTTTTTAATCCGAGGAGACTGATACATAACATAGTTTCATACTATAACTAATAAAAAACCTTTGACTAGTGTTAGTTTGTATCAATTACCGTCAAAAATTAAAAAGGAGAGAAAATAATTGAAAGTTATCAGAATATTGTAATGAATTAAATTAAATATATATGTCTTAAAGTAGTATAGTTGTAGCCTACTAGTTTATTATTTTATTTAGTGTTATCAAAATATATCACCACTAGAATCAAATCCTCATACTATAAGTTTTAAAAAAAAAAAAATTTGATCAAAACACAATTGAATAATTTTATTACTATGTACTATGGTTTCATATTTTTTTGCAACTAGGGATACTTTTTTAGATTTCACTTCTAAACTGATCATATCCAAATCTTAAAATTTCTAGTAATCTAGTACTCTATCTAGTTAGTAAACTAGACGAATAGGACTTAAAATGACAACACTTACTACAAAGGCCTTGGTCTTTGACTTCAGTCACTGCACCTTCGTTTCTCCAGTCAACAGACTTAGGAAGCACATCCCCAGCACTAGTCTTGTATCGGTCGCTGCTAGTCATGAAGACGTGGTTCCTAGGAGGTCTCGCATCAGCTCCGTGGCAAATTTGTCCATACTCATGCAGAGATAAATCTGCAAACCGGTTCAAACCGAGCCGGTAGCTGAGATTCTCTGCGTTCCGGTTAGTAATAAAACGGAGGTTGTCCTCGAAAATCGTTAAACGCCGTTCCTTCTCGGCAACGGTGTCGTACACTTTCCCATGTTTGACCATCCATGACTCGAAGATCAAGGAGGCCTCATCGTCGAAAACGCTCTGGCGGCGGCCAGGACCGGCGGTCACATGGTGGTTATCGTCGTAGGAAACGACGGACATGTCCATGGCCGTAGCACAACATGCGATGACCATTGCTAGTAAGAGGATAAGCATGGCTGATTTAACACTATCCATGTTTTTTTGGCTTATTAACTTTGATTTTTGTTGGTCTGTGTAATTTTGGTTAACACATGAGAGTATTTATAGTACTTGGAGTTCGGATACGTAACAGTTGTTTATTAGCACAAAAATTGTATAACATGATACACGTCCATTGGAGTGAACAAGTGGCCAGACTCACAGGGCGGAGTGCCCGAGTCAATAATTCACCAATGATATTAAAATAAGAGAATTATAAAATCTTTGTCGTTCATTGTTGTATCTATAATTTCACATTTATAGTTTTTTTAAATATATATTTTCTATTAAAAAATTAGTTAAATGGGTAATGAATCAAAATTGTAAACACCTGAGTGAAATAGTGAGTGTTTCATATAATAAAACAAAACAACTACTTGTCAAATGATTTTTTATACAAAAAAAATTGTTTAATACTGGAAGAAAAAACAAAAAATTTGTTTTATTTTACTAAAAAATTAATATATTAAAATTATATTTTTTTTGATTAAAAAGATTAAAGATGAAAATCTTTAGAGAATCAAATTCAAAGACATTAAATATGGAAAGAAAAATGAGAAAGATACTCCATTAGTTTGAAAGAAAATTGTATTTTTAAATCTAATATTTTTAACTATTTTCTATAGTATATCATATAATTAAATACATATAAAATATTTTATTCAAAAAAATTACTTTAAAATATTTAGACTGTGAATAGTTGCATATTATATTACAAATCATACCAAAGTCGGATCAGTATGCACTTTTTACTATTTACAAAATTATACTAATACGCACTAAAACAAATAAAATTAAATCATATCAGTATGCATTATTATTTTAAACCTCATACCAAATATCTACATTATTCGTCTGTAATTTTTTATCTACTAAAAAAACACTCCAGATGAATAGTAAAGTCATATAAAGTGTTCTTCAAATTTGCTGTGTCATATCAACCATTCAAAGCCTTGAAAGGAAAAGTTAAAAGAACTTGAATATTATATTGGCTGTGTTCATAGTAAATGAACATTGCTACTGAAAATTCTTGTCACAAAAATATTGAAAATTTTATTTCACAGTACATCTTCCACAAATGCCCATTTTGACAATTGACAAAGTTTGACACTAAAAACTGAATGTCTAGTCAAGTTTCCCAAGATTTTTTTTAACAAAAAAAAAAAGTTTCCCAAGATTTTAAAGTTTTGAAACTATAATAGGAATAGTAGTGGTTCGAAAAAATTTATTCTTTATCGTCGTTCATCACTGCTTGGCTGATGTTTAGGTTTTGGACGTTTTTCATGCTTATAACATCGGTCTCTTTACAAATTTTTATCTCTAGTCTTTGTACGTATTAACATAATTGAACTTTTCCATGCTTTGAACATCATGTTTCCTTAACATTCAAACCAAAAAAAATATAAAATGTATATACATAATTACATATATATTAGCAGCCAAGGCAGATATATATAACGTCACCACATCTCTTTCCAGAATTAAATTATTCGTTTATCATATCTATATATACATGACTATTCTTTGTGTATAAATAGGCTTTATATATATACTTCAAACAAATGTGATTCTACCATGCACCAACTATTAATTAATAAAATTTTCTAGTACTCAAATCTTTGTATATATGAGCGTGAAATCATATACATATATTACAAAACACTCGTGGTCACATTATCTTAGGAAATTGGTAATTTTGTTTCAGTCAAATTTAATATAATAACTATAAAAATCATATAGGAGAACCGTAATTATAGTTTTATGTTTGGAGAACACTAATTCACTAGTTTACCAAAAAAAAAAAAACATGAATTCACTTTTTTTTTTTTTTTAAGTTATCGTCTCTAAAACCCAATCAAATCCATGAACAGGGCTAATCGGAACTGCAATTGATTTGGGATAGTATCGATCGGGTTAATGTGTAACACTTCACCGCGGCATAGATCAGGGTGGAGTGTTAATAGTCATTCCCACAAAGGTATCATTTAAGCCTTATATTGTAAAATTTCAAATTTTCAAATGCGTCTAAAAAATTCTCTTAATATAATTCGTCAAAGATAAAGGCCGAGATCCCAAAAACATGACATGCGAATGAAATATACCAAAACCAATGTAAAAACCTTAAGCAAAAAAAAAAAAAGAACTTAGATAAAATTTGAAAGAGGGTTTGAAACAGTAAAACTTATGTAATGTCCAAGTGCAGATTAGATAGTCACCCCAGTGTCTTACTGTTGTTTTGTCCAAAAAGAACTTGATATTTTTTGCAAGAGATTTATCCTCCAATTCAAAAGCATCAAACCTCTCTTGGTCGGAAGAATCGAAACACATCGAAATGGTACCAGCCACAATCCCGAAGAAAAACCCTAATTTTATCTCTGAAAGCTCCGTGCGGTGAAATTATTCTAAAACAGTTAACCTATCTTGATTTTTCCAAAAATTTAAAAGATTTTAAATCTTGGCCAATAGATGATAAAGTTAGTATTGGTCCACTAAACTCTATTATTTATCTTTATCAAAAAACAAAAAAAAAACTCTATTATTTATCGTCACTGACTAGGGACAATGTCACAGAATCACGACAGCATAAGATTTCTTTGCATGTATATAAATCTTAAGTGGGACATATAAGGTGCGTCGCCACCAACTCTTATTTGTATTGATTTTTTTATATGATACTGTAATAATGAATTCATCTGAAGAAATTGGTGAACTGATTTCTAAAAAGAATATGAAAAATCGAATATATTTATGATGACAAACGTATAATTGTATTTTCGGAATATTAGTTCACGTTTTGAAATAATAATCTTTATATGCAGTAATAGAATTTATAAAGATATTAATTTTTCTAAAAACTAACCAAAATATGGTGATGCTAACATATCCGTTAACATATACAGAGAGTAGGTCCTGAGTACCAGCGGCTCAAGCGCATTACTTAGAGCTTTTCATTGCACACTACGAATTTGAACATGAATTATAAGACGACATTGATACAAATACAAACGTGTTGTACCGATCTGTCAACGAAGTTTCACATCACCTGTAAAACCTAAAATCTTCTAGATTACTCCAATATTTTCAACCATGCAATCAAATTCAATAAAACAACAATGTTTTCATAGCGTTAAATTTGGATTCACCAAAGAAATGTATGGACTTATCTTTCACTAGTTGATTCATTTGGACTCTAAGAGTTAAAGAATTTGTATATTTCTAACTTCTATCCTCACAAGTCACAAAGATTTAAAACAAAATTCTTGTATATAGACATCAAATTTTGAGAAAATAGTTAGCATGTGTAACATGAAGCTATCTTTGTATATTTCTAACTTCTATCCTCACAAGTCACAGAGATTTAAAACACAATTCTTGTATATAGACATCAAATTTTGAGAAAATAGTTAGCATGTGTAACATGAAGCTATCTTTAAACTTCGATTGTTTCACAATCTCATCTCCGTTATATCGAAAAGATCCAAGATCAGGAAGTAGTGTCCATGCGAAATTAGTGTTACTTCTTCTCTTTTTCTGAACCACAGGCCGAACAGCGAAGCGTTTGAGTAGGTTACAAAGACCTGACGTGTAGTTTGTTTAGCGGCCCATGTTATGGAGTTATGGACCTATATAGACAATTCAGGACAGTCCACTAAAAAGAAATAGCCCATTAACTTGAAATTTCAAACTAAATGACCGTATTTTCAATGGTGCATAACTTCACTATTCAGTCAACTTAAAATGTGTGTGAGCGAGATTATAACAGAGGTCCCAATCAAAAAGTCAATAGAAGAAGACAACCAAGAATATGTTCATAGTTTAGAGAACAATACTATTTCTTTCCTCAATTAAGAAAACTATCATTTAAAAAAAAAACGAAAATCAAATATAGTAAAAGATTTGTTCCAATCAGAAAATCCGAGAATTAAAATGCATGATCAGAAAGTATATCTTTTTGCATAGTTTACATTGTAAAAGTGATCAATCTATTGAATGTGGTACATGGTAATCCATCAGACTATCATGCTTTGTTCTACTTGTGTTAAATCTGGAAATAGATATTTGTGAAATTAATTTAATATATACATCACTAATGTAAAATAATAAATTCGTTGATTAACCAAAATAAATAAAAAATATATAAAATTCCAACGAAACGCGTTTAGATCTCTTTCCTTCAAATTCATATTCGTGGCTGTCATATAACGGCGAATCAAAAAAAATAGATATAGAATTTTAAAAGTTACTAACTCTTCGTCGCTTTTGATTTGTTATATTGTTTTTTCCGACAATGATACTTCGCTGATGATAAACTATGGTTCTTTTCAGATTTTAAGATAATATAAGCGCGTTAATTATGAAATTAAGGAGAAGGTTAGAGTTCATTAGTTCAATTATGAGTTTTGCCAAATTAGAGAGAATCTACTGATTCCATGTGGCTTTCTGATAATGCCATCACTTTATATAGAAAATTATAAGGAATAAACTACAATAAAGACCGATCAAATAAACCCTTTTTAGTATTATTTTCTAACAGTCATCAACTGTAAACTTTAACCGACCAAACCATTTTAGAGTTCACTACAATAAAGTTTATAATATCCTCCTTTCACGCAGAGTAGATTGAAAAATTGCTAGAGTCCCCTACTAATTATGCTTTTGGTTTCATAAAATCTCTATGAATAAATTCTACCTTTTCAGCACAAAAAAAAATAATAATAATAATAACGACTCTCAAAAGTAATACTTTTGATTAAATATTGTTTTTTACTATAGCAGATTTTACATGTCGTTCTTTTGCTTCTGCGTATTGACATAGTTCACCGAATCACCGCAAAATTATTTATAAGTGAATTGTGCATATTAGTTTTAGGTTCATCAGAAATTGATGGTTAATTAATCATAAATGCATAATATTAAAAGTGATCATATATCATATATATATAACAGAATTAATTGGAACTATGGAAGTTGGAAGAGATCAAAAGCGCACGGAAGCCAATAGAGTGTGTGACTCAGTCAAAGCCTCTTCTCTCTCTCTCGTCACCACTTTTTCTTTCCATTATATATTTATTATTTTTGTTAAGCAATAATGATTTTTTTAATTATAATTATCTTATCCTTTGGCTACTGACAACGATGATATTTTCAACCTGATGGAGACTTTTCCACGAGAGGTTCTGTTTTTCAGAGAAACGGTCTGATTCTTTTCTTTACACATTTTTGTATTAAAAACTCAATTCGGTGGCTAAAAGAAATCTTAATTTGGTTTATTTATTGTTTTGCTTCACACGGAAATAACCTTATCTAAAGTTTTTCTCTAAAATTATTGTCAGTTTTAATCAATTTTTGCAGAATATATAATTTTTTTTACTAATTCCTTAAATGGGCAGAAAATCTCTCAATAGTCAATACATGCTAAAATCTTAGATCATTAATAAGGTGCATTCCAATAATTTTTTCAAGAATTGGAAAATGTACATGAATATTGTTTAATTTTCTCTAAGCTTTAGTGTGATTGGTTTTTGCAAACAGTTTTAAAATGGAGGTTTTTTGTTTATTTTAAAGAAAATAAATATTTATTGAAAATATATTACCAGAAATTATATACAAGGTTATAGGTAAGATCTTGATCCTCATACC
Organism: Cardamine occulta; assembly: GCA_028015245.1. Taxonomy (NCBI): domain Eukaryota; kingdom Viridiplantae; phylum Streptophyta; class Magnoliopsida; order Brassicales; family Brassicaceae; genus Cardamine; species Cardamine occulta. Next base: position 3,322,839 of record CM051393.1, read on the forward strand.
GTTTAGAAGCAAGCTAATATGGATACACATTGTTGTTATTTGTCCAATAGTCAATTTTTGCGCCAATTATACATGTTGTAGACGCTTACGTGGCATGTGATTTATGTCTTTTCTTTTCTGAAGCAAGAATTTGATTGGTAAGTCGAATTTATTTGTTCTTTCATTGATATGAAAAACAAGGTAAGATAAAAAAAAAAAAAGTACGATAAAAGTAAAATCGTGACTCTATAAATGGACTTCCTGATTAGATGTTTTATTGTTTTTTGTCTGTAAACCTTTACGTTATATGGGAAATAAATCTTAACATTAAAACCATTAAAAAAAATGAAAATGTGATGCTACCAAACCATAAGCAAGTGGATAATACATTTACATTAGCTATAGATAAGTCATAAGTGTGTGGACCATTAGGGGATAGTTACACCTTTACCTAAGGAGTTGATCATGGGACTAGATGACCATTTATTCTTTTTAAATAAGTTAGGTGGTTCAAGCTTTCGTGGAATGCCCTTAACCACTCAATTACGAGTGTGCGTTTTCCCAGGATACGTTGATGAACAACATGGCTTCCAAAGATATCGGCTCACCATAGTATTTACCAATTGAGTAACTAGGACCTTTGTAGAGTAGGCCCTAGGTTTCTTGGGACTGCTTTTTAGGATATACTTCATTGTTTCTATAAGATTAATGTTTAGAGCATCTTCAATTATTTACTTCACCTTCAAAATGATGTAAACATAAAATGAGTTTTAAGTTTTTTTCTAATGGTTTACACTTTACATAAATTTTTCTCTAAAAAATAAATATTCCAAGTATATTCTTATTTATTATTTATTATTTATTATTAAAAACCCATTTTATTTTCTAGTGATCCCACTTTTTTTAAAAAAATGAAAGAAAACTTTCTCCAAATAGTACATCATTTTGAGAGAAATTATGAGTTTTATGAATAGTGTTCTCTCAAATATAAAGGAATATTATTCATATTCTTAGTTTTGTTACTTCAAAATGATGCACTATTGGAAAAGTATTTCTCTCATTCTTAATGTTTTCCCTCAAAATGAGGGACTATTAGAGATGGGTCTTACGAGTGTTTACACATATTTAAAAATAGTGATTACTATTTTTAAATACAATATTTTTTCTCATCAAAAACTTATTTTATTAATTATGAACCAATAATAATCTAGTAAATGTAATTATTTTCCTATAATTCTTAGACTTTTTGCATATTGTTTTGGTAAAAATCATCTTTGGTCCAAAAACAAAAACAAAAAAAAAAGCTTACCCATCTTGTAACTGACACGAAAATTTAATCAATAGCTAAGATGACGAATGAATGGAAAAAAAAGAAGTGAAAACTTGATGAGGTTTAAAAGATTCAGCTAAACAAACAAACTCATGAATTACATATGTATCATTCTATGACATAAACAAAGCACAGAAAAATTATTTAGGTAATTACTTTTGCATTTGAATCAATATTTCAAGTCATTTTTTGCAACTTCTAAAACTTGGAGATAATAGTAAAGGAAAAAAAAAAACAAGAAAGAAAAACAAGTTTCTGGTCTCACTACCAGACAAGACATGTCTTCCAATCTTTTCTCTTCTTCTATATAATAACTCTTCTCTTCTCTCTCTCTCGTCAAATATCCCAAAAACCCTTGTCTTCTCTGCTTTACTTTTCTCCAAAAATCCTCTCTTTTTCCGGAAAGATTCACAAATTCCTTGTTATCTCTCCGTTTTAATGGCGCCGGCGACGGAGCATCAGAGTTCGTTCCTTAGTCGAATCAGCCGTCGCAATCAGGTGGTTTCAATGGACGTTAATCACGAACAAGAGCTCGAAGAACTCGAAGATTTTCAAAAACACGTAGCTGAACGTTTCACGGAGTTAATACCACCGTCGGATTCGCCGGAATCTGATCCGATTCTATCGATCCAGTGGCTACGGAAGCTTCTTGATGTTTTCATGTCTTGTGAATCGGAGTTTCATTCCGTTTTAACTGCGAATCAAGCTCAGATCTCGAAACCGCCGTTGGATAAGCTTGTCCCGGAGATGCTTGATCGGATTGTTAAGGCTCTTGATATCTGTACAGCTGTAGTCAACGGTGTTGACTCAGTCAGACAAATCCAGCGTCTTGCTGAGATTGCCGTTACGGCGTTAAAACAAACGCCGTTAAGTGACGGAAGCGTTAGGAGAGCTAAACGTGCTCTCACAAGCCTCCTCGCCGCTTATAACGCCGATAAATACAGCGGTGGTAGCAGTGGTGGTAGTAGCGGTGGAAGCGGTCGGAGGACAACAACGACGGAACAGTGGTCTTCCTTTGGCCGGCGTAGCGGCGGCGGAGGAGGAGGGTGTGTGAGTAAGAATTGGTCAGCGGCGAAGCAGGTTCAAGCAATGACGGCGAATCTTGTACTGCCACGTGGCTCAGAAGCGTCACCTATATATATTATGAGTAGTGTGATGGTAATGGTGATGTGGACGTTAGTTGCGGCGGTTCCTTGTCAAACAAGTAATAGTTTAACTGTTCATTTGCCGTTGCCTAAGCATCAGGTTTGGGCTAGCGCTGCCGTGAGTATCTCCGAGAAGATCGGAGAAGAGATGAAACGGAAGGATATGAGGAGTGGTGGATTGATGGAGGAGATGCAGAGGATGGAGAGGATTGGATTAAAGCTAATGGAATTTAGTGAAGGGTTTAGGTTTAATGGGGAGGTGGAAGTGGTGGCGGAAGTGGCGGAGATGGAGGAGATTTGCCGGAAAATGGAAGATGGGCTTGAAGTGTTACAGAGACGAGTTAGAGAAGTGTTTCATAGGTTGGTGAAAAGCAGAAGTGAGATTCTTGAAGTGATTGGTTATTGTAATGTTTAACTCTTTGGTGTTAAACTCTAATGTCTGATAACTCTTTTGATGAAGAAAGATAAAAGAGTTAAAATTACAGGTTTTTTTGTATTGTTTTGTTTTTATAATTTGTTGATGTATATAATCTTAATTACAGTATGTGTATACACTATGTTCCTTTGTGATTATACCAAAGCCATTTTGATTTTCTGAATCTCTTTAATCAATGGGATCAAACTTCTCCAACAAAGAAATTATAATCTTCTTTTTTGTTTCACACAGAGTTTTTCATCTCAAATTCAAGACTCAAGAGATGTTGCTTAAACAATGTATAAAGATTGGAATTGGCTATGTATCTTCTAATTGCATATCAAAAAAGAATAGTAATGTAAAAGTAAACAGATGTGTAGTTTGGTCATGGTCTTCTTACGGTATATACATTTGTGGCATTGTGTGTAGTTTTATCAATAGAGAGAATTTGAGACAGCATATGAACCATCCAAATCGCAGGTAAACTAGTTACAAGTGGATCAATGGGCTTTACTAACCCAACGTATTTTTTGTTCAACCATTGAGCTTACCCTTTTGGGTCATGGCCTACCTTACATTAGTTTACAAGAAATAAATATAAGATTGTTCTTGTTTGTTAGACTTCTAACTAAGATTGATTTTGTCACTTCTATAAAACTGTTTCACCTTTTACTAATTTCGCACCATATTTCTAGATATATTTTTTACATATATATATATATATATATTCAAATCTAGTCCCTTTTTATAAAATAGTTCATCTTTAAATATTTTCTTAGACTCAGAATATATTTGTTTTAAAAAAACATATTCTGTTATTTTTTGTTTGACATCCATATTCTGTTATTTTGTACACTAAAATTAATCTAATTCTAAGACGTCTAAAAGAATATTGAAAAATGCAAATACATTTTTTCATTGAAAGATAGATGGATAGAAATTTAGTACAACGATTTCACAAACGTGAAATTTATTCGAAAAAATCACATTTTCACCACATGCATTATTAATACAAATCTCGGAATTGTAAACACCCAAAAAGGTCGACAAAAAGAACAAAACAAAAACACCCAAAAATAACGAAATAAAACAAACAAAAAAAGGTTCAAAAAACTTTTTCAATTAACAAATGCACATGTTCTTCGAATCTCCCCATCCGACCCAGTCTTGACCTTAATCCTTCCCATTTTCTCCATGGCCTTAGCGAACTCAGCAAAGAACTCTTCCTCAGCTCCTACGGCGGCAAAACGTTTCACCTGGGCCAATGCCGAAGGATCCATAGTCAATGCAGCATCAGACTCAAAAAGTCCACGACGTTTCAAGACAAGTCTGTAGTAGCTAAGATCAAAGGTGTTTCTACTTCCAGGATCCATTTCAACATGTGTGGTATTGTCAGCGAGAGATAAACATTTCCTTGACTTTAGATTGGCGGCGTATTCGCTGTCTAGCGACGGATCTTGATCTCCGTTGCCGGTGAAATTGAAGAGACGATTCGAGAAGGAATTGCAATGAGACACTCCGATCGTGTGCGCACCTAAAACGTTTAAAAATTACACTATTTAAAATACCACACACCAAAACGGCACCGTTTTTATCGTAAGTTTCTAAACCGAACCGAAAAATTCAATTTCTAATCAGAATTAATCATTGTTTATACCGGATAACAAAACGAGGTCTTTAACATCAAGTCCTTGGTTTCCAAAAAGAGTTATAAGAGTCGTGAAGTTTCCAAAAGGAGGAGGAATATTGCTCAAAGCCTCGTTAAAGTTAGAGATTCGTCCATCTCTACGTCCTGTTGGAACATTCCATGTTGGTCCACCCTAAACCATAATTAACCAAAACTGGTTTAGTTTGGTATAAAAAAACGAGTTAATATAATGTAGTACAAGCTTGGCATACTCACAATAGCTACAATAGAGTCTCTAGTAGCGAGGGTGATAATATCAGCGCAGGAGACAATTCCAGGACACATTGATTCTAGAGCAGACTTTATATTATCGATGAAGTCAAAACCTCTAACAGTTTGATTCGGAGGAGCAAGCTTCTCGACTTGTTGGTTTCTCGATGTCGCGTTGAGCAAGATCGAAGCATCACAACCCTGTCAACACCAATACATACGTATTCATACATCTATGATCTATCTATATAAAAATAAAAAAAAACTTTTTTGCATTTACTATATAATTATCTCTAAAATAATTTGATGATATGTTTATAATTAATTTACGTAGATTGATTGTATTGGTTTTGGACTATAATATATATATTGAGTATAGGTTCTATAATATATAGAATTTATAATTTATGAATTGTGATAATAATAAAAGAAAAGTAAATAATTAATACCCGAACGAAGCAATCATGGAAATGCATTCTAATAAGAGCAGCAGCCAAAGAAGGTGCATGATTGATATGTTGGTTGACAACATCTTGTACGATCTTCTCTGCGTAAGGACAAGTGTTGTCGTAAAATCCCATCTTCAATTGAGCTTCTGAAAAGCTCACTGCAGAACCTAGAATCACAAGAATCATCACAAGAGCTAACTCGAAGCTTGCCATTTTTTATTTTTTTTTGATGAGGTACTTTGAAAATTTGACTCGGCGATGTTTTGAGAATAAGAATTCCCTGGTTATATATGGTTTTGGTCGTGAGAGGATAAAGCAATGAGGAGAAGAGAACAAGAAGAAAGAACCTAACTAACATGTTCTATTTATTCCATGCTCAAGTTGATTTTAATTTTTTTTCATAAAATTTATGTATGGTCTTGTCTTTTCTTTTTGTTATCACTTTTTTTTTTAATTGGTTGTTAAGGAAATATTGTCTAATTATGGTGCATATCTATATAATGAAAAGTATAAATGAAAAGAGATAAATTCTCTCAAAATATTAACAGAAAATTAAAATATATGTAATTTAATTAATTTACTAAATATTCATAAAATTAAATGATTTGAAAATACTAATTTAAATTAAATTTATTAGGCCAAAAAATTGAGTGTACCAAACATAATTTATTATTTTAACATGTAACTATATAATGAAACAAAAGTGCGGAGAGAGAAACTATAGAACTAATTATTTTGCTCCAAAATTACTTACCAATCAAACTAAAATATGTGTTACTTTTAAAAGTAACTAAAAACTCTAATAACTTAAAATCTTAAAAATGAAAAATGTTTCACTTAAAATTTAGGAGTATATTGAACTGACCATTTGGAGAGATTTGAGTTAAAATGACAAATCATTATCATGTGTTATTAAAACATGCATTTTAAAATTTAGTATTATTGAATTAATAAATTTAAAATATATAATAAAATCCACTGTTATTGAAAATATTTTAAAAATTAGATTTGAAAGTTTGAGGTGAGATTTCAGAGAATTTAATAACAAAATTTCTAATTCACCATAATTAACCAAAATTCAATCAAATCATCCCAAAACTCATTAAAACTCAAATCTATCCAAATTCTTCATCCAACACAGCCCCCTCAATTAATCAAAAATTTACAGTTAATTAAAAAATTACTTTATTAATTTATTTATTTTACATAAAATTATATCTAATAACAAAATCAATTATTTAATAAATATTTAAAATATTTTAAAATAGTAATCATCATCTAATTATCTATACAATGAAAATGAAAGTGAATATAGAGAATATTAAACAAATGATTTTGAATTTAAAAAATTATCTATTTTACATGATTTAATATGTTTTCAACTTTTGTTGAAATTTCTTCATTAAAATCATGTTTTTCAAATTTTTACATTTCCGTATATTTTGTACCCATGAGATATAATTTTTGTTTTTGACAATTTTTTCTTTTGGCAGGGACGTCTCCATGAGATATAATTTTTACTTGTGTTAAATCTTAATGTGTAAAATATAATTGACTTTTACGGTGTGTAATTATTATTAGTCTTTGTTTGATCTCTCTTTGTTTTTATTTATAGTCCAGACTTTAGTTTTTAGCATGTATTTTATCAGCGTAAGAATAATTTTCGAGCCATACATATATTACTTAATATGTTTGAACCATTATTTAACTAATTTAAAAGCAAGAGTGTTCATTTTGCAATAAACAAAATTTTAAAACATCATAATTATTATTATTATACACAAACTAATGTGTAAATACGAGTCAGTAATATTAATCTGATGAAATGTCGAAGTATAACTTACAAGTAGTTATTTTATAGATAGAAGATTGTGGACGGTAAGCAATCCTAACATACAAAATTTTACAATTTTATCACTCGAGATCTATAGATTTTCAAAATTTATTTTAGTTGATTAAAAACAATCCAGATCATAACTATGAATAATCAAAAAGATATAGGAATAATAAAGCCAACAATATGCTAATTTTTATTTTATATACCTTGCTGTATTTATCCAACTTGTCATGCCATGACACTACAAAAACTCCAAAGCTATGACTGTATTTATTTTCATTTTCTTTTTGCTTGATGTTACGTATGATGGCTATTTTTTTTTTTGTTTTGATAAACGTATGATGGCTATTTTATTAGTTTATCTAGATAGCTCGTGGAATTAAAGGTTACATAGATTGAGAATTTCGAAAACTTTTTTTGTTAGTCGAGAAATTCGGTAAGTTAATTAATCGTATTTGGTAGACAAATGATTGCATGTGACATGGATATTTAATAATGTTTAAGTTATTAAAAAAAATGGTTGTTGATTAACAACCCAATTAACAAACAACAACTAATCTTGACGAATGTTGTTTTAAGGCAACAAACATTCACGTAATATCAACCAGTTACTTTCATTTTTAATTATCAACTTACATTCATCTTGATCCGCATTATGTTTAATTTTGATCTAAATTTTTTTTATCTAGTATTTCAACCTGTAACAAATAACGTTAACCTCTTTATCAAAATTATAAAAAATATATCATTAACCCTTTATCAGAAAGAAAAACTAAAAATAAAAACAAAAAACGTTAACATTATTGCGTATTTAGAGTACACTCTTTTTTTTTCTTTGGTAACGAAATGAAACGTCGAATACACTCTTTAATACTTAACCCCAAAATCTTATACAGTTTTAAAAATAATGAATGTAAGCATTTATAATTTTAATCAATGTCTTTGTAACATATTTATACAATAACTTTGTAAACTATTTTCGAAAGTAATAAAGAAAAAATGTTAAAAAAAAGAATGTAAACATTTGTATAAGATATAAAACTAGAGTATATATTTGCATAGCCAATTTATTTATACGTTGTATGATATTCTTGAATTATAAATACAATCTACAATTTTTTTTTTGTCAACAACAATAAATACAATCTACATTTTAACCCAAAAAATGTTAAGCTAAATCATAACAAAAATAAAACGATACAAAACATTTACAACCCTTGGTGCTTTATATCTTTACCGTTTCTTTAACAAACAAAAATAAAGATCTAGATTTTAACCACAAAAAAATATACAATCTAGTTCAAATCTTGAAACTAATTAGATAATCCATAGACTTCTTCTTTTAACTATATGGGAGTATGTAGATCGTAGAGTCATGTGTGCATTTGTACTTTATATACATATATGCAATTAAATATAATCCTTACTATTTATAACTTTCCAAAATTTAATAAACAATCCTAAAACTCAATCTGTCGTATGCTATTACGTACGTACTGTATGTTACCTAGTAGACCTGCTCCCACCATTGGCAGCCGCCGTGGCCCATGGCCGAGACCGTCCACGTTACCGAGATTTTTTATGACATTACATATCTCTTATTTACTTATTTTAAATAAATTCAAGAACATAACGACGTTAGTGGTAGTTATCAATTTATATATGTGTTCAAAAATAAATTCATAAAATTATGAATCCCTTGCGCAATAACCGACATGATCTCTAAAAAAAAAAACTTCTTATTCAGTTTCTTATACGATTATCAAGTTCTAACGAAAATAAAATGACTATACTCCCAATCAAGAAACACAAGTACACATAATTATCTTGTAGTATATACACTTTTTTTATAAAGAAGGTGAAACTGAAGTTGTACGTAGTAGTATGATTTTTTTAAATTTAACAACGGAAAATAGATTCATCCGTCACTATAGCATATCATCTTTCCAGTATATAAAATTTTTTAATCAAAAGTTAGTACATTGTAACAGAATATTTAATTGACAGCTAAACTCTAATGCTAATTAATAAGAAGACACTATGCCCATTTGGCTACTATGTTTTTTTTTTTTTTTTTTTTTTTGGATAAAGCATTTGGCTACTATGCTACTAACCAAAGTTATTGACAACAATCTATCCACGTGAAGCATTAAAAGAACAAATAGAACACAATATCCTAATAAGAAAATCTCTTTTAGACTAGTTTCATTATTAGGAAAATTAGCTACCAAAATGTCGAGAACTAACAACAGACTGTATCTCTAAAGACTGGAATAGCCAAGTTTCATTGACGTTTTGAATAGCTAAAAGGAAAAATGTGATTTTTGTGTTAATAGACATGTGTTTGTGTGAAGAGGATTGATTAATTACACATGTCTTTTTTTTTTTTTCTAGAGATTTTGTGTTTTGTATTCTGTCTTTGTTTTTGTCTTTACCATGCATTCACCAAACCAATTTTGTTTGGTTTTAAGTTACCAAGGAATGCATTTCACCAGACCAATTTTCCAACGAGAAAAAAAACGTACTAAATTTTGTTAACAGTCAATATTTTTAGATTGAAATTAAGTCTCAAAAAAAAAAAAAAGAACATTGTCGCCTAGTTTTATAACTTGAAATTTACCCAGCAACAAAAATAGTATGGACATGAAGGTTAGGAAGCCTACATTTGTAAGCTATTCAGTCTTTTGTTTTTTACCTAAATTATTTGATGAGATAGGATTCAATTTAATTTTCTTACTTTTATGTTTATGGTTTTTTCCGACAAATCTCTTATGATGTTTGCACCAAAAAAATAAAAAAATAACAACAAAGTTGGCCACAAATAATTGCTTCACTAGTTCACTTCAAGGTCGGCCTTTTACCTAGTAAACCTTCTTTTGTGCTTTTCAATAGAGCAAAGTTGGGATTTTTTGTTTTTTTTTTTTGGGATAAAATGTTAAGATTTATATTTTTTTTATAGCAGTTGCAGGAATAACGAAGAAGATAGAAAAACAAAAAAATAAATAAAACGACAAAACAACAACATGATACAAAAATGGACTAAAACCAAGAAGTTATACACATATAACAAAAAAATTCAGAGAAACCCCGCTAAATAAACATTGATTTCAAGCTATCACACTCGTACATTTGCATTCCGTAGTTTCAAGGAATCCATGTCCCCATCGTTGCCACGAGCAACATTCACTTGAAACCAGTCTTCAAACCTCAAAGTAGTCCAGCACATATAGTTTTTTCGGGGGAAAACACAAAAACAGATCTGGTCCGCTGCGAAACCAAACCCGCCGCTTCTATTTAACAATGGGCCACCACCAAACCAATAACCAGAACAATCACTTAGCATTTCAGTAGCGAACCAAACATATACTAAACAATGCCAAAGAAACAACAAAAGAGGCTTTAGATCAGGAGTATTGAGCCACACCAAAGGCCTACATCAAAACAATGCCCAATGACTTTTATGATTCCGAGCAAACCCACGGCCAAACCGCACACGCTGACAGAGTCACCGTAGATACACCATTACTAAACCTTCGGTGAAGACAACCACACTACCATCGTAGCCTCCGTCCCGAAAAGGACTCTGAAACCATAAGAAAAAATGTCGAGAAGAGCAAGTTAACAAAATTGTTGGACCAAGGTGAGGACAATGCCTCACGGAACCGCCAGTGACGTCCTCACTTACCAGGAGAAAAAAGTTCATGATCTTGCTTACACGCGCTAGTTTCGAGAGCCCAACTTTTTTTTCATTTTTCATTAGTGAAAACTCATGTTCTAAAACGCCAATTAATCGCTGAATAGGCGTTTGGCAGAGCCGCCGCGATTTCATCCAAATTGGTGAGAAAATCGGATTTACACGAAATAGCAACTTAAAAGCGCCAAAATGGTGAAAAAATAAGATGGAGACAAAAATTAGGATTGCAGGTCACGAGGTTGAAAAAGGGGGCAAAACTGTCATTTAAGCTTCATTAAAGCAAAATTGAAAAAATTAACAAAATTGGACATCTCTGCATCAAACTCGGGTTATGGGCCTTACAAATCTTCATCGTAACCACTGGATTAAGTTTTACCAATTGATATTGTTTCACATTTTTAATATATATACATATATATATATATATATATCGATAAAAACACTAAAAAATGTCCGATTAATTTCTAATTTAAATCCGAATATTTGATTATTTGCTATGCCCACCCTCACGGCCTAGTGAATTTTTAAACATTGGTGAAAACAATACAGAATAATAAAACTGATGATGATAAAGTAAGTTGTTTTACCGGTCAGAACCATCTAAATCTCCATTTTGGTTTATTTTTCTGTTGATTTTTTTAATATAATTTATTGGTGGCCCAACAATTGTTCTGTTACTGGACTATGGATTCTATGGGCCAAATTCTACAACTTTTATTGCTTATTTCAGCATTACAACAATATTAACATTTATTTTCTAATTTATATATAAGATGATCCTCTAATTTCCTCTAAATTTAAAACCGAGGTTCCACGATGGACTGGTCAATTCACCGGTTTTACCATGTACGATTCTCGGCTATGTTAGTTGAATAAACAGTTTGATTTGATTTTGATTCATCTCAAGCATCAGAACACCTAATTAGAACTAAATGATCTAGATTTGAGTTTTCTTTTCAACATAATTGGAAAAAATATGGCTTACCAAGACTAGAATTCAAATCGGTATAGATCAGTTTGACAACAATTGACAAATTCTGATGTCTCATTTATATTATTCAATTGGTTAAAATTACATAGAAGAGATACACATTACAAAAAAAAAAAAAAAATCAACTTGATAGTCGAAGTAGCTATACATACATTTAATTAAATAAATGTCACAATCAATATTAAAATAATTGATCTTTCAATTTCCGACAGGTTTAGTCAAAAAATTGAAATGGTCTTTTAAGTGTGTGCACGTACGAGCGGAGAAGGTGGAACCGGTGAATGAGGCGAGAAGAAACCATCCTCGAACCGTCTCGTGTCATTGAAGCTTAACCGGAGGCTACTCTGCCAACACTTCTTCTTCTTCTTAGCCATCATAGTTGTTGCAACCATAGGTTTATTCCGGTTTAAGCTCTCCTCTTCGAGTTGACTAGTGAACACTCTAATCCTCTCTAGAGCTGTCTCCATTGTCTTGTAGTCCATGTTCGCAAAACATACTCTAAACCATCCCGGTTCGTGGCAATGGAACGAACCACCTGGTGATACGTTCAGCTTCACCTTGTGGACGATCACACGCCATAGCTCAGTCTCCGAATCGAATGTAGCTGTCTTCAAAAGATTTCTTAAATCCATCCATAAGAACAAACCGGCTTTGGCTTTTAACCAACCAATACCTAAACCGTCTAAACCGGTGGTTAACTCTGTGTGTCTTGCAGCTAATCGTAGTTTACTCTCGCGGATGAATTCGTCTACAAAGTCTTCATCGGATAACATTTTGGAAATCAAATGTTGCGTTTGGGACGAAACCAAACCGAAACTGGACATTTTCCGTGCAATGTGAACCACCCGGTCATTGTAAGAGTATATTATACCAACTCTTAAACCGGGTAAACCCATATCTTTGGATAGACTATAGACAATATGAATCAAATCGCGGTCGCAATTCGGGATCTCCTCGATTACTTCTGCAACGCTTATAAACTCGGATTGACCAAAAGTAGTAGCTGCATAGATCTCATCAGCAATGAGATGAATCCCTTTGTCATTGGTGAAGTTAACAAGAGATTTCAAACATTCCCGGTCTAATGTCGTACCGAGTGGATTCGAAGGATTGGTTATGAGTAAACCCTTAACCGGAATACTCGATTTCCGCGCGTTTTCGTACGCAGCTTCCAAGGCTTCAACCGTAATCTTAAACCCATCTGAGCTATGACAAGTAACCGGTACAAGATTCACTCCGGTTCTCCATCTCAAATCTCTATCAAACCTGAAACCAAATCAAACCAAATTAAGTCAAACCAAACAAGATTAAACCAAATTCTAATGTGATTCAGTGACCAAATTTGAATCATTTGAACATACCCTGGATAATAAGGAGTCGGAACTAAGAAACCGTCACCGGGATTAGCTAAACAGAAAGCAACCGTCTCGTGTGCTCCGGTTGCGCCACCGCTCATAACAATCCGGTTAGGATCAAATTTAACTTTGTTATTTCTTGTCTTCTCCATAAACTTCGCTACAGCCTGAAAGAATTAAGAGAAAAAATACAAACAAATTAAAATCATTAAAATCAATCAATCAAACCAAAACCAAAAGTGATTAACTTCACCGAACTGATTTTACTTACTTGTCTGAATTCGGACAAGCCATGATAATCTTGGAAAATTGCAATGTCACTGAATTGATTCACACCTTCTGATGTACAAATCGAAGCTTCTGGATGTCCTAAAATCCATTTACGCATCAAATCTCCACAAAGCTATCACAATTTAAGAAAAAAAGATTAGTTTTTTTAAGTTAAAGAAACAGAGAGAAGAAGAAAAGTTTGGATTTTTATTTTAAAATTACCTGATTTTCAGCGAGACCCATTTGAATAACTCCGTCAGGTCTATCAATTGGGTGAAATGGGTTTTCTTCATAAGCTTTCCATCCATCGAAATAAGATGAATTCTCGCCGTGACCATCACCGGCGGCGATTTCAGACAATAGATTACGATCTTGCTTCTCTGCCGCCAAAGCCATCAGTGTTTTTTTTTCTTTATTAGATTCTCTTGTTCCTTCAAAGGGGATTTTTATATATATATATTTTTTTCTCTTGTTCTGTTGAGATTTATGAGTTATTTGATTTGTTGTGGAAATGAGTTTGGTTCCATATATAGAGATTTAGTTTCAGGTGTATAGACCGAGTAAGTCTAGCGTTAGGCGAAGGTTCCATGAAAGAACTATAAAAAGTAAAAATTTCAAAATGGTCCTCCATGTTTCTTATTATTTTGTTTGACTTCCCTGAAGTTTGAATTGTTTTTTTTTGGGTGGATTTGAACCAAATTTGAAAAAAGAGTGGTCCATTATGGGAGATGGAACGTAACTGTGTTGGAGTGGGGGACCTGTTAACGTAAACATTAAGTTAATTTTCCAATAATTGGAAATGATACATCAACTTGAATTTATACGATCGAAATCTATGTTAAATTTTTATATTTGATGGAAAAAAATGGACCGGAAACAACTTGACTAGTGGAACAACAATTTTTTTTTTTGTTTTTTTTTTCCAGGAAACCTAATACAATCTAGCTCCAACAAACATCATTCACAAGAAAATTTTCAAAAAAAGAAAAAGAAAACACAAACAAACAAACATCATATATACTCTTTAATAGTTTTGTCAAACAAGAATTCGGAATTTTCATTCCCGTTTAATTTTACAAATGAAATCTAAATTTGTTTCAATAAAAATTTGTATTTTTTATATCCGTTAAAATTTTTGGAACATGCGATCATAAATGTTTTATTTCAAGGGGGAACAAATTAAATGTCTATATTTTTAGATAATCACCGATAAGGCCTCATTACCGATAACATTTAAAGAGTTTAGAGTTAAGTGAAAACTACCGCAAACATTATGTCGGCATAAACAAGAAATAAAGGTTGAAACAGTTGAACTGTGTTCCTTTTATTAGACACTAGGACTGTTTCTTGATTTGATTCTTAAAAACTAATTTATAGGAGTCTTTATCTAACGAAAATTCAAAAATAATAATATGCATTTCTTAGGAAAAGTCACTCATTGGAGAAGGTTGAGATCTCCACCTTCTCCTTAATAATGCACTTAAACACGTATTTATATTTCAACTCTATTCACTTGTTTTTCCCTCTACATTATTCTTTAATATTTTTATTAACGATATAATATTTCTGTTCACTTGGCAGCTTAGAAAAAGGCTAAACATGAAAAGTGTTAGCTTTTGGTTTAAAGTTTAAACAAATAAACCAACTAGAATTCCATTTGTCTACATTTTTAGAATGCCTTTATATTAATGACAATAGTTTATGGCTCAAATCTTATTGAATAAAAGCTGGAATCAGTAATTAAGAAAGTGGCAGACATTGGACCACACACATAATGTCGAGAAATAAATGCAAATTTGGCAGCCTCAAAGACCAGTAACATTCCACAAAGATTTTTTCCAGTCAAAATCGAAAACAAGAAAAGATGAATTTGAAGCCTTCATGTTGACCAACAGTTTCAATGACTTTTGTCGTATACACTCGTTTCTTTCTTTTTTTCCTCTCTCAGTTTTGGACCTTTTCGTTAAAGTTTGTATAATGAAACTACATTATACGTTCCACGTCGGAATATGAAAATTATAAGTAAGACTTATGAGTTATTTAAATATAAAAGATTAATAACATTTGAAAACATTGAAAATAATAAATTATTTATCTTTATTCAGGTACTATGA
Source organism: Cardamine occulta (assembly GCA_028015245.1). Classification (NCBI taxonomy): domain Eukaryota; kingdom Viridiplantae; phylum Streptophyta; class Magnoliopsida; order Brassicales; family Brassicaceae; genus Cardamine; species Cardamine occulta. The sequence goes on from CM051393.1 coordinate 3,338,315, forward strand.
AAATCTTAGGGACTTTCTTTGTTTTGTTAAACAAGTTCTATTTGTTAGAAGAACTGAATTCAAATAATTGTTGATTTTAATATATTTAATACATATTTTTCATTTTTATATCAGATCGATTTGCTTTTTTTTTTGTCAACAAATCAATGAAAATAATTAAGTGTAGCTTTCAGTTATAGTTTTTAGTTATTTGCTTAATTTGACAGCAATGTCATAACTAAAGAAATCATAATTGACTTATCAAAAAAAAAGAAAAAGAAATCATAATTATTTTTGATAGTGTCAGTTTTTTTAGTTGAAAAAGTAAATGTGGGTCTATAAAAAACAACGACCTTGTATCTAGTTTCTTTTCATAAAGTAATAGTATCATTTAAAAATAAAAAATTGTTTTCATTTGACCGGAAGATTTATACTCTTCTATCTCTTGATTTGCAAAATAGTCATCGTGATCAACTTCTAGTCTAAAAGTCAAACAATATTTTCAATATATTTTTCTAATAAAAAATAGAATTTGGCTTCTATAAAGTGCGTTTTATATTTTTCAAAGAATTGGTGTGTGTAACCTATAAATTTCAAAATTAATGTCAAATATTTATTAGTACTAGTGGTTGACTAATGTTGAGGACGAGTAGATCAACATATTGTAGAGTTATCAATGCCACTGTAAAACAAAGAAAATATTTTAACAAAAAACAAACAAAGAAAATATCATTCATAGTTAGCTAAATAAAAATACCCATAACATCTAACGACAGTACATTGGACGAGGCAGATTCCTAGGCGCATTTTCTAGATTTCGGGTTTTTAGCTTTGATTTGGATAGAAAATTGTAGTAATTATCATCGTTTTTAGTCTCTTATGTTAAAGCGTTTGGTTCCACATGTTTTGTTTGGACCTTTGACTTAGTTTTCCAGGGAAATTTCTTCTTCCTCTGGCCACTGTACTGTCTTCCAAGTTTTAATAAAATATTTCTAAATGAAAGAAACACCTAATGACATATTTTAGCTTTTTAATAATATTATTTAGAGTGTACATTGTAATTTTTGTTGCGAAATCTTTTTAAAATTAACATTTCAAAATAAAGAAAAGTGTGCATGCATATTACATCTAGCTTCTTCAAGGGGTCGCGGTTTGATTGAGACAAGTTTTTTAGAACCTATCTTTTTATCCAAAAATATTCAGCATAATAGTAATTAAGGATTAAGGGCATCTCCAAGACTCCAACCCACTTCCATTTCTACCTCTAAATTAGAAATCTCTATTTTTCACTTCATATTTAGAAATATATATTTTTTGATTCCATTTTGGAGGTAAAATTTTTTATTTGTAAATCAATCCCTTAAATTTAATATATTTATATTTTATACTTGATTTTTTTTATAAATATTTAGATTTTTTTATTATATAAATTTTGATTACTTTCACCGGAAGTTGACACGTGTCAATTAAAACTTTAGATGTTATCACGTGTCAAATAGATATCTTACATAACAAACATGTTAATATATTAACCTAATTCTATTATAAAAGGGATTTGTTAATATATCTACAAATACAAAAATGTAAAAGTTCTTTATTATAGGAAAAATGAAATTAAAATTGTGTTAATTTATTTAAATTTTAAACATGTTGAGAAAATGAATCTGTTAAACGTTTATTATCCTATCATTAAAAAAACATGCATTTGTTTATATATTCAAAATTTTAACAGACTTAATTAATTTTTAACGCATGCCAACATATTTAACAAGGATTAACTATTTACCTAATTATAATAAAAAGTTTTTGTTGTTAATATATCCAAAAAAAAAACGTAAAAGTTTTAATTAACGAGATCGTAACATATGTCTATGAGGTGATTAAATTTTAATACGTGTAAAATTTAAAAAATTTCTCCAAGATCGTGATAAATTATGTCTTATATTTCTAGGTTATTTCAATTAAGTTTATTTTTTAGTTTTTATCACGTCAAGAGTGAAAATACATTATAAGACTAAATTGAGTTCTCAATTTCTATTTGCATTAATCTTTTCATTTTATACAACATGAATATCAATAAAAACAATTAATATAATAGTTTAAATAATAATATATTTTTTTAACATTAGATAAATTTCATAACAAACATGTTTATGAAAATACACAAAGGAGATTAATGCAAAATAAACATGTTAGTAAAACTGTGAATTAAGAGACAATAGATGGTTCAAGTTGTGAATATGTTTTTATTTTTCTTCTCATTTTTGTTATTCGGATAATCTTATGACCAACTTTACAAACAAAAACATCTAATGGACAATGTAGAGAAATATTTTTAATGGAACGTTAAACTTTTTTTAAAAGGAGAATATGCAGAAAAAGGTCTGATTCTCCTTGTAGACTAAACACGCCAAATTTGACAAACGTTTAATCACATTTAGCATATGTTTTGATGATAAAATAAAAATCATGAAACTTAGATACACATTTTTAAATGCCGTCAAATTAGGAAATATTCAATATCTCAAAAAAACTTCTTCAAGTGTTTTCAAAACTTTATAGATCTTCAAATTCATTATTGTCACTCAACCTTTTTTCCTCATACATATCAATCCAAAAATGCCACGTTGCTAGTCATGCAAATATTGATGGACTAGCGCAATTGTTATATAATAATTAAATTATTTAAAATATAACTCCAAAAATAAAAAAAATTCTAAATTTTGTATAGAAAAGAAATATGTTGAGAGTATCTTATTAACTATGTATAAACTACATTTCCTATCAATGCAGAAAGTTTTGAAATTCATTTTAAGTAAAACCATTTAACAAAAGAAGTATGCATTATTATTATTCAGTTATTCTAATGTGTATATATCCTAACCTTAACCTACACACCGCAGTCTTTATATTCTCTTTTATTTTTGACACGAGGTGACTATTTAAATATTCTACTTTTTTTCTTTTATCACGGACCAAGTCTGCTTCTAATGAGTTCTATTATTAGAGAACAAACAAATGAAGCTTCATGAGAAGTTAAAAATAGAAAGAAAAAAATAAACAACTGGTCGATGTCGATGCAGCTCACTGTCATTTTCAAAATCTTCCAGCTGATTTATTTTCTCAAAATTTGGATAATTGTCTAATTCAATAAATTTCTTGGCTATATTATTATATATTTTTTTTGCATATACAAATAGGAAAAAAAAATTAAAAAATCTCGTTTCAAACACGCACAAAAGACTTCTCATTCTCCCCATAGATCCTAAGAAACTAAAACATTGTGTCCTTCACTATCTTTGGAAAGCTGCAACAAAAACAAACTCTCGAGCAAAATGGATTCTGATTTTTTCGATTTCTTACATCGGCTGTTACAACAAGCAAGTGCCCAACTCGACATTATGTCTTGTTAACACTACTTTGCGTTCACTGGCCCATTCTAGGCGATACGAGAGATCAAGATGTTGAACAAGTTGCTTCATCCGATCTATGTGGCTTATGTTCTTTGAGGTTTCCTGTTAGAGTCAGACCGAGACGAATAGAAATTGGTTAAAGGCCATATAAAAAAGGGCTTGTTGAGTTTTGACAATGAGATGATGATAAATATTTAAGTACCTGAAGAGGAAGTTCTTGTTCGTCGCTTGTGATACTTGAGATCACACTTGTCCTAGAAGAGTTTGATGAAAATCCATCCCATGGAGGAATAAATATCAGTTTTGTGCATTGAACGGGTGTGAGAGTTCGGCTTAGTTTCTCCCACCAAACCGATCCTAGTGACCACCATCTGATCATCAAACCGTTTTCTGAAAACGCAACCAATCCCTACCAATTCACAAAGATTTTATTATTAGGAATCTCAAGACTCTACATCAGTTTGTAGTAGTGCAAAAGCTATAATTTCTTTCAATAAAGTTACCTCTCCATCTGGTGAAAAGCTGAGAGCTGATATAGCTGTTGTTAACGCAGATTCCGAAGTTCCTCTGAGAAAATTTGGAAGACCTGGAGGTCCATTCGCATCCAAAACCTTTATTTTTGTCATACTGCAATGGGAATCACACGAAACACTAAGAAACCGAGATACCGGTGGGAGGAAAAGACAAAGCATACAAGGTTCTGTACCTTTGCATGTCATATATGCGGATACACGCATTGTTGATCTCTGTGATAGCATCGCCAATTGCTAACCTTGTTGATGAATCGTTTAGGATTACCATTGGAAATACACGCACAACTTCTCTCAGCGTAGCCATTGAGGTTTGCAGGCAAGTTTTACGCATGACGGTGTTGCTTGGGTCCATCGTTTGAAGAATAAAGTTAACTACCTGCAAGATTTTCCCAATTTTTTTTCAAATCTCTCTATGGACATATATTAGACAGTTTTCTGTTTGTTCAAATCTCATCTATCCTCGCTGAATGTAAAAGTAGATGCTACGAACCTTCTCAAGATGCAGCACCAGATTTCTCGGAGCAGCACGGATTATTCTGATGAGAGTTCTGAGAGATACTACATGAACAGGAGAATCAGAAGCCGTGGACCATATTTGGCTCTCTATTATGCTTAGAAACCCAGGGACATCCGCCATGGCTAAACTTGGAAGAAGAACTTCGACCAGAGTCTCCTTTATAGAAGATGGTACAGCTTGATGTGCTCCAACTGACGAACTGACACACTCTATCTGAAAAAATATGTCTGAAATTATCCGAGGAATGTCAGGTCCGATCCATGTTTTCCATGTGGTCTCCATTCCTTCTGAGAGAAGCTCCGCTGCATTCGAGCTGTATTTCTCACTCATGGCCATAACCAGGTTCAACAATTTGTGGACGACTAGCATGGCTAAACCAGGCTTTACTAGGCTTGGATACCAGATTGATAAGGCAGCCGCAACAATGATGTGAGCCGCCATTGCGTCCTGACTTGTTCCCCCAACGCAAGAAATCCAGTCTTGCATTTCAAAAGATTCAAGCCAGGAGAGTAGTTCCGACTCCTCGACCTGAGAAAGCCGTTGAGATTGATGGATATGCTCAGAGTCCAGACTAATAGTGGAATGTTCCCCTGTGCTAAGAACTTTAGGTTCATTCATACTGACTCCAGATAGGGATCTCACCAGTTTTGCGTGTTCAGATGCGTGGTCACTGCATAATGGAAGAGGTATTGCCAAAGAAGCAGTGTGGTGGAATAAAGACCTAGCAGCCATACGGACTTGTTCGCTTCTATCTTGCCAGAAAGTTACCAAAAGCTACAATAAAAACAAGAGAAATAGAGAAACAAAATTTAGCTGTTGTGCGACTATTTAGATAACATACAATGTCATCTCCAACCACATAATATTTGGTGAAAATAGCCCAAGAACTCACCTGGAGTAATGGTGGCTTCAGATCTGGATATTTCTCTGCTAGATTTCGTGTGTAGAATGCTGCCAAGTTGCTGTAACGAAAAAAGGCGAAAACAGCTTTGAAATGAGGGAATAAAACATGAAGGTGAAAACCTTAGCAAGAAGAGAAATGGTTCCAAGGATCACATGCTGTACCTGCTAGCTGTGGCAGTGGAATGTGACAGACTTATCATGCACTGCGCAAGTGACACCATCATCACTGATCTCAATGCAGAAAACTCCGAAGATGATTTCCAAAGCTGGAATGTTTTATGAAATCTCAGAGAAAGTAGGATATTGTTGTAATATTTGCGGTTGTGACATCAATAGAGGTCATCAAGAATACCTCAAGTGTTGCATCCAAACCCGGGAATGCTAATGTCAGTGACCCTTTGTCCCCCTGCAAACCGGAGGTTACAATAAAACTCTCTGGTCTTTTTAGCTTTAGATGTGCTACTAGCATTTGATCGAGTTCAGAATCTATACCCCACAAATGCAGAAAGGATAAACTAAATCGAATTAGATATTCCCCAATTGCCTTGTCCATGTGAACAACTTCTGCAGCGTTATTCTGGACAGGAGACTTGTCGTTTGAAGTCTTCTGCTGAGTAGTTGGCTTATCACTACTCACTTCTAGCATCTTATGCAGATCAGAGTCTTCATGTGTTTGACAAGAAACTGCTAAAGACGAAAGATCGAAAATCAGTGTAGAGATTCCAGGGAATGGGCAAGTGCATTTGATGGGAAGGTATCTGATGCTTTGGAGAAAAGACGAAGCAATAGAACTCCCTTCTCTAGTCTTTTCCTGCGAAGCACTTGGCTTAGATGTTGACAAAGAGGATGTTCGCTCGTAGTTCTTCAAATAAAATGGTTTCCTCTCTTCGTCTACTGGGAAAAGTAAAGAGGAAACTGATGTATTCCCATTTAACACTGTGCCAGAATGTGATTTTTCACTAATGCCTGCACAAAAATGATCAAACATTGAATGTGAAGCTGCTCCATGGAGGACACGTTCTCGAGCACCTGTCTTTACATCCCAAATGTACAAGACATCAATTGGCTCTGATTTCCTCGAAAGGGAGCGGAGAAGACATGCAATGTAGCCTCTTGTGCCATCCCAAACGACTTTTGTAGGATAGCTTGGGTGCCCAGGAAACATCCTTTCGACCCGCAAAGTCTCAAGAGAAGAAAGAGCAACACATGAATCATCCCCTACAGATAGAAAGCAATTGCTCCATGGGCGTTCTGTTCGAGCTGGTGCTAGAATGATCTGGCGCACCGGAGCAACATGATGGTGCATGATCATGATTACATTTCCGCTTTCGAGATCCCAAATGCGGATGGTGCAGTCCATACTTCCTGAGATCAAAACATGAGAAGAACTACCTCCATTTGCAACCCCAAACATTCGATGTGCTGCTAAGCATAGAACAGATCCTGTATGTCCCATGAGATGCTGTCTAGAGACTAGTGAATCAGTGTCTGATCTCGGGCTTGAAGCAGGTGAATCAAGTCCATGTAGAAAATCAAACTTTGCAATTTCTATTTCACCACTAAAGAAACCATAAACAACAGCATATGGGACATACATGCTCTCAGAGATAACCATGGACGATGACACACACTGTCCAGTGTCATTAACAAAGCTTTGCAGATCATTTTCGGTACTGCATTGACTTCTTAAGTGAGAACTACCAGTTTCTGCACTACCCAAGCCCTTTAGATCTAAACAAGAGCTTGAAATCCAATCAGCAGAATAGGAACCTTCTCCAAGCAATTTGCACTGAAGTTCTTTTTCATTACCATTACCTAGGCATCGTGACCAGACGGTTATATGAGGCCTCCACTGAAAAGGTTGCTCAATATCACAACAGCTAGACTCAACGCGAAGAAGATACTGCCTCAACTGTACAAAACAAAATGTTGATTTCTCGGAATGCTGATCAGAGGCAGCAATAATCTCATCGAGCTTTTTATATGTAAATACTCCATCTATATATGACATACCAAACAGCACTGCAGAACCACTATCATCCCACAGCACAAAAGTTTCAGAAATTATATCATCTTTATCACCTTCGATATTTGATGTACTAGAGTAAAGTAACATTGCTTCTTTGAAATAAAAAGTTGAAGAACGATTTTCAGAGCAACGCAAATTGTCAACAAAAGATATCTCTCCTATTGCCTCCCCGCGATTCAACAACCAAAAGACACACCTGTTCTTTGAGAAAATAACAACAAGATCACCTCGGCATATTACCGATATAGCTATTTCTCCTTCATTCAACCAGTTTCTAGAGACGATGGAGCCTTTACTCGATTCAGATACATCTTCACCCTTCTCAGAGTTCTCTGACACTGGAACCAACTGCAGCCTACCAGATGAATCTGCCATGAGCAAGGTTTCCTGCTCCTCCAATTGAACCACACCCATGAAATTTAAATGGCCAATAGATAAAGTTCCATGGAAAACTGTATGAACAATCGTAAGAGTATAAGTATCAACAACAACCACAGTGCATCTCGACGGTTTTCTGTTATGAAAATCCGTATCTGATAAACCTTCAGCCGCATCAACAGTATCAAGAGAATGGCTATCGATATAAGAACACCCAACACATACATATCTAGGTTCTGATGGCAAAGTGCACAAAATCGACGGATTTCCAACCCAAGGAGGTAACTTTCTACGACGTCTACAGTGCCCACTACTTCTACTCCATACACACAGTACACCATCAGTACAAGCACTGATCAATGCACAACAGTTAACAAATGGATCCACAGTACTACAATCTGAACAATCTGTAGTAACTCCAGTCCCTGAAACTGTGGTAGGATCACAAACACCAAGATCCACTATAGGTGAAGTATGGCCACACAACATAGCGATAGGCTTAACCTCCTGAAGGATCAACAAAGGCTTAATGAGCAAACAAAATATTACCAATTATCATGATCACAAAATCACATTTTCCTTAATTCATCTGTATAACAATGTGATAAGAGATCTCTATCTTTGATTGTAACTCAAGTTTTAACCAAAACCATAAACATTAAGAAGAAATTCTCGAGGAGAAACAAAATGATCGATGAATCTGGAAATAGTTGTAGTAAACCAAAGGACTTGAGCAAGCATAAGCGGGATGAGTTACCGAATTGGACTCGGACGAAGAGATGCTCCACCAGATGATTGACCCATCGGATCCACCGGTATAAAGAGTTGGGGGATTGGTTAGAGAGGCTGTGGCTGTGACCTGATGAGATGGAGGTGCTCGTGACCATAGGCACGCCACGGATCGGCACTTCATCGGCACGAATCACGCGATACAAGCACCAACTGAGTCGGGGAACGAGTCAGGGGTGAACAAGGAAGAGGAGAACGAAGTAGTAATGTAACTAGTAACGACGTCGCATTGGTGATCAAGGCAAATATGAGTAAAATTGTTATTTGCCCCAAAATAAAACAAAATATTAGAGTAAAATTGTTGATATTAATAGTTTTAAGAGTATATTATTGATTTTGCTGCATACCAAAATATTTGAAATTTGACTTTTTTTTATTTTTTAATACCAGGAGATTCTTGATCGAAGTCCGTAATCTTTCCATACTCAAAATCTCAAGTATCACTCGAACCGATAACCTCTAATCTTCGCTTAGAAATTTGACTATTTTATCCTCGGCTTTATACACATTTTTCAGACCTACTCCCTTTTTTCTCACCCTTCTCTCTATCTTTCTTTATTTTTTTCTTTTTTTCTTCTTACTTTATTATACCTTCAACTTACGATTCTTCTACATTTTCCAATTGATTAGATCATAAATTATGATATTTTGAATTTTTCCAATCAAAACACATTCATAGAACCCCACCAAAATCTCTAAACAAAGACGTTACGGTGTTAAAGCTTTTCCGTCGTTTCAATGCATAAACCAAAACGAATTTGGATTTTTCAAGTGTAAATAGGGTGTAAACTCAGACTTTTTTCTTCTTTTGATTTGCTTGTTGAGGCATAAATCGTGTTAAAGAACACCGATCTAGCGATTGGAGCAGTGACTCAATTTACAACTCCAATTAATATATAGCGATAAAAAAAAGTAATTTCCGATGTTATAATTAGGGGGTTATGGTTTGATTTACTTTCTAAAGTTCAACCGATATGAACGCCATTAAATCCACGTTTATGATCACGATGGAAAAAATATAGTTTTTCTTTCTATCACGAAAGAGGGATGTTTTGGTCATTTTACGCTTATTTTCTCACACAAAAATATTACGAAAATGCCACTTTTCCTCCAATTTAATTCTTTACGAATTCGCCGCAATTACTCTAGTTTTAATCGGGTAAATCCATAAAAATACATTAATTATTTTAAATATTAGATATAACGCATATATACGAAATTTACATGAATTTGTTTATTGTTCTAGTTATCTGAATTTTAATTGCCAACCTCCATTACATATTTTCGGAATCATTCTAGGAATTTTGTCAAAAAAATCTAAAAAAATAATAATATGTGTGGTAACAAATTAGTTAAAACATATTTTTAGCAAAAGGCAATCTTGACGAACCTTTTTTGTACAATCTTTGTGTATGTGTGCGGTTACATAATGAGAGATATGTATTATTAAAGAAGTTAGTATTTTGCAATATGTGTTATTATATCATAAAGGAGAACATGGAATTATATATATATATATATATATATTAGACTAAACGGAAAAGCCATTAATGCGAGCTTATCAAGAATCTTTTGTGTTCATCTAGTATTTGTTTGTTGACATATCTTTTGTGTTAATCTATTATTTTTATTTTTTATTTCTTTTGTCAAGAAGAAGGACTCGGCAAGTATTAAATTAAATGCATAAAACTATACTACACAATTCTTTTTTTTTAAACTAATACTAGTATTCAATAACTTAATTTTAAAAAATTGTGTTGCCATGAAGAATGACTCTCGGTGGCAATCGAAGTGATGTTTTTGAGGTTGCTTGGAAGTGGTAACACTATGGGTGACATATTTCTAATTTTAGATTATTCTTTACATAAATAAATGTTTTAAATAAATAGATTAAATGCGTCAAACTATGCTAAACAGTTTAAATAAATTATTCTTCAAAAAACATTATCAATTTTTATTTTTTAAAATTATTTTTTTCTAAAAATTATTATTCAGCCTTTTAAAGTTATTTTAGTAAAACAATATTATTTTTTTAATAGAGGAAATAAGGAGAAGATATTTTTCAAATTACAAAACTTAAATAAGACATTTTTCCAAAAAAAAAATTTTCTGAAAGGTAATGTTTTTTCAATGTTTGTTTTGTTTTGGAAGATGCACTAATTTTATATTATTATTGTGTAAGATATCTCTTATATATTATTTGAGATACATACTTTTGAATATAACCTTGTATTCGCATGTGATTTATAGAGATGTCATGCTGACGTGTCGCAACCAGAACAATTCTCAAGTTTTTTTTAAACAAGACAAAAATTACTAGATTAATTACAGGTTTTGCCATTAGACATATATCATTCATTAGTCACATTGTATATCTCTTATATAACTCATTTAAATATCATTACATATATACTATATTTAATACATAATATTTATAAATTCAGATAGTATTTTAATAATAGCTTAAAAATTACATTATTATAATTATAAATTTATATTAAAATAAATTAAAATTATATTTAAAATTTATCCTAATACAAGTTTATTATGAGTTATGTTAGAGTATATAACAACCTCTACAAATATGAAAAATAAAAATGATATATTGAATAATTTAAAAATCTTATATGCATTAATTTATTAATTATAACAAATGATATAATTATATATCTAAATTTAAATTTTCACTATATATATATATTATAATTATCTAAACAATATTTCACTAACTATTTAGAATCTTAATCGATTTTGAATCTTATAAAATTCTGTTAATTTAGTAAATAAATATTTAGATTACTTATAATTTTTTTTTAATATGGAAACTGTTTTTAATCTCTAAATCAATTAGCTTCAAAAACAAAATCGTGTCCTTAAATCGATGATCTGATATAATTTTTACATTAATTTATTCTCATAATATCTAAGGGAAAATAACATTTTTAACCTTGAAAATGTCGGATGCTAATACTTTAAACCTTGAAAATATTACACTAACACTTTAAACCTCAAAGGTATTACATTATCACTTTAAACCTTCAAACTATATTTACTAACACTTTGAACCTTGAAGTTACCTTTCCATTTCTCCGTCATAATATTCACTACAAAATAGTTACCAAAAAATTGACAGAATTTCCGATAGTATCCAACAAAAATTTTTGACGGTAATCCGACAAATTTTTGACGAAATAGTTTTGTCAGAATTTTAGAAATTCAAACAGCTCTATCAATTTACATATTTTCCAATGGATTTCTGACGGTTACTCGAAAAAACGTCAGATATTATTCGACGGATTACCAACGGAACTATTATGTCAAAAATCCATCGAATTAAGATCTCGTCGAAATTCCATCACTACAAGAAAAAGATATCAGAAAACTGACGAAATTTCTAACGGGATTTTAATTCGACGGATTTTCGACATAATAGTTTCATCGGTAATCCATCGAATAATTTCTGACGGTTTCTCGAGTAATGGTTAGAAATCCGTTGGAAAATATGTACATTGATATAGCCGTTTGAATTTCTAAAATTCTGACGAAACTATTTTGTCGAAAATCCGTCGGATTACCATCATAAATTTTTGTCGAATTACAATAGAAAATTCTATCAATTTTTTGGTAACTATTTTGTAATTAATTTATGGTGGAGAGAACGCGGAATAAACTTTTAGAATTTAAAGTGTTAATAAAAATAATTTGAAGGTTTAAAATATTAGTGTAATATCTTTGAAGTTTAAAGTGCTAGCATGAGATATTTTCAATGTTAAAGATGCTATTTCCCTAATATCTAATTACCAATAACAATTCTCCCTAAGATCCTGCAATTATGCCCAAAGATTTTGCAAGAAAATTTAACAATATAATATTTAAGAAGATTTCACGACAAGCTTCACCCTCCTCTCTTCATTATATAAGATGATTATTGCATTAGACAAAAATAAATCTTTTCTTCCAGTTGTTAAACTCCTAAACAATAGAGAGATTAATATGATACAGATATTTGACGTCATATGACCACTTTTCTTTATCCTATTTATCATTTTCGTTTTGATCACTAACAATAACATTTACAATGGAGTTTGTAGATTTATTATGTTTCGTCAATTTTTACAGCCTTCTTGCTGTTGTGGTTTTGGGTTTTAATTAATTTTAACAAGATGTTTCTATTTGATTTGTTTTGTTAATAGGCAATTGAAAAAGATATCAAAGGAAAAAGCTGCAGTAAAAATCAATGATCTTGTATGATTCTTACGTTTGATTCTATAGTTCTATTCACTTTCGTGTAGTTTAAACTACTTATATTTTTTGTTTGCTAAAATGTTAAATTTATATTGATTTTTTTTTGCTGATTTTGGGTTTATGTAGAATGAAGATGAGGACGACGACTTTCTCTTTTAATTTCGTTTTTTTCATTTATTCTGATATTGGACCGGGTCTTGGGTCAAGTTTGTTAAACCCGGTAATCACGGTTCAGTAAAACATGATTTTCGGTTTACTAAAAAAAACCGATATTTTAATTGGATATGTTGAATTGTGAAGATATTAATGGTTAGTGATGTTTTACAACTTTCTAGGTTGCCAAATGACGAGTCAAAAAGTCTGGATGTATCCCATTTAAAGTGGTAAACTTGGGGTGGATCGCTACAGTCAACCTTTTATTTTTTTATGCTTCTTACATTTTTTGAAAACAACCAGGACTTTGTGGTAACATGAAATCAAGCAAAGGCTGAAGTCTTTTGCACCTGTCGGTTATTTGAGTTTAAAGGCTATCTTTGTAGACACACACATAATGTTCTTCAGTGGTGTCATCTCTCTTCCATACCCCTTGCAGTACATTTTGTAACGGTGGACAAAAGATGCAGAAAGCCAAAATTTTTGAAGAGAACCTCAGCAGTTATAGACTAGGCTACTGCGGTATAATGATTTGGGCCAACCATTAAAGCTCAGTGAAGAGGCATCCTTCTCTCAAGAGAGTTACAATATTGCATTCCTTGCTATTGAAGGAGCTTTATGAAACTGTGCTGGAGTTAATACTTTCGGCAGAAGTCTTCTAGATGTGCTCACGTCACCAACTCAAGGTCTGATTTCCGTCGAAGAGGATAACCAGAGCAGAAGTGCAGGGAAGACGAGCAAGAAAAAGAATCCAACTAAGAAAAGAAAAGTAACTTAACGCTGTTCTTAGCTTTGTGCTTTTATGCTCTGCAAGTCTGATTCCCAAATACCAATTTCTGGTGAACTCAGAGCCGGAGGTTATGCCAATTGCAGCGCCAGAAAGCTTGTAACCAATGGTCCTTGTTGACATGTCATAGCAAGCCTCTTTTAAAACTCAAATCTCGCCTAAGTATTTCATATCTGAATTTTGTAATTGCAGGATAAGCTGAGCGCAAGGACAGTCAGCATAAAAAGCTATTATGGAACACAACATACCGTACAAGGAATGACTATTATGTTACTATTTATTTGAGTGTTTGACTTTAAAGTTATAACAGTTCACAAAAAATATATAACTAAAATTATACAAGTATATACTTAATAATTAAGAAGTATATTTAAATCATTCCCATAAAATATCTGAATATATAGCAATAATGAAATGTTTGAATATTCTAACCATAAATTGTTGATTTTAATATTTGTATATAAAAAACCATGTTGCTAAATTTTAAAATTTAGTTTTTAATATTATATATATCAACTATGATGTTACTATTATTTGAGTTTGACTTTAAAATTTAAAGTTGTTTAAATAATAGTTTAACCAAAATTATATAAGTATATACTTAATCCATATAATCTGAATTGAAAAATACATTTAAATAAGGGTTGGACAAAAGAGAATTCACGACGAGATTTTGTAGGAACATCAAAATGACATGAATCTAAAAACAAGAAAAGATGTCTCATTTATGTTATTTTAAAATTCAAGATAGAAAAGAATAGGATGGGATGTGAGAGTTCGGAAATGAGAATTCTTAAAACTAAAAATATAAAAAATTAAAAAAAATTTCAATCATTAATCATATAAAAATTAACCAGAAATCAAACGAGAAAAAAAATATTTGGTTTGATTTTCTTAACAATTAAAAACTTAAAAGTAAAAGACAAACCCACACATAGTCCATTAAACATAAATCACATAATCATAATAAAACTAAAATAAATTAAAAACTTATGATATATATAAGAAAACTTACTGATATGATATATAATAATACATATACAGTTAAATTATTAAAAGTCAGTTTAAATATTGTATGAATCAACTATGATGTTACCATTATTTGAATGTTTGACTTTAAAATTAAAATAGTTCACAAATAGTTTAACTAAAATGATAAAAGTATATAATTAATCTCTACATTCTGAATTGAAATTACATTTAAATAAAAGGTGGGCAAACGAGATTTCGAGATATATTTTGAAGAAACAGAAATACGATTGGACTCTGAAAACAAAAAAAAAGTCATATTTTAAATTTACAGTGTAAACGGGATGAGACATGATGTAACATGCCAGGAACGAGAATTCTTAAAACTACAAACATGACAACAAAAAATAAAATATATTTTCAGTTTCAAAAATATTTTTCCAAAGAAAAAATAGGTCAAGTATGAAAAATGGCTAATTTATGACAAAAAATGTTAAATTATGACAAAAATATTTAAAATATGACAAACTGGCTAAATTTATTCTAATATTAAGTAAAATTTACATAAAATGAAAATATTGATCAAATTAAAAATTCTAAATTTTGAGTTTTAGAAAATATTTCAACTAGAATATAAACAGGATCAACAATATATTGTAACACTAATTTAAATTCAAACTAAAACGAATAACCAAAATTATTTTTTTTTACAAATATATCGGTTAAACAACTAAAAATAAAATATTGGAATCAATAAAAAAAAAAGTAGTAAATTTTATTGAATATATTATAAACAATAAATGCGAAATTTATATTTAATTATAACACATGAAAATAATGTAAGATATATAATGTAAACAAAAACTAAAATAAATATATTTATCAATTAATGTTTTTCCGTGCGATGCGAGGGTACTTTTATAGCTAAATTTATTAAAAAGAGTACCAAAAATTTAAAAGTAAATTCTTATAAAAACCGAAATTAAGATTCAATATTTCCCACTATATTCCACTAAAAATATTGGTTAATTTTAAATAAAGTTTGTCAAAATTAAAATGTTGAATTTCTACCGCATGCATTGTTTTTTCCGAGAGAACCAAAGGTTGTCTCTTGTCTGTTGGTTCACAGTTATACAAGTCATGGCCATATGAGTATTTCTAGTTCGGAATGCAAAGAGAACGATTTTTACGAGTATTTCTTGCTTCCATTGATCTCTCCACAAAACTATTCAAACTCTGTAACAATCACAATTTCTTTCAAAGATTTGTATAACCGAGAATTAGAATTTTGCCCACTACTCATTATTCCAATCTTACCCTTTCTCGGACAAAAGCGAAATCTTTTATTAATTGTCCTTCTAAGACCATCTTTATCCCAAATACTCTCATGAATATTTTAAATATAATCTAATATATTAAAATTTAAAGACATTTACACTTTTGGAGATAAAAAGTGTCTATGTAAAAACACCTCATTGAGTTTAAAGACACTTTCATATGTTTTTTTTTATTTTTTTATTCTTTATAAAATTTAAAAACACCCTTCTTAGATAACCAATAGAAATGCTCTAACGTTTTTAAGGAATCTTAAATATGTTCTCATTCCTCCAAAGTTTGAGATATCTAAGATGTATGAGTTTTTTTTTTAATCTCTTTCCGGATCATAAAGTTTAAATACGTTTAGTATAACCATGCACTGTTTGTTTACATGATTTAAAGAATATTTTTTAAAACATACTCAGCATAGTAAAGGCAACATGAGAATAGTACACAAGCAATCGTCTCCGAAGCAAACTATTCTCATGTTTGCCGTTACAATTTTGGATTAATAATGTATATGCTTGATAATTGAGACTTGAGACCTTTTAACCAAACCGAACAGAACCAAATCTTAACCGTGTAATTAGGTGAAACTTTTACCAAATCGATCAAGATAACTTTTGAAATTCTGAACTGAACCGAATCTTTCCAATTGTCCACTCCTAGTTTGAATAGTCTTTTCTAGCTTGATTACATTTTCCATTTTATTGCAAATCAATACAAAAAAGTGAAGAATTTGTTTCCAAATTTGTAAAAAATAATAAATTAATTTTTCATTCAGCAGTGATTTTTTTCCAAAATTATATTTTCATTAAGAAAAATTATTATTTTAAATTATTATTATATAAAAAAAAAATCTAGATAAGTTTATGATTTCGGAATAAAATTTTAATATTGGGAAACAAATTAAAAAAAATCTTAAATAATTAATTAGTATATATTATTACTTATTAAAAGATATCATAATCTAATTAATTTTGACCCATAAAATAAAACTATCATATGATAAACAATGATGAGATAATTACGTATTATTAGTATTTTTCTTCTTTCCTTTTTTCATCAGTATTATTATTATTTTGTCAACTAGTATTTGTTAAAATCTGGATAATATCAAGATTCAATTTTAAATAATGTAAATAAAAAAAAAAGTCTAATTTTCTTTTTCCCTATATGACCTAATAGAGGAAAAAAAAAACGTTCCAACTTCGAAGAAAATCTCTTTAACACAAAAAGGTCTCTTCTTCTATAATCTCTGACTTGTTCGTATTCTCTCAGATCTTGATAAGAATCAATGGCGAAGGAATTGGCGGAGAAAGCTAAAGAAGCTTTTTTAGATGATGAATTCGACGTCGCTGTTGACTTATACTCCAAAGCCATTGACTTGGATCCCAATTGCGCCGCCTTCTTCGCCGATCGTGCTCAGGCCAACATCAAAACCGATAACTTCACTGGTATAACACTTTTCGTTTCCTAAATCATCGAAATTTCGTAAAATATTGGAATTTAATTAGTCGAATTCTTCGTTCTCTCGCGTCGTTGACGCTTTTGGGGTTTTTGGGATTTTGGTCCGTACGCTTTCTCGTTATACCTGATTCGATCTGTTCATAGCAGAACCAAAGTTGATTTTTCATTGGTTTAGTTTAATTTTAGGGTTTATGTGTTACCTTGATTTGGATAAGTTTCACTCAATTGATTGGATTAATTGTAATTGCGTGGTTCATGTAAAATTTGATGTTCATATGTTAATCTTTTGCTTATCAATTGGTAAACAATTTGATTTGTGTTCGTTGACCTTATCTTTTACTTGATTTTTTTCGATTGATCTTTTGATATGATATTTTATCTTTTGGGATTCTCCATGAGCAGAAGCTGTTGTAGATGCCAACAAAGCTATCGAATTGGAACCTACCCTGGCAAAAGCATACCTCAGAAAAGGGTATGATATTGTTGATGTCTCTCTGTATAATATTTTTAGATTTGATTGGAATTATAAGTTTAATCTTCTGATACTTTGATGATATTTGCAGTTTTGCTTGTATGAAGCTAGAAGAATATAGTACTGCTAAAGCAGCACTAGAAAAGGGTGCTTCCATTGCATCAGATGACTCAAAATTTAAGAAGATGATAGATGAATGCGATCTTCGCATTGCAGGTATTACTTAAACTCCTTAGCTTAAGAAATAAATTTACTATACTATTTCTCAATAGTTGGCTGTTCCTAGGATTTAAATTTATGATTTAGTGTTTCTATCTCTCTTCAGAAGAAGAGAAAGATTTGGTTTTACCGATTCCACCGAGCTTGCCATCAAGCTCTACACCACCACTAGCAACAGAAGCTGATGCTCTTCCTGTTCCAAGTCCTGCAGCACCTGTCAAACCGATGTTCAGGTAGTCTAGTTATCCTAAATGTATTTTCTTGTTTAATTTCCAGAATCACTTTATAACTCATAACTTGATGGCTCGGCAGACATGAGTTTTACCAGAAACCGGAAGAAGCGGTGGTGACAATTTTCGCCAAAGGAATACCAAAGGAGAACGTGAAAGTTGAGTTTGGTGAGCAGATTGTGAGTATCCTGCAATCAGAGATAAAATGACTTTTAATCCTGAATAAACTCACTCTCGCACTGTATCGATTTGACATATCTATCTTGTTTTTTTTTTTTGTGCAGCTGAGTGTTGTAATTGAGGTTACTGGAGAGGAAGCTTATCATCTCCAGCCGAGATTGTTTGGAAAGGTACATTAATTCAACAAATGCAATTTTAGTTTTTTCATACACATTTTTACTAAATCCTTCTTCATGGGTATTATTCAGATAATCCCAGAGAAATGCAGATATGACGTATTGTCAACCAAAGTTGAGATCCGTCTTGCAAAAGCGGAGATCATCACGTGGGCCTCCCTTGAATTTGGCAAAGGGCAAGGTGTTCTGCCTAAACCCAATGTGTCATCAGGTACATCTCAGAAGATTCAATCCTAGTGTTTTACTTTATTTATTCTGAACAACAATTGTAAAACCTTAAACTACTCAAGCCAAGGTGGGGTTTTCTATCCTCATGTAATTTAATCTTCATATGCAGATGTGTCGGTGAGGCCAGTGTACCCATCTTCTAAGCCAGGAAAAGACTGGGACAAGCTCGAAGCTGAAGTGAAGAAACAGGTCCCTCCCTCTCTCAACACTAGAGGCGTGGCTTTGCTTTACTTTATTCTTTCTTCTCATCACTTTTTGGATTTTCCAGGAGAAGGATGAGAAGCTTGATGGAGATGCAGCTATGAACAAGTTTTTCAGCGATATATACCAGAGTGCAGATGAGGACATGAGGCGAGCCATGAACAAATCATTTGTGAGCAAATCTCTCTCTCTTTTGATCTTCTTTTATTGGTTTGACTTGCTTTTTCCACTTGACTGATGATATATGTACCGTCTGGGGTGGTTTTTGGTTTGACAGGCAGAGTCGAACGGGACAGTACTGTCTACGAACTGGAAAGAGGTCGGGACTAAGAAGGTTGAGAGCACTCCACCAGATGGTATGGAGTTGAAGAAATGGGAGTATTGATTGATCTTTAAATTCCTCTTCTGGTTATGTCAAAAAATCTGACAAATCTTTGAATTTATATGCTTTCTTTTGTTTTTGCTTGAATTTGACTCTCCATTCTCGCGTTGTTCTTCTGATACTTTGATGTTGTATTAGAAAACCTCGCAAGTTGCTTTTGTACTTCTTTTCTTTTCTCGAGAGATTTTTCAGAATGTTTCTTGATATTCTTACGTTGTGGTCCAAGTGTTAGATGTATAAACCCAACTTCCTTCAGTTGAAAATGCAGTGAACATTTTCCGTAGTATTACAAAACAATCTAAACATCGTAATGTTGCCTAAACCAAATAAAATAAAATAAACAATCTAACAAATCAAATTGTAGCCTCCATCAACCTTGCCTTCAAACAATCGAACCCACTGGCTTCACTCTTTTCTTGATTCTCTCATTGGTATAAAGGACTTAACCACCTTTTCTACCCTGCATAAAAAGTTAATATATCTAAACATTTATCTGTAATGCAAATTCTGATAAAACCGATGTGCATTTATATACGAGGGAGGGTATTTTTAATTTTTAACCTTATGGGGTGGAGTTCCTGGTCTAGGGACATTGTTGTTGAATGCAAATCTTCCTTTCTTAGATGCCGTAAGGATTTGAAATGAACATGTCAAACTATCATCAACACTCATCATTGCGCCAGAATTATCAAACTCGCCACAGTAATTGGGTGCAGAGAATATTGTCACCAGTTGTCTCTTAGCAAAGAACTCGTATCCATCTTCTACAACCTGCAGAATCAGTTTGACAATGTAACCCTGTTCTTGCATAAAACATCTAGGAATACGGTTGTTAGTATGGTTTAGCTTTACCTGATGAGCTCGGCATATAAGATCAAGGTCGTGAGTTTGAAGGAACTCGGCAACTTTATCTTCCCCAAATGTATATGAGACACCTCTATCATTCTCCCCCCAGCCTTCAATGTCTCTATCAGGATCAGCCCATAACAAATCACAAAGAATGCCCTGATCGGGAACATCAATAGGACGAGGAATTCTCCTGATGTCATCTAAGCTCTTAATATCAGGTGATAGTCCACCATGCATGCAAAGGATCTTATCATCAATGAGAGCAGAAACAGGCAGACAGTTGAAGCAATCAGTGAAAATTTTCCACAGTCGGACATTATATCTTCTTTTGCATTCATCGTAGAATCCATATACACGGTTGATTGAAGCACATTCGTGATTGCCTCTGAGAAGAAAAAAGTTGAGCTTGTATTTGATCTTGTAGGCAAGAAGAAGGCATATTGTCTCTATGCTCTGCTTACCACGATCAACATAGTCCCCGAGGAACAAATAATTTGCAGCTGGCGGATAGCCACCATACTCAAACAACCGCAAGAGGTCAGGAAACTGACCATGAACATCTCCTGCTCATCAACATATAAACTTCACATCATCGAAAGTTATAAATCATACAGTTATGATATCAGCAGAGAAAGTTTAATGTAAGTACACTGTAAACTACAGGGATAGATAAGTATCATACACCAAATTCAGCAACTAGTAAGCAAAACCATTAGCTATAAAATGAAGCTTTATGCTAATATGCTATTTCTTTGAGTAATATGTCAGGCTAGATTCCAAATTTCAGGTATTGCATCAACGCTAAGTTTTCAGAGAGTCACAAAAGTCACTTCTTCACTACTCAAAAATCACCAAGAAACACTTATAGCTAAGCAATTAACTAACTTTCAACATACCCATATTCACATAACTTCAGAGTACCTTAAAGCTAAACATTACATCAAAAAATGCATTTTTATCAAAAACCCACAACACAAGAACTAACGCAAGATAACACAAACCTACTTTTTAGTAAAGCAAATAGAGCAAAACATAGAAAGATAAAAAAATTCTCAAAAGATTGTATTTTTATTCGGTAATTTTACCGCAAATCTTGATAGGAGCCTCAAGCTCGAGAAGATTAGGCTGGCTGAGAAAAACCTCTTTAGCAGCCGAACATAGTTGCCGTATCTCCGGGTCAGTCAGATGTGCCTGCTTCACCTTCTTCCCATCATTCGTTTCCAAAAGCCGCCGTATTACATCGTCAAGTAAATTCTCGTTCATCGTCGCAACACACCAAAAACCCTAAACCTCTTTCGCGCACACACACACACACAAAATAGAAAACCAAACTGAATCCAATCCCCAGAAATGAATCTTTTCCCCTTCTCGAATCCAGAGAGATCCGACGATTATTTCACCGCCGGCGTCTCTGGGTTCGTATCGTTGACGGAGAAGATACAGAGATTTAAGTAGAGAGACCCAGTTTTGTAAACCCTAGAAATTTCAATTATCGCGGTAATTTCATCATCCAAACTCAAAGGAGCGGAGCAAGTGGGGCCCAGCTGGTTCCGGCACGTGACAAGTTATCGTCCGCACGTGTGACTAATTGTTGACTAGTCCTGACTCTGTCCGTTTCTGCATTTATGAGAATTTACAGTTATAGGTCCTCAAAGTTTTTGTTTGTTTGTTTAAAATGTCCTCCAAAATCCAAGTACTCAACCCTTATTTTTATTTCAAAATTTAATTTCAAGAATATAATTTTATAATGGGAAATAGGTAAATTCAAGAGTAGCACTAATACAGTAGTTTAATACTTTTACACTATATGTATAAAGTTTGATTCTCAAGTTTAATAGAAAGGTCTCCAAGTGTGACATATAAAGTTTCATTATGATATAAACTCAAAAATTACAACAATCTCGTATATAGATATATTATGAGGATATTCGTTAATTGTAGAATCATCCGTAAAATTATTTGGGTTGTAATTCTATGTGTTATATACTGTAAATAGTTTGATCCACCACTTTTATTGTGGATGTAAAACTATAATTTGTCAAAAATTAAAATTAATTTCTATGATAATGTAAGAAATGAAAAGAAAAACAATACATACTATTCATCAGAAATATGAATAAGTTGAAACCATAATGCATCTAGAACATGGATACCGGCTAGAGGTGTGCCTATGAGGCTTAAAACAAAGACATTCGTCTTAAGTCTCTAAATATTAAGCAGATTTTAGGGCTTTAACTTTAAAATGTTTAGTTGATATATTGGTACATTATATATCTTCTAATATTTTTCTTGAGTTTAAAATTTATTTCATATATATAGAAAATAATGTTAATTATTTTACAAAATTTAGTTAAAATTTTAGTATTTTTATAGATTAAAATAATGTTAATTAATATCTAACAAAAATAGTATTAAACTAGATTTTACAACTTAAGAAAATAGTACAAATTTATCTTCATAGATTAAAATATAGTGTTTATCATCTCTAATTTATTACAAAATATGTTAAATTTTAGTTACAACACACAATTACCACAAAAATGATATACAACAGTTTTTTTTTGTTCGCCTTAGGCCTATAAAGCCCTTGGCACAATTCTGATTTACTGGCATAACCCTACCGATTTGTTTTTGATAGGAGCATCAAATAACACAATTACTTGAGTAATGACATGATATAATCACTTAGTTGTAGCCGTATATTACCTATTTTTAGTTGGCAAAAAATAGAACTATTTTCAATATGTAAGTTTTTTTTATTAGCATTGGATATTAGGCCATTTCCTATTTAAGACAGTATCTAAACTATTAAAATAATTAAAAAAATAAAAAAAAGTAAGAGAGATCAATGGAATTGTGAGAGACCATCTCTCAAAATAGAGACTCCACTTGTCATTCTATTAGTGGTTAATTTTTTTTAAAATTAAAATTTAACTATTCCAAAAATATCAATATTATATTATTAAGAAACTCAAAAGTTTCTCTACCACTGAGCTGCTCTTAGGTATGTGGACTCTTCAAAATCGAAGTTAAGTATCATCGCTGATTATTTTTGGGAATAAGAGCATACTCTTTGACTGAAATTTTCCGTAGCTCACCATAGATTAAACATTTAGACCAAAATCTGGAAATCCAAGTGAACCAAACAAAATAATTTTTGTTTTACTGGAAATAGAACACATACACAATAAAATGAGAGAGTGCAATCTCCTTTTCTTAGATTTAAAACCTCATTTAGCTAAACTACTCTTTTTAATATGTTAAAATTAAATATTTACCAATTTCTTAAGTATAGTTAAAATAAATATAATTTTTGAAGGCGATTGTCAACTATTAGTCAACACAATACGTGCTGATCAACTTGATACATCGATTGCCAATCTATGTAAAGCCATAAGTATGTTTTTGGGCTTCCAAGTTCCAACATACAACTTTTACATATACATCAAAAACATCAAACGAAGCTATTCATCTTTTAGCCAAGCAGACCTCCTAGTAATTTTTTTTTAATTGTATTTATCCACCTTGGTTAACTAATTTTTTGTATCGTCATTTTGTTATTTTTCGTTAATAAAATAAAGTGATTATTTTGTCGAAAAAAATATAATTAAAATATACCTGATTATTTTTCTACTAAAACATTTATTAATACGTTATTTTCGACATACAATAAAAATTAAAGAGATGTTAAAAATAAAAATAAAATCAAAGATATTCTTAATTCTAGAAATCAAACTTGTTTATATATATATATATATATTGGATTCAACTCTCTTTTGGTAATTTCCTTCTCTTTTCCTATGGCTGGCACATACGACAAATATTAATACATAAAATAAAAAATTCAAAAATTGTATTTATTCGCTTCTCTCCCTCCTTCGCGTCTCTTCTCTCCCAACCAAATTCAAAATGTCAAAGTCATTTTCCTACGGGACTCACGACGATCGGTATGGCTCCGATTTGACTTCCGCCGGAGAATTCACCCAAAGCTCCCCATCGTTACCAGTAACTTACTCTCCCTCCTCCGGTGAGGAGCTCCTGGAAGTGACGATTGAATTCCCAAGCGGCGTAATACTAAACATCGACTCCGTTACCGGAACAGATGTTTCCGGCACCGATATAGAAATCACCTCTTGCTCAGCTTCCGGTTCAGAATCGAGGTCGCGAAGCATAGAGTGGAGTGCGTCGTCGGAGAGCCAGCTGGTGGCGAACGCAAAGCAATTCTCAAGAGATCTGAAACGGAAGCTTAAGAGTATCTCACGGCGAGATTACGGTTATTCGTCTCGATCTGCGCCGGAGACGGTGGTTCCACATACTGATCCGGCTATTTTACCTCGATCCTTTTCCCACCAATTAATCAGGTTGTCTCATCGGAATAAATCGTGCACGGAGAGAGCGATTCATGGTTTGAAATTTATCAGCAGTAAAGATAATGGAATCGCCGGCTGGAGAGAAGTTCAAAAAAAATTCGCTAATCTTTCTAAAGAAGGTCATCTTCACCGAAGTGATTTTGCTCATTGCATAGGTTCGTTTCGTACATGATTTCAAATTCTGCAGAATTGATTGAGATTTGTAAATATTTGGTTTGAAATTTTGTTGTTTTGTGTGTTTAAGGTATGGAAAATGAAAATTCGAAAGAGTTTGCAGAGGAGTTGTTCGACGCATTGTGTAGGAGAAGAAGATTAATGGTTGATAAGATTAATCTTCAAGAACTATATGAGTTTTGGTACCAAATTACAGACGAAAGCTTTGATTCTCGGCTACAAATCTTCTTCAACATGTAATTTTATCATTAATTGAATATGTTCTAAAACATTAGTCTAAGTTGTTGATTAATTTTTTCACATTTAAATATTTGCAGGGTGAACAAAAATGGAGATGGTAGAATCACAGAGAATGAAGTAAAAGAGGTGACTTATGTTCCATTTCCTTATTTAGTATTCTAATTAGAATTGAGTCGTTGACTACGTGAAACATTCAAGCGTAAGCTTTGCTTTGCTTACGTTCTTAGGATTTATAATTAAATAATCATACTTGTGTCCCATTATCATTACTTTTCAGTTGAATATTTCTATTATTAGATATATCCATGTTGCTGATTTTTTAGAGCTGAAATTTTATTTGTTTTTGGTTGGTTTTGATATGATTCATTCCCACCTTTTTCGTCTAACCAATGCAAGAATAGAATAAAAACTTAAGTTGCAATTATTTTTCTATACAGTCTGATTGACCTTGTTAGCTTATTATAAGCTACCAACCAAAACATTATTTTATTCTATAACCACTAAGGTTAACGTTGAATCATTCTATAGAAGATTCTTTTTGCCATTAACATTTTGTATGATTTTCCTTGATTTTGACAATTTATAGATAATTATACTAAGTGCATCAGCAAATAATCTAGCAAGGTTGAGAGAACGAGCAGAGGAATATGCAGCATTGATCATGGAAGAACTGACCCCGAATGGGCTTCACTCTCAGTACATAGAGGTGGTTCCATCACTCTAATCTCCCATATTGTGAAAGGTTCATAACACAAAGCATGCTTAAATACAGCAAAATTATTGATATTAGTGTGCAGATCAGTCGCTTTCTATGAGGCAGAGTAGAAAGATTCCTTGTTGGTTTGACTTTAGTAATTGATGACGCTGAGCTCTTTACCTTTCAAGTTCTCTGATAGGGACATTTGACTGAGTCAAGAAACCAATGAGCTTAAAGCTAAGTGCTATGGAAGTTTGTTTTTGTATGGAATTAATAGAATATAAAGTTGACGAATACAAACAAGTAGTGGTCCACAAATAGAGCTTGAACTGATTCTCAAAACCAATCTCTACTGGTACAGTGGCGTTTCAGTGTGTGATTAGGATTTTAGATAATTTCAGAGTGACATGTTTGAATATTTTTTCCCTGTTTGAGACTGACACAAGAATACTACTTGTCACTTGAACACTTCAGTATCAGACCAAAGAACTCTGTTCAACATTCTAATATAATGTCTTTGTTATGGATTTGAAATGATACAGTTAAAGGAACTAGAGATGCTACTACTAGAGAAAGACACGTCTCATAGTTACAGCCAACCGTTCAGCCAGACAAGCAGAGCCTTAAGCCAAAACCTAAAGGATACAAGATGGAGAGCAAGCAGGAACTTGCTTTACTCTTTGCAAGACAATTGGAAGAGAATTTGGGTTTTAACATTGTGGTTAATGATCATGGCTGGGTTGTTTATGTGGATTTGCTTTCAGTACAAACGCAAAGACGCATTCCATGTAATGGGTTACTGCCTTGTAGTGGCAAAAGGTGCAGCTGAGACATTGAAATTCAACATGGCTCTTATCCTTTTGCCGGTTTGCAGAAATACCATCACCTATCTTAGATCCACCACTTTGTCCTACTCAGTACCTTTCGATGATAGCATCAATTTTCACAAGGTTAACTAAAAACCATTTTGTCCTGCCTTTCATATGAGTGAGACTATGCTTCAGCTGAATCATACTTTCTGGTTTTTGGTTATGCGCAGATGATCTCTGTAGCAATCATTATAGCAATGCTTCTCCATGCATCCAGCCACCTCGCCTGTGATTTCCCAAGGATTCTAACATCTACAGATGCTGATTACAAAAGCTATTTGAGTCATTACTTTGGTGTGACCAGACCCACATACTTTGACTTGGTTAAAGGTCCAGTGGGAATCACTGGAATCATCATGGTTACTTTTATGGTAATTGCATTCACATTAGCCAGTAGAAGATGCAGGCGGAATCTAACTAAGTTGCCAAAGCCATTTGACAAGCTAACCGGATTTAATGCTTTCTGGTATTCACATCACTTACTTCTAATTGTTTACGTCCTGTTAATCATCCATGGTGTTTTCCTCTATCTCGAGCATAAATGGTACCGCAAAACGGTAAGTTCCATAAACTCTTTACCATTTTACTTGTTCTTAAATAATTGGCAGTGACAACAGTAACAGATGCTGCCTCCTGTAGATATGGATGTATCTTGCTGTGCCGGTTTTACTCTATGCTGGGGAAAGGATCCTCAGATTCTTTCGTTCCAGGCTTTACACCGTCGAAATCTGCAAGGTGAAATCTCATTTACAGTTACATTTTTGAACAGAATCACATGAAAAGAAACATTATCGATCATCTTTTGTTATCTATATACCAACTCAAATGAATTGGTTTCAGGTTGTAATTTATCCTGGAAACGTTGTTGTGCTACACATGTCTAAGCCTACATCATTTGACTATAAGAGTGGACAATATGTATTTGTTCAGTGTCCTGCAGTATCCAAATTTGAGTGGTGAGTCTTTTTATCGTAAGCCAACATAGCTTTTCATGCAATCTAGAGTAACTTAAAAAACTTCTCGGTTCTAATCTCCATCTCCAGGCATCCATTTTCTATTACTTCTTCCCCTGGAAATGATTATCTCAGCATTCACATTCGTCAGCTCGGTGATTGGACAGAAGGGATTAAGAAGGTATTCTCAGTTGTATGTGAAGCCCCTGAAGCTGGAAGAAGCGGACTTCTCAGAGCAGATAGACCAAACAGAACAAGGTGCATTAAATTTTTTGAATTTCCATATATTATTCACTTAGAGGCACATATGTGAATTTGATATTCTCTCTTGTAATTTAGTTTGCCAGAGCTGTTGATAGATGGACCTTATGGTTCTCCAGCGCAAGACCATTGGAAGTATGATGTGTTATTACTCGTTGGTCTTGGAATCGGCGCAACACCTTTCATTAGTATTTTGAGAGATCTACTTAACAACATTGTTAAGCAACAAGACCAAGCTGTGAGTATAAATTTTAAGAAAACTCTTTTTTAGGATTAACAGAATCTTAACCAACTTTTTTTTCCGAGTTATGTTATATTTTCAGGAATGCATCTCAGGTAGTTGTAGTAACAGTAACATCTCGTCGGATCACAGTCTAAGTTGTTTAAACTCAGAAGCTCGGAATAGGTTACCTCAAAATCAAAGGAGGACATTGAACACCAAGAACGCTTACTTTTACTGGGTAACACGAGAACAAGGCTCGTTTGATTGGTTCAAAGAAATCATGAACGAGATTGCTGATTCTGATATAAAGGTAAGATACAGTTATTCATCTTCTGCCTCGAATCTCGATTGTACATTTTCAAGTTGATTACTCACATATTTGTGTTGAATACAAATAAAAGGGTGTTATTGAGATGCACAACTACTTGACTAGTGTGTACGAAGAAGGAGATGCTCGGTCTACTCTTCTCACAATGATACAAACGCTAAACCATGCCAAAAATGGCGTTGACATTTTTTCTGGGACTAAGGCAATGATCTTTAACGATTACTCTTATCTTCTACAAACAATACTCGGTTTCTAATTTTGGATACAACTTTTGGTTATTATAGGTACGGACACATTTTGGGAGGCCAAAATGGAAGAAGGTTTTATCAAAGATTAGCACCAAACATAAGAACGCCAGAATTGGTACATAGAAAATTAAAAATTCTGTTCATAGAGATAATAAACGATTATGGTCCGTATTATTTGCCTTGTCTGAAGAGTGTTTTTGAAAAACAGGAGTGTTCTATTGTGGAGTACCGAGTTTGGGGAAGGAGCTTTCAAGACTATGCCACGAATTTAACCAGACGGGATCTTCCAGGTTCGAGTTCCACAAAGAACACTTCTAAAGGTGAAAATCACGATTTTTTATTAAAATGAATTAAATCAATTATCTTGGTATATATGCAAAATCATCGTTCATGTCAATACCATTCTTGTTGTTTCTGTTTCTCTTTTGTGTATCACAAATACCAACTTTAAAACCATTTCATATTAGAGTAGGAATGCCAAAAACATATTAAAAAAAAATCACAGTTAAAGCTTTATAAAAAAAAGTAAAAAAGAGAAGTTCGCACAAAATCAGATGATTTACGAATGATTTTTGTTGTTTTTAAATTTCGATATTTCGATGAATTAATCCATCTTTCTGCATTTGGTTCAATGTGATTTTTCGTCATCTTCAAGCTAAAAACATGGAACAAAAAAAATACGAAAATTGAATGAAGCGCTTATTGGGCCGATCTTTGAGCTCTTTTATGATTATGGGCCAATAATTAGTTCGGCTCATTTTATTTTCAACTTGAAATTGATAGAGAATTCCGAGAAGAAAGCTGAGAAATCAATTCAACTACGTAAGCATCAGACGGATGTTCCATTAAGAGGTTCTCTTCATTTCCAAATGACCAGATTAACCTCGTTATATATAAAACCGGTCTTCATTTATATGAAAGAGCATAAAATGTTAAAGGGTAAAATGGTCCAGAAACAAATATTCTTCTTCAATAACTCCCACTACAAATTCATCACCAAATTCTTTAGCAAACCTACCTCTCTAAAGTTTTAAAAACTCAGTGTTCCTTTAATCAAAGTATTTTTGTTTACAATTTACTTTTTTTTTCTGATATCATTTTATTGCTTCAATCATTATTCTTGTTCACAAGTTTAAATTTATATTTTTACTTCTCATTATTCAGAAAATTTTGTTGATTAATCAATGGAAAATCTCTTTGCTTCTATCTTTACCAATTCGTCTTCAAAGTACTAGAAAGTAATTCTTTTTTTCGTTAGTAGCCTCAAATCGAAAATTATTATCATTGTCGGTTATAGGCCGGTTTACGGTCATGGTTCCGGTTTTGATTATATTGCTGTCTTGGACATATAAGCTGGGCTTTATCATTGTTTAGCTCAATGGGCCCATATTTCAACTCGAGATAATGATCTGTCCAACTACACCTCGCTGTCAAATTTCACTTTCTAGAACTTTCTTTTTAAAAGCACTATTTTAACTTTTTTAAATCAAAAAATAAGACGGTTCCAACTTCCAACTTCTCTCTGGTATAATATTTTTTAATTTTGTCAAAGATATAATAATTGATTTATCATTGTCTAATGACGTAGGCCAAAAGAGCATGATTCACTAAAGTGCATGGCTCTTATTCTACCACGTGTAACAAGATCTGTGGTTCCACTGTATCATGATCCAGCCGCGTGACACGTGAACGGTTCACAATAACCAGAGATTTTGAAAGTATTTGATGACGGACATGGGCGGATGTACTGAAGATGGAAGGGTTGCATTGACGGAGCCGTTAAATACATGCAGCCTTCAATAGGACGGCGTCAATTTTCGGCTATATCTAATCAATTAGAGATAATTAAGGGAGTAATATATGTATTTTGCAATATTTTTAAAATTGGAAATTTGGAATGAATTAGCTGGTCCGATTGGTTCCACCATGTTAGTATTGTCGAATTCGAATTAGTCTAAAAATGGGATTTGAGTAAAATTTATTCAAATTGAATGAAATTTGATAAAACTAATGATTCGGTATAATACTAAAATCCGGTTCATAATTTTAGCCATAATTTTTGTTGACTAATTTAAAATTTTCGAGTGAAAATTAACTTGATAAATTGTAAATATTTTAAAGATCTTTTCTTCATAAATTTTTTTTTCTATTTTTTTCCTTAATTTCATTTTTAAAACCATTTAAATCAGTTTCTAATTTACTTAATATGAATTAAAATCTTAATATCTATCTTTCTTTTTTAATTCATGATAACTACTTTGTGATCAACAGATTTTAATATATTTGATGGTTATTTGTTTTATGTTACATTTTGAAGAACGAAATTCAAGTTAATCATTTGTATTCATTTTCTACAGATTTGAATGATTTAATATATGGATTTATGTTTTTTATTTTTATTTTTATGTTATCTAGATATATATATATATATATATATATATGACAAAATCTGACAAACCCTGAATATATTTGAATCGAATAAAAAAAGAAGAATACTGAATCAAAAGAAGAAAAAAATAGAATTAAGATAATGTCTTCCAAAATCCAACAAGGGGATTACACTATAAAAAGGGATTTACCATAGCTTTAGAAATTTTGATATCTCCAGCCGAAAAAGATGGGACTTTTTTTCATTTTGGCTAGTAATTTTTTAAATAAGACTTGCAGCATGATTAAGTAAGTCAGTTTGAGTGCTGTAACTTGGGTAAATTTGACTATTTGAGTGATGTAGAAATTAGCCGATCACACCCTTTGAAAATATTTGATGACGGAGCCGTTAAATACGCGTGGCCTTCAATATGACGGCGTCAATTCGTGGGTCCTATGGAACATACGAAATGCCTTTTATATTTTCCCAAGTGTCGCTCTACAGCAGGTCGGGACCCGAAGCAACCAACGGCTCAGATCAAAACCGTCAATTCAACGGCTCAGATCGAGTTTAAATTTCGTCCTTCTATTTTAAGGCTTCCTTCGAGATCTTTCTCTCAGAGGTGTTAGAAGAAAGCGCTAGAAACAATACTTATTGTTGATTTGATTGTTATTCTCTTGAAATCGGAAGCTTCGATCGGAAACAATGGCGGATGAACATAAGCATGAAGATTCACCTAAATTAGACCCGGCGGTTGAAGTTGTAGAGAGGGAATCGTTGATGGACAAGATATCGGAGAAGATCCATCACAAAGATAACTCGTCTTCATCATCATCATCATCAGATGACGAGAACGAGAAGAAGAAATCGTCATCATCTCCGAAGTCTCTGAAATTGAAGGTGTACCGTTTGTTCGGCAGAGAGAGGCCTGTGCATAAGGTTCTCGGCGGTGGAAAACGTACGTTTTACTCCGATCTCGTTTCATAGGCTTGATCTGGTTTTAGTTTCTTTTAGATGTTGATTACAGCTTGATGCTTCGTCTTAGGGATCGATTGTTGATTTTGATGCGATTTCAACTCCTGAATTGAAATATGAATTTATTGTTGTTCTTTTATGGAACTGTGTTAATGATCTTCTGAGATTCTGATTAGTAATAACATATTGATTATGAACACTAATTTGGTAGAGATACTTGATGATTCTTGCTAATTGCAGCGGCTGATATATTTATGTGGAAGAACAAGAAGATCTCAGGTGGTGTACTTGGTGGTGCTACAGTAGCTTGGGTGCTCTTTGAATTGTTGGAGTATCATCTTCTTACTCTGCTATGTCACGTTATTATCGTTGCTCTTGCTGTTTTGTTTCTATGGTCTAATGCCACCATGTTCATTCATAAGTAAGCTGTGATTACTAATCTTATAAAAGTTGCTTACTTGCTTCACCATCACAGATCAAGCTTAGTTGACCACCTTATTCATTCTCTTACAGGTCACCACCAAAGATTCCTGAAGTTCATATCCCTGAAGAACCTCTTCTTCAGCTTGTTTCTGGGCTCAGAATCGAAATTAACCGTGGGTTCTCTTCTCTTCGTGAGATTGCGTCGGGAAGAGATCTCAAGAAGTTCCTCTCTGTAAGTGTTAACTAACCAGGATTTCTCCTCTATGAGTTTCTCATCTTTAAGCTTGACAATAATTGTTACTATTTGATCAAATTAGGCTATCGCGGGATTGTGGGTTCTATCAATCTTGGGCGGATGCTGTAGTTTCTTGACATTGGCATACATAGGTAACACTTACCGTTGCTTATAGTATTTTGCTTCTTCCTTCTCTATTATTCCAATAGTGCTGATGAATGGATATGGTTCTTGATTGATTTCAGCTGTGGTTCTGCTCTTCACTGTGCCTCTGCTCTACGACAAGTACGAGGACAAAATAGACCCATATGGTGAGAAAGCAATGGCTGAGTTGAAGAAGCAATACGCTGTGTTGGACGCAAAGGTATTGAGCAAAATCCCAAGGGGTCCTTTGAAGAACATGAAGAAGGATTAGAGGTTTTCTTTTTTTTTTGGTTTTTCTTTTTGAGTGCGATTTGCAAAATGCTCTGCTTTTTAAATATGTGGGTTGTGTTGTGAAATGGTTGTGTTAATGAATGTTACTTAACAAACTTTGCTTATTTGTTTTTGTGATTTTGGTGTTGTTGTGGCATAAGAACAAAAATGGTAGTCCATTCTCTTGCTCTATATCTAAATTTATGTATTCTTAGCCTTTAATATATTTATCTCTGTCTGTTGTATATACTTAAGAGGAAGAGGAGAACATTTTTTTTATTTTATATGTTTATTTAGTATAGATATATATGTTAAGCAATAAGATTATCAAATTCAGGATGGCCGAGTGGTCTAAGGCGCCAGACTTAAGTTCTGGTCCTCGTGAGAGGGCGTGGGTTCAAACCCCACTTCTGACAATTATATATAGTTTTTCTAATTTTAAAAGCTAAATGATTTGAATGGCGTCAATAGTCAATAACCAAATCATATTTACGGTTTGCTATATTTTTTTTTAACATCAAAGTAAATAATTAATTTCCCTTCTTACGTAATGTTTGCACCAGTTTTTTTAGTATGAAAGGATCCACGGATGTAGTCTTCCGCAAAATTTCAATCAAGTCTGTGTTTCCACAAAAAAAATTAGTTTTGGTGTGTAACTACACCATGAAACTATGATAATGTAAATCCTTACCAAACTTGAAACTCTTATGCTTTAGACAATATGCAATAACAAGGGAAATTGTGTGTTTTTATATACAATAGGAAGGCAAATCGAAAAGATAAAATACCAAATAATTTAACAAAGGCAAATTTTGCTTTCCACAAAATTCTGACCGGTCTTGCATAAAATTTGACATGTTTGTTTATGATTAGCTTGTTAATTTATTATTATTATTATTATTATTCTATTCTTTTTAAATATTATTTTATCCAATAATTAATCAAAAAAAAAATTATACCATTATTTTTTATTTTTTATCATGTACAAATAGAACCTACGTTTATATCATTTAGAGTCCAAAACTCATTCATTATAAAAAAGGGTAGTTCACATCATATCAACATAATTCATTCCAAACATTCATACTTTCTTCTTCTTATCTTCCAATGGATGTACCACCAAATTTGTTTAACCTCTAATCCAAAGACAACAAGAACTTTTTGACGAATTGAAAAGAAGAAACGAAAGATCACATTCCAAAAATTATATATATAGAGATCATGTAGCTGCCCATCAGAGGCTCATGACCGACTACTTTGACTAGTCATGCACTTACATCGACATGCAGTTCCGAAGAAGATTGAATGAAAAGACCATTATTTCTACGAATGGAGCAACCCTCAATTAAAAATATCAATATTTATTTCTAAGTTTATTAATGTTTGGTGTTTGTTTTGTTGTACGATTTCAATGAATTATGTATGTTTGGTTTGTTTTTATTAATAATAACGAGTGTTGTTTGTTTATTTAGAAAATGAATATATTATTCAAAGTATTAAAGTTATATATTTTTATATATTAATTAACTCTAATTTAAAAATAAATATTATATATCACTTAATTTTTTTAAGTTATAAAAATTATTTATTATGATTCTAAAGATAAAATAAATAAATATAATTTGATAAATGATGGAATAATGTGTAGGAAAGAGAAAATGAGTTGGAAAAAAAAATTAATTTAGCTTGCTAGTGTAGAGTTCGGTGTGAATTAAAAAAAATAAATAATATAAAAAAAGAATAAAATAATATAGAAAAAATATAGGAAAGAAAATTTGTCTTTAGAAATGGTCTTACGATGAAAACATTAAGTGTGCTTTCGTATCCGGACGAAACCATCATTAATTTCTTTAACATAAAAAAAAAACACATTAAGGAGTGAATATATTATATGATATTAAGGATGCATCATAATAGAATTTGGTATTCTATAAATTGTTCTCCGTTTACTGACGTTTTATTTTTTCGTATTTTTTTCTTTCTTTATAATCGTGTTTTTTTCCTTTGAAATTTTTGAGTGGAAGAGAGGGTTTGGTATACAAAATTGAGAAAGTTTTGGTTGTTACGTCTTAAAATCATATTATTGATTAACTTCAATTTTAATCCAGTTTAGTGTCAGATTGGATGTAAATTGTAAGCAATTAATGATGGTGGAGTTGTAACCCGAATTTCTAGTTTAGTGGAGATTTACCCTATCATAGTTTCATAGTGTAGATTTTTTTTGAAATATTTGTGGCATTAATTTTTGAAATTTTCGAGTGAAAGAGAGGGTTTGGCCTCTCTCAAGTGAAGTCTCCCTTCTTCGCCTTCCTCCTCGAATCCTAGCGGTGGTGGTGGTTCCTGTGCTATCCCATTCTCCGGCGGTGATTTTCTGAATCGGCGGAGACCAGCGCCAGATGTGGTTCTTCTCGGCGGCTGCTGTTTCCGCATGTCAATGATTAGGGAGTCCTCCGGTTAACCTTTGGTTTAGGCGGTTGGTTCTCATGTTGGGTCAACCGGTTTAAATTTAGGTTTTGGCTGGTTTAGGATTTGAGTCTATTAAAATTTGGCCCATTTGTAATTGGAGTGAGGTTCTAACCAGACCTATTATAGGATTGTTGGTAAAGATATAAACCAAAAAAAAAAAAAAATTCATAGTGTAGTTACATACCAAACTTAAAGTTTTGCGGAAACAATGGTGAAACTATAACTCGAATTTTAAGTTTTGGTAGATATTTACTCTGTTATGATTTATAGTGTATTTATACATTGAGGCTAAAGTTTCATGGAAACATTAGACTAAATTTAAATATCGGAAAGAACTACCCCATGTCGACCCGTATAAAAAAAATTAATTAAAATTAACATTACGTGTCTGCCTTGTTATATAACTTAAATATCTTGAACAGTGAAGCATAATAATACAGTGGGTTCCTCACTAATGTTTGTTCTTAACCAAAATACATGGCCAATCGTCTTATCATGTCGAGAATCCGAACATGTTAAATTGTTCCCAGGATCGGCTAACTATATTGCATAAATGAACCATGTATGAAGTATATAATCAGTCTATAAAAATCAAAATGATTTGAAACCACCAAATTATGATTTGTAAGATTATCACTACAAATAAAATATAATAATTGGTGAGAGAAAAGTACGTAACTTTATCGTTAATTTTGTAATCTATTCGTTTATATTATCTTTTATATAATTGTTCATGTTGCCACATATCCTTTGTTACTTTCTTCACCTTCTTTTCCGTAATGTCGATGGTTTTAGTTAATATGTTTTTTTGTTTGTAATCTACTCGTTAAACCGTAACTTTATCATGAATTTTTTTTTGTTCACTAGAAATACTACATTAACTATATCGTTGATCAAAATTACGAACACCAATACAAATCAGTTTACAATATTAAAAATTGAACACCAATACAAATCTTACTCTTCAAAATTGGTAATACCAAAAAGCATCTTGAGTATTGTACATCAACTCTAAAAAAACCTTAAAACACTTCACAAATTTACCGCAAAATTATTGAGACTTTAGTTAATAATTTTAGCAAAAAAAATAGATTTTTAATTAATTTAAAATGAAATTTGTGACAATCATCAGATTCATGAATATAGAGGAAAATAAACACCTTTTAAACTTTAAACAATTTCAAAGATCCTTAAATTGCATAATAAACACAACCGAATCGACAAACCAACAAGAACATTAATGGAAAAATTCAAAGAGAAAAAAGAAACCCTAGGTAGTAGAGAAAGAGCCGATATAACACCTTGGTAGGTTCGAAGACGATCGAGCCCATCCGCCGATCCATGACTTGCCGGTTCAACCCCACTGCCTTTAACCGGAACGGTTTGAAGAATCATCACAACCACCGGTTAAATTAAGTGCAGGGAGTGAAAAGTGTATTTCTAAGCTACTTGATGAAACCCTCCGGTCCACCTAGAAGCTCCCATGGAAGTTCAGTTCAATCTTGATTAAACTTCCATGGCTAAAAATGGGGAGGAACTCTTTGTCTTTCAACTTC
The DNA here is from genome assembly GCA_028015245.1 of Cardamine occulta. Lineage (NCBI taxonomy): Eukaryota > Viridiplantae > Streptophyta > Magnoliopsida > Brassicales > Brassicaceae > Cardamine > Cardamine occulta. The sequence goes on from CM051393.1 coordinate 3,375,534, forward strand.
TTGTCTTTATATATAGCATTTCTTTTCTTTTTAATTATTTTTTTGGAGAAACCGACACCAGAGATATTTACTTCAATGCCACTCGAATAACATGGATTCAAAACAATCAAAAAGCATTGATAAATGATAATGAGTGCTTTTGATGTTAAGAAACATCTAAATTATCCTTATATCTTTGACTCTAAACAACACATCTTAGTTCATATATATTTAATCTTTCTAGTGAAAAAAGAAAAAACCTTGTCTATTTTTAGGCAAATCCTATTAATTTTATGTTTTTTTGATAAAATATTAATTTTATGTTGGTAGCCAAGAAGTTCTAAATCTTAGGTTCATAAAATTTTCAGAGTAAAAACTAAAAGAGGTTCATTAGTTTTCTCACTATGCCGGTACTAGACTTTGTGATTATTTAAAACCATTTTCTGTTTTTTTAGCTAGCAATAAAAAAATATTTAATCAAAGCGTTTTGGAATTGGTGATCCACATATTTAGATCAGAAATTTGAACGGATTAATTAGTTTTCGCCGTATTTTCAAACTTAGCCTATCTTTCTTTCCACCATAACTTTGTTTGGTCAACTAACTAGTTGGACGACCACAATAGGAGATTATGAAATTAATTAGTAGTTAATAATAATTCATCATATATAGTTGCATAAATCCTTATTGCCTAGCTCCAAAAACAACAACAATATAGTTTTATAATGAAAGGTTTTTATTTATAAAAGTTGGCATATTCTTTGGTGGCCTTATTTTGGTTGATAAAACATTTCTTGTTCTTTAACGACGTGTAACTTTTTGTTTTAAGTGGGAGACAACAGTTGTATCCCTGAGTAGATTGCCACCAATTATGGTCGACGCACTCTGCAATTTACTGCTTCGGTTACAAATTCACAATGATTGGAGGGTAATAATATTAACAAAACATTTTCCTCTATACTAAATTACTATTTACAATTATTAATCTAGAATGCAAAACCAATCAAAGGTCTAGAGTGCGTACGAGGGACCCTGGGTCCACGACCAATCTCTAATGTTTCTGTCAGTTTGTCTATTTTCAATTGGCTATTCTGATGCGTTCCTGATATTGGAACACTTTTCAATGTTGATCAATGATGAAACTAAAGGAAGAACACAAGAACTGTTGGCAAAATTTTCTGCCTTTTCTTTTGGCTTTTTCTGATTTATATAGGAAGCAAAACGGAACATAACTGTTCCTTAACAACGTGGAAGCAAACTGCAGTACTTGGAAAGAAACGTGAGAACTCTGATCCTACAAACAAGGAGACTTGAGTTCTACTTTAACTATTTGCTGAAATGAAAAAAGAAATAAATAACTTGTCAAACCGAAACCGAGTAATTTAGGTATCTTCGGTTTGGTATCTTGTACGAACCGGTCGTTGATTCCCTTGATCGACTACAGGCGTATCATATTCCTCTTTTAGTAGATTTTTTTGGGGGTAATTTCATAATATTTTTTTTTAATTTTAAATCTGTTAGATTATATTATACAAGAGTTTACATGATCCATAAAACCATTCAAATATAACTATTAAAACGAATAAATAAAATTGAACACAATTTCGATGAAGAAGTGTAGGTGACCCTGCTTTCCAAACGAAAGCCTTACAGGCAACAAAATAAATATGTTAAGTTCCTTTTTCTTACACTCTTAAAAGGCTAACATCTTATAAATAAGAGTCCTAAATGCTTTTTCTATCACTTTAATTAAACAAAAACTCTTATATGTTGTTTGAGATGGTTATGAAATATGCCTCTTGAAACACTATATACATCGCCGGTTAGTGACCATGGGTTCCCTTTTCATAAAACATGATGATTTCGATACGAAAGTCTTACTCGGTAACATGTGAGTTTCGTTATTTTCCTTCGTCATAATCAATTCTAAGCTAATGAGATCGTCGTTCATGACTATCATCTCTTGGATGAAACTCCATCATCGTCTAAAGTTATCAATGATCCACAATATTTTTTCTTTCCTTGATTCGTTCCATCTTCTAAACTTGTTTTTCCCTAATCCTATATTCGTTGACTAAGACACCAGAAAATTCTTTGGATTTTATACGCAACCCCCTCAATAGAAGGATATCGGGGATGTCAGACATCATGAAGAATTGCAAAATCCTTCATGGAAATAAAAGCCAAAACCATTTTATCAATTGATAACTTCTAAGGAGACACCACCGTGATTCACTCTCAGAACCGGGGAAGAGCATCATATGCAAAAGACACTATCGCCTTTCAAATCGTCGAGTAATTTCATAATCTTCATTGAATATTTCCATGAAATTCTGACTCTATGTCCACTCAGTTACACTTGGCTTTTAGAGAACATGTAAAAAAGCATAAAGTAAAATTACTTTTATGTCTGCTGCAAAATAATAAGAAATCTTTTACAAAAAGGAAAATAATAAGAAATTAGTCATTTCAATTGTTCCAGTTTCAACAAAGAACAATAAAATCTTAAGAAACAAATTAGTGGGCCACGTCAATAAACCAATCAATGGATGTTATGATCCACTTTAACTTTTAAGATTATCTTTGAGAAAGCATAGCTACTCATACAAAACAGAATTATACCCTGGTTGCAGCCTGGTTTGAATCCTTGCAATGAGTAAGAATGTAACGATGTGATAATTTTTTCTAATCCGACCCTGAAGTCATACAATCGTGGATATTAATCCAAATTTAGACTCTTATTCATTAGGATAAAACAACTTACAAATGAAACTAATCTAGTGAGACGAGCCAAAAGGACAATCTTTTAATACATAGAGCGAAAATGATAGATAATTTAGATATGGTAAATATGTGGTCTAGTCTTTTGACATAGTTGGTTTTTTGAAAAACATAAGACTTTGGGCTGAATCGGCTATTATATTAGTCCACCAGAATCACAACATATTCTTTGGGTGGAGAATGTTAGGGACCATCCAATATACTATTTTTGAAACATGTTTTCAGTTTTCCGTAGTTTCAACATGAGGTACAACATTTATCAAAAAAAAAACATGAGGTACAACATAGACCATATACGATGATGTGTCTACGGATTCATAACTAGTCTGATTAGCGTGAGAAAGTACACATGAATGAGTTTCAAGTTGTCGAACTCCTGTTTAGGTAAACACAAGTGTTATTTTTTATTATTGCCAATTAGAATTAGGGCCAGCAGGAGGCATAAGAGAGTAAAAGATTGGTCTATCTATGTGCTTGTGCGGCTCCCGCGAAGCGGTACTGAATATCTGGTACGGTTAGAGCTTCTCTTCCTCGTAGGGTAGGTCCCTGTTTTTATATTTTTTACATATATATATTGAATATTATGAAACTAATTATATTGAGATAAAGAAAGAAGATAATGATGTGGGAAAAAAAGTTATTTAAGAAACTAATTCTATTTTTTTTTTAAAATCCTATAAAGAAAGAAGATAATGATGATGCATATTACTGATCCTGCAAATTGGGGAACGAATAGTCATGAGTTAAAAGATTTTTTGGTGGAAAATATCTTATTAAAAGAGTGCATAAAGGCTATGTTTTCCCGAAAAATGCGGTTGGTAGACATTTTTCTCACAGATATTTCAGAAGGGAATCGAAAAAGGGAGAAATATTATTTTGTAACTTAGAATAGATATATGAAACTACTAATTATTTACGATCATTATTATTTCTTAGTTGTAGTAGTCTTTTTTTTTTTTAATGATAGTAGTCTAATTATGATAGTAATAATAAGACTACTTATTTTCATATATATGAGACAACACTTCTAGTCCTGGATAGATTCTCTTATTAACCTGCGTCAAGACATGAATCTGGTCAGAATCAAGTGAGTGATACACATAAACACATATATCAATGATTGGAATCCATGAAAATATCATCATTCCACATATGAAATTTATCTCGTTGGACGCTGAGGATTATCATTAGCTGTCTTCTTACTCGATACGACCTAGAAGGAAATACAAAACCCGATCAAAAAGCTCGCATGCATTTTTTCAGTTTTCTTCTTCGTGTTGTGAATTGTTTCTATAGTTAAATATTTGAATGTTTTATATATATATTTTGGTTTTGGTTCTGATTCTTGTTTCTTGTTCATTGTTTTATTATTGGAAACTTATGAAAAATCGCTTAATGATATAATATTATAATCGACATATTTTTACGACATACAAGATCTAGTAGGTGTCCGTTTTTTTTACACAAATTCTTCATTCCATACTAAATGGTTATTACATGATAGATGAGTTTAATAGGACAAACCCGAAAGTAAACATAAACCGCTAGAACATTAGAACAAGCAAAAGATAAAGATAGAGACACAAGCTTCATCATGAAGCTTGATAGATCGTTAGGAGAGGTATCTAAACTAGCTAAAACGAGCACATTCGAAGAAGCAGTCTTCCAACCAAACTCATCAACTAACTTTAGTTTAGTACACATAAAGAGTGTCTTTGAAACAAACTCACTAACCTCGGTTCTCACCGGAGTAATCCCCGTTGTCTCTACCGGTCCCATGCGGACCATTACACTAGAGAGCAAACGGTTAGGAGATAAAACACTTTCATCGACAAAATCGATCGAAAGCAACACACCTCTCTTGAAGAGAGATACTAGTAAGAGAGTTCTCTCCTTTGACAAGGAGGATACATAAAACAGTCTCTCCTGTCCACGGATAAGGAAAGAAAAACTAGTGGAGATAATAGACCCGGCTGCATCAAGTTTGAATGAAACATGAAAATAGCTTGTGACATGATGCTTGAACAATATAGGAAAATTGATTTAGCAGAATCACCTGCATAACCAAACATCCATGTAGGTGAAAGAAGACACAGCAGTGAGGTCTTACGGAGGTGTTGGAGGCAAGGAGAAAACGTAATAGAAACTGGAACTTGACGAAGCCGATCCAAAATAGGCAGGTTAGGGCTTGAGGATTCTTTACATAACACATTGGGCTTTAGACCCAAAACTCTTATTGGGCCAATATACTTCCCAGCTTCAGCGTTAATGGGCCAGGTCCAAGATGAAAATAACATCCACAGCCATCACTGATGTTGCCCTAGATCTGTCCCTGTAGTTCAGCGACGACGATCACGCCGACCGAGAGGGGGAGCAAGCCAGAGGTTACATGAAACGATTCAAGGGCCTGAGGCGATGGAAATGGCGTGAGAACAAGGGGGAAGCCAACAACGAGGTGGGGGAAGCGACGACTTACTCCTACTCTTGAACACAAAGTAGAAGGAACGTTGGTGGGGGAACATCTACCGCCGAAAGCGAAGACAAGATAGCACATGTCGGTATAGCGGCGAAAACCGGATGAGATGCTGAGGGATCTTCGGGATTTGCCCGAGCAAGGTTCAGATCCGGGGGCTTTGCGTGGATGGCCTGAGGCAGATGAGGTCATGCAGAAAGTCGACGGAGCCGAAGCCAGAAAAGAGAGGTATCCATAACCGGAAACTAGATCGTAAACCAGAGCGTGAGAACTAAGAAGACCACACACAAAGAGAAAGACCAAAGAGGCTAGAACATAGCAGATAGCAGTCGAGCGAACGGAGGACCGACGCCGTCGAGCCGCAGCTCCACCGGCATCAGAGAACTGTGGAGAAAGGAGCTCCTCGATAACAACGTCAGAGAGAAAAACAATAGTAGATGTCCGTTTAAAACTGTGTAAACAAATGCAAGTGGTGGTTTAAGAAAAAACTAGTTGATCAAAATGAATGATGATAGAATGAATAAAAATAAGTTGAATAATGAAAATAAAATGAATGAGTTGAATTTCATAAATGATTTTGCTATTTAATCGTTCATCTCCTATTTTGTGTCTGAATGATTTTCAGCTGAAATATAGGGGTTTTTCAACTATTATATGAGTCTCAAAAAAATTGGGTTGAGTGTAAAATTACATCAAATGATAAATTTTTAGCTGAATCTTGTTGAAACATACATTAAACTCTTTCAACTCTCTTAAAACCGTCCACCATTTGGAGCTAAAATATAAGGTTATTTTATTATGAATTCGTTACAAACATATTTCAATACCATTTATTGGAACTTGGAACAACATCAACCACAAAAGGAGAAAGTAAAAAAAAAATAAAAGGTGCTAACAACCAAACATCAAACCCAAAATATCAGGCCACAAACATCAAATCCAAAACATTAATTAGTAGTAACAATCATAGAGTTTAATATCAATTTTGACACGAAAATACTTATTGCCTTGGACGAGATCGGTTGTGAACATAGCGATCCCACGAGTCAAGAGGAAGTCACCGGTCCCACCAACGATCGATAGAACTCTGATCGGCTCCATGACCGGATTTGCACCCATTATAGTCATTGTCCCTTTATGTTGTGTCGAATTGAATACCAATGTCCAAGTTACCCAACTGTTGACGTTAGTCTTTCCATTGTAGAAGAAGAAGCCTTGGGCACGAGCCGCTGGTTTCGAGAGATAGTTCTGGTCCATTGTCACAGGGTTATCAATGATCACAAGCTTTCCAAAACCGAAGTCTCCTAGTCCCATAGGATTCAAGATTGTTGCTGATGTGGCATTAGCCGCATTGTCTTCATCGTAGGCAATGTTATGGAAGTATAAGACGAAACGCTTGCATGGTTTCTCTAGGTTGAATGATTTTTGAACCGATGAGACAATGTTGGATTGGATTAGTAAAACGAATAAAAGGAAGGAGAATATTTGCTTATAGATTTGATTTGCCATGGTTAGAGATTTTAGAAGAAATGAGTAGTGTGGATTTTGTGGATATGAAGAAGGCTTTGGAAAGCCTTATTTATATACGTAATTCACATGTTTTTCTTTCTTTATTTTTAGTATAAAAATGGGTCTGAGAGACATAATTGGTTTGCTGATACCACATACTCCCTCCGTTTCATATTAATTGTCGTTTTGGACCTTAAAATTTGTTTCATATTAGTTGTCGTTTTATGTTTTCAATGCATATGTTTGATAAGATTTTCAATTTTGTCTCTCTTGTTTTAATGACTTGACCAATGAAATAAAATGAAATAAACATTTATTAGGGATAAAACAGAAATATTAAATATTTTCTTACTATGTGTGAAACAACCTTCAACGACAACTAATTTGAAACGGAGGGAGTATGTCTTTCAGCTTTATATATTTAAAGATTTCAAGATCAAGTAGCTCAATACCATTTTTCGTGCTGTTATTTTATTAAATTATAGCTAGAACGCCTATGAAATGACGGGAATTTGTTTTGTTTCTTTTCTATATCATCTAGGTAAATATCCGAGTTATCTCTAGGGTTTCTTTTTTTTCTCTATATTTTTTTTTCTTTGATTTAATGACATATTAGCCTATTAGTGTATCATATGATTCTTTTAATGTAGCAAACTAAAACCATTCTAAAAAGTTATGATTTCTCCTACAAAACCATTAAAAATAGTTAATGATTTACATTTTACTAAAAACTCTTGTTTTTATCAAAAAGTTTAAATATTCTGTGTACAAATACATTTTAGACTCTATAAGAAAGTTTAAAAATATTTAAGTAATAACAAGCAAATTTTAGTGGATGTTTTATGAACAAAACTCATCTCCTATTTTGTATCAGTGACATGAAACATAGTAGAAAGTTTTGAACTACAAAATAAGTTTTACCATGCTTTTTATTTAACAGATCAAACAATTTTTTTGCCATGCTTTTTATTTAGCTTTCGCTTTTCACCATTCTCTCACTCACAAGCATTTTCTCCTAATGATCAAAGTGCATAAAATATATATTTCTGAAATCACTAATTTGTATAATAATCTTAACATATATAACCATTATTCCTACCTTGTGGATACTACAATTATTTTCTGAATCTCAGCTTGAATATCCCTCACAAGAGAGAGGCTGAGCTGAAGTTTCTGGTAAAACTTATGGTGTTAAACCAGATACCTGACTCACCAGTTTCAACAATCTGAGTCTCATTGTTAAATCAACTCTTTCACCATTGCATTCTGACAATTTACCTTCTGAACCAAAGCATATGTGAATATAAATTCTATAATCTCAAAAACAAAAGTATTTACAGAGTTGGTTCGCAGAAAGATTAATACGTAACTCCTTGAAGGATTGACAATGTCTTGCATTTTTGGATGTTCTTGAGTTTAACTGCAAATTCAGATCAAATAAACAAATTTAAAGTATTACCAATAATCCTAAATCTAATTATGAGCTATCAAAGGGAAGACATTTCTATAATCAGCTCCACTAATTACATAAACAACAAACCCCAAGAATCACAATTCTCAAATTCGGATAAAATAAAATTTGTTAGATTTCATCAATTTCGTCCACTTGAATAGTAAATGAGTTATACAGATTCTTAATCTACTCAATACATCAACACTAAGAACATCTTACACCAATTTATCCCAAATCTGAAAGCAAGAGAAGAACACTAAACCATTATAATCTTTGAACGGATTCACCACTTGGAGAGGAAGACAAACAAACACAAGTATGCCATATGTAATAAGGGGTTCCTTTTTACCACCGCATAGACTTCTCGGGAGCATGTTTTCAGTAACAACTCCCAAAAGTTTCATTCATAGGAAAATATTCTGAAAGTTGATAATCACATGGATCTCCATTATTGGGGATACCATAATCATAGAACCATTGTACATAGTATTAATGAGATGTCATATCCATTCATTCGTGCATGTAATGTTTTAACCCATGACCACAAGACAGAAATCATAGAACAATAAAATGAAAACGTAGAAGTATTTTCCCGTTTAACACATAAAATCCGCAAGTTAAGCAAAAAAAAAAAAAGTTCCTAATCTAAAAATTCGTATATTTTATACTTTCATAATGGACACATATGAGATAGTAAAAAAAGCAATCCATTTGTAATAAGCGGTTATATGTTTAGTAGATGTAAAACCAAGTTATTTTGAGAAATAAACTTAACTCAAAGACAAAACAATTTGTAATAAAAATGCAAAACAAATAAATATATATATATATATATACATATATATATATATATGTATATAATTAAAACAGGACCCATTTGTGACAATCATTTATATATATTTAGCTAAAAATGAAAATTTATGATGAAAATAAGCAATTTTTTCGATTCATTTTCCGCCAATATTGTTGTATATAGATTTGAGAAACAACTGTTCTTAAATTTTAAAATGGTTAAAACTTCTTCAATTTTGGAGAATTCGAATCTCTTAAAGAATTAAATCCATTCATAAAAAAGACTCAACTCAAAAGATATGCCAATTTGTGATAGTCATTTATATATGAAAAGATCTTCTTTATTTTTGAAAATCATTTGTGATAATAAAACGTGATCTTCTTTATTTTTGAAATGTTGTTGTATATATATTTGAAAAAGTTTCTTTTTGGATGACAGAACAATTAGAATTAGGCTCGGTCAACTGGAATGTGTCTTATCCATATAGGGGATCTTCCAATTGAGAAGATCTATCGACTGACAAACATATAGTTATCTATTTTCCAGCATTATTGCCAAATTCAGTGAAGTAAAAAAAAAAATTAAGATCATATGGAAGATTATATATAGCTCAACTAGCAATTCTCTTACTTTTATCATATTAAATTATACATACTGCTTTAGATCATTGAACCATAAAATCGAAAATCACACTAAAAGCATGCATATGAATATCACCCTTATTTGGCAATCGGCATAATAGTTTAAACAAATATAAACATTATAATTCATATATATATATATATATAAGTATGATTAATCAGGCAGATTTGGGATGCGCACGAGCCACCGGTTCCGAGAGATAGTTCTGGTCCATAGTCACAGGGTTATCTATGATCACAAACTTTCCAAAACCGAAGTCTCCTAGTCCTATAGGGTTCACGATTGTTGCTGACGTGGCATTAGCCGTGTTATCACCATCGTAAGCGATGTTATGGTGGTACAAGACGAAATGCTTGCATGGTTTCTCTAGGTTAAATGATTTGGATTGGAGAAGTAAAACATATAAGAAGAAGAAGAAGAAGAATAGTTTGTATAATTGATTTGCCATGGTTAGCATGTTTTAGTAGAGATGAGTAGTATTGATTTTGTGGATATAAAGAAAGCTTTGGAAACCTTTATAATTTATATACTTAATTAACTTCTTCTTTTTTTTTTGTTTTTTTTTGGGTATAAATATGGGTTTGAGAAAACTCACATAAGTCATTGAATTAAAATAGAGTTTTAAGATTTCAGGACTCGATAATTACTGATGGTTCAACTACCATTTATCTTATTTTTTATTTACTTGAAGCCAATTCATTTCTCTAATTAGGAATATATAAGTAACAAAGGACATTTTGTTTCCTACAACATTTAAACTAACACTTTCAAATTTATTTTTCTTGTTTTGTGCAAAATACTTGGAAATGATTTTTTTTTTTTTAAAACAAAGTAGACGAGTTAAAGAATGGACAACTTACCCGTCAAATAAAATGATTTGTCTCTTTTGGTTTACATGAAAGGCAAATAAGTCGGTGAGAACTAAAGACTACACAAATCATTTTTTTGGGTAACGATAAAAGTCTGTTCATGTTAAGTTTTCACGATTTCTATTTTTGAATTCAATGCACATTGAGGAGAATAAAGTCTGTAAATGGAATGAGATCCATCACAAAGAATCCACTTTAGAGTTTTTTTTTTTGTTTTTTTTATCACTTAAAATGGAGCTAATCATTTGAAACGGCTATAGAGATAACTAAATGTTATGACCTTTAACTTTCACACAAATCTTACTACATACAAAGTCGTTACACAAAGCAACCAAGTTCCAATCGAGGCACCTTAAGTTCGTAATGTAACCTCTACATTCTAGCAAATGAACTTGTGGGTAATTTAAAGGATTTAATAGCAATTTAAATTTTTTGGCCCAATTACAGAAGTCAACAAAAAGATCATTTGAACTCTGTAAGAGTTAAAGCCTCTCAGAAGTCAACAAACAGATCTTTGACGAAATTATCTAAGGGAAAAAAAAAAAAATCTGTTGAGGAAAAAAATCCGACCTGCCGGAATCGAACCAGCGACCTAAAGATTACAGCACCTACTACAGTCTTCCGCTCTACCAACTGAGCTAAGGTCGGCTTGTGATAAAACTTAAATTAAATTAAATTTAAACGGTTTAAGAATATGCCTTCAGATAAAAATCTATTTTACAATATTTTATCAATTTATAGGTGATATTGGGCCAAAATATCAATTTCGAACTGGAGAAAATTATTAATTTATCAAAATATTAATTTATAGAGGTTTTACTGTATATAGATAGCTTAAAGGATCGAAAAACACGGCTTTTTGGACATCTAAGACTCTGCTTTCACAACAGCCTCTGGTTAAGAAACCACAAGACAACAACAGAGAGTATCAAAAAGAAAAAAACTCGGACATCAAGACACTCACTTCTACTCATAGAATCAGAATCCATTAAAACAGACAGGCCAAGATGTTCAAGCTTTATACTTATATGATTATAATAGGAGAAGAAGAACATAATACGATTCGCGGAAAAGAAAAAAAACCTGAATTACGTTATACAAATCTGTTGTAAGATTACATGATTCTTTCCCATCAAACTTGCCTAAACTTAAAAAAAAAGAATTGACACACTTTTGGATGGTTTCTTAATCTCTACTGCTCATTCTGAAAATGATACGACCTTTAGTTGAATCATAAACACTCATTTCAACTTTCACTTTATCACCGGGAAGTATTCGTATGAAATTCTTCCTAATCTTACCACAAATATAACCAAGAATGTTATCTCCATTCTCCAAATCGACTCGAAACATTCCATTAGGAAGTGATTCAGTTACTAAACCTTCAATTACTGTTTTGCTGCTTCCTTCTTTAACAGGTGGCTTTGCAGGTTTGCTTCTATTAGCTCCTCCTCGTCCTCCGCTTACTCGTTGGCATCGTATCACTGGCCTGAGATTCACAACTGAATTGCTTGCCACAAAGTTTATTTGGCTGTTACAAAAGTAAAAAAAAAAATCAACCAAAACAATTAACTTAAAGATTGGTTTATTTCTTCACAAAACACTGATTTTGGGAATTTTGAATCCTAAAACCAACCAAATTTTTGATTTTTAGGAACTTTGAAACCTAATCGAATCGTAAAGATTGAGTTTTTATTCCTTAGGACAGTTCTCTCAAATTAGCAAATGATTTTGGGAATTTAGAAACCTAACCAACCCATTGTTATAATGATACTAAGAAACTCGAATCGCAATGAACTAATTCGAGTCTTACATAAAACTAATTGAACAGAGATGGAATTTTTTGTAACTATCAATTTGAGAAGAAGGTAAATGAAGGGAAGAATCAAAGTAGTGAAATTGAGAACCTACCGAAACAAAATTCCATCTGTAAATCGGATTTGACGAGGGAAAATAAGTTGAGGACGAAACGTGGAGCAGAGTTGAAGCATTTTTAATGGATTCTTATCTTCAAAATCCCTAAAGCTTTGATTTTTTTTGTTAAGCTCTGTGTATCTCTTAAAACGACCACAGCCTTGGGTCGACTCGGATATGATATGCTGTATTCACGAACACGGTGTATTATTTTTAATATCCAATTATATCACGACACGTCATTAATAAGCTATATGCCTAATTTATTTTTGTGGTTTATACCATTTGCGGGCACAACAGAAAAACAATCTATTGGGCCTATGCATTTTGGGTCGGATCCTACCCGAATTATCCAAATTTTCTGGATTTCGAATGGATGCGGCAGGCGGACAAAACCATTCAAATATTGGGCGGACATTAAACCATCGCAGATTAAGTTTATTCTTTTGAAAAAACGGTTTGCAATTGGTCCGCGACGGATTTTTTTTTCATAGAATTACAAACTATATAACTAATGATTGGTAAACAAAAAACGATCCAAACTGCAAATGGTTTATCCGCTACATTCATTCGAAACCTAAGTATAAGTCATGATTATAGTATTTAAATCTGTCAAGAAAGTTACAAAACTTTATTATCTATGAATTTTCTTTAGATAATAAGATAGTTTCTATAACAAAAGAAAAAAAAATCAGTGTAATACCAAAAATAAATATCCTAAACAATCAAACTAGATCTCAGCATTCAATTCTCACAGCTCCACTCTCAGAGGAAATGAATTTAGGTTTTCTAATGACTGGTTCCATGCACTGAATCACATCTCCAACTCTAAAATCATTCCAATCTCCCATCACTAGCCCACACTCGTTTCCTTTCCCTACCTGTTCCACGTCTTGTTTCTCCCGTTTCAGCGATGCGCATGAGCCTTCAAACACTACTTCTCCGCTCCGCAGAAGCCTCATGAGTCCGCTTCTACATACTCGACCATCCATCACTTTGCAACCCGCGATGCTTACTCCATCTTCTTCGGTTCTTCTTTTTCCTAAGATCTTGAAAATGCTAAGTACCTCGGCTTCACCAGATACCTCCATCTCTGAAACTCCTGGTGCTTTCTCTACGATCAAGTTCCCAATGTCTTCGAGTAAATGGTATATCACACGGTGATGGAATACCTAAGAGATCACCATTGGTTACAATGTTAAAACTCTCTCTACGATATGAATACAAATAAATCAAAGCCATATATGATACAGATTGGGATACCTTGACGCTGGCTTGAGCCGCGGAAAGATTAACAGAACTTCCACTCTTAACATTAAACCCAACTATACACGCACCACAAGCTTGTGCCAAGTCCAAATCAGAATGTGAAATTGCTCCCACTCCACTATGAACAATATTCACAAAAACCTATCCAATGAAAACAAAAGGCAGATTCACAAAAACAGAGACAATAAGAAACGATCACCACAAGTAATTAACATTTTTGGTTTTTATGCACCTGTGGGCTATTTAATGTTCTTAACGCATCAGCAACAGCCTGTGCAGTTCCTTGCACGTCTGATTTCACTACTATCGGTAATTCAACCCGAACAAACCCTTCGTCAGATTCTGTTTCTGTTGTCTCTGCTTGTTCTATTCTTGCTTCCTCTGCTTTCAACAACCGATCTTTTTCATATTTCTTTGTTCGCCCTTCACTCAGCATCCTTGCGCGTTCCTCTGATTCCACCACAATGACATCGTCGCCAGCCATCGGAAGGCCTTTAAGCCCTTCTATCTCGACAGGCATTGCTGGTGTTGCTCGGTCTGTTTGCTTACCGATCATGTCCCGAATAGCCCTGAGTTTTCCCCACTGAGACCCTATGACTACGTGATGACCGCTCACCAAAGTCCCTGCTTTTACAATAATGGTGGCTAATGGTCCACGGCCTTTGTCCAGCCTAGCCTCCACCACATATGCTTGAGCTGGTCCGTCCACACGTGCTTTAAGGTCCATATCCACGGCCTGGAGAAGCAGAGCTTCTTCTAATTTGTCTAGCCCGGTACTCTTGATTGCAGATACCTCAACAACCTGAAACAAGAAGCAAACTGCCATAGTTAAACTAACCGATTCAGTTTCATTTATAACCGGACAAACGATAAACAAAACCCAACTAAGAAAAAGAATACCATAACAAACCGAACCGAACCATGTTGAGTTTCTAGATTTCATTAACTGATGCCGATAGAGTAAAAGACTCAGAAAACACAAATTTCAAAGTTCAAAACTTACCTGAACGTTTCCTCCAATATCCTCAAGTTCAATCCCCTCAGCCGTGAGCTGGTTCTTAACTCTTTCTGGATTAGCTCCAGGTTTGTCACATTTATTAATCGCAACTACAATCGGAACATTTGCCGATCTAGCATGCGCAATAGCCTCAAGCGTCTGTGGCATTACCCCATCATCAGCAGCAACCACCAAGACGACTATATCAGTCACAGCGGCTCCCCGAGCACGCATCTCACTGAAAGCGGCGTGACCAGGCGTGTCGAGGAAGGTGATTGAAGTGCCAGAATCTGGCATGCCCACTACGAATGCACCAACATGTTGAGTGATTCCACCGGCTTCTCTTGCCGCCACAGAGGTGTTTCTTAAAGCATCCAACAATGAGGTTTTTCCATGATCGACATGGCCCATTACAGTTACAACCGGAGGCCGTGGGAGAATTTCGGCTCCTTCTGTAGAATGTTGTCTCCTTACATTCATCCCAATTTCCTGCGGAGGATACAAATACAGAATTACGTTAAATAGAGATGTTCAATACAAATTAACCGATCCAATCCAATTTGAAACCAAAGTAACAAAATATAAAACCAAACCAAGACCTTATATGGTAAAAACTAAGGAAGTATTTACTGGGTGCTCAATCCGGATAAACCGATCCTAGAAAAATAAAATCAAACTAAAATCCAAAAAATTCATAAGTTGGTCAAAATGGTAATAGTTTTTAGATATCCGAAAAACTGAAGCCAAATCCTAAGGTCCTTTGAAAATTATAGATACATCTGATCATAAACCAAAACCGTGATTTAGTTTGCTATTATCTTAAAGCCAAAAACTCGAACCCAACTGAACCGAAACTTGGATTGCCCACCCCTAAAATGTTTGTTTAAAAGCCATATCCAAACCTAAACCTGTACCAAACCAATCCATAAAAGATTAGGTTTTTGTTTTCCTTTGGTTATTATTGTTTAAAAACAGAATAACCGAAGAACCCGAACCAAAACCTGAATTGACCTGTGAAATCCATTATCTTAGAGCTAGAGGTAGAGTCAATTTACCATTGCAAGGAGCTCGGCGACATCAATACTGATTGTGTCGAATTCCGAACTAATGGTTTCCCCAACATTGGTGAGAATGCTCTGCAAAACCGCCAGTGACTCACCAGTCTGCTTGGAGAGCTCGAGTAATGTCATGCCTTCGAATATGTTGACAGTCTTCTCAGACAATCCCTTTTCCAATCTTTTCAGCCTAGGAGGCACATAAGGAGCTTCAACAGGAGGTTTATCCGTCTTTTTCTCCCTTTTTGAGAACTTTCCTTTCGTTTTCACAGTCTGTTTCTTGCGTTCACGATGACTCAGCTGACGATCAGGATCCTCTTTTTGTCTCGCCATTGTCTCTTGGCTCGCATGAAAATACCTGTTCAAAAAACAACCCAACACAGGCCAGTAAACAATCAAATAGATGCTCTGAAGAAGAAATACAAGAGACAAAAGACGGAAAAGTCTAGGCGAATGGTTACCTTACGGATGTTTCAGCAGGGAAAGATTCACGACTAGAAGACCGATTTGATAGCAAACTAAAACCGAACCCTAAATATGAAAAAAAGGGTGAAATAATAATTTTTTTAATTCATTTCTAACAAGGTAGAAGAAATACTGTAACCACCAATGAGTGATCACCCTTTTTACCCTTACCATTTATATACCGAGCAAATGAAAAAGAGATACTTTCAGAAGCTCTATTTAAAACCGTAGCGGAAATCTGCCTCTCTGTAGATGCTGCTACGCGTGGAAGAACCAACAAACCCCTTTTAAAAGAGGCTTGAATACCCTGTAAACACATTAAGTAGCTTGAGACATCCGTAAACATATGTGAAATGCTAATAAAAGTGAGACTGGAATGCTGATACATATGCTAATCAATTCGCACAATGTGTAACTACTCACCAAACCAAAAAACTAGACAAGAATGCAGACATAAATATACCAAATGAAACAAATGCTTCGTTTCCAATCAACAATTCGAATTACAAGCAGCTTACACAACGAACCGATAAAAAGCGATTCAAGTTCAACCATGGATAAACAAATACTTGTACATCTAATCACATTCATGCGAATGCAGATTTGCTTCACTAGGAAAAACTATGGCAGAAAGATTTTAATATCCATGCGATAAAAAGCCTAAACGAAATTTATAGAGATAAATAGCATGAGAATCAAGAATCTAACATCTAATAATTATCCATATAACTTCTAACCAAACTAGCAAACATAATTACGACACTTCCCATGGAGAAAACAAGAATAGTATGAAATGGAAGCTAAAGCTAAAACCCTTCAGCACAAATTCCACAGGAAAAAAAAGGAAATCTTGATGAAATTCACTAAAAAGAGAGACAAAGAGTAGGAAAAATACCTTCTTGCATAAGTGCCTCGACGCCATTCATATGTCAATCAGTCTCTGCATCCAAACAAAAACCCTCAAATAAAATTCAGAACTTGAACAAGGAGATATTTTGATCCCTAGTGTCGGAGTCAGATTACACCAGAGATCGAAAATGATTTGCTCTAGTAAAAAATCTCGTGAAGATGAATGAGAAAAGAATCACTAAAGAAGTAAAATAAACTTCGTCTGGGCAAATGAACGAACACCTTGTGCGCATAGAAACTCAAAAGAAAAGAATAAAAATACACACATCATATTAAGTGCAAGTACAAGTAAATCTAACCAACCTTGAAAGCTATGAAAATTATAAATCGACGGAGAATCTCCGGTCGTGAGGACTTTTTGTCTCAGACAATCGTGGCAGATTAGTCGAAATTAAAGGCCGAAGAAAAAAACTGGCGAAGGAAGGACGACGATCAAAAGCGCATAAACCTCATTTTTTTGGTTTAGTACTAAAATATAATTTGGGCTTTTCATCTGCTAAACCCAAGTCCATAAAACTTTAGCCCAAATAAAAAATAAGACAAAATTTTATTTGAGTTGGTTTGCTTATGTTATTATTTTTCGTCCGACACTAAGTAAACACGTTCTAATCATACCAAGATAAAATCGCTAATCTACGGTATTATTTTTAGAAAAAAGTTAATTTACGTATTTAGTTTTTTTTTTGGTTTAATTTTTTTTTTTTTGAAAATAAATTTATATATTTAGTTACATTATATATCATAAGAAATCTACTTAAAAAATCTCTTAAACAAATCATTTACGGATATTTATGTAAAATCACATTAGTGATCCTACGATAAACTTCACCATACCATTTTTTGTTGATAATCAACTTTACCATACTTGATATTTTCATACACTAATAATAAAAATTTTATAAAAAAAAAAAGCAACCTAGTTAAAGGCTTTTTGTGCATCTTAAACAATTTTTCCGGAAGATTTTTCTCCTTAAACACAAATTAATAATTAAACAAAACTTACTTAGAAATGGAGTTAACAAAACGCAATTTGAAACTGCCCAAAAGATCTGAATTTGTATTAATCTGGTAATGCATTTATTTTGTTTGACCCCAACGATTTGAATCAAATACTAAAAGCATAATAACACCATCCGCATTATCTAAAATTAAATGAAACTTAAAGTAAACATGAAGAAACTACATAAAAGTTTTGTGATAAATGAAACTTGTAAACAAGAATCCATTTGCTCTAACGCTTCATAGTTGACCGCAAGTATTGGTCTTGGAGACCACGTGTTCCTCCAATTCTCAGTCATATTTTGAGACAACGAACTGATGTTACGCTCTCTCAATCCAAGAAATTATTGATGTAATGCCTAGGAATAGATTAGTCGTAATGAAGCCTGTTGGGGAAGACCTTGAGACAGTTAAAAAAAAAACTTGTAAATAAAAAATCTCATATCAATATGAGATAATTAATCTTACAACTGGCAAGCCTAATTCCAGATCTTTGGTATCAGTTCTTTGAGATCAATGTAATCTCCCATAGCCACTTGTCGAGTCGAAAAACGTAACTTGGCCATGGCATTTTGATGCTCTCCAAGGATTTAACACCTTTTCGAAAACAGTAAGATTCATGTATTAGCTATTCAAGAATGTCATGTAACACAATTATTTTTGATTATTCCACTATTACAATCATATAAAAATTTTAAGTTTTAGGAATATTAAATAAAACAATTTTAATTATATCGTTCAATAATATGAATAAATCCTTATATTTTTTGTGCAGACGAATAAATCCTTATATTTACATTATCATTTTCATTATTATATTATATTTAATAGCATAAATTCTTTCTTAGTATTGTATACAAAATCTATAGTAATACTCCTATAAAATTCATGTAAACTAAAGTAAAAACTGATAATATATAGGATAACTATAGTGATAATTACAAACAAAACTACACATATTTATTTTTTAAAAATCACATAATTTTGCGCACAGCACGCTTACAATGTATCTTATATAACCTAGTATTTTTTTTGACACATATATATATATTTCTCCAGAAATCACCTCCCTTTACAAATTGCTTTTGATTTTTAAACCGATAATTTAAAAGAACAGACATAAACTGATATATATGAAACATAAGACAAATCATCAGAGATCATCATCATAATTCTTATTATCCAAACAAACATTTAAGTTAACAACGAATTTTCCTCTTTTATAACCACCAAACATCAACGAAACCCAAAATCGGAGATTTCCCATTTAACAAGAAATCACACCCAAGTTATTAGATTGTTGCTTGCTAGCAATCCCACTTAAAAGAGCTAGTCCAATTCAGAAAAATGTGGTCTGGTAACAACTAATTTCTTTATTTATTTTTATTTTAGTAATCGCTTGTTGATTAACAAGAATTTGTGTGAGCTAAAGAGGAGAATTAATTGGATTTAGGATAGGATTTTTAATTTCTAGAACTCAAAAACAACAAATATACAACTTGGAAGAAAAGTGAGGTAAAAAAAAAGTCTTTCATTTCTTTATTTATTTTTATAGCCATAATAACACAACCAAGGAGGGAAAAAGACTAGAAAACGAAGAGTTCGATGTGTTTGGCATCAAAGTAAAAGTTTTGCAAAATACAAAGAATCACAACAAAGGGAAAAAAATCTCTCCCAAAATGGGTAATAACCAAACAAACCGGTTTGAATCATATAATCTCTCTCTCCTTTTATTTCATTAGGCAGCAACTTGGCCGAACAACGACCTACGAATCTGTGAAAAAAATGAGTGAATCAGTGAAGCAAAGTAAAACTACACAGAAGCAATCTATGCGGGGTAGAGAATTTGTTTTCATACCACTGGAAGTTTCATACGGAAGGCCACATCAAGACGCGCATCAAGAGTGTTCTCACACACGATTTTCCCATCACGAGAAGCTAACACAACACCTCCAGAGCTATAACAAGTTCAAAATATCAAAGCCAGATCCAAACACCGATAACGTTCTTTTCTACAAAATCTAAAATAATTACTACAGGCTAAAAGTTACTTTATCTGCAATGTCAAGTAATGATGATTGATGAAAAGCATGAATTTTACCAGTGGAGTCCATGAGGATCACTAGACTTAGGAGGAGGGGGAAGGAAAATTGTTGTGTCCACAGCAACCTCTGGGGTATGAACCTTTGCTTTACCAGCATATTCTTCCTTTGCATCATCAAGCACAGATTCAACTAAACCCAAGTCCTCTTCACGACAACGCAACAAAACAGAAGGTTCTTTCAACCGAAGCAAACACTACAAACAATACAAGATAGAATCCTTAACAAACCAAAACGTATTAAAAATGAAAAATGACATCAACACAAGGGATCAGACCACAAAAGAAACCAATAACATAATCAGATGCTAAAAAGAAGCCACTAGGATTATACAAAATAAAATACCAAATTTCCAATATCAAATATTTTTGAACGGATCAAATATGAGGGAGTCTCTGTCTTTTTTTAAGTACCAACCTGAACAATCAGATCCTTCAGGAGCTGTTTGTAGGCATACTCATCGCGACTTACGTTCAGAAGATCCTTAGCTGCTTGATCTTTCATGGCATTGACGATATCGTCCTGAGCTTGAAGAACTTTGATCCTTGAGGCATTTAGTTGCATAGAGTAATCACTGAAAAAACATGTATGACTTAGTTAATTTTTTGCCAATTCCTCTACTAGTCATTCTGAGTAAACAAATAACAATTCTCATAGAGAACCAAAATTAATCAAAATTAGATAATTATCTCAGTCTTTTCAGTTCTTCACTAGATCAACCTACCAATAAACCATAATCTTAAACGTAGACTATGCAAATTACAAGTTGAAATCAAGTACAAAATTCACATCTCTAAATCATAAACTTCTAATTTTCAATTGTAATCAAATAAAAGATCAAAAGAGTGAAATCAGAAAAAACTAAACCATCGGTTAATTAATCAAATTCGAACTCACATCTTCTTGCGCACATCAGCTTGCTTCTCCTTCTTCTCGTAATCTTGCCTGATCTTCTTCTTCTCCGCCTCAACTAACTGTAGTTTCTCGATGTTGAATTCCTACAGATTTCCACACAAACCGGATCGATTATAACCAGCAAAACTTACCAAAACTGAATCAAGAAAGACAAACATATTAAAAATGATTGAAATCGGAAGATCCGAAGAACGTACTTCTTCAGCGGAGACTGAGATCTCGTTTGCCTTCTCTTCTGCTTCTTGGCGGATAAATCTCACCATCTGCTGGATCTGCCTCGAAACATCTCCGTCGTTCATATTTACTAGGAATCGGCAGTCGCCGTTAACGATCGGAGGTTGCAGAGATTTACGCGAAAATGCAGAAATTGGAGAATTCTGTGGCGTAGAGAGATTAGGAGAGAGAGGACGTAGATCGGATTTTCGCGACGTGGGGATGAGTAATTTGAAGTTGTCTGTTTGTAAAGTTTCAGGAAACGGGATACAGTTTTTTATAGTATAAGAGAAACGACAAGGCGTCTAAAATATGAACGAGTTTGTTTCTGGGCCACTACAAGGGCCAAGACCCATTATTAATCATTTTACTTATTAAGTGTTATTGGGTTAAGGTCTTGAAGTTGTGTGTTTACTGTATTTGAGTTTGGGAGGGTTTCTAATTGATTTTGATGAATTTACTGCAATGTATTATGTACGTAGGTTTTATTTGTATTTCATAGTAATGTATTTTAATTATTTTTTTATGGATTTCCTTGTTTTTTAAACATCATCAAGATTACATAATGACCAATCAAAAAAATTGTTAATAAATAATTCAATCTGAAAAGGTGACTTATCTTGTATATAGGGGAAAATTGGTATCGAAAACCACTATTATGCATATATTATGTATTGGTAGAGTCTCTAATTAACTTATTTTTACAATAGTGGGCAAAATAAAGCAAGTCCACCGGTAAGCCCAAGGGGGAGGGACAGCCTAAAAGGCTAAAAGATTTCATATCCGAGATTAATGTTATAGGATAAAAATTATCTTCCATAGCTTTTAATCAATTGTGAAAACCCCTTGCCCTAGTGATTTTTAAAGGTTTACTAATGTTTCACATCCAGAGTTCTGGGATTCGAATCCGAAAATACGATTTATTATCATTTATGCAGATTAATGGAGGCATGCTTATATGAGATATAAAACTTATATACACTAGCACGTCCTTTGGTAAGTTTGTCGGCCAATAAATAGAAAATCAACAATTACAAATGTCTAGTATAAAAGTTTAGAGGATTTTATACAAGCCATTACAACCCATGTTTCCATCTTCTTTTATCATAGTTGTAAGTTGCTTAAGTACTAACATTAACCTTTTAGAAAGGCATATGCAAAACAATACATCTAAGTTTTAAAATAACTGTTGCCATAAGTACACTTTCAAACATTGTTTAAGTTAAATTAAATTTCTACAGTTTTATAAAATATAACTAGATTCGAATCCGCGGTACACCACAGATCAATTGTTTAAATATAAATTTGTAGCATTTTGTTTCTTTATTGTTTATAAATATTTGAAGAACTACTTGTCGTTTTATTACTACTCCTCACTTTGACCATTGGAAGTAGCAACCTTAGAGAAGTCGTGAGATTACCTCATGGCAAAGACATTAACGAGTGGTTTGCCATCAATCACTGTACTGAACTTAATTCTTTATTTGATTTTGTATGTTTTCTTTATGTTTTTAGTTGTAGATTTTTACAACATAATAAACATGTTGTATCTTACTTTGAGAGAGTTTTGCACTACCACCACTTGCCTAATCATGAATGCTGGATCAAGGTAGCTCTCTCTTTCATTCTTGATATTCTCTTGATATTCTCTCATCCATCAAATCCAAATCTTATTCTTCATGATGAATTGACTGTAAAACAATAGCTTAAGCCTAGTATCGATATTTATCGGTCTTACTTTTGTAGATATGAGTATAGATGGGAAGATGGAATCACTATAACACAGCCTATCGTGGTTTCAGCTCCGAAATATGTTGAGTATCTCCTGATTGAAACTCAGATCGATGATGAAACCATCTTTCTGCAAGAATCTGGTATTTTATTGTGAAACTTATTAATGTATAGCTTAAACATATATAAGTTGTTTTTAACTTGTTTATTTTTCTTCCTTATCCAGGAGCACCATTCCCACCAAACTTTGAGGATTTTATGAAGCGGATCTTCACAAGGATGTTTGCGGTATATGCACACATCTATTGTTCTCACTTTAAGAAGGTTGTGTGTCTCAAGGAAGAAGCTCATCTCAACACTTGCTTTCAGCATTTTGTTCTCTTCATATCTGTGAGTTGATGAACCCTTGGCTGAATCATGTTGGTTATTAGCAATGTTGTAATAGTTGATGGTAAAATTTGTATATGACCGTGGAGGAGTACCAGTTGGTTGATAAAGAAGAGTTGGATCCTCTTAAAGGTCTCGTGGAAGAGATTTTGAAGCCATAAAAAAACTCTTTATGTTGAGGGGAAAAAAAAAAGATTTTCAAATATCCAAAAAGTGTTATGGATTATGTAATGGCTAAACTGAGTTGATGTTTCTGTGAACAATTTAATTATCTTGCGATGTTTAAAATTAAATAAATGAATGTGATCAACACCACATAACAGAATTATGTCTTTAATGATGCCAAAAGACTCTGTGTGGATTGTGGACCAGCACAACCGTTTTCTCATTTTTTGTTCAGAAACAACAAGTTTTTTTTTTTTTGGCTTTCTGAAGAACTACTTGCCGTTTTATTAATAAGACTTGGGTGGCAAATACTGAAAGGATTTTGCTCAGAGTTGTGACATGTTTTGGTATCTATTCATGTTGACATAGATGCTGTTGGCTTTGTGCTAAACTATCCTCAGAAGTCCAAGATGGTAAAATATGCTAGAACATTGAATTTAGTTGATAGTTAAGTTCGCCAGCTTATATTGTCTGTCATTCACTAGTCTAGAATATCAACTAGACCGCTTCATTGGTTTAGTTGGTTTCTCTACTATGGTTTAATTGGTGACCGATTTCTTGCAGAGGAAGAAACAAATCCGCCCTGGTCGCCGTCTCAATGTACAAACTATTTACATTTACATAGAGTAGAGATTTATAATTGAAAACTTTTCGAGTTTCCAATAGAAGAATATTTACAATTTGCTGTAAAATTTTTTGACTATAGCTTTCTTTGTTTTATACAACTATGGCGTGATGGACTGTAGCTTTCTTTGTTTTATACAACTATGGCGTGATGTTAAGAAGAGATTTTAGAATATTTAAATTTGACTAGTATAATGTTTTAGCATTAACGATCACAAATTAATTTTATTAAACTCTCTACCTCCTTCCTTAGAAGTTAGATCATTCTAACTGTTGTTTGATAAATTAAAGTAGTAGTTTGCTGTAGCTGTCATGTGTTTGTGCCGAAGTCCATATACGACGATCCAACAATTATTAACTATATTGTTTTCTAAAGACGGTTCTCGAATCTTACAAAACAATATCATCTTTTCACAACACACTGAAAACCACATGTGCAGTTTAACTGAATAGTAAATACACATATATAAGATAATACAAGAGGATAGATAGGAACAATTACTAACCAGGTCTTGTTATTTTGTTCATGGTACTTCCAGTTCTGTTTGCGTTGTTTCGTTTACGGAGAACTCCAACTGTTGATCACAGTTCAACACATTTGAGAAAGTTGGCTGTTTTGGAATTGGGAGATCGTTATCATTGCTCAACATATAAACGATTTGCAAAATTGTGGGCCTATCTTTAGGATGATCTTGGACACAAAGAAGTGTGATGTGAAAACATCGCATCACTTCTTGTAAGGAATACAAACCACACAGTGCTTCATCTATAATGTTTACACCTTTTGTTTCGCACCAAGATTCCCATGCCTGAAGACGATTAAGAATTTACATTTTGGGTTCTATCAAAGCCAAGTTACTTTTTTATGATTGATAAATCATGTTGAACTATATAAGCATTTACATAGGCAATAAGGCTGTGCTTTTGGTGGTTATGAACAAACCTTGTCGCTTTTTTTCCCGATATGATCTCCAATAACAATACTCCAAAGCTATATATATCCGATTTCTCTGAAATCATCCCGCCTAATGCATATTCCGATGACATATAGCCGCTGAAATTAACCAGTGATAATAAAAAAAAATTAAATTAACCCGTGCTGAAAGTTAATCCTATGACTTCTTCCATGTAAGCAAATAGGCGGTGAATATTTTTTTGTTTGTTTGTATTTACATGTAAAAATATTTGTCTAAATATGTGTGTTAATGAAAAATACACATGAAACATATAAACATGGATTTGTTAACGGGGTTAGTCAAAAAGTATATATTTGCTCAATTCCGTTAGTTTAAATACTAAATTCGAATTTATCATTAGTTCATGTATCAATTTGCACAGGAGTATAGTTGAGATATAAGTTTAACATATGCCTCAACTTTAGGCATGAATAGGCCGACTTTCCTAACATAACAGCAAAGTTAACTTTCGCTATTCTCATGTAAATCATAACAACCCTTAGTTTTCAGGGTTTAGTGTTTAGCGTTTTAGGAGACTAATGTTAGCCTTTTGCTGTGTGGATCCACCAGTTGCAAAGATGGGCAAATAAGTTGTTCCAGGACGAAGTAATGGCCGAGAGGAAAAAAGTGAAAGAAAAAATGTGGCTTCACGTTCATAGTCATAGCGGAGGCCACTTCCTCTTTGGATCCTTCTAAATTATACATAAACTTCCATAATTGCTTTGTGGAAAGGAAATTATTGATTAATTGATGTCGAGTAAAGGTCTACAGTTGTTTTATAAGAAGAGGTAAGGAATAATTCGTGAAGTTGTAACCTTAAGTTTGATTTATTCACCTAGAGAAAGTTCGTGAAAATAAGTCCGTCACAGTTAAGATATTTCTGTGAAATCAACCTAGAGAAAGTCTCAAACTCTTTCTTTTATTTAGTATTAGATCAATTTCGTTTTAATAGTATTTTTGCGCTAAATTTAAAAATGTGAAAGGATAACATTATGAGAGATAATTGATATTAATTGATATTATCATTGCGATCACAGTGAAATGAATCTAAGAAATTTAGGTCTCTGCCCGTTTGAAAGATTCTTCTCTCCTCTTTGATGAAAGAGGGCCTGCCCAAGAAGGTGGATCAGAGAAAGGTCGCTTGCTTCTTTCCTGGACTGATTGCGCTTATGTAGTGGTCGGCCTTCCTAACGAAATGTGTCCTTTGTCTTCGTCTAAGATCGCCTTTGTCTTCCTAACGCTGTTCATGAGAGGCTTAGCTTTAAGTCGCAATCGTTTGGACATTTTTACAACGACAGCTCTTCTTGCAGTACATACATCTTCAGTGGACTGTTCCACCTATACCACATCTACGATGAACAGCTTTCTCCAATAAACATTTAAACCCACAATGGATGGTGTTTTTGTAGCGGGTGTTTCTGTCAAATCTGATGTTTATGCCTTTGGAGTTACAATCTTGGCGATCATTATCAGAAGAAAGGCTTGGAGTGTCGGCGAAGACTCTTACATTAAAGAAAAAGTGTCTTCTTTTAGGTTATCAGATGCTGGAAGAGAGGAGATCCCATGGACGTGATCCATGAAGTGATGAAGAGAGGAAGTAAGAGAAGATTCGATTAGCGAAATCTTGAGATACATTCACATTGCTTTGCTACGTATCGATGAAAATGCAAGACAATTGGCCGAGTTTAGATAAAGTTCTTCATTGCTTGAACCGAAGATTGGAAAACAAATCGATCCTGATTGCTGTCTCTATCTCCCGGCTAGATAGCTCTGTTGCGTCACCCATGTCTTCACTTTAAGAAGATTGAGCATGATCGTATTAGACTAGCTCTGCTTCAGTGCGCTGTTTTTTTTTGGCTACATTTACAATTTGCTGTAAAAAAAAATTACTATCTTTTAGTTTATATATATAACTAGGCGTGATTAAAAATGCCACTTATTATTGTTGGCTTTATGAGTGATATTAAGATGATATAATACAAAAACTAAAATTTGATTGGTAAACTGTTTTACTTTTTATTATCAAAAAAATAATGTTTTAGTTTTAACTTAGAGATCTCAGATTAATTTAAGACTCCACCACACATCACACTAAAAAGCCACTTTACCGATCATCTCCTTCCTTAGAAGTTTTTTTTTTCTTGATAAAAGTTTTACTATTTAAATTGCAGAAGAAAGCAAATGTTACAGAGCCATAGGCACAATAGCTAAGAAGCCTTAGAACCACACATTGTAAGGTTTTGTAATGCATTTACAAGAACAATAGATGTAATGAGCAGTATGGACCATAAGCAGTATGTAGCTCTACGCTCTAATTAATATATATATATATTTAATTTATTGGTAGAGCTGTGAGCGGTTAGATAAAAAATTACATAAACAAATTTAAAATATATATTTATACTTATATGTATAATTTTTTATATAAATATATATATGATCATTATTATATTATTATAATATTTAAATGATATTTATTATACATACATATGCATAATTTATATACTTATTATTATAAAATTATAATTTTTTAATTTTCAGTTGTAATTATATTTATTAAATTTGTATACAATATGTCTATGTATAATTATTATATTATTATAATTTTAAACATTTCATATTTAAATTATATTTATTAAATTATTATACATTACACATTTATATAATATATATGTATTATTATAATTTTAAACAATTTTGTATTTAAACTATCATACATTATAAATACACATATATGTACATATTTTATATTTTTAGTGTTAATATTTACATTATATTTATTAAATCATTATTTTAAATTAATATGACAAATAAATTTGTAATAAATATTAATTAAAATATATAAGGTTTAAATTTAGTATATATATATATGTTATCTAACCAAATAAATTAATTATATAAAATTATTACTAAATACTTTTAAAGCCTAATGCTTGGGAAAAGCTCCACGTGGTAGCATTGACGAAATAGCATAAGCATAACATTAAAAACTTCTAAATACTCTTCTTTGTGCTATATTAACAATAGTTGTAAAAAACATAATGCTCTTCTAAATGCACTACCAATGAAGCCTTAAGAACCAAATAATAAGGAAGAGATGAAGCCCAGTTTTTTAGAAGAGTATTGTGGCCCAAAAAAGGAAGAGAGCCGATCTAAAGATCGAGAATTACTTGGTAGTGAGAGATGAAGAAAGTGAGAGTCATGGAGAGAGTTTAAGCGGAGAACCATTGCTGAAGCATAGCTGCACCCTTGGTTGAGTTTATCTTCCTTTGTGATTCTGTTCCGGATTACCCAATCAGCTTCAGAGATAATCGAATCCACCGGCTTAGAAGTGTTGTTGTGCAATCGTTGGTTTCTCTCTCCCCAGATTAAATAGATCGAAGTTTGCCAAGTCATGAGGATCAGTGTCTTGCGATGCTTATGTCCCTGAAAGTTACGGAGGCTAGAGAGGATCGTGTCCTAATCGTGAGTCACGGTGAAGCCGCATCAACGAGCCAACAAATCCCAGATCAATGAGGAGAATCCATAATCCCAGATCAATGAGGAGAATCCACAATTAAAATAGAAGTGTCATTTGCTTGAGTAATTGGTAGGGAAGAGAGGTAGAATTGGACTCTAACATGGGCCTCTGATCTTGCAGGTGGCAAAACCCAACATCCGTTTGCCCATAGTTCAACCAGTGTTGATGAGGAAGGGATACATAATCTCTGGGAACTCTCCACTCTGAGGTATTTCTTTACATTCCCAAAAAGAGACCAGTTGCTGCACCAGAAGTATGTAGTTTCACCATTTCCCACTACTTGTCTGATCCAAAGGTAAGCTATATCTCTTAGTTGCAGTAATTGATTTCTGTGTTACTAAACCTAAACTTAAGTTTCTGTTTAATTTGTTTTAAGTATTTTTGTTTATCATATGTCTTTTATTAACTCTTCAAGTTTCCTTTAGTATTTCAATGAAAAACCCATGTTTTTTTTCTATTCACCCAGGATATATATATATATATACACGTATATTATTTTTTGTTTAAAGTTTCATTTCTTTAAGTTTTTCTGTTAACTTTTTTTTGTCTTATTTCATTTTTCTAATTACATGATGACCAAATTTTAGTTATTTATAATCGACCGGCATCTCCGACCTTGATATATTTTTGTTTTTTCTCATCTAAGGAATATATTAAAGACTTTAACCATGAATTACACATAGCTAGCAAGAAACGATGCTCTTCCGGAGACAAGAGCGAGATTATACACCTGACAGACAACCCGAGGCTGGAAAAACTAAAAGAGGAATGAAAATCCTAGATAATTAATTAAACTACATTATATCCTTGATAAACTAAAACATTCAATGTTTTCTCAAATGGTTAAAAATAATGAATTAATGTCCAATGTAATTAATTAATGCATCAGTATTAGTTTAATACTTGATTCTATTTCTAGAATTTTCACATATTAAAAAAACTAGTTTTAAATGTATTATTTTGTGTGATTAACAATTTTCAATAACTCTAAACCAATAGTATTTAGTTATTTTTCTTGAACTTTACAATTCATCATCAATGACTAATAAAAACTACATAGAAAACTTAAAAATTGTATCATTTTGAAACAAATTTTTTTTCTAAAAATAGGATTAATAAGGAACAGAGGGAGTAATAAAGAAATTTATTCAGTCAATATACTCTTATTTAAAGTTCACAATCGTAAACAACTTTATAATTTCTGAAAAACTTATAATATCATGTTTTAATTTTAGACAATTGTAAATTATTTAAATAAATCAAATCATTATATCGCGCTGGTTTATATCCTAGTTTAATTAATATAAAATTTCCATTTATCTTTTTTATAAATATTAGAAAATAGTATCACGTCTACTAATTTGATCGATATACAATATTTATTATATATTGGAGAGTGAAAACAATTTTGGGTGCTTTCCTATCACGACTCTTAGACGAAGATGTTGGATGCAAGGAGCTGACAGCGAAGTCTTGAAACAACTGAATGATATGTGTCTTTCTGAAAATTGTCCAACAAGAGAAGATAAAGTGAACAAAGAGGTGGTTGTGGTCGGATCAGGTTTAATTAAAAGATGAAATGTGATCATACATTTAGGTGGTACGATGCATTAGAAAATGTGAAAGAACAAGAAAAAAATGTGTTATGTTCTTTGCTAGCTTGACATCTGCATGACGTGGTTTTGGTTGCTTTTCTAAAAGAAGGAACTATCTAATTATTTTTAATCATCTTGAACCTACATGAAAATAAATTAAAAAATAATTTCACAATTTGTTTTGGATATTGAACTCTTGAATTACTGTTTTCTAAAAAATATGTTTTGATTATATAATACCTATTTTTAGAAAAAATTACTATATAAAATATTAAAATCATTGTTTTAGAAGAAGTTAATTAGCACCCAAAAAAACACAAAAACAAATGAAGAAGAGAATCAACGAACCCAAGAAAGTCAAAGTCAACTGATTGGACTTGATCATAACGACAAAGTCAACCATTGAACAAAATAACTTGTTTCATAAGTTCTTCTTTTTTTCTTTTTGGTTAGACTCTAATAAGTTTCCCACTATTTATTTGAAGAAAATTTCGAGAAACAAAGTCTTCTTCTTCTGAGAAATATGTTTTTAAGATGTTTAGTGACTAATGCATAAAACATTTTGCAATAATCTACAGAGGGTACTTAGATCCGGAGTACTTTCACAGCGGGCGTGTTTCTATCAAATCTGATGTTTATGCTTTTGGAGTTACAATCTTGACGATCATTAGCCGAAGACAGGCTTGGAGTGTCGGCGATGGACTAATTTTATATGTGAGTTTACTTAAAGCAAAAGTGTCTATGATAGTTAAGTGTTTCCTTCATCGTATTTCTCGTCTTCTTTTAGGTTATGAGGTTGTGGAACAGAGGAGAAGCCATCAATGTGATCCACGAAGTGATGAGGGCAGAAGAAAGAGAAGACTTGATAAGCGAAATCTTGAGATACATTCATATTGCTTTGCTATGTATAGATGAAAATTCAGAGACAAGGCCGAGTTTAGATAAAGTTCTACATTGGTTTAGTTGTTTCTCTACTCCTTTGCCTGAACCAACGATTGGTAACCGATTTCGTGCAGAGGAAGAAACAAACCGATTTCGTGCAGAGGAAGAAACAAATTGGTCCTTGTCGCCGTCTCTATCTCCTGGTCATAGCTCAGTTACGTCACCCGCATCTTGACGTCAAGGAGATCGTATAAGACTAGATCTGCTTGAGTTCTCTGTTTATATGATTCATGATACTTTATGATGAGAATGATTTTTTTTTGTTACATTTTATGATTTTTATATAGAGTGAGTTTTAATTTTTTTAAAATTTTAGTGTTTTCAATAGAATATTTACAATTTTCTGTAAAACATTTAAGCGACTTAACCGTAACATTTATTTGTAATAAACAATGGCGTGTTACTTATTATTATTATTGGCTTTAAGAGTTATATTAGGAAGAGATTTTAGAAAAACTAAAATTTGATTAGTAAAATGTTTTAGCTTTAAAGATCTCTGATAAATTTTGCACTCTCTACCACGCTAAAACCTGAGTTAGAACATTCTATAATATTTTTACCGATCACCTCCTTCATTACAAATTAGAACATTCTATACTATTTTTGCCTATTTTTCAATTGTTGGTTGATAATTAAAGTTGTAATTTGTGTTGTTTTCTTGTGTGTTGTTCCGAAATCCAGTAAAAAAATTACATTGTTTTCAAATAACAGATCACAAATCTTACAAAATAATATCATAAAGAACACTCACATGAGCAGTTTACCTAAATACACTAATAATATATAATATAGGGGATAGAAACATATACTAACCAGGTATTGCATTCTTCATCATCGTGCTTCCATTTCTGTTTGCGTTGCGTCGTTTATGGAGAATGCTGACTGTTTAGACAACAATGACTGTTGATCACCGTTCAATACGTTTGAGAAAGTTGGCTGTTTTGGAATCGGGAGATTATTATCGTTGCTCAACATATAAACGATTTGCGAAATCGTGGGCCTATCTTTTGGATGATCTTGAACACAAAGAAGTGAAATGTGAACACACAACATCACTTCTCTTAAAGAATAAGAACCACACAATGCTTCATCTATAATGCTTACAGCTTTTGTTTGGCACCAAGATTCCCATGCCTGAAGATAATCAAGAACATATATTTTGGATTTGATCAAAGCCAAGTTACTTCATTTTGACAATAGATAAATGATATTGAACTATAGAAACACTTACATAAGCAACAAGGCTGTGTTTTTGGTCATTATGAACAAATCTTGTTGCCTTTTTGCCTGATATAATCTCCAATAACAACACTCCAAAGCTATATATATCCGATTTCTCTGAAATCATCCCGCCTAATGCATATTCCGGTGACATATAGCCGCTGAAATTAACCGGTAATGAAAGTTAATCCTAAGACTTTGGTTGTAAATAAATATATGTTGTGATTGCTTTATTTCTTTGTGTTTACACGTATACTTGCATATAATACATGATTTTTTTTTTCAAGCATCATTCAAAATTGTAAAGAAAAACGAATGAAAAACATACTATTTTCATTTTATGTTTGTATTTACAATTTTTAAATAATGTTTGATAAAAAAAAGAAGTATTAAATATGTGTGTTAATTCATAAACATTTAAACTTGAACTTTAACCCAGTTTTTTAGTGTTTGAAACAAGTGAATACATAAGAGATGTAAACTTACAATGTCCCGATGATTTTTTGGGTGCTATCATCGATTTGCTTGCAACCAAAAATTCTGGCGGTTCCAAAATCCGAGATCTTAGGATTCATCTCATCGTCGAGAAGAATATTGCTTGCCTTAAGATCTCGATGAATGATCCTGAGACGTGAGTCCTCATGCAGATACTGAAGTCCTCTTGTAATTCCATTTATTATTTTCATACGCTTTTCCCAATCCAATTCCCTACACTTTAAACAGTCTATGTGCCCCAAAATGGAAAGAAAGACACGTTGAGAAGTCACATATCAGAAAATAAATTAACTCACAATTTTTTAGTTTTAAATAAATATCTCACCAAAGAGTAGAAAATCAAGGCTCTTATTCAGCATGTACTCATAAATTAGGAGTTTTTCGTTGCCTTCAACACAGTATCCTAAAAGCCTCACCAAGTTCTTGTGTTGAAGTTTTATGAATAAAACAATTTCGTTCTTGAACTCAGTCAGACCTTGACTTGATTGTTTAGAAAGCCTTTTGATCGCCACATCTATCCCATTTGGTAGCTTTCCCTGGAGATCAAAACCACTAATCAATATAATCTTTATTATAAGAGTGCAACCAAGCCGAAATTTAAACCATAGGCGCCATGTGAATACTGTAGTAACCAAATTAGATCCCTAAATTTGGAGCCATGACTATAACTAATATACTACCTTGTAAACGGGACCAAAACCGCCTTCTCCTAACTTGTTTTTCTCGGAGAAAGCATTTGTTGCAGCCATTATATCATGTAGATTTAGGTAACACATATGTTCTCCATCATCATCAATTATGCCGCCTTCTAATAGCTCTCTGTTCTGCTTTTTGTCTGCGTAAAACTTGTTTTCAGAAATTTGTGAGCAAATCTTGTATAGTGAAAAGTTTATAAAAAAATGCCAAAACCAATCTCACCTGTTTGTGTTCTTTTTCTTGAAGAAATGCAACAATATAAACCAACAAAAAATGTAGCAGCTGCTACTGGTGATGATAGTAGAACGAGTAACACAATTCTTCTGACTTTAGGATCCTTTGTTTTTCCTGAGTAGAAAGTGTGAAGCTTAAAAATATATATCGATGCATTCGTCTCATTTTTTAAAATTTAAAATGCTTACCCTGATTTGAAGTTGCAACTCTAAGAAAAAACGTGTGTCCCTGAGTTGCATTGAGTTGTTGGAGATTGTAGGCATTTGCTGTCCACATTGAACAGTTGTTGCCATCATATGCGTAGGCCTCGCAAGAACAATTAGCTAGGCAAGCTGAGGCACATGTCGTAACAAGACTTGTTGTTGATGGATCGGTGGCTAATTTCATGTTCTCAATAGGAGTAAAATTGTCCTTTCCATTGCCACATTGAAGCTTGGCTTCCCTTATACAACCACCAGAGAAATTATTTGAGTCTTGGCGTTCGAAACCAGGAACACAGCTACAGAGATCATTTTGTGATTCATTGCAAATCCCAAACGATCCACAATAATTATAAAGCTCACATCTTTTTTCAGGTTGAACGAACAAATCAACCCATGGCTGTTCGGAGGAACTCCGAAATTGTATCTTAGACTGCCCCGAAACATCCACGAAGGTCTTCGACAAAGGAGATTCGCTAATATTGTTTACTCTCAGGAAATCGGGATTAATTGAGTAGGTGACGTAAGACTCATCCATATTCAATTCGAAAATAAAGTAAAATGCTTGAATTCCCTTGAAAGATTTAACTCGATCATCCAATGGCCCACTCGACCAATATGACTTAGATCCATTCCAAACCATTACGAGGGAGTGAGTTTTAAAGTCAAACTGGAGAGAGTATCGACCCGGTGATGGATCAGTCAAGCTTTTCCAAGAAATGAGAAGTGGGCTTCCCAATTTGAGTTTAGCGCCAGGAAGCCAAGTATCAGAGGGATGATCAAAACTCTGCCACAACACAACTGCAGAAGAATTAGGACCATCTCTCAATACTAGATTACCATTATCTAGCAGCACAGCTTGAACATCCTTGCTGCTACTAGAAATATTAAGACCGGTCGACCAAATTGTTTCACCAGAATAATGTTGGAGAAATAAGTTTCCATTTGAGATCTTTAATTTGTAGCCATTAAACAAATATAGAGGAGCTTCTCGATTTGCGACCCAAACATTAGTCCGCGTAGAGACTTGCTTGTACCAGATGCCTATGTAGTATTTATAAGGATACGTACCTGGGTTTGGATTGAAGAGACCAAGTTCGAAAATATCACCGTTGGAAACAATGGTTTCAGGTAATGAAAGAGGTTTATTGGTTGAAATGGTGTCAGTTGTAGAAGAAACTTGAAAAGACAAGAACAGCAAGACTGCGTAGTAGACGAATAACAAGTTCCTCTTGCAAGACTCCATGTTCGTATGACCACAAGATCATTTGAAGACAAAGAAGTTTATGTATCAATTACATAATGGAAGAGTCTTCTTGACAAATGAGTCAACTATTCACTAGGTCACTGACGACGACGAGAAGTTAAGAGCGCAACTACCACAATAACGGAAATTAAATGAGATAATGAATGTTACAGTTGAAGAAAAATATTATATATGAAACGTCCCTATCTATGAGTCGTAACCAGGTAAATATTTATTTACCGAAGGTAAAGTTTTGTATAATAATGACATTGTTTTGTATGTTGTGATTCGAAAGCACCATAAGCTTGCCCATGCATAGTGTTCATCATGAACAAAAAATAAGCATATCAACTTTTATAATTAGCACTACATAAGTGATAAGAGACATAATTTCACTGGAAATAATAAAAGTGTCATTCCCTGCTACAACTAACCAATCTGATAGTCTGACAAATCTGATGTTTATGCCTTTAAAGTTCTTCATTGGTTTAGTTGTTTACCTACACCTTTGCTTGAATTGACGATTGGTAATCGATTTCTTGCAAATGAAGAAACGAATCGATCCTGATTGCTGTCTCTATCTCCCGGCGAGATAGCTCTGCTTAAGTGCTCTGTGTTTTTTTTTGCTACATTTACAATCTAATATTTACAATTTGCTGTAAAAAGAAATTACTATCTTTTAGTTTATATATATAACTAGGCGTGATTAAAAATGCCACTTATTATTATTGGCTTTATGACTGATATTAGGATGAGATATTAGAAAAACTAAAATTTAATTGGTAAAATGTTTTACTTTTTTTTTTTGTTAAATTGGAAAGGTGTTTTACTTTTTATTAAAAAAAAATGTTTTACTTTTAGCTTAAAGATCTCAAATTAATTTAAGATTCCACCACACATCACACTAAAAAGCCACTTTACCGATCACCTTCTTCCTTAGAAGTTAGATCACTCTTTACTATTTTAGCCTGTTTTCTCGATTCTTGGTTGATCAATTAAATTCGTAATTTTCTGTAGTTGTCATGTGTCTGTGCCGAAGTTCTGTAAAACCATATACGATCCAAAAATTAATTTATTATATTTTTTTATAATGACAGATGCCGAATCTTACAAAATAATACCATCTTTTAAAGAACACTTTGAGAAATTTTCAAAAAATAAAAACCACTTTGACAATCACGTGAGCAGTTTAAACAAATAGTAAATACACTTGTCAGATAATATAGGAACATTTACTAACCAGGTTTCGTTATTGTTCATCGTGCTTCTATTTCTGTTTGCGTGTTTCGCTTATGGAGAACGCTGATAGTTTAGACGATGCTGACTGTTGATCACTATTCAACACGTTTGAGAAAGTTAGCTGTTTTGGAATCGGGAGATTGTTATCGTTGCTCAACATATAAACGATTTGCGAAATCGTGGGCCTATCTTTAGAATGATCTTGAACAAAAAGAAGTGCAATGTGACGCACAATATCACTTCTTTTTCAGAATAAGAACCACACAATGCTTCATCAATAATGCTTACACCTTTTGTTTGGCACCAAGATTCCCATGCCTGAAGATGATTAAGAATATATATTTTAGATTTGATCAAAAGCTAAGTTACTGCTTTTTTTATAATAGATAAATGATATTGAACTATACAAACAATTACATAAGAAATAAGGTTGAATTTTTTGTTGTTATAAACTAACTTTGTTGCCTTTTTTCCCGATAAGATCTCCAATAACAACACTCCGAAACTATATATATCCGATTTCTCTGAAATCACCCCGCTTAATGCATATTCATGTGACATGTAGCCGCTGAAATTAACCCATGATGAAAATTAATCCTAAGATTTTGATGTAGATACATAGCTCGTGATAGTTTTATTTCTTTTTATTTAATATACTTACATTAATTTAACATTAAGTTTTAGTGTATTTTTTCAAATATCATTCATAAATTGTAAAGACAAACGAAATGATTAACACACTATTTTCATTTTACGTTTGTGTTTACAATTTGTAAATAATATTTGATAGAAAATTTGTATTAAATATGTGTGTGTTCATGAAAATACTCATGAAACATGAAAAAGTGAATGGAAACCCAAAATTTTAGCCTTTGAAACAAGTGAACACATGAGAGGTTTACACTTACAATGTTCCAATGATTCTTTGGGTGCTATCATCGATTTGTTTGCAACCAAAAATCCTGGCGGTTCCAAAATCAGAGATTTTAGGATTCATCTCATTGTCGAGAAGAATATTGCTTGCTTTAAGATCTCGATGAATGATCCTGTGCCGTGAGTCCTCATGCAGATATTGAAGTCCTCTTGTCGTCCCATTTATTATTTTCATACGCTTATCCCAATCCAATTCCTTACACTTTAAATAGTCTATGTGCCCCCAAAATGGAAAGACAGAAACATTGAGAAGTCACATATAAAATAAAATAAATAAACTAAAACTTGTGGTTTCAAATTCACAACTTAGTAGTTTTGAATAAATATCGCACCAAAGAGTAGAACATCAAGGCTCTTATTTGGCATGTACTCATAAATTAGGAGCTTCTCGTCACCTTCAACACAACATCCTAAAAGCCTCACCAAGTTCTTGTGTTGAAGCTTTATGATCAAAACAACTTCATTCTTGAACTCAGTCAGACCTTGACTAGAATTTTTAGAAAGCACATCCATCCCATCTGATAGCTTTCCCTTACGATCAAAATTACTTATAAATCAATTTTTTGTTGCTGAAATTTAAAGTAGTTATATATATGAACTACAGACGCAATGTGAATATTTTAGTAACCAAGTAAGACCGGATCCTTAAGTTTGGATCCGTGACTATAGTTACTTGGTTTAGTGCTAATCATATTGCTTAATTAGTTACCTTGTAGACGGGACCAAAACCGCCTTCTCCTAACTTGTTTACCTCGGAGAAAGCATTTGTTGCAGCCATTATATCACGTAGACTAATGTGACATATCTGTTCTCCATCATCATCAATTATGCCGCCTTCTAATAGCTCTCTGCTTTGTTTTTCTTCTGCGTAAAACTCTTTATTAGAAACTTTTTTTTTTTTTATAAAGTCTTTCAGAAACTTGTGAACGAAATTTTGTATACTGAAAAATTTATAAAAAATGCCAAAACCAATGTCACTTATTCTTGAAGAAATGCAACAATACAAACCACCAAATAATGCTGCAACTGCTAGTAGCGATGATAGTACAACAGGTAACACAACTCTTCTTATTTTATCCTTTGTTTTTCCTGAGTACAAAATGAAGCTTAAAATACATATCTCAATGCATTCACCTCATTTTTCTTAATTGAAAATGCTTATCCTTGTTTGAAGCTGCAGATGAGATGTTTGGAGCTGCAGGTGAGACGTTTGGAGCTGCAACTTTAAGAAAAAAAGTGTATCCCTGATTTGCATCGAGTTGTTGGAGATTGAAGGCATTTGTTGTCCACCTCGAACACTTGTTGCCATCATATGCGTAGGTTTTGCAAGAACAATTAGCTAGGCAAGCTGAGGTACACGTCGTAACAAGACTTGTTGTCAAAACCAATGTTGTTGGGTCAGTGTCTAATTTTATGTTTTCAATAGCAAGAAACATATCGTTTCCCTTGTCACATTGAAGCTTGGTTTTCCTTATACAACAACCATTTATGTAGCTACTACATAGTGGAAGAGTCTTCATGACCCACGAGTAAAACTCATTAGCAAGTCAAGACCAAATGGTTTTATTGGTTAGCTTATTTTGGAGAATTAAGTTTTCATTTGAGATCATTAAGTGAGAAGAATCTATCCCTCGGACAGCATATTCTCGATTTGCAACCCAAACAGTAGTCCGTGTAGAGCCTTGCTTGTACCACATGCCTACGTAGTAGACGTCTCTAGAAATAAAACCGAAGAAACCGAGTTCGAAGGTATCACCGCTGGAAACAATTTTCTTTTTTCCTGAAAGAAGTTGATTGGTAGAAATGGTGTCATCTGCAGAAGAAACATATGAAACTTGAAAAGACAAGAGCATCAAGAACAGATTTTAGTTGAGTGTAGTTTTAATAATTAAAGAACAGATACTAGCATCGCAAACACACAAAGAAATGCTATAAAAAGATTGTATTGTAGTCGCAATAAGTTTTAGTCCAAAGATAATTTTTTTTATGAATTTAAGTATATAATGTTTGTTTTATCTTTAATATAGTTATATATTTACACACTTAAACTTATAACTTGTATGTGTATTCCTTGTTCATGTTATTTTGCAGTTGTCTTATTACGCAAAACGTACTTTCGACTCTTAAGACGTGCTTAGAGGTTTACAATTACGTGCATGAACAATATCATTACACTGTGTTATTAGAACATGACAAAACTACAGAAACAGACAATCAGGTAAATGAAACTATGTAATCCTCATGACATGTATGTTAAACAAAAATGATTGAACTTTCATATTGATTGTTTCATTACAGGTTAAGAAAAAAGTATCTCGAAAAAGTACTAAATTGCTCTTCAAAACAGCCAAATTTCGAAAATATTCTCGTTATCCGCCTGCTTTTAAAAATACAAGCTAATGGAAAAGCAAGGTTCTATAAGCAGTACACACCATGCACTTGTGAGTCAATATGTGGAGATCAATGCATTTGTTTAATTAATGGAAATTGCTGCAAGAAATATTGCGGGTATGTGATTCTTTTTATTTGCAAAATTTAAAATTATTTTGAGTTGTAATCATAAACTCAAAAATTTCCAACAAGATTTAATTTGGAAATTTTTTGTTCATGTTAAATTTTTTCTCGTGGTCGTGTTTCTGAGATGTCTACACACATTGGTCCATCTAGCTAGACGGGATATGAGGAAAAGCGATACCAGCAATCGTTTTTGGGTTATGATGATAAAATAAATGAATAATGTAATGCTATTTTGTGTTACTAAACCTAAACTTAAGTTTCTGTTTAATTTGTTTTAAGTATTTTTGTTTGTCATATGTCTTTTATTAACTCTTCAAGTTTCCTTTGGTATTTCAATGAAAAACCCATGTTTTTTTTTTGTTTCTATTCGCGCATGATACATATACGTCTATTGTTTTTTTGTTTAAAGTTTAATTTCTTAAACATTTTCTGCTAGCTTTTTTTTGTCTCATTTTATTTATCTAATTACATGATGAACAAATTTTAGTATTTATAATCAACCGGCATCTCCGACTTTTAATATATTTTGGTCCGGACTATTTTTTAAAAGGGTAATACTAAAAAAAAACCTCTGATCCATAATCTGTTTAGTAAATAACCTTCATTGACTAGTGTGTTAGAAGGAATGGAAAAAAGACAAGGGAGACCTTCGCCGTAACACACGTAATTTATCTCAATTTCACGCTATTTGTTTTTAAATCTTGCTATTGGTTAAATTATTTTTATTTAACTGGATTTGCCTTTATTTTTTGGAAATTTTTTTTCTATTTTATTTCAAATTTCATGTTATTTTGTATAGTCACACTATTTTTTTATTCCACTTATTTATTTATATATCGTACTATTTTAATATGATATATCAATTACAAGATGCCAGTTAAATTATTTTAATTTTTTCTTTTTATTTCACTGGATTTGTCTTTTTCGAAAAAATTTGTTTTGTTTTATCCAAAATTTCATGTCATTTTATATTGCCACGCTAAATTTGTCAATATCTCACTGATATATCTATATATCGTGCTATTTTAATATGATGCGTGATATTACTTTTAATTATCCGTTCTACTTATTTATTTTACTAATTATTTTAGGATATTTTTGATTTTTCACAATAAACGTTATTTACTAACATTTTCTGACAAAATCATTTTCCAAAAACATATCTAGATTTGGGTTATTCTGCAAATTGCTCCTTTTAAAAAAGCAAATTTTTTTTTGAAGTAACATTGTTACACTCTTTTGGATTTTAGGTTTTTCTTTTTTTTCATCTAAGGAATATAATAAAGTTTTTAACCATAGATTACATAGATCCAGCAAAATACTATGTTCTTCCAGAAAAAAAAGAGCGAAATCAAACATCTCCAGACCGGGGACACTAAAAAGGAAATGAAAATTCTAGATAATTAATTAATTAAACTAAATTAATCCTAGAAAAACTAAAACATTCAATGTTTTCTCAAATGGTGAAAATAACTAACTAATGTCCATGGTAATTAATAAATGTATTAGTATTAATTTAATAATAAAGAAATTTATTCAGTCAATATACTCTTATTTAAATTTCACAATTTGTAAACAACTTTAAAATTTCTGAAAAACGTATAATAATATCATGTTTTAGTTTTAGACAATTGTAAATTATGAAAAAAATCAAATCATTAATAAAAATGAGTTTCCACCCGGGTTCATATCCTAATATAAAATTCTCATTTATCTTTTTCATAAATATTAGAAAATAG
Organism: Cardamine occulta; assembly: GCA_028015245.1. Lineage (NCBI taxonomy): Eukaryota > Viridiplantae > Streptophyta > Magnoliopsida > Brassicales > Brassicaceae > Cardamine > Cardamine occulta. The sequence continues at coordinate 3,417,310 of CM051393.1, forward strand.
TATCACGTCTACTAATTTGATCGATATACAATATTTATTATATGTTGGAGAGCGAAGTCTTGAAACAACTGGACAGTCAAGATAATCTTCTGGATGATGAAAGAAATGAGTCTTTCCTAGCTTGACATCTGCATGACGTGGTTTTGGTTGGCTATAATTTGTGCTTTTATCATTCATTATAAAACATATCGAATACATATCTTCTATGTTTTACGTAATATCAATTTATTTTTTATTATCTTGTACCTACATAAAAATAAATTTAAAAAGTAATTTAAATTATTTTTTGGATATTGAGATTCTGAAATTAATGGTTTCTACAAACTATATTTTGATCATATAATACCAATTATACATATTTTAGAGAAAACAAATTTACTATATAAAATATAAAAATCAATGTTTTTCGTCGTAAAAAAAATCAATGTTTTAGAAGTGTTACAAATAAAAAAAATGATTATCCATGTCGGTTGATTTAACCGACTTATACTACTATATATAGTAGTGTTACATAAGTCACTTGTAATAATGAGAAGTCAAGACAATAAGATTTCTATTACTCCTCTCACTCTCTTCCTCTACATACAAATACATACACACATATATATATATATATATAATATATATATATATATATAAATATCTCACTCCACTATAAATATATATATATAGTGATATATTTTATAACAATAAGAAGTTATTTTATAACAAAAACAAATGAAAAGAAGAGAATCAACGGCAGGTGAGTGGATTGTTTCATATAGTTTGTGTAACTCTCTCTTGTTAAGTTACCCGTTTGTTCATCATCATTTAGGCTATGTAGAGTCATTTAGTTTTGCGACTAGGTGTTGAAGGAGCGAGGCATTGATGAGATGGAGCATCACAAATTGGAGCAACAGATAGACAGGTTTCCTCTAGCTGCTCACATTTCTGGGATCCAACTCTTACGGTTCCATTGAAATCAACTATCTAATTTTAAGCTCTGTTTATGTTTTTCCTTGATATCAAAAGGCCTTCGAAAGAGTTCCAGAGCAGTCGAATCAAAGGCCAACGGGCTCTCCTCGTGACCTGAGGACAAGGAAATTCGACCAAAACCAGTTTCCAAGAAACCAGCATCACCAGATGGAATAGGGTTTCGTCACGGCAAAGCAGCTTCCGCCCTTGAGCCAGCGGCCTAGCTCAAGCCTATTCTCCTTGAGCTGGAAGTAGCAACGGTTTTAACACAAGCCAAGACATATTAATGGCTACTTAGTTGCTCTTGGTTGGTCGGATCGATAACGACGCCAAGACATATTAATGGCTGCTGAGCTACTGTCGGTCTGTTCTTTCGAAATTGGTTTTAGTTCCGACTAGTTGGATCTTAATTTCTCTAACACATCTCATGAGGGTAGTGGGAAATTTTAAAGTGATATGTTTCCTTAAGATTGGGGTCAGATTACATTAGCCAAATATGGTTACATTCTTCTTTGGTTATACATTATTTGAAACTTGCTGCACAAAAGGATCAACATTCTACTGCAATCGGATGATCGTGTTACGAATGCAACAGTACAAACTGTTTGAGGTTTGCCTACAATTAATTATCAAATACAATCATGACTAGAGAGGAATCTATAGGCTACCATGGGATTCTCTTGGAGCAACAAAAGAACACGACCGAGGGCATTGCTGGGGCTGGTTGTATTCCTATTGTTCTGGGAAAAATCATTGGGAATTCCTCTTTAGTCACTTAAAAACTCATGTAAGATATACAACCATAGGAGATTTGACCTCTATACTAATAAAACATGAATTTCTCAAAGACAAATCCTTTCAGGCAAAAAAAGATCATGGGATTTAGTCACACGAGAAAATACTGATATCATTAAGATCGAATTAAAAGGTTCTACACCACAAACACAAAGTGTTTTCATACCATAATATATCAGCAGATTTGCCATCCTCTTTTAACTGTTGTCTGATTTTTCCAGAGCTGCAAGGAAAAAGAATGTGGGTTACCATTAAATAAATCAACAAAGACAATAGCATCTGAGTCAAAACATATAGAGTTTGGGGACTCTACTGTTGTAGTTGAGAAGCTTCTCAATCAGATCAACATGAGTCATAAGCATACGCCTGCAGCAGTATCTGACTAACAAGAGCGCATCAAGTGCGTCCCTGCAAAAAAAAGACCCATTGAGGTGCTTAAACAACAATAAGAGCCTCAACAAGAATATGACTTAAGTAAGATAGGCACAAAAGTCCTAAACCAGCACATCATTAGGTAAAGTCCTAAACCATTAACCTGGGTTGATTTGCTTCTCCAATGGCGAAAGAGTGGTGATTAATCACATACTTCATGCATTAAACCATTCTATCATGTTCAAACAAACTAACTCTATGTTTCAAACAAATTATGAATCATCCAGCAAGTATCAGGTAACAGAAGGCAACAAGTTTTACTTTCTACTTCTAACAATTAACTATTGGATAGCTAAACTAGATAGACACAGAGATTAGATACTAGGCAGGGAATAGTCTTTTCCAATGACACTAAAACATAAACTCAAACACAAGATTATAATAAGCTAAATCCTTCAACAGAAAATATCTTAGACAAGTGGTGGTAACTAATCTCAAACTTCACTTATTATCTGCCTCTTTAAACGACACAACCAATAGAAAATCTGGGCTAATTTCTATAAAACTCAAATAAAGTAGTCTCTTTTCAGAAAAAAAAATATATGATTAGAGCAAAAAGAATCATGTAGCTTACTAACCCTTCAGTGTAGTCGAGCTGGAGAAGATCAAGATATTGATCCCATTTATTTCCAATCACCTACACAATCGCAAAGTGAAAGCTTAGTATATAGCTCAATACTTTATTTCTCTATTAAAAAATTGGCTAAATCTGCCCAGATTGTATCCAGCTCAACAAAACATTCGTATCAGATAAGAGAGAGCAAAGATCTCTTCTTTGTCAAATTTAGAGTAACTAGAACCCTAAAAATACGGATTAAACCCATAAATTGCCAAGGTGAAAAAACCAAACCTTTCCACAAGTGAAGCAACGAACAGGGATGATCATCTTGTGCTAACAGAAGCCTGTACTTAGGGGTTTCAAAATGGTTGATCCAAATCAAACCAATCCATTAACTCATTAAACCATTACTAAATGGGTAATGGTTTTATCCAACTCATTCAAGCAAATGGTTTGGATCAAACCATAATTCATTATGTTAATGAGTTAATGGTTTTAATGAGTTGACTCATTTGCTTTGAATTCAAGAACAACAACAAGTTTTGAATTTAACTTGCTTTCTTTCATTTCTTTTCATAGAATCTTTTTCAAATATCAAACAAACATCCAAGAACAACATCAAATGAGATCAATGTAATGAGTCCAATTGGTTTTGCTTGTCGGCATCATCCAAGCTTTGACTTCATTCATCTTCTTCTTCCATGGGATCTACCACATGATCTGCGTTTGGATCCGCTCGAATAACAACCATCTCGCCATTATCTACAAGAAAAGCTCAGTAAACATATAAATCAAGTAAAAGATTTACTTATGCTAAACAATTGTATCATACCTTCATCATCAAGCTTGTAACCATGTATCCAAGATCGAGTACAAAGTAATGCTTGGACATGACGAGGAAGAAGTCGAGTCCTATATTTGTTGATCAGATGAGATCCGATACTGAAACTAGACTCAGAAGCGACAGTGGCAATGGGAATACTTAATACATCCATCGCCATGTATGTAAGTGCGCCAAAGCGATGTCTATTCTCCTTCCAGTATTTCAGAACATTCAAATCCGGGTTATTCTTCATCTCCAATTTTGGATCTTCTAAATATATATCTAAAGCTGACTTTCCTTGTTCCATATAATCTGGACCATCATCTAAATCGAACAAATCCTGTATCATTTGAAACTTAAATAGTTAGTCTCAAGGCTAATCTGTTATAATGTTATAAGACATATCTCACCAAAACTACATAAGCCAAATTCAAGCACTAACATGATAATAGAATACTCAGAAAGCACTACAATTAAGCTCTGAAAAAGCATACTCAGAAAGCTAACTATTCATTCGCATATCTAAAACATAACAAAGTCAGAATTTCAGCAATTAAGTATTATTGTATTAACTTACATCTTGCACGCCTAAGTTGCCTTTTCCTTGTCCTGGAACACAAGAATTTTTTGCTCTTGCAGAGCTCACAACTGGAGTCAGAGGATACTTTTTCCTATATTCTTCAAAGAGCTTATAAAGCTGACTCTTAAGGTGCTGTATCTTTTCTTCTGAAGTGAATGGATCAAGCTCGTTATAACAGCGCTTTAAAAGTCTTAATTTCATCCTAGGATCCAGGACAGCTCCCATTGCAAGAATAACACTATAATGCTCCCAATATTTATCAAACTTCAGCCTCATTTGATGAACCATTTCTCGAATGATAAGGTCATCGTTCTCTCTATTAACTTCCAACACACACTGAATCTTCCAAATATGCCCAAAGTACAAGTTAGATGTCGAATAACTTCTTCCAGACATCAAAGTGGTGATACTATAAAAGGGCATCAAAATCTCATGGATGATTCTTGCCCTCTTCTATTCTTGACTCGTAGGACAAAACTTGTAGTTTTTATCTACCACTTTAAACCTGTTTAAAGCTCGCGCATACTTCAGAACCTTATCAAGCATTAAGTAAGTCGAATTCCATCTGTGTTGCACATCCAAAGACAAGACAACTTCACCATCTCCTTCTATACATTCTGCGAGTGAAATCCTTCTAGACATTGAAGCTTTAACATACTTCACAGTGTCTCTAATCTTAGCCAATGTATCACTAATCTCTTCTAAACCATCTTGAACAATAAGGTTTAATATGTGTGCAGAACATCGAATATGGAAGAACTCTCCTTTGCACAACAGATTATCATCCAAATTCAGGCGATCTCTCAATATATCTTGCATACAATCATTATCTCTTGCATTATCCAAAGTCAAACTAAACATCTTTTTCTCTATTCCCCACTCCTTTATACATTCATGGAGTTTACTAGCTAAAATATCAGCAGTATGTGGAGGAAGCAAATCACAGAACGATAAAATCTTACTATGTAATATCCACTTATCATCAACATACTGAGCTGTCAAGACTATGTATCCATCTCCAGGGAGTGAAGACCAATAATTTGAAGTTAAGCATATTCTACTAGGAATCTTATCCAACTCAGCTTTCAATTTCACTTTTTTCTTCTCCCAAGTTTTCACCACATCTCTTGCAGCAGTATTTCTAGTAATACACTTATAATCTGGATTTAAGTATTTAAGGTAATCCCTAAGCTCCTCGTATTCAACAGCAAGAAAAGGAAGATTATGTCGAATTATAACTCGGCTGAACTTCTCCCTAGCAATTTTTTCATCAAAATACGCTAGCCTTTTGTCAACATTTAAACCCAAAGAGCATTTCTTGTAATGGTTTATTAGATTAGATGTTCCACTAGTTGAAAACCATGAATAACTTTTAGGACATTTCTGACAATATACTCTTTGTTCACCATTCTCATCTTTTTCTACAACAAAAAACTTCCACATATCTGATCTTTTGGTTCTTTTAGCAGGACGAGAACTTACAATTGCTGATGATTGTGTCCTACATTGTGTTCCTAGATTATCTTCTTCACTCTCCATCACTATAAACAAACACAAAGATAAGAGATGATTGGTTAAGAAACTTGAGATGCTCTGATCTAATTCCAAGGTACATGAAACCCCTCATTGCTTCTAAATCGAACATCAAAGTAACCCCGATGAACCCGAACCTTGAAACAGTAACATATGATGAAATTTCACTTTGATTAAGCCCAAAATGAAATAGACAGAGAGGTTTATGATGCATTTGAGATTACCTTGCTTAGCGCGGAGAAGACAACAAGAGAGAAGAGTCGAGACACCTAGTTCGATTGAGAGAAAGAAACCCAGATAATTCTCGTGCTAATCGCAGAGCATCGTATCCAAATCGACGAAACCAAGAGAATTCTTGTGCTAATTGCAGAGAATCGTGTCCAAATCGACGAAACTCAGAGAATGTTTGTGATTGAGAAAAAGTAAGAGTTAGGGTTTGTGAGTGTGTTTGAGAGATCGTGAGATTGAGACAAAGAGAAATAGATTCGGTTTAGCTGTACAATTCGGTTTGAATTGGTTAAATCTCAGATTTTGTAATTAATGAATTGTTTTTATTTGGTTTAAACTATATTGGGTTGGTTATGGATAACCATTAACCACATAATATTTCAACTCATTTCAATCCAATTCAATAAAACCAATAACCTATTAAAACCAATAATCCATTAGAATCCAAATTCTCAACTCATTGGATAAATGGTTTGGTTTGGTTTGGATTGATCCATGAATTCCAATCCATTTTGACACCCCTACCTGTACTTGATCTTGGTCAAGGTCTGTCGCTCTTTCTCTGCTTGTGAATTTAGGGTTTTAACTGTTTGGCGTTTCTTTATAAAGGGGAAAAAAGGGTAAAAAAACCTCTTTTTTTCCAAAAACATTTAAACCCTCATCCTTTATTTTTTTCCAACTCTCACTTTTTTAATAAATAATAAAATAAATCCTAAGTATTATAAAAAAAAAACTAAGTACATCAGTATATTAAAATAGAAATAAATAACTAAAAAATTTGGTTTATGATTTATTTTTCTAAATTTGAGTTTTTGATTTTTTTTTTCCAAAATTGAAGCTTTTAACTAAAATATTATTATAAATTAGCACATTCCATGTTTTGATTCGAATTTGTTTGAAATTTTTTCTTTTGAATAACTAACTAAAAGTAATTAATATTAGTCGTTTTTTGAAATATTTTCAAGTTATATTTTAAATATATCTTAATTTGAAATTATTTTGTAATAAAAATAATTTTGTTTGTTTTCATATTAATAAAGTTTGTGTGACCAAACCAAATAAACATTTATTAACATAAATTCATATTCGATTCAGTATAAAGTTATATATATCGTTTATATATATTCATATTCTTAGGAAATGAAATTTATTGAATATGAATTTTATGAATTTGAATATAATATCCGAATGAATTTTATCGAATATGAATTTTATGTTAATAAATGTTTATTTGGTTTAGTCACATAAACTTCTTAACATGAAAATGAACAAAAAATTATATTCTTACGAAAGTACATAAATTTCCATACTAAAATATTTTTAATTTAAATACATAAAATTAAGATATACTTAAAATATAAATTAAAAAAATATTAATATTAATTACTTCTAGTTAGTCATTCAAAAAGAAAAACTCGAACAAATTCAAACCAAAATACGGAATGTGCTAATCTATAAAAACAATTTAGTTAAAGAAACTCAATTTTGGAATAAAAATCACAAACTCAAATTTAGAAAAATAAATCATAAACTAAAATATTTTTATTTATTTCTATTTTAGTATAATGATTTAATTTTTTTTGTTATAATATCTATGGTTTATTTCACCATTTATTAATAGATGAGGATTTAAAAACCTATAAAAATGCGAGGATTTTTTAAATGTTTTTGGGAAAAGTGAGAGGATTTTTATCCGTTTTTCCTTATAAAGGTGAAGAAAACAATGGGGGCTCTCCTTTGATATAACGAGGAGCTAATTGGGATTCAAAGACTTCTCCAAAAGTGACGTTGTATTATTGGGTTTAAGAGGCTTCCCCCCAAGTGATGTCGTATTGTGTTAAATCTGATAAATTACGGATTTTATTATTTTATTTATTAAATTTGAACCAGTAGTAAACCGTGAATCAATTGTTTTAATATAAATTTGTAATTTTTTTTTATTTACTGTTTATAAATATTTTTATTTTTTTGTGTAATTTAAGTTGCTATTATTGTGTTTCTTTACTGTTTATAGTTATTTTAATTTTGGTTGTTTTTTATATATTTGTTATTTTTTACATTTTATTATATATTTAACGTGGTTTTAGCATCGAATTGTAAATATTTTAATCTTTAAAATTTGATAATTTTATTCCAAAAATTTTAAATAAAATTTCAACATCGAGGACTATGATTTAATTTTAAATCAAAGCCAAAATCAAATAAATGAAATCTAAAAGAACTAACAAATGAAATCGAAAAGAACTAACATATGAAATCCAAAACAAGAAAAGAAATACCATGATTAAATTTCTCAATAATTGAATAAAAGCAATTAAAAAAGATTTTGCCCTGATTCTCCTCTTCATCTTACCGCTTGGTGTGACAATATATAAATTGGGTAGGCTGTCTTCAAATTGAAAAAATGAAAGAAGCTTGTTTTGTTTCGATTTTCACAATCACTTGTTGCATTAAACAAAGTGAGAGCATAAATAGTCTTTGGATTTGGTTAAAAAAAATGTAAGTTCCCTTATCTCTAACCTTTTTTTTCCAAATTCTGAAATACCTCTTTGAAAACCATATTCATTGTTTGTCTCTGAGGTTTGCATTTTTTGTTTAGAATAAACATTTTCAAGCTTTTTTTAAAATTGAGAGGCTTCTCCATAAGCGACGTCGTATTATTGGATCTAAGAGGCTTCCCCCAAGTGACGTCGTATTGTGTTAAATCTGATAAATTACGGATTTTATTATTTTATTTATGTGAGGCTTCATTCACTAGACGATGTCGTATCCAGTGAAATCTGATTGATCTGGTTTGATTCGGTTATGTAATAAAAATAATTCGGTTCCTGGAGCTGGTGAGTAAATTTGTAATTCGAACTCTAGAGAGTTTCTCTCGTCTACTTTCTTCTGTTTGTTTACTATAACCAACAAGATTTATATGAACATCTTAGGGTAATTAAAACTGGCATTGATTTACGGAACAAGTCTTGTATGATTTGTATGAGACTGTACAAATTTAAGACATAGGGTATAAATTTAAAGAACCAAATTTAGCATTGACACTTAAGAAACTAAGATTAGAGTTTTAGAGAATTAGGCTTCAAATATAAAATTCCGGACATAAGATTTAAGCTTTACACATAATAGTTAAGATTTAAATATAAGAAACATAGATTAGGGTTTTAGGGTTTAAGTCTAAATTTTTTAAGATATTTAAGAAAATATAAGGTTTATGATAGAATTATATATATAATGGTAGAGTGTTCTCTCCATTGAAGCTGTCCACGTCATATTTACTTTTTTAAAGTGAGTCCCACTTTTCTAAGACAAATAACAAAAATGTTGAATAAAGAAAGAGAAGAGGCTATACAGTAATTGAATGGCGAGAATATTTTTGTAATTTGTAGGCCCAAGACACAGCCCAACTCCAAATCCAGTTTTTAAAAATATCCTTTGTAGACATTAAATTCAAAACACAGCCCAATTCAAATTCCAAAATATAACTAAAAATCCCTTAATAATCAAACAAATAATCTCAAAGTTAAAGTCCACTACATCATCTCTTCATCTTCGTCTTCATCACTACTGTAACTAAAAAATTTCGTCTTCACCTACTAAAATTCCACAGTTTTCCTCATGTTTATGCAAGAGAAGGAAGGCCCACAAAAAATGTATTTAACTGAATCACTAAAGTTTCAAATCAATTCACTTATTTTAGAAGCTTAATCTCTCATCTCTCATCTCCCTCAAACGGAATTCAATTGCTTAGTAAATTTAATTGATGTTACTTATTAACATCAGAGAATCATGGTTGTAAGCTTTGATTATTAACCTTTCATCATCCCTTTTTCTTTTTACCCTCTCACTATATAGCAACAATTTCAACACAATTTATCCCCAAATTAAAAAATGGTTGTCATAGATGTTTTTGCTATTTCTGCTGAAACTAACTATTCCGCTTTTGTTGATAAAAACAACAAAATTCAACAACAATAGTTCAACAATACAAAAAAATATATAACAAACCAGATAACAAAGTTGTATAGCAAACAAACCCGGACAATACGCGGATTCATCCCTAGTAATTAAATAATTACACATCACTATTTTTTTCTATTGATTTATTAGTTTTATTTTTAGATATATAATAGCCCACATTATTTCTATTTTTCAAATATTTATACTATAAATTTACATATATTATAAGTATGTTACAATTGTGTATTTATTATTCAATTTAATTTTGCTTTAAGTGGTATATTAATTGACAAGTTGGTTACTTCAGAGTGATGTAGAATTACTAGTACTCATTGCTGGAGATGGTGGATACATAAAGCGTCTTCGACAAATTCAAAACTCGAATAAAGACCTTCATACTTTTATAATCTATCCATCTGGTCGTACCCCATACGTTATGTTAGTATTTAATTCTGAGGGGAAATTTTGCTGGGAACAACTACTTCTTGCATTCATAGTAGGATCTGGTCGCCGAAACAAAAAAAATGGTGGGATAAATTCATCAACTGTGACTTCAGTATCAGTCTTTTGGGACATAAAGTGGTGTCCGGTTCCCAATGACTATGATGCTCATTGGGTGGGTCCGTGTATTAAACGGTTTTTGGGGAAGTTAGGCCACGCTGGTCCTATCACCATCACTGCCGTTGGCGCACTATCAAAGGACCCTACGGTTAGTATATCTTCTCATCCTTATTCTTGGCTAGAGTAATGGGATGATTAGAGAGTCTCAAGTCTTTAGTTTCTGAAACAGGTCCCAGAGACATAGTTTCTCTTATCCTTGACTGTTTTGTTGAGAATCCACCTCCAGCTAATATAATGGTCATATCCGGTCCACTAAACTTCTCTAACCTTAGCCACTATCTAAATGGGAGTGGATACAATACTATTCTCCCGTTTCCATATGATTCTACTAAAGCTGATGCAAAGTGCCTCTGGAAAAACTTTCTTCTGGCAGGTGTGTGTTTGTTCTCATCTCTCATTGAATTCAAATTCAATTACTCAACTAGCTACTATTTTTTTCCACAGATCCAGGGGAACTTGAGGATAATAAATGCAGTGAAACGGGTGAAACGGTTGAACCTGCCTCCTGGGTTTGTGCGGTGTGCGATGATTTTGCTGGCCAAGGCTTTGAAAATTTCATGATGCATCTCTCTACTTCAAAACATAAACATAAGGTAATTAAGCATCCTATCCAAGTTTTGACATTGTCTAACTATTTTTGAGTCAAACAAAACATAGTTTCCCTTTATCACTTGTAGTTTTGTTTGCCTAAATTTGACCCCCCATGTTATCTTTTTCCACTGGATGTGCATTTGGTTTCCAAGCAGCTTCCTGACTGGTATCCCCCCCAAAGGGTATGTATACTTGCACGAAGACGACGAGGAGGGCGGTTGATGCCAATGAAGACGAGAAGGTGGTTGAAGCCAATGTTGATTCTCCCCTTCAGAATGCTACTACCATCTCCTTGAGAAAAAAACAAATTTTATGTCTTCTCCGTATATATATATCGGCTATCTATAAGCGAAACTTGAATCCAAATTTATATTTTAATTATACCAAGATTTAAAATTTTATGTATATTTAAACGTATTTATTTCATAATTAATTCATGAATTTTAAATAACCATTATTGCAGATCAAGAAAAAAAAGCGCTAACTAATAGAGTTTGCTTGAGTAGGCCCATATTTTCAGCGTGGTTGAAGCACTTTCAAGTACAGCACTGGTAGATTATAATTGGCCTAATTTGTCCATTATTGGAACTTTTACGGTTTCTCTTTATACCAATAATTTTTTTAATATGTAGCATCTAGCAAGTGCATATGCAACAAAAAAAACAAAACTTTGCGTTTCAATGTCATCGGTGTTATAATTCTAGGCATTATAGAACGGTTTGAATCATGCATGAGTAAAAATTATGTTATAATCGGTTTAACTTCAAACCGGTAAATAATAAAATCCGTATACTTTTGTCACAGAATTTACAGTAAGATTGAGCATAAAAAATGCATGAGTTTTATGAATTCTAGTTTATAAATAGTTGAATTGATTAGGGAAAGAGACTCTCACCTACAGGTCCCGTTACTAGTAGTTCCTGTTAATGTCTTAGGATTAATAAAACAGCAACACACATGTATGTTTGCCAAAAACACACACACGTTATAATAACGTCACTACAAAAAAATGATGAATTGTATCACTTAAATTATATCACAAAATTGAGTGATATATTTTTAAATTACTTATTTATACAAAAATCGATATACTAAGAACCTCATAAATAAAAAGGCCACCTCTTATTGATATCTCCATTACATTTCATAAGAGTTAAAATTAACATGAAAATACGGTTAAAATAATTTGAAATTAATTTAAATTTTTTAAGTGAAAGATTTTTTTTTTTTTACTTTCAAAAATAATCTGAAATTAATTTAAAATTTTAAAGTGAAAGAATGTTTTTTTTTTTACTTTTTGAAATAATGTTTTGTAGAAAAAAAGTATAGTGTAATATCTATTTACCTCTGATAAAGTTACAGATTTACTTGAAACTATAAATGTAAGATCAAATATAAAGACAAAACTTAGAAGAAAACAAAAATTATTTAAAGTATGTATATTGCCAAAAGAGATATTGGCAGACAAATGGGTAATAAACGAAAGAGTCTTCAGTGCCTCGAGACGACGAAGTCACATGAAACAAGTGGTGATGACTCGAAACGAGACAACGGCGCCGTTTACGGGCTTAACGGTGAGAGCGGTAAGTGGGCCCCGCTTCTACTTGCTACCGTCCAATTCTTGTCCTTATTTTCTTCGACAATTATCCATCCGTACGGTCTCGTTTTTTTATTTTCCGGTTCAAATTCTCAAATTACTAAGCCACAAAACAAAACTATTAATTAACCAAACCATAACTTCATCTCCCAATACGGTTTTTAAAAGTGATTTTACATTGTCATAATACAAACATCTAGCTAACCAAGAAGGTAGATTTCAACATTCAGAGACAAAAACAGATTATTTGAAGGTCTTCGTTTGGCTAATTCGTATTTTAATTTCCTTATTGAAATCTTATAAAAAATATATTTCTACATCTAATAAATATGATAAACAAATGCTTAAAAAAAAAACTAAATTCTGGTACAAATTTTCATTTGAAGCATTTTTTATTCAATTGTTGGATTTAGATAGGTTAAGATACCAAGGTAAAATCTGGAAAAAAATCTATAAACATCAAACGAGTTTGGTAAGTTTTGGAAGTATCAGATATAATTTTTGAACCGGTTTAAATTGAACCAGTCAAACCTAATTTTAGTAAATTCAGTTTTAAGTTGGTTTCAGGTGGAAGAGATATCGGCAACTTTGACAAACTTGGTATAAACTTAATTTCGTAAGGATTTTTAAACTGAATTTAGCCAATCTCAGTGTAATGTATAAAATTTGACAAACCAAAGATCTAAACTCATTTTTTTTGCAAGCACCCCAAAGCCTCTTGTGCAAAAAACTTACAGTCTTGGCCTTTCTCTAATTTCTCCCTTAAATCTCTTCTTCTTCTCCTCCTCTTCCCCTTGTACCGGTTTTACTTTCTACCTTAACATCAATTTTATGTATTGTTTTCATTTTTTTTCCCATATTCATGTGTTATTGCCTGTATTTACCATCTTTATCATATACAGTAAAACCTCTATAAATTAATACTTGATAAATTAATAACTCAATAAATCAATAATTTTTTTCAGTTCCAAATTAATATTTTCATCTAAATATTATTTTTATAAATTAATAAATACGATAAATTAATAAACTATCATAAAATATATTAATCATAATGTTATTAATTTATAGAAATTTTACTGTATATTCTATGGTGTTTCATCTCATGTTTTTTGTATTGGTCATGTGTTATTCCATCGAATATGTCTTTTTTTCTAGAAAGAGGCAAAGAGAGACAAAGTAGGATGAAAAGACAAAGACTACAATTTATTATTTTTCTGTATTCTTTTTTTTTTGGGGTCAAATATTTTTCTATATTCTTATGTTGTTGAAAATAGATTAATTTATATTAAACTGAATTTACCAAAAATAAATAAATAAAATCAAAGAAACTGGAAATTTCTCTTTGTGAAGTTAATGAGCCAAGTGGACTAGGTATAGATCCTTGATAAAAAGTGTAAAAAAAAAAAAGATTTAGAATGTCGTAAAGGTTATAGAAATGTGTAGAAATATTTAGAGGATTACTCTTAATTATATATCTTAAGTCATTTATTTTAGAGATGATTTTGCATATAAAAAAAGGTAAGATCCTTTATTTATAATCGCCAAACATTTTTTAAGTGATTAATTGTCCACTCTATGTATCTAAAATTGTCTATTTACTGATATACATATATATATATATATATATATAACAAACTGTTTAACAAAAAATAAAATCCGCTCATATCAGATTCATGAGAAATCAGTCCATGACGGTGGCAGCTAAAAGCTATACGATTACATAAGATTACAAATGTTATATGTATATCATTACAAGAAAACTTCCTCTAACGATGTTAAAATACTTTTTGGAACAATAAATTCTCTAGTTTTTTTTGTCTATAATCCGTTTTTGTTTTTTGTTTTCTATAACTACAAAAATTCGATTTTAGTGAGATTACAAGAGGGTTATACAATGAAACCTTTATAAATTAATACTCGATAAAATAATATTTCGATAAATCAATAATTTTCTTCAGTTCTAAATTGATATTTTGATCTAAATATGACCTTTATAAATTAATAAATACGATAAATTAAAAAAATTGTAAAATATCATAGTCCCAAAATTATTAATTTATAGAGATTTTACTGTATTGAACTGGACATTTTAAGTGATTTGTGTTTTAATAAAATTTTAGATAATTTTGATGATTTTGCATAAATTTAAAAAATTTATTATTATTTTATATTAAAATTTGATACAATCGTAATTGAAACCACGAGATTTAGATATTTGTATTTTTAGCTAAGAATTTGTTCTAAAATCTCTAAAATTATTAAAATCCTAATACTTAAAATATTTCCATTAACAATGGATTTGAATTTTTTTTTTATTACTTATTCAATAACATCTCTCTATTATTAAAATTGAAGTACAAATGACTAATCATTGTATCCAAACAATTCTATACTTATTTCTAGATCCAAACAATTACTTAACTAATAAAAATAAATATTAATTAATAAAAAATAAATACCAAATCTTTTTTAAACCAAAATATACATTCTTAATATTTTGAAATCCGATCTGGAAAGTGAACCAGAAAGCTCTCCGGCTGACCGGGTCATCGGGTCAACATGGTCGGATCACGGGTCAATGAACATATGCAATGTGCATATATATATATATATAAGTAATATTTGCTATATATAAGATGTACTAATGTAAATCAATGTCTGAGGTGCTAACGTAAATCAATATTCTAAAAGCTTAGTAATCACGATGCAATTTTCACGTAGACAATCACGAAAACAAACACAAAGAACTTCCACTGAGCTTTCAGTTTTTCATTATGAACTATAAACATAGTTTAGTTTGGGAGATTAAAACATGTACAATCATAGTGGGAAAAAGACGAAGTGTGTCACAACACAAACATAGATAGAAACAAGAAAGATAACATAGTTTTAAAATAAAAGAGAGAGGAGACGAGAGACATAGGAGATAAAGGGGACAGAAGTAATAATGGAGAGAAAGCAAGATAAAAACTGAGATGAAAAAAAGAAGGAAGGCGAGGAAAATCGAAGATAGATGAGTCGAGAAGAGCCAAAATAAATTAGGAAAGAGGAGAAAAGATTCAGGTAAAAAAAAATCAATCAACAAAATTATAGTCGGTGTGAAATTTTTGTTGCCAAAACATGAAGCATTACATTGAACCGAGAGCCGGGCGGTTTGTGAATTAAGCTGGGTGGCGGATTTTTAGCGGGTTTATTCGTTTTTTTTTTCCAGATTGATTACTAGCGGATTTTAGAGTTAAATCCGAACCAGAGTACCAGTCAGGTCGCGGGTTAACCGATCCAATCGCCAGACCGGTCCAGATCTCAAAACACTGCTTTTTTTTTTTTTTTTTTGGAATTTAATTTTAAAAATATTCTTGATCATTAAGATATTATAATATCTGCATCATTAATTATAAATTTAGCGTAGGATTGAAATACTTTTTAAATCTAAACTAGTTAGCAAACCGGATTATTTTCGGGGTCACCGGATCAGTGAGTTACCGCGGGTCGATCCGGATCGATTACAGATCAATATATTAGTAAATTTTTTTATAGTTTGTTGTATATAAAAAAAAAAAAAATACAATTCAAGTTTTAAAAATATGTTAAAAATAATTACAAAAAGATTGAATATTCTAAATTCATATTAAATAAAATAAAAATACTAAGATGTAAATTGTTAGTGCTCAATAAATTAATAAATACATATTAAACAATTGATGTGTGGTGTACTGCGGGTTTGAATATAGTATGATTTAAAAAAATAGTTAAAAATTTTATATCCAATAATATTTGATTTTAATATTTTTTTAAAAATATGTTTCAATAACATAAAAAAACATTATTTGAGTTCAAATCACATCAAATGTTTAGTTCTATACACCATATAAAACAAAAAACTAATAAAATAACCAGTCCATGATAGTGGACATCCAAAATTTATATGATTACACAACATTACATATTATATGTATATTACTTAAAAAGCTGCCGGATTTTAAAATACCAGATTGTATCATTTGAACCAAAACAATATTTAATTTGGTAAGAAATGGTAAGCGAAATTCAAAGAATGACATATTACATATAGACACCATCGAAACAATAAAATGGGGATTCTTTATAGGGAATTTTAGGAATCATGCCACAAATAAATTGAAAGATTTCTTTTATGCCATTTTGTTGATAGGCTTTTAAAGGATAAAAATGATAATAAGTAAATTCTAGTAGTAGTTTTTTTTATAAATATAATTGCTCGTAATGTAAAGGATAAAATGATAATAAGTAAATTCTAGTAGTTTTATTTATTTATAAATATAAGTATATAACTGCTCGTATGTGTATGTTAAATATATAATCGGACCAAGATATATAACTTAGTCAATCCGCAACTAAAAAAAATTACCAAACCGAAATATACTAACCAATTCTATTTTTCGAAAAGCAAAACACACATGTTTAAATTAAAACATAAGGGATACGTGTTTGTATCGGTGAGTCTAGGTTTTATATGAATGAGCAAATTCGTGTACACCCTCGTGAAGGTGGAGAGTAACAAAGATTTTAGCTTTTGCCGCTCATTATAGTTGTAAGTATAAACTTTTTATCAAAAAAAAAAATAGTTGTAATATTTTTTTAATCATATTTTAATGATTTTATCAGGGGTTTTGACTAGAGTGCAAAATTGCAAAATTGTTTTTCAATGACAGTTTTTGTTTTTTTATTAGATTATAAAGTCACGAAAATTTTGATGGTATTTTTACCAATGAAAAAAAAAAATTACCAACCAAACAGTTTTACAGGAATTGAACATTTATATAATAGTTCTGATATTCTGCAAATATAACTGTGGCTGCACATATTTAATAATTTTTGTTTTGTTTCTGTAGTGGCGTGCATTGGTTTCAGCTTTGGTACCGGTTCAAACCCTTTATAAAATTGTAATTCTTTTTTTTTTTACGAGTATTATGTAGAAAAATGTATCTATTTATTTTCTTCAAAAAAGCCAAGCACGGTCCACGTTAAAAGAGCCAAAAAATTAAAGGCACTTTGTTTTCTTTCTCTGGTTTAATTAACATTCACGTGAAAATATGCAGTGAAAAAGAGAGTTTTCTAAAAAAAAGAGACTTAAAAAAGACAAATATAAACTTTAAAAAAATATTTTTTAATTAATGCCATGTCAAAAAACAAAGAAATTTATTTAATACCATGATACAAAAAAAAAAAAAAGAAAAGAGAAAAAGACACACAAGTCGAATGGAGATGTTTTTTTTGACGTAACATCCTATGTTATCGTCTCTGCCACGTCAGAAACCTGCTGTAGAAAAAGACTATAGACTGCTAAAAATACAAAAAGTAAAAGGGAAAACTGAACACCGCAACGGTCTAATTGTTTTTTTCCTTGGTTAACGAATGACCAAAACACCCCTATAGTTGAATACGAAGAGAGACTCGATCAGATTTTAAGAATTTAATTACAGCAATTAACTACCCTTAATTACTGGTATTAAATTCTGAAAAGAGTTATATTAAATGTTTAAGGTCAAATGTAAAGACTAAAACCGCCTTTCCGATATCATCTGAGGTTAAATCTTAAATATTTTTCTAAAAATTCGAAAATTTGTTTCCATTAGTGACACCCAAAAAAAGAAAAACGGATTTAAAAAACGCCGCAACCGCCGTTTCAAGATCTTTATAAAAGAAGACTCTCTTTTGTTTAGAGACTCTCATTTACTTGTCTCTCTTTTATCTTCTTCTCCATCTTTTTCTCACTCTTTTTCTTTTCTCTGCAAACATTTTCCCAGTAATATTTCTTAAAAAAATCATTCATCCCTAAACAAGAAATAAAGCATCTCCCTCTTTATTTCTCTCCTTTGCTTAGTCACCAAACTCTGATTCCATAAGCATATTTTCATAAAAGCTCTCTTCTTTTTCTCCTTTCTTTTACTTTCCCGGGAAAATTATCTTGTTTTTCTCTCTTGTTACAAAGCATCAATCTCTTGTTTTTTTCTATTTCTTTTCATCTTTTTTCTTCCTTACTTTTTCTAACTATATATATATAAAACACACGAACAAAGAACACATATCTTAATATTATACTGTTTTAAAGAGAGATAGAGATTAAAAATGGAGACAGAGAAGAACATCGTAACCACAACGATAATCCAACCAAGAATCTTACGAATCTCTGTCGCCGATCCTTACGCTACAGATTCTTCTAGCGACGAAGAAGAAGAAGATTTTAAAGCAATCTCCAAAAAACGACGTCGTGTGAAGAAGTTCGTGAACGAAGTGGTTCTTGAAACAATTTCTGATAAAGAAAAGCCAAAGAAGAAGAAGAGACGGACGAGTACGACGAAGGTGGTGGAAGCTGCTGCTCCGGCGACGAGGAAGTTTCGTGGAGTGAGACAACGGCCGTGGGGAAAATGGGCGGCGGAGATTAGAGATCCGAGTAGACGTGTACGGCTTTGGTTAGGTACTTATGATACGGCGGAGGAAGCTGCCATTGTTTATGATAGTGCTGCTATTCAGCTTCGTGGTCCTGACGCGCTTCTTAACTTCCCTCCTCCTCCTCTGGCGCCGGAGAATGGTAAAGACGCTTCGACGGCGATGGAAGGAACATCCGATTTTACCATAAGCGGCGGTGGTAGCAGAGAATGCCTTGATTCGCCGGTTTCTGTTCTCCAATCTCCGTTCTGTGGTGAGTTGACGGTGAAAGAGGAATTTTCCGGCGTATCGACGGCGGAGATTGTGGTTGAAGAGGAATTTACCGACGTATCGGTGGCGGAGATTGTGGTTAGAGAGGAGTCATCGATTACTGTCTCAGATATGTTCACGGATTTCTCAACGCCGTTGTTCTCAGACGAAGACGGTTTTGGTTTCCCGACGTTGATGCCTGACTTTTACGGCGGTGATTTATTCGGAGATGATCTTTTCGGGGATATGAGTTTCGGATCCGGGTTTGGGTCCGGGTCTGGATTCTCAAGCTGGCACGTGGAGGACCATTTTCAAGATATTGGGGATCTATTCGGGTCGGATCCTCTTTTAGCTGTTTAAAAAAAAAAATTACTAAAAAATAACTAGCCGTTAATCAGCGTTATGGTGAAATTTTGTTACCGGCGAGGATATTAAAAAAAAAACATCGGCGATTTGTTTTTGAAGAATTTATTTAAGATTTGTTATATATTATTCAAATTTTTAAGTTAACTAATGGTGAATTTTTTGGCGTTAAATAACGTTTTTAACGGCGTGGAGACAGGCACGCACGAGTTTCTCTGTGCAAGCAAAATCTCTATAGTGCTCTCTCCCCCACGCTTTACTACTTTTCTTTCTTCTTTTGGTCTTTTGACGAATCACGTGTTATCTCACGTGACGAAAATCAGTGAAAAGATTTGTTGATTCTGTTACTCAAGGATTAAATAATTATTGGGTTAATTTGGCAAATAGCAAATTAATTCTTTCACATTTGCAGAAAATATATACAGAATTACTAAATTACACGTGAGGAGAATCGAATCTTGGCTAGTGTACAAGCAAAAATGGCTTTGATTCATACCACTCTTTTTTTTTTTAGCTTTATGAAAGCCATATATACGAAGCTATATCTACTAGACTACTTACTACATGTGTGGAAAAACTTCCATAATTTAATAACACTAATTCTTTATACTCTTTAGTAACTTTATTTTATTCCGTTTCAGGTCTATATATGTGATATGTCTTCTTATGTATAACTTTTCGATAGGCAATTTCAATATTTTTATAAAGCATTGAAGCATTGAAAGTAAGCTAGATGGATAATGAGTCGAATCTATTCTATACAATAGTCTCATAAATTACTAATTATGAGGTTGAAATGAGAAATGTGTAGAGGACGACTACAACAATAGGTTTCATGAAATGTTACAATGCTTAATAAATACACTACTAGATAGATAGAATCTTATATTATAAGATATCCCATTTTACAAATTTATTGACCCCTTCACTCTTCACGTTACACTTCTCGTGCCATTCCCATGCACTTCACTAGTTTTTTTTTTTGTCCTTAACTTTTGTTTGTTTGTTTTTGTTAAAGGTCTTTTTTTTCCCTTACAATTACGTAGTTTTAGTAACCCTGCAACATTAATCACTATTCATTATGAACTAATCTCATCGTATCATTGTGTTAATTTCAAAAAGGGATAAAGTAGAAGTTGAAAGTCTCTTTCAAGTGTGATCTGAGAGCTACAAAACCCACACAAATGGTAAGGCCCATAAAAGAGCACGACATTCACTTTTTATGGGATTGTGTTGTTGGTAGTGATGTGGACAAGCTAGGACCGTTAAGTCTGTTTTTTTAGTTTTATAAGACCAATATAAAATTGAATGTAGGTTTAGTCTTAATTTATGAGGCAGATATTGTTTGTCTTTCAAATTTGTCGTTCCTTGATAGCAAACAAAGTTGAAAACATTTAGTTCATAACATGTTTAGTGAAGCCTGCGGCTACGTACGTACCCTTTAGTCATTTATTTGTATTTTGTAACAATGTAATTCAATGCATAAAGTAGATCTTTGGTTGAAAAATGGAGATAATAGTGGTGTAATTAATCTTTATAGTTACTAGTAATTAAAATACAAATTAAAAACGTCAAGGAATAGTTTATGATCGCTATTTAAATCGAGTCGTTATCATATTTGAAAATTTGAATTAGACTATGGTTTAAACTTCTTTTAGGTGCATATAATTGTTCTATAAATAATATACACCTGGGAGTCATTGCTTTTTGTTAGAAAATATATGTGTTTAGAAAATCAATGATTTATCAATGGTAAAAATTTTAGGAATCTCATATTCCTCGCTAAATTTTTTTGGTTTTTATTTCTTGGTATTTAACTCTAAAAAGTTAAATTTTTGCGACGCACCAAACATATAAACACCACAAAAGATTTCTATATTTTAAAACATTTTTCTTGATTTGTTTTTAAAACTTATAGTTTAGTTTAATTTGTATGTTTTTTCTTGGATCCCTCTATTTTTCTTTTTAAAATTTTATCCCTGCAAAAGTAAAGAACTGCGATCTCACAAAGAGATATTGCTTTACCCCAATCCCACACTATAAAATACATTGAACATATAAGGCTATAAGCTAGTGATGTAGCTTTGATTCAATTAGCATCATGCAGCAAAAGAGAGACAACGTTTTATAAACATAATGTTATTTTTTACTTTCTCATTCATAATAGGATCAAGAGATTTTATGTGTTTCAGTTACTGATGATGTTCTGTTTAACTAAACAGCTTGTGTCTGCTTATGTGTGCAGGTGAATATGTCTGTGAAAGATTTATACTATTACTTGAGCCATATATTATATCCACCAGATAATAATTTGTGTGTAACATATCTGATTATTTCTTGCTATATGATTAATGGAAGATAATACTGATACTGATAATGAATATTACAGGCGATGATCTAGAGCTGGTTTCAATTTGTCTTTAACTAGCAATTATACTATTACACCTACAAGTTATTAGATAGGTTAATCAAATGGTTACAACTCCACTTGTTTGCTCTTCAACGCTTCATCTCTGTGCATTTTCAGCCTTTATCCCAAGCAAAACGTCACCTACGATCCACGGAAAACTCAAGAATTTCATCTTCTCATCGCGATGGCTCGGGCTGTATGTGACATAGTACCAAGCCGATGCTAGCTTCTTCTTCTCTTGTTCGTCCTTGCAGCTCTTCTCGAACCATCCCATGGCCTCTCTTTGCAGATCCTTCACGGACAATGTAATTCTATCTTTCATATCACCATACCTACGGTTATCTCTAGCCAGATACATCTCCTTGGTTTTCAAAATGCCTGTGAGAATCTCTTCTTCATTAACAGCTCCATAGTATATCATCAACGAGCTCAGTTTCTCAGCATACATGTCTCTATGGGCTTGAGCTGTATCTGTAAAGCTCTCAAAGCCATCTTCTTCAAGTGTTGGATCATAAATTATCGTGTCTTCGCTCGCAGCTTCTGGCTTTCTCTGTGCTAAAGAGCTTTTCACAGCACGGTATAGTTTCCCAAACACAGACTTAGAGATGTATGTTGGTTTCTCGAACCGTTCCAGGAAATCAGGGAACTCTTTGGGCTTTAAGGCATAAGGCATCTCAGCTGGAGCTCCAGTTTTCGCAAAATCAACAGCTCTCGAGTGAAGATTTGCTAACTCTATACATTTCTGGCTACGGGCTTTTTCTGGGTCACGGTCTGCGTGGACCAAATGTGCAGTTGAGATCACTCCCAGCGTGTCGCTTATCATATAATCCACAAAAAATTTGTGGATTTCCTACAAAAGCAGAGTGAAAGAGAGTATCAGGTTCAAAGATTAAGAAACTTTCATATCATCATAATAGCCTTTCGATAAACTAACCTCTAAGATAACATCATGATCCATTAGACGAGGTCTACTTCCAGCGTAGTCCATTGGAGGGTCCATTTGGTTTGGTATAAGCTTCTCATCCCAGCTAACAAAAAACTGATCTCCATCA
Source organism: Cardamine occulta (assembly GCA_028015245.1). Classification (NCBI taxonomy): domain Eukaryota; kingdom Viridiplantae; phylum Streptophyta; class Magnoliopsida; order Brassicales; family Brassicaceae; genus Cardamine; species Cardamine occulta. Next base: position 3,440,489 of record CM051393.1, read on the forward strand.
AGATCACCACCAGAACATTCATTTGGATGTGGCCTGTGGAGTCAACAAAAACCAAGGAGAAAGAAACCATCAACTAAGCCGAGGTTAAGAATCAGAATTATCATATGGTTTCTGCTTTAATGCATAGCTTTAAAGGATTGATTTATTATACCTTTCTCCTTTCTGAGGAAAGACGATGCAATCGAGACATCCTTTTTCTTCAAAATTGACCTCATATATTGCTTCAAGAACTCTGATGTCTCCAGGGTGAAGACATGGGTTTTTCGTCACAACAACTTTCCCAATCACCACTGATGTTACCTCATCAATCTTTCGGAAGTAGCTCTGTTCACGGGATTCCAGTTCCGCTTTAGTCAGGGTTACACGAACATACACTTGGCCATACTCAAGGATTCTCATTTCATCCATGCAACCGATCAAGATACGTCCTTTCGGTACAAGTATCCTGCACCTACTCTTTAGTTCAGAAAGCTGGCTCTCGTGGTGTACACGCAGCATCATTGAGAGGTAAGGTTCTGAACTCGGTCCATATCCTTGTAGCAGCATCTTAACTAGCAGATTCTTGGCATTTTCTCCGCTCAATTTCTGCAGAACATTAAGTGCTGCATCACGGTCTTCAAGCATATTCCCGAGCATAGATAAATGCACCACTTGCATCGCCTCAAATACCGCATCTTCTATTCCGAGCGTCGACAAAAGGCAAATGATCTCCCGATTTAAGAAGCAAGGCATTGACTCTGTCCACCTGGTTACATTAAGCATCCTGTTGTTGGAGTCAAACTTTAGCATACTATCACGCAGAGACATCTTTCTGAAGGAACTGCGGTCAACAGCAATCACACCTTTGTAGCCACCGTATCGAATTTGAAATGCTGAAGGGATATGACTCAGTCCACACTTCTGTGCAACTTGCTTAGCAAACGCATATGACATTTTCCCAATACCATCTGAGAAGCAGTAATCAGCACCATCAGTAGTCACTTCAATGTCGGGAATCTGCTCCACATCTTGTGCACGGACATTAAGTGTCTGTCGCGAAGCACTGAACAACTGACCCATCCTAGCAGCACATTTGGAAATGCTTCTGATTTTACGGAAACAACCCATCCATTCTCTTATATCTTCCGCTTTTATCTTCTCGTTAGAAGCAAACATCCAGACTGAATTTCCCCGCAGTTGGCTCGCTGAAAAAGCCAAGAACTCAAATTTCTTATGCCCAACAGTGATCCCTTCTCCAAGAATTGACAACACCCTGTTATAAAGATTGGTTCTAAAGGCTTTCATAAAATAGCCTTTCTTGGAGTTCACAGAAAGAGCATTCGCTGGAAGCTTGCTCCAATCTTCTTCCACAAAAGTAACTCTCATGAAATTCGATGCATGCTCCGCAAAGTTCTTCACAACGTAATTGGCAGTCTCAAGCTCTGGACCCAACAGATAAATCTTCGAAGGTGTGACGTAGGCTCTCTGACAACTCATTATGTTCTGCTCCATCAATCTTTTGTAGGCCGTTGCAGGGGAATGCTTCATCTTCTTAACCACAGATTGCAACTGAGTCTTGACAAATGAGACTGGATCATAACATATAGAGCTTTGCTGTTGCAGTTTCTTGAGGATCACCAACGCAGTTTCCAAGCTCAAACCACGAAGGATGTTAACCAATTCCATATTTGAAGCGGTGAAAAGACTGATTTTCTGAGCGTGAACCAGTGAATTAAGTTGGAAAAGGACCTCATACGGAAACTCTAACCCCAGGTCAATGGCATTCAAGAGAGGAACAATTTGAGATGCAGAGGCAAAGGTCTTCCCATTCACAGTGTTTAGACTCAAAGTGTCTTCTCTGTAGTAAGGCAAGCATGAGAAAACGTCTAACATCGTTGAGCCTTCATAGACTTCCAAACAAAAGCACGTCGATATACCGATTGATTTCGAACCAGAGAAATCAGTTGTACGAATCCACATGAAATCAAAATCCTCCTTGCAGAAACGGTAGCGATCAGACTTAAACTTTGAGACTATTTGAGATCCTGATACACTTTTAAATATCTTCGGTCCATATTTCAGCTGAAAACATAAGACAACATGTAAAAAAAGACATCAAAAGAGACCAAGATAAGATACAAGCCTACAAATTCAATCCAATCTCAATCTCATGCAGGTTGATCAAACCATAAATCTGTAAAGGAGGATTCAAAGAACCAATCAACAAGCACCATAAGGCATATGATTTTAACCAAAATTTCTTAATATGTCTCAAAAGAATCAATCTTGAATCATTTTCACAGAACCTGAACTGCTAAATAAACTCAACACAGACTGACATTGTCATATTATGTGTAAAAAGTGTTTACCTTGAGAAGAAATGCATTAATCTCAGAAGCTCCATTAACGAAGCATCCAACAGTTTCAACAATGTCCTCAAACCTAACCTCAATCTTATAACATTCATCATTTTCCCAAACCCAAAACTCAACTCTTCTCTTCTCTTCCATAATCCAACACCTCACTCCTTCCCATTTTTCTAGGGCACAGAACCTCTCTTCCTCGGACTCAGGAAACCCAACTGTCAAAACGATGTCGTTTAGTCTTCTCCTGGGATCTACAGGACGAGGGATGATGTCATCATAAGCTTCGGAGAGTCTTAGGTTATGAGACTTGAAAAGGAGCTTGTTCTGTGAAGAGAGACGGTTAGCGTGAGATTTGACTTCGAGGGAAGCGAATTGCACGCGAGCGAAGTCGCGTGGCTTCCAATTGTCGCGAGATGTTGGGATTTCGAGTGCGAATACTGTGTCTTCTCCGAGGTGAAGCTCTAGGAAACGGAGAAGTTCGTCGGCGACTATTGTTTGAGGAACATTTGAGATTTTAACTGTTGATCGCATCGTCGTCGTCTCCGACACCATGATCGACCCAAGAGAAATGCGAGAGAGAAAGAGATAGTGAAGAGCAGAGAACCAGAAGTTTTTGCTTTTTCGAAAAAGTTTGCTTTTTTCGAATATCAAAAGCTACATGAGAACGAGGGGTTAGTATTTTATCGAGTATTTTCGGGTGTACTGTAACTCAGTACAGCTTATGAATTGAACGGTACGATATATTCTCTTTAATCTTAACCGTTGGATTGTTTATAGTCAATAAAGTGACCGGTTTTGTCTTGGTACAAGTACAATTCGACCGGAGGAAACTCTTTTTGACCGAACTTAAATTGAAACACTTGCATAATTGATGTGTGGTAAGCGGTAAAGTTGTTAAAAGTATATCTTCTGATTTGATAATTTCTTGAAAACTAAAGTCGATACATACTAACAAACATTAACAAAACACGAAGAAGATTGAAACTAATGGAAAATGATTGTTATCAAGCAGACCAAACCATTTTCACTGGTTTTACAATCTCTGTCCTTTTTGCATTGTTCGGAGGAGCCAAGCTCTCACTTTCTACTTTTTGAGTACCTTAAATCAAACAAGACCACGTATAGAACACTCTTCCGGAATGAAACATCAAGGAGAGGAAACAAAGGCTGAAGATTGATCTTATTGGTGAATGGTTTTCATGAAATCTATGTAATTCGAACCTAATGAACCAAACAAAGAGGTCTCTAAATCCTTGATTCATCATCTTTCAAGCAGTTTGAGCAACCGGTTCATCATCAGATGCTTCAAGCCTTCAAAATTTTTTTTATATACATTCATTCATAAGCCACTAATCTTATGCATAAAGCCATATTGGACTCTGTTAGATTTACCTTTGGATTCCTTCCCCAACCTCGACTCTCAGAAAATTGGCAACCTTCACAGGAGAACCCACCTCCTTGGACAAATTATCCACCAATGTCTGTGGAATAGCATAGAAATTTAGAACAATCATGGCCTTGCAATCCAGCTCAGTTCAACAAGTAGTGACAAGTGATGCAGAGATAATCATCTGGTGTTAAAAGCTAAAGCCACAAACCTTTATGTTTATAGCATCGTTCACAATGAACTTTTGTTCCATTAGAGCAACTTCTTCAAAGTATTTACGGAGACGACCTTCCACTATCTTCTCTATAGCCATCTGCGACTTGCCTGTACTCTCTGCCTGTCATTTGTACCAAATTTGATAAGCAAATGTTTTACAACTCAGCTTATGTCTATTTAAAATTACAGCTCAATTTCATAACAATAAAGTGACACTGACCTGAGATTTCAGAATCTCGCGTTCATTTGCTATTGCTTCTGAAGAAACAAGGTCTTTGCTTAAAAATAAAGGCTTTGCTGCTACAACATGCATAGCCAGTTCTGAGCCTACACGCTGAAGTGCCTCTAGTTGAGTATTTTCGCCTTCTACTTCGAGAGATACAATCCCAGCTATACGGCCCAACCCTATTTTCATATTAAAAAGAGTTAGAAATGCACAGAATATATCATAAAAAGGAGATTAGAGACAAAGGAAACTGTAGTGAACAACTTGTACCTGGTTGGAGACTCGTGTGGAGATATGCTGAAAGGACACCTGTTGAAGATTTCGATAGCAAGAACCCTCTCCTAAACTTTACATTTTCTCCCATTATTGCAGCTACTTCCGTAACAGCATTTGAAACTGTTGTTTCACCATTCACTTTCGGATGATCGAGATTGAGCTTCAACTCCTGAATGACATCCATTAAAGTGATTAGAAATTGAATATCAATATCTTAGAAGCTGCAAACTGGGAAAAAAAAAACATAAAAGCATGATGTTAAGGACACGAAAGGAAACCAGTGAGTACATCAAACGACTCACCTCAAAAAGCTCAAGCCCAAATGGGAAGACACCAGAAACTTGCTGAGGACTATTTTCAATCAGCAACGCATGTTTTGCCATAGCTAAAGCCTGCAAGGCACGTCGATTTTAGAAGAAAAGAAACAGTAAAAGTAAATATAAAGCTCATCATTCAGCAACAATAAAGTAACAACCCAAGTGAAACTGCTGTGGCACTAACCAAGTACTGGAAAATCTCGTTTCTAGCAACAAAGTCTGTCTCACAGTTTAGTTCAATAACAGCAACTTTTCCCTCATTTTGAGCAACCGCAAGCGTTCCTTCTGCAGCTGTCCGTGACGACTTCTTCGAAGCCAATACTTTCCCTCTCTTTCTCAAATCCTTCTGAGCAGCATCTGTGTCAAATCCAAAACACCCACTTCAGAGCACAAGAAAACAGAACAAAACTACAAGAAAAAACTCAACCAAATCTTACCAATATCCCAATTGCATTCAACTAGAGAAGCTTTAACATCTTTAATAGGAGCACTAGTTCTTTCCCTCAGTTGCTTGATGAGACTCATCTGATCAGTTACAGTAGAAGACACCGAACTAAAACTCCGCAAGAACTTCCCAAAACCACGAACAGGGCTTGTGTATCCAAGCAATACAGAGCTCTTGTACTGAGACAGAGTCTCTAATTTGCTTGCCACAGTAGAATACTCATTTCCATAAACTAAATCTACCACTAGAACTATAAAACAAGACTCCAATGGGTCGTCTCACTGCTCTAGCAAACACCATTTTAATATATCAATCAGTCTCTGCATCCAAAAAAAAAAAATCCAAAATTCATAAGTATAAAAAATACTTCCTTTATGGCAAGTAAGAAACAAAATCAAATCCAGAACTTGAACAAGGAGATATACAATACAGATCCCTTGGATCGAAGTCGGATTGCACCAGAGATCGAAAATGATTAGCTCAAGTAGAAAATCTCGTGAAGATGAATGAGGAAAGAAGCATAACTAAAGAAGAAGATCAATTTCACAAAAAAAAAAAAATAGGCAGCAAAAAGTTCGTCTGAGCAAATGAACGAACACCTTGCGTGCATACAAGCTCCAAATAAAAAATCAAACTAATTGCAAGTTTATGTAACCTTCAAAGCTCCGATCGACGGAGAATCTCCGGTCTTGTGGACTGAAGACAATTGTGAGAGATTAGTCGGAACTCGGAACTGAGAATCGAAGTAAATACCTGGAGAATGAAGGACGAAGACCACAAACTCATAAACCTTTGTTTTTTTTTCCGAGGCCTAAAATGAAACTGGGCTTTTCACCTACTAAACCCAAGTCCATATTACTGAATAAAAATGGCCCATTAAAATATTAAATAGTCTCTCGTCCCTTCTTCTCCACCGTCGTTAGGTGCTTGTTTTTGCAAAAACCCTGAATTAGGGTTTATGACAATGGAGAAAAAGCTTCCTCAACCAATTTGCGGCCAAGAAGCTGTGAATCTTCTCAACTGCGTTTCTGAATCGAATTTCGATCAAGAGAAATGTATACGTCTCTTGCAATCTCTCAGAGAATGTGTTCTCTCAAAGGTTTGTTTTCTTTTTAACAAATTTCAAGATTTCCGATTGAACAATTGTTTGAAATTTTAGTTCATCTAGAAATTTCTATGGTGAAATTGCAAATGTCGATTATAAAAATTCCATTTGAGTATTTATGGTGTTCCGTTAGTCAATTTAAGCTGAGAATTTGAATTTCTCTTAGTCTTCTTTCCCATAGATGTGTATGCTTGATCTGGATTGAGAAAGGCCTTGAGTAATCAAATTTGAATCTTATGCAGAATGGGTGATCGTAACATTAAAAAAAAAAACAAAAAACACAATGATACATTGGCTTTGTAAGTGTTAATTCCAAATTTTAAATGCATGAATTATGTCACTCTAATAGTTCAATGACATTTTATTTAAAATCAGTTTGATCCCAAAGTCCTAGGTTCCATTTTTCTGTTGTTTTGTTCCAGAGTGTAAAAAACTTCTCGATACCAAGTGAAGACCATAACCACGAAGATGGAGCAGCTTCAGTGAGCAAGAAACCTTGACAACAACGTTATTATGCTTATTCAGTTCTTAACTATGTAATACTATAAGCATTTCAAGATTACTTTTGTCAATAACAAGCGATGCATTGAAACTCTTGGTAAAATTTTGTGAAACAGGAAAAGGGAAGACATTTTAAAAAAACACACAATTTAAAGTTACAAAAAAAAGACGATTTAAAAACTATTTCTTGGTGGGGGAGAAAACTCATATTATCAACTATAATAATATACATCAGAGTTATGGTTTTTACCTTAGATCTATAGGGGCAAATTTACATCACAAAGTGGTATCGTGGGATCTTTTACCTTACTATGTATATCCATCACCGGTATAACCTTAACCGCAACTACACAGTTCTTCACTCTCATTCCTCTACCCTTTTTGAGGAAAACTTTAGCAGAAAATAGATTAACTATCTCACACTCCCAACACTGTACATTAGATTCAACTCTTGATCATATTGATCATATCTCGTGTGTTGAAACCTTGTTCATAATCCCAACCTTGTTCCGCAAAACAGTAAAAGGAATTGTTTTATCTGGGTCTTGGGTTGATGTGTTTTTTTTGTTTTTACCCTAAACCAAGAGGGCTCTAGGTGAAGAATTTACCTCAGCTTCTTCTGTATATGATTTAGACCAACTGTAGAACTTTGATAGACCCATTTGAGCTAGCTGCAACAACCATATTCGACCTTTTTCTCCAGCAAACGCTTGATACAAATAGGTTGTTGTCCTCCTCAATCTCCTTACCTGTTATAGGATCAATTGAACCAAACTTGTACGAGGTAATTGGCATAGGAAGAGACTGGTGATACGCATAAACCTGATCAAAGATAAAACAACACCATTTGTCTCAATCAGATGGATCACTAGTAGCACAAAATATGAAAATCATTTTCATTCATGAACATTATTCAACAAGGTTTGTCATCAGTCCTTTTTTAATCCTGCGTCAGATATTTTAAATTTTACTATTGTTAACATCAATAGGTTAGTTCCTCCATTACCTAGAGAAACAGAATTCACATGGAACTGTAACTTTATGTATCGGGAAGAAGTGAACTCTGGAGCTACTGATTTTTGTTAAGTTGAGAATCAAACTATCAACATGTGGTAATGCTTGCTAATGGATAATAGAAAGGGAGACTTGGAACACAAAGTTCTATAGGAATATCAGTGAGTTCCCGAGTTTATCGGGCATACCTCATTTGTCTCAGAGCCACAAGCTATATATCCATCGGCTGTGGACAAACCAACAAAGTTCTGAAAAAGGCAGGAAAATGACAAATCAACCACAAAGAAAAAAGAGACATATTATAAGAGTTAACTTAAACTTGAATTTCAGCATTACCTTCTCATTTGTATGGCCACCAAAAGTTAAGCTGCAAGCATTAGTGGAGAGTCCACCGTGAGTAGTTTTCTTTAGATCCCAAAGCTTTAACGTGTTATCAGTTGATGCTGTGACAAGGGTTTCATTATCCAAGAATTTCGCATAGCTAACTGCTTTGTTGTGTCCTGACAGTATGCACCAGGGAGTTCTTAAATTCCGTAGATCGTAGCAGTAGGTTCTGAAATCTGATGATCCAAAGGCTAGCAAATGAGATGACTGCGGAGAAAATTGCACACAACAAACGTTTGCAATGTTCCTGATTGTTCCTAAGCAGTTCCTCTGCACAGTCATGCAACAAGATTTTGTATTAGCTTTACAAGGCTGAAACAGGTGTAACAACAGTAGCAGAATAACCCCAAGTGAATCCAACACAATGTGCCTATGCATGTTAAGGTAAAGGAGAGCATGCCTCATTGATGTTCCATAGCTTCACAGTACAATCATCGCTTCCACTGGCTAATTTTGTCGGACAAGCTTCAGAAAAGTCAACAGACCAAGCCCTCTTCTCGTGCTCTATGAAATGTGATATGGCCTGTCCTGTTGTCACATCCCATAACTGGATCCATCATAATACATTTGAATTCATTAGACTAAGGAAATAAACCAGTAATGAAGTGATAACCAATCAAAATAAAACTTCAAAGGTTAAAATACCTTGACAATACCATCATAATCAGAGGAAGCTAGATAGTTTCTAATATAGTTGTTCCAGCAAACGCCGCTAAGCTTTGATCTATTTGGCATTTCTATGGCTGGATAATGAATGTCGACAGATTCGTTGAATACGGAATTGAACTCGAATATCTTAATTTTCTTTGACACACCAGCCGTAGCAAAATAATCCTCGTCTCGATCAAAACCCAGAGAACAAATCACATTTGAAGTGCTGTTCAACTCTCCGGTCCTCAGTACACCCCGAGTTTCGAACTTGCTATGCCGAGCATATTTGCATAACCCATCAAAGAATGCCCCAACACGATCATCTGAGCTCCAAGTTTCGCTATTTTCTAGTTCTGATATAACATTATCACGATTTCTTAGCAGATCTCTATCCGGGCGTAACCTATAACGTGCTTCAGGTTGATGGGCATCTATCCTTGCAGCGAAATAAGCGCTTTCAAGCTGATTCATGTTTGTGAGCAGTCTCATTTCAGGTACACTTGTAGCAGGTGATGAGCTAGACGCTTCTTCCACAAACAGAGGCCTTATGGCACAACGTCTCTTGACAATTTCTTCGATATCTGCTTCTAAGGACCCAATTTCTTCCATCAACTTTCCAGCATGCTTCTGCCTTTGTTCTTGGGACAAAACAAGGAAATGCTGCAATAGTCCAGACTCTGTGTTCTCTTGTTCAATAGATAATGATATGCCTTCAGCATACAAATCTGGAATTCCATTGATCACTTCAGATTGCAAAATTTCCCTGATACAAAACAACATCAAACTTACAACAATTTAGAGATTATGCCAACTCACGATATCGAATCAACGAAAAATGAAAGGAACATACAAAGTTTGATAGCATGCTTTTTTTTCACTTGAAAATTAATGTAGCTAAAGAGTTTGCATTGCCTGGTTGATGGTCGGCATGAAGGGTCTGGATGAAGTAACCAGTGACAGAACCCAGCTTCCATTGGATTCTCTGACAGAAATTTGGGAGGAAGAATCCGGTGACGGATATCAGACATTGCAGCCTCATGAGCTCTTTCACATTGAAATTGACTAAGCAGCTGAAACAATAACCCAAATTAGAATATCAAAAAGAATGATCTGTTTGACCTAGGAACAGTCGAATCAAGAAATACATTAACTTAAGAGCAAAGAAGTCAACTATAATGTCGACTAGGAAAGGCGCTGTTAGCAGAACATTAACAAACATGCAACACTTTCTTAACCTATGTGATAATCTATAATTATGCACGTGTTATTCAGGCTGCATTGCCTATTAACATTAATTAAACGCAAACCGGAGGCTTGTTTGTAACACGTATACAAAAACTTTTCTATTAACAAATAGCATAAGATTTAGAGAAGTCAAACATGACCCACTCATGCTACGGGCCAGTTTATACAAAGCTTCATTAGCTGAAGACATTATCTCATCGGAAAACTTATATTAATGTGTCAACAGTAAGGGGCTATAAGGTTTCACATTTCAACTCATGGATGAAAATATTTGCATAAAGATGTTATACCACAAGTGCAATTAAATCAAGTTTCTCCATACCTCAAAAAGAAGAGTACCCAAATTATAGATGTTTGAAGAGACTGAACAAGTGTTGTCCCTGAACTCCTCCGGACTCGCATACCATTTCTCTTCCAACTGTTCACTCGTTGAAGTAAAAGGAAGGGCAGGTCTACTATAATGAGGTTGACTAGACTTGAAATGAAACTCCTGTTTTGCGCCATCATCATTTCTATTTTGGATATTGACGCCTCCAGCTCGTTGAAACATAGGCCACTGTCTAGAGCTTTGTCCATTTGATTTCTGCTTCTTTGCAGGGCTGGAAGGAAAGCTGGTATCACCTGACCGCCTTCTAACCAAAGGGTTTTCGAGTTGACTTAAAGCATCTTTGTTCATGTTGCTGTCAAAAGACTCTTGCTGACAACATGAACCCACATACTTCACCACATTTTCCTTTGAAATTTTGAAGAACGATGGCCGTAGGTTACATAAAACAACTCCTTGAGAATGAGAACCATCCACATGATCCACGATCCGCCTAAAGATATTCAAACATTCTGCTTTATTAACTTTCTGACGCTCTGACTTCAACCATTCTCTTATACTTAAACCTTCACTTTCACCTCCACAACCTCTATGTTTATCTGAAGGGTTAGCACAAGAAGATGGATTACTGACATTGGAAGGCAAGCATGGCAAAACATCATATGCCGCCACCAATGGGATGCTGCTAGAAACCTTTGCTGAAGTATTCGCTACTACTAAAGGGCTACCAAAACTAGCTACGGTTTGCTGAGCCATATTGCTAGCTTTAGCTCTATTGTGTGGCGGGCCTCTGAATGTGACTCCCTTACCTTTCAATGTTTTCTTAACAAAAAACTGAGAGAACCCAGAATGCGATAACATCTTTGTCTTGATTCCTCCATTGGACAATGCCTCTATTAGTACAGGATTTCGTTCAACGTTCGTCAAATGTTCATTAGCTTCACCATTAACACTAATGGCCAGTTCTCCAATAGAAGTCTCAGGCAAAGACATTTTGCCTGCATTTCTCCAAAGTGTTCCCCTGTCAATTTCCCTCTTACTCATAGAACTGCTACTAGGTAAATCGCCACCTAGCGGAAATCGATGCAAAAACTGACTGCGATTCATCTCTAACCTAGCTCTGTTACTTGATCTACCAACTATAGCCATACTCGATCCCTCATAAGTTTTAACAGTCAGCTCCTCAACCACATCTCCCGCATCATTTGTATTCTGCCGGCTAGAACATGGTTCATTTTCTGTTTGATCCACATGGTTCACATTCTCACCATTTAAAAACTCTGCTATTACACCAAACGTGTTATCTGGAGAACCGGCATCTCTCTGAACCTGAACTTCTTTGATTTCCTGGATCTCACAGTTGTCCGGTTTAAAAGTTTGCTGACCATTTTTAAATTGAAGGTGAGCAGCATCAGCTTCATTGATCCTACTCACATCCCCAACTGAGCTTTCATCCATCATTTATACCGTTCTGCAATTTAAGAGAACCACGTTACAAAAAGTTCATAGCATCAAACAAACAAACACAATAAATCTTCAAAGAGCTCTACCTCAACGTTACAACTACTTTGCCTAAGATTTATAGCTTCAGATTTGAAGTATAGAAAAACCAATAAGCAAATAGATCCCTACTTAATAAAAATCTTGATTCAAATCACTAACTCATAGCTTTGATTCAGAATTTTCTAGGGCTGAATCAATCAAGAAACAATAGTAACATTCACACAATCCCATTTCTAACAAATTCGTAAAACAAATTCCCAGAAATTGACGCTAATTGCTTCCAATAATTCCAGAAAAGTAAAAGACCCCAATCAGGTGAACAAGTGTCAAAACTTTCGAAATTCATCGGATTAAGGTTGTAAAAGAAGAGTTTCTGGTCTACCTCAGAGATAATTAAGAAGAAAAGCCGGGAAAATCAAATTGTGGAAAGCCAATCATTGACGAAATCTAGCTATGAAAACACACAGAAGAAAGATCGACCGACGTAATCGAAGGAGGAAGAAGATAAGCAAAAGAGACGGTGGGAGAAAGCGAAGCAGGAATCTGAAAAAAAACACGATTATTTTGAGTAAACGTCGATTCGTTAAAAAAAAATCTTTTCTAAGGCAGAAAATAAATTGACTGTTTTTGAGTAACCGACAGAGGAACACGATAGATAAACTGAAGAATAATAATAAAAAAAATCAAACATACAGTGATTTGTTATCCAAATTTGGTCCCTTTACTTTTATCAATGTCTGAATGACTGAAACGGTTGTATCTGTATATTTGAATGTTTGAGATCTATCTAGTTGTAAGATAATATATGATTTGCTTATCAACGATTGTTTTACTCGAATAAATACGTGACATCCAGAAATTGAATTTTTCACATGTGAAAATGTTTTTTAAAACGCTTAATTACATTGATTCACAATCAATTATATCCTGATCATATTTACTGCCAATCCGTAATATGTTTGTTAAGAACATATACTCCTTCTGTTTTATAGTTTGATGTTTTTTTTTTTGGATGTTTTCAAGTTTTTACATATTAAAAAAAATTTAGCAACACGAAATATATTCTCATTTTTTTTAGTTTTAATAATAAATGTTACTCATTTGGCAGATAAAACATATAATAAGCATTTACCTTTCCGGAATAAGTTTTTATTCTAAAACATATCTATTATTAAGAATCGGAAAGAATCCAACATAAGACTAGTTTTAAGAAAACTTTGTTTTAGCTTTTGCGAGAATATAGTTTGAACACCATCAACAAAAACTTTGACGATTACATTGAGTGTAGGACTGCGAATTCGTAGATTGAAAAATCACAAATAAAATCCAATTAAGGAAAGACTATACAATCATAAAATTTTTGAATCTCAGGATACAACCGTGTAGAGATTACAATCGCGATCTCTTTCTTCTCTTTTCTTAAAAGTAAGTCTCGAGAGTATATCGTAGATTTAGTTCGCAGATTCTATAATCGAGTGTCGCGATTATAGTCTCAACACGGTTGTATCCTGTGATTCAAAAATTTCATCAAACCGCCATACTGCATGAGGTTTATTGAATTAAAGAAATAGGTCATATCTCACCTGTGTATATTTGTTTTTCCTTAATCGGATTTTGTTCGTGATTTTTCAATCCATGATTTTGTAATCCTACATTGAATAGACCTCATCTTGAATAAGAGGTAAACAATGCTCCTAGATAGTAGCTAAATTGATCTTGTATCACAAGGTAAAGAAACCAAAAGTCGTATAAACAATCAGACTCGGACAAACAGTGGCGTGAATAATGAAGAAAAAAAAAAGACAATATCCTTAGATCCCATAATATTAAGTAGATTTTAGCCCCAAATTTTTTATTTTATTTAATATACTAATAAAATATTTATTTTAGTGTAAATTTTTTTGAATTAAAATATTTATTATATATATAATAGTTTTGTTTTTTTGTAAAATAAAATTATAAACTTTAGTATTTTTAAAGAATAAAAATAGTGTTAACTATTTTTAGTTTATTAGAAAATAATATGTTAAATTTTAGTTACAACATATATTTTATCACGAAATTTTTTAAACAAATTTATTTTTCTGCTTCAAACCTCTAAAACTCTAGTCACGACTCTGCGGACAAACCTACTTAATCTCATTCGTTTGGTAAAAATTGATTCGAAATATCATCGTAGAAGAAATATCCTGATGGAATATCTTCTATGAAATCTAGTACAAAAGAGAAAGTTATGACATTATTAGTAATAGACTCTTCTTTAATAGATCACGCCCAAATATAAGCTTAACATTTCGGCTATTCACGTCTTATTGTCTCACAATATGTAGCACTTATTTTGTTTTCCCTTAAATGTTCGTTATGGACCTAAGTGAACCAGAAGCCGACAATGTTTATCTCCAGTACTACTATTAGTCAAGTCAAATATTGATCTGACAATCCATAAAAAAAATGGGAAAAATATCATAAAAAAGCATGAACTTGCATTTGTGAACGTTTTAATCCCCAATTTACAAAATGCCACAAAATGTAAATTTATGTTTTTTTGACATTTTCCCCAGAATCATCCAAAGAACTACTATTCAAAAAACTTTGGGATATATACAAAAGAAATAAAAGAACAAAGGAAGATTGATATTTTCTATGGGTATATTGGGATATTTTTCATTCTTCAGGCACGAGACTCTCCTTTTACTACTGCTAGAGTTTTGAAGCGATTGTTAGGTGGATGGGTTCTCTAACGACAAAATCAAAACTCAACACAATTTGTAAGTTTGTACTTCAAGAGAGGTTGTCTATTCACTATGGAAAGAAAGGAATATAAGACTTCACTCACCAATCTCTAAAGCTCCAACTCAACTGGTAAAAGATATTCAACTCGTTCTCTGTGCTAAGTTTACAAGTCTGGATCGTTCATCACACTCTAAACCTCAAGCCTCATCATCGGCTACTCCTTCAAAATCATATCTATCTACTCGGTTCATGTCATCCAGTTTCATCTATATGGCTGCTCACATATGTTTCTTTTTCCACTCGTAACTTCTTATAACTTTTTTTCTATTGTGCTTAACTTATAGTATTAAAATAGTATCCTTTTAAGAGAACGTAATGAATAAAGAAATGGTCGTTATATATAAAAATAATAATAATAATAAAAAAATAACATTTTTTCAATAATGACACACTATAGAGCTCAAGAAACCACTAGAAGCCAACCAAACTCAATTTAACAGATAAAATATATTCCACTATATCCATAAAAAATATTTCATTAAATTTAATATTTTCTACCAATTAATGTGTTCAACCAGATGATGAACCAACTTCTAACGTTCCAAAAAATCATATGTGTAATAGGAGAGTTTTCTCTCCTCTAAAAAGTGTCCGCATCATCATCAATCATATTTATTATAGACCCTACAAGTAATCATTTTAAATAATTAAATTTATATAAACACTTATAATCAATTAATATACCATTTAAAATAAAAATAACACAAAATGTATCATACTTATAATATATATATATATATTATAATTTAAGTATTTGAAACAATATAAATAATATAGACTATTATATGACTAAAATAAAATAATAAATCAATAAAAAAGATAATGATATGTCACTAATCTTGAATATAATTATAAGCAATTGATATTACTAGAAACAGAAAAGTACTTATCACAAACTTACAAATAAAAAAAAACTTGAATCAATTGGAATAATGATAATTTTCTAAGAATTACAAGAGCATAAAATTAAAATATAATAGTATATATAATAGAAAACATTGAATAGTCTTAAATAGTAATAGAAAATGCAAAGTTTTAAATAATCTTATTGAAAATAAGAAAACAATATATTTTATAATAAATTAACAATTTTTTGTATAATTTTTCTTAAAATTTTTATATCACTATGCTGAGAAATTTGAATTTGAATTTAGGATGAACAAAATAAATAAATAATAAATGCAAGGCTAGAAGAAAATATGTTGGTAAATAAATAAATAAATATAATATATTTCTAAATGTTTTTCTAAGAGTGTTAAAATATTAATATGTTATTTTGAGACAATAGTGATTAGTTTAGATTATTTAAATAATTCGATCATAAGAAAATTATTACTAAACTAAAAAATATGAAGAAAGAAGAAAGAGAATTAATGTGTATAGTAAAATATAACTTTATATATTTTTTACATAATATTCTATTTAATTTTAATTTTAACAATGTTTTAAAATTAAAATTCCGGGCAATGCACGGGTACATTTTCTAGTAAAAAAAAAGAACTGATTTCAATTCATCCTTAGTTTCACATATTTCACGAAATTACTTAGCCGTTAATGTGCATTAATAAAAAAAATTAGGAAATACATTTTTGGTTAAAAAAAGGGGAAAAAACTATCAAAACTGTTAAAAGCGAGCTTAGCCTCGCAGGAAGTTTTAAAGCCGAGCTCAGCTTCACATCAAATCTCTACATCGCCTTTGCCTCACATCGGTTATCTAAAGTCGAGCTCAGCCTCACATCGTCTCGCATCAAGTTTCTAAGCTCAAACTCATCCTCGTATCGTCAAGTCCAAACCCCACATGAAGTCGATCTCAATCTACATCAGCTCATCTTCTTTTACTTCGTCAAAACTCAACATTCGTTAGAACTTGGGGGAGGGGAAACTAATTGTTGGTACCAGATTTAGCATTTTACCTTAGATCCGACCCAAATCAAGACTGACTTTTTTCAAAACCTAATCGAATCGGTCCATGAAGAGTTAGACTGACCTAATTAACTCAGAAAAGAAAACCGCCTTGGCAAAAGAAATCAACTCAAAAAAAAAAAGTTTAGACGAAAAAGAAATCATAATTCGAAAAAGAAAAAGAAATCTAAATTTCTTCAAATTACTATAAATAAAGAAGTCCCCTTCAACTTGAGCGAAAACTAAAGATTAAACTCTTTTAATTTTTTTTGTCTTCTTATTCGAAAATCGCTATTCTCTTTAGTAGTATCATTTTTATCTCGTAAATTCACTCATATTCTCCGATCAAGCCAAAAAAAAAAACCAACTTTTTCTTCGATCTTCCTCGGCTGGTTTCTCCAAGGTTCGTAATCGATCCCCAAATCAGATCGGAATTAAGTAATTTAACTAAAGAGATTGATAAACCCTAGTTTCTCCCACTTCTAAGATTGGGAAAAAATGGAAATTTATTGTGATATTTAGGTTTCAGATCCTTGTTGTTGCAAATCGCATCCATAATCAAACTCGATTTATTCCTTCTTTAGTCAAGTTATTCATGTCGTGATCTTCTGAAAATCTATGATGTCGAATTTTCTCATTGTATGATCTATAAATTGAGATCATATTCTCAATTGATCAAAAGATTTGATTTTTTAGGTTTAATTTATACAAGTCATGAAGATCAGTGGTATCTGTATTCATCAAATCATTTGAAAAGTTGGGATTATGGTTTTGTGTGAATATTTTTCAGATGGCTTTAAAGGAGCAGCTAAATAAGTTCAATAAACAGTATGAGAAATGCCAATCTACGCTCTCGAGCATTGCTTCTTCACGACCGGGGCCTTCTATGAGGCCATCCGTCGTGCCTGCAGCGATCAGTCAGAAGCCTGCAGCTCCTGTTAAGTTTTCGAACGATACCGAGCGGCTTCAGTTCATTAACAGTATAAGAAAAGGTCCTGTTGGTGCTCAAATCAAGCGTGTCATCGACCTTTTGTTTGAGGTTTGTGTTGTATCCTTTGTTTTGTTCTTTACATCATCTTCATATAATGGAAAAAACTTGACTTTTTTTTGTTGTTGTAGACACGGCAAGCTTTTACGCCAGAGCAAATAAACGAACAGTGTTATGTTGATATGAATGCTAATAAGGCTGTTTTTGAGAGTTTGAGGAATAATTTGAAAGTTCATTATGATGGAAGAAGGTTCTCTTATAAGGTAAAAAACTATTTTAGTTTCTCTTTTTTTTTCTCTCTTTGAGAAAGTTTTTCACTTGTTAAGGATCTTTATACCTTACGCAGGCTAAGCACGATGTCAAAGATAAGAATCAGCTTCTTTCGTTGGTAAATAAATATCCTGCTGGGATTGCTGCGATTGATCTCAAAGACGCTTACCCGAATGTCATGGAAGATTTACAGGTATGCTTTGTTATAATTGTCGGAACAAAGATGACGTTTTAGAAAAGACTTTGGTTATGTGTCAAACACAGCTGAGTGATACTTTCAGTAACAGATCCGAGATTCAATGTCGATATGAGTAATGAGCTTTACTTCTATGTTGAGTTTAACTCGGATACTTGGGGAATATAGTGCTTGCCCATGTCTTAAATGGTGTCAAAAAGTCGTTGTAGTCGTTTAGTTTTCAGGATTGTCTTTCATTTTTGTAGGCTTTAAAAGCTTCAGGACACATATGGCTCCTGTCAAACGCTGATTCACAAGAGGACATTGCGTATCCAAATGATTTCAAGGGTCAGATTCAGGTTGATGACGACTTTAAATCTCTATTCCGCGACATAGACATCCCAAGCGACATGCTTGACGTGGAGAAGGAACTGCTGAAGATTGGTTTGAAGCCGGTGATGAACACTGCAGAAAGGAGAGCTGCTGCACAGATCCATGGCATGCCGAATAAACCGAAGCAGAAGAAGAAGAAACAAGAGATCAGTAAGAGAACTAAACTCACCAATGCCCATCTTCCGGAGCTCTTCCAGAACCTTAACGCCAGCAGTTCCCGGAACTAAACCTCATAAGTGGTTTACATCAGATGATAAAATGTATTTCTTTGATCTTGAGTTTACAATGGCTTTCATGAATTCTGTAGAAAAACTAATCCGTATATTATATGAAACAAGATACTTATACATTTGCTAATGGCGTCTCAAGGATTCAAATATCAATGCAATTTTGGGTAATGGTAAAATTATTGTAAGAAAGTTTATATTACTCAAGAATAATAGATTGATTTGAAAGTGATTTGATAGTACATGGAATTGTTTGCTCTAGTTCCTCGATAAGAATATAACTTTTTTCCATGGTTTAGAAATCCAAACCAAAAGTACAAGTTTAAATAAGAGATTCATGTGAATAAAGTAAACATGGAGTATCAAACTCCTACAAGCTTGGTAATTGAGAAAATGGGAAAGATGGTTCCTCCAACATGAGGGAGACCAAGCCTTTCGTTATTAACTGAAACACAAAAAAATTGCAATAAAGAAATCTGAGCTAACCGAACGGATTAACTCGAGTACTTCCGGTTTGGAACTCTTGGTCGAGCCGAACGTCTGCTTACTGGTTCTGTACTTTCTGCGCCTCCATCATTTGCACATTCCGCTTCACCGGAGCCTATCTTCTCAGCTGATTCAGCATTTCTCTTATCCTCTGTGCCCTTCTTCATCTCCTCAAGCATCTTCATATACTTCTCATTTTCATCTCTCTCTCTCACACAATCTTCAAGTAATTGTGCCTCGAGTTCTTTTTTCTTGCTCTCAAGATGCAACTTGAACAACTCATATGTTTCTTCTACAAGCTTCAGTTTTTCTTGAAGAAAATCATAATCTCTCTGTAGAAGTTCATGATTCTCCTTTAAGAACTTAAGCTCTAGTGTCAGTTTTCTCTCTTGACCAGACATATTTGTTTTTCTCTAATTTTGCTGGACTTGAAACAAAAATAACAAACCCTTTACGACCAAATTTTTATAAAAATGAGTATCTGCGTAGCAATTAAGTATATCTAGTATTAGTAGATTGTGTCACTAATTACAACATAAAAAGACATAATATATTCCTGGAAAGAAAAGAAAAAAAAAGACAGAAAGACAATCATCCATTTGAAGCTTTATTACAGCTACACACTTGCTAGTTGCTATTTTTTGTGGATTCTTACTAGAGAAAAAGAGATTTAAAAATTGTAATAACTAAAAACACACATAAACTTAACATATATAAAGATATTGTCTATCTTCTAGATACCCTTTGAAACCCCTTGATTAAAGGTATTAGTCACCACCATTGAACCTCTATATTTTGAAAAAATTCTTAAATTTTCATCAAAAACCCAAACTTTTATATTATCCACGTTTGTTTTGTTTCACCCATTTCTGGAAATTAGCTTTAGAAATGTTCAATAGATCTTTTGTGTTTATTTTGTGTATGTTACTTTTTTTTAATAGATTATCCATGTTTTTAGTTGCATAAAAAAAAAAAAAAAAAAAAAAAAAAAAAAAAAAAAAGGGGATGCAAGAGGGGAAAGTGAGGTTAAGTGTTTTAAATGGTAGGATTGTCAATTTTCAATCGTAGTTCAAGTTCACTCATTGATATTGAGGTTATGTATGTTGATGAATGTGAAGAGAGCATAACAAAATTGTTTGATAAAGCTTTGTTGGTTTTTATTAATGGCAATGCAGATTAATAAACCCTAGTTTCGCCACTTCTAAGATTGGGGGAAATGGAACTTTATTGGTGATGTTTAGGTTTATTGCAAATTGCATCGAGTTGGTCAAGATCGAATTATATTTTTGTTGATTCAGTTATTGTAGGCGCTCAAATTTCTTGAAATGAAATTGCGGACTAAATCTTATAAACGCGACACCGAATATGCAAAGACGAGACTTGGTCTCTGTCCTTAACTCAATAAATTGCCGGTAGTGTGACCGTTCGGTGCGATTTTTGAATCCCATGATACTATTGCAAACCAATCCTTTTTCGCAACACTCGAAAAAAGAATCCAGCGAACTATAAAATCTACGATACTCTCGAAAAACGACTTACGATTTTAGAAATATATATATAGGGTGAGAGGGGAGGTTTCTGCTCGAGAAATTCGTGGAGAATATTCGAATATTCTAAGGAATATTCGAATATTCTTTTTTTAATTCTCGCAGCAAACGCGCACCCAAAAAGAATATTCTTTCGGAAATTCGAATATTCCTTTTTCGAATTATCGCGGCGAATGTGCGTATCCGAAAAGAATATTCTTTCGAATAGTCCTTTTTCGAACTCCTTAATAGACTTCAGAAATTCCCTACTAATTTTCTCCAAAAAAAATGATACGCGCGCGGGCCTCACGAGCCCCGAGCCGTGCCAAACGGTGGCGGAGGCATGCGCGTGTGGTTCCCTTTTTCTCTTCCCATAGTCATTTAAACCATTGTATAACCATGACTACATATATATATCACTTTAAAACAGAACTTCCAAGCAATGTGGGATAATTTTCACATTACATTTACAAATGAGGCTTTGCCACTTTTGGCCCATGCCCATTTCAATTCAAATCTTACACAATTTATAGACCTAATTTGTCTTACTAAATTGTGGCCCAACAGTTATTTGTATCGTGATCTTCTTTGATGTTAATTTTCTCATTATAATGATCTATGAAGATTTGATTCCGGTTTTATTTATACAAATCATAAAGCTTTAGCAGTTTCTAAAATTTTGTTCTGTTATCTTTGCTCGGCTTATATAGTCTCTGTATTCATAAATCATTTGACACCTGGGATTATGTTTTGTATGAAAACTTTCAGATAGCTTTAAAGGAGCAGCTAGATTAGTTCAATAAACAACAAGTGAAATGATCTATGCTCTCGAGCATTGCTT
The DNA here is from genome assembly GCA_028015245.1 of Cardamine occulta. NCBI lineage: Eukaryota > Viridiplantae > Streptophyta > Magnoliopsida > Brassicales > Brassicaceae > Cardamine > Cardamine occulta. Next base: position 3,462,030 of record CM051393.1, read on the forward strand.
CTTCAAGACCATCCCTCGTGCCTGCAGCTTCTGTTAAGTTTTCAAACGATACCGAATGGCTTCAGTTCATTAACAGTATAAGAAAAGGTCATGCTGCTGCCCAAATCAAGATACTTATACATTGCTAATGGCGTCTCAAGGATTCAAATATCAATGCAACATTAGGTATAGTAGAATTGTTATAAGACAAAAATTGTTATATTACTCATGAATGATAGATTAATTTGGAATTGATTTTATAGTTCATAGAATTGTTTGCATCTTTTTGATTTAACAATTCTGATGAGAGCTTATGTTACTCTCTTGTGGACGATTCTCATGCTAGCATCGCTTTTATCACTTATCACTATCGCATCTGCACATAAAGAGAGATTCAAAGAAAATGTCATTTTAAGATCAAGATTTTGCACAGCTTCATCAATAACACTTGGGCACATACATGCCTATGTATACCTGTTATACCATTGTTCGCATTATGATTCACTTCGTTCTCTCCTTGACCGATGAGATTCTCAATCTCTCCAATCCCTGATGTTACCTGGCCGATCAGTTTCCAGACTTTCAAAACTGTTAAAGACTAGTTTTTTTATTTTGGAGAATTTAGAAATATAGGATTTTTTTTATTCCAATGTGACCATCTAACCTTTTTTTTTTTGAAAAGTTTGGTGAAACTCCATTATACCCTCAATTAGTCAATTCTATTATTTTTTTGTTCAAAAACCTCTAATTCATATAGAGGTTATCCTTTTCTTTTATAAAAATAATATATATATATATATATATATATATATTACAAACCCATAAAATCTGAAATTTAAAAAATAAAAACCATAGCCAATTAAAATAAAATGGTAAAAAACAAAAATTATAAATCATCAAAAAATGTAAATTATTGGAAAATATTTTCAAAAATGTATATTTAATTTTATGCATATATAATAACACAAATGATAAAAACAATCTTGCCAAACGAAAAACAATATAAAAACAATATATTGAGGGTATTGAAAAAAAAACTTAAGAGAAGAGGAAGAAGAAAGTGTTGAAATAAAATTGTAAAAATCAAAAATTAGAAATCGACAAAACGTATAAATTATAGAAAAAAATATTTTTCAAAAATATATGTATTTAATTTTATGCATATATAAGAACAAATTAAAAAAAAAAGTGCCTAACAAAAAAATTAGAAAAACTTAAATTGAGGGTATAAAAAATAATTGAAAAACACTTAAGTGTAGAGAAAGAAAAAAGCGTTGAAATAAAATCGTGAAAAAAAATTATAAATTATCAAAATAATATAAATTATAGGAAATATATATATATAATTTTATGCATATATACGAACAAAAATTATAAAAAATGCCGAACAAAATAAATTATAAAAAATTAAATTGAGGTATTGAAAAAGAAACTAAATGAAGAGAAAGAATAAAACGTTGAAAGAAAATCGTGAAAAACAAAATTATAAATTTTCAAAACAAAATAAATTATAGGGAAAATGTTTTCAAAACAAAAATATATATATATATATATATATTTAATTTTATGCATATATACGAATTTACATATATTAAGATTTAATTTCTTTAATTTTATATTCAGTTTCTATCTCTAACAGAATTTCAAAAAAAATTCAGAATGTGTATAACAAGGCATTGACATCGTTTTTAATATTCGTAACATCAAAGGACTTCAGATACACTGGACATGCTGGAGAATAAGCAATAAAAACAACCAGATCAGGGCCTTAATGGTCAACCCACACATAAGATGATTCATCATATGATCGCCCACAAATCTTTAATCTTATTCACATGTTCTTGCACTTCCCTCAATTATTCTTGGAGGAACATGGAGTATCCGACTACTACAAACTTGGTAAAGAAAAACCAGAGCTAACCAAATTTATTAACTCAAGTACTTCAAGTTTGGAACTCTTGGTCGAGTTGAATGTCTCATGACCGGTTATGTACTTTCTCTGACTCCATCGTTTGCACATTCAGCTTCAATAACGCACACTTCTCCTAATTCAACAAATTTCTTCTCCAACTCTTCTTCCTCTTTCTAATTCACCAACAAAAGCTCATGATTTATCTTCCTCAATTTCAACATTTCTCTTATCATCTATGGTCTTCTTCATCTCCTCAAACATCTTCATATACTTCTCCTTTTCATTTTTCTCTCTCACACAATCCTCAAGCAACTGTGCGTTTTTCACCTCAGTTCTTTAGTCTTGCTCTCAAGATGCAATTTAAAAAACTCATACGTTTCTTCTACAAGCTTCAATTTTTCTTGAAGAAACTCATAATCTTTCTGTAGAAGCTCATGATTCTCCTTTAAGATCTCCTGCTCTAGTGTTAGTTTTGTCTCGACCAAAAATATATGTTCTTCTCTGGTTTGTCTGAACCTGAAACAACAATAGACCCTTAAAATTAAATGTTATAACCAAATTAATATAAAATCGAATATCTGCATCGCAATTGGTTATCTTTCAATATACTAGTATTAGTAGATTGTGTCAATAGTTACACCATACAAAGACATTATCAATTCCTAGAAAGAAAGATTGGATTAAAAATTGGTAGTATTTTCTTTACAATTGGTCTTTACACCATATAAATTGATAATGGATTAAAAATTGGTAATGGATTAAAAAGTGGTAGTATTTTCTTTACACCATAAAAAATTTATAGTTTTAAATAATCCAATTGTAAAGAAAATACTACCAATTTTTAATCCAACCTTTCTTTCTAGGAATTGATAATGTCTTTTTATGGTGTAACTATTGACACAATCTACTAATACTAGTATCTTGAAAGATAACCAATTGCGACGCAAATACTTGTTTTTATATTAATTTGGTTATAACATTTAATTTTAAGGGTCTATTGCTGTTTCTGGTTCAGACAACCCAGAGCAGAACATATATATTTGGTCAAGAGACAAAACTAACACTAGAGCATGAGATCTTAAAGGAGAATCATGAGCTTCTACAGAAAGATTATGAGTTTCTTCAAGAAAAACTGAAGCTTGTAGAAGAAACGTATGAGTTGTTTAATAATTGCATCTTGAGAGCAAGACTAAAGAACTCGAGGTGAAAAACAAACAATTACTTGAAGATTGTGTGAGATAGAGAGAGATGAAAAGGAGAAAATTATGAAGATGTTTGAGGAGATGAAGAAGGGCATAGAGGATAAGAGAAATGTTGAAATTGATGAATTGAGGAAGATAAATCAGGAGCTTTTGTTGGTGAATAAGAAAGAGGAAGAAGAGTTGGAGAAAATGGAGAAGAAATTTGTTGAATTATGAGAAGTCTGCGTTATTAAAGCTGAATGTGCAAGTGATGGACTCGGAGAAAGTACATAACTGGTTATGAGACACTCAACTCGACCAAGAGTTACAAACCTGAAGTACTTGAGTTCATAAATTTGGTTAGCTCTGGTTTTTCTTTAGTGAAATTGCTTTTCTGTTTCAATTGTTGTTTCAGTTACTAACGAAAGACTTGGGTCTCTCTCATGTTGAGGAACCATCTTTCCCATTTTCCCAATTACCAAGTTTGAAGGAGTGGGATACTCCACATTCAGTTTCTTCTTCGTATTTTTATTCATTACATTATAAGTTTGCAAAATATATTATTTTATATTGTTATTAGTTTATTCTTTGAGGATTAAACTTTATCACCTGGGATCTGATGGTGAAGATGAATGATTTGGCATAACTCTGTTTATATGAATTGAATTTCTCTATATGAAGTTTTATTTCATTAGTTATGTTTAGTGTTATAAGAAGTATTACTTTCCTATGATCTTTAAGTACTTTGATTTTAAACTATGTTATGTTCGTTTACTCTAATGTTTATTGAATATTTATTCCCAGAGAATTTCTACTAAATCAATAACTGAATCAGTTACTACCTAACCATTCAGTACGAACTTCCAAAAACTCATATTAGAGACATATGAACTAACCTTGTGTGGATCTTGAGTGTATAGTGATGCATTCGTCATCCTCTTCATTGGCAATGTAGGCTCAGTATAAGTTTGCCAACATAGAAGAACAATCTTTAAGTTAATAAGATTTTGGAGAACATTTAGAAAATCATCAAATGTATATAAATTGAAAGTTGCATAATACAGCAACAAATGACATTGAAATCGATAAGGACTTGTTATTTATATTTGACCTATTCCAAAATTTACAAGTTACAGAAAATGCATAACCTGATTCATTTCTATTATCCATCATGTGGCTATAAGACATAGAAATTGAGAAGCAAATTAACCAAATTATGCAATCAATTTCAGATTTCTAACACATGAATACCTATTTCAAAACCCTAGAAACAATAATCAATATAGTCTTATATTTCGATTAACAAGATTTAAGTTCAATTTTAAAACTTAATAAATTTCAAAACAACAACAGTGCATTTTTTTTAAATGTAACAAATTTCAAATAACAACAGAGCATGACTTCTAACCTTCATGGTGGAGAAGAAGATGATGAAATTGAAGAGTCTCTAGAAGATGAAATTGAAGAGTCCGTAGAGACGACGATGGAGTAATTTCTGAATTTCTTTTCAACGTAGAAGATGGTCATGATTTTTGACTCGAATCGTGATTTCTATCGTCAAATTGACTTTTTGTTTTGAGAAGATTAGGGATTTTGTTTGCTTCTTTTTTCTTTATTCAACAGTATTAATATTTTTTTGTCATCTAAAAATTTGAGTTTTGTTTTTATCTTCACTTTGGGTCATGTGAAATATGGTACATATCCATTAATTATTGACATAGTTTTTTGGCTTATGTATAAAATTTTCTTAACAGATTTTATATAATAATAATATTTTTAATTATTTAAAAAACAAAAAATAGATTCGGATATCTAGAGTTTTTCATAGATATCCGGATCCGGATCTGGATATCAAAACTATAGATCCGACCACCTAAAACCCCGGATATCCGGATCCGTCCAAGGCCTACTCTCAAATTATAATCAAACAATTAAAATACAGAATATTGCAAATAGTTTCATCTAAAAAACACAGGAATCAAAATAATCCTGAATTTAATAAGAAAAATGATGAAATTGAGAAGGGAATAGAGATCTTACAAAGGAGGAGAATCTGGATCCAAAGAGTTTAAACAAGGAAGATCTAGGCGATGGAAATGGAAAAAAACCTTAAGAATCGGAGAAAGAGATGAGGAAATAAACCAATTAGCAAAGAAACAAGAAGAAGAAGGAGAAGAAAACGAGAGAGAGAAATGAAGTTACCTACGATTTCTTCGAAAGATAATAAGTTATCGGTGATATCGAGAGAGCACGTCGGTGATGTTGAGAAAAACGACGATTTCGTCGAGAGAGTGTTATTAAGAGAGGGTAAGATTTTTTTTGTTTTTTTTACGAGTTGGTATATAGTAAAATTGTTATGTCTTTTAGTATTTTTCAATTTCATATTTTATAGGTTTGTAATATGTATATATATTATTTATTAAAAAAACCTCTTTTAATTCAATTTTTTTGGAATTAAGGGTATAATAGAGTTTCTAATACTTCAAAGCATATTTCATCAAAGTTTTTTTAAAAAAAATATAGATGGTCAAGTTGAATGAAAACATCCTAAAAATTTCCAAATTTTCCATAAAACTTTAGTCATTAATCTTTTTAGATTTTATTATTTATTGGTTAAGCACGGAATAAACACACCGTTAACAAACAAACAAACAAAAAACCTCTACTTCATCACATTCCTTTGCGAAAGGAAGAAGATGAAGCTAAAATGGGATTCAATCTCTATGTTTCAGCAAAATACATATCTGATAAAACTCGTCTCTGCTACTCTTATAACTTTTCTCGCTTTTCGTTTCTTTATCTTCCGCTTCGGCCAATTTTCCCCAGTTCAAGTGTCGGTCAATGGAAACTCCGATCCTCAGGTTTCGCCGCTGTCGGTTATCTTATCGGATAACGAAGATATAATTCCCGGAGGTAACTTTACATTACGGTTTCGCTGTGAATTTGCCATTATTACAGTTTGTTAAACTTGTTTTTCTGGGGAATGTTCGGAGATCTACGGATTTAAAGAGAGTCTCCAATTTTTGTTAATTTGTTAGATTTGTAATGTTATGATTTGATGATTCGAATGGAGCTTATGTGAAAGTTTTTCTAACCTTAGTCAAATTGTTTCTCATCTTTGGATTCAAACCTTTTGTGATAATTTGATCATTTGGTTCAAGCTTTTCTCAAATGTGATGGTTTTGATTCGTTTGTTTGAATCCATTCCCAGTATTTGATCTCTTAGTGAGGTTTTATGAATGTTTCTGCAGCTATCTAATCCAGAATTTCTTTGTTTTGTTTGTTGTATTAGATATTGAGGTGGAGAAGTGTGATCTTTTCACTGGGAAATGGATCAAAGACCCTTTGGGACCAATCTACACAAACAAAACCTGTGGTATTGTTGTAGATGCTCACCAGAATTGTATAACCAATGGCCGACCTGACTCTGGTTTTCTCTACTGGAAATGGAAGCCTAACGATTGCTCCTTGCCTCGCTTTGATCCTAAAAGGTTTTTGCAACTTATGAGGAATAAGTCTTGGGCTTTAATTGGTGACTCCATTTCACGTAATCATGTCGAGTCTTTGCTTTGCATGCTCTCTACAGTAAGGTTCTTAACTGTTGCTTGCTATCTATGTATTTGCAGACTTGAAAAAGATATATGATTTGTAAACGAAAAGGATTGTTTTCTTTCGTGTTTCAGGTTGAAAAACCGGTTGAAGTGTATCATGATGAGAATTATAGATCAAAGCGTTGGCATTTTCCTTCATACAACTTCACAATATCCAACATTTGGTCACCATTTCTCGTTCAAGCTGCCATTTTTGAAGACTCAAATGGTGTCTCTTCAGCTGCAGTCCAGCTTCACCTTGACAAACTCGACAATACATGGACTGATCTGTTTCCGAGCCTTGACTATGCGATCATCTCTTCAGGGGAATGGTTTCTGAAAACCGCAGTGTACCATGAGAATGCTAATCCCGTCGGATGTCATGGCTGTCCAGAAAGTTCGAACATGACAGATTTAGGATTTGACTATGCTTACAATACATCGTTGCGCCATGTTATGGACTTCATCGCGAAATCTAAAACTAAAGGCATGATCTTTTTCCGGACTTCGATACCTGATCACTTTGAAAATGGGGAATGGCATAACGGAGGGGCCTGTAAGAAAACAGAACCAGTGAGCGAGGAGGAGGTCGAGATGAAGGTTCTGAACAGGATCTTAAGGGATGTTGAGATTAGTCAGTTCGAGAGAGTGGTTATGGAGATGGATCAGGAGAGTGGGAATCTAAAGCTTCTGGATTTTGCTGGAATGTTGCTGACTCGACCCGATGGACATCCCGGTGCATACCGAGAGTTTAGACCATTTGATAAGGACAAGAACGCCAAGGTACAGAACGATTGTCTACATTGGTGCTTGCCTGGTCCCATTGATTACTTGAACGATGTCATATTGGAGATCATAGTGAGTGATCGAACCGTGAAATAACCTGTATGATTGTATCTTTAGTGATGGCTGAATTGGATGAATTAAAAATACCATTTGGTCTCTATCATGTAAATTGGTAAGATTGAAGAGGTGGTTCACAGTAAAAATTTCCGGTGAACTGGAAGATCCCCTAGAGGAATTGAACATCGGTTCGATTCAAGAAAGCTATTAAGATGAATCAATTTTTGTAAAGCAGAGTTTTGCTGAAACATTGTTTGTGGTTTTTTCTATATGTTCAAAAGCAAGAGGTTGTGGACATATGAGTATTAAAAAAACTGCGTTCTAAACCGGATAAGTAAATTGGTTTGGTCTTGTTAGTAAGTTGGTTTGGTTTAATTAAAAATACTTTTTAAAAGTTAAAACGGTCATAATACGTAAACTGGATAAGCCTCGGACGTCAAGCGTCTCTTAAATCCACAAAAGTATCAGATTTTGAATTTCGAAATTTTGACCGTTGGGTCTTCTTCCTATATAAACCCCACGAACGACTCTGAGGCTCTCTTACTCATAAACCCTAAATTCTAAGATCTCCATTTCTCAGAATCCTAACCACTCTTGCTCAATCTCTCTTAACATGGCGACAGTTTCTGATCCTGCTCCGGCGAAGAAATCCAGAAACAGTAGAAAGGCGTTGAAGCAGAAGAATGAGATCGTGGAGTCAACGTTGTTATCGCCGGTCTCAGCCAAGGGAAAAAAAGCGAAGTCGTTCGAGAAAGATCTGATGGAGATGCAAGCGATGTTGGAGAAAATGAAGATCGAGAAGGAGAAAACTGAGGATTTACTGAAGGAGAAGGACGAGATCCTGAGGAAGAAGGAAGAGGAACTTGAGACGAGGGACGTAGAGCAGGAGAAACTTAAGGTGGAGTTGAAGAAACTGCAGAAGATGAAGGAGTTCAAGCCTAACATGGTAAAGATTTCTAGATCAAGCTCTGGTTAAAGATGATCTTTGAGACAAAATTCAGAAAATCTGGTAATCATATGTGTTATTGAGCTTGTTGATGGTTAAAATTGCTGGATAGAAGTTTAAGCTTAGATTTGAGACTTAGTTTTCTCACAGAGACTGTAGATTACTACTAAAGTTGATGCATGAATGGTTCTTTGAATCCTCCGTTACAGATCTATGGTTTGTTCAACTTGCATGAGATTGGATTGATGATTTAATTTTCGTTCAAAATCGAATGTTCAAATGATCGTTGTCTGTCTGTTTTAGTTACATTTCTCTGCTTATCTGTGAACAAGGTGATTGATTTGGGAATATTGCTTTTCAGAGTTTCGCTTTCAATCAATCTTTGACACAAACTGAAGAAGAAAAGAAGGGAAAGAAGAAGAAGAAGGATTGTGCTGAAGTAAAGAGACCATCAACACCGTACATCTTGTGGTGCAAGGATAATTGGAACGAAGTCAAGAAGCAAAATCCAAATTCTGACTTCAAGGAGACTTCGAACATTCTCGGTGCTAAGTGGAAGATTCTTAGTGCAGAAGAGAAGAAGCCTTACGAGGAGAAGTACAAAGCAGATAAGGAAGCTTATCTCCAGGTTATTACTAAGGAGAAGCGCGAGAGGGAAGCCATGAAGCTTCTTGACGATGAGAAAAAGCAGAAAACTGCAATGGAACTGCTTGATCAATATCTTCACTTTGTGCAGGAAGTTGAACAAGACAACAAGAAGAAGGCCAAGTAATAATACTGATTCCACCATTTTAATTGAGAGCTGATGATCTTTAGGAAGATAACTGACTGCAATTCTCGTTTTATAGGAAGATAAAGGATCCCCTGAAGCCTAAACATCCCATATCTGCTTACTTGATCTATGCAAACGAGAGGAGAGCTGCTTTACGAGAAGATAACAAAAGTGTAATTGAGGTAAGTAAAGAATTTGGAGATGTCTTTTTTCAATGTCATCTGAAACTGTTGAAGCTAATTTGTGTGGATGAATGTTGAGTATAGGTCGCTAAGTTGACTGGAGAAGAGTGGAGGAACTTGTCGGAGGAACAAAAGGCTCCCTACGATAAGGTCTGGTTCCATACTCTTCATAGCCATTGTTGTGTCAAGAAGTGAAGTAGTTTAAAGATTTTCTAACGTATGTATGAGTATTCTGGAATATTTGTAACAGATTGCAAAGAAGAACAAGGAGATATATCTGCAAGAAATGGAAGGATATAAAAGGTCAAAGGAAGAAGAAGTCATGAGCCAGAAGAAAGAAGAAGAGGAACTCATGAAACTCCATAAACAAGAAGCTCTTCAACTTCTCAAGAAGAAGGAGAAAATCGATAATATCATTAAGGTTTACTAACTTACTCAAAATGACTTGAGCTATTTTGAGCTAAGTCACAGTCACTAAACAATACATGTTCTTGCAGAAGGAGAAAGAGACGACAAAGAACAAGAAGAAGAACGAGAATGTTGATCCTAACAAACCCAAAAAGCCTGCTTCTTCTTTCTTTCTCTTCTGGTATACTTTAAAACTCTGAAAATACAACACAATCAGATCAAATCTCAAATCTTTTCTCACTGTTTTGTATAAAAAAAATTTACAGCAAAGACGCAAGAAAGAGTTTGTCAGAAGAGCATCCTGGGATCAACTATTCAACTCTTACCGCTCACATTTCATTGAAATGGAAGGTATATAAATCATCAAAATCTTAATCCAAAATGAGTATGATTTTATCATCGTTGATTGTGAAATTTAATTTTGGGGGAAATAATGTTGTTGTAGGAACTTGGTGAAGAAGAGAAACAAGTTTATAATGAAAAAGCTGTGGAATTAATGGAAGCTTACAAGAAAGAAGTGGAAGAGTACAATAAGACCAAGACTACATCTTCGTAGACTAACTCAGTAGTAGAAAAAAAATGAGAATGTTCAAGTTTACTCATATTGAACATCTCTCTCTATGCAAAAATGACTCTGCTTTTATAAAATTTTAGGATTTCAACATTAAGGTTTGTTTCTGATTATTCTACAATTAGTAGATTAATTAAACCAGTTTTTAATTATCAAGTTAAAATGTTTTTCTTTCTTTTCTAGTCACTATGTTTAATCTAATCGTGTAAAAAAGTGGGGAAACCCGTATCAATCTGGGCCGTTGGATCGAAAGGAAAACATTTTAACTTGATAATTAAAATATCAATCTGAAAACCAACGTTGGGCCGTTGGATCGAAAGGAAAATCAACGTCGAAAATCGGGGAACTTCCAGTTGAAGTGTTAGTGGAGGTCAATCCGATGAAATCCAACGGACCAGAGCTTCCCACGTGGCCAAACGTTCCACCGTTGCTGAAATCTCCGGTGATGGACTCGAAAGAGTAAAACGGCGCCGTGACAGGGAATGAGAAAGCGTCGCCTTCAAGCCCGTCGGTACGTACAGTAAGATTGGTCCTGAGATTGTCGAGGAGGTCATTTTGGTAATTTACAACTGTGGGTTTTGGTTTAGTTTCTCGTTTCTCTGGAGGAGGAGGTGGGATCCCGTGTTCACACGTGTGTTTTCCTCTGTATGTCACCTCGAAGATCGTTGGATCACCGTCCGATCTTTGGACTTGTTTCGTAGCCCAACAGTACTGCGTGTTACGAAACGTACATCTGTAATAACTCCTGCAGCATAAAGACAAAAACATTAGTCGATTAATTAAAATAAACATATGTAATAATAACTCCTGCAGAAAATAAACATAACTAAGCTTGTTTATTTCCGGCTAATTACCCAATTTTTTTGGATAAGGTGAAATTGAAATAGTTAATTTGGATAATGAAAATTTATTAAATATATAAAATGATCAATCATTAAAAATTACATAAACTTATCCAAAATTATAATGTAAAGTCCTTAAACATGATTATGATGATGATGAATGATTACCTTGGATATTTGGCGCGCAAAATGTCTTTCTGGCCATATTTTCTCCAGCTGAAGATATCATCATGAGGTCCATCGAAGCCTCTCTCTGGGCTAATTCTCACTTGCTCTGTCCATTTTGGCAACAGCTTCCTGCAGATTTTCATATCCTTAATTAAAATTCTCATAATTTTTTTAATTTATTCATTTTCTAATTGTGGCAAATTTTAATAATATTTCTTAAACTATTAAAATTCTAGTAGATTTTTTTCTTAAGTTGATTTTTCTCTTCCTAAAAAGCCCAATTCAAGTTCAAATTTTTACCTCTTTTTAGAACTGAAGTTGGGATCAAAGGCCTCTTCGCTTCTAGGACTTTCGGTAATTGACACCGGAGATTCAGGAATCTTACCGGAATTAGCTACCAAATCAACAGCGAGCTCCGCGGTCTCCGTCATTGGATTGTATGAGCCGTTTAGCATCAAAATAGCTTTCTCGTATGAAGAAACGCACTGATGTAAGAGAGTCTCCTTCATCTCTGTCGTTAAACATGAAGAAGAAGACGAAGATGATGGCGATGGTGAAGCCTGGAGTTGCTTTGCCGCATTTAGTCCACGAATCAGCTCGCTTAACAAATTCTTGTGCTCCCAATTCATCATTTCCATAGTATCTCACCAAAAGGGTAATTTGGTCACTTTTAAGCCCCGGTTCGCCTACGATCGCTTCACGGTGACCGGAGATACTTAACAACGGTACAGTTATGATATTCTTGATGACATTGAAAGGAAGAAATGTGATGTTTATAGAAGAAGATACTTTAAACTTATTATAGTAAGGTTTAAGATTTAGAACATATGATTGAGGCTTAGGAGAAAAAGGTGAGAGTTTTGATAATTTTGATGATGAGATTTTTGAGAGTTGTGGCTAGATGAAAGTGTGTTATTTTGGAATTTAAAGACTTTGAATTTGATTTGAGTGAAGAATGTGTTTGAAGGTTTGACCAGGTTTTCAATTTATTAAATAAAGAGGAAAAAAGATTCAAAGTTGAGAAAAGTCTTTGGTCTTCATTAAGAAGTATACAGTTCTCTGTTTCTAAGTGGTGGTGTTTAGTGAAGGTCAAATGCTGACCAATTCAAATTTAGTTTGATTTTAGTTTAACGAAGTTAATTAGTTATATAAATCAAGTGGTTTACTAAATATTTTATGTTTAAGGGATATAAATAACGGTACCTTTCAATGGACCCTTTCAATATATGCCTTTGTGGAAGAAGTGATTAAGGTTCTTTTCAATATTTATTTGCAAAAAGTATTGTAGTTGCATATTTTATAATTTTGTAACAACCATTTTCTGTATCTTACTTTCGTTATTCTGTGCAACTTATTCATGTAATAACAAACTAATGTGTATAAACTATGGTTATAATTTATGTATAAATTAATTATTGGTATCGTTTTCCAAATCAAATCTGACTAATCAGGAGCGAACATGCCTTTGTGCATGATTTTTTTCGTAAGTCTATCTTGGGCAAATTATTCAGGTCACACACGAATTTATATAGTAGATGCTAAGTCACTATTTAGTTGACTAATGAACAAAATCAGGATAAGCCAATTAATAAGTTCAACTTATTTTGACACTCTAATTTCTAACTTTAAGGGATGTAGAGAAATTATTCCATATTTTTCAAAAAAATAATATTAACCATAAATGGTTAAATCCTTTTAAAGTGAGTCGACTCATATAGTCATATATTTGTACAAGATCGTAGAAGAAGGTTTCTGCCGACCAAGTCCATCGTCAAAAGTATAAAATGAAAATTAAGACTAGAGAAGTTCCATCTTAAATTCCATCTCTAATATGTAACTTTATTTCCATCAATTGATATTTTTTATTGGATTTGGAATAGTAATTTTTGTATAAAATATTAAAAATATATTTGATGGAACCATCGCAAAACAAGCAAGTTTACATGCCAACGATACGAGCACAAGGTCTTTTAGCTGCATCACAACCACAATCATGAAAATCACTCATATACACTGCATTCTAGACCTAATTACCCATGATCCAACGATGATGAGATGACAAGATGATTCTATAAATATGCTCAAGGATAATGACAAAAATGTCGCAATATTTTTTTATTTGTTAGTTAAATTTTTTGGTTGTATTTCACTATCAAAAACCTGATTACATAATTAGTAAAGAAACAAAAGAAAAAAAAATGCACGCCAAAGCAACATATAGCCGGCTTAATAAGGAGAGGGTTCCTTGGAACCACATGCAGGGACAGTCAAATATATTTAGAATCATGTGCCAAAAAAGAAAATATTGTGGATTTTTTATACTAAAAAAATAAAAATTGACTTTTAAAGTTACCTAATTTTTTTTAAATCTTTAGTATTTGCTCCACTTGTTCATGTCCAAATCTGCATCTAACCACAAGGTATATACATATATATGTATACAATATCAGTTACTTGTTCTCTGTAAGGGAGTATTTAAAAAGATCCTGAAATTTTTCTAAATGAGATTGGCAATTAAAATAGAGCATAAATACATTTAAAATCAGGTAAGGTATTTCCATGTTTCTTGGTTTTGAGAGTGTATTAATGCTACAGTAACGACAAATTTATTTGGTATTTATGTTCTGTATACGTAATACTATAATGTCATCAACAAAATGAATAAAATAAGATAGATTTAAAATCTTTGGACAATGATTGAACTGAACCTTTCAATATAATAAGGGGAAAAAACTTGAGAGAATAAAATTAGAAAAGATGAGTCCATGGATTTGACCGAAGACATTTCAAACCTCATTCCGCGTATCCTTTTTCTCTCTTTTCAATTTTATTTTACTTATTCGGTTTTACTTACTTTTTTGTTTATGACGTTACCAAAAGTGACGTCACCTTTTAAATGTAAACTAGAGAGTACCCGTTTGTCACAAAGTTTTGGTTACTTAATTAGCATATCTTGCAATATTTTTATAAGTTAAATACAAAGGAAAACACACAAAAATGACAATGACTTTCGGAAACTGCCACAAACCAAAAGCCCCTCGGAAATAGCTACTTTTGTTGTTGTAACAAGACGTTATTGTCCTCCTTCCAGAGCAGACGTCAGCATCTTTATTTGGCCGAGTCATTTAATAGAAATTTCAATTTCGTTCCCGTTTGTCATTTAAATTACCTCGTCTTTTAAGTAAATTATCAGTCCAGCCGCTGCAATTTTGGATCCTCATCTGCGTTCACAAATTCTGCTTCATGTTTATCTTTTTCGAGACCTTTGCTTCAACCAAGTCTGCATCTAGATTTTCCTAATTTAACAAATTACTCCGCCTTTATTGAATGTTAATGTTGTTTGTACTTTCTTGTTTTAAACTTCTCATATGCGCCTGTCTGTTTTTGTTTCACACTCATCCTCACCACTATTTACTTCATGATATATTCAATGTGCCTTCCTATTTTCTTTGTGTACTTCATTTACATTCTATTTTACGTTGATGTGTGCCAGTTTTCCTATTTCCTTGTCCAATTTTATATTTTTTCGGTTGTTGTTTTCACTACTTAAGATCCTGCCTATGTTACCTTACGTTCCTCTACATTTTCTTATGAGTTGTTGCCATCTTTGTACTTTTTTATTTTAAACTTTTCATACTCGCCTCTGTCTTTTTAGTTCCATAGACATCCTCTTCATTCTTTCCTTTATGCTATTGTCATTGTACCTTTCTTGTGTTCTCTGTTACTCTAACTGAACTTCTATTGTCCTTGTATGTATTCCAGTTTTTCCATCTATTTGGCCATTCTTTTGTGATGCTTTGGTTTCCTCTATCATGTTACTTCTCTTCTATGGTTCCTATGCTTTCATAATAGTCAATGTCGCTGCCTATTTTCTCTATGTACTTAATTTACATTATATTCTACTTTGATGTGTACCAGTTTCCCCATTTCCTTGTTCATTGTTATATTTATTCCAGTTGTTGTTTCCACTACTTAAGGTCCTGCCTATGTTACCTGCTATGCCTCTACATTTTCTGATGATTTGTTCCCATATTTGTACTTTATTGATTTTAAACTTTTCATACTCGCCTCTGTCTTTTTAGTTCATAATTTTACTATAATCTTTCCCCTTAGTCTTCTCCATTACTTAGTTTACAGTCCCACCCCGGCACTCGGTTCCATAGTTTCCCGTCTGGTCAATGCCCTTAGTTCGACTTATAATTAGATTCGGTTTCCTATTTCTACTTTGGCCTGTCTACTAATTTTCACCTTTTATGTGTTTCCTGTTATTTTTCAATTTATGTACAATATTGTTTCATTCACGTGTTTATCTTGTCCTCTATGTAATATCACCTTAACCGCTTACTTTGTCCATCAGGCCATATCGTCCAGCTTACTATAACAGAGTCATTCTCTTACTCCCACTTCTTCGTCCTTACCATGCATAATTTACATTCATTAACCAGTTTCTTATGTGTTCTTAAACATGCACCCACAAACAACAAAATAATTTCACTACCATCTCCATTACGCTATGTAAGGAGGCCTTTCCCTAGTTTTGTTTCGCCTTTGCAATTACAAAAAACTTAACTTATTGCAAGACGCCCCCAAAAGTTTCCTGTCCACCATCCTTTCTTAATCGATGCAATTTCCTTCACATTGTGGTATAACTTCCCGAATCCATATGTACACCCCAAAAAGCATATTATATAACAATTAAAGTAACTACTTTTCCCCCTGCTATTACATTCTCTTCTTACACAATGTTTTACTTACTCTGTCACAGTAGTCCGTTCTTGCATGTCGCCCTATTATGACCAGATTGAAAGCATTTGCAGCAACGGTTTGGTCCTGTGCGTCCCTTCTTATAAATCTACAAATGAAAATGCCTCTTATTATTATCAATTCATAGTTCCAGTACCTAAACCCATATTTTATCTGCTCGTATCTTACTACACTCTCTCTAACCGATGGTATCCTCCGCTTCCTTGGACGTTCTGGTGCTTGTGTAGTTTCTGGTGGGAGTAAGTCTGAATTCACAACCTCTGGTGGGAACCGGCATCACGATTCTACTGTATGCGTTCCTCCAGCACTCTGTCTTGTAATAATCATCTACAAGCATTGTGATGTCCGCTCCTAAGTGTCTTGCTGCAACCATTCCATGGGTGCAGGGAAATCCAAGGATATCAAACCTTTTGCAGGTGCAACTCTTTCGCAGGTCCACTTTGAAGGTCACACCAGTTTATGTACTAATTTGATATATGTCACGTGATGCAGGTGCAACAACTTACCCACCTGACTTGACCAGATTTTTCCTAAGTATTTTGTCCACCTCTAGTATCTTTCCGTCCATTCGCTGATGCGCTTTAATGTGGGGTGAAAACCACTTCCAACAGTAAAGCTTTCGTATCATAGTCTTTTTTATGATGTTCTAGAGGAGTCAATGAAAGCTTAAATTTTTCCATGTGTACATATAACAAATTAAATGAATCTCACATTAAGTCAAGATTCGTCCGAATCAATCTGAATTGAAGAAGACCGATAATTATTTTTCACACACAAGCAGCCATGCACATTTTTTAGATAACTAGAAACTTTATGAAATCTATTGGCAAATCCAATTTTTTTTTAACACGTACTTTAAATTAAATATATTATTCCATGTGATATATCACCTTTTAGAATGCGCATAATTTTTTTGAACTTATAATATACTAACAATAATTTCTGTATATTTAAAATAAAGTCTATAAAGCATTTGTTTTTGTAAATCCATATAATGACATGATAAAAACCCTAGTAAAAACTAGATAGCATTTGGTAAATAAAAATATCTTTATATATATATAATAAACATATATTATATATTGTATAAAATCTGACATGGCCGGAAGTCCCATCAAACACCGTTTAATCATGAGTTGTTTACTTGTTCTCAATAAAAATAATATATAGTTTGGTAAAGTTAACCGCTTCTACATTAATATGGATTTTTTTCCATTTTTACTTATTCATGAATATGACTATTTCAGTATTTTGTGTCATGAAATGTATTAATGCAAACGTGTATGTAGATGATTGGATATAAAATGATAATAACTTATCTTAGAGATAATTTGTGAATTCATATATTAAAAATGAACATAACTATTTTAGTCAATATAAAAATAAAATTAAAAACCCCCAATACTAAGTTTTTTCCTTAAAATAAATTGTGTGTGATTTTCACATATCACTCTAATATTTGTTTAAGTTATGTACTTTGTTAAACATTAAAGACTAAAAACTACGAAATGTTTTTTTCTTTCCAAAATGACTAAACTTCTTCAAACAAAATTAAAATAACATAACTGAGTTAAAGCTAAAACTTTTAATTATTAAAAAAATTAACAAAAAAAAAAAGACAACATTAGTTTTATTTTATTTTTTGAAATACAGAAAAAAAAACAAATGCAAACAATTGACCACTTCACTCGAAAACTCCTTTGTCTAACTAAGAATTATTGTTGATGTAAGGAGACAAAGCACTGGTGGCGGAGGTGGTGATGGTAGGCATGTGACCGGTGGTAGCAGAATCAACGGATGGTTGTTGATGGTAGTTGTAGTTGTTGCCATCCATGAAAGGAATGCTTGCATGCTCTCCAACATAACCCATTTGCTGAGGATATCCCATCACTGGATTCATGAAAATTTGTTGTTGAGTCGGGTACTGATGCGAGTGAAGATTCGGATTAAGGCCCAAATCAAAATTCAAATTCATACCATGCATCTGATTAACTAAATTCATAGGAACCTGATATTGAATCAGTTCCTGCTGATTTTGATTCATGTTCAGATATTGAGTTTGATCATAAGAAGCAGCAGGAACATAGTGTTGACCAGACTCATGCGTTACCGCGGCAGCATCTGTAACAACAAGAGGATTAGCACCTGTAACAGCAGCAAGAACATTGTGTGGAACCATCCCATGCTGATTTTGATTCATATTCATATTTTGATATGGAATAGGATTAAAATATTCAACAGGAGCAGTTATCGCGGCTGTACCCGCAACAACAGAAGGATTCACACTCGCTACTGCAGCGGGAAGCGGAGGCAAAGAAGAAGAAGACTCGCCATTTTCTGTAAGGTACGGATGGATGGAAGAAGAAGACTCACCATTTGTTCTAAGGAACTCGGCCCTTGCATGAAGCTGATCGATATAATTTTGAGTATAAAAACTCAGATTTTGAAGATCTACTAGTTCATGTTGAGATGTATTCTTGCCTTCGAGACAATCAAACATGGACTGTCTTAGAAGAGATTTTTGATTCTCTTGAGTCAGCTTATTTAGTTTTGCTTCTTCTTTTGCGATTTTTGCCTGCAAGTATGTCGCATGATCCACCATCTTCTTGTCTCGTTCAATCTCTGGAACCTCCAAGAACTTCGAAATCACCTCTTGGACACCTTGCATTGATGGCCACATCTCCGGAACCGGCGTGTCTGGACTGTAAATGACCGCACAGGCTTGAACATCACAAAGAGTCGTGATTTCATCGAGTTTCTTCATCAACCCTTTCTTCCTCCTCATGAATGATGCTTTCCTTGATTTTTTATTAGCTATGAATGCTAGCTTAAACTTTGACCTCGGCATTATTTTTTTTTTGCTTTTTGTTTTGTGTTTTTTTTTTTTTACTTTGTTGGTACTGATTGAATAGGAATATGCACAGAACTGTTTATATAGAGCCACGAAAGAGTGATGTTTCATGTGAGCCATTCAATTTTTGTATAAGTTATAGCCATTCAATTTTTGTATATTTTCATTTACAGTCATTCACTTTGATGGATTCACTGTACTTTATATGTGTAGCTGGTGTATTTACATATATTTTGTTTTTTTTGCTAAGAGTAATTTATCTTCATATATTACTCTCATTTGTCTCTACTTTTAAATGTATAATATATCGTCAATGTAAATATAAATTCGTGGATTATGAAATTTCAAACAAATGGTTATATACATAAAGATTATTTTGAGGTAGAATGTTACACGAAATATTTTTGATAAAATAATAGATATATTATAAAATGGAATAAATCTTACATGGCCGGAAGTTATATATGGTATTAAAACCATGAGTTGTTTACTTGTTTTCATTAAAAAGAAATTATAATTAGGTAGAATTAACCGTTTTGTACATTAATATAATATTTTTTCTATTTGTACTTATCATGAACATGAGTATTTTGTGTCTTAAGAATGGATTGATGCATACGTGTATTCAAATGGTTGTATACAAATGGTTGTATTCAAATGGATTGATGCATTTATCTTAAAGATAATTTATGAACCAACTCATATATTATAAATTTTGGGAGATTTTTTTCCTTTTAAGTCAAAATAAAAGGTTCAAAATGTAATTAGGTAGAATTGACCGTTTTGTACATAAATACAATTTTTCTATTTTTACTTAAACATGAACATGACTATTTCGTGTCATAACAATGTATAAATGCATACGTGTATTCAGATGGGTGGATATAAAGTGATAATCATTTATCTTAAAGATGATTTGTGAACCAACTCATATATTATATCTTTAGGGAGAATTTTTTCCTTTAATATCAAAAGAAAAGCCCAAAATTGGGTAGAATTAACCGTTTTGTACAGTAATACGATTTTTTCTATTTTTACTGAGCATGACTATTTCGTGTCGTAAGAATGTATTAATGCATATGTGTATCCAGGTGGTTGGATATAAATTGATAATCATTTATCTTAAAGATAATTTGTGAACCAACTCATACAATATTTTTGTCCTTTTAGGTAAAAAAAAAAAAGCCCCAAAAAGTATTACTCGTTTTATATTGAGAAATGAAATTTACCAGCTAATTGTTTATGTTTGGTCAATTTAACATCTAATTATGAGAAAAAATTAGTTGGAATGAAAATTTTCCTGCTTTTACTAAAGATTACAATATGAAAAAATAAAAAAGCCATGCACATTGTGACTTATATTTCGTTTGACTAGTGCTCTTCTTATTAATTGCATATATATAATATATTAACAGAAAAATCAGAACTAAATAGTATATGTACTGGTTCTTTAAAATTAATTTTTTTTACAAACTTTTACATGAGATAATGGTAAAATTTATGATCCATCCATAGCTTTAAAATAACATTACAAAATTTGGAATGGTTTTATTAATTATTTAAAATATAGTAGTTCTATTAACTAAATTATTTAAAAAATAAATTTAATAAAATAAAATCTTAATGCTATGCAATCTTCAAAAAATTGTTAGGCGTTATCAAACGGTAAAATGGACCCAACGCTAAAATGAATATAAATATATTTATTAGATATGCGGTTTAAAAAGGTTAAACAACTTAGCCTAGTGGTTCACGTTGGGACATTTAAAACCCCATAACCTGAGATCCATCCTCAAAGTTTCTAGAAATGTTAAGTTTTCCAATTTTTCTTTTAAGAAACACGGAATGATATTTAACTTTTTGGAATAATTTCTGGTCTGTCGGAACTTTTGTGGTAAATAATGATATTTACCTTCACTTTTTGTATTTTTTAGTAACATATGTCTTTGTGTGTTTTCTCTTTTAGGGTTTGTAAGTCTGATACATTTTAAGATTTTTGTTATCAACTCAAATGATTCATATATGGTTGACTAAGATCAGCTCAATGTGCCTGCATGTAGGATTTTGTTATAAAAAGAAAAACTGTTTTTATCTTGACTCAGTTCTACAATGTCTCCAACTTCGAAAAACAGAGTAAATTCCTTGTCTCATTAGTATATGTATTATATGAAATACCAGTTCCAACACCCAAATTCTTACAGTGTGAAAAACTGTAGACGGCATGGGGTTGCATCATGGAAATGGGATGCTTGTTGTCCCGACTCCAAACTCTCTGGTGATTATTGCCCTCCAAGAAAGTTCCTTTTGGAGCTCTGCTTTTTGTTTACCTAGACGATGTCTTCAAGAAATTGATCAGCTTTGTGCAGCATATTTGTGGTCGGGACCAGATCTAAATAGAAGGAAAGCAAAAGTTGCTTGGTTAAACCTTTGCTGTCCAAAGATAGAGGGTGGGCTGGGGTTTCGTCCGTTGAAAGAGGCAAACACTGTATTTGGTCTGCGATTAATTTGGAGAATTCTATCTTCAGATACTTCACTGTTGGTTAATTGGGTGAAGAGGCATTTAATCCGCACTGGTTCATTCTGGTGGCATGGCTGGTGACTATGATTGACAAATCTGTTCGAGATAAGCTCATCTTTGTTCGTTTTCAAGGAGACCGCCGCTACGACGATCTTCTAATGAACTGGTTTGGTACCCGAAACTAATTCGAAAATAAATCTTTCTAATTCCACTTCTTCACTTTATTTATTCATTCTTTCTTTTCATTACAGTATTAAAAACTTATCAGAATAGTTACATCTGATTGTAAAAGTCTTTTTTTCGTTGCAATAAAGTTTAACATTACCAAAAAAAAAAGTTCCTTTCTTTAGAGTGTGATGGATTGATGAAAACCTTATTAAGCTTTATATGTTATTTCAAAGTTGGCAAAAAAACCCGATGATTTATGTTTTCATGTGTAGATCGTTATGGTTACTGATCAGTTTGGGGAGCTTGCAACCATTCTTTCATCTTCATTGTGTATTAAAGTGTGTTAATTCACAGGCTATCCAATTGCCCTATGTGCCGTAGAGAATGAAAATTCAAAAAGTAATTAGGAGCGGAAAGGCACTTCGTGTGTTGGGCATTAAATATCTAGCTTTGGAGATGTGTTGAATCATTTTCCCGAATTTAGTACGACCGTTAAAAGAATTTTTAAATGGAACACAAGTAACCTCAAAAATTTAATAGCAATTTTTTTCCATAAAATATTTTTTTTCTATTCATACTAGGTGAGTACCTGCTCTACGAACGAGTTTCTGTCGTCACGAATTTTTGGTTGCTTAGTGGATAGCTTGCAATATTTTTATTTGGTGTTTTGCATATCATGGATTATGTTTGATTTGCTATTATAACTATTTAAATAAACTCACTAAATATGGAACAATCTATTTAGGTTTTATAGAAATTATTGTAAACTATATTTTAAAATAAATGATATAGTTACTTATTTGCAAGAATCTATTTGATGTGATGTAAACGTTAGAAGAATTTGCATAGAAATAGGTTTACTTCAATTTTTATTTTCCGAATTGGAACATGCTAGATATGGAGAGAGAACACTAAAACATGCATGTTGGTAATCATAGCCAAATCGGCTATCAATATCACATACGTTAATGTTTGGTAGTTTTACTCATCTTAAAATCACCAAAAGTGTTTTATATAGGTTTTAAACATTAATATATATTAAAAAAAAACAAAAAACCAAGTAAGCGTAGTCCCATTAACAACACTACACATTAATAATAATAATAAAGTCGATGTATATGCAGCTACTACGTATGAAAAATGATTGAAATCATAGTTTTTAAAAATCAAACTGTGGCTAGATTCACTGATTCACATGTCAAATCTACGGTCATTAGACCTTAGCTTGTTTGTTTATAAGCCGTTAACAAAAAAAAAAGACCTTATTTGTTTTTGTATCTAGATGATGTATTGATGCAACATTTCAGATATTGTTCTGGATTTTACATGTAAAAGTTTCATTTGGATGCAAGTTTGTTAGGTTTTGAGTTTGTAATAACAGCCAGATGAAGCTAATTGAAAATGACCAAAAAAACATATTTCATGCTAATAAATATAAAATGATTTAAATCATATATGATTTAATAGTGACCAAATTATTGTTTTCATAAAATAATTTTATTTTTTATCGAATAATTTTATATGTTTCATTAAATAATTTTTAAATTATATTTTAAATAATTCTACTTTTATTTTAGTCAACTTTTAAAGAAATTTTAAATGATACAATAGTAAAGAAATTAGTTAATATATAGAAAATAAACAAAAAACGAAAATTAGACTTTCATACAATTCAATCACTACATAAACTATCACCATTAAAAATAAATAAAATACTTAACAAATTTTAAATACGACAAAATCGGAAATTGTTTTATCAATTGTTTATATTTATTATATATGTTCGAGATCTGTTTTATTCATGGGTTCGAGATCTATTATGCACTTCGAAATTTTTCAGGCATCTACCGGTATTTTATGAACTTTTATGGAAGATTTAAATTTATGTTCTTGGTTTTACAATCTTTTGGTTGTTGAATCAAACCATAACACATTGTTGTGCATAGTGTTTATTTGCTAAAGATTTTCATACCTAAATGAGCTTATCAATGTCGAATAGATGGATTTTACATGACAATTTATGTCTATATTTTTATTTAGAGATTTCTCTAGTAATTTTGAAGGGACTAAAATTTTTTTCTTATGAGCTCTATATTCTAAACTTACCCGAATTGTTTTTTATGAGTTGCAAGTTTTTTTGCAGAATTATATTTTTAGCTTATGTTTGATAGGATTATTGAATTTATGTTCTTGGTTTTACAATCTTTTGGTTGTTGAATCAAACCATAACACATATTGTTGTGCATAGTGTTTCTTTGTTAAAGACTTTCCTATCTAAATGAGCTTATCAATGTCGAATAGATGCATTCTACATGACAATTTATGTCTATATTTTAATTTAGAGATATCTCCAGTAGTTTTAGAAGGGACTAAAAAAGATTTCTTATGAGCTCCATATTCTAAATTTACCCGAAAAATGTTTTCTTTATATGAGTTGTAAGTTTTTTTTTTGCAGAATTATATTTTTAGCTTATGTTTGATAGGATTATTAAATGTATCAAATTTATAATCTAATATTATTCTAGTTTATTTAATTAATGTGGTTATCAAACAAATTTTCTCTAATTAATATATGTTTTAATTAATTAATTTGTTTTCAAAAAATCTGCCAAATTCAACCAAATTTAGCAATTGCCATTTGAATTTTAAATTATTCTGTAAGATTTTGCAATTCAACAATATTCGGCCGGATTCATCAGTTATTATCTTTTAGACCTTATACCGATAGAAAATTTATTAAATAGTGTTTTGTTTCTCATTTTAAAATGCGATTTCACTGTCAAATGTGAAAGGGTAATTTAGTAAAATCACCAAAGACACCCTAAGGTTTCCGTCGTCCCTTACCTCCGAAAGGTTTTTCCCGTTCACAGCGTTTGTTTTTTTTCTCTCTCAAACCCTTAGAAGCTTCGACGCAGGGTTTAACCCTAATTAGTTTTTGTTCTGATTGTAACATCGGTGTTACGTATAAACCCTAATTTCGAGAAATCAGTGCATTTCTCAGAACCAGCTCTACTTGAAGATGAACTCAATCGCTATCAGAGTCTCCAAGCTTCTCAAATCCTC
Organism: Cardamine occulta; assembly: GCA_028015245.1. NCBI lineage: Eukaryota > Viridiplantae > Streptophyta > Magnoliopsida > Brassicales > Brassicaceae > Cardamine > Cardamine occulta. Next base: position 3,486,788 of record CM051393.1, read on the forward strand.
TCCAATATCTCCTTTAGGTAAGTAATCTCACTTCTTCTTCTTTCTAAAGTTCAGAAATGTGTTAGATTTATCATCGGTTTCTTCTTGTGTTGGTTTTGAGTGTAGCAATAAGTGCTGAAAGAGGCTCAAGGTCTTGGTACTCGACTGGTCCTATCGATGAAGGTGTAGAAGAAGATTTTGATGAAACCATTTCAGAAAAACCTGAGCTTCAGCCTCATGGTGTTGATCCCCGTAAAGGTTGGGGATTTCGTGGTGTTCATAGGGTAAAAGATTCAATCTTACAACACTTCATTGTTAAACATTCAATAGCTGAAGAGTATTAGAATCAAATTAGGCTTATCTAAGGCTCCCATCGTTGTAAAAAGCCGATTTAAAAGGAATGATCTTTTTTGTTTATTTCAATCCTAAATCTTGCCTTGAAGTAGATGCCTATGATTCCATCTTTCAATTTGGTTATTGCATTCTTGTGGTTGATATCATTGTTGATGTTCTTTGATTTGTACAGGCGATCATTTGCGGGAAAGTAGGGCAAGCACCATTACAGAAGATCTTAAGGAATGGGCGAACAGTAACGATTTTCACAGTAGGAACAGGTGGGATGTTTGATCAGAGGCTTGTAGGAGCTACCAATCAGCCTAAACCAGCTCAGTGGCATAGAATTGCAGTGCACAACGAAGTGCTTGGCTCTTACGCTGTCCAAAAACTCGCTAAAAAGTAAGCTTTACTGCATTTTTGAACTATCTTATACAAGGAATTGTATTAACAATAGTGAACAGTTCTATTTTCAGATCAACTAAGTGATCAGTATGTTAGTTAGAAGGTTGATTAAGGTATAACCAGCTCATATATATGTGAATGTGTAAAAGTGTACACAGAAACTCTTAGTTGAATAGTATATTCTACATTCACAACCACTCTGTTTATTATTTATTAGCTTGATTTATGATGTTACTATAAGTTAATAAATTGGAGGTTTTTATCTAAACTTTTTTTTCTGGTGCTTTGTTACAGCTCATCAGTTTATGTCGAAGGTGATATCGAGACTAGAGTGTATAACGATAGCATCAGTAGTGAAGTGAAGAGTATCCCTGAGATATGCATTCGCCGTGATGGTACATATGTTCACATTGTTGATCTGGATCATCGGTTTGTTGCTGAGTTACGATTGTTTTGCATTTTTGTAGGGAAGATTCGGCTGATAAAATATGGGGAAAGCATTAGCAAAATCTCTTTCGATGAGCTAAGTAAGTTGTCATTTTTTCATTCAGCTAATACTCCCAAATAGAAAAGATATATTTGCTTTTGTGTTGAATCTTTGTTCCTTATTTCGCAGAAAAAGGATTGATTTAGTCGGAGCAAGAATATTCCGGTGGCCGGAGGACAAACTGAAACAACGTTTTTATGAGTATAATCGAGCAAACAGTTTGTTTTTTTTAGTTCTCTCCATTGCGTCTTTATAAGCACTGAGCTCCTTTTTATTGATATCAGGGGCATTTATGTAATTTACCGAACCTTCCGGTCTACCAAATCAACGGTTATTTAAGTTGTACTGGATAGAAGTAGAAACAAAGAATAAAACTACATGATTATGAATTGGGCTCAAAGGCCCACTAAAGAAGAAAAATATTTTGGGGCCAGGTTCGTTTGGGAGTGCTAAGCATGGTTTCCAAACCATCGTTGAACGAGCGGTCTCGTGTTGTAGCTTTTGGTTATTTTTATTTTTTTGTTACCATACAATTTTGGCTTACAAAAATTAAGTCTATAAGGCTTAAATTAACGTCTTGTAAAAACTTCTCATTATTAATTGTCTTATACATCAACTAGTTAAGATTTCTTCCATCAATCGTCGAAAGTGCGGTCAAAATTTCTTACGAATGTAGGAAAGAAAGTTCGATAGTGTTTCTTTTCTGATGTATGTTCCAGTTTTTTCTGTAGTTTGAGATAGAAAACTAAGTATCATGTGAGGCCACGTGATGACGTAGAAATGGGCCGCTTCTTAGAAGCCACGGTTGGGCTCTACCGCACGATGGGGTCGAATTATGGATCACATGGTGGGCCCTATTTCACAGTGTCGGTAGTCACGTGCATTCATGTGACCGTGACCCCAATATAGAACTTCTTGTTCGTTGACAGCTGTTTTTTTTTCTGACAGCCCAATAAAAGTAATATAGGACCGGAATAGTATCCTTAACACATGAAAAATCTGATAGTTTTGCTATTTTAAACATTCACAATAGCCAAAACTAATTAAAAGCACAATGAAAAAAATTCTGTGACTAGCCTCCCTCAAACTAAATATTTCAACCATTTATTCGTTTTTTATAGTAAATACGATAGTTATTTTCCATGGCTTAAACTCAGACCGTACCTACATTTTGAAAGACCTAAAGCGATTTTTTAAAATAAAAAAATTATTTAAATTTTTTGCAAAATTATACAATTTAAAACACAATAAATATATATAAATTTTTGAAAGATTTTAATTTTATAAGATAAGAAAATTTAAAACTAAATTATTCTTTAATGTTCAAAATTTTATTATTTTTATTTATATTATGTAGCTATATATTAATATTTTTTTTATATATAATGTATTTATTTAATGTAAAAGCAAAAAGATACAAATGATATGATGTGGAACTAAAATATAAAATAAATTCATAAATGAAATAGCAACTTTAGACATTGAACTCTAAATATTGAGATAAGAACCAACATAACCACTAAATTTTTTTAACTAATGAGGACCCTATTTTTTGCTTTAAAATGAGGACCTTAGGCAAGTCCCTTATTTTTAACAAGGTAGATACGTCTCTACTTAAACTGTCATTATTTCAACTAAATTGATAATATATATCATTTTTTTCGTTTATGATTTAATATCTCATGCCTATTTATTTTTTGCGACAAAAAGATAGTTTATTGGGTTTTTTTTTTGATAAAAAAAAAAGATAAGATAACGTATGTTGTTTTCGCTTCATTTGTTTAGCCAAAAAAGATTATTCAGATTACGGTGCTTTCAGAATATTGCTCTAATCAGATTCTAACGAGAAGTCAATTACTATTATATTAGCTATTCTGTTTTTAGTAGCTGGTACAAGATTCTCGTGTCAAGATTTGTTGTGCAAGTTGCAACTCATACCTGAGAACCATTACGAAAAAGGAGTTAAATCAGACTAGAGGTATAATATAAAATGAGTTCAAATTAGGTAAATTAATACCATAGATTCAAATTCAAATTCTTGATCAAATATATATATATATATATATATATATGGTATAATTTCTGGTTTTATAAATTTAGCGGACTAGAATAAATAGTTTGGACTTTTACAACATCGAATAGCCGGTATGAGCAATCCGATAAAAAGGGAAATAAAAAGAAAAGAAGAATTAGAAAAAGATAGAGTCTCAGAACCATAATTGAGGGGACATGTTAAACTTTAGGATGTGTCTTCTTGCATAACAAGTGTTGCGAATCCCTCTGTCAATGCCCGACAACAGACCTTCAGCCGGAGTACGAGTTCCGCTGAAGATGCGAGCGTTTCTCTCACGCCAAATCGAATAAAGAACTGCTTGAGCCGTGACCAATCTCAGCTCTGCCAAAGAATCCTCTATAGTTGGGGATCTGAGCCACGTGAGAAGACCCGACCAATTTTCAAATCCTGTAAACTGGTATTGCAACTTGCCGAGGCACCATCTCCAAATATCGTAACTGTAAGGGCATCTCAAGAAAATGTGATCTCTACTTTCTGCATAGATTTCACAGAGATAGCAAGTATCATCCTCCACAATTGCCCAATTTCGCATTCTAGACAGAGTTGAGAGTCTATCCAAATAATCTATCCACATGATAAAAGAATGCTTAGGGACCGATCCAGAGAACCAAACCTGATTAAACCAAGGGACGTCTTGCTGATGATTCCTTATCAAACTCCAAGTATCTGAGAAGATAAATCTGTTCTTAGGCCCTCCCGAAGCAGCTAACAATATATATTTATTCTCCTCTGAGTCTGCAGTTTTATACTAAGACCAAATAGCTTAGCAATTGCTCGATTTTCCTGTTTCGAGCTCCCCCTAAAATCCAACCATTCTCTGTTCTAGCATGGGCGACTTTTGCATCTAAAGGTAGCCCTGGATCTGATGCGCATTTGGACCTAGAAAAGATAATAGGTCTCCAAATGGCATCCATGAATCATGCCAGAAAGAACAAGAGTTGCCATTACCTACCTCACAAGATAAGAAATTTTTTGCTGAGTCTCTAAACTTTAGTAACTGCTTCCACATTGAAGAGCCCCGACTGGTTACTCTTGCCTTGGACTCAAATAACTATTTATGCTAGTGATTTTTCTTGGATTTTATATACAAAATTAACATATATTTAGATTTAAGGTGGATTAACTGACACATTTTCCTTCTTACTAGGTCCGCCCTTGTTTTGCATGTTAGCGAAAAGATAAAAAAAAACGGTTTCTCGAACTTGTCATCCTAGAGAGGGGTGGTTCAAATTATTTTTAGGCCTATTCAAAAATAACAAAAAAAAATTTTGGATCCTACTTAAAAAACTCAAAATAAATTTTGAACCCTTAAATAACCTATATTTAACCTATATTTTTATTAATTCGATAGTGGATCTTGGCAAAAACTCCTCTTGTTCATGCTCTAAACCACCCCTGATCCTAGGAGACATACATGATACAACTTAGTTGAAAACGAATAGATAACTTGTAAGCAACAAGTCATTGAAATATCATTTCGGTAAAAGTGAAGTGTGACGAATCTAAACAAGAAGTTATTTGAATATATATATATATGCCAGTTTTTAAAAATACACCGACATATATCAATCATCCAACTTCACAAAAATATTTAATCAAAAGCACCGCTATTTCAATAAATAACGGGTGATAGTGCCAACGTGTTTCCCATATGTGCGCACACACCAAATTCCTGCACACACCATCATGGCGTTTACATTTTTTTTTAACCGGTTTTATGTATATATACTAAGTACTAACATAAGCCAAGTAAAAATTTTATTTGCAATATGTTTCAAAATTTGGGTTTACAGCACCAAACCCACTTTTATAAGTAGTTATAATATATATATGTAACGATAATTCAAACTGGTATAACATACATTATACACTATTGACAAGGAAAAAAATGAATTAAAAAATACAATTCAACTTCCTTTTCCAGTAGACAATTTATTGCGGTTGGTAAATATCCTACTCACATACAATGATGCACTTGTGACTTTTTCAGTTTTCACCCACCGTTTACTTCCTCACTTTTCCATCCTCTTTCACATGTTTTCTATCAAATTTTCTTTGAACATATATATAGTTATCTTATTTGATAAAGAACATATATTGTATATAGTTATATTATTTGAATGCAATGTCATTTTATAGTATTATTGATTAGTTAAATATATACCTTTTTCTCTTGATGGAGAATAAAATTTGGAGCGGGTATTGTTTGTCTTGTGTCTCCATCCCACCATTCGGCAATTATTTGATAAGGTCAATCACATACCTCCTAGTTTTGATAAATGATATTCCTATGATGGACCTTATCTCAATTTCTACTTTGCTAAAACAGTTTATAAATTTCTCTTAAATTGGTCATATTGGTTTTTTCCTAATTTCTCTTAAATTGGTCATATTTGATTACATCAAGCTTTCGCAAGATCTTCGTCTTAAATAATCACAAATTTTAGTTCAAATTAGTTGCCATTGAAAGACCTCAAATTTGAGTTGGACTATAAAAGAAGAATATAGAAAACAAAACAAAAAAAAGCAACACGCAAAATTAGTTACGAAATTGACGAAACAATGAAAACTTCGCAAAATTTCAATAAATATCGAGAGAATAAAATATTACTACAACAATGAATTTAATATCCTTAATTATCATGCATGACATCTCTGATGAACCGGTTATAATAGTAGAACAAAAAACGGCTAGAGACAGCTTTTTATTAGTCGAAAATGCGCAAAACACGTGAGCTCTAGCCGGAACTCTTTGGCTTGAAACTTTCTAAGTTTTTCTATACGATCTAGAATCTCTCTCTCATACTTGGTCGATACCAAACCCCTAAAGCACATACCATATTTGAAATAATAGCTAACATATTAGCATGTCTCTTGTATAAAAATACATGTCACATTTTCCAGAAAATTTTAATACTATTCATGATGATTGATAAGTGAGCACGCTTTTATTTAAATAAAAAAAGGTAGTCGAACTCTCGAGAATGAGTTAAGTATTAAAGATCTGAATAAAGAAACGACAGATTCAGTTTTGTACAAAAAATTAAGCTTTAAACTTCAAGACAATGTATAATTTTTAGTTTTTGGTCAGTTATTTTTTGTTTTTTTAATGTTTTTGATATAGAAAGGAGACTACTCTCTTGATTTGATTGAGCCAATAACAACTGGAAAAAAAAAAATATTGTTTCAGCCTAAAATGAACTAAAAATTGCATGCTGACACATTGTTACAATAAACAAAAAATATTAGAATGAAACTTCCAAAAAAGAAAAACAAACAATTTAATGGACTGCCGTTTTCTCTCCTCCTGGTACCTTCCTTCACTTTCTTCCATATAAAACTCTTTTTTTTTTTCTCAACTTCCTTCACCAAACCATCTCTCTCTCTCTATCTCTCTATTTAAAAAGATTTAACAAAGTCCGAGCAGGACCTTTTGAGTTTATTTGATAGTAGAAAAATATCAAACTTTCTTTCTTAATTTCACAAAAATACATACATAATTAATGGGTTCTACTTCCACCATTTCGATTCTTCTTCTTGTTCTTCTTGGGTTAGTTCAGTTTGTAGTTTCAGGGCACGACTATAAACAAGCTCTGAGCAAAAGCATTCTCTTCTTTGAAGCTCAGAGATCAGGACACCTCCCTCCCAACCAGAGAGTTTCATGGCGATCTCACTCCGGTCTTACCGACGGCAAATCCAGCGGCGTAAGCTCCTTTTTTTGTGTTCTTAATAAATCGAAACCTAATGCTAATTGATACCAATATTCAAAAGAGACTCTCACTAAGTCGAATTTGTTTTCCACATTATTAGGTAACAAAATATCATATATTCATAATAATTTTATTTAAATACATATTTTCCATTTTTTTGTAATATAATAACGGTGGTCTAGATGACTAGATCCATAAAATGATTGACTTTCCGCTGACCGTTCTTTTTTAACCAATATGATCAAAATGGTTTTGGCCACCTAAATGTCATAAGCAGCTGATTATTACTACAATATGGTTATTTTAATACATTTAAAATGTAAATGAGCAGGTGGATCTAGTTGGAGGGTATTATGACGCCGGAGACAATGTTAAATTCGGGCTTCCGATGGCTTTCACGGTGACAACAATGTGTTGGAGCATCATAGAATACGGTAGTCAACTGGAATCTAACGGCGAACTTGGCCATGCTATTGACGCCGTTAAGTGGGGAACTGATTATTTCATTAAATCCCACCCTGAACCTAACGTCCTCTATGGAGAGGTAACAAACAAAAAACACTAAAACACTAATCACTTCTTCATTAATTATTATAATAATTTTATTCAACAGATCATTTGAATTTGGTTTTGATATTATTTTTGTAACTGTATAGGTGGGAGATGGTAAGTCGGATCATTACTGTTGGCAAAGACCAGAGGAAATGACCACTGATCGTCGGGCTTATAAGATTGACCGGAATAATCCCGGTTCGGATCTTGCCGGTGAAACCGCTGCCGCAATGGCTGCAGCTTCCATCGTTTTCCGCCGCTCTGATCCATCATACTCTGCCGAGCTACTCCGCCACGCCTATCAGGTTCTTAAACCTCATTCACATAAAATCTTTAACCAAAACTGTGTTTTATTAATCCGGTTTAGTCAAATCGAGTTTGGTTAAGCACATTCTTTGAGTTTTTCTTTCTATAACTTTGCACATCATTAATTTCCAATGAAATGATTATAAAAGAATAAACTAAGATTGGAAAATAATAGTTTTGTAACCTTCAAACTTCATAATATTTACAATTTTGCTACTGAGTGTAACGCTATTCTTGTGTTGTTGACAGCTATTTGAATTTGCGGACAAATACAGAGGCAAATACGACAGCAGCATCACCGTAGCACAAAAGTACTATCGCTCCGTCAGCGGTTACAATGTATAAAACGCGGCGTTTTAGCCTAAACACAAACTGTCTTATTTAAACACTAACAAAACGATTAAAATTTTGAAATATAACTAGGATGAGTTGCTGTGGGCTGCTGCGTGGTTATACCAAGCAACCAATGATAAGTATTATTTGGATTATCTCGGCAAGAACGGCGACGCAATGGGCGGTACGGGATGGTCAATGACAGAATTTGGTTGGGACGTTAAGTACGCCGGTGTTCAAACCCTTGTTGCTAAGGTGACTCAGTTCAATTTAATCGAGTTTCCACGGTATGATCTGGTTTACTTAATGTGGTTTTACTAAACCGGGATTTTGTTTGGTTTATAGGTATTGATGCAAGGGAAAGGTGGAGAACACACGGCTGTGTTCGAGAGGTACCAACAGAAAGCGGAACAGTTTATGTGTTCGTTGTTAGGTAAAAGCACAAAGAACATTAAGAAAACTCCCGGCGGTTTGATTTTCCGGCAACGGTGGAATAATATGCAGTTTGTCACGAGTGCCTGTTTCTTGGCCGCCGTTTACTCTGATTATCTTTCTTCCTCCAAAAGAGATCTCCGTTGTTCTCAAGGAAATGTTTCTCCATCCCAACTCCTAGATTTCTCTAAATCACAGGTTTGCCCCCAAATATTTCCTGATTTGCTCATTCCCCCCCCCCCCCCCCCCAAGTGTGGAGCCAAAACAATACCAAAATTGAAATTGAACAAGACTATACTGAATCTAAGGTGTCCATATGAGGACCATATCATGTATTTGGTTTTAGCGGGAAGAGGTGGGAAAGATTGATTTGGTATTTACTAAAAATATACCAATACAACATGGGACAGTAAATTCAAACTATTTTGGATAATTCCGACCCGACCTATTATTGTATAGGTAGGATCGGATAAGTTTTGAAAATGATTAGCTCTTTTATTGTTATTTTAAAAATTTTGGGTTAATTATTCAATTAATTTAAATGAATCAGGTGGATTACATACTTGGAGACAACCCTAGAGCAACGAGTTACATGGTCGGTTACGGAGAGAACTATCCACGACAAGTTCATCACCGTGGTTCGTCCATTGTCTCCTTCAAAGTCGATCAAAAATTCGTGACATGCAGAGGTGGTTACGCCACCTGGTTTAGCCGAAAAGGAAGCGATCCGAATGTTTTGACCGGAGCTCTAGTGGGTGGACCTGACGCCTATGATAACTTCGCTGACCAACGGGACAATTACGAGCAGACCGAACCAGCAACTTACAACAACGCGCCACTTCTTGGTGTACTAGCCCGATTAATTTCCGGTTCGACCGGTTTTGGCCAGCTGCTTCCCGGTAAGATTTAACACATATTTTGTTACTGTTGCTTCTAGCCGGACCTGAAAAATAATCGGAACCGGCCCAGAAAAGATCCGAACCCGAATCGAAATAGACGAAATACCCGAACAGGTCCCAAACCTCTAGACTCGTAAAACCAGGACCAAACCCGAACTGAATAGAAATGAGTATCCGAACATACCTGATAAATATATATCCAACATATATTAGTCATATTTATATTTGTAATAACCCAAATACCCAAAAAAGTACAAAACATTTTGGGTATTTTGGGTACTTTGGTAGATTTAGGTGATATAAGTATAATTTTTTAGTTATTTCGGATATTTTCGGGTAATTTGGCTAGATTTGGGTATGTATAGGTGATATAATTACAATGTTTTGGGTATTTTAGGTACTTTCGGATAATTCGAGTATTTTTTGAATAGATTCGGGTACAAAGTATCCACCTGAACCGCACTAAATTTTTTTAGGTTTTCACCAGTTCTTAATATAAACACGAGAATCGATCCGAACCCGAATTAGAACCAAACCAAACCTGAACCAAAAATTAAAAGTACCCGAACGAGACCTAAATGTCATGACCCGAAAACCCGAACTCAAATGGATCCGATCCGAATCCGATCCAAGTACTCAAATGCCCAAGCCTAGTTGCTACTCTAACTTCTTGTTAACCGTAGGTAAATTTTGTTAGTTGTATACCTTAAGTTAACTAATAGAAATCTTTGTACTTTCCAATTTCTAGTTAATTTGGTGAACTCGTCATTACTAACCGGATTTCTATTTCAGGTGTTAGTCCGACTCCAAGTCCGGTTATTATAAAATCAGCACGGGTACCAAATAGGAAACCCACCACACCTCCTGGTTTGTCATCTTCAAATTTCTTACGCTAAATGCCTAACTCATTATGAAAAACTAATTCAATTCGGTGGAAGAACTTAACCAATTTGCTTATTTATTATTTTATTTTTTTGGTTAAGCAGCGTCTTCTCCTAGTTCCATTATCATATCACAGAAGATGACGAACTCATGGAGGCACGAAGGAAAGATTTATTACAGATACTCAACGAGATTAACTAATAAATCTACAAAAACGTTGAAAAATTTGAAGATATCAATCACCAAGCTCTATGGTCCAATATGGGGTGTGACTAAAACCGGAAATTTATTCGGTTTTCCCTCATGGATGCAATCTTTACCTGCAGGCAAAAGCATGGAATTAGTTTACATCCACTCAGCTTCTCCTGCAAATGTCTTGGTTGCTAACTATTCTTTGGAGTAAGTAGAAGTGTCTCGGTGTGTGAATCCGGTTTACTAGCTTGTAAACTTGTTCACCTGCTTTTGAAAATATTCAGTTTAGTTATACCGATTGGTTAGATCTTTGGGAGGATGAGGAAGACGAATTCTCTAGTTTGTACACATAGGTAGGAGATTCGAGACAAGGCAAACTAGGGTTACTCTGTTTCTTGTAATTCAAGAAAGCTGTTTCTCCTTTTTAGAAATTGGATATTATAGGATGCTAAAATGGAAAAATTCGGTTGGGTTCAGTCTGACTCGGCAATGGTAGATCTAAATTGGTCCATACGTTGTTATGTTTTTATTTTCAGAATTTAGTTTCAGTTTGTCAAAATTATTTATGTTTTCTCAGTCATTGGTCTTCGGCTCTTCGCTATGGTAATTCATGGCTTCTTAGTTCTTACAGACTTCAGTTTCAGCTTGGTCTTCTAGGCTCTAACCATGCGGTAGGAGGCTCGGAGCCACATTTTATTCGTTAAATGTACAAAGCAATACTGTCCCGTGTGGCACGGACGCACGGTCTTGACAAAATTAGTGCAACACATGGTCCATAACTTTATAACTGAAGTTACTTTGTTTCTGTTAGCATGGTACAAGAAAACAGCTGTCATAGCGACGACCATTTTCATGGCTAAATCGTCACAATGGTAGCACTGCCATAGAGTAGCGATGACAAAAAAATTGGTTGGTACTACTTATACTTGTAGCAAACCACAAACAGTCGCCAAATTATCACAATTTTTGAAACGCTTAAAAATTCGTAGCTATTACGACGCTATAGTAACCAAGAATTGGCGACCCGAACGTTGCAATTAGTAACGACGACACAGAACTTAATATTAAAATTCATAACTGTCGCTATTTTTCTATGTGTTTCTACTTAATGCTTTGGTCGTGTTTCGTACAAAAATAAATATATGAATTTTCCCATTACGAATTAATCCGCAAAAAGATTTAGAAAGTAATCTAGAATTCAGATCAGTGAAACAAAATACTTTTATAAGTTTCCAACTAGCATCCTCTTGTCATGTATAATCATGCTATATGATATGTTAAAAATTCCTGAAAGAAATCATTTGACTTTAAGGGTTGTCACCCATTTCTTCCAATGCTAACATATAAAACTTTTTTTTTGAGTGAAATATCGTATCTACTTTTGTATTACTGTGTCATCGCTCGAATTTAAATACGCATATTTTGTCATTATAAACTTGGCATTGAACAAAACGTATTGTATTTTGCGTACAAGACAAATTTATGGGTGACATACTGACATCTGGCTTTACTAGTTAACAAATCAAACATTAGCTGTAATTAGATAAACTTAGCTTTAAGATTTATTTAGACACACTCGTTATTTTTAATGAAGCAAATATATGATTTACTAGGTTATGAATTATGATGTGTATTGCGCAACAGCCAACATGCAAATTTATGTCCCGACTTAAATTAAAAATAAAGAAAAAATGTTTGATATTTATATTCAACTATGTGTATTCTATGCCAATTAAAGAAAAAGATGCCAACTTTTTTTTTTTTAAACGAGTAGATATTTTTTTTTTGTCTAAGTTAACAAGAGTGACTTTTGAATACTTTGAACAGTTTTATCATTTTTATTTGCATATTACAAGACGAGTATACTGGATAATTTATCAACAGTGTTGCAGAATGCGTGATTGTTTTCTGTACCATACTATTTATATATATGGACATATAATTTATCAAATGTATATTATTTACGTCGTATAAGCAAAATGTTTTATTATTGGGAAATGATTTTAGTCAAGTGGTTAACAGTCTACTTCTACTGTTTTTTTATTAGAGTTTGATTTCAACAAATCGTGTTTTTCCGCGAAATAAAGTTTGGGTATAGATCGGGTCTTGTCAATCCAAATGACATGAAAAAAAAACATATGATTTATTATCTTAGGTAACTACTTACTACATTATTAATTAATACATTACTACTACTACTTCAAAATTAATAGATTATATTTTCACCTAATTTTGAAGTAGTAGTGTAGCCATTTGTAGGGAAAAAGACTTACTCTTTGAACGGAAACAGTTTTTATTAACCGTTCACCATTTTTCTAGTTGGATAAATGGACTATTAAGCCCAATTCTTTTCATGCTTTCTTATTTTATGTAACTATCAAAACTAAATTGGGCCTGGACTGGGTTACATGTAACAAACTTTTATTGAATTCGAGCTATCACACGCCAACAACACTAATAATACAAACCATTCGAATAAACGGTGTAGTCCTAACATTTCTATGTTATAGTCCTACCATTTCTACTTTCCATTTACCGTTGTCAAATACGAGTTAAATCTTCAGTCTTTTGTTACACTCTTTGCAATAACTCGAGCAATCAAATTGGTTGGAGCAGCTACTTATGAAAATTCCAGGATGCAAAAATGTTCAAACACATTGAATTCTTGTCAGAAATTGCCACCAAACTTTGAAGAACATATAAAGCTTCAACAACTACCTGACATTCTGACACCATATCCAACCGCGTGATATGAAGATCTCATAATGCTTCTAAGAGCATTAACATTGGTAGAGACTAATGTGAGTATCTACAAATTTTTAAAATAATGTTTTAATTAAATATAAAAAATTGACCAATACAAAATAGACATATGAGTGATGGATCTCTTGCACTATTGAGAAAGTCTCTCAAATGAGAGACTTTGTTAATAGTGCTATAGACCATTATCCACATGTCACTTTTTTATTGATCAACCTTTTTATATTAATCAAAACATTAATTTTAAAGTTTTGACAGACTCAAGTGAAAGACTACTATTGGTAGTGCTCTAAGTTCTATGGCCCAAAAGACATCTCAATTCCTCGAGAGTCGATTGGAGAGCAGGCATTTCGGGCACGAAACAATACTTGTCCTCGGTAATCCTGTATGATCCAAAGCTCTTCCGGTGAGGGATGATCTATTTATCCACGATGATGCAATGTTGCACTCAGGCTACAAACTAACAAAAAAAAAATGAGCCGTTTTAGTTTGTTAGGGAAAACAAGATGTTTAAAAAGGAAAAAATATGTTTGACAGTGGACTTGAACTATAGATGTCTTAAACTCTAAACTTTCGATTTTAGCCACATTTGAAGCTGTGTTCAGACTAATAACAGTATTAAGGACGATTGTACACAAAATAATCCCCACTCTTCACCGAAAATAACGGTATTAAGGATGATTGTACACAAAATAAGGCTTCTAATACAACCCATTCAATTAGAGGCTGCCATAGACCTAAAACGAAAACTAAACTAAAAATCCTAAAAACTGTATTCTTGTTGGTTATTTCAAAGTTATTATTATTATTATTATTAATATGTAAAACTATACACGAACGAAACCAGTCAAAATTCACCTAAATAAATATATATACTTTTACAACTGTCTAACTATTTAAATTACTGTGGATAACTATCAAGAAAGATGTTGGTATGCAAATCTGTTTGAATATGAAAGACTCGACAATTATCTTATTATTTTTCTTATATAGTAAATGCTGTATTATATTCAATACTTCAACTCAAAAAGTCATCTTGTTTCAAGTACACTTTAATACTTAACTTCTTGTCGAGGACAATGACAAAGCAGAGGTATGAGAAAACAAACTCCCCAGGAAATTATAAATATATATATATATATATATATGAATAAAACAAGTGTAAAGAATTAAAAGAAAAAAGCTAATCGAACAAAACAAAAAAAAGAATAACACACAAAACAAAATATCTAAAAAGAAAACATGTAAATTGGAAAACTATAATTGAGCAAACAAAAACGAAAAGAAATATATCAATAATTGAGAGTGACAACTAAAAATGAAGAAACACTAGGAAATGGTAGAGCTCTTTAGATCAATAACAATGACGTTTATATTTTCTTTGCTTCCTCTAGCTATTGCAAGCTCCGCCAGTATGACCGCAGCCTTTGTCGACCTTGATTCACTTTTGCTCCTATCAAATTTATCAGAACACCATTTTTTTTATTATTATTTGAGATCATTAGTCTTAATTATAGTAATTATCTTACATCTACATATATATACTTGTAAATGAAAAAGGGATTAATTAAAATCTTAAAACTCACATAGGTCAATAAAATCATAAGAAGAAAACGAAGTTAAAAAAATAAATTAAAATAAAATAAGGATCTAACCCTTCAGGTAATTTGCTGTGAAGACAACTTTTGACAAGCTGATATGTGTCATCGTCGGAGACAACCTCCCATAGACCATCGCATGCAAGTACTATGAAATCGTCTATTATATTTCTTTTGTGGATCTTCAATTTTTGCTCTAAACCCTGTACATAAAGGTTACACAAATATTATTCGTCTAGATATAAACTAATTCTCTATTTAAAATAAATAATAAACGAATAGAAAAAATAAAATGAATTTTTTTTTTTTTAAATCACCTGGTGATGATGGTTATGGCATAGCGGCAAAGCGATTCCGCCGTGAGTGTAAAGAACCACCCTTGCGCCGCCACGGCACAGCACAACCACCTCCTCTTTTCCGACTATCGTAACAACCGCTTTGGCAGTGGTGGATCCCACCGTCCCAACCGCCTCAGGAGAAAAACATGATCTCATCACTTTATTCCAGTCGGCCGCCACCCCACGGCCGTGGCATGCCGTTACCTCCTCCTTCACAAGCCGACGCAGCCTCTCTTCGAAGAATTTAGCGAGCCTAAGGCCGTCGAAGATTCCGAAAATGTCATAAGACGGAATCTCCTCGACGACAGTGGAAACGGCTGTTGTCATTGCTCTCTGCCGTCCCATGACTGAGACTACTCCGTGACCGGCGTTTGTTTTCCCGTCTAGATCGTTAACTGCCACGTCAGCCATTAGTGTATCAACAGAGACTTGCGTTGTTTCTGATGTTCCTATATCTCCTAAGATTATATAGAGAAAAAGTTATTAATCCTCAATGAAAAAAAAAATACATAATTGTAACTAAAAAAAATCTAAGTTTATATTTACTTTTTATATTTAGTTTTTATTAACTTAGAACAAAAAATGGTCTTAAGTTCTAAGAAAATTTGTTCTCAAGTAATAATTAACTATCATAATATTTTTAAACAATGAAGACTACCATACTTTTTTCTATTTTAAAAGTGAAATTTTAATTCTTATGTCAAAATCGATAAAAAAAAAAAAGACAGTTTGCTGTCCAAAAATTTAAAAGAAAGGAAGAGAGACAGTTTAGTGCTAAAGAAAATATACACTCTTGAAAATTCGGAAACATAAGCAAAATGAGTGATTTCCAAATATAGTGAAATAATATACCGTTGTCTTCGATTTTTGGCAATTTGACAGGTCTACCCTCGCCGCCGGTGGTAAATCCTGGATCAGCCATTCTTACCCGCTTGTTCTCGCCGGAGTCGCTGTCTTCGGCTGAAAGAGTATTTGTTTTCATGATAACTAACACCTCGTTGAGGTGGGCAAAAAGGATGTGATATACCTAACACACGCTTGTGTGTATATACACTAATATATACCAATATCTTTACGTGTCTTTTTCTGTTATTATTAAAAAAGAAAAATGAAAGACGGTCCCAAGACAGCCACTTCTATCGAGATACGTTTCCTTACCAAAAAAAAAAGAAAAAGAAAAAGAAAAAAAACGTTTTTTTCATCGAACAAGAAAATAGTTAATTAGAAGTTGTAATCTAGACATCTTGGTAGACCACAGTGTATTTGATTATGTAACTAGTTTACAAAGTGATTTTTTTTTTGTCTCTTAGTCAAGTGGTCTGCGACCAGACACTTCTTTTAATATCTACTACTAATTACAATCTTCGGATATCAATTCCGATTATTCTTTTTTGTAGTTTTTTTTCTAAACCAAGAAAAATAATAGTGAAATTTATCATATATGTGAAATAAAAGGTATCGTTCTCAACATCAAATGAAAAAGGTATCGTTCTATGGGAAACTATTATATTTATTCTTACCAACCAAAAAAAACTATTGGTTTTTATTAGTTTTGATCATATAAAAATACAGCTTTCAAATTTTTAAAATATGGTGCTATTTTTGTTTAAAGAAAGTTTGTAGTTCGTGGTAATTAATAGGTATCAAAATAGCAACATGCAACACCACTATCCGTATTCACACCTATATATATAGTTATATAGCAAATATACATTTTTGATTAAAGTAGTTAAATATACATATGGATAAGTGAAAACAATACATACATACCGATATTACTAAATAATTTCTGGAAGACTCCATCAACTTGTTATTCAATCCAATAAAAATAATTTGACTACAATACAATATAGTTTTTTGTGGCTCTATCAGAGATTTCAACCTTGAAAATATATTTTTGTTTTCCATCGATCATTAAGTATAGTCGAATAGTTCAAATGCGTCAAGCATTAATACTAATATAAGTAAGTTATATGGAAAGAGGAAAAAGAACATCATTTTTCTGCAAAAGGGAGGTCCGTCCACTAACGGGCACATATATTATGAGTAAACGACACACGTCTGTTTCATAATTTGCATGCATTTTTAATTTGTCGTCAACTTGCATATGTTTCAAAAAGCACAAATTAAAAAGAAAAAACTAGAAGAAGAATTATGGCGACAACAACACCTAGTTTTGTGAAAGGACAGGCATAGATTTTAAAGTTTTCTTGGACTTTTCTCTTTTAAGGGGGCGTTAATTGGAATATATGAGCATGGATCCAAAATGGTTTTCTTTGGTGTTCCTTAGTCAACCTCATTCGAGTGTTTACATACATACATATATATAAGATCAGGAAGTGATTTAGGTGCATATTCTAAATCTGAAAGTCAATTAAGAGAATTACCATGCGTTAAAAAAAATTTGGTAAATTGCTTTTTCGGAGAGTGAAATTTTTTTAAAATGCTCTCAGGCAAAAATTCAGAAGCACGTATATAAAAAAAACATCACGTATTATATTAAAATAATATGATATATATATATATAGATAGATTAGTGATATAGAGAAAAATATAGTATTACAATACAAAATAACATGTCATATAAAATTACTAATATTTTATTTAGAAATTACTGTTATACATAAATAAAGATTTATAAAATAATAAATTGTTTAAACACGTGATTAAAAGAAAAATCATGCATCATCTTAAAATACCATGATATATATAAATAAAATCATTAGTATAAAGAAAATTTTAGAGTGCTTTATAAAATTTTGGATAAAAGAGAATAAAAGTTCTCAAAAGAAAAAATAAATCTAATATTATGCTTAAACAAAAATAATAATATGTCATTTTAAAAAATACGACAAAAAGAATTTTTTTTTGTTAAAATAACATGAAATAGAAAAGAACTACATGTGATAAGGTAAAGGTGAAGGTGAAGATCTTCATAGTTTTTTTCACACTCTCTCTGACAAACAAAGTTATTTATTTAATTTTTTTTGGTCAAAGGTTATCTACTACAAATTCTAATCAAATTAAGTAAAATATACCAAGAAACACATCCTAAGAAGAATTAAAGAAAAAAATTCTTTGGAATATTTCTTACATTATATGTTAAATGAAAAAAAAACATCATAAAACGTTTTTTCTAATAAAAATAATTAAAAGAACAGAATTTAATTGTCGGTCTTGTATTAAATAGAGAAAAAAAATAGGATTACCTGACCAGTTTACTGCTTAGATACAGGATCGTTACAATTAACCAATGAGCAAAAACGGTCGTTAGCACTCTCTAATATATATATATATATTGGTAAAGAAGTAGTCATATATATGGTTAGGGAGTTTTCTTTTTAAAGATTCTGTAAACAATTTCTAGTAATAAAAGTGACGTT
The DNA here is from genome assembly GCA_028015245.1 of Cardamine occulta. Taxonomy (NCBI): domain Eukaryota; kingdom Viridiplantae; phylum Streptophyta; class Magnoliopsida; order Brassicales; family Brassicaceae; genus Cardamine; species Cardamine occulta. Next base: position 3,505,451 of record CM051393.1, read on the forward strand.
AAAAGAAAAAAAGTAGTCATATAAGGAAAGAAAATCTACATTGGAGTTTTCAGTGTATCGGAGAAGTATTACTAATGGTGGAGACTCGGAAATTCAGAAAGGGAAAGAGAACCCAATTCATTTTTTTCACCGAGTATGATTCAAAATTTGAGGAATCGAAAATAGAAAAGAGTGGTTTTCTCACTTGTGTCGGTACGACATTGGATTGTTAGATTGACCTGGTCCGGTTTGTTGTAAAACAAAGTTTTGATCAAATAAAGAACATGGCGTGTAGGGTTGTAACGGTTACATAGGTGATAATTGATAAACATAAAATTAACCGTTCATTGTTTATTATTGCTCCGAGACCTAAATGACAATGCCACCTCACATTTCCTCTACAAAGGGGTTTTCTGACCATAAGTAGATATCGGATACATGTCATCATATATGATACTGTGGATTTTGCATACATAGTAGTAGCTGGAAAGTAAATAAATGTCAGAAACCTATAGAAGTACGAATATTTTTTCCTGATTTTATTCATTGGTCACGTGACTTAACATATGCACGTTACAATTATCTTAGATTTTCATATTTAGAAAAAGATATATCAGAAGATAAAATAAGGATGATATACACAAATATTTTAGAGTATTCGAATAACATAAATTATTAATCAAGTTGGGGTAGGTTTGTGTTCCCACATCAAGTATAGAGTTTCAATGTGGATTTAGATCAGTGATATATTCCTATTAAATGTTTCAGCAACAATCTTGTATTTCACAGTTTAGCTACTTACTTATAGATGTTTTTAGTAGCAAAAAAAAATCCGAATTTTTATGAGTGCCGAGAATTACTCTGGGGTTCGGTTTAGACTTCCTGGTTAACAAAAGAAAATTTTATTTAGATTTATGTCCAAATTTAGTTTGGATTTAACTTCCCCGTCTTTCAAATGGAGGAGAATCTAGACATTCAGTACTTTATCAAAACTGGGTTTCCATAATATATTATTAATCAAGAATGATTTATGGATTTTGGAACTTCCGCAAGACCAGGAGGACACTTAAACAGCCCTGTCATCCCCAGCTCACGGTCTTGGACCTTATCTATAGGAATTTTAAAGAGTGGAACATCCCTATGATCGATGTTGTGCCGCTCATGCTAAATTTAACAACTAGTAAAAATTCCCAAGAACATTCAGTTGATCTTCTTTCAACCTCTATATATAATATCAACTTTGATAGCTTCTCAAGCTAAGGGATCTTGACTCTTTGAATTGGCAAAATTTTATTGATGAAGACAATGACAAAATCGTCCAAATGCAGACTAAACCCATGAATATATTGAGGATTACTTTCAAATACGTAGCTATTTATTGGATGTCTACGAGAAAAAGAAAAAAACTAAATCCTTAGTAATGTTTTGTTTTTTTGGGTAACAAAACCATGCAAATGGTTGGTTTTAGATGACTGAGTTGAAAAATAATGTTTTATTATTTTGTAGTTTGTTCATTTTTCCATTCTTTTAGTTGAATAAGTTGAATCATTTTCTAATTTTTTTATATTATAAATGGTGAAAGTTGAGACAAATTTTTTATTCAACCATTTGCACCCAATAATTAAGAGCCCAGTTCATACTAATTCTCCATTGATTTCGAGATTCCGAGTGCAAGTTTGTATAAGATAAGCCATGTTGTAGCATGTAAAGACACTATGTAAGCATCTCAAGATATTAACACAAGATTATTTAGAGAACCTTAAATGAAAAAGTCACGTCTTATGAAAAAAGAAAGCATGAATTAGATTATGTTGAAGTAGATATATAGTAGAAGAAATCTACTGTCCGGAAGCTTGACCTTCTTTTACAGTCTTGTACATTTCATCTATCTCATTCTGTTAATAACACAAAGAGAAACAGAATTTAACACCGACGTTTTAAAACTTTCAAAATCGCCTAATAATGTTTTGAAGTACCTGAAAGTATTTGAGCAATTGAGGCCTCTTCTTCTTGTAGGTTGGAGTAAGAAGGTCTCTTTCGATGTCGAAAGCCACCGGTTCTAGATGAACAGCTTTAATGATCTCAAAACCCTTCAACTACAAATGTAGAGAGTGTTAAACCAAAAGAAGACAAAAGAATTTTGAAATAAAGAGGTAGAGAAGAAGAAAACCTTTTTCGCTTTGGCTGTCCTAATGAGTTCTCCCAGTATAAATGCTTTTGCCTTTTTGTTTTGGCAGATGGAGTTGAAGTCTCCATTCACTCCGTTCTCTACTGCCCATCGTTCAAGAGTTTGCTGAGTCGGGTTAGCGACTGCGACAAGGAAGGACTCAAAGCTGTTACCGTACACCCATATCTATATAAAAAAAACACCATATTAGACGAAAAAAACATGATAATAAAGATATTGGAAAATTATTGGTAGGAATCCCACATCAAAGTGACAAGAGATTTATAACTGATATGAACCAATCCGCAATTACCAATTGTCTTTGAGTCGAAAATCCATGAAAATTAATGATTATAAATTATCAGGCAATGCTTAGACTTACTGAATCAATAGCTTCTACTTGGCCATAGACATTTTCTAAACTCTCAACTGCAACGTACTCTCCTTGTGCGAGTTTGAAGATGTTCTTTTTCCGATCAATTATCTTCATGCTTCCATCAGGTTGCCACTCACCAACATCACCTGGTGAGATATACAGAGTAAATAAGGCAAAAGAAGAAGTGACATTGACGATGATAACAACGCAAAATGATCAAAGTTTTGCAAAATTTTTAATAACCTGTGTGAAACCATCCATCAATAAGAACCTCTTTTGTGAGGTCTTCACGTTTGTGGTATCCAGAAAACAGAGTTTTCCCACGGATGCAAATTTCGCCTCGCGGAGTACTTCCAAGAGCATCATATTCCATATCCGGGACAGATTCGAGGCATATATCAACGTTTGGAACAGGTGGACCAACTGTTCCAAGCATGTCTAGTTCGTCTGGGAATGTTGCAAAAGTTCCAGCACAGCTCTCAGTTAGACCTACAGAAGGAAAAATCACAAGATCAAGAGATTTTTGGCTAAGTGAAGCTCTTTTGGGTCTAAAAGGTTTGATATTAGGCATAGGTACCATATCCTTGTAGAACATGACACATGCTACAACTCTTAGAAACGACTCTATGTGACTAGCGAGAGGAGCCGCGCCAGATAGGATTATCCTCACATGGCCTCCAAGCCCTTGTTTAACCTTGAGAAAGAGAGAAATGCAAAAGATTTGAACAAAGTTTGAACTCTCAAAGAGTCTTAGATAATTTTAGAAGAGGTGATACCTTGTTGAAGACAAGTTTATCACAAAATGGAGCGGCCGCCACATGAGACTGTCCTTTCTTCATATTTCCAAATTTACTAAAGATGTTTGGATGTGTTCACATTAATTAGTCATAGGTCACATACAAAGAAAACATAAAAAGCTAGACTTACTAGGAAAAAGCAACATCGAAAACCTTCTTTTTGAAGAAACCACCAACAGATAGTTTCTGTTGCAGCCCTGTTGGGGATAATAGGCCATCATCACATATTAAGTGGTTGAAGAGATCTTAATATTGAACAAAAATATGGTTGAAAATACCTGTGTATACTCGATCTAGGACACGTGGAACCGCGCAAAAAATAGTTGGTTTTAGCTCACCAATGTCTTCAATCAACAATTTGACATCCTGAGGAAAGAACATACACATATGAATACATAAAAAAAATTATAATTGGTTTGGAAGATCATCTTTGACTTGAGCTTTACTCACCCCACGCCAGAAACCAATTGAACCACCTATTAGTCTGTGTTCTCTCTTTCATTGACTGTCTCCTCGTCTCTCTTGCTATCTTTATTATTCTCCTTGTATTCACCATCTCTCTGACTTGTCTCTTAGACTTCTTCTCCTCTTGTATTTATAAATCTCTTCTCATTTCTTAATAAGAATTATTAGTTCAAATCATCACATGGTATCAGAGCAAGTCTGATCCATCGTATTCAAAAAACCTTTTTTTTTTCTTTCTATCATGTCCATCACAAACAACTCAACAGCCGAAACGGCTCTCGTCTTCAACCCAACTGATGCACAAGCTTCTCTTATCTCTCTCAATATGACTGGGATAACTAAGCTCACTGCCACTAACTACATCACATGGCGTCTTCAAGTTAAATCTCTTCTTGAAGCTCACGAACTTCATGGCTTCATTGCCGATACCGATCAAACCCCGCCGGCAACAGTCACCGACTCTGAAAGCGTAACAACACCAAACCCAGCACTTGCTGTCTGGCAACGACAAGACAAGATGCTCTACAGCTTGCTCATAGGAACACTCACTCTTAACATTCAGCCAATTGTTGCCCGCGCAACAACAACTAAAGAAATTTGGCAAATTCTTCACAACACTTATGGAAAGCCTTCTCGTGCTCATATCCAACAAATCAAACAATACCTTAAACGAGTCACCAAAGGTACGCAATCTGTCAATGACTACATGCGAGGCATCATATCCAAAGCTGATCAACTTGCTCTCCTCGGATCTCCTCTCGACCACGAAGATCTTCTTGACTACGTCATCGACGGCCTCAATGATTACTTCAGAGCAATCAAAGAGATGGTTCTTGGCAGAGATTCTCCTATCTCTCTGGAAGAACTCCATGAGAAGCTTCTCAACCGTGAAAATGCACTTGCCACAACAGAGGAAATTTCTGGGTCTTCTTTTCCCATCACAGCAAATGCAGTCCAAAATCGTCAAACTCACCCGCAGCACCGACCACCGTTTCGTGGTCAATCATCATCTCGTGGTGGATATCAAGGACGTGGTCGTGGTTATCTTGGCAAGTGTCAGCTCTGTGGTGTTCAAGGACATAGTGCAAGACGTTGTCCTCAGTTTACATCGATGACCCCTCTGTATCGTTCTACCACATCGCCATCCTCACCTTGGCAAGCTCATCCATCACCAATGCCACCACCTTCCCAGTGGACTTCTCAAGCTCATCACACCACTTCAAGCCAATCTGACATGTCTATGTCCCTTTGGCTTCTGGACAGTGGCGCTTCTCACCACATTGCAACCGACTTGAATAACTTGTCTCTTCACTCACCTTATCAAGGAGGAGATGATGTCATGATTGGAAATGGCACTGGATTACCAATCACCCATACTGGTTGCGCCAACTTACCCTCTCGTTCACATCCTTTATCTCTCACTAATGTGCTTTGTGTTCCTACTATGAAGACGAACTTGATTTCTGTCAACAAACTTTGCAAAACTAATAACGTTATGGTTCAATTGTGTCCCTATGATTTTCAGGTGAAGGATCTACGAACGGGGGAAACACTGGTCAACGGCAAAGCCAGTGAGGGTGTTTACGAGTGGCCGACTAAACCATCTTCGTTTTTCAACTCTGTCTCAGCTTTTTCTTGTCATAAAGTCTCTCGCTCAGATTGGCATTCAAGATTAGGCCATCCACATTCTCAAACACTTAATCACATTATTTCTGTCTTCAATTTACTTACCTCTTCTTTGTTGTCTTTACCTTGCAATTCCTGTTTTAGTAATAAAACTCATAAACTTCCTTTCTTTAAAACATCTTTGTTGTCAAAACATCCTCTTGATATTATTTTTACTGATGTTTGGACATCCCCTGTTCATTCTATTGATGGTTACAAGTACTATGTTATATTTGTTGACCATTTTACAAGGTACACGTGGCTTTTTCCCTTGAAAACCAAGTCCCAAGTTGCTCAGATTTTTCCGTTGTTTCATGCCTTGGTCGAAAATCGTTTTAAGCACAAGATCATAACTCTGTACTCTGATAATGGGGGCGAGTTTGTGAGCCTTAGATCGTATCTTTCTAGCCAAGGCATCTCTCATCACACCACACCACCACATACTCCTGAACATAATGGAGTAGCTGAGCGGAAACACCGCCACATCGTGGAAACTGGCCTCACTCTCCTCCAACACGCCGGTATCCCTACTACATATTGGAGTTATTCTTTTGCTGCTGCGGTGTATCTAATCAATCGTTTAACATCTCCATCTCTTGGTAATTCTTCACCCTTCCAACTTCTCTTCCATACGGTACCTAATTATACTAAGTTACGTACGTTTGGGTGCCTCTGTTATCCATGGATTCGGCCTTACGGTCATACCAAATTCAGTCCACGATCAACACCATGTTTTTTCTTGGGTTATTCCCTCACACAAAGTGCTTTTATTTGTCTCGATGTCCACACCTCTCGCATCTACATCTCTCGACATGTGGTGTTTCATGAATCGGTATTTCCTTTCTCTTCCCTTTCATCTCTTTTTTCTAATACTACTTCCCTAGGCTCTTCTTTATCATCTCTCTCTTGTTCAGCCTCCCGTGTTCCAGTATACAGTCTGCCACTTGCAACTCCCTCTCCTCCGGTCTCGGCTCCTTCATCTGAACGCTCACCTACACCACCGACAACCGCTATCAATGCTCAAGATTCTGTTCCTGCAGAATCCCCGCTTCAATTGGTCCCTGTTCAGCCAGCAAACACTCATTCCATGATCACTCGATCTATGAATAACATTCGAAAGCCTAATCCCAAATACGGACTTGCTGCGATCCTGGCTGAACTCGAACCTGCTAATCTCAGCCAAGCTCTTAACGATAAACGGTGGCGTCTAGCTATGAGTAATGAATATAATGCCATGGTGCTTAACAGAACATTTGATCTTGTGCCACGGACGTTGGCAAAGAATATTGTGGGTTGTCGATGGGTTTATCGTATTAAATACTTACCTAATGGTTCTGTTGACAGGTTTAAAGCACGCCTCGTTGCAAAAGGGTTCCATCAACGACCAGGAATTGACTTTCATGAAACCTTCAGCCCTGTTATCAAACATGCCTCTATCCGGCTTGTACTCGGTATTGCTGTTGCACACAATTGGCCGCTTCAACAAATTGATGTTAACAATGCATTTCTCCAAGGTGACCTTCATGAAGAAGTCTACATGACACAACCACCTGGGTTCGTTGACAAAGACAAACCTGATCACATTTGTCGTCTTCACAAAGCGATCTATGGCCTCAAACAAGCCCCTCGGGCGTGGTATAATGCTTTGCGTGATTTTCTTCTTGGTGTTGGCTTCATCAACTCTCTTGCAGATGCTTCCCTCTTTGTCTTCTGCAATGGTCCGCTCCTCATCTATATCCTTATTTATGTTGATGACATTATCATCACCGGAAACAACATCTCGGCAGTAACGCGCTTTATCTCACTGCTCTCGGCAAGATTCTCTCTAAAAGATCTCGGCCAACTTTCTTACTTTCTTGGAATAGAAGTTCGTCGATCATCTTCTGGTCTCTCTCTCACTCAAACCAAGTACATCACAGACCTGCTTCTCAAAACAAAGATGCAACATGCCAAACCAGTCTCGACTCCGATGTGTTCTACTCAAATCCTCACGGCAACAACGGGAACTGTTCTTGCTGATTCCACTGAATTTCGGGCCATTGTTGGTTGTCTACAATATCTTTGCTTAACCCGGCCTGACATTGCTTTTGCGGTTAACTGACTCTCGCAATTCATGCATCGTCCTACCACTGCTCACCACGAGGCCGTCAAACGAGTGTTGCGGTATCTTGCCGGCACTGCCGACAAAGGTCTCTTCTTTTCTGCTTCCTCTCCTCTGACTCTCCATGCCTATTCTAATGCTGATTGGGCAGGTGATCGTGATGACTATACCTCCACGGGCGCCTATATTGTTTATCTTGGTAAACAACCAATCTCGTGGTGCTCCAAGAAGATGAAAGGTGTTGCTAGATCTTCCACTGAAGCTGAATATCGGAGTCTCACTATTGCTGCTTCTGAAGTTCAGTGGTTGGTCTCCTTACTTCGTGAGCTTCGGGTTCCTCTCACAACGCTACCAACTATATATTGTGACAATATCGGTGCGACGTATCTTAGTGCTAATCCAGTGTTTCACTCTCGCATGAAACATCTCGCACTTGATTATCATTTTGTTCGAGAATTGGTTCAGGCTAGGCAACTTCGTGTCTCTCATATCAGCTCGACTGATCAACTTGCTGATGCCTTGATGAAACCACTTCCTCGTGCTCGCTTCCAAGATCTGTTTCTCAAGATTGGCCTCTGCGGACGACGTCCATCTTGAGGGGGCATATTAGTCTGTGTTCTCTCTTTCATTGACTGTCTCCTCGTCTCTCTTGCTATCTTTATTATTCTCCTTGTATTCACCATCTCTCTGACTTGTCTCTTAGACTTCTTCTCCTCTTGTATCTATAAATCTCTTCTCATTTCTTAATAAGAATTATTAGTTCAAATCATCACACCACCTACTTGAATTATACACTCCTCGATAGCCCGGTCAAAGACGTGTGCAAGAGGAAGATAAGATATATACACATCCTTCTCAGATAACTATTTGTTTTGCAAAGACAAAGAGAAGAAACTTCAAAATTGGAGTTCTCTGTGAATCATGAAAAAATTGGTAAAATAAAATCGCACGGTTTCGTTCACACTCTTTAGGAAATGCATCACTCCAGAAGTTATAGTAACAATGCTTTCGTTTGAAATCAAAACTCCCTTTGGATCACCAGTGGTTCCGCTAGTATACATAATCGTGCATATGTCGCTTTTCTTTTTAATGGGAACATCATATTCTTTGCCTTCACCCTATCATATTATATATGAATGAGCATCGTCAACATGAATTTAGATTAAACAAGTCAAGGATATCAAGAAAAAGCAAATAAAAGTCTCATACCAGCTTCAAAAACTCATCCCAAGAAAGTATTACCAATCCTAACCTTTCAGCTTCTTCTTTATGTTCAGATTTGACACCACCAAAGCTCACAATAGCTGTATTTGTAAGTAAACATAGTTGATCATTAGGTATCACAAGTGTAAAAACAAAATATGGGTGAATGATTGAATTAGTATTGCCAGCTCACTCTTCATATATTTTGTTGAGTTTGGACAAGTCTTAAAAAGCTGACAATCAAAATGATAGGAAAGTTAAAATTCTCATAATATTTATATGATATATATACTATAATGAAATACATTATATATATGATATAAGTTAAAGATACCTCTGGGATCTTCTTCTCCTCCACAAAAGCAATTGAAATCTCTGCATGCGAAATAATAAATTCCACTGCACCAGCACCTGTGTGTTCAAAATGGACCGTTAATACACTAGAAAAAGTAAAAAAAGATAGAATTATCAAAATTTATACCTAATGTATCGTATAAAGGTACACAATAGAGCCCATGTGCATTGCAAGCCTACATCAGAAGTGCACCATCAATCACTCAGAAGTAAAAGCAATCAAATGTAGTATTGCAAAGATGAAATGTTCCACATACCTCCATGCTTATGATCCACTCAGAACAATTTGCACCATAGGTACCGCATTTTCCTCCCTACATTCCCATATATCCAAATTAAGACACAAAAACAAAATTACGTTTAAGAAAAAAGAATAGCCAATTAAGACACTTTATGATATATAACAAAACTGAAAAAATGAATATTAACCTCTTCAATCCCGTAGCTACGAAGAGCATTTCCAATTTTGATGACAATGTCATATACTTCTTTATATGTTTTCCACACGTACTTTCCTGCCTAAGAATAAGAAACATTGCATATCAACTCAAAAAATACGATATCACAAGCTAAAATCGAAAAAAAAAAACAAAAAAAAAAAAGTAACACCTTCCCGTTCACGATCTCACGGTGACCAAGCATTCGATTGTTTGGATATTTCACAACAGCCGATCTACAACCAGAAGCACATATATAAGGATTAATTATTAATTTTAGAAGCCACTCATCATAAGTTGAAACTCTAACCAACTTAATCTTGTTAGATAAAGAAGAATATATATCATAAGATCAAACATTTTTTTTAAAAACCAATTGCAAGCAATTTAGAAGCACACTTCAAATTTATATTTAAGACAATGCAACGTTTGTAGCAACAAAATATCCACATTACAAACAGTTAACCACAATATTATCTATGAAAACCGAATCTAACCGAAAAATATCCCAACAGCTGTTGATTCCATCGATCGGGTTAGGGAAACCATCTTTGGCAAAAGTACTACGATAGACAGGACCAACAGAAGGTTTTCCATCAGTGGCTTCCTTAGCTGCCTCCACCTCGAAGATGAATCTCTTCTCTGATGTCATCTCTGGATCTCTCTCTCTCTCGTAGAAGAAGCTGAGCCTTTTTTTTTTGTGTGTGAGCGATCACTATATGTGAATCATGGGGAAGCGACTTTTTCTATGAGTTTTTCCTATTTTTGCCATGCCCTTTTGTTTTTATATATGTATATATATATTTTCGCAAATATGCTATTTTTAGGCTTTTAGCAATCAATAATTATTATCAATCGATAAATCTAAATACCAATTTTTCTACAAAAGAACAAAGTTTCTTAATACTTCCACAATACAAATCTCTATCTCTATTTGTGTAACTATCTCTACGAGTGAAGTTTGGATTTTTCCGTAAATTTGACCAACTGCATATACTTTATATTGTTTGAATTTGTATTTAATGTAACTTTAATAATAATTCTTTAGCTTATAAGCATTATTGATATCATGTATATAATGGGAGAATTCTCTCCATTCTCCTTCTACACATCATCAAAAAATTTATAGTATTACAATTAATCGATATATAGTCTTTAAAAGAAAATTAAGGTATAAAAAATATTCATGCACACTGAACGAAATACGTAAAATTATTAAACAATGGAACAATGGTAGATAACTTTCTCTCTATATAGATTATAGAGTGTACACATCATCAGAATAAATTTAATGTTACCATTAATTGATATATAGTATTTTAAAGAAAATTAAGGTATAAAGGATATCCATCCACATTGATAACTATCATTTTACATAATACGTAAAAATAGAATTCTCAAAATTACAAAAGATAGATTTTACTAAGAATTAAAAAATAAATAGTTCATTTGTAATATGAATGATTTTTAAAGTAACAATTTTTAAATAGTTATTAGTTAATATATTTACCTAAGCATACTTTTATAATATATATTACATATTTTTTATATGAGTACTTGGAATTGTTTGAACAAAAAGAATCAATACTTGGAATTTTAAATATTTATAATATATTATATTGTTTTATCTATAAATATTAAAATTGATTGAAAAGATAGAAAAAATATATATACAAAGCTTTTAGGGAAGTTTATGTTGAATTTATACCTTCACTTTGAAATAGGCGAAAACATACCCTAACTAACTACAAATTGAATTTCAAACCTTCCAATATTTTCTGCACTGGGCCAGCTTCACTTGAGCCCAACTGGAATCCCCATTAACTAGAATTCGGATTTGGGCCAGAGAGAAATTGACTATGGCACATTATCTCACAATATATATTGTATCACTTCCATTTGTTTTGTTTTTTTTTAGTTTTAATGTTAAGATATATTTCAAAAACGGAAAGGGAAAAATAATGTTTTACATCATCAATCAACAACCATAGAAGCAGCTTATGAACTGCAACAAACAAGCAAACTTTCACTAGTTTTACATGTGAAGATTGATACAATCAAAGTAGAACGCAAGGAGAGATAAGGAGGAAAGCTGATCCTCCGGAGTATAAGAGATTAAGCGATTTCGAAGGGTTCGATCTAGCTGAGCTACAACCGCTGTAGTCGAGGGATGGGACTGAAAGACCCTACTATTTCACTCTTTCCAAACCATACAAATTGTTGTTGCTTGCAGCAACAACTTGAGTAAGATTTGGGAATAGTTGGACGGATTTGATTGCACCCGCATAATCCAAGGCACTACCAAATGCAGCGATAATGGAGGGTTCGAAGACTTTCTATGCAACAACCAACTGAACAACTGAATAGGTGAATTGATAATTATATTCACAAGAAAGCTTATTTCTTATTTCTTCCACTTTTGAAATATTTTTTGTTTGTTTAATGTTGAATAAAAATTATCTATTTTATGCTTTTTTGTATTACTAAATACTTTTCATTTTGATAATTTATTATTATTATTATATATATATATATATCTTATTATATAAAGGAGAATGATTCGAAATTACTAACTCACCTGATTGTGACACTTGTCAATTTAAACGATCTTAACACGTTTTTAATTAAATAAAACCATAAATTATTAAGAAAAAAGTAAATATATATCAGAGGGAAACTTTTATAAGATGCTTTGGAGACGTTAATTTATGAAAAACATTCCATGAGTATAACAAGGAAACGGATGAACCTAGATCCAGAACACGGTTGAAGATATATTTATGAACTAGATCATGGTCATGAAGAAAAATAAGCACATACGAGAAAGCAACACAAATAAACAAAAAGCGTAAGTTTACTTATTCAGCTAAAGAGGTAGTGGGTTAATGGTAGTATAAGAAGTTGAACATAGATGCATTTTTTAAGTAAAAATGCACTAAAGACTGGTTTCGGATATCGATAGAGATTACGCTTCGAAACTTCTACTTATCAAATAAAGAAAGTTTACTTGTTCTTTTGCAATTTTCTACAAAGTTCTTTCTAATGAGGTTAATTACTTTCTACAAAGTGAGGTTAATCACTTTCTACGAAGTTTCCACTATAAGAATCGGTGCATTGAACCAGTTATACTACGCGTCAGGGTTTATAGCAACGTGTCTTCGAGATGCGAAAGGTTTGCTACATTTACAACGATTTATTAAAATTATATATTATCCATTTATGATTAGTTAATGAATTATTATGTTATGAATTATGTGAAGAAGAAATTCAATGATTGGGGTATCACATTGCAATGGTATACGGTTGCAGTTTTTTTTGTTTGTTTCCGTTGGATATATATCATGCATAAAAATGTTTGACATTATACTTTAGTTTGAAATACGGCTAATCATTTGAGTTTTGAAGTTATATATCTCAGACTCAGTATAAATGCTTCTAGTTGTAATATAACTAACAAGAATTATTAGGCTCAAAACAAAGAATAACAAGAAGATAATAATTGGGTTCTTTCAAACTGAAATATTAGTTTATTATAGAATCTAATGATGATTATTAAAAATAAAAAAGAATATGGTAGGTTGGTAGTTGGTAATTTGGTATAATTATAAAATGAACTTTGCCAGGATTTGTTTAACACGGTTTTGGTTTGGTTTAAAGAACCAACTAATCGGACATAACATGATATTTTCCTTCCATTGTCTTCTACTATATTTTATTAGTTTATTTTATATTAAAATCGAAATATACGCAAATAATATATAGAAAATTTCCAGACGCCAAAACAAAAAGGATCAGAATTAGTAAACACTAGTCTTATGCAAAAAGTGGACGTTTGTTGATTCTAAGTATAATTTATTCCCATGATAGCAAATACAATTAATACTTAATCTCATTAGAATACATGAATGATTCTAATTGTCTTTTGCTTTAGGGAGGCCGGGAGGGTACTAGATGGATCCCTATATTTCTCTCCATCAACAAAGACGATAATAGAAACTCATTGTAAGTTTGGATCCGCTAAGAAAACCAAAAACTAAGTTAAAAATGATATTAAATTATTCGCATAAACTAAAATATAGTTATTGTTATAAGATTTGCTTAAACTAACCCCCCCCCCCCACCCCACCCCCCCAAAAAAAAAATCAATTTACCTCAAAGAAATAAAGTATAAGCCAATGGTTTAATTCATTATAAAAATATATAAAACTATAGAAAATACCAAAATTCAACTTATACATTTTTTGTCCCAGTTCAAGCGGTCTCAGGTTCAACAAGCCATGTGGTATAGTCATAATTGATGTCCCTAAGAAAGAACACCTAAAAACATATAATCATCTTGATCACTTTAGACCGAGACAAACGCCTAGCGTAAATTAGATACTTAGTTATCTTAGCTATTTAATTGACTACTCCCTCGTTTTAGAATAAATATATTTATATGAATAATTTTTTATTTTAAATTAGTTATTGTTTAAAATTTTAATGCAGATTTTAAGACAAATTTCAATTTTACCATAATTTTAATGTATAAGAGAAATGAAACTATATAGTGTATTAATAAAATGTGTAGTAGAAAATTTAATAGAATTTATTAATATGTATGAAAAAAGAATTAAACGATATTTATTTTAAAACATAATGAGTATTAAATATAGTTTAAATTATTTTTTTTTGTGCCCCAGGTTCAATCCACATTTGGAACACATTCTTTTAGATATGAATAGATTAAAAATCGATTCTGGGTATAAAAGAGATTATGGGTTAAAGATTTGGAACTCTCGCGATTCTGCCAATTTAAATTGGTAAATTATCATTAAAAAAAAGGGTAAACTATCATCTGTCGTTGGATAAAAAAATCAACATTTCTAAAAATTATTTAAGAGAAAACATGATTTTGATCGCACCACAAGTACTCTAACTACGTACTTTCGTGATCGCACATACCACTTAAATACCGCAATTTGTTATTGTGGTTCAACTATTATAACTTCAACAGGTCTAACCGCACTCACCATTTCAAACCTAAAACAAATAAAACCAACCAATTTAGCAGCCTTGCTATAAGAGTCAACGATCTCTCTCTCCTATTCTCTTTGCACACACATAATATATATATATATATATATATATCCCACAATGGCTCCATGATACTCCAAGATCCAAATCGAACCACGCAGACAAGAAAAAGAAGAAGTAAGTACAAGGGGAAAGGTTTCCATTTTTTTTCTTGGGCATATCCCAAGTTCTTTTCTTTCTCTTTTTTTTTTTGTGGGTATTATTTCTCAAGAAGAAACAAACGTTTTTAAAAAATATATTCCACCAAAATTAATCATAATGGGAAACTGTTTAGTCGGAAGAAACAATAGAAATGTTGTTGAAGAAGAAGAAGAAAGATTTGAAGAAGTGATGAAGAAAGATTACAAAAGAAAAGATCGGAAGGTGAAGATTGTTCTAACGCGAGACGAGTTAGAGAAACTCATACTTTTCCAACTTAACGCAGACGGTGCGAGCAAAGGAGGAGATGCGACTTTGACTTCTTTTGGAGATTTTCTCAGAGAACTTAAAACAGCAAGATTGGCTGGAGAAGCTGCAGCTGCGGCGGCAGAAGAAGAGAAGTCTGGCCGGAGATTATGTCGGAGGTGGAAACCGTCGTTGACGAGTGTCATTGAATGGCCTGAAGAAGTTTAGTCCTTTTTATTTTATTTTCTTATTATTGAGGTTTTCAAATTCTTATTTTTCTACCCAAAAAAAAAAATGGATTTTCTTTTTGGGACTATACTATTGCCTGTTTTTTTTATGACCTTTTCCCCGTGATTTGTTTTGTGGCAAATGAGATCTTGGGAGTTTGAAATGGGCAATGGTTGTATTACCAAAAAAATTATCCAAAACTTTATCTATTTTTGTTTTCTGTTATCATTTATGTGTGTCATCATAAATAAAGTTCATCGTTTCGTTAAGCGTTCTCTTTCAAGTTTGGCATACTTTCGTCTCGTGTGTACTTTATAAATATGTTAATGTCGTTCTATGTGAATCTTCTTGCCATTACGAAAATGGTAAAAGAAACACACAAATTGTTTTAATTGTCCCGTTGTAATTTGATTAAAAGTCGTGTTGGATCTATAGTATCGCAAAATATTGGTAAAGATTAGAACTAATTAATCTTCACGAATGTGGCCTCACTTAGGTTTAGTCTCAGCTAATTACGCTTAATTAGCTCTACAAGAATGTAATTGTGGAATATATATATAATCTTAAATTAACCCAAATATTCTCATAAATCCTAGAAATCTGTGTATATATATGCATCCAAATAATTCTCTTAAATTTTCAGAATTTTCGGAATCTTCTTATGAATTGATAAAATTCATATCGTACGTAAAAACAGAGTATTTCTAAAACATTTCAAAATTAGGTATAATTCCGATTAAACCACTATAAGGGTATTTAATGTTTATACACCAGATACATGTTCAATTCTTAGAGAATGCAAATTATTGAAGGCAAGCTTATCGGATGATATGTAATTAGAACTTTTCGTTATGATCTCTTCCGTAAAAGAGAAAACTGTTTATCGTGAGCATTGGGCATGCAATACCGTCTATTGTGGATCTTTGTGGGAGGGTAAAAGTAAAACTATTGGTTGTAGAGTCGCTCATGGAATTTCTTGTTACTATGAAAAAAAATGTAGGAATGAAATTTGCTAGACGTGAAGGTTAAGTTGATCGTTTGTAATAATATAAAAAGAATTTTCAAATGATAGTATATCAAATGGCACAAAAATAGAGAATGTCGATATATCATTTTATTTGTAATGATCATATGATGCATGTATCTAAGGGGGGTGTATTGAAATTAGAATTTTAGAAGATATTAGTTGCATCTCTCAGCTTCAATACACTTCCATTTATGTTCTTTCATGGTGGTGATATGATATCATACGCTTATGGAAATCTGCAGTCTCATTTTGGAAATAGTTTGTGAAGATATAGTGAAGAAGGAACAAACAGAAAAAGATATGGTGGTTATTCAGGTTCAATGGTTTGCTAAGCGGAGAATCTTCTTCTGATTTACTTATTGATCGTTGTTAGCTCTGACATTTGCGGTTTTGGAGTTCTTGCTTGTCGAAAATGTCATGAGAGAAGATCAAGCTAAGGTAGGAGGTACGGTGATTTGTGTTTTTGGAGAAAATTAGAATGTTAAATCCAATTTTTTCTTTTTTGTTTTAAAAAATCTCCCAAAATCACGTAAAGATTTTTGTTTTCTTTTTTATAACTCTCACCAAATCACAAACTATTCTTTTTTTCAATTAAGAAAATCTAAACAGGTTCCACCAAATCTCTTAAAATTTCAAATATCTTTAATTACACCAAATCTCCTAAAGTTCTAGTTTCAATACCCCCCCCCCCCCAACACCAAATCCACAAAAGAATGCCATATGACTTTCGTGAATCTGCTACCATTTTTAAGTGGTTGAAAGTGTTGCAGAGGTGGCCCTTCTTGAGGAGGCTTTAGCGGATGCAAAACTTTTGTTGTAACTTCATTGGTGATGCTCTTCATGTGAGAAAAATTGTCAATTGATTGTAGATATTTCTGGAGAAGACATCGAGGAGTTATGTTCAGATTTTTAATTTAACTACGGCTCTATTCCGTATCGATGTTGAGAATATTCGTTCTAGAGTGTTGAGTAGGAAGTATTGGCATATAGTGGATGTCTCGTTGGTTGTGTGTGAGTCATCGCAGACAAAGCTGAATCTCGACTCAGTTATGGTTTGGGTGGATTTCAAAAGTGTGTTGGGTCCTCTTTTTCTTAAAAGAGAAGGAAGTTTATTAATAATATTGTGGAAAAGGCAATCAAGTTGCATCCAACTACTGAGAAATGTATTAGTCTTGATGTTGGCAGGAGTTCTAGTTGAAGTTAGTTTGCAAAACTCTCTCCTTGATTTTATAAATTCTCACGCAGTCTCCAGAGCTCAAATATTCGATCAAGGTTTTTTGTTTTTTTGAAAACACATCAACAGTTCATATTTTTGCGAAGAAGTCGGTGGTGGTTCAAAAACAAATATGAGCCAAGGAAGGTGGCAAATGCTCTGTTCTTGCAGCGGAGAAACAGAGCATGGTGGTGGATGGAATTTATAGTGACATAGTCAATGGAGAGTGATAGGAATAAGAAGAATGAGTGGACCACTATTCCGACTTCGGGTAAACATTCTCTGAATCAAAGGCACAGCTTGGTCAAGGTAAAATAGGGATGCAATCTACATATACAGGTTTGTCTTCTGGATTTCACGTCCTATCAAATGAAAAGAAAGAGGAAAAAAGTGAAGAAGCAGCTGAAGACATAAAGGAAGAGGTCAATTGTGTGCAAAAGGAACCACAAACTAGGAATGTGAATAAAGTCACAAATAATTCAAAGACCAAGCAAAATCACGCTTAGAAGAAATCGATTTTAAACAAAATCGCAACGCTTCCTCTAGAAAGCATCAATGAAGTTAATTTTTGCATGGAACAAGTGCGGGTTCAATCATTTGCGATAACATACTAAAGTTAGAAGATGGATTCAAACTGCAAACATTTTTTAATAGGTTGTTTCTTGAAACAAGGGTTCATGAGAGGAACCTAATGGCTCTTGGGTCGGATGGTTATCCCATAGACTTCATGGCTGATAGTGGGTAGTGACTTTGTTATTGCAGTTCAGTTTTTTTTAATCTAAATGGTTTCTTTCCAAGAAGTACAAATGCCACAACTTTTGCTTTGGTTCCTAATAATGACATTATAGCATTCAATTTATTTCCTATAGGGTATGTTTTAGAAATTTTAATCAAATGAAAAACTTAAGTTTCTTTATAAATAAATATCTTTAGAGTTTTAAAGGAAAAAATCCATGAAAGATCCAATTTTTAGATCTTATAGTACGTAGAGAATGCTGCTATGGGACGCCGATCTTCACCGCCGATTCGTCGATGCGGTTGAATGCCTTGGTGGAGAAACTAGTAAGTATTTTTTATGGGTTTGAAAATCACCATCGAAATGTAAAAAATCGAAAACAATCACTGTCGATGGCTAATTAGAAACAAAATCGCAAGTTTAAGGAGGAAAACCTACCAAAGCCTCATCGATGATGCAGTAGTGGTTATCCTCCTAGATCTCATTGTTGCGGTCTTTATGCATCGTTCTTTCTGTATTTTCTGCATGTCGTCACTGCCAAAGAAGAGATCTGACCTAATGACGGGAAATTAGGTCGTCTTTTTCTTGGGCCAAAATATGTTTAGTTGTTATTGGGTCTCCTTCCTTACTTGATTTCTGGTTTTTTTTTTCTATAAGGCTGCTTAGCCCATTGGACCATCAGACTCGAAAATTATATTTTTATAAGAGCTTGATTGGTTCACCCGCAACCATCCGCAAATATTGCGTTTGCGGGCGGTTGCTGTTGCATGCGTTTAATAACAATCATAAAAATCACAATATATCGCTCTGAACCGTTTGAAACCACTAGATTTCAAAAGCTTCTTCCAGGTAGCGTTTGCGGCTGCGGGCGGTTGTGGTTGGTTAAAAAAAATATTTTTTAATTTTAAAATTTATAATACTAAAAAATTTTACAAAACATAAAAAAAAAATCAAAACAAGTTTAAAAAATCAAATATTACTATAAAAATTCTTAAATGCTTTATATATCTATTAACTAAATTAAAATATATTTATAATTATAAAAATATTTTTTCAATTAAAAATGTTTCAAACCTCTTAAAATAAACAATTTTAATTAGTTATTCTAAAATTTATTTAAAATTTATTTTTAAATTATGATTATGTCAATACAATTTTTTTTATAGAAATTATATATTTTAAATATATTTGATAATACTAAACAATAGCTGCAACTGCTGTCAATCCGTAAGTAATTTCCGGCAAACACATATGTTTCTAATTGTTAAACTAGTCGTAAAAATTGCTTGATAAATTTTATAACCGCAATCATCAGCTTTAGCAAATTCCACACCCGCAACCGCAAACACTGCGTTTAATCCAGTCAAACCCTTATTCATCGCGATGTGGCAATGCCTATCTTTTTTTCAATTTCCGACTATAATATCTTATATACTGACTTATCTCTTTATCACTTTTATTTTAAATTTTCATCCACATTCTTAATTAAACGATGATTTCTGGATTAATAGTCAATCCAAATAAATTTATTTATTTTATTTAAATTAAATGAATAATAATATTAATTATCTTATAATTGCAGACGCAACTCCAAAGAAAATTTGGGAGAAAATGAATGAAGAGGGACTCTCAAAATCCCAATAAAGAGTCATCTACAGGTCTTAACATATACAACATGTCCATATCACTATATATTCATATTTTATATTATTTCTGGCTTGTGTATTGAACTAATTTTCTTCTCTTTGCCTTCAAAGATGTATAGAATCGCCAAAAGGAAAATGAACATGCAAGGTAAATAATTATTACATACACTATTTTTATTTATTTGAATATGCATGTAAACTGCATCCTTTGTCGGACCATGCTTATTTAAGTTTAATATAACACATTACAAGTATAATTATATGTTTATGTTTGGATAAAAATACAAATGCACATGTGATGCTATGGCAGAAGAAGTGCAAGCAAGTGTGAGGGAGGAAATGATTCGGCGGCAAACTCAAGTACACCTTCGTCAATATGAACGTCTTCAAAAAACTATTAACTCTATTAAAAATCAACAAAGGTTCGTATAACAATTGACTAATATTGATGTATGAACCCTCAGTTTTGTTTGCAATTAAATATTTTTTATTAATTTTTCATGTAGGCAAGAAGAGGAGATGCCTATAAAGATAATCACAATCGGAGAATCAAGTAGCAAGGCTAATGAAGTTTCATGCAAGTCTCTCTATCAATCTTGAAGAGTCAGTATATATTCTCTCCCTTAGCAAGTTCATTTATATAACAAGTTTAAACATGTAAACACTTTTGATGTTATATTACATGTCTATCTCATTTACGATTAATATATATTTATATTAATGTGTATAATTGTTTGTGGCAGATCGAACCAATTGAAATTCCCGGAGATGAAGAGGACAACAATAATATGAATTTATCTCTTGAGTTCACTCTTGGTCTCAAGTAGACAAGTACCAAAACTAATTATCTATCTATCTTTCTTTCCATTTTTTTTGGTCATAAAACAATGCTGGTTTATGTCTTTCTGAATGTGCTTGTTATGTAATAATGCTTTTCCCAAATATACAATGGGATAAGAAAAATAATTTTGAACAATATGTTATAATTATATCGATGTGTGTTTGCTCTTAATCTTCCATTTATCCAATTTGACAACTTTGAGATTTCCGAAACATAAAAAAAAAGAGATTACATTATGTTACTATAGCCTTGAATAGATGTAGATTATAGTCATATAACCAAAAAAATTGTTCTTTAAAATTAGGAAAACTCTAAGAAAAAAAAAAAAAGAAAAAAGAGAGAACAAATAGAATTAGTGAACATGTGAAAATTATCTCTGCCTACTTAATTGGGTAGGGTTTTCGACCCGACCCGAACCACGTGGCTATTAAACCTGTCCCAACAAACCCCATCATCTCTACATTTTCCAAGGCTTCAGTTTCACTTTATCACTCTCTCTGCAAAAAAAAAATGAGCTCCCAAATCTGCAGATCTGCTTCAAAAGCAACAAGATCTCTGCTTTCTTCAGCTAAGAATGCTCGTTTCTTCTCTGGTATGTTATTATTTTTCTCTCTTTTTGATTGTTTTCTGGAAATTTTGAGATAACTTCGTGAATCATGTGTTTAGTGTTCTTAGATTCCTCGATATCGATTGATTGATGAATTGTTAATCTAATTCAATTGTTTAATTTGATCATCGATTCGTGCGTTTATGGATTTGAGAATCAAATGGATAACATCAAGTTTAGATTTTTATTGACATGTGAAGTTAATTTTGTGAGGATTGATTCAGTGATTATTTTGATTTGATGGATTCATTAACAAATCTGAATTTGTGATCTAGTAAAATTAGCTTTAAGATTTAATGTTTCTTATTAGTAATTAGGGTGATTAATTTTGATCTTTGATTCTTCAGAAGGAAGAGCCATTGGTGCAGCAGCAGCTGTTTCAGCATCTGGAAAGATTCCTCTGTATGCATCTAACTTTTTTAGATCATCAAGTTCTAATGTCTCCTCTAAGAATTGGATCACTGGACTCTTAGCTCTTCCTGCTGCAGGTTCAGCCACATTCTTTGCATATATAGCCAAATCTTTATGTCAATCACATGTTAGTTTGAGTAGAATAGGATAAATTTTGAAAATTTCAAACTCCATTAGTGACAAATGCTTTGTTTTATTGTTTCTGTTATAGCCTATATGATTCAAGATCAAGAGGTTCTTGCTGCTGAGGTAATAATAATACTACATTTCTATGTATCCGTTATTTCTATTCGTCGTCTTTATATTCTTTATCACTGAACTTTTTCTGCGTAAATCAGATGGAACGTACCTTCATTGCTATCAAGCCTGATGGAGTGCAACGAGGACTGGTAATAAAAAAACAAAAAAGCTTTGTTTTTGCTTAGTTTTGATTGGTCTTATGTATTATAGTCTCTTATTCATATTTCCAAATCCTATCTTATGAATCACCAGATATCAGAAATCGTCTCTCGATTTGAACGGAAAGGATTCAAGCTTGTTGGTATCAAAGTCGTTGTTCCTTCTAAAGATTTTGCACAAAAGCATTACCATGATCTTAAGGAAAGACCTTTCTTCAATGGCTTGTGTGACTTCCTTAGCTCTGGTCCTGTTATTGCCATGGTAAGAGAAACCCCTCCATTTCAACTTCAAGAATTTGATTACAAACTCTAGAAAAGTAGATTTACACGGCTTGTTTTAGGTTTGGGAAGGTGAAGGAGTGATTAGATACGGACGTAAACTGATTGGAGCCACCGATCCTCAGAAATCGGAGCCAGGAACAATCAGAGGAGATCTTGCAGTTGTTGTTGGAAGGTATTTTCTGTTTCTGTTTTGTAATTTGCATTAGAACACTGTAAAGATTTGGTAATTGGAATGTGAAATTGCAGGAACATAATCCATGGAAGTGATGGACCAGAGACTGCAAAAGATGAGATCAATCTATGGTTTAAGCCACAAGAACTTGTTTCTTACACCAATAACGCTGAGAAGTGGATCTATGGCGACAACTAAATCCCTCTCTCTCTCATTCTCGAGTCTTTGAAATTAAATTGTTTTTTCTTCTCTTTACCAATACAATAAAAAAACAAAAGAGTTCTTACGGATACAAATACAATCCGGAATTTGAATTTCCCGGTGAACTCAGTAATCAGAAGGGAAGCAATAAAGTATGGGATGATTGAGTTTTTTGAAACTCTTGTTTGTTTTGTTGGCTTTTATTGTACTTAAGATTTTGAAGAAAAAACTACAAATTGTATTTATAATTTCCGTGTATGATTTCAGTGCATGATACTAATCAAGCTTGGTATCAAGATGAAATATTTTTATAGCAAATCGAAGTCCATTCTACAAAACTCTTTTCTTATAGTAGTTGTTAATATATATTGTTCAATACTTCTGTTTTTTCTTTTTCAAATATTTTAAGTATAGACTAATTATTTTATACTGTAATACATCAAGATGAAATTACACTTTTTCACAATTCGATAGAACTCGGTAAAATTATGTTTTTTCAGGGAACAAAGACTTTTTTGATGGGTAATTAGTTGATATTCTATTCAATAAAAACATGCTATTAGGTTTAGACTAAAAATTATAGAGTACAAAACAATACTAAAACTGAAAGACTAAAAAGGAAAAAAACACCATAAAAATGGGGAAAACACCATAAGTAATATATAAAAGCTTCACTTTTAATTAAAAATCAGTGATAATCCACATCAACGCAGATCATATCACAAAATTCTGCTTTTTAAACATTTTTTTTATAATCTTTTTAAACATTTCATAAACCCCTACTCATGATAATACACTTTAACAAAGTAACAAAAATTCAAAGCGTCCATAAACATATACATTATTGCATGGAAAATCTTGAAGCTGATCCTCCCAAAAATTAACAACTATTTGCTTCATGGCTTATCAAGATAGCTCCTGAGATGAGCTGAAGCATCTCGCCGGGAAGTCCACTCGGTGCCGACGACGTTTATCAGCAATGAAAGCCATGAAGGTAGCAAACATCATAGTTCCTATAATCAATGGGTATGCAAAGACGAAGAAGAACGTTGGGATAAACCCATATCGGGTTGCATTCGGGAATATAGTTCTGTATGATGCTGATAAAGCGATACTTAAAGCCGCCGTTGAACTGTAGATTAACTTCCACTTGGGGAGCCCAACTATGATGATTATGATCACATATAGAGATGATAAAAAGGCAAATCCGTTGAGAGTAAAAAAGAAAATGGCATCGAAGAAATACATAATCATCTGCCCAGCGATGTGATAATCATAATCAATGGTAAATACCACATCCGTTTAAATGGAATCGAAACTCTGCAGTCAGTTTTCTGATATCGCGGTTTACGATAAAAGCGACATCTGTTGCGGTTTTCATTTTCTCTCCAATATATCATACAGTTGTCGATGCACACATCTATCATCTGATATGGCAAACCAAGACCAGCTACAAATTTTTGTACCTCGTAGTATAATGCTGGTGAAAGATTATATTCAGGCAAAATATCTTTCACAAAATCCGCTATCGCATCAACACATTCCTTCGCCAAATTGAAGTCTGTCTTGATAGTCATCATTCTACTAGCAGATGATAATGGTGAATGACCTTCTCTACAGCCGTTATATAATGGTTGTTTTGCTGCATCTACAAGTTTTTGTACCTCGTAGTATGATGCTGGTGAAAGATTATCTTCCGGCAAAATATCTTTGACAAAATCCGCTATCGCATCGACACATTCCTCCGTTAAATTGAAGTCTGTCTTGATAGTCATCATTCTACTAGCAGATGATAATGGTGAATGACCTTCTCTACAGCCGGTATATAATGGCTGCTTTGCTGCATCTAACATATCAAAAAACCGGAGAGCTTCTAAATTAGATTCTTCAACCCTATCTCTATCATCACCAGCTGACTGCATATTCTCCCTAAATGCATCATTCACAATCTCAATTATTCCTACACCGACATCTACTTTCGTTCGTTCTCCTACACTATCAGCAATATATGGTTCGCTAATACTACCATACTCAAAAAAAAAATTTCCGTGTAAATACCCAATCTTGTACCCCGGCATAAACCCATTGTCATACAAGTGATGCCAAACTAACTCTACCTTAATATTACGAGAATTCTGGCAAAGTGAACATGGACATTTGAACTTACCGCTTCTTTTGGTTCGTGGTTGATTTTTTGCCACTTTCATGAATTCGGATATGCCTCGGACATACTCGTCATTCAATAAGTTTGACTCCGGATTCCTCATTTCTCCATCCATCCATGATCGAAAATTATTTGAAGAAGACATTTGAAGAAGATAATTTGGAAAAAGTATTATAGAAAGGGTTTGTAATTGTGAATGAATGGAGAATGATGAAAAAAAAATCAGTTAACATTTAAAGGAGAATTCACCTGACTACTTCTTTTGTAAGATTTATCCGTAGGTCTTTTACTAAAGCTAACAAGATATTGTTAACCATGAAAAAAGGCAAGAGAGAAAACATTTACAAAAGAGTTAGACTGAAAATAGGGACATTTGTGAAAAGTAACCATCGATTTTTCGGAAAAAAAGAAATATATATATAAATAGTGAAGGATAGCTACTATTAATTAAAAATAATAATTTTGTATCAAAATAAATTATTAATCAAAATCAACTGTTTATATTTTATACACACATAAATAAGTAAAGTAATGTTTATAGTCAAATTGAAAAAGATAAAAAGAAAGAAGAATTTCAAGTATGAATTATAAATATTTAGTTGAGTAATAGTTTTTTTTTTGATAAAAAGTTGAGTAATAGTCCCTACAATTATTTTTGGAATTTTTTTGTATAATTAGTTTTTAAAGAGAAAGAATGTAATAAAATAAAAGAACCGTGAAAAGAAGGCGTAAGAATATGATGTACCAGTGAGTCAAGCTTACACATCGGGCCTAGTCATGGCCAATTCATTCCTCACACTTTCCCCCTTTTTTTTCTTTAAACTTTTTTCCTCACTTTTTTTTATTGTTTTCTTTCTTTCACGTCATTTCGAACAAAAAAAACTTGAACAATAACACTTAACAGCTTACCTATATTACCAATTGAGAGCCAAATGTTGTTCACTACACAAACTAGACATAGCGTGAGAAGATGCAAAAATGATGATTTGGTGCTGCTTGTCAACAACTAATGTCTCTGATTGATGGGTTCAACCAAATTAGGGGAAACGATATCTTTGGGCTATTAATAATCCAACACAAGTGGAACAAACTAGTTAAAGGTTTGAATAATCGGCCCATTAGTAGAAATATTTCTATTGGGCTAACTGATGGGCTTAGGGATTTCCGCATTTCTCAGATTTTATTATCCCTTCTCGGAAAAAGGTAACAATCAACACTCTCTCCCCCTCCGATCCGTCGTGTCTTCTTCCTTTTCCATCTTTAATCGATCGGATCATTGTTATACGTCGCTTGATCTGAGTTGAATGATGTATTTATCGTCGTAGATCCTCGATCTGTAGCTGCCGTCGGCTTAGTTGGAAAATGAAGAGGTGGTGTGGGCTTGGGCGGTTGCCAGCTTTTACAGACACAAAATCTCTATAAAAAAAACTGGACTAAAGCGTGAATAAAGAAAAACTTTCATGGCCTTATAGCTAATTTTGTTGTTTTATGGCAGTAATTTTTATGGGGTTTTTTATTTAACACATGGGTTTTTTTTAACGTCTGGTTTTATACTTCAAATAAATAAATAAAATTCACAGTCGCTTCTCTAATCTTTTTATCAGCTAGGGTTTTGAAGCAGGGTTTCGCAATTTTCTCGATACCGCCGATGGCGAAACCAAGTCGTGGCCGTCGTTCCCCTTCCGCGTCTGGGTCCTCATCTCGGTCCAGTTCCAGATCTCGATCCCGCTCAGGCTCGAGGTCTCTTTCGCGCTCCCGGTCCAGTTCTAGATCGGTCTCTTCATCTTCTTCGCGGAGCATCAGTTCTGGGAGTCGCAGTCCTCCACCTCGTGGAAAAAGGTTAGGGTTTCTTTCAATTATTTCCTATTCGCCTCGTTTCTGCACGTAATATCGAATTGGATTTGGTAATTTGGCATTCATTCTTCTTGGTTCTTCGTGGGAAAAAGTTTGTAAGTGATTTATTTAGCTGTAATTTAAAAGTGTAAGAATGGAGACCGTTGCATTTAACATATTTGTATGGGTAATATCTTATCATGGCTTGATGTTCTGATACATCTTCTGCAGTCCTGCTGGACCTGCTAGGCGAGGTCGCTCTCCTCATCCACAATCTAAAGGAGCCTCCTCACCTTCTAAGTAATCTCGAAACTCCTGACTCTTACATATATATGTGTGTGCGCTAGTTGGAAAAATGCAATGCATTAGAGAATAGTTTTACCATTTTAATTTTTAAACGATATCTATTCAATATTTATTTATTTTTATGCGTTGGTATCTCTGCTTGAAAGTCTCATTGTTTATGCTTTCGTCAGATCCTCACTTTTGCTGACCTTACAATCGTATTATGGTTTCAGGAAAGCTACACCTATTGAAGAATCTCTTGTTCTCTATATCAACCATCTCAGCAGGAATGTGAATGAAGGCCATCTGAAAGAAATATTTGGTATGTTGATTGGTCTTACGCATTTCTTCTACTTGTTCCGACTATAATACATGATAATTGAGTACACCAGTACGCTAGGCCTCAACTGTGATCAGTAGTATTTTGTTCATACTAACTTATCATATTTATGTCATTAAGCTCATGGATCATCACTGGCATTATGGTTATTTTATTCTGGTTGTGTTGACTAAGCTTATTTTTGCTTTTTAGGCAACTTTGGTGAAGTTGTACACGTTGAACTTGTGATAGATCGAGCTGTAAGTTGCTACTTCGTTACTGTCTCTTTCTTACTGGCATCACTTGTTAAGAAATTTGCTCATAGTTCCTTTTGAATATTCACAGGTTAATCTTCCAAGAGGATCTGCTTATGTTGAGTTCGAGGCAAGAGCTGATGCTGAAAAAGCGCAGCTGTTCATGGATGGTGTATGTCTCTTTTCAAATATGAAGTGCACTATGTTTTTACTCTTAAAATTGGCCGAGAAGATTTATTCATGCTTTTCTTTGTTTACTTAACGCAGGGCCAAGTTGATGGAAATGTTGTTAAAGCAAATTTCACACTACCACCTCGTCAGAAAGTATCTGAACCCCCTAAACCTGTTTCAAGTGCACCAAAAAGAGATGCTCCAAAATCTGATAATGCTGGTGGTGACATTGAGAAAGATGGGTCCAGGCGCCCAAGAGAGAGTACGTCTATGTTTTATATTTTGGTTATTTGTAATTGTTGTAGTCTATGCTTTATATTGTGTCAATGATTATCATCAATATGTGCTTAGCTTCTCCACAACGGAAAGCAGTACTTTCTCCAAGAAGGCGTTCTCCTCTGCCTAGGAGAGGTGTATCACCTAGGAGATTACCTGATTCTCCCCCTCGTCGGAGGCTGGGCTCTCCTGTCCGCCGCCGTGGTGATACACCACCTAGGCGTAGGCCAGCATCGCCATCTAGAGGCCGTTCTCCAACTTCTCCCCCTCCAAGGCGATATAGATCTCCTCCAAGGTGAGATGTGGCACCATCTGTTTCGTGTGGTGTTTTCAGAATCAATAGCTCACCTTCTATCTGTCAACAGGGGCTCCCCTAAAAGAATCCGCGGCAGTCCTGTTCGAAGACGCTCTCCTCCTCCTCTAAGGCGAAGGTAAATCCATGTGGTACCCGAGTTACATCCCTAGTAATTGAACGATAGGAATTACAGCTTTATAGACTAAGTACTCAGTAAGTTAGATTTGGAAATATGTGTCAGTTTATATATGCTTTGTATTGGGCATGTTTCAGGTCACCTCTAAGGAGAGTACGTAGTCCTCCCAGAAGATCTCCAATCCGCAGGCGTAGCCGATCCCCAATTCGTAGACCTGGTCGCTCTCGTTCAAGGTCCATCTCACCCCGCAAGTATGATTTAATTCATTAAAAATTATGCGATGGTTCTTTTTGATATCGCCTGGATGTTATTTTGTTGCAGATGCATAGCTAAGATAGTACATATAATGGTGTAAGATTGATAGCATGTTTAAAGTCTTGCATAATTCATAAAGTATAGTACCCCAAGATCTTACTCTGTCTTATCCTTAGGTTTTGTGACATACCAGTTCCTAGAGACATTCAATACCAAATATGACTGGAGTTATATGATGTATGTGGAATTTGTTTTTGGTGTAATTGTGTCTTTAATTATATGCAGGGGACGAGGTCCAGCTGGGAGACGAGGGAGGTCATCTTCTTACTCTAGTTCACCAAGTCCCAGAAGGGTAAGGGCTTGTTGCAGATCCCTTTTTAGCTATTAAAAAGGTTTATGCCTTGTTGAGTTATGCGTTTTGACTTTGAATCCTGTGTGCATTATTATTAAAACTTTACAGATTCCTAGGAAGATTTCAAGGAGCCGCAGTCCTAAGAGGTAAACACTTTCTTTGTCTTAATACTAGCCCTCCTCCTAAATTGGAAATACCTTAATCTGTTGCATGCAGTAGTTTAAAAAGCTCCACTGTCAAGTTATGTATAGTAGAGGTTAAGTTACTCCCAATTCTTGATAAGAGACATACCATAAACATGTGCAATCTAGACTCATTTTGAACATCTGAAGCATAATATATGGTCATAAGAGTGTAACGAATGGCAGTAGCACATAACAGTTTTGATTATCTTGGATCTGATAGTTAATGAGATTGTGATGAAACAATGACAAATAGAATCTGCAAAATGTTGTTGCGTGGAAGTCTAATAAAAGAAAATAAATTTGGTTGTTTTTGGCTATTGTTTAGGCCACTGAGAGGAAAAAGAAGCAGCAGTAACAGCAGCAGCAGCAGTTCACCTCCACCTCGCAAAACTTAAGGCTATAAAACTATTATCAAAAAAAATAAAAAACCTTGTCTCGATCTCTCGTTCTCCCCTTTCTGTTTCTCGGCCTCTTTTCTTGTAACACAGATCAAATGTTTACCAGTGACCTCCAAATGAGAGTTGTGGCTTTTGTAATTTTCCTAGTGTTGGATGTTTTTTGCACTCCTATTAGATGAATTTGTGACTTCTTGTTCTCTTAAATGAATTTAATTAATATAATATACTTCATTCGTTAAAAGTGAGTTAAATTGTTGAATGGAAATAAATATAAATAATACAAGGTTCTTAATCAAGTTCGAGTTAATATATTAAGAGAAACACAATCGCAGCGAAGGGCCCTAATCAAGACTTGATGCAATTGGTAGGAACTATACAATCTCCCCACGTTAAAATGTACAAAACAAAAATGTACAATGCTTAAGAAATTGGGGCCAACTGAGCCGAAGCTCATGTGTTATGTGACTTATGTCTCGTGTATTGCATTTCCTGCTGTGACATCATTAAGCTTGAGAAGGTTGTGGTTCAGACAAACTTGGGTGTTCCACGTAAAGCTGCAAAAAGAGTGGCTCCCTGTTCAAAGACTTCACCGGCATTATAACTGGTGGCGTCTGCCACTGCTTTGTGTCTGTTGGAATCCACAGCTCTCCAGCTTTGCTTGAACACACTTGAGTTGGCGACCTCAGATAAGCCGTTACCTCCCATCTACGATCTATTTTGAGTTGGAAAGATCAAGAAACATAGGAAATTTGCTATAAGAAAAGAGAATGTGAAATCTAGGAAGTAAAAGGGTTGAGCTAGAGGAGTACTTACTTTGGGGAAGAGGCTTGACAAGGGATTTTGAGACGGGAAGCTTGATCAAGAAGGACCTAAGTGCGAATTCTAATTGACCCTCTTCAACCGAAGCAGCGCAAGAGGGGATAATCGTGAGCTTGAAGATGAAGCTCTCCACGGGAACACTAACCTCACTTAAAAATAATACTGCTACTCTCTCAACAAGACCCTGTTTCAGAAAGCAACAATAAAAACATCATTCAGGCGATAATCCATCATGATCATGAATTTTGAAAAAAATGTTCCCTTGACATTGATTGATGCACCAAGATTATAGAGTGAAAATCTTTCAAATGGGGTGTCATTGAATTGTGGGAAACAAAAAGTCTGATTAGTGCATTAAGATGGCAGATTTAACACATATTTTGTATACTTAAGCTGAAGAAAAATGAAGGTTTGATCAAATTAACAAACCTTGTCGATAAAAGGAAGAAGCCCAAAAGCAGCAGAGTGAATATAGTGGCGTAGCTCAGGATGCTTTGCTCTTTGCACCACCACATTCATATATCTTCGCCTTTCAAATGCAGCTTCACAAACACAATATGATCAAAATCACTCGAGGATGTAAATCAACAACCAACTGTTTCCATTGCTTTTTTACTCACCAGATGGGTAAAAACCTTTGAGAAAAAAATCATTGTAATGGCTACTTCCGAAAATTCCACCAGACTACGAGCTACTTCTCCTGAAAACCCAAAATCACGCATTTCGAAATTGTCACTATATCATCATGTTCATGAAATTGATTTAAAATTGAAAATCAGCAAGTTACCTGACGGATTATCATGTGATTCTGATTGTGTATGCAATAATGTTTTGAATTGAAAAACAGAGCCAAAGTTTTATATGATCAGCCTCCTGAGTTTTTCTGCCCCGCTTTGCTCGAAGAAAGGCACGAGGTTAGCTGGACATTTCTTCCTTTTTAGATTAGTTTTATCAATCATTTTCACTCTGGGTAGAGTGCTGCAGTATCGAGGGTAATTGAAAATTTGGTTACTTCTTTAGTTGTTTTGCCGAGTGAAGAAGATCTTTGCCATGCAATTGGTGTCTATGATTTCATCAGTGAAGGTATCTCCTTTAAATTAAAAAGTCCATGTTTTGATTCCTTTTGAGCTTCTCCATTCATTCTGACGCCAAATCTTTTACTTCAATATAGAGTTGGAGAATCAAAAGCTTGATGAAACCCTTTTTACTACCAAAATTAATGCTGACATCTCGCTAAAGAAAAACAGACCAGCTCTTGTTGTGAGCAGTACAAGCTGGTGAGGACTCATCTTCATTCTTTCTTCACTCTCACTCTTGTGGCATTATCCTTCCATGACATGGAATCCTATAACATGAACTTTTCTGGCTCTTTAATTCCATTAATATTGTCTGGCTGATTAGTAAACAAAACTTAATAATTACATGTCCTTGAGCTTAATTAAAGAGAGAGAAAAATTTGGAGATTTTTGTTTTAACCTCTCTAAGTGTCTGGCTTCATGCACGAGTTGTAGGAGGCTATAGGTCTTTGTGTTTTTTTTTTTATCCTCTTTCGTTGTTTTGGTAGATTTGTGATATTTTTTCGATTTTGGCGTTGGTGATTGTGGTCTCCGAGTCGTCAAGGCAAAGGGTTTGTCGTCGTTGGATTGGATATTTGGCTAAGTAAGGTGAAAGCTCGATGGTAGTTAAGGAGAGACGACAAGCTATGGTGGTCCCGGCTCGGGTGAGCGACCGAGCGATTTTGTCGCTAAAACCACTTGTTCTTGTCGATTCTTCCATCTCTTTTCGCAAATCTGATCATTTTCGTTAATGTCTCTAGTTTATTGGTTTGTTGGTACAACATGCGTTGCTCTGGATGCGAATTTTTACGATCTAGATATATGGTTTGTTTTTTTTTTTAACAATTATTTGGTTGATTGATTCATTAATATATCTCCTATGATGTATGTAGATATGTTTCCTTATGCAAAAATTTTATGGCTAACTGAACTCATCATTGTCGAGTCAAACGTGGATACAACATTCATCTATTTCAGAATCAGGTAGTTTCTCCATATGTAGAGAAGATTAATTTTTTTTTTTCGAGTTTCATATGTTTTTAAGTCTTCCTCTTTAAATATCTAATGGTATCGTTTATTTAAAAAAAATCATATGTATTAGACTTTATTAATGACAATATTTGCGGAAAAAAATAGCATAATTAAGAAGACGTTTTAAGAGCAGTTTCAATAACTGTAACTTTTTTTTTATCGGCTGAATAACTGTAACTTAAAACGTTATTTTTTCTTAACAAAAAAAAAAAAACTCAAAAACTCGTATATTCGCTCGACACCATATTCTGCTACGTGTGACATTTTCTCCATTCCCTTAAATGGAAACGTAATACATATATGCATTTTAAGTTAATTAAAAAAAAGAGTCAGCTAATATTCAAAAATTCCATGCTTAATCAAAATGACGTAACCATCACCCTTTCTAATTTCTATAAATTAAAACCCTCCAAACCCTTTTTCGCTGTATCATTAACAAACTAAACAAACAATCAAACATTTCTCTATACATACAATAAATATATATGTATTTCTAAATCATTAACGATGATGGCTAAGAACGTTCTCGTAACCGGCGGTGCTGGATACATCGGTAGTCACACGGTTCTTCAACTTCTTCTTGGCGGTTACTCCGCCGTAGTTGTCGATAATCTCGATAATTCCTCCGCCGTTTCCCTCCAGCGCGTGAAGAAACTCGCCGCCGAACACGGCGAACGCCTCTCCTTTCATCAGGTTCGATTTTGTTATCTCTGTGAATTTTGCTTCTTAAGTCTACGAAACGTGTGATTTAAGGACATGTGTTCGAATTTTGTATCGCCGAGTTTGAATAGGTCATAATTTCAACGAAATTGGGATTATGATTTGACTTATTAATGATCAATTTGACTTAAGAGGGCTCTTTTGTGATTTCTGGGTTTTCTTGGGGCCTAGATTCTCGGAATAAAATATCAATTTTTGAAAGATTGTTGTTTGATTCCAGAGTTCTGGCTTTTTTTTTTCCGGTATATATGTTAATAATCGTTACTATTTTTTTTTTTTTTTTTAAATCGCTAGTTTTATATCCGAGAAAAATATAACTTCTGAATTAAATGTCAGTTCGAGGCTTAATCAGTACCATGTGAAAGAGTAAAATAATACTTTCCCAATTCCGATTTTTTTTTGTATTGCACACAAAAATTTGATCTGTCTGAAATTGGGAAATTTAATCTTGGTTTTCTGAATTGTTGATTTTATATTGTTTTGTTTAGTTACTTGGATTAAGAGTTGTTAAATTTGATTGTTTTCTGTTAACTACAGGTGGATCTTCGAGACAGGCCTGCCCTTGAGAAGATTTTCTCAGAAACTAAGTATGATAGAGAAATTTAAAAAAAACCCATCTTTATCTTTTTCACTTTATCACTAAACAATGATGTGATTGATGCATATGATATAATTGGGTTTAATGATGAACGTGGAATTATTATTTACAGGTTTGATGCAGTGATACACTTTGCTGGACTTAAAGCAGTTGGTGAGAGTATAGACAAGCCTTTACTGTATTATAATAATAATCTTGTTGGAACTATTACACTTTTGGAAGTTATGGCTCAACATGGCTGCAAAAATGTATATGATTTGCCTCCACATGTTCGAATTCATTTTCTATTATTCTTTATTTGATCAATCTCATGATTAACCACTTTTACTACTCTGTGTTCCAGCTTGTGTTTTCATCATCAGCTACTGTGTATGGCTCTCCAAAGGAAGTTCCTTGTACTGAGGAGTCTCCAATTTCTGCATTGAACCCTTATGGACGAACAAAGGTGGTTTTTTTTAGCAAAACCCACTTGAGTTTTCTGGTTAATGATGTGTGAATCTGATTTATGGATCTTATTGATTGAAGCTGTTTATTGAGGAAATCTGCCGTGATGTGTACCGTTCTGACCCGGAATGGAAGATTATATTACTTAGGTTTTTCAATCCTGTTGGAGCTCATCCTAGTGGTGACATTGGTGAAGATCCTCTTGGTATTCCAAACAATCTTATGCCTTTTGTTCAACAAGTTGCTGTTGGAAGAAGACCTCATCTCACTGTTTTTGGAAATGATTACAATACAAAAGATGGAACAGGGGTATGTATATACATGTTTTCATAAACAAAAAGAGTTTTCTAGAATGTGTTCTCTTATGTTTGTTTGTTTCAGGTTCGAGATTACATTCATGTTATGGATTTAGCTGATGGACATATAGCGGCTCTTCGTAAGCTAGAAGATAGCAAGATTGGTATATATGTTTCCATTTGTTTCTCTTCTCTACTAGAATGCATCCTTAAATCTGTTAACTTATGCTGTGTGTTGTTTATATTCAGGTTGTGAAGTGTACAATCTTGGAACAGGAAATGGAACATCTGTTCTTGAAATGGTTGATGCATTTGAAAAAGCGTCTGGGAAGGTAAAAAAAACCATGATTCTTTGTTGTGTTTCTTTGATTCTTGGAAATGATTTGTTAAACTTTTCAACACTTTTATGAATCAGAAAATACCTCTTGTGATCGCTGGACGTCGTGCGGGAGATGCTGAAATTGTTTACGCCTCAACAGAAAGAGCAGAAAGTGAATTGAATTGGAAGTAAGTTTCATTTCTTTAGTCATACATAAAAAACTCTCTAAATTTGGCAAAAGTAGAAGATAACTTTCAGAAAACTCTAGACACTGATTAAAAAGTTCGCAATAATTAAATGACATAGTTGTAATTTGGGTTTGTAATAATGCAGGGCTAAATATGGGATCGAGGAGATGTGTAGGGATTTGTGGAACTGGGCCAGTAATAATCCTTATGGATATGATTCCTCTTCTGAAGACTCCTCTCATTAACTTTTTATTTTTTTCTTTTGTTAAAACATATTTATCCACACTAAGTTATTATAATATTCACAGGGGAAAAAAGTAAAAAAAAAATCAGATTTTAGGGGAATATAGGGACTTTCTGTATTATTATTTTATTAAATGAATATTCAGTCTGTATTAAAAAAGAAAAATCCTGGGTTTTGATCCAAAATTATGACACAGAAAAAATAAAGTAAAAAGATTTGTTCTTAAATATTCATTTATCTTCTGGAATTTTTGTACTTATCTAAAAAAGAGGAAGATATAAAATAAAAGTAATATACAAAGCAAATGTTTAGTTTTATACGGCAAAGAACATTGAGACGAATACGATGTCGTTTTCAATTCGATATCATAGTTGAAACGTTTCTTTCTGAAAGCTCGCTCCTTTATAAAACATCACACTGACAGTAAACAAACTCCAGTTCTGAATCCACCTCTCAAGGTTCGTCAAGCTTCATTTCTGTTTTTTCCCCAATAGCTTGTTCAAAATTTGAATCTTTTGTCTATGTGATTGATTTGTTATTATTAATTCGAAAAATACAATTACCACCTTAAGATCGAACTTGTGTTTCCAGTTGTTTTACAAAATCAAACTTTTTATAGTAGATTATTTAAATTTCAATGGTGTTTTAGTCTTTCTGTGGAGTTAGATTCTATTAATTTCTACTGTTAGGATACTCACGAGATTTAATTAAAGCTTTGGGAATTTACATTTTTTTTCTTATCTCTAATTTTTGAGTTAAGATTACTAACACTGGTCATTATCCATGGCTAAGAGTTTAACACATCTGTTTAACATTTTTCAAACCTTTAGAGTTTACAAAAGAAGAGGAAGGAGTAATGATTTGTGAAAGAGATGATTTCAGCCTCACTGGCCCATTACACCTTACAGCTATAGATTGGTTTGTATCTTCTCTCAATCTCACTATCTTTGTATTCATAAATTGTTGTTAAGTTAGCTAATGTTTTGGTTTATTACTAAGCCTGCTTTAACTGTGGCTTTTTGTGTGTTTAAAAAACCTAAAAAAAAATGTTTCTTGATGGTAAACAAGGTTCATTTACTTGTGTAAGAAATTGTGAGATTTATTGTTTTTGTTGAATTTTCAGGGCTAACGAACATCATCAGCGATCCGTAGCTGCTTCTTTGGTTCAAGGAATCTATGTAGCTGAGCGTGACCGTCAGTTACAAAGAGAAGGTCCTGAATTATCTCTATCTCCAATATGGTCTGAGTTTTTCCATTTCCGCCTCATTCGTAAGCTTGTTGATGATGCTGATAACTCCATATTTGGAGGAATCTACGAGTATAAACCGCCGCAACCTCCCTCTCAAACTATCAAATCCATTGAACTGAGTCCGCGTTTTGTAATCTCCTTTAGAAGAACGGTTACAAAAGCAGACTCTATTTCTCGTGACATCGAGTTAGACATTCATGTTATTAGAAACGGGCTTCACACAACAACACGGTTTGAGATAGCTATACAAGCTGTGAGAAACATTGTTGCTTCGGTTGGTTGTTCTAATGTGTGGCTTGCTGGTCATTCTCTTGGTGGATCCATGGCATTGCTTACTGGTAAAACAATCGCAAGAACCGGAGTTTTTCCCGAGTGTTTCGCCTTCAATCCGCCGTTTTTGTCTGCCCCCATCAAAAAAATCAAGGATAAGAGGATCAAACACGGGATTCGCATCGCAGGCAAGTTAACTTTAATCTTCCTTCAGTGTCATTCTATAAGAAACTGATCATTTTAGGCTTTCCAGAATGACATATAAACCGAAAAAACCCGAAATGTCTACTCCTTACATATAATCTTTAACATTTCATCTGTTTCAACTTTGATTCGAGCTGCTATTTAAAATGCAGGCAGTGTGATCACAGCTGGACTTGCACTAGCCAAAAAAGCCACTCAGCAATACAACCAAAACCACCTTGCATTACCCGCACCAACCGATCCATTTACCGCCTTATCGGACTGGTTTCTGCGGGTATATGTCAACCCTGGAGACCACTTGTGCTCCGAGTATATCGGTTACTTCGAGCACTGAAACAAAATGAAGGAAATTGGGATCGGTTTTGTAGAGTGGTTAGCGACACAGCATTCATTAGGCGGTATACTGTTGGGAGGAAAGAACATGGAAGAGCCGGTACATCTGATGCCGTCGTCTTTAACGGTGAACTCAAGTCCGTCAAGAGACTTTAAACAAGCTCATGGGATTCATCAGTGGTGGAGGGAGGATCAGAAGTTTGAGAGTAAAGTCTACCAGTACAAATGATTCGTAATTTCGTATTAGTTTTTAAAATCGAGTTAACCGGTATATGTAAACCGGAAATATTGTCGGTTCTATCTGTCGCAGTCATAAATAAAGAGATCTTAATCTATTAGACGACGACGTTTGTGCCAGTACAAATTATGAACCAGTATATGTAAACCGGAAATAGGCTTCTGCTTTCTGGTTAAGCCGGTTCAATGTATCGCGGTCTTATATAAATACTCTATGATCCGTAAGACGAGGACGTTTCAGTACTGTAAGCTGATTGATTTAAGACGACGACGTTTCTTTTTTATCTCTATAAACCTTGCAGAGCTTCTGGCATTTTCCCGCCTTCTTTGTCGTTAGAGAAATGTCGATGAAATTCCTCGTTCTTGTTTTCTCTCTTCTGATAATCTTCTCGAGACCCAAATTGATCGCCAATACTCACTTATCTCCAAGCACCTCTCCGTTTCATTCTTCGATTCGGCCGTTTATAGCTCCATCGCAGCCGTTCACATCCCAATCTCCGGCGCCGGGATCATCTTTGCCTTTTGAGCCGGCTTTGTTCGCCGAGAAACAGTTATCTCCAAGAATCTCGCCGTTTTCTTCTTCGGTTCCGCCGTTTATAGCTCCATCGCAGCCGTTCACATCCCAATCTCCGGCGCCGGAGTCGTCTTTACCTTTTGAGCCGGCTTTGTTCGCCGAGAAAAAGTTATCTCCAAGAATCTCGCCGTTTTATTATTCGGTTCCGCCGTTTATAGCTCCGTCGCAGCCGTTCACATCCCAATCGCCGGCGCCGGATTCGGCGGTTTTGTTCGCCGAGAAACACTTATCTCCAAGGATCTCTCCGTTTTATTCTTCGATTCCGTTGGTTAGAGCTCCATCGCGGCCGTTCACATCCCAATCTCCGGCGGCGGAGTCGTCTTTGCCTTTTGTGCCGGCGTTGTTCGTGTTCGGAGATTCATCAGTAGACTGTGGAACCAATAACTTTCTTGGGACCTTGGCGAAAGCAGATCGGCTTCCGTACGGTAGAGATTTCGATACGCATCAACCAACAGGGAGATTTAGCAATGGAAGGATCCCAGTTGATTATCTAGGTTAAAATTCTTCCAAAATTTTCTGGGTTTTTGATTCTAGTTTTCAAGTTCTATGCTGATTTCAAGAATCATCTGCTCTTACTTAATTCTTGGATATGTAATTCCCCCAAAATGTTGAGTTCTTCTTGATTCGACATTCTTTATCCTAGAAACCGCAGAGAAAACTGAGAAAAACTGAGAATTTGAAATTCTCAGTTTCATTGATGTTGTTCTCGACTGTTAAAGAAAGAAGTAGAGATTGAATCATTGGTTTTTGTTTACTGTAAATCTTGTGAACAGCTAATCGTCTAGGCCTACCATTAGTTCCTAGCTATCTTGGACAAACTGGGACTGTTGAAGACATGTTTCAAGGTGTAAACTATGCATCAGCTGGTGCTGGAATCATCTTATCTAGTGGATCTGAACTGGTACTCAATTTTCAGTCTTTTGAGTTCAGTTTCTGAATACTATCTTTCAGTTTTTCAATCTTGAGGGGGATTTTTCGTTGCAGGGCCAGCGTGTTTCATTCGCGATGCAGATTGAACAGTTTGTTGATACATTCCAGCAGATGATACTGAGCATTGGAGAGGAAGCTTCTGATCGTCTGGTGTCTAACTCGGTTTTCTACATATCAATTGGAGTGAATGATTACATACATTTCTACATCAGAAACATCTCCAGTGTGCAGGATCTCTATACTCCATGGAATTTTAATCAGTTCTTGGCTTCCAATCTGAGACAGGAGCTCAAGGTTAGACTTCTAATCAATCTTCATACGTCTGTTCTAGATGGAGAGTCTATAGGGACAAACAAGTATGATTCTGACTTAGGATACTTAAATTTATAGTTCTAACATATTTTTACTACCCACAAAACCAGAAACTGAAAGCTTTTAAACTGACTAGTACACAAAATGTCGCATGTATAAAGTTTAAATCACAACCCTTGTTCTGTTTTGGTTCTCTGGTTTATACAGTTGTAGAACCCTGAATGATATCTGGAAGCTGCATACTGATAATGTATCATCCATTGATCTCACAGTATCATGTTTGTTTCACAGACCTTATACAATGTCAAGGTGAGGAGGATGGTGGTGATGGGATTGCCACCGATTGGCTGTGCACCGTACTACCTGTGGAAATACAAGAGCCAGAACGGAGAATGTGCAGAGGAAGTGAACAGCATGATAATGGAATCCAACTTCGTCATGAGATACACTGTAGATCAACTCAACCGTGAGCTTCCAGGCGCATCCATTATCTACTGCGACGTGTTACAGAGCGCAATGGACATACTCAAGAACCACCAACTTTACGGTAAGCAACACAACAACAATCTCAATTCTCAATTCTCAATTCACTTAAAGACTCTGACTAGTAACAACACCATAACATTTTAATCCTATAACATCCTCTTGGAACTCTCTACCGTGGACAGAGAATTTCAAGAGTGATATATAGAGTTTTCTGATCATCTTCAAGTGTGAAAGAGACTTGTTAGAGTCTTGTTGAATCTTAGTTGTGTGTTTTGTTTTGTGGTCAGGTTTTAATGTGACGACGGATGCGTGTTGTGGGCTAGGAAGGTACAAAGGATGGCTTCCGTGCATCTCGCCGGAGATGGCTTGCTCTGACGCCTCCAGTCATCTATGGTGGGATCAGTTTCATCCTACAGACGCCGTTAACGCCATCCTCGCCGACAATGTATGGAATGGTCGCCACGTGGACATGTGTTACCCGACTAACCTAGAAACTATGCTTAAATCAGCTGAGAAAAAATGCACATAAAAAAAGCATATTGTAAATGAGCTTTGCATTTTGATTTTGGCCCATTAGTATATATCATGTAAACAAAAACTATGGGGTCTTTTTTAACCAAAAAGAGAAAGTACGGGGTAGAGAAAAAAAAGAAATAAAATTTTGATGAGTTTTACAAAGTTGGGCTCAAAGTATTGGTAAGTTTGCGTAAATGGCCCACATGAAACAGAAAGTTAAAAAATATTCGACCCAGAAAGATGAATAAAAGCACGTGTGGTCCATCTTTCGGTTTTTATAAACGGAAATTTTCATCATCAGAAGCAATTTCATTTCTTTCCTCCTCAACCCTCATCATCTCCACCTTTTCCCGTTTTGCCCTCGGCTGCTGCTTCGCCGTTTTTTTTTCAAGTTCCTCGGAAGATATTTTCATTCCAGGATTCTGAGATTTTTCTCCTCATAGCTTCGTAGTTTTTGATCCAAGGTAGGTAGATGTTGGGTTTACAGAAATTTCACCTGAATTTTTCTCACGCTTCGTTCTCGTCAGCAGAAAAATCGATTTGATCATTGATCACTTTGTCTTTTTTTTTTTTTTTCAGAAAATGGAGCTTGATTATGACGCTAGCAACTTGGTTGAAGATGAAGCTGGAGAAGTTGGACATAATGTTAGTGTAAACTTGGACTATCTGTGCTATTTTCGTCGCTTTTAGTTGAACATTTTTCTTCTTGAACATGGAGCGCAAATTTGTAGTTTCCGGTGAAAAAATGTTGTATATGTAAGCTTCATAGTTAGAATAATGAACAGCAGCACAAAGTATCAAGCATTTTATTTAATTCGTGTTCACGTTTTGTAGGAACCTTAATGTGAGTTTTTGACAAACAGTGTTAGTGCTTTGGTTCTTATTTTGATTTTGATTTCTTTTTAACAGGATATGGGTGGAATTGAAGGGGAGAGATGTGGGATTTGCATGGATATAATCATTGATAGAGGCGTTCTTGATTGCTGTCAACACTGGTGATAACTTGTTTTCTCTTATAGCATTATCTTTTCTTAATCTACAAATGTTGCATAGTCCTTAAGAGTTACCTCAGTTCTTTGAAGCTACATGTCTGATAAATTTCAGGTTCTGCTTTGAATGCATTGATAATTGGTCTTCGATTATGAACCTCTGCCCTCTCTGTCAAAGAGAGTTTCAGTTGATTACATGTGTCCCTGTAAGATATCTCATATCTGTTTTTATATCTCAACATTTCTCATCTTTTTTGTTAGTGGAGCTCTTGAATTAGGGGTAATGAGTGTTTGGTTTGATTGTGAAGGTGTATGATTCAGGTGAAAGCAGCAAGGTGGATGAGGTTTCATTATCAGGGTACTATATTCATGTTTTTTTTCATTCCTGGTATCCGTTATTGTGATAAACTTTACCTGCCTGAACAATCTAAGTGGTATCTTTGTGTTTAATTATGACTGTCCATAACATGATAAATTGATACTAAATGACGTACCATGTGTACCATAGACTACTGTATCTAAAAAAAACTGTTGTGATTTGTTGGCATTAAGCTAAACTATTATATACATGCAGAGATGAGGATTGGTGCGTTGAGGAGGAGCCTGATAGCGTCTCTTCTCCATCACACTATATTGATGAAAATGTAAGTATATCATATATGGGTTTTCCAGGTCACTACAAAGTACATTAAGCTTTCCTAATCATTTTTGTAGGCAGTTATCTGTTTAGATGGAGATCTTTGCAAGATACGTAACAGCTTCAATTACATTGGAGGGGATTCTAACCTTGATACATCAATTGCTTGTGACTCCTGTGACACATGGTAATTATTACCTGTTGAGCTTTATACATGGGTTATTTTGTATGTGTACATTCTACTTTTTCTTGTTCTGACCTTTTTATCGATTACTGAAATTCATTAACTGGTGAACTTTTGGTGCCTAATTGTCCTACTGGTTTCTAAATGTTGTCACTGTCGTCATGAAGGAAGTTTATAATATTACGTGTGAACGAAGAATTTACTGGCTTTTTTTAGTCTTATCTATGCATGTTCTTACCTTTTTATTCCTTGTTTAGTTATAGATTGTTCAATTTTAGAGCATTCTTATTTGGTGTTATGTGTTTAAACATAAAGATTATCTTCTGATTTGTTGTTTTCCTCTTATGTGCTAACAGGTATCATGCTGTTTGTGTGGGTTTTGATCTGGAATTTGCATCAGAGGATACATGGGTATGTCCGAGGTAGGTTTTATTTGTTTATTGACTATAGATGGTTGCTTAGTGTTAGCCTATTTGGAAAACATATTTTATGGGAGAGTTTCCATTAAATTTTTTATCTTTTCCGTGTGCTAGTCCTAGGTTTATATAGAAAAGACACACCTTACTGAATCTGAGTGAAATCTAATATTCTGTCATATTATCCTTCGCTATGTTTTTCAGCTATCTTGTCACAGTTTACCTTCCTTTGCTTTGTGTCCACAGATGTCTCTCTTGTGAAATACCACTTGAACCTGATGATGCTTCACCAATGGAGACAAGAAAGTCCCCGGATATTTCAGAGAAGACAAACAGTGGGTGCTCAGCCGAGGCTGTTTGTACTGGAAATTTTTCAGTTACAGTCGCTGATGAAGGCGAGACAGCTCTTGTTGTATCAATACTCAAAGGAGACGAGTTGGTTATGAAACCAAGTGATAACACCCCATCTTCAGTGGAAACTAAGATTGACGGAGACCCTGATAGCTCGCACCTGGAAACAGGTTGTAGGAAGGAAAATTCAGAGCAGGTCCCAGAAAAATCGGA
This sequence comes from Cardamine occulta, assembly GCA_028015245.1. Lineage (NCBI taxonomy): Eukaryota > Viridiplantae > Streptophyta > Magnoliopsida > Brassicales > Brassicaceae > Cardamine > Cardamine occulta. The sequence goes on from CM051393.1 coordinate 3,548,756, forward strand.
GCTCGCGCAGTTCTTACCATATGACATCTCATCTGAATTACCATCTGACTCAAATCAGCCATTGTTTGCTGCAAACATGGAGAATAGAGCAGGTATATGTACAAGAGTTAATATGATGATAATACAATTTCCTCCAAGGCTTCGTTGTAATTTTTACTTCTCTATATGCTTTGTCTCTTGTTGCTCTCAGTAATAATTTAGTCTTTTATGTGTAGACCCGGATACGAGACTTGTAGAGAAGGATTGTCTACCAGTAAATGATACAAAATGTAAGAAACACACTGTCCTTTTTTCCTGTTTATCTTCTGCGTTCTTTCTTTCTTTTCATGGATAAATGCAATTGGTTCATTATCTGCTTCTGCATAGTTTAACGTGGTCTTATATGCTGTAATGTGTTTAGCAGCTCTATCCAGTACAGCCATTTCCAATTCAGATGTCACTAATGTTATTAGCTTAAAAAGAGAGCAATCAGATTGCAGGTCAATTTCACAGATGAAATCTTTTCTTTTCTTAGTACCACCTTTACCTCTTTACTCTGCTTTGTGTCAAATGTTTGACTCTGTGTTGTTTCATTGTGGCCTTTCTTTACCAGTGGTGCTGATGAAAATTCAGAAACGAAACCTGTGATATCCGAATCTCTCCATATACCAAAACTTGAGAAAAAGGAAGAATTATCTACCATTCACCACGAGTGCAGATCCCCTTCAAACAATACAACTGTTGACATATTCAGCATTGTCGAAGGAACTGGGCGTAAAAGGAATCTTACGCGTCCAAATCCTACTGATAAGTCTTCAGAAGGAGAGAATGCTACTGGTTTGAGGGTAAAGAAGATTAAGAGGATACCGGCAGATGATAAAGAGTCATTGGTTCTTGTTGAGAAACTAAGGAAAGAAATAAGAGAGGCTGTTCGTAATAAATCGATGGAAGACATTAGAACAAACCAATTTGATCCAAAACTCTTGGCGGCCTTCAGAGCTGCTGTGGCAGGACCTAAAACTGATGAAGCACCTACAAAACTTCCTGCTCTGGCAGTGAAGGCAAAGAAGTTGATGCTGCAAAAAGGAAAAGTTCGAGAGAATCTCACAAAGAAAATTTATGCAGATTTAAATGGGAAGCGGAAAAGTGCATGGCACCGGGACTGTGAAGTTGAGTTTTGGAAGCATCGGTGCATAAAAACTAGAAAGCCTGAAAAAATTGAAACTCTGAAGTCTGTTCTTAGCCTCTTGAAAAAGAAACCAGCTGACGCCAAAACTAACATATTAGTTGAAACCCCACAGGCTTCAAATCCTATCCTCTCCAGGTTGTATTTGGCAGATACCTCCGTGTTCCCAAGAAATGATAATCTCAAGCCTCTTTTGGCACCAAAAGAAACGGGAAACTCTCAAAACAATGCAAAACCCACAGAAGCTGACAAGACCTTACCAAAGATCATTGATGCCAAGGGGAGCAGTTCAAAAGCTGCTGGATCAAAACTGAACTCAGGAAACAAACAGTCAGATGGGCAATCTAATCTTACATCGAGTAACTCTAAGGAAATTTTTGAGAATTCCGATGAGCTGAAAAAAGACAAAAGAAAATGGGCGTTGCAGGTTCTTGCAAGAAAGAAAGCTTTAGCTGGCAACAACTCAACCCAAGACAAAGAAGGCTCTCCCGAGCTCAAAGGGAATTATCCATTGTTGGTATGTAATTCTTGTCAGTTACTTTGTTGCTTTTAATAAATCCGGTGTTTTGAGATTGTTGCTTATTTTATTCTATGATTGCTATCAGGCTCAACTTCCAGCTGATATGAGACCAAGCCTTGCGACCAGTCGCCATAACAAAGTTCCTCTTGCAGTTAGGCAGGTACGTGAATAGCTCCTCGCTTAAATTTCCAGTTCCTGAGGCATTGATTAGTTACTTGGGTTCTAGATACTGAGGTCACTCTTTGGTTATTCTTGTTAGTTCTAGGTTTTATATTAGAGTAAGCCGAGCAATCCCACATATTTTGGTTAGTAAAGATGCACACATATAAGAGGGAGGTCTATCTTGAAAATATTAGGAAATCAGTTCATGTGTTTAGAAAATCTGTGAGAGATCTGCACTAAATGTTTGATAAGATTATGATTATAGGAGGTTTTTTCTTTGGTCTCAATTTGAAGATCAAAATTAGTTTCTCGGAGAACAATACAAGATTTCACGCTTGTCTATTGCTAGCTTCATCAGTTCCGTGTGTGCTTCTATCACGGTTACATACGTTAAACTGACAATATCGTGTTTGGGGATTATCTGTTATTGAACTGCCTGCAAAAACATTACTAACATCACAACTTGTAAAACAGCTAGCTGTATTATTTGCACATGTGCTTGTTTGTGTTCATGAGCAAACCGCTGGTGCTGCAGGTACAATTATATCGCCTGGCAGAACATTTCTTAAAGAAAGAAAATCTTGTGGCTGTTAGAAGAAGTGCAGCAACAGAATTAGCCGTTGCTGATGCTATAAATATTGAGAAAGCAATTGCTGACAAATCAAGTAGCAAAGTTGTATATCTGAATCTATGCTCACAAGAAATACTTCACCATTCAGAGAGCAAAAAGATGGATAATACACCAAATTCGTCATCACCACCGGCTGATAACGGATCGGAACATATTAGTGATAGAGATTTAGATGATCCAGCCGTCCTTCAAGCGCTCAGAGCTGCAGGTCTTGCTGATTCACCACCAAACAGCCCAACCCGTTCAACGGAAATTCCTCCAGAGAAAGGAGACAGTTCCTTGGACAAAGCCAAGGAGGCAGACCCAGTTAATGTACTTGATCTAGATTCCATTCCTGATACAGACATATTTGGGGATTTTGAGTACGAATTGGATGAAGAAGACTATTTCGGTACTACCACGGCTACAAAAGCTATAGAGACACAGCCGGATGAAGGTTTACCTAAGGTGAAGGTAGTTTTGTCGACTGTCCAACCTGAAAAGGTTATAAATCATTCTGAAGTCTTGGGGAATGAAGAAACAACTGCAAACCAGAAGGAGACCTCAAATGGCGAAGAAGATGGGAAGAGCCTTGTTCCTATGGAGCCTGTACCTGAGGCCGAGGCTAAGGGAGAAGGAGAAGGAGAAGGAGAACGAGGTGAGATCCTTTCTGTAGCTGAATGTGAAGAACTATACGGACCTGGTACAGAGAAACTAGTTGAGAAACCCCTCATAGAAGGATCTGCTGAGAATGGTGTTCAAGCTAAAGCACCTGATTCAGAGTGCGAGAGCAACACCCATAGAGAGTTCATCGCTTCAAACTTTGACAACTCTTCCGTCCAAGTGAAAAAACTTCCCAAAAGCATTCAAAATTCCAATCCAAGCGAGAAGCCGTCTAAAGAAGAGAAAAGCAAAGCTGATGGGCTTAGTAACTCGGTCACCAAGAAGGTAATAAACTGTGAAATTGATCTCTTCATGTCATTATTCCCATTTCGTTTGTCTTGAATTGGTTTTATTGTTTTCTTAAGGTGGAAGCATACATCAAAGAACATATCAGACCACTGTGTAAGAGCGGAGTGATAAACGTGGAACAATACAGATGGGCAGTGACTAAAACCACAGAGAAAGTGATGAAGTATCATAGCAAAGCCAAAAGTGCTAACTTCTTGATCAAAGAAGGTGACAAGATCAAGAAACTGGCTGAGCAATACGTTGAAACTGCTTCCTCCGGTGCACACCACAAGGACAAGTGCAAGTGACAATCAGATGCGTCGTAAATAAGAAGACGAAGGAACAAGTAGTTTCAGTACAAACACGTAAATAGATTCTAATTATCTTTCTATTTTGTCTTCGTCTACACGAGTTTTGGAGATTATCTTCTCCTAGGCCACTGCATAAGAAAAGCAATTCTGGTTTACCGGACTAAGACAGAGACTCAAATGCGTCTGAAACTGAGATTTACTTGTCGCTGAAACTCTTGAAGAAATGGTTACTCCACCAAGAGACTCTTCCCAGAATCCCAGTTTTGGTCTCTGTGTCTAATGTACTAAACAAAACAAATATCCGTTAGATTCGTTTTGACTTGCTATCTAATTTGGTTTGATCCGAAAAATTCAGATATATATATATATATATATATATGTATGTATGTATATATAACACATGCTTGACAAACTTAAGTAAGCATTACTTCTATCGAGTTACTATAATATTATATTATTTTAAGTAGTTATTCATTTTGTTTTTATTTATATTTTTTATTTAGTTTCCAAAGAGAAGATTTATTTAAGTGATGATAGTATTGATCTTTCGAATTCAGAATCACTCGAGAATCCCGTGTTCACTTCAGATTTCCTAAGGATGGTTTATGCAACGGTATAAGATTACAAATCATTCAAATGGCTCAGAATGTCTTACAAGCTAAAGTGATTATGGGTGATATAGTGTTAATTCCTAAAGTTGTTATTAGTTCATCAGACACCAAGTTACCATTCAAAATGCGTAGAGACAGTTCCCGCTATCTGTAGCATTTGCTATGACTATCAACAAGAGTCAATATTAATCACTAAAGAATGTTGGAATTTTTTTTGCCGAATCTTGTTTTCTTTCATGATCAGTTCTATGTTGGTATATCTAAATTCACTTTTAAGAAAGAATTAAAAATATTTATTGTTGACAAGAAATGAAAGGTTTAGAAGCAAACAATGAATGTCGTATTCAGAGAGGTTTTCCAAAATTTGTAGAATTAGAATGTTTTCCTAATTCAAATTTTTTTTTTGTGTTTTAAAATATATTTTCTTATTACATTCAGGTTTTCTAATTGTATTTATATAGTTTTTTTTTAGGATGGCAAACATTTTGGTCAATGGCAAACAATGAAAACAATCATTTGGAGGATCGAAATTCATCGGATGATACTAATGATTCAGCCTGAATTAGAACCATGTTACCATCTACACTGCTGAATCAGAACTTGTTGACTCTATAATCTTATGAATTTTAATTTGTTGTTTTAATGGTTGTTTAAAACAATTATGCTGTTTTCTTTTAATAATCTACTAAACCTTTTCTAATCTTATCTATTGCTCGAAATCATAAATATTATAATTTAACAAGAATTTAAAGTCTAACATTCTTACTTTATGATTTTCTGCCATTGACATCTATTTTTACAAAAGCTCACATTTATTCTTCTTTCTTATGCTGAAATCCTAAAAAAAGAAAATACCATATGAGTTAGACTCCAAGCTATTTAACCAAATCCGACAAAAGAAATTGTAACAATCCAGTAGATTAACAAACATAATCCGTCTAATTAGAACAATCCAGTAGACTAACGAAGACAATACGATAGAGAAGATGAATGAATTCATTACAAGAGTCACTTATCTTTGATTGGTAGCAGAGAATATGTTAAACGATCGGTAATTTCTTTTCAAGTTTCTATGTTTTCTTTGTATTGTTGAAGTTTTCGGTTCCTTTACATGCAAACCCAATCAATAACAAAATCAACATCAAACGAAGCTTCTGATGAATGATTTCTTCGACTTATTAATTATTTAAGTTGGCAAAGTTGAGATCATAAATTTTTTTCCGATGAAGTCAAATGATCGGTAGTAAGAGGAAGATGAATAGTGTCATAGTTTTGGTTTATTAACAAAACCATTCATGTGATTGTCTTCAAATTTGGGTGTTAATGGATTGTTTAAAATTTTTGAAGCCCATTATAACTTTAAATTATTATTAAGTCCACAAATTTTAACAGCCCAATAATTTATGCAAATTAGGATAATCAAACTAAATCTGTCTAATTGTTTTGAATTTAATTATCAAATTTATATTTATTAACACAGCTATAAATGATTTCACTAATACTTATTTAATTTAGGTAAACAAGATACAGTCGAAAATTAAAAAAAACACAACTAAAACCAAATTCCAAATCTACTTTCTTTACAAATCACTAAAACCAAAACATATTAATGAAGGTCACAAATTACAATTCCTAATTTTATCTTAACTCAAATTTTTATATATCAAATTGATTTAATAAAAATACTATAGTATTATTACTATTTATTTTTATACCTTTTTTATCCAAAATCTGCCCAATAACAAAAAAATATCAACCCGCGGTAGTTACTAGTATATAATATATATACATAACTATCTGTATACATTATATAATGGTTATATTTATATATAAATATTATGAATTTTTATTCATTAAATTAGTTATTTAAATATTAAAGTTTAACAAATTATGAAGAAAAATATATGTTTTTATAAAATATTGCCATTTTAGATTAAAGTTTGGATTTTTCTTTATTTATTTTTATAATTACTTTTAAACTCTTACGCAACGGATCGGAAATCTGATAAATAGTCTATATTTTATCGGATATCCAATTAATTGCAGAGGAAAAAAAAAAAAAAAAAACTGTTGATCCGAATAAAGCAAAACGAATTACAAATATTCGTAAAATTTAGGATGTCCACTTCGTATTCATCCTTAATATTAATAGCGTGTGAGTATGAGACAAGAAATATGAAGCTAGGAAGAAGCATTGAAAATCCTAGAAATGCTTCTTGGACTCAGTCAGACCCGTTCAGCTAAACTCAAAACGGTGTCATCTTGAAGTGACCCACATTGATAAAAACATTACCAGGAAATTACCATACTACCCTTAAAACTTAAAGCTATTTTCTGTAGTGACACATTTCGATAAACATTTTGCGATGGTCAGTTACGGAGTTGAAGACAAAAAAAAGCTTTGCAAATCTATCTTCCTCGTCTCGCCAAATTTTTTCCCGATTCAATTCTAGGGTTGCGGCGGAAGAAAGGAAACCTCATTAAGCCCCAAGTACGTCACCTCTCAAACTTCTTCGGTAGGGTTTTTTTCTAATTCATGTTTTAGCAAGTTTTTAATGTCTAATCAATGGAAATTTTCATTTCTAACTTCCTCTCCTTATCGCTGCATAATAATCCTCTTTTGTTTTTCATAGTCGCAGTATCAATCGGAATCGTTTTCTCCTTGTCCCGATCCGTGCCTCAGAAGAAGAAAGCTGGACAAACCTATGCCGTCAACGCCGTTAGCGAACGGTACTCCTCTGGTTGGTGGAGATAGAACGGAGGTTACGGCTTCCACGGCGGTTGTTATTGCTGATGATAAGCCGGGAATTTCTATGATGGAGCAGTTGGTTCCGGAAATTACAACACACGCGCTTAGTTACTTGGATTATCCCAGTCTTTGTCGTTTGTCTATGACTAATTCGTTGATGAGGAAAGCTGCTAATGATGATAATGCTTGGAAAGCCCTTTATCACAAGGTAATTTGACTCACTAATCTCTCATTTTTCATTTGTATTAGCTTTGAGTATTGGAAATTCAGTAAATGTGTTTTAGTATCTCTGGTTCTAGGTTTAGGTTTAGGTTTTATTGTTTACATATTTGGGTTTAAGAGGCATTTTTAAGATGTTTTAGTGTTAGAATAATTTGTCCCACATCGGGAACTGAAAGACTACTAATATTTAGCTCATTGCTATTATACATTTTCAGTTCTTCTGAAAGAGAGATTAACAAAAGGTTTAGGACTAGTGAAATGTGATTGTTATGCAAGAGTGAGTATCCAAGCTTCTGTAGTGTAGAGGTGTATATCTGCGTATATACTTTCTATGTTGGCCGAGTGCTTCAAGATGTAGTTTTAGGCTTTTAGCAGCTTCTGGATTCATGAGTGTTTAGGCTTTGTTTTTGTTCTTTTAGTCAATGCTTTCCTTAAGAGTGTTGTTGGACTTGTTTGCTGATCGTTTTCTTATTTTTTTACTAGGATTTTACGATGGAACAAGATGGTATAACCCCAGTCAATGGGTGGAAAGCATACTATGCAACTACTAGAGAAATTATTAGTGTGAATACCGAATTCTTCAGCATCATCAGAGAGAGATCTCTTCAAGCTATGGCTCGATTATGGCTGAATTCGGACTATGTGAAGTGCATCCATGCCTCTGGCGAACTCTTCTCTGGGTAACAACTCCACATTTCATCCCCTTTGTTTTTGCTTATGAGGGATGCCTTAATATTATCTTTTTGTTACTAGTGCCTTTTATTCTATCATCCTAATATGCATCTAGCATGTTCAATAATGGTTTTGGGTATGCTTTTATGGTGTTAGCTGTAGGATGGACCCTCTAGATGGTCTCTATGTTTGTTTGAGTATACTAGTGAAACACACATTGGACCTTTCACTGGCGTCATATCACAATGCTTTCATGCAGTTCCTAGTGATACTATTAACATGGTTAACACTAGTAATCCCACAGTATAGCTCTAATAGGATTTGGATTCTTTTCAGCATTTTCCCTTTCCTATGTATAAAAACCAATAATGTAATGCCATAGTTTGAGTCTACTCCACGTAATTACATTATTATGCATCCGTGTTTCGGGTTTGAGAGAAATCAGTATGAATCATCTATGTTTTGCTTCCTCCAATTGCAGGTACAACGAAGTGATGCAAAGCTGGCAACTTTGTTTCAACTGGGAACAAGGATTTGACTTTCAGGTCCACACAGTTCGCACTAGGATACTAAACGACATGGCTTGGGTCACCATGAAAGCATACCTGAACGAGGATGGTGGTCCGTTCCTCATCACGAATGTGTTCGAGTTCCATAATGGTAGGTGGCACATGGTTCATCATCATAGCTCAGTGATGCTCATCGATGACGTCAATCAACAGGTTGTTGTTCACTGATTATATCCATATGGTTTCCCTCGTTTCGTTTCTTTTTTAAGAGGACAAACAAAGAAAAAGAAGGAAACTGCATATTGGAATTTGGATATTGACTTATTAGAGTTATAGTGTTATTATTTAGTTTTTAACTACATGTACTGATTTTTATTTTATTTCTTCAGTTGCTCTTGAATGGTTGGTCTAATTGTTTTTTTTTCCTAATTTCTTGTATTTTGTCTTTGAATTTAATCAATGGTGAGAAATTGGATCAAAAGTATTTTTCAAAATTACTTTTGGACAGTTTGTACAGAACTCAGTAATTAGATAAATTCATAAAATATACAATAATCTTGTGATTAACTAAGTTGTAAATTTTGTATTTTACGATGTTTACATTTAATCTTGAGTAAACTTTTAATACAGAAATTCTGCAAAGAAAATTGAGTTTGCTGTGCTCAGAACTCAGAAGAGAAGAAAAAAAGAGAAATCAAATAATTCCACGAGTAGATTCTACTTTTTCGGTTCAAAATTTGGTTTAGGCAATTCGGCTCCGTACCGAAATCGTCAACAAACAAAGAAGCTTATTCCGGTTGTAGATATCGGTTAACGTAAGCAAACTTTTCACTTGGTACGGAGTGCTACGTAGAGTGACCTAATGAATGCCACGTAGGCTCAGTGAAACGACAAAATGACACCGTATGAAATCGGAAACTGGACATTAGCTTAAGAAATCTCCGACTACCCGATTTGGTTAAAACTTCATCGACGGAAAAATTCTCCGAAGTCTCCCAAAAAAAAAAAAACCCTAATGGAGGAAGAGATGAAGGAAAAGATCGAGAAAACAGTGCTAGAGATACTTAAGGAATCAGACATGGCAGAGATGACGGAGTTCAAAGTCCGTAGACTCGCTTCAGAGAGACTCGGCATCGATCTCTCAGAGAAATCTCACAAGGCATATGTACGAAGCGTCGTGAACTCATTTCTCGACGAAGAGAGAGCGAAAGAACCTGAAAAACCAGAGGTTGAGGAAGAAGAAGATGGTCGTAAGGGAGACAAAGAGTTCGACGATGACGGCGATCTCATCATTTGTCGGGTTTGATTTCACTGTTCTTTCTCTAATTCAATCCTAAATTTGTTTATTTGGATGTGAAGTGATTCAATTAGTTCGAATGTTGTTTTCTCAATTCTTACTGATTTGTGGGGTTTGTTAGCTTTCGGATAAGAGAAGAGTGACGATTCAAGAATTTAGAGGAAAGACTTTGGTTTCAATTAGAGAGTATTACAAGAAAGATGGCAAAGAGCTTCCTACTTCTAAAGGTACTTTTATATTTCAAAACACACACATTTTACGACTATTGTGTGTTCAAAATGCATCTTTGATTGTGTGTTTATGAGAAAATGTTTATTTCTTTTGAGTTGCATCAAACTGCTTTGTGATCACAATATTGAAATTACAAGTCAAAAGGTGTGATTTGAGAGTTCCTATTGTTTTTGGGTGTATTAAGTTTCATTTTAGTATATAGTTCATTGGAAATCATTTTGGCTGAATCAGTGTTTCATAAATGTCAAGTATTTAGATTTGTCCAAGTCCTAATATTCGGTTTTATGTATATGAGACTCGTAATTTTGATCCATTTTTTAGTCTCTGATATATGTTATAATGTTATCCAGGAATAAGCTTAACAGATGAACAATGGTCAACCTTCAAGAAAAACATCCCAGCCATTGAGAAAGCTGTTAAGAAAATGGAATCACGTGTCTGAACAATATCTGATATTCCTCTATAAACATGTGTAAGTGTCTTCGTAATGAGTGGTTCCAATGTTTATTGTCTCATGTAATTGCGTTTTTTTTTCTCTACCTTGAGGAAGATTCAGCAAACGAGCTATTATCATGAGTACGAGTGTGCCCATTTCGGTTTAACGGATTCCAACAAAACCAAACCCAAGTAGAAAATAATCTGATTTGGTTTCACTTTTTAACCAACTAAAACCTATAGTTTTTCTTTGAATATATTCTAAAAAGCTATATCATATTCAACCTACCAAACCGAATCAAATATATACTTCCTCTGTTTTTTTAAAGAGTGTCATTTTGATACATTTCACACAATTTAAGAACAATTTAATATACTTACAAGTTCCTATTTAATAAGTGGCTAATCATTTAAATTCAAAGAGAATAGTTATTGGTTAAATGTAAATTAGAAAATTAGAGTTAAAATGACATTTTTTTGAAACAAAATTAAAATTCTAGAATGACATTTTTTGAGAAACTGAGCGAGTAAATAATTTTGTTTCACTTGGTTTCTATCAAAACAAAAAAAATTCAAAAATAAAAATAAAAAGTCTAAACTGAAATGGATTTATTTCTTTATATTTTACATTTACATTTTGGTACAATATACACTTTGTTTCAAGGAACACAAATGAGAAACACACAAAAAAAAGAAAAAAAAAAGAAAAGAAAAAGAAAACAACGGCCACCATAAAAATTAACAGAAGTAGTTATCTTTAATTTTCCGTGAACGAAACGATAAGTTTCTAACACCGACCATCTCCGAGGGAGAGGTTGAAGAAACTAAAGCTTCAGCAGCAGCAAATCGGAGTTGATCAATCAAAGCGTGTGTATTACCTTCAACCGCCAAAATCTCTTCAAGTTGCTTACTTCCGATCACCACTTTCGCTTTCCAAACTCCGTTTCTTCTTTGCGGCGACACTTGTATCTTTGGCCCACCAACACTTCTAGGGCTTATTGTACCTTGTCTACCAAGGTACTCTAAAGAATTCTCTCTGGTTAATGGCAACGAGTTAAAACTCCGGCTTGATCTGTAATAGTCTTCCATGATGTTTCGAGAATCTGTCTGAATTACACTAACTGAATCACCACCATCGGATATTGCTCTTTGAGAGCAATTCCCCATTTTTAGAGGAAACTAAAACGAAGAAAGAATCAGAGAGTTAATTAGTAATTAAAATTTGAGTTTGTTTTGATTATTTTTGGTTTCAAGATGGGTTTATAAATACTAAATAGAGAGTACCTCTCAGACAAGAAGTGATTAAAGTCCAACAGTGTCTTTGTTGTCTCTTAACGTTATTTTCTTATCACTGCATGTGATACTCCGCGCTGTTTCTATAATAATATCATTTATCCTCATCCTCTAAAACTGAATTTGTTTTTCTTTTTTTGTTTGTTTGTTCTCTTACATCCGTGTATTTTTCTTTGCTAGGTAATCATATAAATGCCATCAATATTTTAGTTCCATTTTAAAGATGATAATGCGTGTATATAGCAAAGCATTTTACATTTGTACTCATTATCTTCGGGATAGATTAGGGATTTTCGTTACACACACACACACATATTACTTTAACAAACAAAAAAGTATATACACATATTAATATATGCAAACTATAATATGTTAAAATATTATAATATATAATACAAAAAGTATATGTATACGTAAGGACAAATACCGTTAATATGACCCGTGGGGTTGCACCAATAATTAATTTGTTTGATTCCGTTTATTATTCTTAGTGATATTATTTGTTTGGGTCAAATTAGGGATATACTTTATCAAAAAAAAACTTAGGGATATTAATTTTATTTGGGTTAAGTACGTAAAGGAATCTCAGAGATGCGATCCCGTGACCTTCATTATTATTTTATGTTCTTTAAATAATTCACGGGTTGAATAAGATGATAGAAAGTTAGAAACCACTCGGTGAACCAGAAGGTTTGTAATAAATCATACAAAACGAAAAAAAAAAGAAAGGGCCCAACCGGGTTCGAACCAGTGACCTCTCGATCGGCAGTCGAATGCTCTACCACTGAGCTATAGACCTTGAAAACATGATTTGTGCTTTCCACAGTGGTCGTGTTCAGAGCAAAGCCATCAATATTTGCTCTAAAATTTTGTAAAACCAGATTCATGGAAAACTATATTTAGCAGAAAAAAAGGACACTGACAAGCGCAAGAAAGATACCACCAATAACTGTAAGGAAACACCGCCAACTTTTGGTGAGCAACTTTTTTTTTGGAGAAGATATACGATTAGAAAACCTCAGCAAACAATTCAGATTTTTCTAATGTTTTAAAAATCGGACGGAACACCAATTCGACATTGTTATTGTATAGCTGGTCATACTGGTCTAACCGCTCGGACTATGTTTTGAAAACTTTATACTATATATATACTAAATTAGGATCCGTCCAATGGACGAGTTTTTTTATATTTTAAAATAAATTAAATTTTAGCAAACTCATTAAATTAAGGGGGGGAGGGGGGTTTTATTGGTTCTAAGATTTTTCATGAGTTAACATTTTTAAAGACTTTACTGTTATTCGATCTTGAATTGTCAAAACTCTATTAAAGTTATGTGTTATTGGTTTTGGCAGTTTTAGATTTTTGTTTACAATCATTTAAAATCATGAATTATTGGTTGAAGATTTTAAAATTCAATGAAAGTCATGTGTCATTCAAATAAAATAAATTTAATAGACTTTATGGTTATGTTAAACTTTAGTATTATTAGTTGATTGAGTTTAAACTTTTTTGTTCTTACAAAGACTCTTCCAAAATACTAGATGTTACCATGATATTTTCAAAGACTTTACAAAAACTCTTTACATCTAGTATTTGAGCATATGCAATATAATGTACACTGTACCGAAAGAGATATTTTTCAAATAAAAATATGAGTTTAGTTTGCAACTTAAAATTCATATTGAAATAATATTTAGAAGTATTCCTCCATAGTTGAAAAACAAAAAAAAACATTCCTCCATTAACTATCTTTCTCGATTAAAAAAAATCAGTAATGTGAAGTTTATAAAAATACTACTATTATAAACTCATCATTTACAAAACAAAAGAAATATAAATTGATATTTAAAACGTCAAGTATATGATAACATACTATCTCTTTAAAAACTTTTTTTGTATAAACTATTAATATATACTTTAATTTTACAAAACAACATATTTTACTAGCTGCAAACCTGCAAGAGGAAGGATAGTTACATTTTAATTTAGTAATCTTATCATTGTTACTCAAAAGTGAAAGAATAATATAATAACTACAAAGTTAACATAACTTTATTACAATACTATATTTTAAAGTCTGTGAAAATATGTAAAAGTTTTTGATAATTTCTTTTTACTTAGAGAGAATATGTAAGAGTTCACAAGATTCCAAAATTATTATAGTCATTAAAACTCTTCCTAAATCATATTTGAATAAGCCCTCCTAAATATTTCTTGTTAATAAAATATCTTAAATTTTTTAGAGAAAGAAGTAGAAAGCATATTTTGTTAGAGAAAATAGTTATTTACAAAAGTTTGTTTTTCTACATGAATAAATTAATTTAAACTTCTATATTAAAATTTTATTATTAACATATTAAAAATCTATATCATGTCCAGTAGCTTTTGGTTATATCTTATTGTTTGTTTTTCTGACCACCGTGATAGATAAGTCTGAACAAAATAAATGAAACCCGAAGAACCAAACCAAATCCTACACGAAAAAGGGTGCCAACCCGACAAAGTCCGAATGGGATCTAGACTCCTATTATCCGAAGGACCAAATCCAAACTGAACCGAAAACTGAATGGATACCCAAAATACAATTATATACCCAAAAATATTAATTATATTTAAATTTGATATAATCCAATTACTCTTTATAAACCCAAAATATCAATTATTTTTATACCAAAATAACTAAAATACCCATAATTAACCAAAAATATCTAAAAGTTCTTAGTTATATTTGTGAAAATTTAACCAATTTTTTTATTTTTAATGATATTTTGTGTACCGGAACCTGACTCAAAATTGGAAGAAACATAGCCGAACTGAAAATTATAAATACTCGAATGGGTTATAGATCTCTAAACCCGAAAATCCAAAAAAAAATACTGAACCAATGGTTATGTTCTGGAAAAACGAATCTGGTAATAGTGGTTATGCTCTACCTTATATCTAGGCGAGATGTTCTTCTGACAAAATCTTTGTTTTCCCTCTCAAATCCTCTGGTTCAGATCCTATATCAGTTTCTAACCGAATATCTTTTCTTTCTCGCACATTCACTCGCCGAAATCTTTCACAACTCCTTGTCTCTTGGCGTTTTCAGACAACATCATCTAGCTCAACTATTACGTCATCATCTCTCAATTTTATTCCTATCTCGAGTTCTATGCCTGAAGATATTTTGTTTTCGCGGCTTTCTTTCTCTATGATGTCGAATTCTCATCCACAATCATCTTTTATTTCTAGCAGAAGCCCCATCGCCTTGCTCCCTCCTTTGAATCCAAATTAGTGTATGAGAAGTAACTCTCTATGAGTGGATCTCTGCCTGTTTTTTCAACTTTTTTCTTTGGAAGAGAACAATTCTCAATTTCACCATTTGGAAGAGATCATTTACACACTCTTTCTCTTCTATGGAGAAAATATTTCCTTAAATTTTCATGTCCAATAGAGGTGTTGTTTCTTTGCTTTGTAAACCAAAAATATTATGCATTTTTCTAACACATTCGTTATATTGTGCCAATTATATGTAACTCTTGTCGATAAATCTGATAAAATTGTTTAGCGATCGTTCTTGAATCTCATGTTAAAAACTCCTAACATTTCGTATATGAGATCATCTCTTGATACTCTTTCTGCCAATGGTTTGCATATTTGGCTCACTGAGTTGACGTTGATGATCCTTACAGTGTCCATGCATAACTTATATTCTCATATAAATTGCAAATATACAACAATCATCATTTTCTAATTCTTATTTCTTTATTTTTCACACAATATATCATCTCAAATTTTTGTTTGTTTATCCTTATTTATTTGAGGTTTCTTGCACATATAACTTGTTTGATGTTCGGTTTTCTTGCATTGATGACAAATATTTTTCACTAAAAATCTAATTTTATAATTTTATATAAAAATTATGATTATGTAATTTATTGAATTTCATGCAATTTATTATTTTTTGTTATTTTATGATGATAAAGTTATTACAAAAAAAACTTATTTGTTCATGGGTCGATCTATATAACCATTTGATCCATGCAGTTAGATACTTTTATGTGTTACATAATCCAATCAACTTAGTCTAAAATGTATTTAACACTTATCCAATTAAAATAATAAATTAGGATGGATTATACTCAATCAATTTTTTCATTCCAGTAATTGAAAGTGTGTAAAAATATGTATTAGAACTTACATAATATAAAAATCTAATTAGAAAAGAAAAATTTTAAATTTATTAAAATAATAAGATTTATATTAGAAATGGAAAGTAAAATAATTAATTTTATTATTTAATCTTTTTTTCGTTGATTTTATTTTTCAATTAAGAAAAAAAAATAATACAATTTTAACACATATCAGAATCTAAATGATCAACAGACACGTATCTCAATCATGTTAATTATAATTTTATTAAAATTAAAAATATATTAATAATGGAAAGCAAAAGAATTAATTTTATTATTTAATATTTTTCTTTTTCGTTGATTTTTTTTTTGATTAAAAAAATAAATAATATAATTTTTAACACGTGCCAGAATCTAAACAATGAACTGACACGTGTCTCAAACCTATTAATTAGAATTTTGACATGTGTCAATTTCTCGTGAGAGCAATCAAGATTTATATAATAAGATATATATATATATATATATATTTATAGCATAAAATTGAAAAATCTAAACTGTTTTGGATATTTATGTTTATGATTATCCATTAGTAATATTGGTAAAGATGATTGTAATTATCCATAAGCATTATGGATAATAATGTTTGTGATTATTCATCTAGAGTAGATAATGCTTATCTAGATTAATATTTATCTAGAAGTTACAACTACTATAAATATGTATCATTTAATTTCATGAAATAATAATAAGAAGAAATATTCTCTCATTCTCAACGTCACTCACTTCATTTTTTCAATCTCTTCACTGACTAATATATATTAGATTAGTTTTTGTTATTATTTATAACACATTATCAACACGAATAACCTCTCGATCCATCAATAATAACACATTATCTTTGCCGTTTGAGCTCTAATGAAGTAAGGTACACATTTTTATTGATTCAATTCATAATTTTATGTTTATATAACAATATTGTAGATATCGTGAGACTATGCCATATCTAGATTAATCATGATATATGGTAGGTTTTACCTCATTTACGATAAAATCTAAAGCTATGTCTATTTCGGATTGATCGTGATATATGTTAGCATCTGCCTCTTATACGATCAAATAAAAGGGTATGTATTTTCCAATTTGATTGTTATAAATGGTAGGCTCTTCCTCCTTTTCGATCAAATGAAAATTTATGTTTCTATGAATATATGAAAATCAACCTTCTTGAATTCTTATATAAAAAGTTATGTCTCTTAGATTATTTTTTCTGAATATATATATATATATATATATGTATACATACATATATATACATACATATATTTAAATATTTAATTTATTTTAAGAATAATTATATGTGTTATATCAAATTAAAGACATAAAATATATTTTTAAATAAAAAATATTTTCTTATATTGAGACTTTATAAAGATGATTGTAATTATCTATAAGAATTATAGATGATAATGTTTGTGATTATCCATCTAGATTATATAATGCTTATCTTTTATCTAGAAATTACTTTCTCCTCAAGTTACAACTACTATAAATATGTATCATTTCATTTCATGAAATAATAATAAGAAGAAGATATTCTCTCATTCTCAATGTCACTCATTTCATCTTTTCCAATTTCTTGACTTACTAATATAAATTATATTAGTTTATATTGTTATTTATAACAAAAAAAATTTCCAAAAGTTTTAATATCTTTTTATCTCATAATAAAATAAAATAAAAGCAAAACCATATATTAAATCATTAAATCCATAGAAAATAAATATAAAAGATTAATTTGAATTTGCTCTTGAAAAATCAACATGAAACAAATAACCATAGAATATATCTATGTTGATCACAAAGTAGTTATAATGAAGAAAAAAAGGATAGATATTAATATTTTAATTCATATTAAATAAATTTTTAAAAAAACTGATATAAATGGTTTTTAAAGAAATTAAGAAATAAAGATAGAAAAAACTTCATGAAGGAAAAGATCTTTAAAAAGATATACAATTTATAAGTTTAATTTTGGCTCAACAACTTAATTATTTAAAAAATTATGACTTAAATTTTGTGAACCGGGTTTTCTTATGAACCGATTCATCAGTTTTGACATATTTTAGGCAGTTTTAACGGTTCTACTCAAATTTGGTTTTTAGACTAACTGGATTCGACAACACTAGCGCCAACACTAGCAACCGGCCAGGCCGGTTGGATTTTAAAAACATTGAATTTTTTTTATTCTTAGTCGGAGAAATCAAAACAGGCGAGAAAGAGATACGGTGGAGAAACATAAGAGAATCGACCGGTGTACGGTTGTTAAGGTTGAATCGCATCACAATCATACTTTCTACCACCTCACCCCAGTATAATGGCAAGTTATTGTAGGCAAAGAATTAATTACAAGAAAACTAAAAACTTGAAAGAAAAAAATGTCAAATGAGGGAAAAAATGTTTTATAAATAAAGAAAAACCCAATGATGTGGTATTCTGGTAGTATAAGGGGGTTGATTGCATTGTATTTCATGTTTAATCCCTCTTTGGTGCGGATTTTTATTCTTTAAATCGGAATATCTAAATTTTTACTTCAGATACCAGTGGAGATTACATACGCAAGATCCAGAACTCATACGGTTTAATCAAGAAAAATAAAACTTAAAAAAATCTTGAAGTGATGGTTTTTTTCATTGTTAATATAATTAGGAATGCAGACAAAATTTATGAAATCCGTTAAAAACGTTGTACAAGCAGTTGAACAGATGTACACTCCCTAAATATTTTATAACATCAAATAACTGAATTTGAAGGTTTTACATCGAAGTTTTGAGTAAGATTAAGTGAACTAAAGATTCAAATATAACAAAATGTATAAAATATCTAGAGAATTCAGCTATATATGTCAATCACAAATATAACATTTGGTTATATGCGATTCAAACAAAAAAAAACACAAACAAAAACAAGAAAAAAAAGTTCAATTACGAGGACGAGTGTTCTCAGTAGTCCCACCAACGCCTGAGATAACTTTAGCGACATCACCAGCTGATGCTTCAGGCTTCTTTTTGCTATACAAAACCATGTAGCCAAGTCCTCCGATTATAACCGCTCCAACCGCTGCTGCTCTCAACGGACATATCCCTAACGATCGTCGTTGGCTCAACACTTCACTCGACTGCTTTGCTGCTTGTTCCGGTCCCGCCATTTCTCTTCTTTCTATATGTTTATTTTTGTGTCTTTCTCTATAAAAGTTAACTTAAATCTCCCTCTCAAGATTAACTACTTCTTCTGTGTAATTGAAAATTTGGAATATTTGTAGAAGATATTTGTGGTTATATATTATGGTCAACCGTAATCGTAGGAGATGCTAAAGACTCGCTCTTTTACTACGTCTTTATTTTTGCTTTTATCTATGTTTAGCTTCATAATTAAATATGTAAATATGTCTTTATAATTTTTTTCATAATTTATTTTAAGACAACTTTCATGCCATTGTACATTAGGAAAGTTTTGTGGAATTAATTATTTATGTTATGTATTTAGTATACAAGGTTAATGAACCATTCACCCTTTATAGTTTTTACATTGGTGAATGACAAAAGACTTCACTATTGTAGTGTTTTTTTTTTTTTTTTTTTTTCTGTTAAATGGCTGACTATTGTAGTTTTAGCATATTGAAATAATTTGTTTCAAAAGACAATAAAATATGGAAATTAACAAATAATCCCTTTTCTTATTTTAAAAAGTTATAATTACGAACATTTTGATATTGTTAAGAATAACAAAGTGATTAATCATGTATATTCAATAAGTATGTGTTAATGCAAACTAGATCCCCTAAATATATTGTTTACTGTGTTTTTACATCTTAAGTCATGTAAAGAAGAAAAATATACATATATCATTTATTTTTCTGATTTATCATGTATATCCAACGTGTCAATGTAGAATAAATTACTAAATCTATCATTTGTTATTCTTAACATTTTAATTCATGGATATACGAAAATCTCATATAACTTTTATTTATTTTGTGATTTTTTTCCTTTGATGCGAACAATTTAAAAGAGGCGAGAGTTCACATTTTTTTTTACCAAAAGTTTACTCTAGTTACAAGCCCACAGATCCAAAAGAATCTAACCGAACACTTAATAGAAGAAGTTCATGGCCGGAGCCGGAAGAAAGAAGTTAAGCGTCGGGTCTAGAAACCTCCGTCGAACGAAGCCGATTAGTTGAAGGAGAACCAAAGCTGCAAGGCTGTGTTAGCCGCTGCTGGGTGATTTATCATGTAGTTTCAACAAGTGTCGTCAATATGTAACAAATTATCATATATATATATATATATATATCTGTCACATGTGCCTGGGAGAAAAACAAATATATATTAACACTTCAAATTAGACTTAATGATAATAGTTATGTTTTCTGATATCTACCTGTTTATGTAAAATGATCTCGAGTGGGGTGGTTTAGAATCCGATAGGCATGGGCAAAAAATCCGAAATCCAAAAATCGATCCAGAACCGAACCGTAAAATCCAGAATCAAAACCAAACCGAATAGTCATAAAACCCGAACGGATTCTAAATGTTTCTATCCGAATTATCCGAAACGAATCCGAACCGAACCGAAAACCCGAAATAAAATTATATATCCAAAAATATAGTTATAATTTATACCCAAGAATATTAAATAACAAAAATATCCTAAATAATTTGAATATCCGAAAATATTTAGTTATATTTGTCAAAATTATACAATTGTTTTGCAAAATTTTAACCAAAATTTATTAAAAATGAAAAAAAAATTTAAATTGATTTTTGTAATTGAAATTGAATTTTTTATATTTAAATTGAATAATTTTGTTATTAAAATTGAACAAATTTTTAGTTTTTTATTATCCGAACCCGCATCTATCCGAACCGAAACCGAACCGAAGAGTCATAAAACCCGAACGGATAGTAAACTCTCCTACCCCAATTATCCGAATCTGAAAAAATCTGAACTAAATCCTATCCGAAATCCGAATGCCCAGGCCTAGAATCCGAGGTCAAAACTCGGAGGGTCACTCATCTGACGAGTCATCAAGCAACCGCTTGTGCTTGCCGATGGGTTTCTTGCACCATAAATTGTTCCCTAGATGCTGCTGCAACTCAGATTAAAAAACAACAACAACAACTTAATAATTTCAGATATAAACTACAATAACTATAACCTTAGTTTTGTATTCTGAATGACTAATTGTGTGTAGTTTACAAGTATTAAGATATATTGTGTTTACAAGTCTAAAATATTAAAATTCCGGAGTTACCTTTCGTTGAAACAGACTCCATTTTGTGGGTTTTGCTCAGATTCTGGAGGTACTTTTGTTAAAGACATTGATGTTTGCGAGTTATTATCAGAACATGTTTCTGTAACATTTGGTCTCTGAAGAATGGAAAGTATCTGATTTACTGCAAGGAAAAGAAAAAAGCTTTGGTTAATGATGTATGTTCTCATGAATTGGTATTATGAAGAAACCACTTGTGGAGAAGAACACAACATTTTAAATGAACATTTGACTCACCATCACGTAAAGGCTTGTGTAGAGGAACGTCCTTTCTTAACCTTGCATCTGCACAATCACATGATACCATTTTAGGAGGAGAGATAAGTCAGTTTCAACCTATTTTCAGATCTAACACCAATTTTAGCAGAACGACTGAAACATTTCTCACATTAAGCATTGGTTTGATGATGAATGTAGCTTGGCAAGCATGAGTTCTACCATTCAAATCTTATCTAGTGAACAGTTTCTTGGGATAAAAAAGAATTCAACATCTTAGACTAAGGGATCTGTATTAACAAACAAAAAAGACTGTCTGCAAGAACTGTAACCAAGCTGAGGAAGTGCTTCAATTACCACAGTTATGAAAGGAAAAAAATGTGGTGGATAAAAATCCCAGATCTTACCATCAAAAGGACCATTGACGTTGATCAAGGGGTGGCTATTGCTTTCTTTATTAGCTGAGCCAAGAGGTACAGTGCCTGCATAGCATGCACAAAGTCAATAGGTACGCATACGGATGTGTTTCAACCTCACAATTTACGATTAAATAGTACAAAGAGTAAAAACACATGAAAAGAGTATTATATCCCTATAGCATGAATTTTGTTTTTTCTCCATCCTATTGGAGTTATCAGATACAAACGGTGTCTACGAACTCCAGAAGATCATTGACAATAAAGTGTCTCTCTAATTCAAGAAGAGGGTACATGACTAAAACGATTTAAATATACTGAGTTCAGGACTGATACATAGCATGATTTTCACTCTATCATCCATTGGTGTGACTGATATATTTTGATATCAACCACCACTTGAATGTGTTAATGCCCTTACAATATGCCAGATAAAATGGACACAGTTCAGCTATAGGTGGAAGCAGCATCAATTTTGAATTTACCGAAATGCCAAACTTCAGCTATGAGAAGGTTCAACATTCTATTCACCAATAGATAACTGCACAAACATTTCAAAGAAAGGAAAAGCATCAAACCTTTTGTAGTTGGCTTTACAGTGTCTGGACTTAGTGCCACATACTTATGCAATTCTCTCTTTTTGAATACTGAAATTGTAGAAGGAAAATATTAATAGCCTGCAGCGGTTGACTATCTCTCTCCACAAGATTTAGATAAATAAAATCACCAAGAGTTACAGTACACTGATTCAAAGTAAACTCACCTCTAATCATTTTGTGAGATGGGCTGAGACTTTTTGAAGAAAATTTATTCGCAAGGTTTGGTTTCTTCTCTTCTACCAAGAATAAAAAGGGAAATAAGTAGAATAGTCTATTCAAGAAGAAACACTTTCCTGAGAAAACTCTCAGAGTTAGAATCATACCACAATGAAGAGAACTTTTCTTGAAATTTGGCCTGAGCACTGCAAATGGTTTGCGCACACGCCCTTGATCACTTGGTTCAACCTTTATATCAGACGAAGCCTTACTTCCTTCCTTAGGTTCGCATATATCCACAAGATATGCCTGAAATGTGAGTGTTTCACCTGAGTTCACAACTTCATCTGCCTTTAACATCCTGCTTTCAAGTAGATTATCGGCTTCATCATAAAGCATCACCTGGTTCACAATACACTAGATTAGCTCTGAGACCTGCTAAATAGATGAGCACTAGAGAAAGATATAGTCCCCTTAAATGAGTTTCAAAATCTAATAATGATGAAACTGTAAAGCATAGTATTCTCATAACAAAATCCCTCAAATTTGAGATAGTGATTCAATATAAAGAAAGTTATTGTTTAGGAACTCGTTTGTGAAATGAAGACTAATGTGAATATCAATGTTACTGATCTACAATTGCAACCATGCTTGAATAACCTCTAAAAAAATCAATTAGATCATGCAGAAAAAAAAAATTGCAGGAGAAGAGATTCAGCGAATAAGCTTCAGATCTGCAACAAAACGCACAACTCATATTCAGAATCTCTTATTGAAAATTTCCCAGAATCGAGAATCTAAATGTACAACCTCCACAGAAGCTCATACTCGATAATCAATCAAAACTTGGTAACCAAATCAAAGCATAATTTCAATTAAGTGAAGCTGTGTATCATTCGCTTCACCGTTACTTCAAAATCCAGATAATCAAGTGGATTCAAAAGAATAATCGCAATCGAAGAGTGAATAAGAACCTTTCTTCCGGTGATTTGCAAATCGAGGAAGCCATCGTGATAGACTTTTCGCTTCTGCTTGATATGCTTTGTATACATCGCAATCCATCTCTTCTTCTCCGCCATTTTTGTTCCTCCGAGAAGCGAATCTGTTTGATTTCAAAATTTGAGTGGACACTTACTTCAGAATAGATTCGCGCCTATGCTTTTGACTGGTAGTGAGCAGTGACGATGACCCGTGATGATTGATCTATGAATGGAAAAGAAACAAGTTAGTTTTAATTTGAACCCGCATACTCTTCAGTATTGCAAGATTACACCTAATCACATATATAAAAGCACCAAACTCAGGGTCAGGTAATGTTTAGAAATAGAAAAATCCAACTCTTATCTCTTCTAATAATCCAACCTTCATATATCTAATTGTTTCGAAATGTACTGATTATAGATTTACAGATTTAGGATTATCTTTACATCAAATAAGGATTCAATTCCATTTTTTATTGTCTGGGTTTTCTTGCAGGTTGAAATCTCCGTCTCAATGTTACATACTTGGTTTTATATTGTTCCTTATTCCTCTCCTTATGGGTTGGTTTGATACTGTGATAGGACTCTAATGGCTCACTGGAAGAAGAAGACAAGCTTCTAGCTATTAGATGTAGTGATAATTCTGTCTGCATTTGGGATATTAAAGAATCGCGTATGGCTTTTGAAGTTCAGTCACCAGGTTGGTTAATGTATAATGTATTATTGGGGTTTAAGGGTTTTGAAGAAACGGGTCTTTGATGAAAGAAAGTAAAACTAAAGGGGCTAAACTATGAGCAAATTTTGATGCGCTCAATCTGTAAAGTTGATATTTTTATTAGTCAGATTTCATATCTGCATTCATATTTCGTGAGCTAATTACTAACTTCTGGTAAATTCATTTACACAGTGTTTTGTGTTATGTTTCATGATTAGTTCCATGTTATTAATATGTAGTTAAGTGATTATATTTTCCCTTTTTTTTGTCTTCAATATAGATTAGAGAGTAGAGCAATTTGAGTGGTTATTGGAAATGCAGCAGCTTGGTGATACATCCGTAGAGGTGTACTCGACGCCGACAGTGAGGCGGTAGACGAAGATTGTTTGCATTGTTGGTCCTTCTACCAATACATCAGAAATGAAATGGAAATTGGCTGAAGCTGGGATGAATATGTCTCATGATGACCATGCTTCACATAAGAAGGTTATATATTTGGTTAAAGAATACAACGCACAATCTAAAGACAACACCATTGCGATCAAGCTTAACACCAAGGTTTGTTTTTTATTCCCATTTATTCAAGAGTTTGTTTTTTTCTCTCAGTCATTTATTTCTTTGCTTCACAGATTTTAAATTCCCTGTATATTCTTTGACGATTAGTTTCATTGTTCATAGGGTTCAGAAATTAGGAGTGGAAATTTACCCCAAATAATAATGTTAAACCCCCGGTCAAGAGTTTACTTTTACAATTGAGAGAGGAGTCAGCACACCAAGTTGTGTTAGTGTTAACTATGATGATTTTGGTAATGATGTGGAAGCGGGTGACATGGTCCTTCTTGATGGTACTGTAGGTCTTAGTACTTGGTGTAAAAAGGTTTTAGATCTCCTTTGACATGCCTCTGAAAGTGATCTCATTGATGAAAAATACTCTTGCTTTAGTCGTCTCTAATATGTTGATGGCTCTGCTATGTTTTAGGTGGTATGATGTCGTTTATAGTGAAGTCTAAGTCTAAAGACTCTTTCAAATGTGAAGTTGATGGTGGAGAACTTAAGTCAAGGAGACACTTGAATGTCCGAGGAAAAAGTGCAACATTCCATCAATCACTGGTCCGACTTTACGTTCTCCCTCTTATTAAGAATTGAGGTAAGTATTGTAAGAATTGGAATTATATTGGGTAAGATCTTAATGGTGTGTTTGGGGTGTAACAGTGGAAGAAGAAGCGCATGAGGAGATTAAAGACGAAGAGACGAAAGATAAGACAGCGATCTAAGTAGTTTCGAACAAACCTGTCTTCATCCAACTCTGTTTTTAATTTTTAATTTGAATGTTCTTTGGGCCAAAATAATGGAGGTTATGTTTTCTATTGAGAATTATGTTTGTTACCTTCAGAAAATATTCCACATTGGTTCTCTATTAAGCTTATGTTCTACAATCTGCTTAGTTATAATTTTGAGATGCTCTTAAGTTAGATTTTGGTGAGAACTTTAAGATGAACTGATTGCTTCGGATATTTAATATTGGAAAAGTAGATTATTGGTCACATGTGGCTAGAGATGCTGTAAGATATAAGCTTATACATACGGGAACCACTTCATATCCTTTGAGTTCTAAGGGTCAATTTTGAACACTACTCCTATTTTTTTTTTAACTTCTATAAAACTGCACCCTAATTATTTTGTTTTCATTTTTCTCTCCTTTCTACAATTATAATAAAGCTTACACTGAACCGATTTAATTAAACACGCGCATCGCACAAGTACATAGCTAGTATTTTCAATAGTCTATGGCTCCCCCAAAACCAAAATACGGTACAACGAATTACCTGAATTCTATTTATCTTTTGTTTTGTTCACTAAATGAGAAGACAAAATAGACAACCAAACACAAACAATTTTGTATTGGTCCAATTTGTTACAAACCGTGCTTATATCGGAGATGCAGATTTAAAAAATAGATGTCACTGAAAATGCCTCCATCAAATCTATGACTCTTGAACTTGTCATTGTGATTTGATTTCAGGTTATTTATCTATTAAGACGGAATAAAGCTCTGTAAAAATGAAAAGCATGTTGTGTCTCGTTTACTAGATTATGTAATTCTAACTTAAAATCAATTGACAATGAGTGGATTAACACATATCTTTTATATACCACTTAACAGGGACGGAGGCATGTAATGGGGAATGGGGTCATCTAAGTCCAACTAAATAAAAATTTTGTATATTATATCTTTAAACAAATATATGTTGACCCCATATAAAAAATTAGTTTGACCCCATTAATAAATGAATTTATGATATATGAAACAAAAAAAAAGCCAATTTTAACCTATTTTCTTTATTTTGATTCACATTGTGACCCAATATAAATATTATAAATATTATGAATTATTTATAATTTATTTGATGTAGAATTATTTTTATCACAAAATTAACAATAAAATTTAAAATGATTTTACCTTATGTTCAAAAAATGTTTTTTGACCCCACTAAAATAGTATTCTGCCTCCGCCACTGCCACTTAAGATTCCTACCCACATCCAATATGGGACATTATTCCCATTTTCCAGTACGCCCCCTCAAGATGATGGTATTTCTAGCCATTAATTTTGGTATGTTCGGCATGGATCGGCAGACCAAATTTTTGGATCGAACCAATTATGGATCGGATTGGACAGCATGTGATTGGGCTCTGATCCAAAAATTATCATCTCTAATCCGAAAATTATCAGCTCTCCCTCGAGTCACATGAGGGTTTTGCATACTTGGAGGTGCTTCAAGCTCAGCCTCAATATTAGATTCAGGCTGAATCTCTATCGAAACTGCTACAAGGGACAAGTGCTCAGTTACTTCATCATCCATATCTTGATCTGAATCACTTATTGTTTCAAGATTGACAATGCCATTGTCTTGTATAGGTATCAAAGGTTTTAGTCCTCCATGTTGGTCCTCATCATCATAACCTTGTCCATCTATATAAGTTTCATCCGGTGAGATGAATTTATCTTCATAATGGATACTCTTACTTTCATCCTGATCAGTTCCATCCGGTTCATAATCAGCATTCACCTCCCAATAGACGTTATCATGATCAGTTTCATCCGATTTATAAACCAAACTGAAACCGCATCTGAACACCTCACACTTCACCAACTCACATTCACCACCTATCACTTCAAATTTTAGGGAAGCCTTACTTGAACTACACACCTTCTTATCCTCTGCTTCGCTCTGTTTCTTGATCTCCAACAAGTTTGTGTAGCTAACAAAGACATGATCTGAATCAATCTTGCGTGGCTCAATCCCTGGTATTGCAGTACCTCCTACTATGCAGCTAAACTGCTTAGTTAAAGACTCGTTCGCATTCTTGAATTTGCAGTTGCATTTCACTAAGAAATTGCTGATTTGATCTCGGTAGTCTTGAAATGAGACAACTGCACATAAAACTATCCCAATAATCCGGCTTTCACTCTGATGTCTAGCCAAATCTATCTCTATCTCTGATCCATACACTTGGTGACTGAACCATTCAGGTACCTCACATCCAGGAAAGCAAGCACCAGTATAAGGTTCCATATAAAAACTCTGCAAAAAAAGTATAACTGACATAAGAAACTTAAAAAGGCTGCATATATTAATTAAGCTTGAGAAGAGGCAGATACCAAATTGTAGCGGCTAAGTGCACTAGACAGCAACTGGCTCTTTTTCAGAATGTAGGATATAATACAGCTTTTTGCAGCTTCATACAGATTTTTGCAGTTGGAGAAAATGAATGTGGAATGGATCTGATCTGTCAGATTAAGAAATGTCAACGGATTGGCGACTGTCATCAGCGAATCACAACCATGCGCATCTAAGCACTCAAGGTTTGGTGGAAGGTTTGGAATAGATATGAGATTCTTGCAATCTTTCAAGTCAAGAAACTTGAGATGATACAGTTGACCTATGTGAGATTGGAGGGTTTGGATCATACCATTACTGCTTAAGCAAAGTCGTCGTAGCAAGGACAAGCCATTCATACTTGAGGGAGATACTTGAGGAACCTGGCTTATTACAGTCCCATCAAGTAATAGAATCCGTAACCTTTTCATGTTCTTTAAAACATCCGGAAAACTTTGGAGCTTTGAACAACCAGAGAGTATCAATTCTTGAAGAGCTTGCAGATTTCTAAGAGAATCGGGAAGACTCTCTAGCATTCTGCAGCCTTTCATGTTCAATATGACTAGTTTCTTCACCTTTTTGATGGTTTCAGGAAGCTCTTTTAAAGCAGTACCATCCAAATATAGGGTCTCTAGATTTTCTGAAATCATGTGAAAATTCCCAAGACTGGAACAGTCACCGAGTATAAGTTTTTTCAGAGACTTGAGATTAATCTTTGGGAGAGAAACGAGACATGTGCAGCTTCTCAAGTTTAAGTAAACGAGGCTTGTCATAGTTTGCATTATCTCCTCCAGTAAATTAGTCAGTTTTGTGCATCCTTCAAGATTCAATCTTTGAAGATTTTGAGCTCCCGATAAACCTGACAAGTCTTCAAGGTTGACTGAATGACTGAGATCGACCCATTTTAAGTTTGTCGTATCCTGTTACCAAAAAAACAGAGATCAGAGATTCAGAGGGTAAGAAAATTTGACTGAGATCGACCAACTTTAAGTTTTTCATATCCATCACAACGCACCTTACAACTGGCCCAAAGACGTTTTATTTGACTGTAAGGAAGCTTGAGGTCAACAAGATTCTTGGGTTTCAAGTCTCTTGGAAGCTCCTTCAAAGGAAATTTCAGCCAATGAAGATATCGAACCTCTTCTAGTGAAAATTGAAGTCCATCTCGGATGGTTAAATTGCTTTTGGACTTAAGGACACTAGTACAAGAATTATAGATCTTTAGGTATCGGAGGTTTTTCATGTCAGCAAATGCTTTCTTCCGTAAAAGTGTCTTCTTGGTTAATTCAGATATGTCCAGGAAAATACCTCTAACATCTTCCAGCGAAACCTTTGGTTGTACAAGCAGAGAAAACGTTGTTAGAAAGAAGTAAAATAATATATAAACAATAAAGGACACACATTTTGATTTTGATTTGGAAGCCTATGAATTTAACAAACATTTTAATCTCTAACTCAACTGTTATAAAAAAGAATTAAAAAAAAAAGTTTAATCTCTTACCGTTTTCTTCTCCAATACTTCGATAATATCTTGTTGGTTCCAAAGCCTCCGGTTATGGTCTTGGGAAGCCAGGTTCTTCCCTAGTATATAAAACAAACCATTCATTTCTACTCGGCCGTCTGAGATTTCAATCAAGAACTTGTCAGCGAGATCTTTGATGATGCTCCTATCATCGGTGTCACAGGATGAGTCCACCATTTCCATTACAAACTTGTGATCATGTGATATGAAGAAACATGTGATATCAAGAAACGCGTCTTGCTGCGGCTCAGTAAGACCGTCATAACAGGAGTTCAAGAGATCTTGAATGTTCTTGTTGGGATTCTTTTTGAGTGTGGAAAGTATGGGCTCCCATGATCCCACGTCTCTTCCCCTAAGCTCCTTACCGAGTAATGTGAGAGCTAACGGGTTTCCTCTAGCGTAATCCACAAACTTTCTTGATAATGTCAAAACGTTTCCTTCTCTTGAGGCAGAACATGTGGGGTCTCCAAAAACGTGATGATTCAAACACTCTAACCCTTCCTTCTCGTTCAAACCTGGGACCACGTAAATATCATCCACGAGTCCCTCGACCAGTGACATGGCGCTTGCCACAATAACTATCTTGCTCCCTTGTGTGATCCATTTGCGGTCTCCTAAAAGATGTGCTATCTCATCCTTGTTTCTCAAGTCGTCCAAGACAAGAAGATGTATGGTTTCAAGTAGATGTTCCTTCACGTCTTCATGTGTAGTCTTTTTAGTTATCTTCAGAGTCACATCCCCCGACTTCTCCAAAATACTTTGCAAGAAGTGCTTCAACAGCAAGTCTAGCCTCTTGTCATTTTTCATTTTCTTGCGGATTTGGTTCTTGAAGAAAACGGCTCTCTCGAACTCATCATTTATCTCCTCGAACAAGATCTCCGCGAGTTTTGTTTTCCCAATACCTTTCATCCCAACAACTCCAACCATGCGAGTCTCCTCATCGCTATCCATTTTTAACTTCTCCTTCAATTGCTGCACACGGTTCTTGATCCCAAAGAAAGGTGAAGTAGTGGTAGTAGTAGTAGTAGTAGTAGTAGTAGTAGTAGTAGTATTAGTAGTAGTAGTATTAGTAGTAGTCGTCTTCTCCTGCTTCTTTCCTTCTCCTTTGAAACCCTTAGACTCTCTCTCCTTGGTTTCCATTATGGTCAACGTTTTCTCCACCTCCTCGACGATCTTGTCCACAAAATCCGACTCGTTAGTACTGCAAAATAAAAAAGGAGCTCCTTATAATTTCAACAGCATGAATATTCACAACTTTTGTTAATCTATGGATCTTATCTTACGCTTTTCCTGTATATACCAAGCCTAGATAATCTGTAATAATAGTACTCCATTTATCCCTCCCCTCTTTTAGGAAGTCACTCCAGTTCTGTCTCACTTTTTGGACACTGACTTTGTAGAAGATAGGAATGATCGTTTTACCAGGTCCTCGAGTCTCCATAGCCTTGAGCACCTCCTTAGTGCACCATTCCGAATACATGAAATTCTCCGAGAATATCACAAGCACGACCCTAGACCTTGCGATCTCTTGTAAGAAAATATTAGTAACTTCTCCCCTCCTCTCTTCGTCGTCTACGTAGTAGTTTACAGATTTTCTTTTTAGCGCGGCTATGAGAAAGCTTAGAAGGCCTTCTCGCACATCTTCTCCTCTGAAACAGATGAATACTTGGGATTTAAGTTGATCCATGTGAAATTCGGATGTGATCCCGGTTCTCTTTTTTTTTTGGTTGAATGTTTTGAGGAAAATCCGATCATGTGAAAGAGAAAAACATGTGAAACGATGGTCTATAGTCTATACTTAATTAATAATTAAAGACTGACTTATAGTTTACAAATTTGAAAAAATGTTTTTTAGTTTTTTTTTTCTTCTTAATGTTCCTTTCATCTACTTAAAACCAGCGGGCGTTACCAGAGTTTCTAAAGAAATTTCAATAGCCCCTATGTCATTTCCTCTACGGTCAATGATTTCTTTGTCTCTATCTCTCTTTTATAAATTATAATGTAGGTGGTGCCGTGGTCACAATGGAATATGCGATGACGAACGAACTGAAAACTGTGGGTAGCAAGCAGAATAAATGTTGGATGGTATAACCAGTAACCACAATCATTACGACTGAATAAATTAAAAAACTTGGAAAAACACTTATATTCTGATTTTACGGGCAATTGAACTTAAGTCTAACTTGATAGTTAATATAATGTTTAAAGGGTTGACTTTAATTATATATATTTGACATTGTTGATTTGATCAACAATGCGACAATTTCAAAATATGGTTTGTCATATACCCAATCAAACGTCCTCGACATATATATGGGTTGGATTTCAATGGAACTATGGAAAATGCTTGATGATTTTCACTCAGTTTACTATTAGAAAATTCGGAAAAAGCTATAGATCATGGAGAGGGACTTATGTAAAATGAAACAAAACAAAAAGAGGGTGTTACCTATTTATGTAAGATGAGATCTTGGGTGCTTGTTTTAAATTCCCAGGTCAAAACTCGGAGGGTCGTTGAGATGAGTCATTTTGCAAACAGTTGTCCTGGCTGACGAGGTTTCTCCAACCATGAACTCTTGAGGAAGTGAATCCGTAGAAGCTGCTGCAACTCTCAGATAAGCAAACGAAAGAAATGTTTGCTTCTCTTTTAGATTTCAGTTTTCAAGTCCAAAATATCAAAAGTTTTGGAATTACCTCTTAAATGAAATAGCTCCATTTTGGCATCAGATTTTGGAGGTACTTTTGTTGAATGGAGAGTATCTGGTTTAGTGCCAGGAAAACAAAAAAGCTTGGATCGTGAATGTTCTCTTGCATTGGTATTGCCAAGAAACAACTTGGAGAAAAACGCAAACATTGGTATTGACTTACCATTACGTAAAGGCTTGTGATGAGGAGAAACAAATGTCCTTGCTTAACTTATCATTCTCTAACCTTAAATCTGCACAGGATCTTCCTGCACATTCACACGGTACCATTTAAAGGAGGACATGATATGTCAGATATGTCAGTTTAACCTGTTTCTATATTAAATACCAGAATGATTGCAACATTTCTCATGGTATGAATTGGTTTGGCAATGAAAAAATCATGAGTTCTACGAATCAAAATAATCTAGTTAACAATTTCTTGGTACAAAAACACTTCAACATCTTAGCCTTGGGGATCTGAAGACAGTCTGCAGTAACTGTAACCGTAACCAAGCTGAGGCAACGGCGCAACACTTCAATTACCATAAATTTTCTAGATCTTACCATCACAAGGAGAGTTGATCAAGGGATGATAATTGCTTTCTTTATCAGCTGATCCAAGAGGTACAAGGCCTGCATATTTTCTGTTAGTCATAGCGTGCACAAAACCAATACATATACATGTATATGCTCTTTGTTTCTATCTCACTGTTTAGTTTTCATTTTTAAAACAGAACCAAAAACACATGAAAAGTGTATTATATCTCTAATATAAAATTTGTTAAGCACATATTTTGGAGAATTATTTTTCTCCATCCTATTGGAATTATTATTAGATACAAGGAGTCTATGAACACCAGAAGATCCTTGAGAAATAAAGCGTCAATCTAATTCAACAAGAAGGTACATAATCAAAATGATTTAAACATAGTGAGTACAAGACCTACTAAACATATGAGCAGAAGATAATGATCAATTCCCCTTAATGAGTTTCAAAATATAATTCTGATAAAACTGGAAAGCATAGTATTCACATAACAAATCTATCAAATTTGAGGTAGTGATTCAATAAATTATGCAAAAAAAGCTTCACCAAATCACTAAACTCGTTTTCATAAATGCTTCTTGAAAACCTTCCAGAATCCAAAATCCAAATGTACTAGCTCCACACAAGCTCAAATTCGATAATCAATCAAACATGGAAACCAAATCAAAGCATAATTTTAGTTAAGGGAAGCTTCGTATCATTATCTTCACTAATAAACCATCACAACTCAAAGGACATCATTCCACGTAACGAACTCAAAACACCATCTCGTAACAACAAGGATTAGGGATAATCACCGTATACAATTTAGAATTTTAAGGACTAGGTTAAGAATCAACGACGGTATTAGAACATTTCTGTTTGATTTCAAAATTTGAGTGGACACTTACTTCAAATTAGATTCGCGCCTATGCTTTTGAGACTGTTGTTGCGACGATGACCGATCACCGATGACGACGATTGATTAGTTTTAGTTTAACCCCTCATAATCTTAAAAGTTTTAACATTAAACCCCAATATGTTGAAAAGAGTCTATCGCTCTCCCTAATAAGACACGAAGGTTGCGTTAAATCGTTAACTATTTATTTTTAATCCAACTGATAATACGATGTTATTAACTAGATATTAGCCCACGTACGGGTTGTTGCATAATGAATGTTCTTGTTATATTTTTTGAAGAAATAGTAGAACCCCACATATTATTCTTCTTACTATTTTGCATAAATAGGATAACAAAGTCTTTGGAAATTTAGATATTGTGAAACAAGGTCACTATAAGGAATTTAAAAGAGTACAAAACTTTATCACCATCAGTCGTTGTTTCTTCATCAATTAGAAAAAAAATTGGACGTCTAGTAGAAAAAAATTGAGGCTAATCATTTTTCCCTTTTATTTTATTTTTGTCAAAGAAATCATTTTTCTCTTTTCATGGAATGATTTAGCTTCCCATGTACGTAGTAGTCGGCCAAATAGATTGAGATACATAAGAGCACCTCCATCAGCAAAGTATCTCACATGAATATCTCATTCATATTTTATTAATTTATTTTTATAGTTTAATTAAATTTTAAATAAAAAGTAAATTGGACTACTAAGAAACTGACACATGTGATGGGAGTTTCTCAATTAAGTGAGAACAGTTTTCTTTACCAAGAGACCCAAAAAACGTTTCGATGTCTTTCTTCTTTCTTTTCATTTTTTATTATTTTTATTATCATATACCTTCATTAGAGACTCTAATTGAGCTGATAGATAAAACATCTAGAGACTATTTTTTATTAGACAGTCTCTAGATGAATCTAGACATCTAGAGACCGTCTAATAAAAAATAAAAAGTAAATAAAAAGTAAGAGAGAAAGGAATGAGAATCTCTCAAATGAGAGATTAGGAGAACTGGTCTCTAGCACATGTTACAATATTATTGATTATTTTCTTTTTATTTTTTAAAATTTAGTTCAATAATAAAATTGTATCAAAAAGTAATATTCTTTTATTGGTGAGAGACTCTTACAAAACATGTTGAAGCTCATTTAGTGTGATGATAGCCATTTTATTTTATAGAATAGATAATAAATCAATGAAAAGTGGTTTGGATGTAATGAAACAAACGTAGAAATAGACTCATATATGAGTTAATTTTATTTATACATGTTTTTACTTAATAAGATTAAATATATTTTATTTGTCGTTAATTTGTTTGTAGAGTTAGACGTTACAAATTTTACTAAAGTGGATTAATACAAGAATTCCGTTACAATTTATTCAAAATTGCCTTAAATATTTTTGGATTAGTATGATAAAATATCTTTCATTTGTGGTAAATTGTTTTGTACAAAATGTAGTTATAATTTATTCAAAATTCTAATAAATGTGGTCATTAATTAAAAATTCGTTACAGTTTGTTAGGATAACTCTACCTTAGAGATAAGATTATCTCTCAACATAGTTTTGATTCGTTCAACCAAATATTTTTAGATTTACTCAAATCTACCACAATGTCTGTATAAATATGTGTAAATTTGTTTAATATCAAAATGCATAAATCATACGATTTACATAGTATCAGAGCATACAATCTAGAAAAAATCTTCTTATTCCTCACGATAAGTGATGATTACAAGTGGTTCTTCAGCCCCCATCGTTCCATTTTACAAAAGAGACGATCCCAAAACATCTCTAATTGGGATCAACATGTCGTCCATCACAACACTCACGACCTTCAATTACCTAACATGGTTCCTTCGGGTTCGAGCTCTCCTTGAAGTCCATGAGCTTCATCCTTTCATCGATGATGTTGACAGCATGCCGCTCGCAACAATCACGACAAGATCTGTTACTTTACAGTGCCTTACTTGGATCTCTTTTTCGCACTATTCCACCCGTTGTTGCAAGAACCATCACTGCGCATGACGTCTTGACGATTATGAAACACACATATGGCACACCATCTCGTGGTCATATCAAACAGATCAAACAAAAACTCAAGCACATTAGCAAGGGAACTATCACAGTGTCAGAGTACATGCGATGTATTCTCACCAAGGCTGATAAACTCGTTCTCCTTGACATGCCAATTGATCATGAATATCTCTTGAATACGATCATTGAAGGTCTTGGAGATTACTTTCGAGACTTTTTGGAGATGGTTAATGGTCGTGATGTTCCCGACTTCATTACTGAGCTTCATGACAGGATTCTCAATCATGAAAATACACTTGCGTTGCTTACCAACCACACAGTTGATCTCCCAGCTTCAGGTAAAGCTGCTCAGTTTTGCAATCAGTCTCAACATCCCTACAATCGTTCCAATCAGTTTGACCAAAGAGGTTATCGTCATCCTAAACCATATTGTGGTAAATGTCCGATTTGTGGCACTAAAGGTCATAGTGTTTGGAGATGCTCTCAATTTGGTGAATACCTATCACTTTAACCATCACCAAACTACAGCTCCGCTTCACCGTCATGGCCACACACACAGCCACCAACCGTTCTGCTTCATTGGGAAACACCATGGCCACCGTCACAATGGCAAGCTCAGTCACATTACACAACTTCATCGGAGAATGCACCATGGCTTCTTGATAGTGACGCCTCCCATCACAATGCATCTAACATCATCAATCTCTCTCTCCAATCATCATACAATAGCGAAGATGACGTTCTCATTGGAGGTGGCTTGGGACTAAAGATTACACATACCAGTTCTACTTCTCTTCCCTCTACTACTCGACCACTTTTCCTCTCTAATGCATTGATGATGTATTTCTGGTTGTAATTTATATATTAGTGTAAAATAGATGTTGATTTCAGTTTTTTTTTCTGATATATTATAGCATATTTAATTGATTTTAATTTTTAGGCTTAGTTGTTTTTGATTATTAGTCTTAATTCTCTTTGATTATTAGTATTATTTGTGTTGACCAATTTTTTGTTTATTACCGTTTGCAATTATTTGTGGTTGTGAGTTATTAAATTGGTGTTTGCAACGAACATGTGTTTGAAGTGTATGCTTGTTTTAGTTGATGTTGTTTTCTCCAAGAATCTAGATATCTTTTGATTTTAAGTTGGAGATGATTCATGCTTCTGGTTGATGATCAAATCATTTCTTTTTGGGGTAATTTTTTAAGTTTTTGAAACTTCTAATGCATTGATGTTGTATCTACCGTTGTAATTTATATATTAGTGTAAAATAGATGTTGATTTCAGTTTTTTCCCAGAAAAATTGCCATTAATCTAGGCCCAGTGAACTGGTTGAACTAGCCGGATACGGGTCAAAATAATTTTTTTAAATATTTAAAATTTTTACTTTAAATACTTTTTAATACAAATAAAATAATGGATTTTAGAAATAAAATAATATTTTATTATTATAAATATAATTTTTTCAATTTTTTTAAGCGCGTACATACGACTATCCCTCTAATATTTCCCGATGCAAGCACAACAAAGTAATTTGTGTTTCTATCAATTTTTTTTAGTTTTTATTTGTAATCGTTACGATCACTTCATATTGTATACTAATAAAATATTTTATATATTTTTATGGTTTTTGTCATATGATCAACATAATAAAATTTAATATTTTCAAATACTCTTGTATTATAATAATTCATTCTAATATTATTTTTTATTTTTTAACAGTCGATTATGTTGTATTATAAATAATTTATCTTCATGTTGTTATATTTTATTAGTTTATTTTTTTATTGATGATTTTTTACTATTTTGTATTATTTTTTATTTTACTTTCGATTTAAAATCTTTAAGCATTTTATTATTATTGTTAGAAATTACACTTTATTAAATATAGTATAACACTTTATTTTATATTTATAAATATATATATATATAATAATTATTGATATGCGGTCGATTCGGATAAATCCGCGGTCAATCCAGTAATCCGGTTAATTATCCGGGTTGGGTATAAAAACATTTCTCTATGCCTAAGCACTCTATTACAATATTATACACTTAATTCTTGTCGTTGGCTGTAACTGCATCTTACAGTCATGATCTGAGCTTAAATAAAACTGAGAAATCTATTAAGAAGAAGGTTTACTTCATTATTTCTCACATCAAAATCTTTGAAATACTTTCTATAGTAAAAATGTTTTTACATTTATAAAAAAATGAATTGTCAAACGGCCCAATAGATAAATAGTGATAACCCTTCTTTTAAACATATGATGATTGCTATCAAGTATCATTATCTTCGCACAAATCACTATTTTAAATAATACTGTTATCTAGCAAAGCAAATTGTTATTAGTGATAAGCATATTAGAGAAAATCAGACTACATTTCACCAAAAAGAAGAAAAAAATATCAGACTACAATTGAAAACAGTAATGAAAGTTTCCATCTTATTAGCATAATTTTAAAGTCCTTGGATGGAAAAAAAAAAAGTCTGATAATCGAACGGTAAATAACATGTAAAAGCCATTTCAAACGTCGTTACGCTGTTGATTTAAATTCTCAATTTTCTCAGCTTCAGTGTTAGCGACCGCATGAGATAAGGCTACTACACCAATAGAACCGGGTTGTTTCTGTCTTTCCGCCATTATCCTTTTGGTGGATTTATAGTAAGCACCATATAATATCAATTGGGCTAGCCCAAAAACACATCCAATTCCATTTGGTACCTGAAAATAAAAAAACCATCATGAAAAAAAATAGTAAAAAAATACTTTTTTTGGTTCATAAATTAAAAAAAAAACAATTAAAATTCACTATTCTACACAATCCTACTTTTAACATATACTCATATATAAATATGAAATATAGTGTTATAGGTGAATCATGAAGTTTTTATGAAAGAAGAAAAAAACTCATTGATCTACACAATCCTATTTTTATTTTGACACAATTAGTAACTTTGTATATGTTTCTCTCTTTTCACATAAATATGAAACAATGTTTTTTTTAATAAGAACATAATGTTTTTTTTATAGCCTTATAGGTGAATCATGAAGTTTTTATGAAATAAGAGAAAAAAAAAACTCACAGCTATGTATGGGTCAAAAGGTATGACTGCGTAAATTGTCCAAACGCTCGCGTTTAGAAACCCAGCTACCGATAGCCAAAACGGCATGAACTCCACGCTTTTAGTTTTTATCACCATTTTCTTCATATATTTCCCACAAAAAAATATATATTAACCAAACAATTTAGGAAAAAAATTAACAAAGAAATTAAACAAAAGCTATTAATAAATTAAAAATATAAACATACCATGACAGATAATGGAGAAGCGTACATCATAACATTGAAAACGCAACAAACGAGTCCAACGCTCATCGTACGTTTCTTGGTAGTGTGTTGGAGAGTAAAAACCAAAAGTGATAAAATAGCCAAGAACATAGCTTCAATTGTGATAACAATGGCTATTACCAAACGTTGTTTTGAGCAGCGACAGAAAACGAAAAAGATTGTAATGAACACGACTTCGATTAAGATTCCTGTGCCGTTGATTGTTACTACCAATGTGCTGTGTGGATGGACCATAGGAAGTCCATAGAGAACCCAAACCAAACAGTTTATGAGAGTCGCTAAATATGGTATTGGTGAGTATTGCTCCACTGACTTCTTTTTCACTATGCTAATAAATGTTGGCCTGAAGTAATGTCACATTAGTTATCTTAATTAATTACATAATTTAATAGTCTTTATTAATGATCTTAATTAATTACAGTAAAATTTTATCTT
Organism: Cardamine occulta; assembly: GCA_028015245.1. NCBI lineage: Eukaryota > Viridiplantae > Streptophyta > Magnoliopsida > Brassicales > Brassicaceae > Cardamine > Cardamine occulta. The sequence goes on from CM051393.1 coordinate 3,588,149, forward strand.
TTTGGGAAGGAAATCTAGTAAAGAAACTTTCCTAATTGTTTATTAAGGAAAAATATTATACAATGAAAAAGTATCAAAGAAAAAAAAAAACTCAGATCTTTCAAGAGGAACCATGCATGTTTTGAATTTATGAAAAAAAATTTGGTTTTTCTTTAAGAAAATCAAAGTAGGTGATTAGTCAGATTATAAGAAAAAAAACAAATGTTCTTATGAATCACCCTTTGATGTATATTATCTCCAGAATTTTGTTAAAATAATATAGTGAATACTTACGTTGGTGACAGGAACAAACATAGAGCGATGAAGTTTCCTGCAAATAAGATCATATATGAAGTAAGAAAAAAACAAGATATTTAAAATAAAACAGCCACCAAAAATTGTTAAAAAATATTTGTAGATGTGAATAATCAAAGACTAACCTATTAACCCCACACAGTTCCGAATAAGGTTCGTTTGTGCAGACACCATAATTTTGAGTGTAACTAAAGATGATGATGATGGAGAAGAAGAAGAAGAAGGATTGGCTGATGTTTATAAATAGAGGAAGCAGAGAAGGCTAAGAGAGACCATGAATACAAATGCTATGATGTGAGATACATGCGTCATATACATGAGTGGACGTGTGTTATATAGACAATGCGGATGTGATTTAGCAATTTTGAGAAATATATTTTGGCATAAATGGTATCTGGTTGTGTTTGACACCACTATTATTTAAGGTATTGAGATTAATGACTCCTCTCCCCACTTGAAATATAATTTATTTTTGTCATTTGAAGATTATTTACTTTTTATTTTTTTCTCAAATATTTCCTTCTAAAAGATTTTAATTCACAGTTCTCATTTTCACTTTTTCCTGAATTTTACATTTTCATTTCATTCACATCTTCATTTTTAGGGAATAAAATGCTTTTTATAGTAGTATGTTTTTTGTTTAGTATAAAGAAAATTTTACTTAATTTTTTTTTGTATAATAAATATATTGTGACTCCCGAATTTGTTTTTTAGGTCCATATATATGTTAATAAATGCTTGTACCCAGGACCGACTGAACTAAGGAGACACATGGATGTAACGGCTCGAGGCTCCGTCATAAAAGATGCTAAAATTTTGTTTTCTAAAAAAAAATAGTTTTGTTTTTTTTTAAAAGAAAGTTTGTTTTACGTATATACTTTTTATTTCTATAACTACACTTTTAGAAAAATATATATCATAAACGGTAAAAAAAATATCTGTGTAATAAAAGGATTCAAAAACATTTTTTTTTTAATGATTATACACTAAAAAGAGTCAAAAAATATTTCGCTTCAGAACTCTAGAAAATTTCATGGACGGTGTGAAAGAAAATGAAGTGATTAACAATCGTTTTATAAAATGATTTAAGAGGGTAGCTGAATTAAAAGTCACATTTATGACGATTTTGTATATATTATACTCTTTTATATTATAAAACAATTTAGAGGGGTTTTCACTTTAGAGGATGTTTTAGTGATTTTTTCAAATTTTTATGAAAAGTTTAATTTTTCTAAGCTATATGACTATTTATATTTTTCAATGTGTTTTATCTTTGGCTGAATTGTTTTTAATTAGATACTTTTGTTATAGGAATTACGGAGAAAGTATTAAGTATAAACTTAAACGTCTTGGCAACTACTGCATACCATTTTTACCGACTCATGATTAAACAGATGGTGATGAAGTTGTTATATAGGACCAATTCACTAAAGTTAAAAAATTTCCATTAGGAACTTAATGATAATAAGTTTCTAATGTAGACTTTTTAAATCTAGAAAAATACTAGATCCAAAGCTATTTATGCATTTAACGTATCATTAGAAATCTCATCATAAATGTTCTTTAAATTTATCTCTTTGTGCATTTTTTGTTGTGAGCATCTTCTAATGCATTTACTATCCCCATATCAAAACTTTAGTTTTTTTGCGATTTTGATTCTTCATTTCTGAAAAAAGTAATCTGCCATCATTCAATTGTTTTTAAATCTTACTTTTGTAACAGAAGAAATCACGAGAATTTAACAAATAATTTATGCTAAATTAACAAAGAAAAAATCACATTAACTAAAAGATAATCTATTATTAACAATGCTATCTGTAAATTTGAATTAATGTGTCATAAAGATTAAATTATTTCATTATACAAGAAAGCATGTAATAGTGATGGGTAATTTCTTCGCTAAACTATGTGTACCATTGTTAAAGCTGCTAATGTAAAATTTATGATATAAGCCCTTTAACAAAAAAAATTATGATACAAATTATAATATGTCTATATTCAAAATACATAGTAGAATATAATTTTTCAAGAGTTTAACTTGTTTCTTAAAGGATATAATAGAATGTTTAATTTTTTATTTATTTAGTATGTAAAATTGTCAAAGCCTTATATATATAATATACAGAATATTATTGTTAATTAAAAATTTTCTCATAATTTTCTTAAAATATTAATATTTGGGGTTCCGATAAACTTAGATAATATCGTAATAAATATATCGTTGTATCTAGATAACTATAGAATATAGATTTAGTCTTATCATGTAATTTGTATATAAACACAATTCTTTGAATCAATACAATCAAGCACTTCAGCACGCTTAGCATGGTATTAGAGCTAAAGGTTTTCTAAATCGATTTTCTTAGGAGTGCTACCTTTTCTCTTCGTTTTTTTTACATTTTAAAAAAAACAACCAACAAAACTCTCATTTTTCTTTTTCACAGTGAGTAAGACAAGTGAAACCTCTCGTGACAAAACAACGACAACTGAGAAATCAACAGAGGAATCATTGGTTTCTCCTTACTATCTGCATCCGTCGGACAACACGGGAAAATTGCAGACTCCTATTCTCCTTAACGGAGATAATTATGAACGATGGACGAAGCTGATGATGAATTCACTTCGCACCAAGAGGAGAATAGGTTTCTTCGATGGATCTATCAGCCGACCATCCAAAGATTCAGCCGATGCTGAGAAGTGGGATATGGTCAATTCTATGCTAATAGGTTGGATTTACAGCAGTATTGAGCCTCGTTTGAGGCTTTCGGTGTCTCTAGCTCAAAACGCCAAGTTGATGTAGGATAGTATTCAGAGACGTTTTTCTTTTGTGATGGGACATGTGATCATCAATTACGATCTGATCTCGTTGCGTGCAAACAAGATGACCAGACTGTCAAACACTATTTTGGTCGTCTTAAAGTTTTATGGGACGATTTAGCTGACTTTGATAAGGGTTTTGAGTGTTGTTGTGGTGACAGCACATGTGTTACTATGGTCAAATACGAGAAATATTGTGAGAAAATTCGTGTGCATCAATTTCTCATGGGCCTTGACAACACTAGGTTTGGGACTGCTCACTCAAATCTTCTTAGTCGAATCACAGATCTTACCTTTGGCATGGTTTACAAATCGTTCAAGAGGAGCGTCACTTGAACACAACAAGAATTGTTGATGATCACAACACACCAGTTGGGTTCGCTGCTTCGTTTTCTCCTCAAATCACGACTTCATCTCGAGATACCAATAAAAACATGGAGTATACACACTGTGGAAGAACATGTCATGATGTTACTACTTGTTTTCAGCTCCATAATTATCCAGTAAAGGAGTAAGTTGATCTGGAGCTAGAGGCAAGGGATCCAATCGTGGCAAGGGAGAGGTTTAGGTTTTTGAGCCAACAACTTGCAGCTAGCTGAAACTTCGTCCTACGTACAACTTCCGTAACCTGCTACCACTGCTTCAACACCGGGAATTCTTATTTTTACTTCGGAGCAATGGAACTCCCTGGCCAACTTCTTGAACTCTCAGAAATCCAATTTGAGTGATACTCAAAAACTGTTGGGTAAGAGAGATAAATTACTTTTGTATGGACGTGAAAGTTGCTATGATGTGATCACTGATTCAGACACTTCTCATCACATGACTGGTGATATAAATCTGTTGACGGATGTATTTACTATTGCTCCATGTTCGATTGGTTTGCCCAATGGAGGAACGACATGGGCCACGAAACTTGGCACCTTGGATCTTGGTGGAAAGTTTGTGATGCATAATGTCTTCTATGCTCCTCAATTATCCATCACGCTCATATCTGTTGCTTAATTGTTACGTGATATTGTGAGTTTCGTATTATTTACAAGAAAGTTTTATATGATACAGGACCTCGCGTCAAATATTTTTATTGGTGCGGGTAAGGAGCGTGATGGGAGTTTTCACTACACGGGGGCTATTGTTCAGGCTGATCATGCATCGAAGTTACAATCTTGAGATTTATGGCATCGTTGGTTAAATCATCCGTCGTCAAAAGTTCTTTCTTTTCTATCTGGTGTTGGTGTTTTAACGAATGAGTCTGGTGTTGGTGTTATGTTTTAGACAAGTTTTTGTGATGTTTGCATTCGAGCAAAACAAACTTGTGATTCTTTTTCTACAAGTTCTAATAAAGCAGATGAACCTTTTGCATTAATTCATTGTGATCCTTGGGGCCCTTATCGTATACGTGCATCATGTGGTTCTCATTATTTCTTAATGATAGTTGATGATTACTCTCGTGGTGTATGGACTATACTACTCTTGGAAAAATCGGAAGTAGGTACTGCTTTGAAGAAATTCATGGTGTTTGTCGATAGACAATTTACCAAAAAAGTGAAGGTTGTACGCAGCGATGATAGTACGGAGTTTACATGCTTGCGTCAATATTTTTGGAGTAAGGTATTAGTCACCAGACTTCTTGCGTTGTTACACCTCAACAAAATGGACGGGTAGAACGCAAGCATCGACATATTTTGAACGTGGCGCGTTCTTTACTGTTTCAAGCAAAAATTACCAATACATTTTTGGGGAGAAAGAGTTATGGCTGCTACTTATCTCATCAATCGAACACCTTCTGTTGTTTTAAAAGGAAAGACCCCTTATGAACTCCTTTATGGTTCTGCTCCGAGTTATGCTGATTTGAGGGTTTTCGGTTCTCTTTGTTTTGCTCTTCAGGTTCTTCGTGACAAAGATAAGTTTTAAGAAAAGAGTGTCCGTTGTATGTTTATTGAATATGAATTTGGGAAGAAAGCCTGGGTTGTGTTTGATCTTGAAAACAATGTCAAGTTTGTCTTGCGGGATGTTATTTTTAAAGAAGATGAGTTTCCTTTTGCAGTGGTTGAATCGAGCATTGATACGATTATCCCACCGGCTCCAGTAGCTGTGATTCATCCCGCTCTGTATGATACTCTGATACCTTCTTCACAGCCAAGTATCGATGTTGTTTTGAAAAGGGGAGCTCAGTCTTCATCCGAAAGTACACCACCAATCTTAGCTCCACGGACTGAATCGGTCGCACCAGTTCTTAGGCGAAGTACACATGAGTGAACAGAATCCGTTTTACTCAAGTCTTATGTGACTTATTCTGCGCAGTACATTAAAGTACCTGAAAAAACCCCTCACACGTCTTATCCATCTCTTGTATCGTCTTCAAGTAAGTGTGTGTGGTTATCCCTTAACTGATTACTTGTCTTGTGAATGTTTCTCTCCTACGCAACAAGTTTTCTTGCATCAGTCACGGTTTCTGTTGAACCACACACCTTCAACGATGTGGTTCAACTGCAAATATGGAGAGATACGATGCATTCTGAGGTTGGTTCCCTTGAGACAAATCGTACTTGGGATATTACTACATTACCGGAGGGAAAACGTGCCATTGGATGTCAATGGGTATTTAAAATCAAGTATAACTCGGATGAAACAATCAGTCGATATAAAGCTCGTCTTGTTATACTTGGTAATCATCAGAAAGAAGGATTGGATTATAAGGAGACTTTTGCACCAGTGGCTAAAATGACAACATTTCGTATTTTTCTTGGGGTTTCTTCTGCGAAAAACTGGGAGCTTCATGAAATGGACGTTCAAAACGCGTTTCTTCATGGTGACCTGGCTAAAGAGGTCTATATGAAGCTTCCACCTGGTTTCTCGTCTACAGAGACTAACCAAGTTTGTTGTCTTCGAAAGTCACTATACGGTCTTAAGCAAGCTCCACGATGCTGGTTTGCAAAGCTTTCTATGGCTCTTCGTGCGTTTGGTTTTAGACAAAACTACTCTGATAACTCATTATTGTTTTATGCTACGGGAGATTCAGTGTTGTACTATTTGGTTTATGTGGACGATCTAGTTATTGGTGGAAATGATCCGGAGTCAATTGCGAAGTTTAAGGCTTATCTCTTAAAGTGTTTTCACATGAAGGATTTAGGTTACTTGAAATAGTTTTTGGGCCTGGAAATCTCTCGAAGTACTTCAGGTATTTATCTATGTCAGCGCAAATATGCACTTGACATCTTTTCCGAGTGTGGTTTATTGGGAGCAAATTCTGAGATTTCTCCGATTGAACAAAATCATGGCTTACCAACAGCAAAAGGAGAGCTATACTCCGATCCAACTCAATATCGGTGACTAGTTGGCTGCCTTGTGTATCTTGTTGTTACTCGACCTGAGTTGAGCTATGTAGTTCACATTCTTGCTCAGTTTATGCATACACCACGTACTCGGCATTGGGAGGCAGCTCTGCGGGTTGTTCGCTATCTCAAAAGATCTCCAGGATAAGGCTTTTCCTCAGCTCCACTTTGGATATATCTCTAACAGCCTATTGTGACTCAGAATGGAACGCTTGTCCTCTTATGCAGAGATCTCTCACAGGTTATTTGGTTCAACTCGGTAGCTCGCTAGCTTATCTCATGGAAGACAAGAAAGCAACGGGTGGTTTTCCGCTCTTCTGCCAAAACAGAATATAGGCTATGGCAGATACAAATAGTGAACTTATTTGGGTTCGGAAGCTGCTCAGCATCTTTGGGGTTCCTCATAAACAACCGGTACGGCTCTATTGTGATAATAAAGTTGCACTTCATATCACCTCGAACCCGGTCTTTCATGAACGTCTAAGCATATAGAGTCTGATTGTCATCAAGTTCGAGATGCAGTTCGGGATAGATTTCTTGCGACAAGCTATGTTTCCACAACTTCTCAATTGGCGGACATTTTAACAAAATCCCTTGGACAATGACAGTTTCATTTTTTTTATTCAAATTGGGTATTCAAGACCTTCATGCTCCAGCTTGAGAGAGAGTATTTGGGGTTCCGACATACTTGAATAATATCGTAATAAATATATCGTTGTATCTAGATAACTATAGAATATAGATTTAGTCTTATCATGTAATGTATATATAAACACAATTCTGTGAATCAATACAATCAACCACTTCAGCACGTTTAGCAATTAAAATTAATGTGAACTACTAATGATAGGTTACATCATCACATAGTTTGGATTCCTATGGAATTACCAAGAATAATGCAAGAAACCTTAGGTCATTAGGGGACATAATTATTTCCACATAAAGGTTAAATGACATTCAAAGCATAAATATAAATGTGGTGTATATATACATAATATATATACTAGGAAATGTGAATGGATGTGTATGTCTTATCCATGCAACAGTACAAAAGACATCTGTATATCTGTGAAATGCACTGTATTACTATTATATGTGTATGGTGACTGTTTATTTTTTTTGTTAAAAGACATAAAATATATTTCTCTGTCTGTTTATTTTCATGCAAGGAAACACAAGACAGAAATATTTATATACGCAACCAAAAGTTTTAGAATGAGACCTCTAAGAATGATGAACAATATGACACATATACATGTTCAGCACATCTATGCGTCTATATGTGATTTAAAATTTTAGTACACACACACATACAAAAATAAAATAAAACAAACAAATAAAAAATTCTAAAGGAGAGTAATTTTTAGTTAACAAATAATAAACCATGTGTTTTAGTGGATGTGTCATCTCTAAAGGAAGCAAAACTAGATAGTTGCCTAAGTTCATGATAGGTGCATGATTTTCTTCAAGACATAGTTTCAGAACGTAGAGAAGCTTATCTTTCGATCTACTTTCCTTATAGTATCTTCTAAAACTCAAATAGCATATACCATAAGAAAGTTAGACTCAAAGGTAAGTTTATCTACGTTTTGAAACTTTAGTATCATGTCTTGAAGAAAATCTTGCACTTTCGTCAACAATCTACTTAGGCAACCATTTACTCTTGCTTCCTTTAGTGATGAAACATCCATTAAAACACATGGTGAAGCAAAGGAAAACCTCAAATTGCGTATTATTATCTGGTGCTTCAATATTTTTTCTTGGTTTAGATGTTGTCTGATCTTGCTCAAGTCCATGATGTTTCTTTTCATCACCGAATCCACCCAAAGGACTTATGTTAGAAACCTTTGAGTAAAAACTTGGATATGATTTTCTCCTTTTAGGGATAAGGTGGGTAAGTATGCAGAGGCAACCCATTCGTGCTACACAAGCAACTAATAAAAGCTATCTCAGAAGGTATTGGACTGGAGAAATTTTACTTACGAGAAGAGATTGAACAAGGCTCACAAGTCATGGCGGTGAATTGCTATTTTGAATTTCTTTGTTTAGACATTACTCAAACAACTATTACTTTCTTTGTCTTTTTGTTTCGTTATGTAGTATTTCTATTAGCTGCATCCATGTTTTGAGAATTTCTTTTTTCCAACACTGTGTAAAGTTGGTTTATAGATTTTTTTATGGTTGGGAGTATTTAGTTTTAAAGGGTTTTTGTTCAAGTTTATTACTTAATGAAAATTATGCACAATGGTTATCTTTATTTTTTGTCGTCAATGATATTTCAAACTCAAAACAGAGTATTAGGATCAAACGACCCAATAAGGCAATAGCAGAGTAATAGAAATAAAGCTCAAAAATAGAACACTGAAGATAAAAGGACGAAGCTTCAACTCTGATTTTTTCGAAGGTTCGAGAATGCAGTCATGCCGGTCCGCCGATGGAGAGATACGATCGAAAACGTCCCTCATGAGTCACCACACTTTTGGAGATGCCTCTAGAAATAGAATTAGCTGTGAGCATTGCCAATACAAACCTGTGACTACGAAAACCATCAAAAAGGATAAATGTGATCCAAATAAGAAGGGTTCTGATTTAATCAAAAACTAAAATTTCGAATATTTTTAATCAATAAATATATTTTTAGTGGCGGATTATGAACACTCAAATCGTAATCACTCAGTTTAACAAATGAATCATTTAACCACTAGATTACAATGAATTGGTTGTCCAATATTTCTATCATGGAATTATGTGGAAAAATATTGGAAAGTTCTAAATTTCTAATAAAGCTTCTACGCCTTTTTATGTGTGAGGGTTCGTAGACAGTCGTAATCCGTATACCATAAAATTGAGTAGATGAATTGAAAATCACATTTGTTCTAGGAAAAATCTGAGACTTGTAAATATCTATACTTCTACGGTTTTACATGAATCACCAAAATGTATAATGTTACACAAACATTCATGAAAGCAATATAATTATCGAAAAAAGATTGAATTAAAGAAATTCTCAAACTCAAACAAACAGCTCACCACCTTGGCAGTATTTCACCAAACTCAAACAATAACACTATACATGGAAATTAATTCATCAACCTCAGATTTATGATACAGAAAATAGATCAGATAAAAAATATATATATAATATAATTTGAATATATATGTGGATGATTTATTATATATGATTATTACTTCTTTCTCAGAACTTGAAACCGAGGCTTGGCCATTTCTTAGCAGAAGACTCTTTCTTGGGAGGTCTTGCGTTTGGATCGATCAGATTCTGTAGCGACTTGGCTTTGTGGTTCCTTGACCTTCCCGCTTCCTTCAAAAGCTCGGCCAAACGCTTCTTCTCATCCTCAAAATCTGGATTCGCAATCCCGAGCTTCTCCTCTCTCAGTTTCAGAACCTGCTCTAATATCTCAATAGCATCCTCTATCCTGCAAATTACATAGCCATCACAAATACGAAGTCTTTAAATTAAGAATGTCTAGTCTGGTTTAACCGATCTAAACTAAATCGAAACCATCCTATAACCAAAAATTCAAACACAGAAAAGTCCAAACCATCCTATAACCAAAACTTCAAACACATAAAAGTCCAAACCCAAAACCAGTTAGCACTCCTAGTTTTCGTATCATATCGACCAGGTTTTGATTCCGGTTTAGTTAAAGAGTCTGATCAAGTACACATTTTAACCAGCATATCATCAGTATTATGTCAGATAGATTTTTAAAGACGTTACCTTCCCATGGCATCATAAGTAGCAGCCAAATTGCTGTAAACGCCAAGAGTGTCTTGATCACACGGTCCACGTTCTTGTTCAAGAATCCCTCTTGCTTCTTCAAACAGCTCACCCGCCTCATCAATCTTGAAAAGCTGAACGCAGGCTAGTCCCATTTGGTTTAATACAACTCCAAAGAAGGCAGATTTCTCACCCGCTGCTCGCAGCTTTGTCACAGCACTCTCAAATGCATTTCTTGCCTCCTCGTACCTACCCAACGTGTAATACATAACTCCCATCCGTGCTTCTAACCCTACAAGTATTTACATACAAAGCCAAAGAAATGTAAAGACTCATTATTAAATTCATTTTCTTGCCTGAGCAGAATCTACATCCTTATACTACAGCTAGAAAAGCATTCAGATCCCTTATTTCTAGGATTCTTCGATAATAAACTAATAAATTAGCGTTAACATGAGCCTAAAACAGGTAGATTTAAGCCAGTTTCGGCAGCAACACCAGTAAAGTTAATTCTAGTGGCTTTTACTTAGATGCTTGAGAACACAAAGATCACTACTTAACATTTAATCTGAGACCAAAACCTCACAATTTCAAAGACACTACATAGCAATCCAGCTAAAAGAACATTCATGGTTCCAATCAAATTTTTACCTGCAATGGCGCTCTGCTGTCCTGGTTTATCCTCAAGCAATTTCATTGACTTCTGAAGTAGCTTCAATGCTTCCTCAGGTTCATCCACAGACTCATAAATCGCAGAAATCTCGGTTAATCCACCAGCAATCTCCTCCACAGTTGTCCCAGGCACCGGCTTGTTGTATATCCTCAACGCATTCTCACAGTAGGACTTAGACTCGCGGAGTTTCCCTGTCCTATGGTAAAGCTCAGCCAATCTAACAAACACTGATGCAACCGTCGGATGAGTCTCTCCTTTAGAGGACTTGAACACAGTAAGAGCCTTCTGATAAGAGAACACAGCTTCATCAAACCGACACAACGCCATATATATATTCCCAATGCTGACATCAATCGACGCAACCTCAGATTCTTGCCCGCTCGCAATCATAGCCATACTAGCAAGAACAAGGTGCTCAAGAGCGTTTTCGTAATCTCCTTTAGCCTCACAGATGATTGCCATCAGTCTCCTATCAGCCGCCTCCTCCAGTGAAGCCGGTTCACTATGCGCACGGTGGATTTCTAGAGTTTTCTTGCATAACTCTTCCGCTTTATTGAATTGCATTGCTTGAACATAAGCTTCTGCTAAGTACCTGAAATTATTGAGAGCTTCAGAAACCAAACACAGGACCTTGTTGAATTGGTTCATCAAAGTCTAATCCAAACCAATCCTGAACCGGAACAATGTATCCTAAACCATAAAATTCTGAATGTCACTGATATTTTAGTTTGAGCTTGCAGATACATATCAGAAGAACGAATCTAACTTAGACCTAACGAAAATAGAAACTTTCAGTAAACGTAAACTAATACTGACACTAAACTAATTGTTGTTATTAAGAATCTAAAGAGTTTAATTATCCTAAGTTAAGAGCAAAATCAAGAAATGAGAACCTGCAAGTTTCACCAACTCGTGGATCCGTATCGCCAAGAGTCTGGATCTGGATCTTAAGACCTTCTTCATAACAAGCAATGGATCTGTCGATCTGACCTAGCATCGACAACGTATCACCAAGTTGCATATGACCAGAAAACGCAGCGAGAGAGTGGTCAGGGCCACGGGTCGGGTCAGGTACTTGGATAGCTCGTTCAAGCGGCGGTACAGCTTCATCGAATCGGCCGAGACTACAGTAAATAGCAGCAAGCACGTGAAGACTCATAGCAAGGTCAAGAACAGGACCACCATCGCTTCCGCCGGGAATAGGTGGAGCAACGGCGGCGCAACATCGTTCAAATGATTTGGTAGCGCGGATCGCATAATCTAATGCTTTGTTTGGACCTTCACCTGAGGCAATGGCGTCACGAGCTAATTTGAGAAGGAAAGGACCGAGATCTGGATTATCTAGTGATGGATCGTCGACGTCGACTACTACGGCGGCGGAGGAAACGCTTGGGGAATCTTTTTTGCCGCTGGATCGACCTGGTGAAGGTTTGGATCGAGATGGAGTTGAGGAAGGAGTCTTCTTCATCGGAGTTCGGGGCGGGTTTGAGAGAGGTTGCGTGTCAGGCACGGCCACACGTAACGGTGGCGCATCGGCCGGAGTTTTAACTGATACTAGACCTGGCATTGCTGGCATGAATGTGTATGTGTGAGAGAAGGAGAAAGAGAGAGAGTTATGGCGGATTTGGTTTTGGATCGAATTTGAGATCCAAGTAGAGAAGGAGACGAGTCAGTCAGTGAAAGGGATAATGGCAATTTCGTAATTAAATGTCAGATTGGAGGAGGTAACGGTCATGTGGTTGGGAAATATTGGGTTCGTTATTTACTACAAGTTGATTTTTAGTTTTATTTTTGTAGATTATTTGATAAATTGTCCCGAATTCTACTCTTACAAATACTGTCTTTTTGAAATTTTATTGTTGTTTTAGTTGATTAAATTTTTTTTTAAAGATTATTTGATAAATTGTCCTCAATTCTTCTCTTACAAATACTGTATTTTCAAATTTTATTTTTGTTTTACAAAAATGATCGTTTTATGTTCTTAATATAGATTTTTAAAATAAATTTTAGTTTTATCCCTAATAGTTCAGTTTATTAACTAGAGAGAAAAACTTATTTAATATATTAATAAAAAGTATACTTAAAATTATATATTTTCTTAATTTTTATACAAATATATATTAAATAATACTTTTATGAAACTGAAATATTTTCCAATGTTCAATGATCACAAACGTAAGAGACTAAAAAAACACAGTAAAAATGTGAACTGAAAAGAAAAACACAAAAATGAAGACAGTAAAATAAAATAAAATAGTAATTTTCCAATTGGATATCAGTTTGATCGTTGTGATGATGTGTCACACTGGTAGTTGTAGTAGTAGTAGGTAAATCACTAATCACCGTCAAAAAAAACAAAATTCGATGTCTCTCACAAATTATTCCAACCACTATGATAATGCCACGTGGAAAAGACAGAAAAGATAGACTTGTGCCAGCTATTAAAGAACAACTAAAATGTCAGCTTGGTATTTTTGCTAAAGATCGACCATCAAATAAATAAAGACGTTTATCAATTAAACAATAAATAATCAGAAAGATAATAGAAAAGAGAACCGAAACAGCAAGTTTGTGTTGTATCAATCCATACAACATGTGATAAGATACCCCTTGACGGTCTATGTCACCATAATTAGGAGCAAACTCTTATATCATTTTAATTTATATTCTTAAGATTTAATTAAGTGTCACTATCACTCTAAATAATCCATTCATATAATTGCATTATTTGGAAAATAGTAGATATTTAAAATTCTAAATGTTTAGATATAGCTATTTTTAAATATCAACCATAGCAATCATGATCGAAGGATGAAGTGATCCAGCAAATTCAAAAAGGATTGTAAAATTTTGTTTACTTTAATTGTGGGAGTAGAAAAAAAAAACAAACTTTGGAATTCATAACTGGCTGATAAAAAATTGCTTTTAAAGCACATGAATTAAACAAATCAATCCACTTTGACTCGTTTTTATAGTTTACATAAAATTAAAAATCGATCAACGAACAAATCATAGAATAGTTTAGCAAAACTAAGTTATTGGAAACTGGAAATTTCGTTTATTATCATTATGTACCTATATGTTGATTTCAAAAAATTTATACCCTAAGGCTTATATTGTATCTCACATTCATTAATTGTTAGTCCAAGATGTGAAAGATAGAAAAAATTGATTAAGGGAATCGCAAATCACTAATTTAATCGAACATAAAAGCTTAAAAATTTTGATCAAAAATAAACTTAGGAAGAAAATTGGTTTTAAATTTTTTTTTTTAAAATAGTTTTTGGGTTTCATAAAACCCAGTCGGAAACCAATTGGTTATGGTAACCTTGTGTGTGATTAAAGCCCAAACACTTGTCACTCAAAAAGCTACTAGGCTCATACGACTAATAAAATTTGTTACGATATTTGTTTTGATTGGGAACATGCATAATCATCTAATTGCGATTTTAATGCGATTATGCAAAATTTTTACCAATCATAATAATTTGCCTAATGGTTTTCAATGAAAACCATTTAATAGGTGTTGGTGACAACTAATGTTTATTTATTTATTTTATTAGTTACAAAAACGTTTTTGTTTACTGCCTATAAATTTTGTTGTTCGTGTTGAAATTAATAATATCATATTCAACACCAAAAAATTAAGAACCATTTATTAAAAAAATTATAGCTATGGATTCTCCACCAACTACTCCATCTTATTCAAGCGTTTCTAGAAACAAAGAAGTATGTCTTATGCATCTCCTATCTACCTTATTCGATTCAAGTTTGTTTGTCTTATTTTGTTGGGATTCATATATATCAAAATTTTATTTAAATTTTTTTAATGTTTAAAATATTGTAGGATAATCAATGGTTGGATTACATGCATCAAGTATAGCTAGAGATATAAGCATTAATGTTGAAAAATTGACGTAGTTTTATTTATGATTTCTAAAAGATTTTTATGTTTGTAGTTGACTTTCATTTATATTATGAGTTTTCATATTGAATTTAATTAATTTTGTTTCATTTTGTATTCTAAATTTTAGAGAGATCAACTAAATGAGCTGCACTCGAAAGGACTAGACATGTTAAATAAAAATGAGATTTTAGAGTTGTTGCAACTTAAAAATCATGTTATCGTTGAATTACTTATTATACCGATCATTGAACATTATCAAAAAATTTACAACAGGAGACCTATGGGAAGAAAATGGGGGAGTGGATGAGGTCTAATTAAGGTTCATTTACACGAAGATCTAGTACGTTATCACCACTTGATAAGGATGGATAATCACAGCTTTAGAAGCATATGTGAGAAATTAGAACATGATTATGATCTCCGAAACACAAGACACATATGTGCTGATGAAAGTGTAGCAATTTTTCTAATGACATGTGCACACAATATGGTACAACGTATCGTTGCGATCATATTTGGGTATTCTCAAGATTTTATGAAATCCTTGAAGCATACTTTTCACTTGCTAGTGAATTAATGCCAGCACAATCGCAACAAAACTTTAAAAGGATTCATCAGACTTTTAGATTAAATCGCCGTTATTGGCCTTACTTCCGTGGATTTATAGAAGTGATGGACGAGACACAATATGAACCGAAGAAACAATGAATGTCAATACATAAAAATTGTAAGAAATAAATTGCATCTATAGCATCGCAACATAGTTAAATTTTTAATGTATTAAAAATTAGTAAAATAAATTGCTTGCAATAAAAATGTATATTTTTAATATTTTAAATTTATGCATTAGTAATATTTTAAATTCATGCATTCTTAAATTTATGCATTTTAAAATTTCTACTAATTTCTAGTTGCTAGTAATATTGAAAATTTATTAAAGATGCTACTAATTTCTTAATTATGTGTATATTGATATTTTAATACTATGTTATTCTGCAATTCCACAAAATTTATCCAATCACATGCATTTTTTTTTAATGCAAATTTCTGTATGCAACTTCATTTTTTTATGCCATTATGCCATTGTTACCAATCAAAGCCAGAGAGAAAAAAGGCAAAACAAAATTGCGCATCCAGGGAATCGAACCCTGGTCAGTACCGTGGGAGGGTACTATGATACCACTACACCAGATGCGCTTTTTGTTTATCCTTCACACATATCTTATATTATATAAATACTATTTCAATCAACATTTTTTTGTTTTTTTTTTTTAATTTTTCAACTTTCAACATTACTTGTCGTCAACATTACATATTTCTTCCACATCGCGCATCGTCAAAAATCCCCCAAATTCTTTCTCTCTTCGATTCAAATCCCTCCTCCGCAAAATCACCCAAATCGCCAACACGATCTTGATCTTGATCGAATCGAGAAGCCATGGATAACAGCAGCAGCATCAATTCCACCGCCTCTGCCGCCTCCAACATAAGCACGGCCTCCCTTGAAAAGCTCGATCAAGCGGCGAGCTGGGTCAGCACAACCGTCATTTCCGCCTTCTTCGCTTCTCTCGATCGTTGCTCCTGCGTTAATCTATCTACCTCCGATGATGACGATGATGGCGAAGAGTCTCACAATCGTCCTCTTGCTATGTCCGCCGCGACTCACGCAGACGACATCGTTTAGATTTCTTTGTTCCTCTGGTAATCCTTTTTTTTTTCTTTTGGTTTTTCTTAATCGGTGGTGTTGGTCAATGTATCTCCGATGTATGATGCTATGAAAAAAGCTCAGAACTTTTGGTTTGTATATGCACGATTCGGTGTTTGATCTTAATTCTCTCCTTTTAAATGTTGAAGTGTTAATTAATTATACCTTGCGTTTGAACGGATCATGGTTGTGATATTTGAATTATTTATATATGATGCTTGATTTGGGATTTGATTTTGTAGATTTTCATTATTTGCCTACAAATCATTCAAGAAACGTAAGGTTATTGTTTATACTAGCTCTCTTCTAAATCTTATCTGTTCATCTGCTGTTAAGAAGCAGAGGAAGACATGGTCTGTAGAAAGATTTAATTGGGTTGATAAATTGATTGTGAGAATCTCTTGTATGTAATTAATCTTTTGAGAACCTTGCTTGTGTGTCTTTCATTATCACTGGTCTCTTGTTGGTGATGTTTAACACATAATTTGGTTCTAGGTGATCTTTACATTTGTAAGGATTGTAGTAGTAAAATGCATATAGATTAGTAAGTACATGTATTGTTTAAGTGGAAGCTGACAATTGTTTCTTAGCTTACTTATGGAGTATCAATAACTTTATCTCAGTCAATTCATTGGATCTTAGATACAAAGAAATCAGTTTGTTTTTACAATTTCATTGTTTTGAGAAGCCTTTCTTGTTGCAAAACAAGCATTGCTTTGTAGGTACGTAGATTGATTCATATAGATAAAGTCTTGTTGCTTGGTGTTAGTCCAATGATGAGTTGCAATGAGATTTATATTCATCGTTCCAATTGCGAAAGCAAATTGAAACTGCTATGTTGAAGCATGATTAATGACTCTGAGGACAAAATTACGTTTTCTTCTTGGTTTTTCCCTCTCTAGCTCTCTCTATCTCTCTACGTCACAAGTTTTAGTGAAGCTGCATTTTTGGGACAAGATGATGATCATCATCTATTTTAAGGTTTTGGAATAAAAAGAAAACGATTTAAAAAGTTGGCATGATTGTTTCAAGAAAACATGAGAAACTGGCTCATGATAATTTCTCTTTTTGGGTACTCAACAATACAAACAAGTGCAGGTGTTCGCTTTTGAAAAAGAAGTATAGGAAAAAGCACAAATCATATGTTTCTTTCGGCAAAAAAATCTTGATTGGGTTGGGTCTATGCAATGCTCTTCTCCTTGGGTTGATATCATTGCAATGTTGATATACTTTTGTGATTTCTCTGATGTCATTGCAATGGAGTAATAGTTTTCTGATGCGGTCCCAATCAAAGAAAAGCAAGAATAACAATTGTATAATGCGTAATCTTCTTAGACCAGATTGATTCTCTTGCTCAATCACTCAGAAACACATTGATCTTATACTCACAAGTCACAACCAACGGCTTTGTCAGCCTCTCAAAGTTGTGTTCTTCGCTGTGTTCACCTTCACAAATCAGCTTTAGCACAGACCACACGATTTAGAGAATCATAAATTAGGATCAGAGTTTATACCTAAAACAAGAATCAGAAAGCTTTCTGTCACTCCCAAGTCCTAATAGGCTAATACAATCCAGAATTACAATGAAGCAGCAAAGCTATTCAAGTAAAATGAAACAATGAAACAAGATTTTATAACTATGAGAAGAAATGAAGATTCAGGTGCTTTTGAATCTACATCTTCTGATTTCCAGTTTCTTGAATCGCGAAATCGATAAATTGTATTCAAAGGTTAAGATTTTCACTAGCAAGTTCACATTTTTCCAACAACCTTCTCTTTGCAGACTTACTTCTATAACACCAAACCTCAAAAGCTTCACTCAAATCCGGAAACTTCACACCTTCCAACCCAATCCCTCTCATCCATTCCCCAAATACCTCTGCTTGGTCATTGGTCGGCAATGTCAAAACCAAAGACACCATCAATCCTTCTATGAACTCGCAAAGATCTTCATCTATTCTATATTCAGACTCAGATCCTTCTGCGTCAACCAAAGTCTTTAATCTCCTTATGAAAGGCAACCATTTCTTAAGAAGACAAGTCCGGCTTCTAGAAGGAACAATCACCATTCCATAACCTACCGCATCTAAAATCTTCCCTGTAACCTCAACTAGCTTCACTTTCACACCCAATATCCTAGAATCTAACTTACAGTTCTGAGCAATCACAAGAATCTCACTCGATACATCGGCCCACTTTAAGACAAGATCTTTCATCAATTCCATCCTCGGCAATACTTTGCATAGCCACTCAATATCATAGAGTGTAGTAAGAACACTAAACTCAGGACATTCAGGAAGAAGAATAAGCAAGGATGATAATTTATCCAACAATGTCGACATAACATTCGAAATGCCTAATCTTACGACTGATTTCACTTCCTCTTCAGAGATCAATAACAGTACTTCTTTGTCTTCAGATAACATGAATTCCACCTGTTCTTGAGCTGAGGTTTTGAGTTCATGAGCAATCTCAGGAGAGCTCTTCAGTGAATCAATGGACATAGCGAAACGAAGAGCTGATGAGAAGACATTCTTCGCATTGAGGGATAAATCAATGGCAGCTTCAAATTCCTGCATTTTTCGATTTTTCGATGTTTTCGAGGTTTAACTGCAAATTCAGATCAAGAAATCGGATTTAATCAAATAAAGAGCTATCAAAGGCCTAAACTTTTCTATAATCAGAAGCTCTAATTACAGAAACAACAAACACTAAGAACACAATTACCGAATTCGTTACTAAAATTTCTTAATTTCATCAAAATTTACTTCACTCACTAACCGAATTGAATGCTTAGAACAGGCAAGTGATTAATGAAGGTTCTTAATTTGATTTACACATCAAACCCCCAAAATCTGAAAGCAAGAGAAGAACCCTAAATAGCATTGATTAGCTCTGTTTTTGTCAAAATCTAACCAGTTTTAAGACATTTCACAGAGTAACTAGGAAACAAATCAAACAGAGATTAATGGTAAAATCAAGAGAAAGCTAAAGAACAAACCCTTTTTCCAAAATAATATTTCCTTTAGTTAAACAATGGAGGATTCAAATGAACAAATGAAACATACAGAAAATAGAAAAAAGATTTTAAAGTTTTTTTTTTATTATTATTGCTGCGGACTTATTATACCAATCCATGCCCAATTGGATCTTAACAAGCTGGTTTAAATGAACCATTTAAACCAATTTGAATTTGGTTTACATGAAACGACGTCGTGCTTAATTTTTCATAGGCCTGGGCTTCCGGTTCGATTTAATCGAATCGGAGCAAACCGAACCGAATTAGATCGGATTCGGATTTCAAAGAATACAAAGGAGTAAACCGATTAGTGCGTTTTTCATTAGAGATCGGTTATCGGATCGGTTCAGCGCACAATAACCAATCGGTTGTCTTGGTTTAAAAAACCACAATAAAAACTAAAAACCCTAAATCTACATCATTCTTCCCCTCCGAAAAAAAAACCTCTCTTCTCCCTTCTTCCACTTCTTTCTTCTTCCTTCTTTACTTCTTCGACCTTCTTCCCCCTTCGACCTTCTTTTCTTATTTTCTTCTTCTCCACCGCCACGACATCGATTCTTTCCGGTGTCGATCCATCTTTTCTTGCCGCCGTTGTTCTTCTTCACTCCGTCGCCGCCTTCACTTCTTCACTCCATCGATGTCTTCACTTCGCCGCCGGCTTCACATATCAAAGTTCATCGTCGTCGTCGATCTTACGGCGTAGCGTAGATCACCATTTTCAGCTCTCGAAGCTTTTTCTCCTCTACAATCTTATCTTCTCAAGTGGGCTTTGTTTTGTTTTATGCCTGTTAACATTCTTTTTTCTTTTTAGTGTCTAGCCCATTTACTTTAAAGATTACAAAAATATTTTGGGGTTTTAAGCCCATAATCAATTTTGGTTAACCGAATTAAAAAAACGAATAAACCAAAAAAAAATTAATTCGGTTCAGTTTGAAATCAATTTTAACCTATAAACGAACTGAAAAAACCGACTTTGAAACCGAACTGACCCGAATATTTATTTGGTTCAATTCAGCAAAATTTTAAATATCAGAATAAACCGAATACCGAATATTCTGATCCGAATTGAACCGAACGAACCGGATGCCTAGGGCTCATTTTTCAGCACATTTTTGTAAATTTCCAAGGAGATAAGAAAGAGATAGAAGTGAGAAGAAGATCCAAAAGCGTGGGAAAAAATCAATTAGGGTTTCTGTGATAATGGTTGATGTTGTTGACAAATTAGGTTACTTTCAAGCCATTACAGGTCTTGAAGATCCCGATTTGTATAGTTTATATAGAAAGATCTCTAAGGTTTAGGGAAATCTCAACACTTATACATTCACTATCCATTAGATAAAAAAAAAACCATTCATTACCCATGAGATATTTGGTCCACAATATAGCGACTCTATACATATATGATAAATCACATTTTTGATGTGTTCTTCGTTAAGGGAGAAGAGTACAATTACATAGAAAGCTAGATACTACTAGGTATTCTATTAAACTACAAAAGCTATATTTACGTAATTGTTAGATATTCAAATGTTTGAGTAACCAAGATCTTTGTAACAAGATCAATTTTGTTCAAAGATCTCTGCAATATCTTCAATACCCTCCCTCAAGTGGGACATACAAAATACAAAAAATTTGTATCGAGTTCTCGGCTTTGAGATAGTGGGGCACTAGGCAAAACAAAAATAAGGAACCCATAATATAAATATATTTTATTTTAATTTAATTTATTTATTTATATTTATCTTAATTTATAGAATTTTAAAAATATTTTATTTTTTTCTATTATTAAAATACATAAAAATATTTTAGCAATGTATAAATATATATTTTATTTGAAATTGATTATTTTTAATTCTAACAAGATTAAAAAAAAAATCTAAAAATGGGAGCCACATAAATGGGGTCGTAGGCCAATGATTCATCTAAATCCTCTCAGCGCCGGCCCTGTTGGTTCATTGGATAGTCGGTTCGTTGGCGGGATTATCAGAATCGTCGAGCTTTCCTTTATTTCATTGATTTTTTTTTTTCGTTGTCAAGGTCTCAATGACCATCATAGTAATTATGATTTCGTTGGTTCGTCTGTTTCACGGGTTCGGTTTCGTCAGTTCTTCAGATCCAGTTTCGTTAGTTCTTCCGGTTTGTTTTCGTCAGTTTTTCAGGTTCAGTTTCATCAGTTCTTCAGGTTCGGTACTTCGGTTTCGTCGGTTCATCGAGTTGTCGATATCACCATTTTCAGTTGAGTTGTCCGGATCGTCGGTGACTTCATCTCCATCTTCTTCGCTGTCTCCATCATCGTCATCATCTCCATAATCATCGCCACCATCTCCTTTGTCATCATCATCTTCATCATCATCATCATCTCCAAAGATCACCGTGAGAAATGTAAACAATCATTATGGAGTCTCAAATTTCGCATGTTTCTCACCATCGTCTCCACCACATAGTTGGTTCGTTGTCAAGGTCTCAATGGCCATCATAGTAATTATCATAACCATCTTCATCTAGAAGATCATGTAAGCATACCATCGATTTGGTAAAACTCACGGTTATAAGGAGTCTTTATTATAGTCGATATGTGATGAGCCATCATTGGCTTAAGCATCATCCTCACCGAACTATCCACTAAACGCCGAATTTCATGTAACGCAAAACATCAATTTCTTTGCCAAGCCTTAGCATCTGCCAATCACGAACACGAGCAGACATCTCGTGAGAAGAAGACACAAACGTGGTCAAAGAAACTACAAAACAGAGACTAAACATAGAAATCTTGATTGCTTGTGTGAGAAGAAAAGGAATCTTCTTCACTTTTGTGATGATATCATGAGGAGAAACTCAAAATATTAACGAGAAAACAAACACAATCTTGTTTAACGAGAAGAAAAATAAAATATGTAAAATCGAAGACTTTTTTTTTTCTTTTCAAGACTCTGATACCATGATAAATCACATTTTCGATGTGTTCTTCATTAAGGGAGAAGCGTTCTATATAGCTAGGTATTCTATTGGATATTCTATTAAACTACAAAAGCTATATTTACGTAATTGTTTAGATACTCAAATGTGTGAGTAACCGAGATCTTTGTAACAAGATCAACTTTGTTCCAAAATCTCTGCAATATCTTCAATAATATATCAATAACCATGTAAGGTAAAATCCAAGGCACCACAAGTACTTACAAAAACTTAGTGTATTCAAGCTTTTTTTTTTTTTTCTTAAATAGGAAGCCAAGAACTGGGCTGAAATGAACTTAAGACAACATAATCTTTGTTGAAGCGATGAAAGCATCAACAACGCGGATCCATGCTCGACGCCAAGAACAATCGAAGAACATAAGTACAAGAATGCCTATTAGGGCAATGCCAAAAGTTGAAGCTGTACTCCAATAGAAGACTAACATGTCAATAGAAGCTTCATCATCTTCTTCTTCTTCTCCTCCATTATCTGCTTCCTTTGATCTCTTCTTAGTTTCACAACTTTTATTGGTTGGTGGTCCACATAGAAGAGGATTACCTAAGTAGCTGTCCTCGTTGAAAGTGTTAAACTGTCCTCCTTGAGGAATGATGCCCGATAAATTGTTGTAAGAGACGTTGAAGATAGCAAGAGAAGTAAGGTTGGTTAGTTGGTGAGAAATGCTTCCATGTAACATGTTATAAGAAAGATCTAGGCTCTCTATGTCCTTCAGTTTGGAAAAACTGTCTGGTATAGAGCTCGACAAGACATTGTGAGATAGATTCATGGCTCGTAGTTCCAAGAGATCTCCAAGCTCTGATGGGATAACTCCACTTAATTTATTGTTTGACAGATCCAACCCAGTCATATAATCAAGTGTTCCTCCCCAGAAATTATTGATGTCAGATGCTCCACTGTAAGAATCATACCTTCGCTTTGCTGAAAATTGAATATCAACACTCATAGATGTGAAATAGCTTATCTCGAAGTCATCTACGACAAATGTGTATTTGTAAAATTCCAACTCAAGCTTTGCTACACTGGAAACGTCCGAAATGTATTGATTCTTCTCCTCGTCTCCTCTCACTCCAAATGATAAATTATTGAGGCATGACGGTATGAAGCCATTAAGTTGATTATGCGAAAGATCTAAAAGTCTGATGTTGCTCAAATCACACAGCTTCCTTGGAATAGATCCTGTTAAATTATTTCCCCTCAATAAAAGAATACTTATATTCCCAGTGTTAAAAAACTCTGGAATACTCCCAGAGAGTTTATTGTTCCTCAAATCAAGTATGGCGACACTTCCCAACAATATGTTCGGAATTGGCCCTGTGAAATTATTTTCCCGTAGAAACAACTTTGTCCCCAGATCATACTCGTGTACACTACGAACCTGTGATGGTAAGGCTCCAGATAATAGATTTCCGGAGAGGTCCACAAACGAAAGATACGGATTGACCAGCAAAGAAGGTGGTATTGTACCTTCTAAGAAATTGTTTGATATCAATAAGAAATCCAAAAAAAAAAATTTAGACATCCAACTTGGAATAGCACCGGTGAGAAAATTGTTGGACATGTCAAGTATTGACAAAAATATGGAGCTAAGCAAACCAACTCCAATCTGCCCCGTAAATAAGTTGTTATCGATATGTAACACTTTCAATGACGTGAAGCTCGTTCGTCTCGGAAGAAAATGGCCGCTAAATTTGTTGTGAGAGAGCTTCAAAATTTTTAATGAAAAACAACCAGTGACAAAGCTTCTAGGTAGCTCTCCAGAGAAGTTATTATAAGACAAATCCAAGAATGAAATGTTCTTCATCTCACCCATAGACGATGGAAAATTCCCTTGTAAATCATTATCAGAGCCATTCATATGTACCATATTTGGAAGGGCACGACCAATACTATCAGGGAGCAGTGCACTGATATCATTTGCTGAAAAATCCAAGACCGTCAAATTATGCACTATTGTAGGCATTTTAAAGATAGTGAATGAATTATTATTCAACTGTAAGACTTCAAGTTCTGGATTATTCTCCAACAGCCATGTAGGAATGTTTCCAGATATTTTGTTGCTGGATAGATCAACTAGGCGCAATTTCTTCTGGTACACAAGAAAGGATGGGATTTTCTCCAAACTACAAAACTGTAGTACAACCACACTCAGTTGAAATTTTGGTTGCCAAGTAGTTTCTGTCTCTACTTGTACCATATCAGATCTTGATGAAAGTTTTAACACCTTTAGCTTTGTGAGGTTGGCGAGTGGATTGAGTGAGAATAATCCAGTGAAGTTGTTATCTAACAATGAAATATATTCAAGGGACTCGAGGCTACCGAAATTAGATGGTAGATTTCCAACTAATTGGTTAGATGAGAGGTCAAGAAGTCGTAGCTTGTTTAAGCTACCTAAACACAGAGGAAGCTGACCTACAAAATAATTCCCTCCGAGATCAAGCTCCCGCAAATTGGTCATTTCACAAACTACTGCAAAAAAGATAGTTGGGAAAAAGACAAGATAATGAGAATAGTAGGGGTAGTTGCATGTATTGATCTCAAGAATTCACGAGACACTTTTCATTTGTAAAATGTTCTGGTATTCACATGGATAACATTGGAGGTGAAGCAAAAAGAGATCACGCACCTTCTATTAATGGAATAGGTCCCTTGAAAGATTGGTAAGCTAGACCCAAGACTTCCAAGTTAGTCAAATACTTAAGTTCTGAAATAAATCAAAGAAAAAAGGTTGTACTTTGAAGATAATCCTTTTTGGGGAAAGATATAAGCTAGAGACTACTTGCATTCTTAAAAAAAATGAAAAATATTTTACACTACAAAACTTGCCTTGCAATTCCATTGAGCTAGAAAATTCATTGTAATTTAGATTCAGAGCTTTCAACATTTTCAAATGAGGAAACTCTGCTACAAAACAAGACATTTGTAATTAACATGGACATGATGATCTTTAAAGTTAAATCAATGGAAGTTCAACAAAGAAAAGAAAGATAAGCATTTAAGGATATTCAAAATTAAGGTAGATGCTACCTTTCACTGATATGGACCCGTTAAAGCTGTTCCAAGTTAGATCCAGCAGTTCCAAGTTTGTCAAATTTTTTAGTTCTAAAAGGTAATCCAAAGAATATAAGAACGTTGAGAACTAAAATAAAAAGGAAATAAAGAGATAGAAATATACCTCTAACAGGAAAAGAGCCATTCATTCTGTTAAACCCAAGAAACAGAGTTGTGAGTGATGTAGCAGCATTAAGAAAGGGAAAGATGCTGTTGTTGAACTCATTTGAAGAGAAATACAGAATCTCTAGGTTTCTTAATCTCCTTAGGCTTGTGTAACCTTCAAAACAAAACGTTGTAAACAAATTATACAAAAATAACATAGCTCACTTCAATAGTTTGAGTTCTAATTTTAGTCTCCTCTAGATGCAAATGGAGATTTATGGGAGTTGAATTTGATGGACTTTGAAAGGTAACATGAGTGATGGTTGGATCATGGATGTTAGGGAAATACATCAATGAGTTTTCGGATACATCAATGTTATTCTAAGTTGGCTTAAAATCAAAATGAAAGTTTCAGCGATCCTATTCAATGAAAAGAGGAATGCCACGGGCCGAAGATTGGGTCAACGACGTCTAGAGTTATTTTCTTGTACTGAACGATACAACTTATAATATTCTCAAGATTTTTTTTCCTATTCTATATGAGTTTTTGAGGCCTAAATTAGAAGTCCCAGGGTTTGCAAAATTAATTCATCGGATTAATAAAAACACCCCAAAGACAAAGATTATTCATCTTAAAGGATACTCATTTCATTTTCTACGTTTTCTTATGAATTTCTCTTTATTTGCCCGCGTTCACAACATATCCTTTTGATGTAGGGGAAGATTTTGTACCATAAATCACAGTATCAAATTTCAGGAATTAATCAAAGAAATACGACATAGCTCAACTAGAATTCGAACTTGGAAATGTAGGGATATATTTCGAAATAGAGACCACACTAGGAGAAGCTTGACATACCTTCCACATCATCAAACAATCCACTGAATCCAGAGTCGGATAAGTCTAGACTTCTAAGGTCTTCAAAGGGATGAAGCAAAGAAAGATTAAGGAGAGAACTATCTAGGAATAACCGTTTACCAAGGTAAAGCCCCATAACTCGCCTGCTTGTACGATTGCACTTAATTCCCTCACCCCGGCAGCAATCACTCTTTGTGTCATTAGTCCAAGTAGGAAGAATAAAGTCGAGACTCAATTCTCCACTACTTGAGACCAGGTATGTCTTCAGCTCCCACAAAGCGTTCCTTTCTTTCTCTATACAACTTTTGTATCCATGCATCTCGCCAAACAGAATCATCACCCATATCAAATTTTGACCGAAGGAAACCTTCCCTTCCATTGATTTGAGCGACAAAAACAAAAATCAGGGAAAAAAAATGAGTTGTAAGTTTGGTGTTTCACAAATACATCAATGTGTACAAGTATTGAAACTGCTATCTGGCATAGAAAGAATTGATAAAATCAAGTTGCATAAGAAAACATATTTTACAAAGTCAAAGTTTTTTGAATGGAAGACACTCATATCATATATGACATATTCTTTTCTTTTCTTTCTTGGTAATATATATATATATATATGGTATATTCGTGGCGTGCTTAGCATCAATGCATCATCAACTTCAAAAAAGCTTTTTGATAAGCTAACTAACAAAATTTGCTTGCAATAGAAATGACGACTTCTGCATCATCCTCGAGGAAACAATATAGAGTCTTCTTATTACTAATTTATATGATTCAAGTGCAATATGCAGAGTTAAAAATGAACTGGTTTCATATATTTTGAAACCGTTTCATTAAATAGATGAATGTCGTGCAGGGTTAATCCTCAAACATTTGGGATCCTCGAAAAATCAAAATTATATTTAAGAGAATTAAACTAAAGAAAAGAAGATGTATATTAGACCTGAAGACAACTTCCAGCTTTAGCCTCGAATCTTTTACTTAGTCCTAGCTAGTTATATAAATATACCTTGTATTTTACTCTTTTTTGCAACGAAAGTGCATTGAATTATTCAGCTATAATTAATTTTCTGCAAAATAATGAATGCTGATGTGGTTTGAATGAAAAAATCCAACCTTAAACAACAAACACCTCAAATGATAGTTTTTTTTTTTTTAATGTCTACACCTCAAATGGTAGTTGAGTCGAAAACAAGGGAATAACAAATTTATCAGGGAAACAATTCAAGACCGTTCTTGTACTCAATTCTCAATGTTAGACTAACATTCTTTCAAAAAATTAATTTTGGTTTCTGAGTTGTAAACTTTTGTTTGAATTCAACAAGTTAGACAATCATATGTCCAAAATCGACCAGTTCAATTTTTCCTAACATCAATTTTTATTTGATAGAGAAGAGTCATACCTCTAGGCTTTTGAGACATTCGATCAAATACTTTGGTGCGTTAAATTACCTAGGATCTAAAAAACTAGGTGATCAATCAAGCTTTAACACTAAAAATAATAACCTACATGAAGAAACCAATTAATATAAACCATGTAACAATGGGCAGTACCGGTCATGGCAAAGGGAGAGTCAGCTAGTACGTGTGACCCAAACCACCAACTGCTTGATCTTCATTTCTTAGCCTGTTTTCGCTCTTTTTTATATCAACTTTTGCCCTTTTTTTATTAAGGGAAAATTGGAAATAAAAGAGCCTTTTCAAATTTTGTGTTTATCTATATTTATATTTTTTTTGGTGATCTAATCTTTTTAAAATGTGAAATTCCAATTTAACCTCAAATTCTATAATTTTTCAACAAAATAAAAAAAAATCCAAATTCTCTAAGTTATAGAGAGTCTTTACCCTTATGAAAATCTGTATATATATATATATATATTTTTTTAAACCATATTTCCCTTATTCAAGAAAAACCCCTATTATTTTTCCAAAATCGTAACTCTCCACCGCCTTCAACACCCAAATTCTGTCCCGGATACACCACCGGTGATGAGCTCCGATCCTCCACAGGCGCAGCACATCAACTCTCCACCGCCTTAGACCCAATCCCAAGAGAAAACACTACTTGGTCTATCAGTTGGATTGTGATTTGTCTTAGTTGTTTATGATTATATCGCAAATTACATCTTGTTCTGTTTTACCTTGGAATGTGTTTCAGTTGGAACGTGTTTCAGTCTTGTTTTGGATCGCAAATTACTCGAATACATGTTGTTTCATTTGTTGTTTGTTCTTTGATTTTCCTTTGCAAAGCTCCATGTTTCTTTGTCGTGTTTGATTATAGTTTGCTTTCATACCAGTTTGCTTTTAAGGCTTCATGTTTCGCTTGTGACTTTGGTTTATTACGTTTGCTGTGAATGTTTGTTGTGAATGTTTTATGTTTGCTGTTTTATCAAAGACTGAATGTTTCAAAATCTGTTTGTTGTTTTATTAAGCTTCTGTTTGATGTATGTTTGCTATAACTAAAAGATCATCTATATACACTTTTTGTATGCATCGTGATTTGTGAGGGTTGAGAACAGGTCTGAAACTTATGCTGGTACCAGTCTCTTTACTCTGTTCAATTTTGGCACCACTCTGTTTTATGACTTTTAACTTTTTGAAGTTTGTTGGTTTGAAACTGATGCATGAAACTTATAAGTTGGATTCGAGCTGTTTGTTTGTTGATGTCTGTTCTGCGATAGCAAAACTTCCTTATTGATGTTTTGAGTTTGATATCTGCACTTGTTGGTTGATGTTTACCGTCTGTTTGCTATTTGCTTTGAGTTTGCATTGAGTTTCTTGTGTTGTTCTGTCACAATTTATGTATGTTTGATGGTTCCCTTGTCTGTTTGCTGTCACAATTTGAGCTGATTGCTATCACAATTAATTGCTGTTTACTTATTTCAGTTTGCTTTGTCTTTTATATTGGTCTCTTGATGAGAATCAAAATTGGTCTCTAGATCCCAAAGCCGCTGAATCCGCTCGACTTGCAGCAGTTCAACAAAACCGAATCAACAACTTGGAGATCCTCGTCGGCTACCTTCGGACCAAGGATCCGGAGTTATCTGCTTATATGGAAGCAAATGCTACCTCGTCTATGACACCACAAATGACTACTAGATCACCGTCGTGCTACTAGATTTTGGTTTTCGTTTCAAACTATTTATTTGTTGTTCAAACTATTTTCATTTGTTGTCTAATATTTTCAATTCAAAACAGTCACTCCAAATTTACACCATAATAGAGTCTTAACATAGTCGCAAATTTAAGATTATAAAAAAAAATCACATAGTAGACCACAAGTAACATAGATTTGAAGCATAATCTTCAAAAAACAGAAAAACTCTTCTACAAAAAAATCAACCAACAGAGAGGAAGAAAGCGTAGAAGACGAAGAAGGGAAAAACGTGTTAATAAGAACACGATTTAATACTTAATAAAAAAAATTTTAATTTTATTTACATAACTTAATCCAATTTTTAAATAAACAACATATATACGATATTCCAAAATTTAAAAGATTTAGTTTTCTTATTTTTAGATTCAATTACTAAATTTTTTTTGAAATTTAAAATTTTTCAGAATATAGAATCTAATAATTTCAGAATATGTGTTATAAAACTCGTAAAACATAGAATGCATATTCTAATTCTCGCAGAATATGAACAAAATTTAGAATAGGTATCCTAAATTGTCCAGAATTTATATTCTAAAACTTTTAGAATACATATTCTAAAATTTTGGTCTAAAATTTTCAGAACATGAACATTTTCAGAACAAATTTTAGAATACAGATTCTAATATTTTTAGAACAAGTACAAATTTTAGAATACGGATTCTAATAATTTCAGAACGTTAGAAAACATATTCTAAACTTATTAGAACAACTTTAAAACCTCAAAAAACATACTTAAAACTGCTTAAAATCAAAAAAAATTATTCTTCAAATTTACTTCAAACTTGTGTTTCTACATGTTTATCTATTTTTTTTAAATGTTATTAATCTAGTAGCAGGGGTAAATTAGGAAAAAATGACAATTTATAAATAAAAGTATAGATGGACAAAATAAATTTAGAACTCATTTATTTCCAATTTTCCCTTTTATTAATAATACTGAAATGATATAGAAGACTCGCAGGACTCTAAAAACACGGAAAAGACACTTCGATTCGATAAAAGATACAAAAGAAAACGAAGAAATTACAATTCATAACAATAAAAAACACGACACATCAACTCCTCCTAACTTTAAAAGTTTTAGTTTTTTTATGGGGAATGATTCAGATATAAAATAGAGAGTGATTACACTATGACACCCTTTTTGTTTTCTTGAGTTTCTCAGACACCTTTTTTTGGAGTAGGATACCTTTTTAAGTTTTTTTTTGTGTGTTTTGTGACATATTTGCTCTTGGAAAGCTGCTTTTTGTTAACCACAAGCTCAACTACTAATGATGGGAAGCTGTTACTTTAGAACTTGAGTGAAAATTGTCTAGTTACATGGGAGAGATGTTGGCCGTTGGATTAAAAGTGATATTTTAAAATCGGATGATACAGATTAAAAGTATATATATTATTTCACTAGCACTTAGAACTCACTCTGTAACTTCTAACCTTAGAGAAAACAAGAACAAGTTTATGCTATTACAAGTTTTTCTCTCACGTCACTATCAATGAATAATATGTAACTCTCTCTTATTCCATAGTGTCTATTTTATATGATGTCCAAAAGGGGAACCCTTGCAATGATCTGGCAGCCACTGCTTTGATGTGTAACCAAACACAGTTGCTTTTCCACGCATGTGTCTTGAGCCAAACATGCCTTAAACATTTGAAATCACATGAGGACAAACAGTATGTTCAATTAGCTGTGAACTTACCATTGCCTTCTGTAGTGGTCCCAAAAGCATTTCCTAACTTAAGTTTAATTTACACTAACTGAAGTTAGTACTTGATTTAAGGCAGAGCACATGTTTGTCTTTATTTGCTTTGGCTTGCTCATCATGATTTCATCTTCACACCCTCAAAAATGTGAAAGCAAGAGAAGAACCCTAAATAGCATTGATTAGCTCTGTTTTTGTCAAAATCTAACAAGTTTTAAGACATTTCACAGAGTAACTAGGAAACAAATCAAACAGAGATTAATGGTAAAATCAAGAGAAAGCTAAAGAACAAACCTTTTTTCCAAAATAATATTTCCTTAAGTTAAACAATGGAGGATTCAAATGAACAAATGAAACATACAGAAAATAGAAAAAAGATTTTAAACTTTTTTTTTTATTATTATTGCTGTGGAGTTATTATACCAATCCATGCCCAATTGGATCTTAACAAGCTGGTTTAAATGAACCATTTAAACCAATTTGAATTTGGTTTACATGAAACGACGTCATGCTAAGTGGAAGGGGTAGTTTCGGTAATTAACTTTCGAGGCCATCGTCATTGTCATTGAACAGATCAACCATTTTTCAGCACATTTTTGTAAGTTTCTAGAGAGATTAGAAAGAGATAAAAGTGAGAAGAAGATCCAAAAGCGTGGGAAAACAATCAATTAGGGTTTCTGTGATAATGGTTGATGTTGCTGACAAATTAGGTTACTTCCAAGCCATTACAGGTCTTGAAGATCCCGATTTGTGTACTGAGATCCTTCAAGCTCATAATTGGGACCTAGAGCTCGCAATCTCTTCCTTCACTTCTTCAGATCCTCGCGATGACGCTTCATCTTCCGCCGTCGATGGTAACAATCGCGAACGCGATGATCACTCCGCCGTCTTTGCTGACTCTACAACTCCTGTTGGATTTGTCGATGATTATCAACCTCGCCGGATCGTTGAAGACGATAGAGAGCTTGTTATGCGTGATGATGGAAACGGTCGAGGTCCTCCAGGAGTGGCTTGGAGGATTATTACTTTACCGATTTCGATTGTTTCTGGTAGCTTAGGGTTAGTTTCTGGAGCGATCGGGTTAGGGATTTGGGCTGCTGGTGGAGTTTTATCGTATTCACTTGGTACGTTAGGGTTTAGATCAGGTCCGAGAGGTTCTTCTGAGTCATCATCTTCGGCTAGGCTTGTTTCGGTTTCTTCGGCTGCTGGTGAAGCAATGGAATTCGTTGCTTTGTTTGATAGAGATTTTGGGAGTAACAATGCTTTCAAGATTGATTTTGTATTGGAAGGTTTTATGGATGCGCTTCAGCGATCTAGAAGCTCGTTTAAGTTGTTGTTTGTTTACTTGCATTCTCCTGATCATCCTGATACACCTGTGTTTTGTGAGAGAACGCTTTGTAATGAAGCTGTTGTAGCGTTTGTTAATGAGAATTTTGTTTCGTGGGGAGGTAGTATTCGATCTAGTGAAGGATTTAAGATGAGTAATAGCTTGAAGGCATCGAGATTCCCGTTTTGTGCTGTGGTTATGCCTGCTGCTAATCAGAGAATTGCTCTTCTTCAGCAGGTAACGAAATCATCAGTATTGGAATGCTTTTCATTTATTAGCTTATATCTAAAAGAATGTAACCGAAGAGTTATGAATCCGGTAACAAGAGTATTAGTCCTCTTAAGGAACTGCATTGGAACTGAATCCATTTTACTATCTTGTTGAAGTGATTAGTAGAAAATGAGGTAGAGATAAATTTTTGATTCTGCTTTCATCTGTGACCAGACATGTGTTACATTTAGTGTAAAGTCCTCTCCAGTTTTTATGAGTTTAGTGTTGTGTGGTAGGGGAAATAGTTTTTTTTTTTTTTTAATTTTATTGTTTCCTTTGTTCTGGTTGCTTGTGGCAGGTTGAGGGACCAAAATCTCCAGAAGAAATGCTTGCTATACTCCAGAGAGTTGTAGAAGAAAGTTCACCTGTTCTGGTAACTGCTAGAGTTGAGGCAGAGGAAAGAAGAAACAATATGCGTCTGAGAGAGGAACAAGATGCTGCTTACCGGGCTGCTCTTGAAGCCGATCAAGTATGTTTCCCCTTATTTTGTAGGCCTGTTTGGAATTTACAAGATCTTATGATTAGTCTATTGTTTAAATTTGTGGCATGTTTCTTTCTGATGATAAAGGCAAGGGAGCGACAGAGACGGGAAGAGGAAGAGCGTTTAGAGAGGGAAGCTGCTGAGGCAGAGATGAAACGCAAAGAAGAAGAAGAGGCTCGGGAGAGAGCAGAACGTGAAGCTGCAGAGAGAGAAGCTGCTAGAGTGAGAATGAGACAAGAGAAAGCACTTGCTCTTGGAGATGAACCTGAGAAAGGCCCTGATGTTACACAAGTAAGTTCTCCTTCTTCCTTGGCTGTTCTTTACTTATTCTTTGAACCCTTTTATAATAAGAAAATAAGAGAATTTGATCATAAAGTTCTCTGTACTTCACACTATCACTTGGCATATGCAAAGAACATCAATCTATTTCACCTTTATTGGTAGTCTAAAACTCCGTGAAGGAGATAAAACTTAGTGGTCTTTAAAATAGGTTCTATGGTTGAATCCCATTGATCAAATGTCTGAAAAATTGCGTTCTTTTGACTCGGGGATATAAGAATATTTGGGAACAGTCTGATTATTTTCCCTGAAATTTAGGTTTTGGTACTGTTCCCAAATCTTGTCTCTTTTAAGATTAGGTTCTATGGTTGGATTATCATTGAACAAACGTCTGAAAACTCGTGTTCTTTTCACTTGGGGCTATGAGAATATCTGAGATCAGTCTGATTTATTGTATCTGAGAACGGTTTAATTGCCCTGAAATGTAGGTTTTGGTACGATTCCCAAATGGAGAAAGAAAAGGAAGAAGGTTTGAAAGCGAGACCAAGATCCAGACATTGTACGACTACATTGATTCACTTGGAGTCTTGGAAACAGAAGAGTATAGTTTAGTAACAAACTTCCCAAGGACAGTGTACGGAAGAGACAAAGAGTCAATGACACTGAAAGAAGCAGGTTTGCATCCTCAGGCAAGTCTCTTCATCGAGATCAACTAAACAAAAAATTGCAGATTCTTTTCTTTCTTTATCCTTTTAGCGTCTCCTTTTTTTCCAGGTTGTTCTCTCTTAAAACATTTTAGTTTGTTGCTTCAATGATCCATTGGACTGAGATATTACATATATATAGATACACTACAGATATATTCAGAAGTTGTGTCACATGTTGATATGTTTATTTCGTAAAAACATGAGGTTTCGAGTTCTTTTCTTTTGTCACCATCAGGTTAACTAATGGGATGAAGTTACAACTCAATTGGGAAGTCGAATCATTCATATACTAGATAAGTAGATACAGTAAAACCTCTATAAATTAATAATGTTGGGACCATTATATTTTATTAATTTATAGTGATATTAATTTATACTATAAATTAATGTATAAATTAATAATTATTAATTTATAGAGATTTTTTGTCAAACATTATAAATAAATAAATTAAAATTTTTTGATCTAAATAAAATTAATGTATTGGATATTATAAATTTTAATAGTTTTGGACTTGAAAGTTTAAAATTTTAAAGAAAATTAAATTATTTTGATAGAAATAATAAAGATTATAGATAAATTCACTTATATAAACAATTAACATAAATTTTAAATTTAAGATTAGTAATCTTAATTGTTGTATTTAAACAGTCTATACAACTATTAAAATAAAAATTATGCATATTTATAATTTAAAAATTTATAGAAAAGTTTGTTTTATTTTATGAAAACTTTATTTACATTATAACAATAAGATAGTTTAAAATACGACATAATATTTTCTTATATAAGAAAAGTTATTTATGAGTTCTAACATAAATTCCTAAAAACAAAATTATATTGTCTTTATATATATATATATATGTGTGTGTGTGAAAATTTACATGATTATTAATTTATGTTATTAATTAGACCATATATTTACATAGAGATTTTAAAAAATTTATTATCTTATTATCTTATCGAATTTTGTTCATTTTTACATCGGTCCGAGTTGGGACCAGCAAATTTTATTAATTTATAGTGTTTATTAATTTATCGAGCATTAATTTTTAGAGGTTATAGTGTATATGTATTTGTATTAGGTTAAAGATTAGAATCAGGTGTAATTCACACTATAGTGTACAATAGTAAATTGTCTACTGTGTATGAGCCTTACTTCACAAAAATTCTGAAGTTCAAAGTCCAAATCAGCATTTACGAGATCCAATAAACGTAATATTAGATCTCTTAGTGAATTAGGTCTCATAATTCCGCCATTAACCTCTTTTGAAATCTCCTTCTTCTCCATCTCATATTTTGTACTTTTCGAGTTCCATGAACTTTTGATCGAGAGGTTGAGAAAACTCTTGTAAGTGATTACTCTTTTCTTGCTATGTTATAAAACTCTTATAAGTGATTACGAAAGAACAAAGAGTGTCTTTTTTCTTACCGCAACTTCCTGGAATTTAACAGCCAAGAATAAGTTATCTTTGGACTTTGTGGCAACAGTTGTGTTATTAAACGCTAAGCTTTGCTTCTGAGCCTGACATATTTTGAAGATAATAAGAACATGTACCTCAACAAAAACGAAAGTTTCATCAAGTCGTTCCATTGCCTCACCTTCTTATACCAGAAGGTTTTCTTGTCGAAGATAGTCTTCGTACCTGGAATATCAAAACTCTTGTGATGATCTCTCCATGTATACCAAAACCTTCAAGATGCAGATAGTTAAATCCCTTACCAAACCTTGTGATCTATGCAATACCTAATTAACAAAAATAATAGTGTTAATGGCATCAAAACTCTAGCAATAAGTTACATAAAACAAATATTTCATAACATGGAAAATTAATTTACTTGGCTACAGGAGGGCATGGAGGTGTTTTAGGCACATCAAGAACAATCTTGTGATCCTGCAAATATTCACCATTCTTCTTTTCCAAAGCCCACAAAGATTTAATCAGCATTCGTACTCTTGAATAACTACTTAAATAATTTGCATTATATGTATACACTAAAATAATTTTAATCATTACTATAAACTACTCTAACCTTTTGGCTTCGTTAGAAGAAGCAAACTCAACAAAGCCATAGCCCATATGCTTGCCGTTGTTGTCTGTAATAAGGCGAACATGAACAACTTCTCCAACATCTCTGAAGAAATTGATGCTGTAAAAATAGAGGGTAAAGTCATGAAAAACTTGCTCCAATTACGAAAGAGGAAATTAAAGGTGCTACTTACATATGTGATATTTCAGTTTGGTGAGAGAGATGGCTAACAGAGAGCGTATTTTTCCTCGACGCAACTGCCTGAATTTAACAACAAAGTGTTTTAGTACGACTCTAAGGACAAAACAACTTAAATTGCATAACAACAAAAATAATTTATGGTTTAACATACTATAGCTAATTAATAAGATAATAAGAACATGCATGTACCTCATCTTCTTCTATCAAAAGGCTTTCTCGTCGAAGGTAGTCTTCGTAACTGAAATATCAAAAACCCTAGTGATCTCCATCTCCATGTATACTTAAAAATTCACCCAATGTGCTCTTGATAACAAAACTCAAAAGGCAAAAATAGTTAAATCCCTTACCAAAGCATCTCTGCAAGGTTGTACCTAATAAACAAAAATAATAATGTTAGTCTTCTGTAATGGCATCAAAACTCACTCTAGCAATAAGTTACAAACAGTGTTACAGAAACAAATATCCATAACATGAAAAATCAATTTACTTGGGTCGTGTAGTGTATGGAGCTGTCCTAGTCTTAGCCACATCAAGAAAAATATTATGATCATGCAAATATTCACCATCCTTTTCCAATGCCTACAGTAAAAAAAATCAGCTATCGTACTTTTCAAATAAGTATTTGTATATTTTTCATCAAAAGTATACACTACTATTCAAGATAATTTTACATTTTTTTCATCATTACTACAAAACTACTCTCATCTTCTTTGCTTCCTTAGAAGAAGCAAACTCAACAAAGCCATAGCCCACATGCTTACCCTCGTGGTTAACAATAAAGCGAAAACTAACAACTTGTCCAACATACATGAAGAAACCAAAGCTGTAAAAGTGGAAGATAATATATATATATATATATATATATATATATCAGTCATGAAAAAACTTGCTTCGTGAGCCAAAGTGAAAATTTAAGGTGCTACTTACACATTTTTTAATTTAGTCTGGGGAGAGAGATTGGCAACAAAGAGTACTTTCTGAATTTACAGCCAAGTGTGTTAGCATGACTCTTAAAGAAAAAAAATGGACTTAATTAAGTAGCATAACAACAAAAAGTAGCCTCATTTAAAGATTCATCCCAAAAGTAAGTAATCTTAAGCCTAACATTTTGAACACGAATAAGAACAAGTACCTCAACAAAATCGGGAGGTGTCTCATCATCTTCTATCGGAAGGTAGTCTTCTTCGTACCTGGAATATCAAAAACCCCTGAGATCACTCCATTTATACCAAAAACTTAACCCATTGTGCTCTTGATAACAAACTCAAGATGCAAATAGTTAAATCCCTTACCAAACCTTGTGATAGATCGAATACCTAATTAACAAAAAAAATAATAGGGTTAGTCTTGTTAATGGCATCAAAACTCTAGCAATAAGTTACAACCAGTGTTACATAAGCAAAATCTCTATGACATGAAAAATCAATTTACTTGGGTCGTGGAGTGTATGGAGATGATGACTCAGCCACATCAAGAAAAATATTACGATCGAGCAAATATTCACCATTCTTCTTTTCCAGCGCCTATAGTATAAAAGATTTAATCATGAGTATACGCTACTTTTTCAAATGACTAGTAAAATACTTTTTGATCATTACAGTAAAGTATATACTCTGACCTTCTTTGCTTGGTTAGAAGAGGCAAACTCAACAAAGCCACAACGCATAGGCCTGCGCTTCTTGCTTACAATAAGTTGAACACAAACAACTTCTCCAACATTTTTGAAGAAATCAATGCTGTAAAAGTGGAGTTATAAAATATCAGTCATGAAAAACTTGCTCCGAGAAGGAAAGTTGAAATTTAGGTTGCTACTAACATATCTGATATTTTAGTTCGGGGAGAGAGACGGGAAACAAAGAGGGTCTTTTTTCTTATGGCAGCTTCCTGAATTTAACAGCCAAGCGTGTTAGCACAATACAACAACAAAAATAGACATTTTAGAGATAATAAGAACAAAATGCTTATGCAACATATCGAACAAACAGTAGAATATTTAAATTTTCAAAAATTATACCTTCACTAAGATTAAATTAGCCTGACCAGCAAATCTTTTCGTTGTCTCCTGATACAAGTAGACATTAGAACACTAGTGTAAAGAAAAATACTCGATTCCGAAGAATCCCGACCATTTTAGGTTACCTTCTTCTCGGAATTTTCCTTATATTTTCTTCATAATCAGTTTGGTCTCCAAATCATATTCTGGCTTTCGCTTACCTGAAAGAAGAGCAGCAAAATCTAAAGTTAAAGAACATTAGATAAAGAGCTCGTGAGAGAGAGCCACCCAAAACAAACCCAATAAATTGCTAGAACTGGCCATGGAAAAGATGAAAACAATCGACGGTTTAGTTGAAAAGGGAAGAGTTGATCAACTCTTAAAAAAAACACCTAGGAAGAAGGTATTTATAAACCTGGTTTGGGCTGGGCTTTTATTGGTTGGGATCATGTTGTTCTCTCGCCAACATTATCTACAAGTCTATAACAAATTAAAAATTGCAATTCGTTAGAATCCATTCTGTTTTTTTTTTTTGGCAAATATTCTCATTAATCATAGTTTTAAAGAGAAAAAAAGTACATATCTTTAAAACAAGTTAACTAATAGACGATACCATTAGGTATCTAAAGAGGAATGTTCAAAATCTGAAAAACATAGGGAACTCGGAAAAAAAAAATTTAACTCGTTTACATATGAATCCATTCTGTTTACTTATCAATTTACAGTACTTGGTAATAACGTCAATAATAATTATTTCAAACAATTTAAACCAGAATTTTACTTAAGGAAGTTATGGGGTAAATCCAATATTTTTATACCCGACCTAAATATCAAACTTCTTGGTCACCGGGTTATTGGGTTGACCGCGGATCGACTACGGATCAATAAACTAATAAGTTATATATATATATATATAAAGTAAAATATGTACACTATATTTAAGAAATATAATATTTGAGAATAACAATAATGCTTAAAAGATTTAAATCAAAATCGTGCAAAATTGATCATTTGCAAGTTGAACCTCCAAAGATCGAGCTCAAACCATTCCATGAGGGGCTAAGGTACGAATATTTTGGAGTCAATTCTTCTAATTATGTTATAGTTAACGCTAACTTAATAACATATCATGGAATTTTGTAGGGTTTGCTGTCATAACATGCATTCTTGACTTGGCTAGTTGTGTTGAATAGATGTCCGACTCGTGATAGACTACTCTCGTGTGGCTTGCAAACTGATGCTGCAACTCAGCACCGGAAACTAGATCTCATCTTTACTTTGATTGTGGGTTCTCTTGGTCGATCTGGTAAAACCTTTCATATATCTCGATGCAACTTTGACTTTGACGCGGCAAGGAACTGGGACTCACTACTTCAGCCAACATATTTATTTAATTATTTACCTAGTTATAACTAAATGGTCGATCATTGGCTGTGAAATTTCAAATATTCAACCATGTCGATTCATACATACTAGATGTGTGTATTTTTGTTATGTTAAAGATTACAATTTAGGTGTCACTCATCCCCATTCACTATAGAGTACATATTGTTAATTACTGTTGGAGAACCTTACTTCACAAAAACTCTGAAGGAACACTCTCGCTATGTCAAAAGTCTAAATGACTAATCTAATCATCTCCGTTATATGAAAGGAGTATTTTAGCCGTTCCTAGTCCATCCATACTAGCATTATATATATATATATATATATACACGATATCCACCAAACGTACTATTAATCTCTAGTTAATTAATTAGGTCTAATAATTCCGTCATTAATCTCTTTAAGAAATTTTCTTCTCCTCTATGTTGTGCCCACATTTTGAATCATTCTACACATTTTTTCTTTCAAAAGTTTTATAAACCGGATCCGTTTAGTAGCGGAGTAAGTAAGACAACAAAGTCCGCAAGTTTTGCTTACATTGACATGCTTAATTGAATATGCTCCAAGTCCAACTTCAATTCTCTTCCAAATACAATTATTTTTAGAGAA
The DNA here is from genome assembly GCA_028015245.1 of Cardamine occulta. Classification (NCBI taxonomy): domain Eukaryota; kingdom Viridiplantae; phylum Streptophyta; class Magnoliopsida; order Brassicales; family Brassicaceae; genus Cardamine; species Cardamine occulta. The sequence continues at coordinate 3,628,766 of CM051393.1, forward strand.
CTTAAAATCCATTCCGTAATTTCTTACGCAATGTAAAAATAAAATAAAATAAAAACATCTAAAGATCATATAAAATACTACTGTTTAAGAAAATAGATAAAGTCAACATGTAAACATAATTGAAACTATAACATCACATGTGATCCCAAATTCTTCATGTTAGTATTGAAGGACACATAAAAACTCATCACAAACATAACCTAATGACCCCATGCAAGTTTACAAACCCATGTAACTAAGGTTTTCTAGCAAGTTTAGAATAGTATAAATATGCATTTTGTAAGATCGAAAGTTATATGATTTTGGTGGTCTCAAATTAGCTTTCCCCTCTTTTATATTTTTTTTATATCTAAACAAAGCTCAATGAGCTATTTCAATTTCAAGTTTCAATTTCTATCTCATCAAACTCATTTGAGCTTGAATCAATCTTTTCAGTTAGCAGGTTCATTCTCTAAGAGAACTAGCAAATGTAGAAATATATTCTAGCAAGATCCTGGAGATAAAGAAGATAGAAATTAAACAAAAAGAATATTAGATTTAGTTGGTAACCAAATGATGTTAGTCAAGTAATTATTGTTCCTATAAAAAAAAATTCCTCAACTACTCCAAAATCTACATACTAGCAATTACTGTATCTGGAAATTAATTCAAAGACAAGGACATGAAAGGTGTTCGATCTGCCTACGTGGCAATATGAGAATGGCCATATTAAATTCCGACAAAAGATTCTTTTCCTTTTGGATTCTCCCTCCGTAAGCACTTTTTTTTTTTGATAAAAGATTTCCATAAGTACTTTTATAATATAGAATCTTGTTAATTGCATGTAACTTCTAATTTAACACCGTAAAAATTTTAACTTTTAGTTTTGAACAGAACTTTGCATCCTAACTTAGATACTTAGGACTCCTTCGCTAACATAGGTAGCTTTAATATGTATTTCAACAATGAATTAGAACATTAATACAAATCAAACAGTAAACTAAAGATGGTAGACTGATTATGGATATCGATTGGTCTTTTTTACTTTTTCAACATAATACATGAAAGTAGGGTGGACAATCCAAGTTTTAAGTCAGCTTATTCAAGTTTTGGTTTGGACCTTTTGGGTTATAAATATTGTACCAAAATAAATCCGTATAAATTTTGGATCAAGTTTTTTTAGGTTTTAGTTCAGCTTTAAGTTGTTTTGATGATAAATAATATGACCAAAGTTAATCCAAATATGATTTAATTGGTTCAAAATGAGAAAAACATCTAAAAAATAAATTATTAACAGCAAGTTCATTAAATAAAAAGTAATTAATAAAATCCTCACATAAAATAAAAATATTTTTTTTCGTATCCTAAATTAAGATCCAATAGTAGAACATAAAATTTATAGACTCAAGTAGTTAAGTCTAATAAAAAAACAATAGTAAAACTCAAATGGTTGAATATATCTTTGAACTCTTTGTTGTTAATTTTACCAATCAAGTTCTTAAAATCAAATGACAAGAGGTTTTCTTTTACACTAAAAGAATATATGACATATATCTTTGAACTTAATAGAAAATTATTAATTTTTACAGTTAATTGTACATTTATATTTATAAGTAATATAATTTTGTAAGATATTTCGAGTTTAATTTAGGGTTTTTAGTTATCAAAGACTAATCCAAATAAACCAAACTCAAATTAATATATATTTTTGAACCCAAATGAATTTTTATAGAAATACATATCCAAAAAAAATCTATGTTTTTTTATTTATTTCTGGATTACCGAATTTGCCCACCCTACATGAAAGAGTTGATAGTTAAACTTATGTAGAAATTACTTGCTTTGTATAAAACAAACAAAAATTTTGGGTGTCTATTGAACAGAATCTTATTATGGAGGAAAATAATGAGTATGTTGAACGGAATCTTTTGAGAAAACAAATGTTCAAAATCACAACAATACATTATACAATTGTTGAATAATTATTTATGATATCACGTTTCCAAATCCAACTTACCATTATTTAACTATTTTAACAAAACAACAAAACTTACCATTATTTAACTAAATAGAAAAATCTGTTGACAAAAAAAAAAAAGGTTTCTTATTAAGATGGCCCAACTCTTGAAGACGTGAAGAAGACTAGAAGATAGACAGCTTCTCAGAATCACATATCAAAAAAAAAAAAAAAAAAAAAAAAAAAAAAAAAAAAAGAGGAAGAAGAAGAGAGCCATGGAAGAATCAGAACAAGTTCTTCCTCTACGTAATAACAATTCTCGATTCTTTATCATCTTTAATTATAATTTCACTTGTTAAATCAATAACAAAACACTAACGAACATTTTTGAAACAGTACACAAAGATCTGACAAACCCATCCTTAGCCTCATCATCTTCATCATCGGAACCAAGAGATGAAACAGAAGATCTTTCTTTACCAATCTCCGAAGAAGAAGAAGAAGAAGAGAACTCACCAATCAGACAAGTAGCACTCACTGTTCCGACAACAGATGATCCTTCATTACCTGTCTTAACATTTCGCATGTGGGTCTTAGGAACTCTCTCTTGCATCCTCTTGTCGTTTCTCAATCAGTTCTTCTGGTATAGAACAGAGCCTCTCACTATCTCCGCCATCTCCGCTCAAATCGCCGTCGTACCTCTTGGTCGTCTCATGGCTGCTAAAATCTCAGATAGAGTCTTCCTTCAAGGATCAAAGTGGGAGTTTACTTTGAATCCAGGTAATCTAAAAAACAATTATTTAAGTTGTTTCATATATTTGATTGAAATTGTAATAAGTCGATTTCATAATGAATCTTTCAACCACTATATCATTTAAAATTTGATCTTGAACAATTCTTATTAATTATGGTTAAATTACGAGTAGCAAAAGGTTTTAATATTTTGATTAATTTTTTTCAGGTCCGTTTAATGTGAAGGAGCATGTGTTGATAACTATATTTGCTAACGCCGGAGCTGGATCTGTTTACGCAATACACGTTGTTACAGTCGTGAAGGCGTTTTATATGAAGAACATAACGTTTTTCGTCTCTTTTATCGTCATCGTTACTACCCAAGTTAGTATTTTAAAGCTTTTTAATAATTAGATATTCCTAGGGAATTTTTAAATTTTAGGTTTGGAAATGGATCGAGTTTATGCTTTCTGATTATTTTAGTGTGATTGTTTAGGTGTTAGGATTTGGTTGGGCTGGAATATTCAGAAAATATCTGGTTGAACCGGCGGCGATGTGGTGGCCGGCGAATCTTGTTCAAGTCTCACTTTTTAGGTAAATAAATAGAATAATACACTCTATAGTCACTCGAGTGTTTTTCATGTTTAGATGGAGATTTCGATATTTTCTATATGACTATATACAATGCAAAGAAAAATCAAAGGGAAATAATTAATGTGTTTTTGGCCAAATGTCACAAAAATTGAAGCTGACATACAATAATAAATACTAGATAATATGTCCCATTCCCACCTATTTGAAATTATTTTAATATATATAAATAATTAAAAAAATTTGGTTGGTAGAAGTTGAATCGTTGAATATAATATGAGAAATAATTAATGTGTTTTTGGCCAAATTTCACAAAAATTTGAAGTTGCCATACAATAATAAATACTAGATAATATATCCCATTCCCACCTATTTGAAATTATTTTAATATATATAAATAATTGAAAAAAATTGGTTGGTAGAAGTAGAATCGTTGAATATAATATGGGAAATAATATTTTCATTATAACTTATAAGGGTTTTTATATGGGCATACTATTTTTGTAAAGTAAATGAAAAATATTTAAAAAGTCTTTTTCAAGCTATTAGGTTTATACTTTATAGAATGTGATGTTTAAGCTAAAAATATATCATGGGACCAAGTTTTACCGGATGTTTTTTAAAATAAAATGTCATGATATTTTCTTCCGATAAAGACATTTTTGTACGTAACTAATTAAAATACATCTAATTTTCTTATTTATGTGATTTAATTTATATAAATGGATGATATTTTTCATATACCTATACTTGTTAAATCCAACCGGACTGGTCAATAAATCGAAACATAACCACATTTAGAAGCAAGAGACAACATATTCTATCTAATAGTATGTTGTTGTTGTTTTTTGTCGTTGGCTAAAATAACAGAGCGTTGCACGAGAAAGAAGAACGGACAAAAGGAGGGATGACACGTACACAATTCTTCGTGATAGCATTCGTTTGCAGTTTCGCCTATTATGTCTTTCCAGGATACTTATTCCAGATCATGACGTCACTGTCGTGGGTCTGCTGGTGCTTTCCATCATCAGTCATGGCCCAACAGCTTGGGTCAGGTCTTCACGGGTTAGGTATTGGAGCCATAGGACTCGACTGGTCAACCATTTCTTCTTACTTGGGTAGTCCACTTGCTAGTCCATGGTCAGTCCCAAACTCACTCCGGTTTACTCATTTCTTAAACCGAAACAAATAAAAACCGAAATTTGTTTTATAGTCCAAGTGATTTATCTAAATCCGAATATAGTATAATGGAACTGCATAAATTGAAATTTATCAAAACTTCATATTTGTAAATTGTAATCATGTATATCAAAAAAGAAAATTATATATAAAAAAATATTTCAATTATATAACAATTTAAGTTATTATTATCCAAACCAACCCAAATTAGGCTAAGTTCTTTTAAAAACTGAACCGAACAAAAAAATTAATCATTTCCAATTTCAACAGAAAACCAAACCGATTAACCGAATGTCCAAAGCTAGCCATATGTTTTAGAATTGATTTGGTTTAGGTTCAGTTTATTTTGGTATTCATGGTTAACATGTTCTTTTTAACAGGTTTGCTACGGCTAATGTGGGTGTGGGATTTGTGTTGGTCATATACGTCTTGGTACCAATATGCTATTGGCTCGATGTGTATAAGGCTAAGACCTTCCCCATATTTTCGAGCTCTCTTTTTACAGACCAAGGTTCAAAGTACAACATCACATCCATTATAGACTCTAACTTCCACCTTGACCTTCCAGCTTACGAGCGTGAAGGCCCTTTGTATCTTTGCACTTTCTTTGCCATTAGTTACGGTGTTGGTTTTGCCGCTTTAAGCGCTACCATAATGCACGTCGCTCTCTTCCATGGAAGGTATAAAATCTCCTACATTACAATGTATCAAAACAACTTCTTATGAACTATATGTGTATGCTTAGATTTTGGGACATGAATGGTTCTTCTTAGCTCGCTTTTGTTAATGGATTCTTACAGGGAGATAATGGAGCAAAGTAAGGAAAGTTTCAAGGTGAAGAAATTGGATGTGCACGCGAGGTTAATGAGAAGGTACAAACAAGTTCCAGAATGGTGGTTTTGGTGCATACTTGTTACCAACATTGGAGCTACAATATTTGCTTGTGAGTATTACAAAGACCAACTTCAATTGCCATGGTGGGGTGTTCTATTAGCATGTACAATCGCCATTATCTTTACACTTCCTATTGGAATCATCACTGCCATCACTAACCAGGTAATAACGATAACTCAAATAAATCGACTATATATAGAAGCATATAAATTATTTGGTGTATAAATTCTACATATATTAAACGTATATTTGATAGAAGATATGACGTTTTAATTAATCCTGTACTAATAAATGATGTTTTAGTTTAGAAAATATGAAAAATAAATAATTTCTTAGTATATGTGAAAAACCTTAAACATCTTTTATTTTTTGATACAGAGGAAGTATATATTTAAATTGGGATTTTTTTGCCTATGAACCATTTGCATGCCCTAAAAGACGATCATGGTTATGAACTTATGATTATGTCAAATATTTTGATCAAATAAATATTTTGTAGGCGCCAGGATTGAACATTATTACAGAATATATCATAGGATATATCTATCCAGGATATCCAGTTGCAAATATGTGTTTTAAAGTATATGGATACATAAGCATGCAACAAGCCATCACATTTCTCCAAGACTTCAAACTTGGTCACTACATGAAGATTCCACCTAGAACCATGTTCATGGCGCAGGTTCTACTCTCTATTTTTCAACTACTATATATGACTCTCTTAATGTTACTATAATTTACCATTTGTACATAAATGATCCATTCCAGATTGTTGGAACACTTATCTCATGTGTTGTTTATCTCACAACGGCTTGGTGGCTAATGGAAACCATCCCCAACATATGTGATACGGTTTCTAACTCGGTTTGGACATGTCCATCTGATAAAGTATTCTACGATGCATCTGTGATATGGGGACTTATTGGACCACGTCGAATCTTTGGAGATCTTGGTTTATACAAATCCGTTAATTGGTTCTTCCTCGTGGGCGCTATAGCCCCGATTCTTGTATGGTTAGCTTCAAGGATGTTTCCTAGACAAGGGTGGATCAAGCTTATAAACATGCCGGTTCTTATAAGCGCGACAAGTTCGATGCCACCCGCGACAGCCGTGAACTACACAACATGGGTTCTTGCCGGATTTTTATCCGGATTTGTTGTGTTTAGGTACAGACCGAATCTATGGCAGAGGTATAATTATGTTTTGTCTGGAGCATTGGATGCTGGATTAGCATTTATGGGTGTGTTGCTTTATATGTGTTTGGGACTTGAAAATGTGAGTTTGAATTGGTGGGGAAATGAGCTTGATGGTTGTCCTTTAGCCTCTTGTCCAACTGCACCAGGTATTAGTGTTGAAGGCTGCCCGCTTTATACTTAGCGTTTGCGATTCATTGCGATTGGGAAATGGCGAAGGTGGTTTACTTGCAATATGCAAATGTTTGTAAAAATCATTTTTTTTCCTTCATTCTCATTTGATTATTTTAGTTTTCTTATTTTTTTAAGTCGGTCTTGAATGTTTGAATATTCATAATCAAATTGAAATCATTTTCCTCCCTCTTTGGTTCAATTTTAGTTTAAAGTTTTCAGTTAAATTTGGATATCATTCAATTTGGTTTAAGTGTCAATCCCTATATCTTAAATTGGTGTCAATTCCTAAAACTGTGATACGACATCGTTTCGGCTCCTATGCTTTCTAAAACCCTTTTAACTCTTGAAGCTTGAGACTGAACAAAGGCACAAACTTGAGTTTTTGCTTCGAAAGCTTTCTACTTTGGAATCCATGGAAACTGAATCAGATCGAAACGATGACGCCACCATCACCGTCGTCAAAGACATGAGAACTCGATTAGAGAATCGAATTCGAACTCAGCACGACGCTCACTTAGATCTCCTCTCCTCACTCCAATCCATCGTCCCCGATATAGTCCCATCTCTCGATCTCTCACTCCGACTAATCTCTTCTTTCACAAATCGACCTTTCGTCCCCACACCTCAATTACCCGAACCCAAAGTAGAGAAGCATCATCCAATTGTTAAAACAACAACCCAACAACAACAACAACAACAACAACAAGGGCACGATTCAAAATCGATACTTGTCGATTCGAATCAGAGAGACTCTGGTTCAGGTCTTGAAGCTGATGGATCTAGTGGGAGTCCTATGGCGCTTGTTAGAGCAATGGTGGCTGAGTGTTTACTTCAACGAGTACCGTTTTCGCCTACGGATTCATCTACTGTGCTTAGGAAGCTAGAGAATGACCAAAACGCAAGGCCTGTGGAGAAAGCTGCGTTACGAGGTTTAGGTGGTGAGTGTGGTCCGATTCTTGCTGTAGAGATGGCGCTTAAATCAATGGCGGAAGAGAATGGTTCAGTTGAATTAGAAGAGTTTGAAGTTAGTGGGAAGCCAAGAATCATGGTTTTAGCTATTGATCGAACTAGATTGCTTAAAGAGTTACCAGAGAGTTTTCAAGGGAATAATGAATCGGGTCGGGTCGTTGAAACACCTAATTCGATTGGTGTTTCCAGGTCGGGTAATTATCCAAGACCTGAGATGTGGTCAGGTGATCCTAATATGGGTTTTAGACCAATGATGAATGCACCAAGAGGAATGGGAATGATGGGGATGCATCATCCAATGGGAATGATGGGTAGACCACCGGTGTTTCCTTTGCCGTTGCCGTTGCCTGTGCCGGCGAATCAGAAGCTTAGAAGTGAGGAAGATGATTTGAAAGATGTTGAGGCTCTTTTGAGTAAGAAGTCTTTTAAGGAGAAGCAACAATCAAGGACTGGGGAGGAGTTGCTTGATCTTATTCATCGTCCAACTGCTAAAGAAGCAGCTACTGCAGCTAAGGTGAAGTCAATTAAGTGGTCTTTAGTTTTGACTAATTAAATGGGTAGTTAAAGTTAAGTTTTTTCATGCAAATGTGAATGTGAACTTGAGTTTAGAAGCTTTCAAAAGGGATTTAGGTAGAACATAGTATTGTTCATTGCAGACTAGATAAGTTATGTCGATCCAACGCTTTGCTAAATTGGACTAGATAATGTATGATTCTTGAACAAGTTTTGGAGAAGTTATGAGCCATTTTATGTTACTTAGTAGTTTGTTATCAAGATTATAGGGGAGAAAATACTAGTCCAAATTGTGTTTCTCTACTTAAATGTGTTTTAAGTTATAGTTTCAGGCTTTACCAGTCTCATCATTTTTCGTTGATCAAAGAAATTTGTGTGTATGGTTAGTTCTCAAGAATCTGAGTTCTAGCATTGCGTTGGAATTACAGTAAGGTGAAAAGCACAAGACCTATAGAACTGAGATTTGTGTTTCTTCGGTTTGGATGCTGATAGTTATGGCTTCTGTCCAATATGGCCAGATATTTTGATAAGCAAGGAGCTGTCTATCGAAAAATCACCTAATGAGATCTAGATGCTTAATGTTGTTGAGCTGCTCAATTTCGTATAATCTACAGTTACTAGTTTTCCATACAACACATGTGTGATTTGTCTTGCAGTGTGGGGTTGAAAGTCTTTTTTATGTGATTTCTACTTTCTAGTTTCAATCTTGACGTAGCGAAAGCAAAGATCTCTCTGCACAATACTTGGGTGTTTGTTTTGACTTTCTCTCTTGGTATCTGGTGATTTACATTCCTGCCACTGATTTTTAGCCTCAATGCTTCTATGTGTTATGTTTTGCTAGTTTTCATTTCATTTTTTAACAAAACTCTTCTTGGTTCTTGCGATTGACTGGTGTATTGTCATCTTCTTTACAGTTTAAAAGCAAAGGAGGATCACAGGTTAAGTATTACTGTAGGTATTTAACTAAAGAGGATTGCCGGCTTCAATCTGGTTCTCACATAGCCTGCAACAAGGTTTGAACCAACTCAACTGTACATTTTACGTCTTATTTGATCAGAATTCAGAATGCCATATCGTTATAATTACATAGCGAACAAATTGGAATTGGTTTGCAAGTAAAAAAGATTGTTTCTTTGGCTTTAGTTTTGTATTTTTGAGGTTTATTTTGTTCTCCCGCTGTGGTGTCTATAATGTTTGACCAATGTGAACTTATTTCTTATGGCTTATATATGCTTGCAGAGACATTTCCGTCGACTAATTGCTTCACATACTGACGTCAGCCTTGGAGATTGTTCCTTTCTTGATACTTGTCGTCACATGAAGGTAACTCTTTAACAGTAATATCTGATAGTACTTCAGTTCATTTCGTGTAGATAATTGGTAATTAAGCAACAATTTTTTGGATTTGGACAGACTTGCAAATATGTGCATTACGAGCTTGACATGGCTGACGCTATGGTGGCTGGTCCAGATAAGGCATTGAAGCCTCTACGTGCTGATTACTGTTCCGAAGCTGAACTTGGTGAGGCACAATGGATTAATTGCGACATCCGTTCTTTTAGAATGGATATTTTGGGAACTTTTGGAGTTGTTATGGCGGATCCACCATGGGACATTCACATGGAACTTCCATATGGAACAATGGCTGACGACGAGATGCGCACTCTCAATGTTCCCTCATTGCAGACTGATGGTTTGATTTTTCTCTGGGTCACTGGTCGTGCGATGGAGCTAGGCCGTGAATGGTACTTAGATAAATCTTTACGAATCTTTGGGTATCATGTGATTTTCATCTAAATGAAGTTTTTGTTTTTTTTTTGTGTTTGTAAAGCTTGGAGCTTTGGGGATACAAGCGAGTGGAAGAGATCATATGGGTAAAGACGAATCAGCTTCAACGTATTATTCGAACAGGAAGAACAGGTCATTGGCTCAACCATAGCAAAGAGCATTGTCTAGTTGGAATCAAAGGAAACCCAGAAGTGAACAGAAACATCGACACAGATGTGATTGTTGCTGAGGTTCGAGAGACAAGCCGGAAGCCAGACGAGGTTTGTCCATAATGTCCCACACTTTACCAAATCGTTTTACTATCTTATAATTCTTGAATCTCTTGTGATGTAAATGATTTGTTATCTACCAGATGTATGCAATGTTAGAGAGGATCATGCCAAGAGCAAGAAAGCTCGAGTTATTCGCCCGTATGCACAACGCTCATGCCGGGTAAAGTTTTTATCAACTTTCTGATTCTCATATCACATGATTAGTAAATTAAAGATTTTGTTGTCATGAATCTTCTGGTTCTACTTTTGTTTACAGGTGGCTATCACTTGGGAACCAGCTTAATGGTGTCCGGTTAATAAACGAAGGTCTTCGAGCTCGGTTTAAGGCATCATACCCTGAAGTTGATGTGCAGCCACCATCACCACCAAGAGCTTCTGCAATGGAGACGGACAACGAACCAATGGCTATTGACTCAATCACAGCTTAGTTCAATTGGAAAAAAAAACAGAAACAAAGGTCCCAGCTTTGTTGCAGTATATTGTATTTCTGAGCTAATGACCGTTGATCATGTTGCTTTGGTTTTGAAACATTTGTGGCATGATTGTAAATTCTTTATGGAAATGAAAATGACCAACAACATTCACGAAATTGGCAAAATGAAATTAGCATTTTTATTTGAATTAATTAAAAAAAATGAAAATTGCTTATTCGCTCCAGTACTTTTCATCGTCAACATCTTTTTCGTGTTCCAACGAATCCTCACCGTCCGATTCGTTGACCAAACCCATCTTGAATCTCCTCACGTCTTCAACAGCTGCGTTCCTAAACAGTCCAACATCGACGGCTCCGGCGACCATATGGTAACCACGTCCTCGGATCTCTGCAGCTCCGTCGTGCGGCATCGCGAAACCACACAAGTAGGCCCCACCTTTCGTCGGATCTGACGTCAGCACAGATTTCTCTGCTTTCCTCATCATCTCTCTCACTTTCTTATGTCCTGGGTCCCACAAATATCCCATACTCGCGCTCAGATCCAACGGTCCCATTTGCACGCAGTCTACACCATCAACGGCTGCGATCTCATCAGCTTTCTTAACTCCTTCAGCTGATTCCACCTGGCACATGATCAGAATCTCGTCTGCGTAATTACCTAAATACCCTTCGTCGATTCCGTAGTTAGAAGCTCGCACCACCGTGTGCGCCGATCCACGGATGCCGTCGGGAGGAAACCGGCAATACGACACCGCTTTGCTCGCGTCTTTGCGAGACTCAATCATCGGGAACATGAGTCCCTGAGGGCCTAGATCTAGGGCTTTTTTAGCCCAGGTAGGGCAGTTTTCCGGTAATCGGAGAATGGCGGGTGTTCCGGCGGCATTAAGAGCTCGAATACAATCTAAAGCCTCCGGTATACCACCGGGACCGTGCTCCATATCAACGACGACGTAATCGTAGCCTGAGTGAGCAGCGATCTCGGCTAGAGTCGGTGAGAAGGAGAGTAAAAACAAGCCGTAGAGAGTTTCGCCTCCACGGAGACGAGATTTCAAGGAGGTTTTGGATCGATTTGCGATCGCATCGACGGAGGGAGAAGATACGGCGACGGCGGGAGAGTGTTCGGCGGGAGAGGAAGAGTATCGGATTGGAGTTAGGGTTCTGCGGGAAAATGAAACCGAGGATCTAATTGAGCTGGAAGTTGAAGGAGAAAATTTTCCGGTGATCAGAGAAGAGGAATTAAGTAGAGGTGTCACATAGGTGGTGACGGTGGCGAAGATTGAAGCGGTGGCCATGGGTGACTTGGGAAGTATCGAAGAAGCAGTGAAGTGTTTTAGGCTTTTTAGTATTAGTGTTAGTAATCGTATGACCAAAAAGAAATTAATTAGTAAATCGCTTAAACTGCATGCTGTTTTATTTCTCTTAGAAACGGCACACAGTGTCACATCTAACTCGATGCCAATTAAACCATGGAGGATATTCAGTTTTTTTTTGTTTTTTTTTGGGTCAATAAATCTTCATTAAATCACTGAAACTTGTACATACTTAAAAAAGGAAGAATCCGAAAATGACATCAGCCACTCACCATATTTCCAAATTCCACATTTAACTTTGGTTAAATTCGATCATTCTTTTGTTGTCTCCCAATGAGTAGTAGTTTCCTAAAAATCTATTGTCCAACATTCCACAAGCTTGCAACATCAATTTCAAGGGTAAGAATTAAGAAAGACCTTTGTTAAAGAACAATTCCTTTATTTTTTCTCCAATTATTCAAGATGTTGTTGGAAACTTGAAATCACCACATTAATCATCCTTCTATCATCATAGTATAAAATAAAACTTATGGATTTACTTAATGTTTTCCATAGTAATGTTAATCCCTCCACTTGGTTTAATTGAACATGTTTAATGCATTTCATCGTATCCTAACCATTGTTGGAACTTTCATAGATAATATTGACTTTTTTACGTCTCCATAAAGAATATTGTGTCTGAGAAATGCTTAAGACGGTAGGATGTTCTTTTAACCCATGACCATTCCTATTTAAAATATGTATTGTTCTTGTGGAGGTTTATACTTTACAACAATCACCAAATATTTTCACGGGAAGAAATACCGGTTAAAAGTCCAATTTACTTCTGGATATATCCATTGTCCCTACCAAACAATAGTGAATGTGACATAGAATCTTGGAAATGATACCTTTTTCATAGCTAAAAGAGGGTATTTTACCTTTATTCAATTTAAAAGTGATTTTCGGAAAAAAAGCTTACTCATGAAAACTAGTTCGTCGATTCCATAAAAGCCGATAATATGGTTCTTTTTCTCATCCTCCTATTGCCCATATGTGAATAATGAATCTACTTGAAAAAACTTGGTTTTGAGAAACAATATGTTGAAGCGATTTTATTTTTTTTGTCGCCGAACCCCATGTATTAAGTTATAAGTTTAATGACTATCTTCGAAGGAGATCCAATCAAGAACCAATAAACCTATATGGGAAAAACAAAAGCCTCATGTTCTTGTACATTTCGCAAGATGATCTGCAAATACATTCTCACTACGCGGAATATATCTAATCCTAACGGATCTAAACGAATTCGTATAAAGCAAGAAATCGCGTAATTCTAAAGCAAATGATGGCCATTCCCCCAGGCTTGCCATCATAGTGATGAGATCTGCACAATCTATGAGAAACATGATATCCGAATACGAGTTGTCTACCATATAGTGCATAGCCAATACAAGAGCCTCCAACTCCATATGGAGTGGAGAAAGGCATCGTCGTGTATACGTGTTGAATCTCCCCTCCGATAGTAAGTATCCATCCTTGTCCACTCCTAGGATCTATTATGTGACACGATCCGTCCGTATACAAAGTGGAGAATCAAGGGATAGTCGCTCCTCTCTTTCACCCCCCTCCCTCCTCTCCCATGCTGCATCAGTGGGGTCCTCCTTAGTGTTAGCTTGTCTCCATGCTTATTCTTCTTGGATGGCAAGTTCGAGAATATCTTGAGGTTGTTCACTAACATTCTCAAAGATCTTCCGGTTCCTTGCCTTCCAGATGAACCACATAACCATGGAAAGATACTCAGGCTCTCCTCTTTTGCTCCATGGTCCTTCCCACGCCAATACATATAGTCGAGATTGCAATACAATGATTGCATGGGAAGATATTTGGAGCTGAGAGAATATTTGATAATGCCCAAACTTGTCTTGTCGGGGGACATTTGAAAAGTAGATGGTTGATCGTTTTCTCTTCCGCACCACATAGTGGGCATTCTTTGTCCCGACCAATATGTCGGTAAAAAAGGCGTTGACGTATAGCTAAACAACCTGAGAGGCTTTGCCACACAAAATGTTTGAGTTTTCGTGTAGTTTAAAGTTTCCATGCTTGCGTCTTTAATGTCATAACACTTGATTCATGAAGAGAGAGGTCACGAGAGAGAGCTCTCGCGGCCTAATATCCCAACTTGACGGAATAATTGCCCGACTTTATCAAGGTCCAGCCATATCCGACGCTTGTTGAAGCGAATTATGATATATAAAATGTTAGTATTTTCTTATCCAAAAACAATATTCATGTATACAAACATTTATGATTCATTTTATTAATATGAATGATATGATAATTTTTTTTCTTTCACAAAAATAAAATCAAACAAAGATAGGGGTGAAATATTATGATTAAAAATTAATTAATATAACATAACTTGATATCAAATCTTTCTATTGGCTATTAAACATTTTAAAGATATTCAAATATTTTAAATTTAAAAACTAATTAAATTGTAGAAATTTTCATTTGACATATGTATCCTTAATGATTTTTTTAGTTGTTCTTTAAATAATTTTTTGACAATGACACTTCATGTAATTTTTACAAGTTCTTAGTTATTTTTATAAATGTACATTTCTAATATTAGTCAGTGTAGAGATATCTCTCAAAAAATTAATATAATTCACAATTTTGATTTATATTTTTAATAACTAAAAGATTTTGGGCCGAACCCCACACAATCTTTAATAATTTACAAGTATATGCTGCTACTCGATCTTGTGACCTTTGTGATCATAATTTTGATTTTACTTTTGTAGAAAAAGCGCGCGCTTCAGTAAAAACGACTTTCCTAAAGCAATTAGATTCAGCTCAACGGTCTTCCTAAAATTATACATAGATAAAACTGAATTACAAAACTACAATATATTCTAATTTATTTTAAATGAAAATTTGATAAATTTGTAATAAGTTATGCAAATCTATATTAAATTTTATGTAAATTCCTAAGGTAAAAAAAAATCTTAGTACAAAAAAAAACAAATCTCTAATAATTCATGTAAATTTGTTCTGGTAAATAACTAATGCTTAAGTTTAGATATCAAGAAAAAAAAATGATAAATTCCAGGGATATTCATCCTAATTCGTTGCACACAAAAGAGATTAGATGCATCCTTAATTCAACGCCCAACTAAAGTCATTAGTCAATGTCACTCATGAGTTATTATAGCCTTCAATCTATTCACCATAGCTACGTGTCATAATCTGAGATGTTAAAAGACTCGCCACGTCAGCTAATCTCTTTCTCGGTTCTCAAATTGCGTTTCTGTCTGGTGGAGGTCAACTTGATCAGAAGAAATATAAACACAGCCGAAGCCGAAATGTAAAAAATCAAAAAAAAATAAAATAAAATAGTTTAATCAATTTCATTTCAATGGTATCTCGGCTTCGTCTTGTACTAGAGTACTTCTTCTACTCTTTCTTTCTCACTCCAAATTCTTTTCTTTGATTCTTTTTTTTTGAAGACGGATTTGGTGAATTTTAGGGCTATTTTGGGTACGAGACGACGTAAGAAGATGACGAGTATTGGTGGTGGTGGTGATGATGGTGGTAAGAAGAAGAAAGGTTTCTCTGTAAACCCTAAAGATTATAAGCTTATGGAAGAAGTTGGATATGGTGCTAGTGCTGTTGTTCATCGAGCAATTTATCTTCCTACTAATGAAGTTGTTGCTATTAAGTGTTTGGATCTCGATCGTTGCAATAGTAATCTGGTTTGTTCCAAAATTCGATCTCGTTTTGGTTTTCTTAAGTTTGGTTTGAGCTTCGTATTCGATTTCGGTTTTTTAAAGTTTGTAGATTTGAGTGTGGGGGTTTTGATTTTCAAGACATAAAAATTGAAACTTTGCTTCGTTGTGGCAGTAAAGCTATCATCTTTTGAGGGAACTATGATAAATTGTTCTGTTTTTGTTAAGAGTTTTGAATCAGCTTTATTAGTCTTAATCTCTTTGATGAATTCACCTGTAGTGAATCTAGTTAGCTTGAGCTTCGTATTTGATTTTGATTGTGTGTGGTGGTTCGTTTGGGTTTATGCTGCGTTTTTTCAAAGTTTGTAGATTTGAGTTTGGGGTTTTGATTTCAAGATACAAAAATTGAAACTTTGCTTCGTGGTAGCAGAAAAGTTATCATCTTTTGAGGGACAATGACCCATTGTTCTGTTTTTTTTTTAGAATTTTAATCAGCTTTATTAGTCTTAGTCTCTTAAATGATTTAAACTGTAGTGAATCTAGAGCCGGTACTAAATGTTGATCATCTTCCCAGTTTTGTGTTTGGGATCTGTTGTTTTTATGATTTAGATCAAATGGGAGAGTTATTAGATCTGTTTTGTAGCTATTTGTGCTTCAGCTTAGTTTCCTTGTTGCCTTTTAAATTAATTTATTGTTTTGGTTGTTTTAGGATGATATAAGAAGGGAAGCTCAGACCATGACTTTGATAGATCATCCGAATGTTATAAAATCCTTTTGTTCATTTTCTGTTGACCATCATCTGTGGGTCGTCATGCCATTTATGGCTCAAGGTTCGTGCTTGCATCTTATGAAGACAGCATATCCAGATGGATTTGAAGAGTCAGCTATATGTTCTATGTTGAAAGAAACACTTAAAGCTCTTGATTATCTTCATAGACAAGGGCATATCCATCGTGATGTTAAGGTCAGCTTAACTTGAAATTGTTTTTGCTTGTTTCATGCTGAACTTTATATTCCATCCATGACATGTATTCAAAATTTGTTTTTTTTTCTTTCTTTCTATCATATTAGGCTGGAAACATACTTCTTGATAACACTGGGGAGATTAAGTTAGGTGATTTTGGTGTCTCTGCATGCTTGTTTGACAGTGGCGATAGGCAACGTGCAAGAAACACATTTGTTGGTACTCCGTGCTGGTTGGTTATTGTAGTTTTCTTCAGTTCGGTCTTCTTAAGCTTCACAATTTCTCTTTACTTGACGGTTGACATGTCAAATCTTGTTTCTGTTTGTAGGATGGCACCAGAAGTGTTACAGCCAGGAAGTGGATACAATTCGAAGTGAGTTTACGCTTTGATATCAAGTACCAGCTAAAATATTATACTTCTCTGCCTGGTCCTCGTCAAATATAGCAGCTAGATAACTTGTCAAAATCGACAGCTGTTAAAAAGTTACTATCATTTCTCTTAGTTGGTTGTATGCTAGCGAGTAATTTCCATGTCAAATGAAATAAAAAATCTTTAGAAACTGTTTGCATCAGAGAAATGCAATAACAGCTATTGGTTGATTTGGTCTTCTGTACCTTCCTTACAGGGCTGATATCTGGTCTTTTGGAATAACCGCGCTGGAGTTGGCTCATGGTCATGCACCTTTCTCAAAATATCCCCCCATGAAGGTATTCAATTCTTTTTTTTTGTGTGTATTGAGAACAGATCTTATTCCTTTTTCCTGGTAATAGGTACTGTTAATGACTATTCAAAATGCACCGCCTGGCCTTGATTATGACCGTGATAAGAAGTTTTCAAAGGTACTTGTGTTCTTTCTAGGTTTATTCTTATGTTATTTGAATATGTTTCTGTTGCAAATATTGTTCTAATTAAAAACTTATCAGCTGTGCCCAGTCCTTTAAAGAAATGGTAGCATTATGTCTAGTGAAAGATCAAACAAAAAGGCCAACTGCTGAAAAATTGTTGAAACACTCATTTTTCAAGAATGCAAAGCCTCCAGAGATCTGTGTGAAAAATTTATTTGTTAATTTGCCACCTCTCTGGACACGCGTAAAAGCTCTTCAGGTTTGCCATGCTTATCTTTTCTTCGAGCTTGCAGTACTCGCCCTGTTCTACTCTAATTGATAAGATTTGTTGTATAACAGGACAAAGATGCTGCACAGCTTGCTTTGAAAGGAATGGCCTCTGCTGATCAGGAAGCAAAATCGCAGGTGATAAACGCGCAATTTTGACATTTTTACTTAAGACTCGAATGGCAGAATGCTTATGAAAAGTTTTTTTCCTGGTCAGAGTGAATACCAAAGAGGAGTAAGTGCTTGGAACTTCAATATCGAAGATTTGAAAGAACAAGCATCTTTGGTAAGCTATGCTTTGATAGTATCTCTTAAATGATGCCATTTGAGAAACCACTGGTTCCCATCAAATAATCATGTTCTTTACATTTTTTTTTCTGTGTGCAATAGCTAGATGATGATGACATTATAGCAGAGAGTAGAGAAGAAGAGGAACCTTTTGGCGAACAGTTGCATAATAAGGCCTGTAATTCATAAATAAATATTCAAAGAAAACAGCTTTTAACTTTTCACTCTCAGTATCAAAGTCCATGGTGGTTTGAACTTAATTTAGAAACACATTGCAGGTGAATGATAATCAATTGCTATCTGAAAACATGAATAGAAAGGAAAAAGTTTCAGAGACTGAGGTGGTAAAACCAATCAGTGAAGAGAAATCCACTTTCAATTCAACCGCAACTTCTGTTGAAGAAACGACACCCAGTTCAGAACAAGACGTTCCAGAGGCCAAGGGTAAGCCAGTGAGACGCCAGACTCATAGTGGACCACTTTCATCCGGTGTTATGTCAATCAATTCGGATTCAGAGAAGGGTCATGGTTATGTAAGGTTAGCCATTAGCTATGAGATCAGTAGATTACAGTAGTCTACTCTTTGGATCTGCTTATCCTTTCTTTCGCAACTTTCAAATCCTCCAATTTAAAATTTGCTATCTGCTAGGTCTGAGAGTGAACGGCAGCTGAAACCATCAGTCCGGAAGGCACCCAGCTTTAGTGGTCCTTTGAATCTTCCGAATCGTGCTTCAGCAAACAGTTTTTCAGCTCCTATCAAATCTTCTGGAGGTGAGGGAGTACATTTTCGATCTTCATGCAGCTTAGTATTTATGTTACTTCTTCTGCGGTTGAATTAGCGTGGTTGCCAATCTTGAATAGGATTCCGTGATTCTCTAGATGACAAGTCGAAGGCTAATCTGGTTCAAATCAAAGGAAGATTTTCAGTAACATCCGAAAACTTAGATCTTGCAAAGGTAGGTATATATATCATTTTCTGCTATTCATTTTCCTCTTTCTTTGACAGTTACCAACCTAATCTAGAATGTTCCATTTAGTACAGTCTTGTGTCGATCTCTGCGTTATTAGTGTAGACGAATGATTCTCCTTAGCCCGAGTTTTACCTGATTAATTCGTACTGGTTAATCTACAGGCATGCACTCTGAAAAAATCTGCCAGTGTTGGGAATTGGACACTCGAATCTAAAATGGTTAGTTTGCTACCATGAAGGCTTCGTTTAATGAAGCAGGATTTATGTTTCCTAACCATAACAATCTTATTTCTTCCAACAACAGCCAGCGTGTCAGCCTATCAAGGAGTTAAGTAGTCAACATGTGTCTCCTTCATTCATCATGCCTCAACTTCAAAATCTGTTGCAGCAAAATTTGATACAAGAGGTGACAAAAAAAAAAAAAAAGATTTGGATTTGAGACGTATTTATTTTGATTTTTATAGCTCTCAAGTTTTGTTTTATCTTTGACGGAACTCTGTAACTTCAGGATCTTATTATGAATCTAATGAATAGCGCACAACAAGCTGCTGAAGCAACAGATGGTAAGACCAACACTTCAATCCATTTGTTTGTTATAATGATAAAGTATGGCTACAGATGATTAATTGTCATCCGTGTTAGGTTCTCAAAATGGAAAGTTGCCGCCTTTGCCTCGAGGATCTGACAGCAATGGAGCTGTAAGTAGATTTGTCAACATTGTTCTCAGATAGACCGCTTATGCAGTCTTAAATTCTTGTCCTTCACATTCTTTACATGTGTCTTCGGATCACAGGTTGAACTTACAGCTTCTGAGAGAGAAAGGTTACTACTGACCAAGATCTCTGAGCTTCGAGCTAGGTTTGTTCATCATCTTCTTGTGTCAATCAAAGCTTTCTTATTAAAGATCATTGTGGTGTATAGTCTTTCTAATTACTTCTCAAATTCAATTTCTCTTAGGATAATCGAAACGACGGAAAAACTTGAACTAGAAAAATCAAAACAGACCCAAGTAAGTTAAACACTCTTAATCTCATGAACAACTCATGTAACAAATTTTGTATCTGAACAATAGTTATTCAAGCATCTCTTGTTATTATCTACAGCTGCAGCAGAAGTTGAGATCAGTCACAGGTCGCTAGCAATTGTAATCAGAGACTGGAATACTGAGCTTACACAGAAGCTTTAGGTGAAGAGGAAAGTATATTTTGTACAAAGAAACATCTTTGTTCATGAAAGCAAAAGGACAGATTTGGTTCTGTTCTGTATGATGTGCAGAAGCAAACATCATCGGCCATTTGTTTCTGACAGAAGAAACTGGAAAAAAAAAACATATAGAGAATAAATGGAGAAGAAAGCTCATCGTCATGAAAAAAATTGTATTTGTTTATTTAATCTAAAATTAAAATCTTGCGTCTTGGGTAAGTAACTAATATAGGATCTCATTTTTTTTTTCTTTTTGTGGATTGTAAATGAAACTTGATTTGATGTATTTGTATTGTATCAACCAAGATTCTTTACTAATAATCTCATAAGAGTATTGATATTAAACACCATTCGAGGGTTGTTATTCACTTGTTACATAAGAGATCATTATACCAAACTCTTTCTCGACAATTCTACCAAAATGTTCTTCGAGTAGACATTTAAACCCTTTGTTACGATATGTTTCATCAAAGTCTTGGATGAAGAAAGAAACATCATATTAACAAGACTTGTAGTCAAAGTATGCTTTAGTAAGTGTAGTCTTGCCATTTGGAGGATGCTCACTATTGGTTTATTCTAGAGCAACTTGTCAATCTTCAATAGCTTCGAGTAATTTCCAATTCTCTCATAAACATATCCAACTATTTCATTCATTAGGTCCACATCAGTACGTAACTGAAAATCTGAAGATTTTGACAATACTAATCTAGTAAATAAGATAACAATCTCCATTAAATTAGTAAAATTAAAAATTAAACCTAATTAGAAAAGAATTTGGAAAAGATTTAATGCATAGTAAAAGGTGAATCAGAAAGTTCAAAAAAGAAAAAAAAAATACTACTGCACAAATTTAGATCTCCGATTCATCTAGAAAAAGGATTTAAACAAAACAAAATCCTAAAAAGGCAAGGATTAGGATTAGAGATCGTAAAGCATTATATAAGCATTGAGAGGGTTCTCTCTTATTTCTCACAAACACATTCATCAGCACAACTTCAAATACTCTCTCTCTCTGTATCTCTCTTATTCAGCGAGTTTGAGATCTCATCATGGCCACAAAGAAGATCTTCGGCTTGGTGGTTGTGATGATGATGACCTTGACGGTTCTCTTGGGTTGTTGCTCGGCGAAAACCTACAGAGTGGGAGATTACCATGGATGGACGGCCAACTACGACATGTATTACTCATGGGCTGAGGGTAAAGAGTTTCACGTCGGAGATTCACTCGTCTTCAACTACGATCCCAACGTCAACGACGTGACTCAAGTTTCCGGTGGCTTGAAGTACCGGTTCTGTGACTCTTCTTCTCCTAAAGCTGTTTACAAGACAGGACAAGATGTCGTAAACCTCACGGAACCAGGATATCACTTCTTCATCACCTCAAATCATAGTCTATGCACATCAGGACAGAAACTCTTCGTTCTTGTCGTTCAAGAACCACCGACCAAATCACGTCCGATTCCTCCACCACCACCGAGCAAACCACGTCCGACTCCTCCACCACCACCAAGCAAGTCACGTCCGATTCCTCCACCACCACCAAGCAAGTCACGTCCGACTCCACCACCACCAAGCAAGTCACGTCCCATTCCTCCACCACCACCGAGCAAGTCACGTCCCATTCCTTCACCACCACCGAGCAATAATATCGTTCCGTTTGGAAAGGTCTACAAGGTCGGTGACTCGAGAGGATGGAGCGTTTATAACAGTTACTACTATTACAGGTGGAGTGAGGCGAAAGAGTTTTATGTTGGAGATAATCTCTTTTTCCAATACAACAAAGACCTCAACGACGTTATAGAAATCAGCGATGAGCTTGAGTTCAAATCCTGCGAACCCACTTCTCGT
Organism: Cardamine occulta; assembly: GCA_028015245.1. Lineage (NCBI taxonomy): Eukaryota > Viridiplantae > Streptophyta > Magnoliopsida > Brassicales > Brassicaceae > Cardamine > Cardamine occulta. The sequence continues at coordinate 3,650,845 of CM051393.1, forward strand.
GTAGCTGAGTACAAGACGGGACATGATCTTATTAAGCTGACCAAACCAGGAGTACATTACTTTATAAGCTTAAAGACTGGTCTTTGTCAGGCTGGGCTCAAGCTTCGAGTCACGGTCCGACCATTACCTCAAGCAGTTACTTCCCCGAATGTTCCAACGAAGAGGTTGTCTCCTATTGAACGCCTCAACAGGTGGTTACGCTCTTTCAGGCCTCCTCCTCATCACTAACCACTTTCACATCAACCCTCATCGTCAAGAATAGTTTAATTATGAGCTCTTTTTTTATTAGTCCCTTACATTGTTTCTTTTAGACTTCTATCTCTCTCTAGTTGTTATGTTCAATTGCTTTAAGGTTTTTTAGAATTAATTCAATAAAGATTTTACTTCAAAGTTTCTGTTTACTTTGATCATGACAATGCCCTATAACATGAACATGTTCTATGTTTAGATTCAATATTACCTCAATCGATAAACTCAGTGTTTATCACAAAGGAATTGGTGCAGGTCCTGTAATATCTATTTGACTTCTATTCATCATAAATAATATTAGCATTTTTATTTGAAATAAAATAAGTTTTCTAAACTTAAACATTGTTTATTAAATTTTCATGAAATTATTTATTTATTCTGTTTAAGCTCTTGAATTTTTACTATGATTATTGAACAAATGATATTCATAAATTTAAACTATTTTCCAAATAGGAAACTCCAATTTTCTAGAGAATAAATAAATCTTATATCTATACTAATTGAGAAACGGAAAGAGAAAAAGTGGTTAATGCAATCTAGGAGTTCACCTCTAATAACTCCAGTCCTTTATAACAAAGATATATTTCATATTCTATAGAGATTTATTACATGGAAACAAACTAACATAGAACCAAACCTCTACAATCTCACCTTCACCTACACTCAACTCCTTTAGCTAAATCTAGAGTTGTCAAACCTTCAAGAATCAACTCACTTCTTGCTCCATTTATCTTCTTCTTAGACCGCTTCCACCGCAACAAAAACACGACCATATAAGCCAAAACAACGATCATAACCGGAGCCGCGCTAATCGAGAAGTACCACATTGTATCTGGAGATATAACCGACATTGAAACCAAGTAAGAAACATATAATGGCACTGCTATCCATAGAAACCACCATATATAACCTTCACCACCTGGTAACAAACAAAACGCCATGGAAATAGCTCCAATGAAAGCCATACTATTCACACTACGAAGCACATAGAAATATGTATGACTCATCACCACAGTACCAACGATCTTATTACTTTCCTCTGATGCATTTTCTTGATATACACCTCCTGGTGGCTGTAAAGCTGTTTGATAAGTAGCCGTGATTATCAATGCAGCAATCACTAGAAGAGCGCTGCGTGATCCTTCTGATGTCTGGTTTTGATACCGAGCTGTTTGTGTGAACAAATGCTCTGTGAAACTTATCGGAGACCTCAAGATTTCTGACACCTTCTTGGATTTTGGTAGAGAATCTCCGCTCTTTCCTCCTGATTTTCGGATTATATTTTCGATGTTTCTGTTCGTGTGATATTCTCTCTGGTTTTGTAAAATATCTAGAGCTATTAAACCGGTTCTGTTGTGGATGTTTTGGTTAACCGCAGAACATTTTACCAAAAGCTTTACTACTTTGAATCTGTTCTGATATGCTGCTGTGTAAGACTGTGTTACCTTCTTGATCACGTTTGTCCAAAAATTGTATCTCTAGCGATTCGGCATCTATCTGACGCAGTCTTTGAACCCATCCTAAGATTACTTCAAGCTCTTCATATCTATCGTTCAAAACCGCGATGTGTAGAGAGCGGTTTCACCTTTGACGTTTGCATCTCTAATGCAACTAGGACAAGCTAAGAGGAACTCTGTCACAAGATCAGTCTCTCCTCTTTTCACTAATTGATGAAACGGTGTCGTACCTTAATTCAAAATCAAACTGTTACAAAAGATCAAATAACTTCAAGAAAACAACGTAAATTTGGATTTCTATAGTAGATAACAATATAATTAGGGTAAAAGAAAAATTAATCATTTGGAGGAAATTAGTAGGTGGTTGATTGCTAGGTAATTTATCAAAAGTTATAAAATCGATAGGGATTAGAAGTTATTCATAAGTTGTTATCTTTATCTATGTAGCAAACTAAATGTTTGATGTGATTAATAAGATAAAATAAAGTAAAAGTATACCTTCTTTTCCTCTAAGGCGAACAAGGTCAGGATCAACCTTGAGTAAACTTAGAACTAACTGTGTTTGACCTTCCTCTATAGCATGATGCAATGGACTTAACCCACATGTGTTAAGTTTTCTTGCAAAAGATGGCTTAAGATTCATCATCTCCATGGCAAAAGAAAGGTTCCCAGAAGCAGAAAGCTACATGAAGAGGAGTGTTGATGAAAGGTACTGCATCAATGGTTTCAAGAATGTAAGGATTCTCATGGATAAGAGCATACAATTCATCGATGCTTCCGATTTGAGTGGCTACGATCAATCTTGGATCCATTTGAGAAATGCCAAGAACAAGAAGAAAGAACTCTTCTTTTCAAGAAACTAAAAACTTACATCACTTATATTTAATTGTATATGGATTTTTGGAGACTCCATCGTTTGAAAAAGTAAATGATGTGAACTTGACCCATCATTTGTTTAATGGATTGGGTTTGGTTTGACTTTGGCTAAAGCCAATAAAAGACAAACAACAGAAGAACTGATCCGGAAGAGACCACAAAAGTCTTCTCTAGAGAAACTGCCATTTAATATGACTACATGTGTTGGGCTTTTTATGGGTTACGTTTTATCCAATGTAGTGCTCATGAACATTGTGTGTTCTTTTTTTTTTTTTTAATGGAGCTTAATGCTAAATGAAGTTCAGTTTGTACCCAAAAAAAAAGTAAGACTTGATCCATTAGTTTAAGAGAAAATCAACCCTACCAACCCAACACGTTTTGACAATCAGAATTCACATATAGAGAATATTATTTTAAGGCAATCATTTTTATTATTACTAAAATAAATGGTATAGTTAAAATTAAATTAATTTAGATAAAACTGATTTTTGGATTAAAATGATAGTAAAGGTTTGTTTTGGTATGGTTATCATACGATAATATAATAACTTGGTGTAATGTAATTAAAAAACAACATTTTAAAAGGACAAATAAGGTAAATAAAATATAATGTATACATTACTAGAATTTATTATTTTTAAATTTAAATTAGATAATATGGTAGACATTCTGGTTTACGGTTTGGTTTTATGGTTTAACAAAAACTGAAACTAAATACCCCTATTTAATTTAATTTGGTTTAGAATTGGTTTTCTTGGTTTACGGTTTATCAGTTTTATAAAAACTAAAACCAAATAAATACCATATGCATTTCAGTTTGGTTCGTTTACGGTAATTTTAAGTTTGATTTAAATATTTTCGGTTTTGTATAATAGTTTCTGTTTACAAAATGAGGAAAATAATACCCTATGATATCATCAAAATGTCATTTATCTAATGGGGCACATATATATTATCCTCTGGGCTCAACATGTCAAGGCCAAACGTATCTGCTAGTTTTTTTTTGTTATCAAAGTCGGTGTTTAAAAAAAAAAAAAGCGGGGCCCATCATCATCAAAATAAAAATATGTTCCTCTTTCCGAATTGCCTCTCTTCAGCCATTCTTTGGTCCCTTTAGCTTACTCTCTCTTCTTTTTCTCTCTCGCGGAGAGCCTCGCCGGAGTTCTTTTTCATAGTTTCGCGGTTGAAATCGCGGCCATCTAGAGCCACCACATCATCTTCCTCCGTTACAAATCCTTTTGGTAAACTATTTCTTTGATTTTCATGTTCTTCCCCATTTTCGATTTATCACTGTTTTAATCTTCGATTCAACTTGTTTTAACCTCATTTCTGTGTTCTTCGATTCTTTTCTTCATCTGTATTCATGTTCTTAACTCGATCCGTTTTGATTTCGCTGCATTAGACTAGTAATCAATTTTTGTTTTTTCTTCGTTCTTCGATTTCTAGGGTTTCGGCGTGCCTCCGTTCGTGTCTCTGCTCTTATTTGAGATTTCTTTGATTTTATTTGAGGTACGTTTATTTTTATTTTATTTTTCTGGATATTAAATTTGGTAGAATTACTGCAATTTAGACCTAGTTTGAAGCTATGAAACCCTAGTTTTTTCAATTCGGATTCGTTTATTAGTCTTCCGATATAAACACTGCAAATTCTGGTAATGTTGTGATTATTAATTCTCAGTTTCACGTTTCTTTCTTGCGCATTTGGAGATTGAACTTTTCTTGGTATTCATGAGATTAGGTTTTCTTGATCCATCATCGTCTTGATTCAATTTTTGTTTTACTCTTTGTTATATTCCTGATTAGTGAAAGCTTTAGGCCTATGCATTTTTATCTCTCGGTTTTGAAATTTTATACTGTTTCTGAGTATATGTATTTGCATTTCCTTACCAGATATGGCAGACTCTCGGAATGTTAATGCACGAGCTCCTAGTGCTGTGCCTCCAAAATCTGGGAATACTTACTCCATAGATGTTACTAATTTCATTTCACGTGCAAGAGCTTTGTATTCACACTGGACCAAGCACAGTGCAGACCTTTGGGGATCTGCGGACGCTCTTGCCATTGCTACCCCTCCTGCTTCTGATGATCTGCGCTACTTGAAATCGTCTGCACTGAATATTTGGCTTCTTGGGTATGAGTTTCCGGATACTATAATGGTTTTTACCAAGAAGCAGATCCATTTCTTGTGTAGCAGGAACAAAGCGTCTCTACTTGAAGTTGTGAAAAAAGCTGCACTTGATGAGTTGAAGGTTGATGTTGTTATGCATGTTAAGCCTAAGGGTGATGATGGAACAGGGCTGATGGATGCTATATTTCGTGCCATCCGTGATCTATCGAGGGGTGATGGTAATGATTCCCAGGTTGTTGGACACATTGCTCGTGAAGTCCCTGAAGGCAAGCTTCTGGAGACATGGACTGAGAAGCTAAAGAATGCAAACTTCCAGTTTGTAGATATAACTGGGGGGTTGTCTGATCTCTTTGCTTTTAAAGACGGTACTGAGGTCATTAATGTGAAGAAAGCGGCGTATCTTGCCTACAGCGTAATGAATAATGTTGTTGTTCCAAAACTTGAAAAAGTCATTGATGAGGAGAAAGATGTCACCCACTCTTCCTTGATGGATCTGACAGAGAAAGCAATACTTGAGCCAACTAAAGCCAGTGTGAAGCTGAGGGCAGAGAATGTTGACATATGCTACCCTCCAATATTTCAAAGTGGAGGCAAGTTTGATCTCAAGCCTAGTGCCGCAAGCAATGATGAATTGCTCACTTATGATCCAGCCAGCATCATTATATGTGCTGTTGGTGCTCGGTATAATAGTTATTGCTCTAACGTGGCCAGGACTTACCTAATAGATGCAAATTCGCTCCAGAGCAAGGCTTATGAGGTTCTTCTCAAGGCACAGGAAGCTGCTATTAGTGCTTTGAGGTCGGGAAGAAAGATAAACACTGTCTATCAAGCTGCCCTTTTTGTGGTTGAAAAAGAAGCCCCTGAGTTGGTTGACAAGTTAACTAAATCTGCTGGGACTGGAATCGGTCTTGAATTCCGAGAGTCGGGATTAAATATTAATGCGAAGAATGATAAAGTACTGAGACCAAAGATGGTATTTAATGTGTCTCTTGGTTTCCAGAACTTGGAGTGTGAGTCGGAAAGCCGCAGCAAGAACAAGAAATTCTCACTTTTGCTGGCTGACACTGTTCTTGTCACAGAACAGAATCCGGAGCTTTTGACTAAGTGCTCTAAATCTGTTAAGGATGTGGCTTACTCGTTCAAGGAGGATGAGGAAGAAGAAAGACCAAGGAAGAAACCAAGGTCCAGTGGTCTTGAGAACTACATGACCAAGACAGCTCTTAGATCAGATGATCATGCGGTGTCAAAAGAAGAGCTACGGAAGCAGCACCAGGCAGAGCTGGCCCGCCAAAAGAATGAAGAAACTGCCAGAAGGCTTGCTGGTGACAGGTCTGGGGCTGGAGACAGCCGGTCTGCTGCAAAGACTTCAGCTGATTTGGTTGCCTACAAGAACATTAACGACGTACCCCAACCTCGGGATTTGATGATCCAGGTTGATCAGAAGAATGAAGCTGTATTGTTACCCATCTATGGTAGCATGGTTCCTTTCCATGTGGCTACAATAAGAACAGTCTCGGGCAATCAAGATACCAACCGAAATTGCTACATCCGGATCATTTTCAATGTTCCGGGTACGCCCTTCAACCCTCATGACTCCAACTCTTTGAAAAACCAGGGAGCTATCTACCTCAAGGAGGTCTCTTTCCGGACTAAGGATTCAAGACATAGCAGTGAAGTGGTTCAGGCGATTAAGGCCCTCAGAAGGCAAGTCATGGCCCGGGAGTCAGAGAGAGCTGAAAGGGCAACATTAGTGACCCAAGAGAAACTTCAGCTTGCGGGGAACAAGTTCAAACCCCTCAGGTTGTCTGAGCTGTGGATCCGTCCGCCTTTTAGTGGCCGCAAAAAGATTCCTGGGACACTTGAAGCTCATGCCAATGGTTTCAGGTATTCAACAACTAGGCCTGACGAGCGTGTGGATGTCCTGTTTGCAAACATAAAGCATGCGTTTTTCCAGCCGGCTGAGAAGGAGATGATCACTGTCCTGCATTTTCACTTGCACAACCACATCATGGTAGGAACCAAGAAAACAAAGGACGTCCAGTTTTACGTGGAGGTGATGGATGTTGTGCAGTCTTTAGGTGGTGGGAGGAGATCAGCTTATGACCCAGACGAGATTGATGAAGAACAGAGGGAGCGCGATAGGAAAAACAAGATCAACATGGATTTCAATCATTTTGCAAACCGGGTCAATGATATGTGGCAACTACCCCAGTTTGCAAGTCTGGACCTTGAGTTTGATCAACCTCTGAGAGAGCTTGGTTTCCATGGTGTTCCGCACAAGACATCTGCATTCATCATACCGACCTCTAGCTGCTTAGTTGAGCTCATAGAACACCCGTTCCTCGTGGTGAGTCTGAGCGAGATTGAGATTGTGAATCTCGAGAGAGTTGGGTTTGGGCAGAAGAACTTTGACATGGCCATCATCTTCAAGGACTTCAAAAAAGATGTTCTCAGGGTTGACTCAGTTCCTACAAGTTCCCTAGAGGGAATAAAAGAGTGGCTTGACACAACGGATATAAAGTACTACGAGAGCAAACTGAATCTCAACTGGAGACAGATCCTGAAGACAATCACGGATGATCCACAGAGCTTTATCGACGATGGTGGATGGGAGTTTCTGAACCTGGACGGAAGTGATTCAGAATCGGGTGGCTCTGAGGAGTCAGACAAAGGGTATGAGCCGTCAGATGTAGAGGTTGAGTCTGAGTCAGAGGACGATGCTTCAGAGAGCGAGTCACTGGTGGAGTCAGAAGACGAAGAAGAAGAGGACTCGGAGCAAGAGTCAGAGGAAGAGAAAGGTAAGACTTGGGACGAGCTGGAGAGAGAAGCTACTAATGCAGACAGAGAACATGGAGTTGAGTCTGATAGTGAGGAAGAGAGGAAGCGAAGGAAGATGAAAGCGGCGTTTGGGAAGTCGCGGCCTGGAACTAGCGGAGGTGGAGGTGGTCGTAGCGGCAGCAGCATGAAGAACATGCCACCATCTAAACGCAAGCACAGGTGAAAAGTACAAAAATTTCCAATTCTGCTTATCTAATATCCGCTATTGTTCTCATTAGAAGGTGAAACGAAATCAGCCAGACATTTTCGAAGGTTAAATTTAGCGTTTTGTTTTTTTTTTTTTGTTTGTTGGCAAGCAAAAACTAGCTTTTTGTTATGGTTTTAATCAGCCTTTTGTATTATAAAAAACTGCTTTAGATCATTATCAGTTTAAGAAAATAATACCCCATTGCGTGTTAGGTTCTAGTCGTTCTTAAAAAAGTAAACAATGTATTGTTTTGACTTAAAGTTGGCAAAAATTTTAAAAGTTATGAAATTAGCTTTGATAGAATTGACTAATGTGAATAATTGGCCAAATTATGAAATTAAGTTGGATGATATCGTCTTTTTAGGTTTTGCATTTTATTTTCCTTCTAGATAAAATTATCAAGCTACAGATTAAATTTAGTTATTTAGCCAAAAGCATTCACCAGTTAATCATATAAAGAAGTCGAAATATATATTGTTGGGAGAATTACTACACATTTATTTTTATTTATGAATGGAACTGATTACTCTTCCTTCTCAATGCATCAAACTCACTCAGTAGCATAAAATCTTGAAATACTTAACAATCACTCAAAAGGGTTTCGCTTAACTTTATTAACGATCTCTCTTTTTATCAACTTATAATAATTAATCATAATAAACCTGATTTAGAAAGAAGAACTCTTCCAAATCTCTTGGAGCTCTTTAGCAAACTCTTCTTGTCTTCCGACCACTAAAGTAATGTGATCTTTGTTCTCAACCACCTTAACTCGTGCCCGAGGAACCCGACGTTGAACATTGTAGCTGCACTCAACAGGTACGACCAAATCGTCTCTCCCATGGAAGATGACTACATGACACTTCAGATTATCTCGTACCATGTCCAAATACCAATCCAGTTTGCTCCCTATTCCACATATTATGTTGTGTAAAGTGTGCCACGCTGCATTATGCGTGTGACACATAAACCCTTCTATTAAAAAATTTATCGTCCTGCAGAAAAAAAAATTCATTATTTAGCTGAAGAAATGACTAATAAAATTCATTTTTTAATCAGGCTAATCCATCATTAATTATAGATTGCGAGTTTCACATGACGAATTTTGTGTTATTCCAATACAACTAATCATTAACTACCTACTTAGAAATCTATAAGTGGAGACTATAGAATATAAGTGATTATATTTATACTAATTACAATCGTAGGGTAACATCCTAAATGCTCCATATCGAATTTACTTGAATCTTCACTTTAACTCACCTATTTTCTTAGCTTTTAACTCGGAATCAATAGCTAAACCTTGTCGTTTAGCTAGGGTTCTGATATGCACTATTTTAGCATTCCCAATACAATCATCTCCAACACAAAGATAGAATAAAGTCAATTGTACTATAGATAGAGTCGATATATTTATATGCTATGCTATAGATTGAATAGAGTTAATTATTATACCATAGATAGAACAGATAGTTAATAATACCATATATAGATAGGCATGACACAATGCAAAGTACCGTTCAAAAATGCTTTAGACACTAATAGGTTTGGTAGGTTTGAACTTTATATTAGCTATTAGCTTAAGTCTTTTTAGGTTGCCTAAGTCTTTTTATTCGTCTACATGTTCGCAAGTTAATTAAATTTTAATCAAAAAGTAGATACCTATTATTACGGGTGATGAGTTTGGCAAGAAATTGCCAAAGACGATGGTTCTTGCAGATGAGAAGACAAATGGTACGGCTAATGTGTTCATACCAACAAGCCATTGATGCTCCAAACGCTATCGGTGGCCAAACCCTCCGCGGTGCCACCTTTTTCATCACATACTGCCTTGGCTCCGCCTCTGTTGCTGGCACCGGATAGTACGGCTTCACCATACATCCACACGTCAAACTTCAGAAATATCTTATATATAAATGTTACTTCAAAGTTCAAATGTAACGTTTAATTGCTTATCAATTGTCATGTATCATGAACTAACACGTCTTCTTTCTTGTGGTCTTACCAATAAAAACTAATTATATTGAAAAGGGAAAAAAAATCACATCAAATCATGTTTTAGTAAAACTTTCCAAAATAGATTAATTTGATTGTAATAATAAACAAATGGAAAAAAGCAATAAATAAATTTAGAATAAAATAAAATTATTTAAATCATTCAAATAATATGTTTTCTTAAGATTACTAATTACTAAACTAACCGGAGCGAGGAGGGTTAGTGACTTGACGGAACCACCGTGCCTAGCGACTAAGCCAAGAGCCAAGATGCAACCCAAAGAGTGGGCCACAATGTGGAATGACTTCACATTGTATTTAAGCAATACCGATTTCTCGATCATATCAACATGCTCTTTCATCGTATAGAGTGAATCCGCAGGCTTAGGGCTCTTCCCAAACCCTAAAAGATCCACGGCAAATAATCTATTACTTGAATTTGATAAGCTTGGAAACACTGTCTCTGTCCAAAACGCCGACGAAGATATGAAGCCGTGGATGAACAATACGTCCTCTTTTCCGGTATTACCTATCAAAATGTTCAATTTTAATATAATATCATATAATCATATTAAAAAAATCTTCGAAAGTGACATATTATGTTGGAAAAATCACTAAAAACTTATTTATCAAAATTACAAGTACACACATTTATTTAAATATCATTGAATTAATCCGTTTAAAAAAAATTTGGCTTCAATAATATAAAACACTATGAAAAGCAAATTACATTTTCATTATAAAATACAAAAAAAAAAAAAACCTTTTTGGCCTCTTAAATTTTAATTGCAATAGTTTTTTTGGTCATCTAAAATATTAATATATACCTTTTGGGAATTGAGTTTTGACAAAGAGGGACTGATCTTTGACACAAGTAGAGGTCCAACAAGTGCAAAATCCGCAATCACAATCCGACCATCTCGAGACTTGTGGGCTCAAATTCTTGGGCTTGATCTTGCCTTGAAGCATCTCAACGATAGTGAATCTCACCGTCAATCTCGACTTCATCATTGCTCTTCCTTTTTTCTTACTCGTCTTGTTCTCGGAGTTTGATCGAGTCATCACATTCACTAACCGTTTGGTGATCAGATCGTTAATAGAGAGCTTGGAGAGGTCAGATAGAAGAGAAGGACGAGAATAGAGAGTCTCTGAGATCTCCTCTAGCTCAATCTTGGAACGTCCGCTACAACCAAAACCGACCGGTTAAGTTATTAAACCAAATTAAACATTTTAAACTCCTAGACTGCATGGTTTTGGTTTCTTGAAAAGGCAAAAGAGACAATACCGTGTTAGAGAAATTAATGTCTTTGTTTGATGTTTGAATAATAGTATAATGTAATAAAAACAAAACCTAAGAATCTTGTGACTCCACCGTTGTTGTTGGACACAAACAAGCCACGTTTGTTCTAAGTAAAATGACATGTTTTTTTTTCTTTTCTTTATTTGCAAATAATTAAATGCCAAGCAAATAAGAGAAAGTTGAATACCTAAGGCGTTGCAGCGGAGAAACAGTGAGACTCTTGGATTCATCATTAGTATGAAAGACGTGGATGTTCCCTTGAGTGGTGGTGATGAGTTTCTTGTGGGACAAGCAATAGCAAGGTTTCCACTCTGCTTCAAGGAGATAATCAGCAGTTTTGTAGAGGAGACAGAGAAAATAATCGACCATGTCTAAGAGACAAAACACAACGAAGCTCACGATCTCGTTCACCAATCTCCCTGCTGATGCTAATTTTGTCTTCATCGCTCCCATGCATGAACTTGTACTTAGGTTATATACACAACTCTCTCTCTCTTGTGTATATAAGAAGAGAGATGCACCATAGTCTATATTATATATATGATATTATTATAAGGTGGAGATGGGTAAAGAAATTAGAAAAGAGGACGTGGATAATCTTGGACATTTGAAATGGGTTTTTGAAATTCTTTGTATATTATCGGACAGATGGTGACGTTTACTATTAACGTTTTCATTAAACTTAAAAGGGAGAAGGAACAAAAAAAATTAGTGGCTTTTGAGGCCACCTCCATCGGTGGTATGGTAAATGGTATCTCACTTACTAAAATAATTAAAAGAAAGAAAAAAGAGGAGTGTTCTCAAACAAATGAAAAACGGTCTGAATACATGTTTTTTTCTTAATGATCTACTTTTTATTTAAAGTTAAAATTTAAATACATGGCTGAATTAAATTTAAAATATCACTACTTTATTACTAAGAAACCAAATGGGTATCTCTACCGACGAAGATGGCATGATAGGAATAGATTCCGAAAGTGCGATTAGGAAAGTGTGCAAGAGAACTAATATATATTTTGTAAAACTTTCGGACAATTGCAAAAAAAAAATATTTACAACAGTATTATGTTATATAATATATTAATGTTTTTATAAAATATTTTTTGAACTTTTTTCGTGAAGTCATTAATTAGTATATCATTGTAAATTTGGGTTTCCCAATCCTATGTAATAGATTTTTTTTTGTTCCATGTAATAGATTTTTCTAAGCCCACATTTGGACTAATTTAATCTGACTTTTTAGTCTGGCGACGATATTAATTATTGAAAATTAAGATATATAGTTTCCTACTCGTCCACAAAATTTAGTTATCTAAACATAAATGAAAAGAGAATTTGATATGCCGGGAAAAAAAATTGATACACTTGATAAGCAATAGATAGCAGGACCATGAATATTTTAAAATTCATATTTCTTAATCTGATACTTTGTATGAAAATATTAATTAATCACGCTTTTCGTGAGAGGCTCCAAAAAAGTAAATTACATATCTACGTGAAATTGTTTTTTTCCTTTTTGAAGATAACCAAGGTGTAAAAAAGAAATCAAAGAGATAAATAAAGTAAAATGGTTAGTACATGTCATTAAAGAATAAAGACACAATGAGAAGAAGTAGGTGGTAGTTGAACCTTCTTGTGAATGAATCAAACCAGAAATTGCTTTCTCTCCCTCTCAACTTTCTCCATGACTTGGCTTTACCATATACATTCAGTACTCAGTCATTCATTTTCGAAATAAAATTTTCTTTCAGCCACACATTATATTTTAAGAAATTCGATTTGGAAGCCAAATCATAGGGAAGAAGTGTACTTAAGATTTTTTTTTTTTTTCCTAACTCTATCATAACAGCCTTCAACCATAGTCATATAATTTCAGGCCAGACGTGAAACAACACCAAATATAGTACTTAAACAAATAAAGTTTTTCCTAAAAACTGTTTTTAGCACTACACGTAAGCTTTTCTTTCTCCGTTTTGTCAATTATTATAGATGTAGGATACTAGGATTTATTTTTCTCAAGAAAAAGTAGAGTTTCTTATTTGGAAAATACTTTTAAGTTTATGAAAATTATTTGTCCAAAAGTCATAGTGAATAACTAATAAAAGTTTGAAACATAATATATGATTTCACGAAAAATTTATTTAAAAAAATTCAATTTAGAAAATGTAATGTATTTAAATAAAACGTTAATATTATTTATGCTGAATAGAAACACAATATTAGGACCTGCACCAACATCTTTGGTGATAAACATTTTGTTTATCAATTGAGGTTATATGAATCAATAATCAATAATAATAGAGCAGATGAAACATGTCTTATGGAATGAAATTTTTCTATTAAAAAAAAACAATGTTTCATGGAACATGTCCATGTTATAGGGAATTCTCATGATCAAAGTAAACAGAAACATTTAAGTAAAATTTCATCTTTATTGAATTAATTCTAAAAAACCTTAAAGCGATTGAACATAACAACTAGAGAGAGACAGAAGTCTAAAAGAAACAATGAAAGGGACTAATAAAAAAAAGCTCTTAATTAAACTAATCTTGACGATGAGGGTTGATGTGAAAGTGATTATTGATGAGGAGGAGGCCTGAGAGAGCGTAACCACCTGTTGAGGCGTTCAATAGGAGACAACCTCTTCGTTGGAACATTCGGGGAAGTAACGGCTTGTGGTAATGGTCGGACCGTGACTCGAAGCTTAAGGCCAGTCTGACAAAGACCAGTCTTTAAGCTTATAAAATAATGTACTCCTGGTTTGGTCAGCTTAATAAGATCATGTCCCGTCTTGTACTCGGCTACACGAGAAGTGGGTTCGCAGGATTTGAACTCAAGCTCATCGCTGATTTCTATAACGTCGTTGAGGTCTTTGTTGTATTGGAAAAATAGACTCTTTCGCCTCACTCCAACATAAAACTCTTTTTTTTTCGCCTCACTCCACCTGTAATAGTAGTAACTGTTATAAACGCTCCATCCTCTCGAGTCACCGACCTTGTAGACCTTTCCAAACGGAACGATATTATTGCTCGGTGATGGTGAAGGAATGGGACGTGACTTGCTCGGTGGTTGTGGAGGAATGGGACGTGACTTGTTTGGTGGTGGTGGAGTCGGACGTGACTTGCTTGGTGGTGGTGGAGGAGTCGGACGTGGTTTTCTCGGTGGTGGTGGAGGAGTCGGACGTGATTTGCTCGGTGGTGGTGGAGGAATCGGACGTGATTTTGTCGGTGATTCTTGAACGACAAGAACGAAGAGTTTCTGTCCTGATGTGCATAGACTATGATTTGAGGTGATGAAGAAGTGATATCCTGGTTCCGTGAGGTTTACGACATCTTTTCCTGTCTTGTAAACAGCTTTAGGAGAAGAAGAGTCACAGAACCGGTACTTCAAGCCACCGGAAACTTGAGTCACGTCGTTGACGTTGGGATCGTAGTTGAAGACGAGTGAATCTCCGACGTGAAACTCTTTACCCTCAGCCCAAGAGTAATACATGTCGTAGTTGGCCGTCCATCCATGGTAATCTCCCACTTTGTAGGTTTTCGCCGAGCAACAACCCAAGAGAACCGTCAAGGTCATTACCACAATCACCAAGCCAAAGAAGATCTTCTTTGTGGCCATGATAAGATCTCAAACTCGCTGAATAAGAGAGATATAGATAGAGAGTAATTGAAGTAGTGTTGATGAATGTGTTTGTGAAAAATAAGAGAGAACCCTCTCAATGCTTATATAATGCTTGTTGATCCCTAATCCTAATCCTTGTCTTTTTAGGATTTTGTTTTGTTTATTTCCTTTTTCTAAATGAATTTAAGATCTCATTTTTTTTGGCTGTGTATATTATTTTTCTTTTCTTTTTGAACTTTGATTCACCACCCTTTTGCAATCCTTTTTTTATTAGGTTTATTTTTTACGTGTAATAATTTAATGGAAAATCTTATCTTTACACAATTACTAATGATAAAAATCTTAGAATTCTTTTATGTTCCTCGTAATTTCGATGGGCTATATGTCTCGGCATCATGTTTGAAGCATAACGTCACAACATAATTTAACGACAAGCAAAACAACTAAGATATTTGAAACATTATGATCCTTCCCGGGGTCAAAGTCAACTGAATAACGTAACCGCTTTAATGCGGGAAGCCAAGAGTTTGAAAACAATAACTTAAAAAGTTGAGAGATGCATCTTTGAATTGGAAATAGTTTATGAATGATGTAAATAAGCAAAATAAACTCTTAATCCTCCTAAGGTTCCCCTCTCCATGCACTTCTCTCCCAAAGTCTTATTCTTCACCTGCATCCAAGAAAAGGAGGCATGAGTTACTCAGTTGAGCGATCCCGCCTGCCCACACAATATTTCACCACATTCAAGCTTGTCAACACATAACAATCAATTCCCTAACTAGATGCAATGACATGTCAAACACCTTCCCATGCCCTAACTATGACATGAAACTCAAGCATATGCAACAAGAACCTGGCGCATCTCTCCCCGCTAATAGAACATCCTATCCTGGGCTGTTGGCCATCTATATTATCCCGGTTCGTCAACCATTTTCAAGTCGCTGAGTGTGGTACCCCTCGTTAGCATACTCCGGACTGCCACATGTACAACATGTAACCATGGGCAAATCCACGTTATAAGAAGGTGGGGCAGCTGCACCACCCAAAATATAAATACCTTTGATTTTTACACTAGACAAGATATTTAACAGTGGCAAATGGTTATAATGCACCTCCTTCTTTAATGTGATTAAGGGTTCGATGCCTCTTCTATGCTATTTTGCACCTGTTACATTAATTTTCTCCTGGGTCCGCCACTGTAACGTCCTTGAACTTTGGTGCTACAGTTCTACACTCAAGCTAACAGTCATACATGCATACTCATCTCTAGCTCTGGATCTCCTTAACCCCAAATGGGATCTAGGGTTTCCTTAAACTTCTGTGATTAATTCATTCCTTACTTTCAAGAACCATTCCTTTCTTTCAAGAACCATTCCTTTACCAATGCAAGTCTAGCAACCTAACATCAAATGAATGGACTCCTAGCATCCTAGCATCTTGAGAAGAAGATCTAACAATCTAGTATCTTGTAAAGCACATAGATTTAATGACCTAGCATCACATCTTCACCATTTACAGATCACAGACTTATGCACATCAATTAATCATTACCAAGACAGAACCCATCAACAACTCATGAAACAATGATATCTAAACCAGATCTACATCCTCTCCTCATTACTTCTAGAAGTGGATCAAGCGCTACGCGAAGAGGAGCCTAGATGAGATGAAAGATACGCAGATCACGCTCTCACCTTTGAGGTAACGGGATGGACGGCTAGGGTTTCTGACGGATCTCCTCACTTCCTAGCTCTTCTCTCCCTCCTCTCTTCTCTCGGTTCTTCTCCTTGCTTCGGCTTCAGCTCGCGTGGGACGTCCTTGGCGGCGACCGGTAGCGACGGCGCGGCGGCGGCAGCGTGAAGCTCCTTGCGTGTCTCTGTCTCTCTTTCTGAAAGTGGCTGCAAATTTCCCCCTTCCCTTTCCTTTAAATAGGTGGCATTATCACTTAGAATTAGGGGTGATTGGACGGAACTGCAGTTCTTTTTACAAACTGAAGATTTTACTCTACACATTCTAGTAACTAGATATTTTGGAGATAAAATGTGGTTCTTTTTATTAATCAATTTTTAATTTTTAATTTTTTTTTATATTTTAATTTATTTTTATATTTTAATTTTTTTTTATATTGATGTTCTATGGAAAAAATATATGTAAAACACGAGGGTATTCACACAAAATGAGAATAAAATAGAATAACATTGACAGAATGAGAAGTATAAAATATCACACTCTTCATTAGCCCAATTTTAACCGAGAGTGAGATGATTTTACAAGAGGTGTCAAAATGGATCAAATTTACGATCCGATTCTTTTTAGGTTAATTGAATTGAAAAAGCAAAAATATATTAAATTTAAAAATATGTATAAGAACTACATTTATGCATTTCAGATATCAGAGAGTTAAGAACTACATTTATGCATTGACGTTATTAGGATATTTATAACATCACACATCACTTGAATTAAATCACCACTACATGATAATCAATGTTGTGGATAGGAATAATCGATTATTGTAAATTAAAATTGCTAAAAATATTACTGGAATGTTTGTAGTCATAATAGTATTCCAATTAAACTATATATGTTTGCGTTATACGTAGGGCTGTTGCAATGGATAAAAAATCCCAGCCTGATCCGAGTCTATTTTGAATCTGATTTAAAAAAAAAAAGAAACCCGAAATCCAAAGAGTGTAACGCATAAAAAATCCATGGTTTCAGGTTAACATGTAGGTACCCGAATTAGTTATTTATTTTTGTGTTTGTTGATTTAATTTGTTTTTAAAATATGTACATAAACAAAAATTTATAAAATTTGAACATTAAATTTGTTAACCATGTAAAAACATAAATAAATTTATATTTATTTTTTGAATTACTTTTACAAATATTAATATAATTATTTTCAAAAATATTGATATTATTATTTGACGTGTAAAAACATAAATAAAAGTATATTTATTTTTGAATTATTTTATAAATAATGATATAATTGTTTTTAGAAATATTGATATAATTATATATATATATATATATTGATATAACTATTTTCAGAAATATTGATATAATGTTTAATAAACTTTATAAATGTATTAGGCATAACATTAGTTGATATTGTCTTACGGGTTTAGCAGAAAATGTCATAAAACGATTTTCTCGCCAAAATTATAATTTTACGGGTTTGGTGAAAAAACTCAATTCCAAAATTTTATGGTTTTAGCACAAAAACGTAATTCCATAATTTTTGCTGGAAAATATTATTTCACGATTTTCTTGGCAAAATTGTGATTTTACGGGTTTGGCAAAAAAAGTAATTCAAAAGTTTTATGGTTTTGACACAAAAACATAATTCCGCGATTTTACTATTTTGGTGGAAAAATTGTATCATGATTTTCTGCCAAAATTATGATTTTATGGTTTTGGCGGAACAACTCAATTCTGAAATTTTATTGTTTTGGCACAAAAACATAATTCTGCAATTTTTTGTTTTCGAGGAAAAACACTGTTTTACGATTTTCCGCAAAAAAATCTCGATTTCATGATTTTGGCAAAAAAACAAAATCTAAAATTTAACGGTTTTGGTAGAAAAATGACATTTTACAATTTTTGGTCAAATTTGTGGTTTCGTGGTTTATGGCGGAAAACACAGTTATGAAATTTTGCGGTAAAATCATATAGTATATTTAAAACTAAAATAATATTTTTTCGCCAAAACTACAAGATCACATAATATTATTTTTCGCCATGTAAAATAATATTGTGTTAGCATATATGAAATTTAAAAAAAAAAACAAAACAAAAGATCAGTGGGTAATCCAAAACCTAGTAAGGTAAATATATATTAAACCCTACAGGTACCCACCTGTTTTAAGTCCACTTTATTTTTTTCAGTGAGTAGGATAACCCATTATTGTACCTAACTTTTGGGTACCCGGTTTTAACTTTTAACCCATTTCTAACATCTCTAGTTATATGTGAATATAAATTTTGATTAAATGGTTAGACACCAAATAACAGAATATAGAGTTAATGTGAATTTAGTTTATAAAAGTCTCGGAAACATTAAATGGTTTATTACAAGTCTCTGAAATTTAATATCACTAGATGGGCTATATATGGGCTTTAGATTTTAAAGCATTAAGGCCCATATAAGCTCTTTGTATTTATGGGAGTTCAGGTTTTAAATGCGGGATGCCTTTTTTTGTTACAATGGCAACGGCTAGAAGAATTGCGAGGGAAATCGGAGACGCCGTAATCAAGGCATCTAAGAACCCTAACCGGAGATGGTATGGACCTCACATGGCTGCAGCAGTTCGAGCAATCTCCGAACGTATTCCGCATGTCGATTTCGTAGTTGAAATCAGAGACGCTCGTGTTCGTTTTTCTTGTCTTCCAGGTGTTCGATTAAATACCTCAGAGAACCAAGCTAAGTTATTTTTTTTTAACTCTTTTTTGTGTGTGTGTGTGTGTAGATTCCATTGTCTTCTGAGTATGAGTTGTTGAGAAAGTTTCCGCATTTTCCGTTAAAACGTATTGTTGTGTTGAACAAAATGGAGCTTGCGGATCCTTTGGAGTTGAAGAATTGGATGGATTACTTTGAAGAAAGAAACTATCTTTCGTATGCAGTAAATTCACATAACAAAGATTGTGTTAAGAAAGTAACGTTTTTATCCGATTTCAGCTTCTGTTCTTTCTTCTTTATGGCTACAGAAATTTAAAGAAGATTTTTTTTTTGTTGCTTTTTTCAGTTTCTCAACTTCTTGCAGAGTCAAGTTAGGGAATTACACAAATCTGGTCATTCTAGTCATACCACAACTATGATGCTTCTTGGGATTCCTAATGTAGGAAAGTCCGCTCTCGCCAATTCTCTTCATCAAATCGGGAGGATTAGTGCTGCAGGTATATATATATCCTAATCTCTCAAAGGATCGTTGCTTCTCTGCTCAAATTTCAGTTCTTTATGATCAATTTAACAGAGAAAGGTAAGCTTAAGCATACAACAGTTAGTTCCCAGCCTGGAGATACTAAAGACATTATGAGCTTGAAGGTTTGTTCCGTTCTTTTGTCACAAGACTTGAGATTGTATGTCACTGTTCGTACATTTCTCATGCGCTCCAACAATTCGGTTTCTCTTTATGGCACTGCTACTAGTTTTAGTATGGTTAAGAGAATTTATTTGTTTTCAGATCGGTAGCCATCCGAACGTCTATGTACTTGACACGCCTGGAGTTTTTCCTCCTAATCTTCTTGATGCTGAGATCTGCTCAAAATTGGCATTAACAGGTTTGATTAGCACTAAAAAGTAAACACAAACGGATTGATTACATATATCCCTTAAGGCTTTAACAGGTTTTGTCGTGTTTTCGTTACCTAATGTAGGAGCTATCCCAGATGATATAGTGGGGGAGATGGACCTAGCACGGTTCTTTCTGACTATACTAAACTCGAGCAATGAATACAAGAAATGGGCAAAACTGTGCAAATCTCAGGATTTAACTGAAAGTTTATCTAATGAAAGCTCTGAGTCTGATGCCAAACGTAAGAGACAGTATGCAACAGATCATACACAGGTACCAGAACAAGACAATAGCATTATCTACTAATTAGTTATCATTCACTATTTGTATTCATTTTGTTTTTTCTTCATTTGCAGGATTTTATAGTTTACGACGTTCGAAGAGTTCTATACGAGACAATTAGAGCATTTGACGGAAACTTAGAAGATGAAATCAGCATTGGAAATCTTATAGAGACGCAATTCGCTGCCTTAAGAACGGTTCTTAGGATTTCAGAAGAAGCAAGTGAGTTTGCTGATCTCAGAGTTGCTTCTAAGGTATTGAATCTATATAGAACTGGTAGACTTGGACATTATACTTTGGAACATGTCTCTGCTGTAGCCAAATCTTAACACAAAGCTTTGATAAGATTATGTGATTGTGATGATATGTATATCTGCTTTGGCCGGTTAGTTTCAACAATTCAAAAATGCTCTGTTTGGTGTCTGTTAATTAAAGATGGTCCTCTTTTCATAAAAACAATGACATAAAATAATATTTCTATAAGACTATATTAACAAATTAATGGGCTACTTATCACTTTATGGAGATTGGAGAATGAGCTTCACGAACCAAGAGCTATAAATCAAGGAATTATAGAACTTTAGTTTGAGAATATTGTTTATCAAAAGAAAAAGAAAAAGAATATTTACCTATCCGGAACTGAGAAAAAATCCTTACTATACTACTAATATAGTTTCTAATCAAAATTTTCTGATTAGTTTATATCTACAATGTTAAAACTTAGCTTTGTGTTGAAATCTGTTTTTCTCTATAATCAATTTCTTAGCTTTAAGTGATATGTATCGACTGTCACAGATAAAGAAAAAGAAGTCAAGTTCGAGTTCGATATATAGTTTTAGATGGACCTCACATATTTAACTTATTTTCCATAAAAATATCCTTCTCAACCTTTTTTTTTTCCCATAGTTTTTTTTTTGTTATCTCAACTCTTTTTTTTTTAATTAATTCAATGTCTTTTAAAAATCAGGTTTTTCATTGTAATTGCTCAGCTCATTTTTCTTCTCCAAGATTTTTTTTTTAGTTTAGGAGCATTGTTTACGAAATAACTTTAATTTAAATCACAACAGTTTGGTTAAGTGAGTCCTTTAATTATCAAAGAAAAAAAACAGTTTGGTTAAGTTCAGAGCCGTGCTTCATGTGGTGGGAGAAAGGCAATGGCCTAAGGCCACAAAATTTTGAAAATTTAATAGGCTACATTTTTTTAATAAGGCTTATTATGGGTTTCATTAGTTTGATAATTATGGTTGAGTTATTTATGTGTTAAAGCCCATATTTTTATAATTGTTATTATTATTATTTTTATTTGTATAGAAATTTCTTCATATTTAACATTTTTGGTTTAATATATAATAAAATAAAAGGATAATTAGAAAAGGAAACAAAAATCTAAACGAGAATAAAGAAAAATTGTGCTTTAGAATTTTTCTGTTTTTGGTTTTAATTAACATTATGTTTTTGAGACAGTGTTATTATTACTTTAGTTTTTTTTCATATGAAAATGTTACATTTTCTAAGCTCGCCTTGAGCCTCCGTATGCCTGAGCACGGCACTGGTTAAGTTGCATTCTATTTTATCAATCTTCAATTCCTCATTAAAAAAAATTTAACTAGTAGGGAAAAATCATAGCCATTCGAAATTACGAGGAACATAAAGAGAATTTTAAGATTTTTATCATTAGTAATTGTGTAAAGATAAGATTTTCCATTAAATTAGTACACGTAAAAAATAAAACCTAATAAAAAAAGGATTGCAAAAGGGTGGTGAATCAAAGTTCAAAAAGAAAAGAAAAATAATATACACAGCCAAAAAAATGAGATCTTAGATTCATCTAGAAAAAGGAAATAAACAAAACAAAATCATAAAAAGACAAGGAATAGGATTAGGGATCGACAAGCATTATATAAGCATTGAGAGGGTTATCTCTTATTTTTCACAAACACATCATCAACACAACGTCAAATACTCTCTCTCTATATCTCTCTTATCATGGCCACAAAGAAGATCTTCTTTGGCTTGGTGGTTGTGGTGATGACCTTGACGGTTCTCTTGGGTTGTTGCTCGGCGAAAACCTACAAAGTGGGAGATTACCATGGATGGACGGCCAACTACGGCATGTATTACTCTTGGGCTGAGGGTAAAGAGTTTCACGTCGGAGATTCACTCGTCTTCAACTACGATCCCAACGTCAACGACGTGACTCAAGTTTCCGGTGGCTTGAAGTACCGGTTCTGTGACTCTTCTTCTCCTAAAGCTGTTTACAAGACAGGACAAGATGTCGTAAACCTCACGGAACCAGGATACCACTTCTTCATCACCTCAAATCATAGTCTATGCACATCAGGACAGAAACTCTTCGTTCTTGTCGTTCAAGAACCACCGAGCAAGTCACGTCCAAGTCCTCCACCACCACCGAGAAAACCACGTCCGACTCCTCCACCACCACCAAGCAGGTCACGTCCGATTCCTCCACCACCACCAAGCAAGTCACGTCCCATTCCTCCACCACCACCGAGCAAGTCACGTCCCATTCCTTCACCACCACCGAGCAATAATATCGTTCCGTTTGGAAAGGTCTACAAGGTCGGTGACTCGAGAGGATGGAGCGTTTATAACAGTTACTACTATTACAGGTGGAGTGAGGCGAAAGAGTTTTATGTTGGAGATAATCTATTTTTCCAATACAACAAAGACCTCAACGACGTTATAGAAATCAGCGATGAGCTTGAGTTCAAATCCTGCGAACCCACTTCTCGTGTAGCCGAGTACAAGACGGGACATGATCTTATTAAGCTGACCAAACCAGGAGTACATTATTTTATAAGCTTAAAGACTGGTCTTTGTCAGGCTGGCCTTAAGCTTCGAGTCACGGTCCGACCATTACCTCAAGCCGTTACTTCTCCGAATGTTCCAACGAAGAGTTTGTCTCCTATTGAACGTCTCAACAGGTGGTTACGCTCTTTCAGGCCTCCTCCTCATCACTAACCACTTTCACATCAACCCTCATCGTCGAGATTAGTTTAATTAAGAGCTTTTTTTATTAGTCCTTTACATTGTTTCTTTTAGACTTCTGTCTCTCTCTAGTTGTTATGTTCAATTGCTTTAAGGTTTTTTAGAATTAATTCAATAAAGATGAAAATTTACTTCAATGTTTCTGTTTACTTTGATCATGAGAATGCCCTAAATCATGGACTTGTTCCATAAGACATCTTCCATGTTTAGATTCTGAGCAGCAACGAAAAGCCTTGTACAGCCTTGGCTGCTCTATTATTATTATCGATTCAATATACTCAAGTGTTTATCACAAAGGATGTTGGTGAAGGTCCTAATAATTATTTTGTTTCTATTCATCACAATTATCGTTTAATTTGAGATAAATTTACTTTTCCTAAACTTAAACATTATTAATTAAATTTGTGAAATTATATATTCTGTTTAAAACTTTTAACTTTTACTATGACTTTTGAACAGATCGTAAACTTAAACTATTTTCCAAATAAGAAACTCCATTTTTCTAGAGAATAAATAAACCTATAGAGTGCAACATAAATATTGTCATGTAGAGTGCAACATAAACTTGATGTGACGCCAAAAAAAAAAAATGATGCCAGAAAACATTTCTTAAGTAGAATTTAAAATCATGTAGAGTGCAACATCAATATTGTCATTTGAAAATGAGCTAAAATCTATATTAATAGGTTTTGCCTAAGCGTAATACATTGATTAAAAAAAAATGGGGCCACAATTTATATTTATATTATAGACCCTTAGAGCATCATTACCGCAAATTTTTTAAGAGGTCTCTCATAATTAAATATTGTTTAATTAAATAAAAAGCATGTTTATGTTTAAGAACCGTTTCTTAATTAAGAAACTTAAGAAACGGATTTTAAGTTCCACGTGTCATTATAATGTCATTCTTCTTCTTCGTTCTTTCCCTTCTCGATGAATCTCTGCGCCAAGCTCGACATTGAATCCTTCTCCGTCGCACCAAACGCCTCAATCACCGCGTCGGATTTCCAATCGCCACGTTCTCATCGTCGGGAATTATTGCCACGACGTTCTCATCAATCATAGTAGAAATCCTCGGCGGCGCCGCCTCTTTCATCTCTAATGTCTTTAGATTCTTCCTCTGTCTCATGCGAATTAGTCTCCAAAGTCACTCAGGACTTCAGATACGAAGTTGCCGATTCTCTGATCGTGGTCCTGATATTCCCAATTCAAGATTCGATTCAAGAATTGGATTCTTGAAAGCTTCATCAGACGAAGCTTTTTTCATGGATGTTGATATAATGAAGCAATTGTGTTGTGTGGTGGTGACTAATGGTGAAAAAGGTTGTAGAATTTATCATAAGGATGATGAAACGACGACTCCTCCGTTCTTGGCGAAGCAAGTGGATCCTACCGGCGCTGGAGAAAGTTTCCAAGGATGATGAAACACTTGATGATGCTTCAGGTTTGATTCCAATTTCGTTTTAGTTATTGAATTGCATGTTGTGAGCCTGTGAAATTGTTAATTTTCTTAAACCGGAGAACCCCAAAACCAGACTCAATTACGCTAGTACAAGTCTCTTTTGATTTTTCATTTTTTGGGTTCATTTCAATTCACCGCCTTTATTGTTGTTTCTCTGATTTTGGGTGTTACCAAGTTTCAATCTTGATATTAGGTTATTGGTTCTTGAATTTTGGTCTGCGTTTTGTTATTGAATTATTGAGTTATTGAATTTTTATTGATTTATTGATTCTTTAATTTTGATCTCGTGCTATGTTTTGTTCCTATTCTTCTCTTCGATATCCATAGCTCGAGGAGATATTGATACTAGACTTGGTAAAAACTGAGACTTTGGGAATGTTTATGTGTGTTCATTAGTGATGAATCTGGTTTTTGGCTCATTGATGATTACTTAGTTGTAGAGGTAACGATTCTGTGGATGTTTCTTGTCTTATGAGACAAATTCAGGATACTAGCTAAAACCATAGGTTCTCTTATAGTATCTAGTTCTAGATGTTCAAAGTGCTATCTATTTTGTTCAATAATGATGAATCTGGTTTTTAGTTCATTGATGATTGCTATCTAGTTTTAGAGTCCATAATTCTGTGTATTTTTCTTGTATTATGAGACAATTTCAGGGACTGAATGCAGGTTAGTGTTATTAAATGCAGGGCTGTTCATTAAGTGATATCGGAGGACTTGGCTTTTGAAATGCACACTCAGGTTGGTCCTCATTATCATTGTTAGTTTATCTGAATTTTTATTCTTTAGTTGCAGTTTTGAATGCTCTTACTTAGATAGGTTTAAGTCTTGTCGATGTGGTTAGATAGGTTTTCAATGCTCTTAGTTAGGTTTATGTCTTCTCGATGTGGTTAGCTAGGTGTTTAATGCATTAATTTTCTTTGATCTTCTTTACAGAAGATCTGTTTCTTTGATCTTCTTTACAGAAGATCTGTTTCTTTGATCTTCTTTAAATAGCCGATGCTTCTTCTCCTTCCTTTCATGTTCAAAACAAATCCTTTCTTTCTTATTTTTTTAATGGATATGTCCTTTACATATTCATAATCCCAGCCCTCAAAATTTGTTGACTTGTTGAATAGCCAACAAGAAACTCCCATTGATGATTCTTTCAGTTCATTCGAGCAAGTCACTTCTCAGTCTACACCTCAAGAGCAAAGAGAAAGAAGGCCTTGGACCCCCAGCGATGATGTGTTGCTCATTAGTTCTGGGCTCAACACCAGCAAAGACCATGTAGTTGGCAACGAGCAAAAAGGTGGAGCATTCTAGAAGAGGATAGCAGCCTACTATGCAGCAAATCCAAACGCTGCATCACGTGAACACCATGAAGGTAGCCAGTGTAAGCAAAGGTGGCACAAGATCAATGGTGTGCAAGTTCTGAGGTGCATATGAGTCTGCAACAAAAGAGAAGCCCAGTGGCCAGAACGAGAACGATGTGTTTAAGCTTGCTCACCAAATCTTCTTCAATAATCACAAAAAGAAGTTTACTCTTGAACACACATGGAAGGAGTTGAGGAATGGCCAGAAATGGTGTGAGCTTTCACAAACAAAGACTGATGCATCTTCTAAAAGGATAAGGAGTGAGGAAAGTTCACAACTACCGGGCTCGCGTGCAGAGGAGATGAAGAATGGCGAAGATGATCTATTCATTGATCATGAAGAGACAACCAAGTCAAGAAAAAAAAGAGTTTTTATCGAAAGACATCGCGAAGAAGGACACATACGTTTATAGAACGACTACTTCAGTGACACTCCAACATTTTCTGCCAATTTATTCTAACGTTTTAGAATGAACAAATCATTGTTGTTGCATATTGTTGATCGTCTCTCCAATGAAGTTCGATACTTTTGACAGAAGAAATATGCTCTAGGAAGGCCTAATCTCTCTGCACTTCAAAAGTGTACTGCAGCAATTCGTATCTTGGCATATGGGACCTCGGCTGATGCGGTGGACGAATATCTCCAGCTTGGTGAAACTACTGCTTGTGCTTGTTTGATAAATTTCATCGACAGTATAATAAACTTGTTCGGAGATTAGTACTTAAGAAGACCCACACCGGAGGATCTTCAACGGCTACTTGATGTTGGAGAGCAACGCGGATTTTCTGGGATAATTGGAAGCATTGATTGTATGCATTGGGAGTGGAAGAATTGTCCCACCGCTTGGAAAAGGCAATATTCACGGGGTTCTGGAAAACGCACAATCGTTTTGGAGGCCCTAGCTTCATATGATCTATGGATATGGCACGCGTTTTTTGGACCTCCATGTACCTTAAACGATATCAATGTTCTCGATCACTCACCCGTTTTTGATGATATAATAAAAGGTCAAGCTCCGCAAGTGAATTTTGGCGATTTGTTTGACTATCTCACAGATGGGATTTATCCAAAATGGGTAACTTTTATCCAATCTATTTCACTTCCACAAGGCCCAAAAGCATCTTTATTTGTTCAACATCAAGAAGCTACCAGAAAAGACGTCGAACGTGCTTTTGGAGTCTTGCAAGCTCGATCTTCCATTGTTAAAAACTCTGCTCTTTTTTGGGATAAATAACAAATAGAAAAAATTATGAGAGCATGCATCATACTCCATAATCTGATAGTAGAAGACAAACAAGATGGATACACTCAATATGATGTTTCAGAATTTCAACATGGAGAAGGAAGCAGAAATGCACATGTGGATCTTACTTTTTCTACAGAAATGCCTACAAACCTCCAAAATATGTTGGGTATTAGAACAAGAATTCGTGGTAGACAACAACATCAACAATTGAAAGCTGATTTGGTTGAGCATATCTGGCAAAAATTTGGACGTAATCAAGATAATAATTGAATGTTGTTTTGTTTTTATTTTTCAAAATCTATGTTTCAAATGTAATATTTTTATGTACCAATTTTAGATTAATAAAATAAATTTTTTTTTTTAAAGAACCCCATTAAGAATTCTACCAATAAAGGAACAAAAACATGAGATTTTTAACACAGTTTCTAAATTTTAAATTTATATTAAAATACTACTTAAAAAACCCATTTGGATTTCTACAATAATGATGCTCTTACATGTAAGGACCGGTCCTCGATAAAGAGGTGGACAAGAACAGCATTATCTGCCAATCATTTATTTATCATTTGCTGTATTTTGTTTCTTTGGTTCTCCATTTTTAGGATTTTATAGTTTACGAAATTCCAAGAGTTCTGTACGAGATAATTTCAGCATTTAACGGAAATTTAAGAGAAAAAATCACCATAGGAAATCTTATAGAGACCCAATTTGCTTCCTCAAAAACGTTTCTTAGGCTTTCAGAAGCAGCAAGTTAGTTTGTTGATCTCAGAGTATTTGCTTCGAAGAGATTAAAATCTATATAGATCTGGTGGACATGGACACTAAACTTTGGAACAGCCAGATCTTAACACAAAGCCTTTATAATACTATGTGATTTTTATGATATATATATATATATATATATATATGCTTAGGCAGCTGGTAAGTTTTCAAAAATCCATATATATGGTGTGAATAACAAAAAAAAAAAAAGTTATTTATAACTATAACAACAAATTAAATTTGGCAACTTATCACTAGGAATCGATGTTTAATTAAGTTGTTTAAGAATTTGCAGATTTGTTATCTAATTAAACTTTTGGCACAAGGAATAAAAAAAACTAAGCGAATCCCATAATAGTGAAAATTACAACAAAAAAAAAAAATCTCACTTTAACTACCGGAGATCAGTCGTAGAACAAGGCGAGATTTTTCCGGCAAACCCATCACCATAACAACAAGAATAATCAGATCCGTGATCTCCCCAAAGACAACCATTATAAGCACTCTTAAAACTCGGACTCCTCAAACTCTCTTCCTCCGCATAACACAGCCGCTTCTTCACCGTCCCAACCGGTCTCCGCCGTGGCGTGCTCTGAGTCCTTGCCTTAGCCTTAGCCGACTCAGTTGCCGACATGTAATTCGGCTGCACCGACGAAGGCGAACATGGTATTCTTGGACTACCTGATCTCACCATAACGGTTCTTGAAGCTCTACAAGACGGTGGAGTCGCTGGATACGATCTTTGATGATGAGTGGTTACAGTCTCAAGAGTCTTGATTGGATCTTTGTTTGTGGAGTTGGTGATTGTGTCGTCCCATTGCTTTGTAGCCATCCATCTATCAAGCCATTTGGTTCTCTCTAGAAACTCTCTGTCGTCGCCGGTTGATTGATTCCGGTAAGACCGACTCCGAAGCTTTTACATATACGGAGTTAATTAGTATCCTTTATCACTATAACTATATTTTTATAAATAAAATTTTGAAATATAAAATTAGTTTAATTAGATGTGCTAAAAGAAAATTAGTCTAAACTTGATATCAATTTTTTTTGTTAAATTAATAAAATATAAACACAAAATTTTAAATTGTGTGACTTAACTCTTAAAAAAATAAGTAAATTATGTCCTAAAACATAATCCCTAAAACCTAAACAAAATGTATCTATCTCAGTATTTCCTTAATTTTGAAAGATGTCAATTTTTATTTTAAAAGAGTATTTTTGCGCAATGATAAAAGAAATTTGACCAAAAAATAGAATTATAAAATAATTATTTTGTCGTATTGCCATTAATTAATTAATTTTTTTCCTTTATTCCTATTTATCTATTTTCTTAAATTTTGTCATTTACCCAATTCTCTTTTTTAAAAAAAATTTCCCAATTAATCCCAAAAGAAATCCAATAATTGATTTTTTAAATACCTGATTAGAGAGAGCAAGTGCTTGAGCTTTCTCCCGTCTAATAGCAATCTCTAATTTCTTCTGCAAAATCAATTCTGTTTCCTCAGAGTTAAATTCATTGGCACATCTACTCATGTCCCTCGACTGCAAAAGAATAAGATAATTTATTGTGTCAGCATCACAAGAAAACAATTAAAAGATATGGTTTTTTATTTTTTCAATCACTAACCAAAGATCTACGGCTACGAATGTCTTGAAGATATGTTTTGGTGCCCCAAAAACCGTTAGATTGAGCGAACATTGAGTTACGTCTTGCTTCCATATTACAATAACTCGATGGTGATGATAAGACTCTTGAACGTTGGTTATGATTAAGGACTTGATCTTGAACTCGAACCAAAGCCTTGATGCATCTTAAAGTGAGTTTTGCTTGGTTTCGTACATTGTTACCTCTCACTAATGCTTGTAGCTTCACTATCCCTTTCAACGCCCGTAATGCCCTCCTTGCCTTTTTCAAATAAATGTAAATATTAGACAAAATTTTAACAAAACAAATTTCCAAAAATTCCATTCAAACTTATTTAGGAAAATAACACACCAATTTTTTAACTTAAAAAATCTAATCTCACATGACTTTTAAAATTTTTTGACCAAAATTCCACTAAAAATTTAGACCTCGTTGTAGAAAATTTTGGAACTCATTTAATAACACAGATTTTTAACAAAAACAAATTCCAACAACATTTTCTTATAGAATTGCCAAAACAATTAAATTATTCATTTTTTTTGTTTTTGTTTTACTTACGAGGTAGCCTCGGAAAGCTGTCTGAATAATAATGGCAGCCCAATGACGTCTAACAAAACCCGGAGCTGCCTTTAGTTTAACAATCTCTACTTCAGCTTCATCCACGGCGGAGATAGCCAACGCCGGTTTATCTTCATCCTCTGTCTCCACCGTGGGAATCGTACGGACATTGTCGGTTACAGAGTCTATAGTTTCAAGTTTGGTCTTTCGAAAAACCCATCCTTTCTTTTCTTTTTTCTGCAATTAGCTCAAAATATGAAAACTTTTAAGAGTTTTAAAAAATCTATTTAGAAAACAAGATTAAGTAGTAGTTGAAATTAAGACCTTATAATCAGTTTCTTTGTGGTGAGTCTTTTTGTCGGAGTCTTTTGACGGTGACCAGAGAATCTTCTTCACGGCCGTGAACCATGACGTTCCGTTCTTCTTAGCCATCTTAAGTTAACGTTTTACTAGAAGATTCAACGAACCAGAGAGAAATAAAGAACGTATTCAGCTAAAGTGAAGTTGATGCTCATGTGACTACACCACGAGACTCAGAAAGATAACATGAATGTGAGTAAATATATATACACACACGACAAAACCAATAAATAAATAAAAACAATAAGAAACCCATAGATAAATGAGTTAATTCAGAAGTATATGACAAGAATAATAAAAAAATTTTAAATGATAAAAACATACTGCCAAAAATTTAGATTTGTTAAATTTATTTCATGTTATCTTTTCTTTGTAGATAGATATACCAATAGTTAACATGTTAAGCGACAATATAGAGTCTGAAGATCTGATATATCATACTTTGTATCATTGTATGAGATAAATATAAGTATGTTTTATAAATTGGATAATCACCTAAAACAATAACATGTTACGTATATAAAACCACATCTCCTAAAATATCTATATCACATGGATAAAAAAATTTGGACGACGTGTTTTTGCTATAGATTTTATCTGCGTGATAAAATATTTAATCTTTTAAAAATTTAAATTTTTTTTATTTTCATGGTGAATAAATACTGCAAAATGAATATAATTATGAAATTATTATAACTAGGGATCGGATATCATACTAAGGGTTTATCTATCTCTTGCTTGATTTTTTATACACTTAAAACAGTTTCACTTTCTCCACTAAACAAAAAGTAGAAAGTGTAACAGCTGTTGATGAATCAATAATGCTTATGATGAAACAAAAATAACTAAATTAAGAATAGACTAAAATATTTGTGATGATTATATAACAAACGGGGGCATCAGAAATGTTGCAGCTTTTTGTTATTTTGAAATATTAATAGGCAAGTGCACTTGCACAGATGTTACATGGGATTATTAAATATAGTAACTAATATATATACTGAATGAAGATTTGACGGACCAAGATGACATTGTAAATATTTTCAAGAAGGAGAGAGCCACAGACTTTAATGCCTCGTTGCACCAAGAATCCAAAGTTCCCAAATGATTTTATTGTTTTTTTTTTCTTTCATTCTTTTGTAACTTGCAATTTAGCTCTCTTTGATTGTCGTCACGTGTTAAACAATATAGATTCCACTAACTACATTTCTTCGTAAATTGCAAAATGCAAAGAAAATAGTAGAGAAAATTTGTGTGATATATACAATTTGGGTGGCTAGAGAATGTAGTCTTCAAGAACTGTTGGATAAGAAATAGTCAGAAGTTATATCTTTTAACAAAAAAAAAAAAAAATAGTCAGAAGTATTTTATTGGAAAATCTCTTTTTTATTACAATTAGGGTAAACCACACTGACAAATTTGATGATAGTAACGAATATGAATGTCTTATGGGAAAATTATTGATTTTCAAACTATGATAATGTAAATAATAATTTAATAATTCTC
The DNA here is from genome assembly GCA_028015245.1 of Cardamine occulta. Lineage (NCBI taxonomy): Eukaryota > Viridiplantae > Streptophyta > Magnoliopsida > Brassicales > Brassicaceae > Cardamine > Cardamine occulta. The sequence continues at coordinate 3,682,976 of CM051393.1, forward strand.
TAAGATATTCTCACTATGAAAAAATTAGGGAAAAACCTCAAGTGCCCAATTAAAAACTCACCGGGCACGGACATAATCGAAAACTGATTTCTGAATTAAAACTGTGGAAATATAAGATCCTAATGCAGCATAAATGATAGATACGAGTACGACGATAATAAAAACGAGGCGTGCAAATGAAGGACGACAAGACCTCGAAGACTACAAAATAATGGTTTTAGCCAAAATACAACTTTGAAACTGAGATTCTTAAATATATTTTAACTTTTATATAGACAGCATCGAGAAAAGGTCTCATGAGTGAGTTTTGCTTGGACTAGTCAAAATCTCCATGTCTAAAAATTATTGGGAGCGAACGTTTAGGTTTAAGCACATTGGTAGTGGCTTTGATAAAGCTCGTAAGAATTGAATATTTAATTTACCGATAAGATTCGAATTCTTTTGTATGTAACTATGTATCATGAACCTCCTTTTTATGCTTTTACGTACATTGATAGTTGATTTATTTTCTTTCAAAATGTACATCTCAAAATTCTCATTTAACGGTAACAAAAATTGGAAAACCTAACAATTATCTAAAACCATGCAGTACATGTAAAGATATATGAGTAGTCCATATAGATTATAACAATCAATTTAAAGTTTATTCTCCTAAAGAGAGGAATATTTTTGTCGCTATTATTAGGAGGAATTAGTAGGTGGGATTTAGATCTAGCATTAGTAATGTAAATTAGAGAATAGAGACTAGAGTGCAAGATGAGAGACCATGCCCATGTGAGTTAGTTGTCTATAAATTTCATAAAGTGAACAATAAATCTAAAATAATTGAGTTTTGTTTTAAAGGTCATAAAATAACCGATTTTATTTAAAATTAGCTATTGATATTAATTGTTCGATTATTACTGACATTTGTTTAATTAGTACGATTAGGGTACACCTATAACCTCAGGACAATAAAGTCATTAACACTGACCACATAATGGGACCTGGATAAGGCCTGAGCCAACAGGGGCATTGTCCTGCACTCTGCGCCTATCAATAATTGATTAATATTGTTGTTGTTTCCTCCATAACTATTCTTTTCCAAAAATAATTTGCTTTATAATTTAAGACACTGTGTTATTGGTTTGTATACTAGTAATGGGCCATAAATGGCTCATTGGGTCATTGGGCTAGGTTTTGCTTGCCTCACTATCTCACTAGGTTGTGAAGAAATAAAAAATGGTTAATAGGGGTTGATTCAAAAATTAAAAAAATAAAATCTACATCAAATATCGAAACTCAGAAGAGAAGACAGTTCTGTCTAATCAAAAGATAAAACCTAAAAACATACAGTGTCTAATCAATGCTTGTTGGGCCATAACATTCAGAAATTTGGTCGTTTCCATAGTGCGTGAATTTAAGGAGACATAAGTTGGATTCTACGGAGTTAAACAACCAAATGAATTTAAACAAATCAGAGAAGGGTTAAACAAATCAATAATTCAAATCTGAAATTAGCTCAACGTAAGATAACTGTTTCAGCTCATTAGAGAGTTAGAAATGTAAAATGTAAATGGACAGATTTAATACGTTACTTACATTTGGGCCGTAATAAACATCCAAAATGTTAGTAAGGTGTGAAAGTTTGTCTTCGAGTTTCAGTTTTGGAAAAAGGAATGACATTAGAAAACTCTAAAGCAATCAGAGTGTTTGATTGGAAAGTTAACACAAAGCCCAAACCAAAGTTGAAGCCCATCTCATCAAGTCAAAGGAAGCTTGCTGGCGCCACTTGTTTGTTTCCGTAAAAGAGAAGCTCTACAACTGTACCTGCAAGTATGTTTAGACAAAAAAAGAAAAAGCAGGGGACAAGAGACAGAGAGTAGATGAGATGAAAGAGTGTGTTTGGACATGTGTTTAAGTGTGTATGAGTTATGTTTTATAAGCTCAAGTTAGAGCGGACTATAAAGGTTGATTCTAGTGGATTCCGGGACACAAGCTTTCCGGCATGAGTAGGGTTTCACTCTGAGACCTGAACACATAAAAATATCATCTTGCACATTTATTTTCTCTGCAACTATTTATCTGTTTCATACTCTGCTTCAAAGTCTTTCACACATAAAGTTAAAATCAAACTATGAGTGTTATGGAGAGAAAGAAAGTAGTTTTTGGTGATGAAACTCGCGATCTCATCATCCCAAAACTTAACATAAGGTACTAAGGTGCATAAAGGATGATCTTTGTGTGAACTGCGTAATTAGGTAAGGCCAACGTATGTTATTGATCACCATAGAAGTATCTAAAATGAAATACAAACTTCAAAAATAATTGTGATGAATCCAGATTTTGGAACGCCTTAGGTTCTTTTTTTTTGGTTTCCTTGTAAAATACCAGTGCTGTTCAAGTAAAATTTTTGTTTGTTTCCTTGTAAATACCAATGTTGGATCTTGTTCGTTCGAGTTGTTGTTGTTTTGTTTTAGATTTTTGGTTTTTCCGTTTTTTTTTTCTTGTTAATCTTTGTAATTGTGTCAAAAACTTAAAATAGTATAAATACTTAACATGTTTACCTAAAAAAAGGGAAAAAGATCTATTATGGTTTGATATAGTGTCGGTCTGGTTTGTATTTGAGTGTTAATTATATATATCTTCAATTTTGAGATTAGTTTACGTTTTTATACCCATTATTATTTTTTCAACTAAACTCAAATTTGGATTTGATTTTTATTTTTAATATAAAAATAATGAATCGATTTAAACCATTATATTATATGATTTAGTTTTTTGTTAGATAAGTTTGGTTTGCTTCAAATCTTATAGTATTAGTTGATCTCGATTAAACATATATACACCCTTACTTAAAAGTGTTACTTTGTATAAGTTTCAAAAGTGTCAGCAAATGGAGAAAACACAACCACTGGTTCTTGGACATGGAAGAAGCAACTAAAGTTTCATCCAACCATCAAGGGAATTTATTTGGATGAAGGTTTGAACTCTATCTTATTTTGGACTATCTTAATAGACATGATTAGAGACTTTGGTATATGGCAGCTAGGTTTGGGGCGGTATGCTAAAGTTATGATGTTGTTGTGAAGGGAGAATGGTCATTCCGTTCTTGCAAGATACCTGATCTTTTATGAGTGATTTCTCAAATAAGGACATCAACGTTCCCCACTTGGCACTTGGTGGGATCATGTCCTTTGGTGTCACTCGTTTTTATATATTGTGTATTGAGAACATTTCTTGGCTTCAAAAACATGGGATCATGTGCGTTTTCAGCAATTTAAGAAAGATTGGAGTTAGATTGTTTGATTCTCGCAATGGGTACAACGTTGAAAATCAGGTTATCTATAGGGACATGTACTCGAATTTGAGGTTATATGTAGACTTGTTGTTTGTGTGGCAAACCAGATGAGACGCGGAATACTTATTCTTTATGTAGCTTTACTATTTGGTGTCCCACCCGACCCAGATTGGACAGAGACCTTGCATTGGTTCACTAATCTCAAAATTGAAGATATTTATAATTACACTCGAATACAAACCAAACCGACACTATATCAAATCATTTGTAATAGATTTTTTTCCTTTTTTTTTTCCTTTCCTCGTTTGCAAATAACCATTTTTTTGTTAAGTAGTAAATCTGATATATTTTTTTATAAGGAAGACTTCATGACATTTTGTGAGATACATTGATTTAGTCATCAAGGCTTCAACCACAGTAGCAGAAGTTTTAGCTACCTACCGTCGTAGGTGTCATAGAGTGGAGACTCTAAATCTTACTGAATAAGAGTTGGAAAAGGCTAGAACTAGTAGTCGTAGCAACATTATAGACGTATCTCTACGGTGTTGCAAGGAAGGCAAATTTATGTCAAATTTTTTCTCAAATGATATATGGAATCAAGTGTAAAATGTAGTTTAACCCAAAAAAATGGTACAAGGGAGTGTGGTTTACTCATGCAACACCCAAGTATCCGTTTATTGTTTGGTTGGTTGTGCATAATCGACTTACAACAGGAGATAAAATGATGGTTTGGAATGCAGGTATAGATGTAAAATATGTGTGTTTGTCAGGCTCCAATAAAAACGCACGCAGGATCACATTTTTTTCTCTTGTAGTTATTCTTCACAAGTATGGAATCAACTTACTAGAATAATACTTGATCAGAAATACACATGAAGGTTTAGTGACATTCTCTCTGCTTTGTCCGATTCAACCCTTAGCTGCACGCCGCGTTTCGTGTTGAGGTATGTATTCCAAATCTCCATATATCATATGAAGATAAAGAAAAAAAAAGACATGGTGAAATTCCAATTCAACCAAACTCCTTAATTAAGAGTTTTTGATCGCATTTGTTTTCAATTGCTTATCCTTGCTTAATGATATGCACTCATCTAAACCAAGCAATAGTCTAAGACTCTGGTTTGCGACAAGAAATTGACTTTGGCCACTGCTAGGTTTCTATGTTCTGTTTTTTTTTTTTCCAAATATATTCCATTAAACGTTAGATAAATGATGTATCATATGTAACACAACTTTTTAGTGAATATAATTTTACATTCATACAGAAAAACATAAATAAAAAAAGATATTGAAAAAAAAAAAGAAAAGAAAATGAATTGCATGCATAAGCGGTAAGCCTAGATGAGTAACCTGCAGAAATGGATGTAGATTATGAATGAGAGGAGCAGTCGCCCCCCCCAAAATTTTCAAAACTACCCTAATCTTTTAAGGATTTGCAATAATGCCCTCCCCTATAATTTTTAAAACTAGCTTAGTTTTGTAAAAGTTTGTAATAATACCCCAGATAAAATTTATCATTAGATCCGCACCTGGTAACCTCTACTTTTAAAATTGCTCTTAGTTTAGCGCTTAAAACGTGACTGTGTACTGTGTAGGCTCCATGTCCCAATTTGAAAAACAGTCATTCGATTTTATTTTATTTTTGTTCTTTATGAAAGATTTGATCTACGAGAAAATTTCACCAATGTTTTCGATTGGATAAATGCACACGGAGTTAAACAAAACAAAAAAAATTAAAAATCACGACTTTAATTTCAATATTTTATATCAAGATTTTTAATATAAAACCTATTTGAACTCATTTATCTTATTGAAGGACTTTTTAAGTTTTTTTTTTTCTTAAATCAACTGTAAACAATTAGAATCACTTATATACATCTCTCAAGATATTTTAAAAACCATCTTAATCCATAGCTATTTAAATCTTATAAGTTCAAACTTCAAAGAGATACTTTTTTAGATATTCACTCAGTCACCATTTATCTTTAATTTTACTACAAAACCTTTGATTTTTTTTCTCAAATTTATATAATTGTTTAAAGAGTAACAAAAGCCAAAGTCACATTTTTTCTACTTTTATAGAGTTCTGTCTTAATCTCACGATACTCGACCGTTCCTCTCAAAATTTTCAAAAACTCAATTTTTCAAATCTCCAAGAAAAAGGACTTTTCCGGCGTTAAATTTGAGAAAAAAAAAAATTTAATCTCAGGTGAGAATGGGTTGCGTTTCATCGAATCTTCTGAATCACGACGAAGACTTCCCTCAAATCGGCGGCAGTTCCGCCTTCGGTCACCACATCGTCAAACTTACCTCCACCACTTATGGTCTTCTCACTCTCGATCCTCCTCCTTCTTCTCCTCCTATGACTCCGCCGGAGAAATTCACCATCAGTAACAAACCTAAGTCGCTATGGTCTGAGACAAGGTTAATCAAGTCAGAGCCAGAAGTTATTAACTCTTGGGAGCTTATGTCAGGCCTTGACGGCGAAAGTTTCCGATTCACGCCTGTTCCGAAGACTCCGGTGAAGTATAAAGTCTTCGGCGGTAAAAACAAAGAGAATTCAGATCCTAATCGGAGTAACCCTAGAAAATCATTGATCGACGAGGTTTTGAAACCGTTAGATCCGAAATTGAACAAAGAGGATTCGGATCCTAATCCGAGAAACCCTAGAAAATCGTTAGATCTGAAATTCGAAGAGAAATTCGAAAGGATTTGTCCTCCGGGAGGAGAGAATCGTGTGGTGATCTATACGACGTCGTTGCGTGGTGTGCGTCGGACATTTGAGGCTTGTAACGCCGTGAGAGCTGCGGTGGAGAGTTTCGGTGTTGTTGTGTGTGAGAGAGATGTGTCTATGGATAGAGGATTCAGAGAAGAGCTTGTTAGTCTAATGGCGAAGAGAGTTAGGAACGATGAAACGACGGTGGCTGCATTGCCGCCGAGAGTTTTTGTGAAGGGAAGGTACATTGGTGGAGCAGAGGAAGTGTTGAAACTTGTTGAGGAAGGTTCTTTCGAAGAGCTGATCTGCGGGATACCGAGAAAGAAAGCGGGAGGATGCGAAGGCGGTGCGTGTGATGGATGTGGAGGATTGTTTTTCTTGCCGTGTTTCCGGTGTAACGGAAGTTGTAAATTGGTGAAAGGATGGGGTAGTGCCGCCGTGGTTGTTAGATGTAATGAGTGTAATGAGAATGGTCTTGTTCCATGTCCGATCTGTAGCTGAAAGAAAGAGCTTGAGTAAGATAATTCTATGTTTGCTCTGAGATGAAATTATGTGTTGTTAGATCCATTATGTATAATTCAATACAAATCCTTTTTGTTCTATGATGTCTTCTTTTTCTTCTTCTTGTTCAGACTTGTTCAATTGCGATTTGAAGCTATTTGATCACAATAGGTTCAAGTTTTATCCAAAGCACAGAACCATGTGACTCATAGGTTCAACATTTTGGCTTAATTTGGACCGAACTTAGCAAACTCACTCCATTTTGTGCTGTGAACCAATGATTACACCTTTGGATTTGAATGGTTACAATCGATCAATCCCTGCGTATTAAGTTGTTTATGGATGGTAATGAATCTTCTATAAATGAAATAAGCTTTGAGGAAAAAAAAACATCAATCTTGGTGAATTCACAAAACGAGTAATTTCAACGAACCAAGAAGAAGATAACTTATAAGAGTCACATTGTTGGTAATATATCTAAAGGCTGTGACACCTTGCGGCGATTTTCTCTGTCGGATACAGAATCTGAAGAAGACTTGTTAGGTTTTCGTTTCTTCTGCGTTTCCTCCTTGTGAATTTGATTAAAATTTCTATCAGCTTTGGCAACGATCTTGGAGACAGTGAAACCATAGTCTTCAAAAGTGTGTGCTCGTTGCGGGAGTAATGAGTCACGGCAGAAGACATTGATCCCCTCGTAAGTCCATACACCTAAAATCGCTTCTCCTTTGAGTCCTATCGCAAACCAACCGAGACCCGAAACAGCAATATCTACTGAACTTGTGTCCCAACTGCTTCCACTCACTCGGAATTCCTTTCTAACCCATTTCCCTAACTCTTCAACTCGCTTCTCCCCAATCGGCGGCTTCATCAAGAAATCAAAATGTACAAAGGTTAAAACTTGTATCAAAGGCACTGTTCAAATCTAGCTTTGATCCTAACTATTTCAAGTTGGTTACAATCTGATCTTTGTCGACAATCGAAATGGTCCTCAAGTTAAGTTTTGGATAATAAACGTTGTAATCTGAATGGTGTTCAATCCAAAAAATCATCATAATTCTATCCTCTGCAGCTAAAAAAAAGTAAAGCTTTACCTGCAATCGACAACCGAAATGGTCCTCGAGTGATTTGTAAGCGTTCTCCTTCTTCCCCATATGAAGTGGAACAAAAGGAGACGCCCAAACTGTAACATATAGAGAATCTACAGATGATTCATCAACGTCAAGTCTCATTAGCCCACCAATATGTACCGTATAACCTTCCTGCAAAACAAAAGAATCCAATTAACAATCCAATTCGCTTAACATGTATCCAAAAGCCAACAAAACATTCAATCTATTAAACCAAAACCTTGATCCTATAAGTCCTTGGTTTAAGCTCCTTGCTAATATGAACAAGTCTCTGCTCTTCTCTCGTAAGCCTAGTCGTAATCTGATGCGGATTCAACAATCCAGGAGTATCAAACAACTTGGCCTCAGAAGGCAAAACACCTTCAACTCTAATTATTCCCAATGTAGTTCCAGGCACAGGAGCCTCAGTCAAATGCCAAACTTTCCCACCAACAACCTTCCCAACCGCATTAATAAGCGTACTTTTCCCGGCGTTCTGCGATCCAACCGCCCAAACATGTCCTCTCCTCCCAGCCATAGAAGCCACATCTTCAACTAAATCCTTAATTCCCCAATTCTTAACAGGACTAACAAAATGTAACTTAGTGATCTTAGTTAACCCACCTTCACGAGCTCTTTGTCTAACCCAATGCTCAAACCTAGTTGGAGATAATGAACTTGGTAACAAATCAATCTTAGTCACTACAACAACAACTCTAGGCACATTTCCTGATTTACCCTCTTTCCAAGCTGTATCATTCTCATCTATTGTTCTTGATACAAGCATAGCTACTCTCTTTGGGAAAGAACCATCAAAATCTGAAGCATCAACAACCATTAAAACAACGGTTCTAGCACCAGAAGTTGAACCTAATCGTCGTCCAACGGTATGATCAAAATCAAAATCAGGAAGAAGATTCTCCACTGTTGGATCTTTCACTTTCCCGTAATGTCTAAGTGAATGACACCTTGCACATACCAAAGGTCGTTCTTGCTCTGTTTCATCATCTTTAAGATTGTTTAGGTCAGAACTGTTTAGTTCTTCAGTGATAAACCCTCGTTTGATTGAATCGATGAATTCAGGTTCTTGTGAGATTGGTATGAGATGACGAAGATTCATCATTTCGTTGTTGTTTGGTTCCTCTGTTGATGGTTTGATGAAGAAACCTGGATGTTTTGGATTTGAGTTTTGCATATGAACTCCACAACCTGGGCAAACGGAGATGGTGATTGAAGTGGTATCATTGTAATTACCATCTCGGTTTAAAGGTAGGAGATTTGAAGAAGAAGATGAGTAGAAACGGAGAAATGGTGATTTTGATTTAGTGTTGGAGTTATGGTTATTGAGAAAAGAAGTAGATGGGTTTGGTTTGGTGCGTATGGAAGATTTAAAGGAAGAGAGAGGAAGAGCAAATAAAGGTTTAAGCTTTGATGATGAAAGCTCTCTTGCTGCTTTCGAAAGCATTGCGGCGGTGTTGGAATGTAGTCGACGGAGATGAAGATTTTGGAGAGTGAGCCGAATTTTAAAAATCTGAATTTTTTAGGGCTTTTTTTGTTTTGTTTTGCTTGGAGGAGGAAGATGAATATAGGTGTCAAAATGGGCAATCACTGATATGTCTATGTCCAATAAATTATGCATCATCCTATGACACTTTATTTACGAAATAGGATAAAATGCTTTACCCCCAATTTGTTTTACAACAAAATTGGACAGATATTATTGGACAATGGTCAGATCATGGATCTAAAAAAACTTAGGTCAAAATCGATTTTCCCCAATTTTCCCCAAAACTTATGTTATTCACAATTTTTTTAATTTTCAGCTATTTCCGATGATTTTCGGCGTTTCTCCGGCGGTTTCTTCATTCTCTATCATTGTCTCCATCTTCTTCTTTTTCAATCTTCTTCATCGTCTTTTTCTTAGGTAAAATATCTTTCAATCCTTGATGGATGTGATTCGAGAGTTCTTGGTTTCAGTTCTAGTAGAATCGATTGATGTTTTCTGGGTTTTGGTTCGCGAGGTCTAGTAGAATCCTTGATGGGTTTGATTCGAGAGTTTGTGGGTTTGAGTTCTAGTATAATCTATTGATATTTTTTGGGTTTTGGTTCGCGAGTTCTGGTAATTCGTGAATCGTGAGTTCTAGTAGTTGATTTGAAAGCTATGATTTGTGTACTGTGTTTACTTCTTTTGTTTACTCCATGTTGTGAGTGATTGATATGTAGCTTTACTTCTTTACTCTATGGTTTGACGATTGATTTGTGTACTGTGTTTACTTTAAATCGCATGCTTCAGCTTGATGAGTGATGGGAACTAAGTTAAATCGATTGATGGGAACTAAGAATAGTTGTTTAAACTTGTGTTGAGTCTTTGAGGTCTGACTTGTGTTGAATGAATAGTTGTATACTTGTAGTAGAATCGCATGCTTCAGCTTTATGAGTGACTGAGTCTGTAGCTTTATTATTTTTTTTTTTGCAGATGGATTCTTTTCAACTAGATAACGAAGATACTTTAAACTTCGAAGATGATGATTATATGAGTGGGGATACGAAGAACAGAATCAGAATACAGATGATCAGATAGAAGATGACACTGAGAGTATAACTGGGAACAAGTCAGGAAATAAGCGAAAGCGATCAAAGTGTTGGAAGAATTTTAAGATCATTGGAGATAGATATCGAGATGGTAAAAGTGATGTCATATGCAATCATTGCAAGCACACATACAACATTGATCTATGTAGGAATGGCACGAATTCTATACTGCATCACATGAATGTGTGCTCAAGACTCCTGGTCCTGCACATACTCCTTCATCCGGAAATAGGAAACTAGACATAGCAGTTTTTGAGCATAGTTTGCCTTATGCATTTGTTGAATATAGAAGAATTAGAGAGGCTTTTTCGTATGCTAATTCTAATATAGAATTCTGGAGCAGAAACACAGCGGCATCTGATTGTTTTAAAATCTATGAGAAAGAGAAAGTGAAGCTTAGGAATCCTTGAATGATGTTCCCGGTAGAATTTGCTTTACTACGGATCTTTGGAGAGATTTGACTATAGAAGGCTACTTGTGTTTGACTGCTCATTATATAGATAGTAGCTGGAATTTGAAGAGTAAGATATTGTCATTCTGCGCTTTTCTCCTCCGCTTACCGGTGCTGCTATAGCCACAAAAGTTTTGGCGCTATTAAAAGAATACAGATTAGATAAGAGGATGTTTACAATTACAGTAGATAATGTTTCATCAAATGACAATATGCAAAGAATTCTCAATAGACAACTTAGAAGAAACTTGGTGTGCAATGGTGAGTTTTTTCACGTAAGATGTGCAGCGCATATATTGAATCTTATTGTGCAAAGTAGGCTGAATGTCTTTGATGGAGCTTTGGAGAAAGTCAGAGACAGTGTAAAGTATGTGAAGATATATGAAACTAGAGAATTATTGTTTCAAGACTGTATCGAAACAATGAGAATTAAAGTTAAGGCTAGAGTAGTTTTAGATCTATTAACTCATTAGAACTCAACTCATCTGATGCTCGAGAGAGCCATCATGTATAAAGAAGCCTTCAGCTATCTGGCTGAGGTAGATTCAAATTTTTAAACATTTCCAACAGAATCTGAGTGGACAAGAGCAGCGTTGATTCATGAGTTTTGTGACCTCGTTTGCAGAGATGACTAACTTCATCTCGGGCTCAACATATCCAACAGCTAACTTGTACCTTATGCAAGTGTGGAAAATTCAAAGATGGATGAACGATCATGAGTTTTCTGTGGATAGTGTTATTTCTGAGATTGTGATAAATATGAAGGAGAAGTTTGACAAATACTGGGAGAATTACAGTGATATTCTTGCTGTTGCAGCAGTTTTTGATCCTAGACTGAAGTTCACTTTCCTAGAGTATTGCTTCAATACTCTAGATGCACCAACTAGTCAAAAAAAGTTAGATCATGTGCGAAGAAGCTGAAAAAGCTTTTTGAGATTTATAGGAAGAATCCAAAGAAAACTGCAGGAAGTTCTAAAGCAAACACATTGGAACAGAATATTCTTTCCGGTTATGATGTAAGTTGTTTTCATTGCTCTGAATTATTAGTTAAACTAGTTAAGTAATTCTGCTTTAAATTATTAGTTGAACTAGTTAAGTAGTTATGCTTTGAATTAAGTAGTTATGCTCTGATGGTTGATTATCTACAAGATCTTGAGAAGTTGTGGTTTCTTGGTTTTTACCTTGCAAGCATTCTCCATGCTTTGTTTTGTGTTGTCTGCATTAACCTTTTGTGCCAATGAGCTTAAAATTTTAGCTTGTTGCATCAAAACCGTAACTTTTGGATCATCTTTTTTTAACAGTTTTATACTTTTATTTTTCAGAAATTTTATGCTTTCATTTCCCAAAAGGTTAATGTTAATGAAAAATCAGCTTTAGACAAGTATTTGGATGAGCCGGTTTTAGATATGATGACGTTTAAAAGCTTGGATGTTTTGGCGAATTGGAGAGAATATGCATATCGCTTTAATGGATTGTCTTCTATGGCTTGTGACGTTTTCAGCATCCCCATTACAACAGTAACTTCTGAATCTTCTTTTAGCATAGGAATTTGTGTACTAAACAAGTATAGAAGCTCCCTTCTTCTTTCAAATGTGCAAGCATTGATATGTGCTACGAATTGGCTATGTGGCTTTGAAGAGATTCGTAAGTTCTTAGTTATTTTATCATGTGAATCAGTTTTGCTTAATTATTTTGTCATGTGAATCAATTTTGCTTAGTTCTTTTATCATTTGAATAAGTTGATCCATTTGACTTCTCCGGAGAAGACAAGGAAGGAGAAGGAGAAGGAGAAAGAGATGTTGAAATTTATTTTGTATAACAAGTTACGTTTATGTTTGAAGAAATTTACTTTTGATATTAAAAAAATCTATCTATTAATTTGTGTAAATATTAGCCCATGGACAACCTATGGACAACCCATTTCTACATGAACGTTAATGGGTTTGTGCGTTTATAGTTTTACGCGTTTATAGACACGGACAAAATTTGTCCACAATAGAACTGGACAATAATGGACGGGTCATTATGGACATATACGACCCATTTTGACACTTATAAAGACAAGAGTGTTTAGTTTGGGAAAATTGCGAAATAAGTAGTTGTAGTATTTGTGGTTTGCAATTAAGTACCTATACTATTGCTTGTGTCATAAAATATTCATTGTATTAATTTTAGGAGAAAACAGTGAAATTTTTCTTTTAATCACTAATAAAAGAATTTAGTGAAACCTGTAAGAAAATAAACTTTTTTCGAAGACCATTATTGAGTTGATTTACAAAAAAATGTTTGTTAAGAGTAATCGAAAGTAATACAATGAAGATGAATTCAACGACACAAATAGTAAAAAGAAATGAAGTAGTAAAAAGAAGAAAATAAAACAAACCAAGAGAAAAAAGCAAACTATTATCCTTTGCTATCAGTAAGTACTCAATTCGTTAAACATTAGCAGAACTAAGAGTAATTAGTTTTCAATTTTTTTTTTGGGTAATAAGTGTTTCCAATCACACTTTTTAAAAAAATCTCTAAAAATAGTCAAACTCTTAAAATTGAAGTTAGAAAACAAATTGTGCAAGATTTGTAAAAGATTTTTGATTTTTTAGGGTTAGATGTAATCAAAACCGAGTTGTAATCAAAATTTTAGCTGATTTTTTGGTTTGTTTATAAAACACACATTCACTCGATGAGAAATCAAAACTTCACTTGCTTTACTATTATTCTCTGTCATTACGTTTTATAATAAGAGTGCAAAATAAACTAGTACTTAAATCGAAATCAAAACTCCACTTGCTTTACTATTATTCTCTGTCATTACATTTTATAATAAGATTGCAAAATAAACTAGTACTTAATACAACAATTTTTTGATCTTTTGTTTTTAGTGTGTTTTGGAAAGTACAAAAGTGTCAAAGCTAATAGAAGGGGAAATGAAAAAAGAGAAGTTCCCGAAAAGAGCAAAGATGGATCAACTAAGTGTAAATGCGACGAGGCACCACATATGCTTATGACGTGTTATACTTGCAAATGACAAATAATGTCCTTTGGAATTTTCCAACCATTAGAATTTAGAATTGCTCAACTCTGACTAAGTTTTGACTTATTTGATAATTACATTTGACTGATATGTTGTTCGCTGATGAAAAATAAAACTGTAAAAGATACAAATATTCAGTGTAAAATTAATTTTCCAAGATTCATTGTTTTCTGTTAAATTAAAAAATGGTTTAGATAATCCTAATTTATATATTTTTGGTAAATACTGAAACTTCTAACATAAAAGGAGAATTTGGGAAATATCTAATACTAAAAATCTAAAGCCATGAATGGTTGGTAGATTCTAAATGGTTTTTGGCTTTTAGTATTTGGTTTTTGGTTTTTAGTTTTTAAATTTTTTGGTTTTTAATTTTTAGTATATATTTTAAGAAAAAAACAAATTTATTGTAGTTTTTAGTTTTTCATTGAAAATTAGAGAAACCATCTAGTTTCCTAGCTTTTAAGGAATCTATTTGTAAATCTTGAATGGATGAAAATTAGATTTTCAAAAATCAAAAACCAAAAACTATCATAGAAACTACTACCATTCAATCTCTAAAATGTTCAAGATTCCTCATATTTTATGTTAAATTTAAAACGTTTCTAAAAAAAATTCCTTGTTTTTTTTTTGGGGGGGGGGGGGGGGGGCAATCACGTTTCTGATAGTTCTAATTTAAATATTTTAGTGACAAATTAGATTTCCGTTTGCGAGTTTAAAACGAAAATAGAATTTGATTTCTTCTACTAAGAACACAAGACTATTTTAGTGACAAATTAGATTTATACTAACACATGATTCAATCGGTCATAAACAAGAAAACGAGAATATAAAAGAGGAAAGAAAAGGGTTTAAACTCTAAAAAGTTGAAACATATTACGCATAAAAGCAAGTTTCTAATAGCTCAAGGGGTAAGAGTATAAATAACAAAAAACGCCCATTAAACAGAGACAAACTTAAAAAGCCTCTCACTCTCAGTGTTTTTCTCTTCGGCTCTGTGTAACTAAACCCAAATCTTAAAAAACTCTCTAAGAGATTTACCCAAAAGATCCCAAAAGCAAAAGGCAACAGAAGCATCATCAAGCTTCCAGCATTACATACGAGAAAAACAAAACAAAAGACGAATATTCTTTACAAGTCTGAGGAGCAGAGCAGAAACACATATATTAGAAACCTCAAGTAGCAGCTACTGTTAATGCTTTGGATGTCGCGGGTTCGCACCAGAACGAACAGGTGTCTTTGATGGACTCACCCTACAAATCAAACCATCAAAATACGATTAAAGTTCAGATTCATGATCAAAATATAAAGAATGTGAAAGAGTTGGTTTGTTCTTTGGACCTTATTGGTAAAGAACCAAGAAGGACACCACTGCAGTTGAGAGCAGCTATCGCGCTTTCCGCCTGCGGAATAGTAAAAAGATCAATACTTTGAAGCTTAATCTATCGATCTAACCGTAAAAAGATATAAAGATCAATTCTTTGAAGCTTAAGTTATCGATATAACTGTTATATAAAGATCAATACTGTGAAGCTTAGTTTATCGATATAACTTGAAAAGATGTAAAGATCAATTCTTTGAAGCATAAGTTATCTATATAACCGTAAAAATATGTGTGTTTAAAATAAGTTTTTGATAAAGATCACTGATAAAGCAATGCTTACCATGACAAACTCGACGAAACCGATGCGAGTTGGATGATGATGATCTCCTAACAGCCTCAGACGGTACACTTCTCCACACACAGCCTCAAAAAAGAGCTTTATGTCTGCTTGAGTGAGCTATTGAAAATGTGAAACTAATCAAAGTTAGCTACTTTAACTTTCAAAATAGCTCAACAAGGAAACTAATTCGAGAAATGTCACCTTCTTGTCAATGTTAGTGCAGTATATAGTTCTAGCACACATCTCACGCTCATCTTCAGTCTTAAAGAACCAAAAACAAGACTAGAAATCAATATCTTGAAACTAAAAAAAACATTCAGGATGTAAAAAGTTCTCACCCTTGGCAAGAATGTGGGATTAACCGGTGCAATAGCGGTTTTGGATGGCATAACCTTCACAGGATAGAATCCAAGCATCGTCCCAGACAAATTCAACGCAGCCCTCGCACCCCCTACAAGTCCCAAATTGGTTAAAACCATTAACCAAGGCATTATCCAAGAAACAGATTACATAATGAAACTAATGATACCTTCATCAGTGAACTCAATGAAAGCAAACCGAAGTACTGAGTTAGGGTCACCACATATACGACAGTCAACAACCTAAAGTAACCAAATATAAGTCAACACTACACACAACAGATAAAGATTGGAGTCTAAAGATGAACTTTTAGAAGTTACTTAAACCTGTCCAAAGCCGATAAATAAACCAGCAAGCTGCTCCTCAGTGACCTAAACCCAACAAATAAGATAAGTCTAAGTGAGAGATTACAGTAAAGCCTAAGAAAGAATCATTGAAGAAAGGTGGAAGCTTTTTAAAACCTGTTGGTCAATATCAGACACATAAACAGTTCTTCGAATGATCTCGTCACGTTGAGCCAAACTTGTCCGAGCATTCATTCTTCGTTTCCCTTGTTGTCCGAACGACTTCTTCTGTTTCAAATCAAACCATTTTGCAGTAAAAGACACAAAAAGGTGAGATTTTCCTCATAAACACACAAGAAGAGACAGAGAAGCCAAGTTTAGAGGATAATTTGGTAATTTCAAATCCCAAAAATCTCAGAGAAGAGAGAAAAGAAGAGACGTGTGTTCTTACCCGACGAAAACCGCCGTCTTCGTTGACGGGAAAATTTCCGGCGGCAGCACCAAAGCCATTGTAAACGGTGAAGAAACCACCGTTAACGCCGTTAAATCCTTTAACAACTTGTTTAGTGTGTGAAGGAGGAACAAACTCTTTAGCCATAGGATTAAGCTTAGATAAGAGCTCATGAAGCTCTCTCATATCACGCTTATAGCTCTCACCACCGTCGGATCTCTCAACGTGGGATCCGATCTCACCGTTGATTTCATTTCCACCGTGGTCGTTGCTGGAAGAAACTCCTGATTCTTGACTGGTTACAGAAGACGGCCGCGACGGCGAGATCACACTAGCAGCAGCCTCTGTATTAGCTCCGACGCTCTCTACGATCGCCATGATCAGAAATTTTGGTAAAATCGATAAAACCCAGAAATAAAAATCCGATTTTTTAGAGAACCCAAGAACGAACGATCAAGTGAAGCTAAATTAGGGGAACAGTAGTATAAGAAGGAGCTACCAAGAAACAGAAGAGGAAGAAGAGGACAAAAGAGTAATTAACTAAAAGATTAATGGTAATTAATTTTGCTTAGATGAGGAAGATTAGCAAGGTTTGTTGGAAATGGTAGAGATTGAATAGCCCAAATCTGATTTTAACTTTTTTACCGCGGTTAAAAAAGTTTAAAACGATCGGATAAAGTAGAAGAAGAAGATCAGTTCGTACTACAGAGAAAAAATCACGCTCTTAAAAAGTTAAGTGTTCTCTGCTATTTTCGGACAGAGCTAGATCGTAGCAAATCTGAATCTACAACTCTAATATTTATCCAAAAAAATATATCCAGAAAATATGTTACTTTTTGGCATTATATATTTATGTTACCAAAACAAAAAACATTTACTTGTTTTTTCTTTGTCATCAACTAGATTACCATAACATATGTTTATGGCATCAATTGAACGAATTTTAGTTTGATGAGAATAGAGATTTTAATTACAGTTGCATAATATTAATAATACAAGTAAATTAACGTTGATATGATTATATATCTTGAGTAATCTATAAGTTTCCACTCTAGTAAGCAATAACAAAATAGTAGTTGGGACTTGTGAGTTGGGGATTAACGTAATGAAATGGCGAATCAAATAGTAAATTAACACATGGCACAAAAACGAATGCAAACAGTGTATAGTGTATAGTGTATAGTGTATAGTATGGTTTCTTAAACAGTAAGCTTTTTACGTTTTAAAATACAAAATGCTTTAAACAATGACCATCGATTGTTATAATCCTTGGTCTGGCCGTCTAGCTGCCTAGTCGATCGTTTAGTCGGTTAACGATACTTATCCATCGCAATTTTATCTAATCAGAGTCATTAATCACTAAACTGATTTTTCATCGATTAATCTCTATCTAAACCGATTAATTTCTACTTAAACTGATTATGCCCGAGTAAACAAAAAGAAGAATTTGGTCAAATTTATTATTTTACACAATTAAATAAAAATTTGGGCCAATTACAAAAAAAAAAATCTATTAACATCCATTTATATTTATTCGTGTTATACGTCTAAGTCTTGATTTTGAACCTTAATCAACACCAAAATACAAACAAAATCAAAATGCTCATGAAATCGAGAACAAATCAACTATACTGTCAATTGTATATTTGTATTATATATTTATAATATTAAATTTTTTTAATAAAATACTAAAAATAATAAAAAAGACTAATCTCCAATTAAATTCTATCTGATTTTTTTGCTAGGTTTTAAGCCTATCTTAAACGTCCGACTAACACCTAGTGAATTTTTTATCATGGACCATAACTCGTCTTATTTATATCTATGATCATAATGTCTTATATATATATATCCATATATATGTATACACATAATTTAATAACTTATAATCACTTCGAGGAAATATAAATCTTCAAGTATATGAGTATAAGCCTCATACGATTACGAAGAATAACATATGCAAAATTCTCCACAAAATGATTTATGTGAACCAAACTTAGGTTGCATTGTAAAAGAGAGTTGTTCTATGTAGAATCAACGTATATTATTATAAAAGACTTTCAGAGAACATAAAGAAAGTTAAGTATTGTAGCCATTCACTTACCGCAAATATTTCTAAGTTAGAGGAATGAGGATGCACCACACTTCTTTGGCCAAAATACAAGATATCATGATGTATCGAGCTTATACAATTTAAAGAATCAACAATGCTGTCTTACTCAAAGTGTGGTGGCTTAGTGATAGTATAAGTGGTTAGTTTCTCTAGTGTTCTATGTTCAATCCATCTTTGAGATGAAAAGACATTCTTTAAATAGGAATAAACTAAAGATTAATTCCAAATATTGAAAGAGATTATAGGCCAAATATCAGGAACTCTCGCGGTTTATTAAATAAAAAAATAATATCATCTCCGAAAATGAAGAAAATGACTGGAACATAAAGTGTCATGATAAATTCTCGTGACTAATAGTTCCCACTATCTTAAAGCAATGGTACGTTCTCATGATTTTGATTACCATCAATGCCAAATGAATAGGACGTAAACTATAAACCATTAGATTACAAGTTTTTATCGTTTCTATAGAAATATGAGTTGTGATTGTAAAGGATGTATACTATACATTTTCAACAACTTTATAATTTCAAATCTAGTCAAAATTTTTTAAAATGTAGGTGAACTGAATTCACTTAATTCCACTTTAAAAGAACTTAATGACTTCACAATATTTTATATATAAAAAATTCTTTTGTACATCGTTTGTTTTCTTAACCAAGAAATGTAAAGGGTTTAAGTTTGGTTTTTTATTTATTTTTAAATTTGGTTTTTTTTATAGAAGTTATTCTAATTTTACAAGGTGATTTAGGTGCAGGCTCTAAATCTGGAAGTTCATTGAAAAAATAACCATGAGTCAGAAAAGTTTGGTAAATGACATTTTCAAAGAGTGATAAATTTCAGAAATACTTAGGCAAAAACTCAGAAACGCTTGGTGAAAAGAAACATCACGCATTATATTATAATAACATAATATATATAGATAAAATGAGTGGTATAAAAAAAATGTAGCATCACAATATAAAATAAAATGTCATATAAAATTAATAGTCTTTCATTTGAAAATTATATTTATACAAATAACGACATGTAGAAAAGATAAATAGTTTGAGCACGTGATTAAAAGAAAAAACCACATATCATGTTAAAATAACATAATATATATAGATAAATCAGTGGTATACAAATTTTTTTATCATGAATCATGTTAAAATATCACTATATATATAGATAATCAGTGGTATAAAATTTTTTTTAATGTGTTAATACAAAATAATATGAAATTTTAGATAAAACGAAATAAAGATTCTTGGAAAAAAAAACAAATTTGACATTACATTTAAATAGAAATAAAAATATATTATTTTAAATAATACAATGGAGAATACGAAATCTTTTAAAAAATAATATGAAATAGAAATGAATTACGTATAATAAGATGAATGTCTCTATAATTTTTTATATATTCTCTCTGACAAGTATTATTGGTGAAAGGTTATTTACTTAATTTTTTCTTGGTTTTGGTTTATCTACTACGAATACCCATAATCTTATTCAACCTGACGATAACATGTATTCTTGTGGATTCTATCATCATTATTTTGGTTTAAATCCAGAAATTATATGTTATTTACAAAAAAATAGAAATTCAATTTATAACTTTCATATTTTACCACCAGATTTATGATTAATCGATTGTATACCTTCAAAGAAAAGCCTGGATTTTTATTTTTGCTTTTTGCTTTTTGGTTGAATGAATCTATTCCCCCCAAATTCTTTTGTATAAATATTATTCTTCATATTTTATTATTATATTCGAAAATTACCAATCAAAATCCTTTGTACATAAATATTTACCTTTTAGAAACCCAAGGACTAAGAATAAATCGTAAAAGTAGATTGGCCCCCAATGGATAAACATGAGTTAAACTAACATCTCTTTGCCGACAAAAAAGAAGGCAATGACAATGACAGTACGTGTTTCGGAATTATCCATTCATTATCCACATTATTTACCGACAGTAAAAAATAGAAATTACCGTTCAGCCTAACCAGTAAAAGCAGCATATTTGTACGGTGGTGAAAGCAGTTACCAACTTACCAGTTCCATCACCAGCTTTACAGCTATAAAGATACGCTAAAGCTACTTTTTTTATTTTTCTTGGAACTATAAGAATAAAATAGAGAAGCTATATAACAACGTTGGTTAATTGACTAATTCTTATGGCATCCTGATTAATTTGAAGTTTAGTTTTCCCCAAACTATGGTTTAGTTTCGTAACAAATTGTATATTTGGTGTAAAATTAGATAGATAAATCTACTAAAATACCTTAAAACAAGTTTTAGCTAGAAAAATACGACTATTTAGGAAATATTTCAAAAATACCAAAAAGTTAGATTTAAGAATCTTTCATAAACATAAAAGCATACATATTTTATAAAAGTAAGATCCATTGTTGTTGTAACATATCTTATGATACGACAAACTAAATGTTTCAGAAAACAATACGAAATATCAACTGATTTTATAAAGCTTATTTTTAAATTTATATTTACTCAAAAGAGTTCCCCCCCCCCCCCCCCCCCCCATGTTTTATGCAATATATATTGTTTCAGAGTTGAAAACGGTTAATCCAAACCAGTAAAAAATGTTCGGAAATAATACATATGATTTGGTTTGTTAATTATTGGGGAATTTTTTTTTTCTAATCTACCAATTTTTTGGGTATATTTGTATATATTTTAAAGAAGACTATCTTTGGAAACAAAACTGAAAGTCTGAAAGTAGTGGTTTTAGATGATTCCTTTAGTTTACATATTAAACAATACTGTCTAATTATTATTCTATCGACCCAATAGCTACCAAACTCTTGTCTTGTATTATTTTCCGGAAATCGAATTGTACTGGACATTGTGGTTTCCTAGCAACTACCAAAATACCAAACTCATTTATTTTTTTGTCTTCTCTCCTTCGAAAGTTATTTGGTAGATGTCAAAAAAAAAAAAAGTTATTTGGTTCACCCATATACTTTCATTTTGAAAATAATAAACTACTAATATATTAAGTTATAATTATGATTTTTTCTCAAATATTAATTAACATTATTCTTCTATACACAAATAAAAGATGAGAATGAAACTAGCTAGTAAAGCTTTTCAATAATAGTATCAATAATAGATAATAATTTGACCACATTTGTGTTATAGAAAGTAACAAAGACTTTTGTACAGAACCATACGTTTTCCATTCTTGTTCGCACTTTTGCATATAGGTTGAGCCATCCAATGCAGATAACTGAGCTATGTATCCTATTTCGTCTTCTGCTTCTTTATAAGCTTTTTGGAATAATGCAGTCGCTAATTTGTAGTCCTTCTCACAAAAATAGATTCGCTGTTTTCCAAACCGATCAGTGGTCGCGGGTTCGAACCCCACGGTGGGCGTAGTCATTTGTGAGTCTTCTTGTTTATTTTACCAAAAAAAAAAAAAAAAGATGTTACTCGAGCAACTTAGCTTTGAAGATGCTCAGAAACACTTAATTTTTACCCTGGACTAAAATGAAATCTTTTAAAAATCAATGTATACAGAAATTGGCATCTGGCTGTTCCAAGATATTCAATATGTCTAAAGGTTTCCAAGATATTTAGTGTAATATAAATCAAAACTACTTAACAATTACATCCAACAATCTTCACCTCTTTTAGTTTCCAGAAATCAGATTTCTCATTTGTTGATTAATTCAATTTGATCATGCAGTACTCTCCTTGAATTTTGCAAGCTCTTGCTTCACAACACCAGCTCTCTCCAAGCCATTACCATTTCCGATACCACAAATATAGCATTTTCAGGTCGACAGATTAACTCAAGATTAAGAACTGACTTTGAAAAGACACGGACTTTGATTTTGGCAACAAAGTCTTTAATCTACCGAAAACATTGATAATTTGGAATCATTTAACCCTATAATAGATATATTAGTACCTTTTGTGACATAGTTGTGTTCTTAATTGGATTAATTATTTGATCTAATACAAGTTAACTGCGAAAGAGAAAATTACCACAAAAAACACAAACTAACAAAATCAAACAAAATATAAGACATAATAATAAAAAACTGGTCAGTTTCAAGATGAAATAGCAAAGAACTAAAAAATTTCCAACAAGGTTTTAGAACTTGCATAAAACATAGTATAATTGAGCACACAATGATGTTGAGAGACTTAAAAAAAACCACTAATTACCGAATCCAGAATCAAAAAACAGATTTGTAGAAAAATATTCAATTTGTGATCAAGCAGTGATCTCCTTCTTGAGTTTAGCAAGCTCTTGCCTGACAACACCAGCTTTCTGCAAAAACAACCAAACAACTAAGCTTAAAATACCCAAAACACGATCATCAAATTTACCAATGTAACACACTAACCTTGATTTTTGCCAACATGATCTTGAACCTATCGAAATCATTGAGGTTAGCTCTTCGTTTCTGTACGATTAGCTTCCTACCCCAAGAGCTTTTCTCCCACTTGTTCTTCACATCTACACGACTTTTGAAGTTAAGTTTTGAACACTTGTAACAAAATTTCCAACAATACTTTGCGACAACACTCACCAGCCTTTTCCATTGCCTCGATTAAAGCCTTCTTCTTCGGCACACGGTTAATTTCAATAACGATATCAGTAAGAGACAACCTCTTGAAATTCATCTGGATCCTCTCCATATCAGGAGCATCCACTAAAGCCTAAATGACAGAACATAATCAAGATTCCATAAGAATCTAAGTGAAAACAGTGATTTATATCACTAAGTCACTATTTTAGACTCCAAAATACAAATTGGCTCTAATCAGTGACCAAAACTATTTCAGTAATACACAATTTTCGTAAATTGTTTAAGTAATGAAACTGTAAAAACCAAATTTGCAGCTAAATCTAACTTTTCTAACACTAAATCAATATTTGTAAGCTCAATATTCACTAATTGGATCTAATCAGTGACCAAAACTATCTCAGAAACATACAATATTAGTAAATTGGTTAAGCAATGAAACTGTGAACCCAAATTTGCAGCTAAATCTAAGTTCTCCTCAATCAAACTATTTACAGAAACATTTATACAATCTGGGATTGAAATAGTTGAAACTCAATGGTAAAAGAAATCTTACTCTGTTCTGGTCAACGACGTCGACGATGACGACGAGCTTTCCATGATCTTTGCCGTAGTTCACAAGTGCTACTCTTCCGATCTCAACGTACCTCTTGAAAACCTGAAACATTCACAATTAAACACCAAATCTCACAATCCTCGGAGGCTTCCGATACATAAGCGTCATCTGACAGTATAACTCACCATTTTCGCCGCCGTTAGCTTGAAAGGAAGAAGATCCGAGTGAATAAGTGGACGAGCGACGGCTGAGGAAGAAGCGTCTAGGGTTATGCAGAAGAGAATATATATATATACCATTATTTCTGCGTTTTGTATTTTGGGCCGTTCATAAGTGAATATCCAACAGGCCTTAATTAAATATTTTTTTGGGTGAAATTATATGTAGCCCAAAAAAAAAACCCCACACCTGGTTAAGTTTTAATTGTTCAAACGAATTCTGTAGTAATAAGATCCTCCAAGTCCTATGTGCGACTCCGACAGCAAATTAGAAACTTTTATCTACGAAAGAGATGCATTAGTTACATATATATATGAAAAATCGAGATCCGATCATTTAACACAAGATCTTCCAAAATAGAATTAAGTGTTAGAAGTCCGCTTGATTATTCAATATCACTAAGCTTAGAAAAACAAATTAAGGATCAGAACAAGTGTAAAACAAAAATTCTTGGAATTTCTTGAAGATTCTTGACTGTTGATAAACTTTTTTTTTTCTTTCTAAAAACTTTATCAAAATATATTGTTGGCATATACAAATGATGTAAAGAAATTTAGACATTATACACATGAGCGGCCCTGAAGACAAGCCACCAAAGCTGTTGCTTGCGGCCCTATTTAGAATAAGTATTATTTTGGCATTTTTAACAGAATATCTCTTAGATCAGTCGGTTGTGTTCATGTAGGAAAATGTGCTCGATTTGAGTCCCTTACCTTCTATTTATTTTATTTTTAAATCAAAATATAAGCCTAAATTCTTTTTTAGAAGCAGCCATATTTTCCCAGGGCCGGCCCTGTTATACATTGACCAATCGTATATAGATGTAATAGAAGATCTAACTAATTGATTAGCACATGTATTTTGTTGTCGTGGCTTGTACACAAATTGATCTCTTCAAACAAAACTTTTTATAGATGAATGGTCTCAACGTAGTTTTGAAGTCGTGAATGATCCGTTTTATCATTGATGATACAATTAATGTTGAAGTTATCTCCTTCAAACTCGACTTTCTTGTATCTTAAACTTCATGTTGCTTGATGAGCCCATATGAGGGCCGAGCATTCAGCTTCTTCCACCATATTTCTCCCTTGAAAATTTTCGATTCAACAATGCATGTAATTACCATTAACATTTCTTATTATCGATCCCATGCTTGAGCTTCGATTACCCTCATGGTGTGAGACGTCGTAGTTACATTTGAACCATGTTCCTCGTGGTTTACATTTGACTGTTGCTAAATTAACTCTAGTTCAAAGTCGTACTTCCTTGGTTAATAAGATCCAAAAGGTTTATCGATCTCAAAAAATCTAAATTTTAAAATAGATATATCAAAATTATTGAAAGTCAAATAACATAAAAGGTTTTTCTTTTTTGTTTTATGGGTAAAATTTAAAAGTTTTGGTTTCATAAGAATGAATGTCTAGTACTATTTTTTTGAATCTAGAGAACTCGTTGCATTGTTGTTACGGGCAGAGGGCACATGTTTTAGAACAAGCAAGTTGTCATCGAGCCGTTTTGGAATAACTCGATCACATTGAATACTCAAAAATAAATTAGAAAAACTATCTTCTAAGCCCGGCCCATATTTAATAAAGCCCATATTGGATCGATGAACGTTATTTTTTGGAAAACTTTCATCATGAGCCATTGTTCCCTTTCATCATCCCTCAATCTTCGTTGAATCCTCATCTTTGTCTCCTTCGTTCAGAAATCGAAAGCCAAGAGCCATAGATATATACAGCGAGATACGTTTCTTTTGCTACGTTTCAGAAGAGACGAATTGGATTTACAAAGCTTCGAAATCTAGGGCGATTTCTGGGTAAAATCGGTGAAAGAATCGAAGAAATTAGACATTTAGGGTTTCTTTTTCTGGGTAAATCGATATGAAACCACACGAAGATTGGGTTCATGAATCATGGACAGTAGATTGTGTTTGTGGTGTGAATTTTGATGATGGTAAAGAAATGGTTGATTGTGATGAATGTGGTATTTGGGTTCATACTTGGTGCTCTCGTTATGTTAAAGGAGATGATTTATTTGTTTGTCACAAATGTAAGATCAAGAACAATGATAGTGATGTTTCTAAGTTAATGGTTACATCAAAAAGCTTGAGAATGGGGAATTCATCAAGTCAGAATCAGATGTTGTTTCCATTGAAGCCTTGTTTAGAGATTCCAATTGAAGATAGGGTTCATGTAAATGGAGTTCCTGGTGGTGATTTGGGTTCGTTTGAATGTGTTTCTACGGTTTTTTCGCGTCAACTTTGGAAATGTTGTGGTTATGTGCCTAAGAAGTTTAGGTTTCAGTATAGTGAGTTTCTTTGGTGGGATGATGAGAAGGAAAATGTTGGAGATAAAGAAGAAGATAGTTGTGCTGGAGTTTTGTTTTCGATGTCGAAAGGAAACGATGTGCATGGTAAGGGAAGTAATGTAAACAAAGAGAAGAGCTTGGTTTGTGATTTGAGTAGAAATAAGGGGAGAAAAGAATCGCGAGGAGATTTTGATGATCGGGTTAAGAAGAAGGTTAAAGTTGTAGACAAGAAGAAGAAGATGATATAAGAAGGCTTTGATTTGGATTCAGAAGAGACATTTCTTATGTTTATAGTAATTTAAGTTTATTTTTTGAATCACTATCATTTGTTCTCTGCTGCTTCCGAGGAAAAAGATCCACAAGGAAACTGTTTTTGGAGAATCCATTGATAGTGAGTGGTTTTGCTATGAAGATTTCGGTAATATTTTCAGTTGAATGCTCCAGGGAACAACAAATTTCTAAGGTTCATGCTCGTGGTATTGTTGTCTAACATTTCCAATTGGTGCTTAAGAGCTCTGCAAATTGTGATCTTTGTGTCCTCAAGGATCAACGAAAAAGAAAAGTGTGATGGGGCTAATAAGGAGATCTGCTTTGGATTGGCTTTAATTCAGTTTCTTCGAATTATCTTTTGTCAATGCTTAGGTTTTCAACTTTTTCTCTAGTGTAGATTTTTAACCCCAAGGGTTCATGATTTCATTTGTCTTTGCAATCAACTAATAGTTGTAGGATACTTAAAATCCCTAAAAGATGCCATAAAATGTGAAAGTTGTGTCTATTGATGAGTCGATCTCTTGGTGTAAAAGTTGTAGGTAAGGAATAAAGAGCAAGAAATGGCATGTTTATCTTGATGATAAAGTCAATTTCATTCATGTGAGCTGTTCGAAATTTCAGAGATGGGGAAGTTGGGATGCACGAGCCTTGTCTCACTTGAAATTGAAAGTGTCACTCATATGTCTTTGCAATTAACTAACAGTAGTAAAATACTTATAATCCATAAAAGTTTGTGGATTTGTAGGATTGCCTAGAGCCCTCTTAAGAGCGTCTAGGACCATCTTTTATGTTTTCCTTCATATGGAAATTATATTATTAAGCTTTTGAGTTTTGAAAGATATAACTCCGGCGAATAATTTACCAATTAAACTCGTTAGAACTACGCCGGCAAACAACAAGTTTTCAAGAACTAAAATCCTATTGAAGGAAGACAAACGACTTCGCAAACTAACATGGCAAATCCTAAAACTAAAAGGAAACAAACACCCGAAACTAAACAAGAGAAATAAAACTAAAACTGGATTTCAGCACACACAACTCACCAACCAATCTTTATAAACCTTGAGTGCCTTCACCGTGGCAACCCGAAGAAGACGAGAAAATCCCAAGCAACGGAATGCAGTTCCTCGTATAACGGAATATGACTACTTCACAACGAAAATGTTCTTTAAGAATCTAAACCAGCAAGACGGGTTTAAGATCATCAAATACTGCCTAACTTTGTCTAATAACAAAATCGTCCAAGTCCAACGCTTACGTTTAACTCCAACTCTTAAAAAATAATCTCTACACTATATGAACGCAAAGCACCTAAAACGTTATCTAGACAACCACCTAGAACTATTGAGTCACTATCATTTGTTCTCTGCTGCTTCCGAGGAAATAGATCCACAAGGAAACTGTTTTTGGAGAATCCATTGATAGTGAGTGGTTTGCTGTGAAGATTTCGGTAATATTTCAGTTGAATGCTCTAGGGAACAACAAATTTCTAAGAATCTAAACCAGCAAGACGGGTTTAAGACCATCAAACACTGCCTAACTTTGTCTAATAACAAAATCGTCCAAGTTCAACGCTTACGTTTAACTCCAACTCTTAAAAGATAATCTCTACACTATATGAACGCAAAGCACCAAAACGCTATCTGGACAACCACCTGGACCTTTTTTTTTTTTAAACCTTTGTTAAGATACTACATAATTTTATTTTATGTAATATCTTAATATATAAACTTTGTTGCTCTCATCAGAAACTGACATGTATTAAATTTCTAATTAACAAGATTATGATACATGTCCGTTGATCGATTAAATTATGACACGTGTAAAAAACTTATTTCCTTAATCAAAAAGGAAATCCAACAAGAAAAATAAAACAAATAATCAAATAGATAATTTTTACTTTCCATTTTTTATATATATAATTTTGAACATGATTTTAACAAGTTTAGATGAGTTAAAAAATTGTTTCCTTAATCAAAAGGAAACCCAACAAAAATAAAGAGGAAAATAAATAAATAATAAATTAGACAATTTTTAATTTTCATTTCTCTAAGATATGTTCAATCTTATTACTTCAATCAAAATTTAAAATTTCTTTTTAAATTTACATTTTTAGATTTTCATATTTTTTAGAATCCAATAAAAATTTTAGTTTAATAAAAAACAATTATGAACTTTTTCAGTTTATTCTTTTTAAATTTGTTTTAATACAATTATAAAATTAGAAAATTCTATAGGTGTCAAAATGGTTGGACCGCCCAAGGTCTTACCATTTCCAATTCATAATGGGCGGTTTATGGATAAGTTCAATTTACGAAATGGATTAAAATAATTTCATTACGCTTGAACAAAATGGAAGACATTGAACGATAAATACCATTAATTCTAAAATTCTAGGTCAAAATCGATTTTCATCAAATCGAAACTCATTCATATTTTTCTTAAAGTTTCTTACCGCTCGCGATTTCTGGCAATTTCTGGCGATTTCCGGTGATTTCTGGTGATTTCTCTGTTGGTATCTTCAATCTCTTCCATTGTCTTCATCTCCTTCTTCTTCTATTTCTTCTTCTCTATGGTAAAATGTTTATATTTCTTCTTCTTAGATTCCGATTTCTGGGTTTGATTCAAGAGTTTATATTTTGGAGTTTGAGTTCTTAGATTCCGATTTTAGAGTTTGAGTTCTTAGATTCCGATTTCTGGGTTTGATTCGTTTAGTTTAGAGTTTTGACACCTCTAGGTTTCGTTGAGTTTGGAGTTTGAGTTCTTAGATTCCAATTTCTTCATTTAATAGCTTCAGTTAATATAAGCTTCTTAGATTCCGATTTATGCATTTGAGTTATCATGGTTCTTGTGTTTGAGTTATCATGGTTCTGTGTTTTTGAGCTTTTCTTATTGTTATCATGGTTCTGTGTTTGAGTTATCATGATTGTAATGTCATTGATGAGCTTTTCTTATTGTTATCATGGTTATGTGTTTTTTGAGCTTTTTTTATTGTTTCCAGAGGGATAACGAGGACACTCTAAATCTCGCAGATGACTATATGAGTGGAGATGAGATGATGGATCAAGAAGATGAAGAGAATCATGATGAAAATGATCTGGTGGAAGATGAGAGTACGACTGAGAACAAGGTGGGAAGCAAACGTAAGCGTTCAAAGTGTTGGCGGAATTTTAAGATCATTGGAGATAAAACCCCTGATGGTAGGAATGATGTTATATGCAACTATTGCAGCCATACCTATTGCATAGATCTATGTAGGAATGACACCACTACTTTGCTACGTCACATGAGAGTATGTTCAAATACTCCTGGAAGTACTCCTATATGTGGAAATAGAAAGTTAGACATGATGGCATTTAGGGAAATGATAGGATTGGCAATTATAGAGCACAATCTTCCTTATGCATTTGTTGAGTATAGAAGGATTAGAGATGCATTTTTGTATGCTAATTGTAGCATAGAGTTTTGGAGCAGGAATAGAGTAGCTGCTGATTGCCTAAAGATTTATGAGAAAGAGAAGCTGAAGCTTAGGAATGTCTTGAATGAAGTTTCCAGTAGATTTTGTTTTACGACGGATATTTGGAGATCACTCAAAATTCTACCAATAACAAAAACGATATTTGAGATTTTTTATAGAATCTCAAATTTATATTGGCTTCCATTCAGGGCCCTGTGCCAATAAATTTTTTTGGCATTTTTCCTATACAAATTTTTTTTTTGACCCTAATTTTTTTATAAATTAGGCCTAAAAATGACTTAACAATTTTGGGCCATGTGCAGTTGCTCTAGTTGCTCTCCTTAAGGACCGCTTCTGCTTCCATTTAGAAAAAAAGACATACACAAATGACAAATTTAGAAGAAGTGCATGGGAGGAAATTTCAAAAAAAGAAATCCCATAATTGGTTGATATTTTAAGTTTCAATATAAAAGATGATATAGACTAGTTTTTTTTTTAATAGTATGAAGGTTGACCATATTGACTCCAACAAAACGTGAGAAGAAGGATCAACTGAGAAAAAACAAATTTTCAATGACGCAAAAGCAATGACGACACTGGGTACAGTACAATCTAGTATATAAGAGCAACTTCGTTAGTGATACTCTTATGGATGTCTTAAGAGTTAATTAATATTAAATTTAATAATATTTTAATTTAAGATCCACTACTAAGTATGCATTAGTTTTTCACCCTTCATTAGTGATATCTTAAGGTGTTTTAAGAATTAAAAATTGGAGATGTCGAAATACAAGGCGGTGTTGGCGTTAGTGATGTCGCAGTTTACATCGGCGGGAGTTGCACTCTTCATAAAAGCTGCGTTCATGGAAGGCCCTTAGTCCCACCATCTTCGTCGTTTATCGTCAAGCCAGCGCCACTCTCTTCATCTTCCTTGTCTCTATCCTCTCCGCTTGGTAAGTCAAACTGTAATCAAACAATTTTTTGAATTTTTTCAGATGGAAACAAAATAAGTTAAATTGATAAAAAAATATATTTTACCTTCCAATTAGAAGATGCCACGTAAGGAGTTTCCCAATGTCCTTTGTGTCACTGCATATACACGGATCTTTACTGTTCTGCATTTTTTACTATTATTTATTAAAGTAAAAACATCTTCAAATATGTGCGATGGAAGTGGTCTAAAGTCATTTGCTTCAGTATCTCCAACACTAACCACATAACTATTCCTCTCTCCTTTTAAGATATAAGATGGGGCAGATAATTATTACCATGGCGATGGTTCTTACTATAGTTCTGAATCTGCAGAGCAGTTTCGTCTTTGCTGAGACCAAGGTACTACGTAATTACGTATTTCTTGACCAAGCAATATAACCATATATATTTAACTTTTAGTAATATTGTTGCTTCGTGACCAATAGGTTTATATAGTTTATCTTGGAGAGAAGCAACATGATGATCCTGAGTCTGTCACTGAATCTCACCATCAGTTGCTTTGGTCACTTCTTAGAAGGTATGATTTAGTACTTTTACAAAGAGATTTGATATGTTAATGACTCACGCCATAGACTAGAACAGAAGATGATTCAAAATCCTATTAAGTTTATAAATCCTATTATTTACTTCTCAAATAATAATTTAGATATTTCTTGTTTTTAAATCCATGTTGAATAGTTAAATTTTCTATTTTTTTAATATTTAAAAAAACTTTTAATTTTTTATAGACTTTAAATATTATTAATATTTTAAAATTTTATAGAGTTTAAAATATTATTGGTATTTTAAACCTTTAATAAATTTTAAATATTATTAATATTTTAAACTATAAATAGAGTACATATATTATTAATATTTTAAATATTTTCTAGAGTTTAAATATTTATAATATTTTAAAACTTTTTAAAAGTTTAAATTTGTTCAGCTAAAAAACCAGATTAAACCAAATAAAACTTTTAAATTTAGACATGTGGTAAGTCAAGCTTCCTGCTCATTTATATTTGTAACCATTTTGGTCATTTTTATAATATGACTATG
This sequence comes from Cardamine occulta, assembly GCA_028015245.1. Lineage (NCBI taxonomy): Eukaryota > Viridiplantae > Streptophyta > Magnoliopsida > Brassicales > Brassicaceae > Cardamine > Cardamine occulta. The sequence continues at coordinate 3,714,910 of CM051393.1, forward strand.
TACCATGACTCAAAGTTTTTACCCGATGTGAGATGTTGAATGTATACTTTTTCTTTATCGATTAGGTAATATATGTCCCTTTTTTAAAATTCGAATCATAACATATGTAGAAAACACAATTTTATATATTAATTCAAAATAATTTAAAAATAAGATCAAACAAAGGTGATAGGATAATCATAATTAATACTACTAAAATTATAATATTAGATAAAAAAATAATTATGTTTGGTTGTAAATATTGCAGAGAATTAATTTATTATTTATTTAAAGAGAAGAGAAATAGAGAAACTAAATATGAGATTGTTTGGATACATAAATAACTATTTAATTTTTGGATACATGAATAACTATTTGTACTTCAATTTTAATAATATAGAGATTTATTTATATACAAAATAATCATAGATTCGAATAATTTTTTTTACCAGTCTTTAAAACGTGTTATATGAATAGTACTATACTAATTTTTAATAATAATATAGTCTTGTACATGACGCTAATATTACCTATTGTATATGTACAATATAAAAATATAAAAGTGATTTTTAGAAGAAACATAAGGTAGAAATAAGTATTCTAAAAATAAAGTTTATAATATGCATTTTAGTTAAAAAAAAATTAGTATATTAGTTTGTTTGATACTATAGTTTTGTAAATTGTAATGATAGTTACTTGATTGTCATGTTTTCAGCAAAAAGGCTGTCCATGATTCGATAGTGTATAGTTATCGACACGGCTTCTCAGGCTTCGCTGCCAAACTCACAGAGTCCCAAGCCCAGAAAATTTCAGGTACTTTTAGAGTTGAAATCTTTTCTGTTTCTTGACCATAAATCAAGTAGTTATTCACTTATTTGTCTAAAATAATCATTGCTCTCTTGAGAACAGAGCTGCCTGAAGTAGTACATGTCATACCAAATGCATTATACCAACTCACAACTACTAGAACTTGGGATTACTTGGGCATATCTCCGGGCAGTTCAAATAGTCTTCTACACAAGGCCAACATGGGGAAAGAAGTTATCGTTGGAGTCATCGACACAGGTATATGCATATAGAAAACATTTTTGATTCTCTTAAAGAGATGTTTACTGATAGAAAGCATAAAATATTGCTATAGGAGTGTGGCCGGAGTCCGAAATGTTTAATGACAAAGGCTATGGACCTATACCAAGCCGTTGGAAAGGTGGTTGTGAATCTGGAGAAAACTTCAACGCCTCGATTCATTGCAACAGAAAGCTGATAGGAGCGAAATACTTTGTTGATGGCCTTGTTGCCAGCTTTGGAGTCTTGAACAGAACAGAGAACCCTGAGTCCGTTTCCCCAAGAGACTTTAACGGTCATGGCACGCACGTTGCCTCGACCATCGGTGGTTCTTTTCTGCCTAATGTAAGCTACTTTGGCCTCGGAAGAGGAACTGCAAGAGGCGGTGCTCCCGGTGTCCATTTAGCTATTTATAAGGCATGCTGGCTTAAGACAGCAAACTGTGCAACAGCTGATGTCTTAAAAGCAATGGATGAAGCTATCCATGATGGTGTTGATGTTTTGTCACTCTCTTTGGGACCCCAGGTTCCCTTATATCCAGAAACTGATGTGAGGGAGATCACCTCTGTGGGAGCATTCCATGCGGTAGCAAAGGGCATTTCTGTTGTAGCTGCAGCTGGTAATGCTGGCCCGAATGCTCAGACCGTTGTAAATGTAGCTCCTTGGATCTTAACAGTGGCTGCAGCAACTCTAGACCGTTCTTTTCCCACAGCCATCACACTTGGGAACAATATAACAATACTGGTATTCATATATTCATGATATAAGAAAGTGTTTCCCTAATGTTCTCAAACCTTGTACTAAGGATTTTGTCTTTACTCAATGAAGGGTCAAGCAATCTTTCCCGGTCCAGAAGTCGGTTTTGTTGGTCTTACTTACCCACTTTTAGGGTAACACTGATTTACTTGTTTCATGTTTTGATCAATATTTAATAGTTCAAGATAACATACTCGCCAGATTGCGTCTTTGGACATGATAGAGCCTTCTTCAACTTGCAGTGACTGCAAGAAGCTCTCTGCCAATCCCAGCAATACAATGGAAGGAAAAGTTGTGTTGTATTTCACAACAAATACAAATATAGCAGCAGATATACCCGCAGTAAGGAAAGCTGGTGGTCGCGGGGTAATCATTGCAAGAAATCCGACCCACTTGCTTCGTCCAATTGATAATTTTCCATATGTCACTGTAGACTTCGAGCTCGGGACCGACCTTTTGTTCTATATACGCTCCACAAGGTATATTTTCAAATTATTTAACCTAACATTTCCATGGATCAGAACTCATTCGACTGAACATATTGGTTTTTGTTTTGTCAGATCTCCCATTGTAAAAATACAACCTTCAAGAACACTCGTTGGAAACCCTGTGGCAACAAAGGTAGCAACTTTCTCATCAAGAGGACCCAATTCTGTTTCTCCAGCCATTCTTAAGGTACTATTCTACCTTAAGACCCTTTCATACATTTTCCACCTCTTAAGTATGATTCTCTGTTTTCATAACATGTTTTGATGAACACTTCTCTGTTATGGCAGCCGGATATAGCAGCACCTGGCGTGAATATATTAGCAGCGACCAACAAAGGATTTGCGATGATGTCAGGCACTTCAATGGCTACTCCTGTTGTTTCTGGAGTTGTAGTGCTTCCAAATCATTATACCCTCATTGGTCTCCATCTGCTATCAAATCAGCTATTGTCACCACAGGTTCTTATCATCTTCAGATTCGTAGTTAGAACTATTAGAATAACTTATTGATCACGGAATCACATTTTACATTGCAGCTTGGAAAACTGACCCATCTGGAGAACCCATTTTCGCAGACGGGTCAAACCGAAAGCTAGCAGATCCGTTTGATTATGGAGGAGGCCTTATAAATCCAGAGAAAGCTACAAGACCAGGTCTCATATACGACATGACCACATATGACTACGGCTTATACTTATGCTCTGCTGATTACAGTGACACCTCCATTTCCCTAGTCCTCGGAAAGAAAACAGTATGTCCTAATCCTAAGCCTTCGGTTCTTGATCTCAACTTGCCTTCCATTACAATCCCAAACCTCAGAGATAAAGTCACTCTCACAAGAACTGTCACTAACGTTGGACCCCTCAACTCAGTATACAAGGTCGTGGTTGATCCTCCAATGGGCTATAATGTGACCGTGACACCAACGACACTAGTGTTCAACTCTACAGCTACAAAGTTATCTTTCATGGTTCGAGTCTCGACCACACACAAAGTAAACAATGGCTACTACTTCGGAAGCTTGACTTGGAGTGATACCATGCACAATGTGGTAATACCAGTATCTGTTAGAACACAGATCTTTCAAAAATACTACGACTAGAACTAATGAATCATAATAAGCGAAAAGCAGATTTGTGTGGTTTCTGTTTAGTAACGGATATTATCCTACATCTTGCACACAAATGCTTTACTATTATGCTGAAGAATAATGTAACGTTTTTTATCAAAAATAAATAATAATAAATTAAAGCATAATGCTAATGAATAATAGTTGTGTTGTTACATACTGTTGTAAACAAGTGTAATAATCACAAAACATTTATTCTAGAGATTGATACTCAGATAAGATCCACGGCTTGTTTGGTGGTGGTGATGGTGGTTGTGTTGGTGCTGAAGCTAAAGACAGCGATGGACTATTAAACTTGACAGTAAATAGTAGTTAGTAAATTTTCAAAACAACTTATAAAAAGAAATCAAAGGGGTGGTGGCATAGTTGTACTACAAGGGGTTAGTTTTTGTGTGCTCTGGGTTCAATCCTTCTTTACGGAGAGACATTCTATAAATCGGAATAGACTAAATGCTATGCCCGGAACTCAACAAATAAGGCATTAATAAATAACTTACGAAACAGAAGTCGGCTTTCGGCTCTGTCTCTTTCTTGTACAAATTTTAAATTCATGCTTTTTTGTCTCATTTTTTGGAGTTATTGTTGGTACCGAGATTCATAGAACACATTCATAAACTCTAATTTACCAAAACAACGAATTACGAATAGCTTCACACTAAAAAACATGTTGGAAGACGTCGGTTTTCTAACGTCATTTCTTTAACCGACTTTAAAAATTAAAATTGGAAAGGATTTTGCGTCGTTTGATTAACCAATTTTAATTTATTTCAAAAGAAAATACCATAAAAAACCTTCAACTTTACAACTTTTTTCAATTAAAACCTCCAATTATTTGTGTTTCCAAAATAAACATTTAAATTGATAAAATTTTCCAACAAAAACTTCAAACTATTTTTGTTTCCAAAATAAACTTCTAACTATAAAGTTTTTCTTACTTAAACCTTCAAGTTTCTAATATTGAGCCTCATTGAAGGGTTACTAACAGTCAACGATAACTCCCATTAACTATGTTTGTCTATTTTTTACGGATTTTTGTTGTTATTTAGTTATTTACTAAGGAGAAAATGAGTTTACAACTACAGAAAATCTATTCATTCATCTAGGGTTCATATTCGCAACTGACGGAGTTAACAAATATTTAACAGGCATTTGCTGTGTTAAATGGAGTTATCGTTGATTATTAATTAACTCTCAATCAGACTCATGATTAAGTTTTCCATCTATGATTTTTATTCAAAACTGACAAAATTAACAAATAGTTAACATGCATTTGCAGAATTATCGTTGATCGTCAATTAATCTTCATTGAGATCAAGATTGAGAAGTTGAGGATTTAAGTAAACAAAACTTTATATTTAGGTTTGTTTTGGAAACAAAAATAGTTTGGAGTTTTTGTTGGAAAATTTTATCAACTTGAATGTTTGTTTTACAAACACAAATAGTTAGAGGTTTTAGTTAGAAAAAGTTGTAAAGTTAAAGGTTTTTTATGATATTTTCCTTTATTGTAATATCAAATAATATTAAAAGAAATAATCAATATCTTACGTTGGTTTCGAAACTGAAGTTAAGTTATCTTAAGCAACTCTAAATAGTTTACTACCAGAAATTAAACTCATATTAAGAAAGGCTGGCCAAAATGACTTCATACCTGCCACAGGCTATCATAGATGAGAATTGGTTAATATCAAAATATAATAAAAATTGGAATTGGTCAGATTAAGAGCACTATAGTTTATTTGCTTTTTTTTTCTCTCTCTCTCTTTTGTTCGAAAAGTTTCTTTGCTAAATTCAGAGTTTCTTAACATATAAATTAATTTAGAAAAGAAGCTACTCTAGTTTTCTTAATCTGACCAATTCTAATATATGATAGGTATGTGTATTGAACTAGGGATTTAAGATAATTTGTATTAAAATGACAAATTCTATGTTATTCAAACATAAATTTAACAACATTTTCTAAAATCAATTGTTATTGAATTAAAGATTTTAAAATGTACAATCAAATCTATTGTTATTTAAAAAATTTTAAGAATTGAATTTGAAAGTTTTATGTGAGATTTCAGGGAATTTTTTAGTTAACAATACAAATATCAAAATTTCATTGTTTTAGGGGAGATTTCATAAAAATTAATAATAAATTTTCTAATTCACTAAAATTCAACCAAATCATCTCAAAACTCATTAAAACTCAAATCACCCCCAAATTCCTAGTTCACTACACCACTGAAGTCTTTTTGCCAAATTATTTCTAGTCTTTTTCTTAATGGAGTATGATTTTATTTTTCTTTGGTAGAAAACTATTCAGAGTCGCTTAATAGTAGAAAAAAAATAGCCAATAAACTACTCTAGTGTTCTAATCAATTCAACTCTCCCAAAGTAATCCATTCAGAGTTTGTATTTAAAATTCAATGGTTGAAGTAATTTACCTAAGAAACTATTCTAGTGTCCTTAACCTAATCAGTTTTAATCTCAGTAAATAACTAATCAAAGTTGCTTACTATTTTAAATTCAATATTTGAAGTAATTTAAATTAGAAACAACTCTAGTTTTCTTATTTTGATCAGTTCTAATCTCAGAAGAGAACTTATTCAGTATTCAATATTCAAGGTCGCTTAATATTTATTTAACTATGTTAAGCCTGAAACATTGACTCTGGAAAACAAGCAAGCAAATTGAATTAACAAAAACAGAGCAAGTTAATGACACAACATACCTAGTCGTAGAAGGAGTTCTCAAAAGTTATACCATTACCTTATATATGCTTCAGTGATAATTTTAAACATTGAATCATATATATCAAGAAAGAAAATGGGCAAAACCATAATTCTCCTGGCGTTATTTTTGACTATAGTCCTGAATGTGCAGAAGAGTTTCGTCGTTGCTGAGAGCAAGGTAATTGGTACTTTTAGATCTCTGTAGATTAAGTAACATAATCATTTCTAACATCGACTACTATTGTGATCAATAGGTTTATATAGTTTACTTGGGAGAGAAGGAACATGATGATCCTGAGTCTGTCACTGAATCTCACCATAAGTTGTTGTGGTCACTTCTTGGAAGGTATGATTTAGTACTTCTATATTTAAAGATCGCAAAGAGTTACTTATTTGATTTTCATGTTTCAGCGAAGAGTCTGTCCATGATTCAATAGTGTATAGTTATCGACACGGCTTCTCAGGCTTCGCTGCCAAACTCACAGAGTCCCAAGCCCAACAAATTTCAGGTACTTTTAGAGTTGAAATCTTTTCTGTTTCTTGACCATAAACCAAGTAGTTATTCACTTATTTGTCTAAACTAATCATTGCTCTCTTGATAACAGAGCTGCCTGAAGTAGTAAATCACAACAACAACAATAAAATTTCAAGATAAAAGAAAATTAAGATTTGTTAGAAAATATTAAAACGAAAAATAATTAAATCTTTCCTATATAGGAAAAGTTTATAAAGAAAAAGAAGATTTTTTTCCTATAAATTGTGAAAAATAATTGTTAATACAAAAACACTAATTCTTAACATGAAAAAGACAAATTTTTAAAGACATAAATATGTTATATAACACTGATAAAAAGAAAATATATTTCAAATATTTATAAAATAAGAAAATTTAAAAATAATTACGAAGTTAATCATATATAATTTTGAATATATATAATTTTATAAAAATGGAAAGCAAGAAAAAGTTGTTTTTCTACTACAATAGTTAAATTTATTATATTAAAGTTTATATAAATTGATTACAATGGTTATGTAAGCCGGTATACAAGTTGAATATTTTTATATAAACTCTTTCCTCTAATTTGGGTAATCAATTATGGAGTTTTTTTTTTCTAATTTAAAATTTGATCTGAAAAAACAATTATAAAATATCTAATATTAGTTAAGAGCTACTCACTTAAAGTGTACAAGTTCTCCTAACTTCAACAAGACAATATGGTCACATATTTGTTATCATTCTATTATGTTTATTTTTTTTTCAAAACATGTAATTATTTTTAGTTTTGTGAGATTCTTAAGATTTATTCTCAACCAAAAATTTTATTTTATTCAAAACATGATTAACATCAAATAAACAATGGACGATGATGTTCGAAATAATGACTAATATGCATTTTATAAAGAGTTCCGTAGGCAAAATTTATCAAAAAAACACAAACAAAAAAAAGAAAAAACTGAAAATTCTTAAAAAAAAATGAAAAATGAAAATTCTTAAGAAAAAAGGTAATAATACATTGTCAAATCCTAAAAGGCAAAAAAATGTAAAATTTCACCAATAGATAAACAACATTGTACTCTCTCAACTTCGCATTAAACAAATTCAAAATCTAATTCATCAATATTTTTTTAAAAAACTTAAAAATATGAGTAGTTAAATATTAAAAAAAATAATTCAATTTAAATAGAAAATAAACAATTAGATATATAGATACATATTACATCATTTAATTAGAATCCGAATAAAAAAATTTGAAGATCGAAAACCAATCTTATTCTATATTTTTTAGGGCTGATTTTATTTTGCTTTTTAGATTTTATTTTACGGGTTATAAAATATTTTGTATGAACTTGTATATATGCGGGTCCTTATCTAGTGTAATATATGATATAGTAACAAATTTAAATAGATTATACTGTATAAAGTGTTAATATGGAGAAAATTTAACATATGTAAACTATCTTTTTAAAAGTATCTGAAAGATCATTACCTTAATAATTTTTGAGATTCATGGAATAAACAATCAAATGAACTACATATTAACAAAATTTTCCAAAAAAAAATTCGTAGTAAAGAAGAAAACACATGTTTTTTTGTAAACTGGTAACTACTACTTGGAAATTGGCCGTTGTTAATTGGAAGACATCACAGACCATAAAATGGAATCATGAATCCAACCAACAAAACTTCTCTCTATTTCTCTCTTGACTTTGATTTCTTCTCTTCCAATCTAGGGTTCCTCCTCATTCTTCTTCCCTTGATTCTCGCCATTTTTGTTGCTTTAACATAGGATTGAAGTATCTGGACTTGGCGTTGTTTCGTCTCTCAATCCTCACATTTTTTTCATCCCGATCCAATTGAGTTTTAAGCTTGAAATTGGTGGATCTTGAATCTTCTTTGTTACCGTTTGATCAGTCATCTTTTTGAAGATGACGATCCCTAATTCCGATTTCATGATAGAAAACGGAGTTTGTGATTTTCCATCAACTCCTAAGGAAGAGAAACGTATTGTATCGGAGCTGAGTAACGAAGCGGAGAATAACTTGAAGGAAGGAAACTTGTATTTTGTCATCTCTAAAAGGTTCTTGTTACTTTGGATTTTCTCTACGCAATGTTCTTTTCAATTTCTCAAGATTTTGATTAGGAATGATGTGGATTTCACTTATTTAGTTTTGATTCTGCTTTAGCGGTTTGTGAGCTTATGATCTAAGTAGTATCATGCATGATCTTCATTGTCTGGTGCTTTTTATAGGTTTTGTGAATTTTGTTGCTTCCCTTTATAAGTAGTTCGATGCTAATGTTTATGATAATTGCTTCACAAATTGATTGGATTCTTGTTGTAATGCTTAGATTTTGGATGGTCTTGTGAATCTGGATCTACGATCTGATTTTTTTTGATGAATTCTATAGATTTGGTGAGGACTAGTATTTATGTTTATGTAAAATTCAGTATGTGCAACCTAATTCTGAGTCAAAATTAATGGTTGTGTTAGTGCAGGTGGTACACAAGCTGGCAGAAATATATTGAGCAATCAACAAATGAATTTCTAAGTGAAGAGTCCTTGGAAGCTCCGAGGCCTGGACCAATTGATAACAATGATATTATCGAAAGTGACAACGATGCTAATGATCCACAACTTCGTAGATTGCTGGTGGAAGAGGAAGACTACGTTCTAGTTCCTCAAGAAGTTTGGAAAAAACTTGTTGAATGGTGAGATTTCACCTCTATTATTCCATCATTTGATTGAATTGTGTTTTGTTTTATGCTCCTTCTTTCTGCATGACTGTTTCATTTATTTACTTTGCTTATTATATACCTGTGCTTCTTGTGATACTGTTAATGAAATATGCTTTCAAGGGCATAACCTGGTCTCATATCTCTTTCAGGTATAATGGAGGTCCTCCAATAGCAAGGAAGTTGATCTGTCAAGGGTTTTACAGTAGGAGTTATAGTGTAGAGGTTTACCCACTTTGCCTTATGTTGACAGACGGAAGAGATGAAAGTAGAACTGCAATACGGTTGGGAAAACAGGTATAGGTGCCGCATCATACTACTCAGGCTCGTAGTTTTGCTTAGACCTATTTGTGGTGCTTATTCATAGCCAAAGACACTTTTTTGTTTTCACTATTAGCCCCACTTTGGTCCCTTTCTTACATGGGTTATTTGTGTTTCAGGCTTCTATAAGGGAACTTTATGAGAAGGTTTGTGCTATGACAGGTGTAGCTCAAGAAAAGGTGTGTTTCCAATGTGTTTTTTTTTTCTGTCTTTTTTGTTTTGTTTTGCTGATAAATATGCACCGTTTCTGATGGAGATGTGTTCTTTGCTTCACATTGATATGTATAAGCAGGCTCACATCTGGGATTACTTCGGTAAGAGGAAAAGCGGACTCTTGGATCCTTCTTCTAACAAGAGCCTGGAAGAGTCAAGGCTTCAGATGGACCAAGATGTAAGTATCTAGAGAACTGTCTGTGATACTTATAATGACAAATCTTGATGAATCACCTTTGTCATTGATTTTGGGTCATTGTCCTGAATCTTTGCTGAAGAATATATTGTTGAGAGGAGCTTGTTGGATAATGCATGTCTCTTGAGTTCTTTTATTGTTAATCAAACCGAATCCTACTTAGTGTTAAATTTTCTGTTCGACATTGACTGGTGCATCCCATGCAGATTCTTCTTGAAGTTGATGGGTCGTCATCTTCTCAATTTGCTATGAGTGCAGCAGGAAATGAGCTAGCTCTGGTACCTCTGGAACCTTCAAGGTCGCGTGTAACAATTGCTGGGGGCCCTACCCTATCCAATGGTCATCCCACCACGTCCAAGTTTAGTCTGTTTCCAAGAATCACATCTGAAGACGACGGCCGCGATTCTTTGAGTATTCTTGGAAAAGGAGAGAAGGGAGGATTAGCAGGATTGAGTAATTTGGGAAATACCTGCTTTATGAATAGCGCTCTTCAATGTTTGGCCCACACACCTCAGATTGTTGAATACTTCTTGCAAGATTACAGTGACGACATAAATAGAGATAATCCTTTGGGAATGTGTGTAAGTGCTTGATATTGAGTGTCGTTTCTATTTCCTCATATGAGGGTATTCACATGCATTCTGAATATAATTTTTAACCCTTAATTATCCAGGGTGAGCTTGCTATCGCATTTGGTGATCTGTTGAAGAAATTATGGTCATCAGGAAGGAACGCAGTTGCACCACGCTCTTTTAAGACAAAATTGGCTAGATTTGCTCCACAGTTTAGCGGTTACAATCAGCATGATTCTCAAGTTAGTCATTTTCTCTAACGTGTACAATGAGCAAATTCTTTGTTCCTGGCATTGTTGTTGTTCTTGTCTTTTTTGACAATAAAAACAATATTTCATTTTTTGCCCCTTCTTATATGATGTATTAAAATGTTGTTTCAGGAACTGCTTGCTTTCTTATTGGATGGGCTACATGAAGATTTGAATAAGGTAAAACGAAAACCTTACATTGAACTTAAAGATTCTGACAGACGTCCGGATGATGAAGTTGCTGAAGAGCTTTGGAATTATCATAAGGCCCGAAATGATTCTGTAATAGTAAACGTCTGCCAAGTAAGTATTTCTTACCATATCTTAATCGCTTCTTCCACTGAATGTTCATCTGGTTTTAGTTTGTCATACAAGTACTGGAAGATTCTGTATTTTATTTTCCTGACGATTTCTTATGATGTTATTCAATTTCTTTCAGGGTCAATACAAGTCAACTCTGGTTTGTCCAGTTTGTGGAAAAATCTCAATAACGTTTGATCCCTTCATGTACTTGTCTTTACCTTTGCCATCAACACTTACGCGACCAATGACAGTTACGGTGTTTTACGGCGATGGAAGTCATCTTCCGATGCCATACACTGTAACAGTACCTAAACATGGATCTTGTAGAGATCTCATTACTGCATTAGGTACTGCTTGCTGCTTAGCAGATGATGAGAGCCTTTTACTTGCAGAGGTATGACTTTGGCGTGTTTCTTTCTTGTATTAATATTTTTCCTTTATTTGGCTGAAATCCCTGACTAATGTGTGGAATTGTCCTCTCAGGTATATGATCATAAGATCTTTAGATATTTTGAGAATCCCTTGGAGTCACTGAGTGTGATAAAAGATGATGAGCATATTGTGGCATATCGGTTAAATCAGATGCAGATAGGATCAGGAAAAGCAAAACTCGAAATTCTTCATGGAGGGCAGGAAAGGTGAACATGCTTGGTTTTATTCGTTACTCAAGAACTCTTTTTTTTTTCCTCTTGGGTTCAGCTTTATGGATCATTACTCTTGGATTCCACAGGGCTGTTCTGGAGAGTGTTAAAGGCAGAGATGTGAAGCTTTTCGGAACTCCTTTTGTCAGATATGTCAACACAGAACCACTAAGTGGAACTGACATTGATGCAGTCATCTCTGGATTTCTGTCACCTCTGCACAGGGTCCAAGCCTCATCTAAGATTCATAATGAAAATGACAATGGCCACCTTCCTGATGCTGTTGCTGACGAAACATCTGGAAGTTTAGCATCCCCAGATACCGAGGTAGACGATGCATCTGATAGAGAGTTATCTTTCAGGATTTTCTTGACAGAGGAACGTGGTTCGAATTTTAAACCACTTCAATCTGAGTCTTCTGTGAGCACTAGTACCGTTACACAGGTTTTAGTCAAGTGGAATGAGAGTGAGCATGAAAAATATGATTCCAGCTACTTGAGTGATCTTCCAGAGGTTCATAAAACAAGTTTCTCTGCAAAGAAGACAAGACAAGAAGCGATATCTCTGTTTTCGTGTTTGGAGGCCTTTTTAGCAGAAGAGCCTCTGGGACCAGATGACATGTGGTATAGCTCGTATCTTGAACTTGTAATTGCATTAGCTGATCTACTCATTAAACTTTGACCATCGTTCTCACCATTGTGAACCAGGTTTTGTCCGAGCTGCAAAGAACACAGACAAGCGAACAAAAAGCTAGACCTGTGGAAATTGCCAGATATTCTTGTGTTCCATTTAAAACGGTTCACGTATAGTAGATATCTCAAGAACAAGATTGATACGTTTGTGAATTTCCCAATTCACGATCTAGACTTGAGCAAGTATGTGAAGAACAAGAATGGCCAGTCATATCTATATGAACTGTACGCCGTTAGCAATCATTACGGCGGACTTGGCGGTGGTCACTACACTGCTTACGCTAAGGTTGGTGACTTGATTGGTCTCACTGTCTATTTGGTTTGATTTTACTTATGCATATGCATAAATGTATCATATATTTTTATCATCATATTACACACTAGATTGTCCCATTTCGCTAGCTACTAGTGCTTCTGATGAGTTCTTTTTATCTGATATGAGTTCTTTTTATCTGATCATATGTTCCTGCAGTTGATTGATGACAACAAATGGTATCATTTCGATGACAGTCACGTTTCATCTGTAAACGAATCTGAAATAAAAAACTCAGCTGCATATGTTCTGTTCTACCGAAGAGTGAGAAGTGAAACAGAGACAGAAACAGCTGAGATGTCTAGGACTGATATGGATTAGTCAAGCCTTAACTCTCATAATGGGGGCAAAGTACGAAGTTGCTACGTTGTTCTCAAAGCTGCATTGGTCTCACTTACTCTCATGTCAGGTGACGATTCTAAGCTGGTGGTTCGGTTGGAGGGTTTTGTGATGTTATTATGGCAGATCTCTATCGAAAGGTAAGATTTAGGTTCGGAAGATTTGTTGATTAGAGAATTTTCTAGGTGAGCGGGTAAATTTTTGGGAAGTAAATCAAGTGATGAACAGCTTTACAAGTGTAGAGATAAGTGATGTTTGTTCTTCGGAATTACAATAATGGAATTCTCTGCAGAATACATATGTTCTGTTGCTGAATGAATGCTTTGACATTAAAGTTGCGAAGCAAGGCTACATATCTTTATAATCTTCTTGGTCATCTGCATTTCGTTATCTTCCTCGCGATCAGTAACCCAAACGTTTTTTTATCGTTGCCCATTGGGCCTGTAGAAGAGACTTGTAGAGGGAAGTGATTAAGAACAATTAAATTATTGAAGAAAGGAACACTGTGAGACGGCTTTGATACTTTGAATGGGTTGGTCATTGGTGGCGGCTTCTGATTGAGACGAAAGGGTTTAGGCATGAATACGTGGCACAATACTGTGTGCTGATGTGTCAATACACCTATGACCCGTGCATCTTAATCTTATCTAGTTACAGACAGAGTACAGACTAAAGCGTGAGAACAAAAAAGGCCAACATGTGGATGATGTTCATAAAATTTTGAAGCAAAAAAAAAGAAATCTCATATCACTTATTACTCAGATAATCTCTCTCGGCAACTCTATGAATTCGGAGTCGGAGCTCATTTCACTCATCACTCAATTATTATTTACAGATTTCGTTGATCAGCTCGGAGAAGATATATTTGATGAGTCTAAGTTTAAATCACTCATAACTCAAATAATCTCTTTGGTGAGCTCAATGGATTTGAATTCGCAGCCGAAGCCGGAGTCAGAGTTCATGTCACTCGTTACTCAAGCAATCTCTGCCTTCTACTCTATGGATTTCAATTCCCAGCCAAAGCCGATACAAGATCTCATATTAAGCATTTCTCAAGAAATCTCTCTCGCCAATTCTATGGATTCGGAAAGGAACCTGTTGGACCCCGATTTTGAAAAACTCTTTACTCTGTCCCTCGTCTATCAAATATTCTCCCTTGTCGTCTCTATGAAATCAAATACGGAGAAGTTTATTTCCTTGTGCCCTCAACTACAAGTAACATTGGAAAATGGAAAATTTCATGTGAGTGAAGAAGACAAGGAAGCGGATATTGGCAAGTGGCAGTGTCTCCCTTGGACTTGGTTTAAACTAAAGCTCCCAGGAGAAGACACAACCCGTTTTTACTGTGATGGTTGCGGTGGCAAGAACCATGAAGAATATAAAAAGGTTCCAGTTGAGATCAAACACCATCTCCATCGAAAACATTCTCTCCAGCTTGCCTTCTTGGATGACAGCCTGGAGAGGGAATGCTATTGTTGTGATGAAGATCTAACGGTGTTTTATTGTTGCTTGTCTTGCGATTTTGCCATCAATGTTGCTTGTGCGAGGAAACCACCAGTCTTATCTATAGACGATCCAAAGTGGCATGAGCATACTCTTCATCTGTTTCCAAGACACGCTTCTTCCTTAACTTGCAACCTTTGCGGCTTGGCTGATGCATACTCCCCTATCTATATGTGTCCCAATTGTGACTTTGTGGCCCATCGAGGATGTATCAACTTACCACGTGTCATAAGGATATCACGCCATGGCCATCGTATCTCTTTTACTGCTTCTTGTGACCAAGGAGATTTGTTTTGTGATATTTGTCGCCGAGAGATGGACAATGATCACGGGGGCTATTCTTGCATCAAGAGCGGTTGTTCGTATACGGCACATTCAAGATGTGCCACACAAAGAAATGTGTGGGATGTTGAAGAACTTGAGGGAGAACCAGAAGAAGAAATTGAAGAAGTTGAGCCGTTTGTGAAGATAAGCGATAGAATCATACAACATTTCAGTCATCAACATCATCATTTGAAACTTGATGAGAATACGGGCAGAGATTACAACGATAATCAGCAGTGTCATGCATGCATCACGCCAATCTATTTCGGTAACTTCTACTCATGTATGCATTGTGATTTCATTCTCCACGAAGAATGCGTAAATCTTTCACGCAAAATATATAACCCGATACATCCACACCTGCTCATTCTAGGATATGAACATGTTGTGGACCATAAGAAAACATGTAGAGCTTGTCTAAATGTTTGCGTAGCTGGTTTCTTCTATAAGTGTGGTAAAGAAGGATGTGATTTCAAGCTACATGTGCAGTGCGCCACAATTTCTGAGCCATTAGTCCATGAAAGTCATATGCATCCTCTATTCCTGACAACCAAACCAAACGAGAAGCAAAGAATTTGCTCAGTTTGCAAAAAGCGCCAATATTTTGCTACGAATGAAACATTCAATTGCATTGAGGAGTGTCACTTTGCTTTGTGTTTTAGATGTGCTACTTTGCCTCAAATGGTAAGGTATAAGCATGATAAGCATGTGCTCACTCTTTCTTACGGGAACACGACAAGTACCATGACGTATTGGTGCGAAGTTTGCGAGGAAAATGTAGATCCAACTGAGCGGTTTTATATGTGTGATGAGTACTGTTGTATCACCTTACACATTAAATGTCTGCTTGGGGGGGACTTATACATGAAGCCTGGTTCATCTATATTCACTAGTACATCGGACAAGGCAGACGTTCTACTCAATAATCATCACATGTCTCGACCAATTTGCTCATTTTGTGGCATGCGTTGTCCAGGTAAAACAGTTTTGCAACGGTCTGGATCATCAATATTTTGTTCTTTATTTTGTTATTTGATAATGCAAGGCGAAACGCTTGATGAATATATTGGTCATTATTATTTTTGTTAAATTTGTGGTATGTTGTATTGATTAGTCAAATACTGATATGCCCAATATTGTTATGAGATGTTTCCATGCTCAAAGAAGTATTTTGCTTTGCATCAGTAGTGATTCTTGAAACCTTTTTTTTTTTTCGTTTTTTTTTAAAATTGATCTCAAAAACATTCAGGAGCCAAACCCTTACCATCATTTCCCAAACATTTTCTTTGTATCTTTCCTTTTGACACAGGATTGAACACAGTCCTTTAATTTTGATTCATCCGTTGTACAATAACAATGTCAAAGTGTTTCTGAAACAATCTTAAAACCACAAAGGTGGAATCTTATTTGCTCAGTAATATCAAGCTTGTGACTGTAATTACTGATTCACTGGCATATCAAAGTAAGGATTGGGATTCAAGGTTCATATTCAATATTGCGACTTCGTCTCTGGTTCCAAGTGTGTGGAACTATGTGCAATGCAGAAGAAAATTATAATTCCCAATTTTCAGTAACTTTGAATCTTTTTGCAATCGTGGAAATTGCAGAGGCAAAAGTTGGGTTGCTGGTTTCATCTTTAATGGTCAAGAATATATCCAATTTTGATATTTTACCACAATAAACGAATAGTTTGGTGAGCTTGCTTTTGCATTTAGTACACTGCCTACGCTAAGTTTAGTGACTTGATTAGTTTGACTACTTATTTGGCTATTTGGTTTGTTTTTCTTGCTGCATATGCATAATTTTTATCATCATATAATAATACTAGATTGACCCATTTTGTTTGCTACTAGTGCTTCTGATGAGTTCTTTATCTGGTCATACCTTGCTGCAGTTTAATGATGACAGCAAATGCAAATGGTATCATTTCGAAGACAGTCATGTTTCATCTGTAAATGAATCTGAAAAAAATAAAAAAATCAGCTGCTTATGTTTTGTTCTACAGAGAGTGAAACTGAGATACAATCAGCTAAGATGTTGAGGAGTGATATGGATTAGTCGAAGCCTTAACTCTCAAAATGGACAAAGCACGAATTTGCTGCATTATTCTCAAAGATTTAAGGGTTTAAAATATATATACAAAATTAAGGGTTTAAAAATGGATTCTCCGAAAGTTGAAGGGCTTTTGAATTAAATTCCCAAGTCTGTTCTACGTTCTCTCATTCAAAAAGCCCATTTAAACTTTAATAAGCCCAAACCCAATAAGTTTTTCCCCCCCAGTCTGACTCTCCCTCGTTTCAGATCATCTTCACCAGTCTCGTCTCCTCAGAAATTTCGGCTATAACGGTTTTCGTTCCCGGCGCCAAGATGACTCGACCACCATGTGATCACTATGAAATTTATAATTCTAAAATTGTTGGTAAGAGTGTACATAATTTGGCAAATCTCGGAGGCACTGTTCTGAAATCAACTTTAACCAAATGTTATTTTCCTTTTTTCTTACAAAACATAAGGCTTCCAAAATTCAGAGACTTTTTTCTGATATCTTTACAGCTGAAGTATGGAACATACCATGTAAAGCTTTTTCATAACGCGTTTTGAGTTTCTTTGGTCACACGTCAGGTTTTATATATTTATCATTACTCGTAGAAGTATATATGTCCTCAAAACTCATAATTCCCTTTGGTTGCTCAATCTTTTGCAATAAATTATAATTTAGTTGACTAGGCCAAACAGCTTTGATATATTCTTTAGTATTTTGTGTGTGGGTTTGAATTAAAGCTTTACAAGTGTAGAGGTATGTGAAGTAACCATTTTTTGTGATGTTCAACACCAAGTAGTCGTTTGTTTGTTATTGGGAAGACAATAATAAAAAAAAAAAAGTTTTTTTAATAAATTCCATTTTGCATGTAAATAACTTTTGTAGCTTTGTGAAGCTTATATTGATGCGGCTAAAAAATCAATTCCATTACTAAAAACAATAATGGAATTTGTTTTTAATATCAACTCATAGCTGACCAAAATTAACCAAAATAACTACAGTAGAACCTCTATAAATTAATACTCGATAAATTAATAACTTCTCTAAATTAATAAATTATCTCGGTTCCGAGTTAAGTCAGTATAATAATTGACACATTTCGATAAGATAATAAGATAATAATTTTTTTGAAATCTCTATATAAATATATGGTCCCATTAATAACATAAATTATTAATTATATAAATATATAATATATATAAAAGATATTTTAGTGAAATATTATTTTAATATTATTTATTTATTCGTAAATTTGTAATTTTATTTGAGTTTATCTCTATTTTTTAAAAAATATCAAAAATATATGATATTATCTTCTCAAATTGCATCAAAAATTATTAAAAAATTTATATATGTAATAATTATTTTTTAATGTGTAAATGCATTAAAACACATCAAAATATTATCTTCATTTTTCTACTTTTTATATTATATTTTTTAATTTAGAAAAACTTTCTATAAATTAATAATTATTAATTTATCAATTAATTAATAATTTTTGTAAATTAATAAAATTTTCCGATCCTAACATTATTAATTTATAGAAGTTTTACTGTACAATATACAAACCATACCGGAATTCTCACCCAGACTTTTCTTATTGTACAAAATGAGACTAATAAGAAAATGGATGAGGACTCAAAGGAGTTTAAGGCATGTATACGTGGCTCAATATTATATGTTGACGTGTCAATAGACCTGTGACCTCTGCATATAATCTTATCAACATGTGGATCATTGATTGTTCATGACCGCATAAACATTTAGAGCAAAAAGAAAAAAAAAAACATCTCATATCACTCACTAGACTCTTAATCTCTCTCGGAAATTCTATGGATTTTGAGTCTGAGCTCATATCTCTCAGTTCTCAATTAGTATTTCGATTCCGGGAATTGGATTCGGAGGAGGATGAGTTCATATCTCTCCTTAGTCAAATAATCTCTGTGGTGAGGTAAAAGGATTTGAATTCGCAGCCGAAGCCGGAGACGGAGTTCATGTCACTCATTACTAAAGCAATCTCTGTCTTCTACTCTATGGATTTCGATTCCCAGCCAAAGCCGCTGTCGAAGTACATATCACTAATTTCTCAAGCAATCTCTGGAGCCAATTCTATGGATTCGGATTCGGATTCGGATTGGGATTCGGATTCGGAAGTTGAAACTATCTATACTCTGGAGCCGGAGCCAGAGCTGGTGTCCCTCATCTATCAAATATACTCCCTCGTCACCTCTATGGAATCAAAGTTGGGGAAGTTTATTTCCTTGTGCCCTCAAAAACAAGTAACATTGAGAAATGAAGAATTTCATCTGAGTGAAGAAGAAGTCCCAAGGAGGCACTTGAGCAAGTGGGGGTGTCTCCTTTTAAACTGAAAGAACTTCAGCATTAAAGGAGAAGACGCAACCCGTTTTTACTGCTACGGTTGCAAAGGCAAGAACCATGAAGAATATGAAAAGGCTCCAATTGAGATCAAACACCATTTCCATCGAAAACATTCTCTCCAGCTTGTCGTCTTGGACGTGTTTTCTTCCACAAGGCATTGCTATTGTGGTGATGAACTACTCAAAACGATATTTTATTATTGTTCGGCTTGTGATTTTGCTATCAATATGGCTTGTTCGATTTTGCTATCAATAGACCATCCAAAGTGGCATGAGCATACTCTTCATCTGTTTCCAAGACACGAATCCTTAACTTGCAGCCTTTGCGCCGTGGCCGATGCAACATCCCGTATCTATATGTGTCCCAATTGTGTCTTTGTGGTCCATCTGAGGTGTATCAACTTACCACGTGTCATAAGGATATCACGCCATCGCCATCGTATCTCTTTTACCCATTTTTTAAACCATGGAGATTCCTCTTGTGGTGTTTGTCGTAGAGAGATCAACAATGATTACGGGGGCTATTCTTGCATCAAGGAAGCTTGTTCGTATGTGGCACATTCAAGATGTGCCACACAAAGCAATGTGTGGGATGGTGTAGAGCTTGAGGGAGAGCCAGAAGAAGAAGAAGACATTGACGATATTGAGCCCTTTGTGACGATAAGCGATGGAGTCATACGTCATTTCAGTCATCAACATCATCATTTGAAGCTTGATGAGAACACGGGCAGAGATTACGACGATAATCAGCAGTGTCATGCATGCATCACGCCAATCTATTTCGGTAACTTCTACTCATGTATGCAATGTGACTTCATTCTTCACGAGGAATGTGCAAATCTTTCACGCAAAATATATAACCCGATACATCCACACCTGCTCACTCTAGGATATGATCATACTTTGAACCCTAATAATATATGTTTAGCTTGTCGAAATATTTGTGTAGCTGGTTTATCTTATAAGTGCGGTCAAGGAGGATGTGATTTCAAGCTACACGTCAAGTGTGCCATAATTTCTGAGCCATTGGTCCATGAAAGTCATATTCATCCTCTATTTCTAACATCCAAACCAGGAGAGGACAGAAGAATTTGCTCAGTTTGCAAAAATCACAAATATTTTGGTGTTGGTACAAATGAAACATTCAATTGCATTGAGGAGTGTGGCGTTGCTTTGTGTTTTGAATGTGCTACTGTACCTCACAAGGTGAGGTATAAGCATGATAGGCATATTCTCACTCTTTCTTATGGGAAGGAGACAAGTACCATGACGTATTGGTGTGAAGTTTGCGAGGGAAAAAATAGATCCCCAAAAACGGTTTTATATGTGTGATGAATACTGTTGTGTCACCCTACACATTGAATGTCTGCTTGGCAAGGATTTATACATGAAGCCTGGTTCATCTTTGTTAATTTTGCGCAAGGAGGTACACATTCTGCCCAACAATCGTCATATGACTCGACCTATTTGTTCCATTTGTGAGCGGCATTGTTCACAAAAGATAACTTGTCAGTTTTCTGGATCAATATCTTGCTCTTTAGATTGTGTTTTTGAGTTAATCGATAGATTACGCCAAATAGCTTGATGGACATTGCTCAGGTCTAGATCAATATTGTGTTCCACAGATTGCATTTATGATTCAATCAAGAGATATTTTTAATAGCTTGTTGGACATTTCTCTGGTTGTAAGAAATATTACTAAACTTGTATTCTGTTGTATTGATTAATAGCTTGTTGGCCATTTCTCTGTTGTATTGCGTCATTCGATAACAATGTCGATGTTTTGCTGAAACAATCTTGAAATTACAAACCTAGAAAGCTTGTTTACGTTGTGACTGTAATTGCTGTTTCTTTAGGCATATCAAAGTCAGGTTTGTGAAATTTCGGGTTAAAAAAAAAAACAATTTTCAATTTTCTAGTAACTTTGAATCTTTTTGCAAGCGTGGGATTTCCGGAGGTAAAAGTTGTTCACTTGTGTCATAGATGTTGCTTGTTTCCTCTCTCGTGGTCAAGAATGCATCAATTTGTGGATATTTTACTATAGCAAAAAAAACGTTTTGTTGACTACTTGGTGGTGGTCACTACTCTGCCTACGCTAAGGTTGATTAGTTTCACAACCTTTTTTGTTTGTTTTTACTTGTGTATATGCATGAGACTAGAATTTCTATCCACTCGGCAGTTCTCCCATTGTGACATACTTACCAAGTAAAGATCTGAAATGAGCAAAAGAAGCCATCTCTTTGATTGTGGTGCAGATAGAAAAAAAAATACATAGCCATGTAGAGTCAAGATATTCTTCTGTGAACACTACACGGGTTTTAGTCAAGTGGAATCAGTATTGCTGAAACAATCTAAAAATATCAGATAGGTAGAAGCTTGTGAATGTAACTACTGATTCCATGGCATATCAAAGGCGAAACCAGAATTGCCATAGATGCATCCACTGAAGCTGCAGTAATGGTGATATCTAATTACTGCATTCTCTAATTGTAAGAATGAATCCAAGCCCTTGCACTTTTCTCCATTCTCAGCTTCACCTTCTTAAATGACCACTGGTCTTTTTGATCATCTGACGGCGGAAGTGGTGTGAGCTAAAAACAGAACATGAAACAGAGTTTCGGAATGTGCATTCTCTAATTATTGATTCAAATGAGAATAAGAAAGATTGAAGCTGAAAGTTCCTTTATTTATTAACATACATATTTTGATCAATTAAATTCGAGTAAGAAAATCTGATCGTTTATGGAGCAGATTGAATTCATATAATCATATCCATTTATTTGACTTCGTGGATGAAAAACTCTTGTCTATCCCTATCTATCCCCAAAAATGTTTTTATACGTGTGATGAGTACTGTTGTGTCATCCTACACATTGAATGTCTTCTTGGACTGGACTTATACGAAAAACCTGGTTCATATTTATGGAACTTGGAGGAAAAGGTACAAGATCAATCGGCTCAGCACAATCAACTCACAATCAGCATCCGCATATGAAGGAGGCCTCCGCTACTGGTTCCATATCAGGAGCTCCTAGTCAAGTTCACTAGAAGAATTTCAAAATGTAAAGCTTAATTTCTAAACCTCTCTGCTCTCTTTGAAGCACTTGTTGCAAAACAGTTTTCTTTGAAATAATTTTACATTCATAAAAATAAAAGGTACAAGTTCGGCCAAGCAATCATCATATGAATCGATATATTTGCTCCTTTTGTGAGAAGCGTTGTCCACAAAAATCAGCTTTTCAGTGATATATTTTGTTCCTTAGTTTTGTATTAATAATTCACGGGGAAGAAAATTCCTAAGAGCTTGATGGACATTGTTCTTGTTGTAAGAAATATTATTAAATTTGTATTCTGGTGTATATGTCCAATATTGTTATTAGATATTTCCATGGAAATTTTACTCAGAAGTATTTTTGCTTTTCATCAGGGAATGAGTTCTTTGTATGTTCCTCAAATGGTCCAAAATGTTTACAACTCTGTAAAATTAACACTTAGTTTGGTGCTCTCTGAAGCTCTCACTCTTGGTGTATCTCTATGTATCCCGATTGAATAGGTTTCTTTGTTGTTCGTGTGATCCTTCTCACGCAGATAATTTATTTTGACACAGGATTGAACTCACTGTCTTTTGGTAACAAACCAAAAATTGCTTCCTAAAGAGTTATCTTTCTGTGATAGATGTTGCTGGTTTCCTTTCCAATGGTCAAGAATGCATCCATTTTTTATATTTTACTACAGCAGACCAATAGTTTTGCACTTTGTTCTTACTTATGACGTGGGGATCTGTTGGTTTATTCTGTGAATTTTATTATATTTCTGATACAAATAACTGTGCAGAGATAAAATAAAGAATATGCCCGTAAAAGAGGTATATTGTAAGAATGAATTGAAGCTTTGTACCGATGAGATAGACGATGCATCTGATAGAGAGTTATTTTTCAGGGTCTTCTTGACAGATGAACGTGGTCTGGACTTCATAAATATTAATGGTTCCAATATTTAAATATAAAAATAATGTTCACAAATTCGAAATTAGCCAATTTAAACATAAATAGAACACTTTAATTGTTTACTGTCGAAATTATACAATCTAGGAAATGTATATTTTCTAAATTAGGAATATAAGATCATTTCATTTTTTAATGTAGAAATATAAGGTTCTAATTAATGCATAACCTCGGGTCAAATCTATACTATTTATAAAAGTTGAAGTTACTTAATGTTAATGCCGTTCACGTAGAATTTAAAACCCCGATATTATTGTTCCACGTCAACGTCTATATTATATTAGATTTTTTTTTTAATTTCAATTAGTGTTACTACTGGAAATATCTTAGAAAACGTATTCTGATTAGTCCACATTATCATTTAAATTAAATTAAGAAAATTTCTTAATTTAAATGTGTTGTTAATAAGAAAATAAAAAAAATTATGTCATGAATTTTAAAAGACTAATAATATTGTTCTACATCATCATATGCTTAGATTAGGAGAAAAAAATTAGTGTCGTTAAATGAGAATAGTATAGAAAATAAAAAAATTATTTCATAGATTATAGACGACCAATAATATCGTTTCATATCATCATCTAAATAGTTTAGAAAATGTTCTTAACTCTAATGTAGTGTTGTTAATAGGACAGAATATTTGTTGAATATTGTAAAATTATAAATTCTAACTTGAATCAAATTAGAAAACTAAAATTGAATTTGGTGGGTTTTTAGCAAATAGCAAACTAAAACCGGATCTAACCCGATCTAACACTCATAATCAAATCGTTAGAAATATTTTGAATAATTTTAAAAATATATATGTAACACCACTTAAATTTTACAACCAAATTATGTCCTAATAGGAATATCCATTTCGGGATGGAAAACCTGTTCCATCTCGTATCCGTTGGAAATTTTCCGTCACATAACCCTTTTCTTTTAAATAATTATTTTTTTGAATATTTGTAGTCCAACGGATAAGAGATTCGGACGGATACACCCATGATTCTGTATTTTATGTTTGGCTATTTAAATTTTACAAAAGTAAAAAAGTGATCCAAATTTTAATCATATTTTTTAAAAGTACTCTAAAAGTTTTCAAAAATACAATAATTTTCTGAAATATACGATATTTACTTAAATTAGTGAGAATTTGCAAATTGAATTTAACTACTTAAATTTTATATATTTTTGAAATATATGAAAACAAATCGTATAAACATTTTCCTGTACGTAGATGCGGGTCAGAATCTAGTATATTAGTAATCAATAAACTCAAAAATATGTAATTTTAATTATAGATATTAGTTACCAATATATATATATATATAATAAATATCACTAATGATGGTCCTATAGTCTTTTCTTTTTATAACTCGAGTCATATCAGATAAAAACTTGTAAATCAAATATATAGTCTGGTCTACATCGTTTCTAAGATTTTATTAATATCCTAGTTCAAATTAATATATATTATTATACACTTATTATTCATTATCAATTACAAATTAATACTGCTATATTACATACATATATATATATTGTTAAGATCCGTAACTTACGGATACTATGAAAAAGCGTGAGATGAGAATAAAAAAACACATGCATGTGGAGAATTAAATTCAATGTTTGATAGAAAAATTATGAATACTATCCAACATTTAATTAAATTAAAAAAACAAAACACCCCTGGTCATATTCTAGTAATATGTTTTAAATTGTCAAATTGTTAAAATACATCCCTTAGTCATAAGCTAGTAATATGTTTAAGCAAGATTCGCAAGTTGCGTGGGAACAAAAGAGACACCCACCACTAAGTTTAATGTTAAAAAACGCCTATAAAATTTTTAAAATTGGAGATAGTAGGTGGCACAATATTCTCATTTCTCTGCATCTTAATACAGAGGCGTGAGAACAAAAAGTCAACATATGTTCATGAACCCATAAAAATTCAAAGCAAAATAAAATCTCTCTCATAATCTCATTTCAATCGTTACTCAGAAAACCTGTCTCGGCAACTCTATGGATTCCGAGTCTGAGCTCATTTCAGCCATCACTCAACTATTATTTCACGATCTCATTGATGAGCTCAATGGATTTAAAATAGATTTTACAGGCATATCTCTCCTTAGTCAAATAATCTCTGTGGTGAAGTCAATGGATTTGAATTCGCAGCCGAAGCCGGAGACGGAGTTCATGTCATTCATTACTAAAGCAATCTCTGTCTTCTACTCTATGGATTTCGATTCCCTGCCGAAGCCGCTGTCAAAGTTCATATAAGTTTTTTCTCGACAACTTTCTCTTGGAAATTCTACGGATACGCATTCGAATGACAAGCTGACGGATGAACTCAACTCACTTTTTCCTAAAGTATTGAGGCTCATGCCGGAGCCGGAACTCATGTCCCGTATCTATCAAATATTCTCCCTCGTCATCTCTATGATTTCGAAGAATTATATTTCCTTGTGCCCTCAACTACAAGGAAAATTGGAAAATGGAAAGTTTCATCTGAAGGAAGAAGAAGTCCCATTGAGCAAGTGGAAGTGTCTCCCTGCAAACTGGTTGAACTTCGATTTTAAAGGGGAAGACGCTACCCATTTTTGCTGCCAGGGTTGTAACGGCAAGAACCATGAAGAATATAAAAAGGCTCCAGTTGAGATCAAACACCATCTCCATCGAAAACATTCTCTCCAGCTTGCCTTCTTGGATGACAACCTGAAGAGGGAATGCTATTGTTGTGATGAATATCTTGAAAGAATATTTTATTATTGCTCGGCTTGCGAGTTTGCTATCACTTTTGCATGTGCGAAAAAACCACCACGCTTATCTAGAAGCTATCGGAAGTGGCATGCTCATAGACTTGCTCTGTTTCCAAGACAGGCTTCCTTAATTTGCAACCTTTGTGCCTTGGCTTATTCAAGCTCCCCTATCTATATGTGTCCTCCTTGTGACTTCGTTGTCCATCTGAGGTGTATCAACTTACCCCGTGTTATAAAGATATCACGACATCACCATCGTATCTCTTTTACCTCTTCTTTTGACCATGGAGATTTTTCTTGTGGTATTTGTCGCACAAACATCGACACTGATTATGGGGGCTATTCTTGCATCAAAGAAGGTTGTTCGTATGTGGCACATTCAAGATTTGCCACACAAACAAATGTGTGGGATGGTACAGAACTTGAGGGAGTGCCAGAAGAAGAAGAAATTGAAGAAGTTGAGCCATTTGTGAGGATAAGTGATGGAATCATACATCATTTCAGTCATCAACAGCATCATATGAGACTTGACGAGAACATGGGCAGAGACTACGACAAGGATAAGATGTGTGAGGCTTGCATCACGCCAATCTATTTTGGTAACTTCTACTCATGTATGCAATGTCATTTTATTCTCCACGAAGAATGTGCAAATCTTTCACGCAAAATATATCACATCCACATCTGCTTACTCTAACGTATGAGGACTTCGATGAAGGGACTACATGTAAAGCTTGTATGCAGTTTTCCAGATATGGCTTCTTATATAACTGCAGTAAAGAAGGATGTTATTTCAAGCTAAACATGCAGTGCACCACAATTTCTGAGCCATTACTCCACGAAAGCCATATTCATCCTTTATTCCTCACATGCAAACCTGGAGAGAAGAGCAGAATTTGTTCGGTTTGCAAAAGGTACAACTATTATGGTGGAAATGAAACATTCAATGGCATTGAGGAGTGTGAATTTGCTTTGTGTTTCAAATGTGCTACTCTACCTCACAAGGTGAGGTATAAGCATGATAAGCATGTGCTTACTCTTTCTTATGGGGAGGAGAAAAGTACCATGACGTATTGGTGCGAAGTTTGCGAGGGAAAAGTAGATCCCCATAAACGGTTTTATATGTGTGATGAGTACTGTTGTGTCTTACACATTGAATGTCTTCTTGGGCGGGATTTATACATGAAGCCTGGTTCATACTGGGGCTATAAGGAAAAGGTACACACTCTGCCCAACAATCATCATATGTCTCGACCTATTTGCTCCAATTGTAAGCGGCGTTGTTCACAGAAGATATTTTTTCAGTTGTCTTGGTCAATATTTTGCTCTTTTATTTGTCTTCATATGTTCGCCTCGAGATAATACTGAAAAGCTTGATGGAGACTGCTCAGGTATGGATTAATAATGTGTTCCTCAGATTGTATTTATGATTCAATCAAAAAATATTTTTAAATAGCTTGATGGACATTTGTCATGGTTTTAAGAAATATTATTAAACTTGTATTCTGTCTTTCTGTTGTATTTGATTAGTCAAACACTAATATGTCCAAATTCCAATATTGCTATGAGATATATCCATGGAAATTTTACTCAAAGACATACTTTGCTTCGCATCAGTAGTGATTTTAAAAATTACCTTTTGTTTTATTTTGTTTTTAATTGACCTCAAAAGTCCCAATCACATTTGATCAGTAGCAAGATACCAAGATGAGCCAAACTCTCACCATTCTTTCCTAAACCGTCTCATATGGATATGAAACCCTTTCTTTGTATGTTCATCAAATGCTTCAAAATGTTGACCAATCTGTATTTAGTAACCCTTAGTTTGGTCTCTACGTTTT
Organism: Cardamine occulta; assembly: GCA_028015245.1. Classification (NCBI taxonomy): domain Eukaryota; kingdom Viridiplantae; phylum Streptophyta; class Magnoliopsida; order Brassicales; family Brassicaceae; genus Cardamine; species Cardamine occulta. The sequence goes on from CM051393.1 coordinate 3,742,947, forward strand.
GCTGTTGTTCTTCTGATCTTTCTCCTGGAGATCATTGCTTTTAACACAAGATTGAGCTCACAATTCTTTAAGCTTTGCATCATCCGTCATACAATAAAAATGTCGAACGAAAATAGCTTCCTAACAGTTCACTTATGTCTAAAAAAGAGAGAATTTGATTATAGACTCACGAATTTTATTATGTTCGATTTTGATGTGCAAGTCTACAATTGAATAAAAAATCCCATTATTTGTTCTACATTTTCAGAGAATTTCTTGAATCCTCTCTGTTTCTCACCAGCTTTATTCCCGTTTCGAAAATGAAGGTCCGATTACGAAGTGTTTTGTCTCCGGCGCTGAAATTTATCAGCCACCTCCATAATCCCCTGAAAACTAAGTCTAGGTGCCGATCCTTTATGCCTAGCTTTAAGTTTACTAATTCACCAAGAAAGATGATGTTGGAAACCTTGGAGATGGTTTACGAGAGCATTGTGAAGCTAACTTTGACCAGTTCATAATGCTTCCATAACCAGAGACTTTTTCTGATTCCTATGTAGCTAGTGAAACATAACAAAAAGACGCGATCTCTTCAGACTATTTCCACCAAAGAAGTTGGACTTATTAAGGTTAATCACTTTCCTCATTGCTCTGTTGATGTGTTTCTGCTTCATACAATGCAATAAACTACACTTTAGTTGACTAAGCCAAACAGCTTGATATATTCTTTTAGATTTCCCATGTCAGCTTCTCGGATTTAACTTATAACTTTGGTGAAACTTGGGAACTATTCCAAGAAATGGAAACATTCTTCAGGAGACATCTATATGAATGTTTTATTCTCCCTCTTTAGAATTACATCTCTCTTTGACTTTGTGATTGTCATGAGGAACTACAGAACATCAATTTTTGCTGTACTAAGTCTGGTTATATTTGTCAATGTGCAGAACAGTTTTGTGGTACAAGCCGGGGCCAAGAGCAAGGTACTAGAGATTTATAGAAGTTAATTATTTTATCGGACAACATAAAATAGAGGACTAACATAGTTGGTTGGTTTTGTTATGTTAATCAATAATAGGTTCATATAGTGTATTTGGGTGAGAAGCAGCACGATGATCCCGAGTTTGTCACGGAATCTCATCATCAGATTTTATGGTCACTTCTTGGAAGGTTTTTTATTTTCTCTTTCTCAAGTATAAAAATGTCTCAAACAGTTACTCAGATTTCTTGTATGTTTGTTTCATGATACAGTAAAGAGGATGCCCATGATTCAATGGTGTACAGTTACCGACATGGCTTCTCAGGTTTTGCGGCCAAGCTTACCAAGTCCCAAGCCAAGAAAATAGCAGGTCCCTGAGTCTTAATCTAACGTTTACTTGGCATCTCAGAAATTTACATAACATCTAAATTGTCTCAACAAGCCCATCTGATTTTTTATTTTGTCAACAGATTTACCTGAAGTTGTTCATGTCGTACCGGATAGTTTCTACAAGCTGACAACAACTCGGACTTGGGACTACTTAGGTCTTTCTGCTGCCAATCCAAAGAATCTTCTTAATGAAACTAATATGGGTGAAAATAGTATCATCGGCATTATCGACACAGGTATATACGAGTCTTTCTCACTCTGCTCATTACATAATTTACATTGTAGATCGATCTTAAGTCTCCTATATATTGCTTTTGCTCCGTCTTAGCGTTTGTATGACTAAAATGTTTTATGTGGTTACAGGAGTATGGCCTGAATCTGAAGTATTTAACGACAATGGGATTGGGCCGGTACCGAGCCACTGGCAAGGAGATTGTGAATCAGGAGAGAATTTCAACTCCTCTAACTGTAACAAAAAGCTCATAGGAGCCAAGTATTTCATCAATGGTTTTCTAGCGGAAAACGAAAGCTTCAACTCCACGGAATCACTCGATTTCATTTCCCCTAGAGGCTTTAATGGTCATGGAACGCATGTTTCCACAATCGCGGGCGGTTCGTACGTCCCCAACATAAGTTACAAGGGGCTAGCTGGAGGGACTGTGAGAGGTGGCGCACCTCGTGCTCGTATAGCAATGTACAAGGCTTGTTGGTATCTGGATGATTTAGACATAACGACTTGTTCATCCGCTGACATCTTGAAAGCTATGGATGAGGCTATGCATGATGGTGTTGATGTTCTATCTCTCTCTCTAGGCTCTGACGTTCCTCTATATGGCGAAACTGATATTCGTGATGGAATTACTACTGGAGCATTTCATGCAGTCTTAAAGGGTATCACAGTTGTTTGTGCTGGTGGTAACTCTGGCCCAGAGGCTCAGACTGTGGCAAACACGGCTCCATGGATCATAACTGTGGCTGCAACTACTCTAGACCGGTCCTTTGCTACGCCTCTTACACTTGGGAACAATAAAGCCATATTGGTAACAACCAGAGATACACCATATATTAATTTTCTTCTCCTCAAGTTAGATGTTTTCAAAACATTGACTCTGCAAATTTTTGATGATTTGTGTCTTATTGTGAGTTTGACCATTATATTGCAGGGTCAAGCAATGTACACAGGTCCAGAACTTGGCTTCACTAGCTTGGTTTACCCAGAGAACCCTGGGAATAGCAACGAAAGTTTTTCTGGGTAATGTTAAATTTCTAGTTTCTTAGTCAGTAGTCTTCACTAAATCTTGAAAAAGATCAATTCTCTGATGTTCCTCTGGTTCTTGTAATGCAGTACTTGTGAAGAACTCTTATTCAATTCTAATCTTACAATGGCGGGGAAAGTTGTGTTATGTTTCACAACATCACCTTACAGTGGTGCTGTATCAAGAGCTGGGCGTTATGTGAAAAGAGCCGGTGGTCTTGGCGTAATCATCGCAAGACACCCAGGCTACACTATCCGACCATGCCTAGATGATTTCCCTTGTGTTGCTGTAGACTGGGAGCTCGGAACTGATATACTTCTCTACATACGGTCCAATGGGTATGAAAATATATCCGGAACTTTTTGTTGTATCTCAAGCTAAGTTTCACCGAACTAATGGTTTACAGATCGCCCGTTGTGAAGATACAACCTTCGAAAACACTCATAGGACAACCAGTGGGTACAAAGGTGGCAACGTTTTCATCAAGAGGACCTAATTCGGTTGCAGCTGCAATCCTTAAAGTATGCCAGAATCCTTACATGTTCTTTTTTCTTTCAGACACATCAAATTGTCTACTAATGTTGTAATGCAGCCGGATATAGCAGCACCGGGAGTGAGCATATTGGCGGCTACAACTACCAATTCGACATTCAACGACCTAGGATTTATTATGCTGTCTGGAACATCAATGGCGACTCCTGCAATTTCAGGAGTTGTTGCACTTCTCAAAGCTCTCCACCGTGATTGGTCTCCTGCTGCCATTAGATCAGCCATTGTCACTACAGGTTCTTACCTTCTTTATCCAATGCTAGAAAAAAAGATAGAAAAAACAAGAACATACTGATCTCGATAAGCGTATTTACCTCTGCAGCTTGGAGAACAGATCCATTTGGAGAGCAGATTTTTGCCGAAGGGTCACCTCGAAAGCTAGCTGATCCGTTCGACTATGGTGGAGGCCTTGTGAATCCAGAGAAAGCAGCACAACCTGGTCTTGTATATGACTTGGGACTCGAAGACTATGTCATCTACATGTGCTCTGTTGGTTACAACGAGTCATCAATCTCTCAGCTACTCGGTACAGAGACAGTCTGCTCGAATCCTAGACCATCTGTTCTTGATTTCAACTTGCCTTCCATCACAATACCAAACCTTAAAGAAGAAGTCACTCTCACTAGAACCCTTACTAACGTTGGACCACTTGATTCGGTCTATAAAGTAGCAGTCGAGCTACCGTTGGGCGTTCAAGTGAGCGTGACGCCAGAGACACTAGTATTCAACTCTACAGCAAAAAAGGTCTCTTTTACAGTCAAAATCTCCACCACACACAAAATCAATACAGGTTACTACTTTGGAAGCTTGACTTGGAGTGACTCTGTGCATAACGTTACCATTCCGGTGTCTGTTAGAACGCAAATTCTGCAAAATTACTACGATGAGAATTGAAAAAAACTAACTTTAAGCTAGTACATTTTAACGACTCGCTTGTACATTAGTACTTATGTTGTATATGCTTTTATGTATCGAACTAGTATTTAACTATATATGTAAACTTTAACTAAATAAGGCTTAAGTCCTTAAATATCGATCGGCTCAGATACACTTGGCAACTCTTATCAGTCCTTGTTGGTGGGGCTGTAAGCTTGCTGTTAAGAGCATTCTCATCCGAGTCTCTCAATGAATCTTTATCATTAAAAAAAAATGAATATAATTGAAAATGAAGAAAGAGAATAAGAAGAGTTTCTCGCTGGACCTAGATTTATATCCACATAAATTTGCAATCCTTAATACACATATTCATAGTTCGAATCTTGAATACCCATAATCTATGGTTATCATCGGTTAACTGTTTACCAGAAAACATCTAACCACTTAATTTCAACAATTAACCAAATTTAACTCGATTACAACTGATTTCATCTAAATTAAAACAGAAAATACCCAATTTCATTTTACTTAGACCCGAAAACAGAAATCCCAAATAAAAAAAATTCCAATTCGAAAATCAGCAAATCAGAAAAATCCCCAATTCAAAGGTTGAGAAATCCAAATTCAAGCTAGGCGAGTTCTAGAGATCCGAATCTACTGCTGTTGCCATCACCGGTGCCTGATTTATCGTGTTTTTATCCTGTAGTACCGCAGGATTGTCACAGCGATTGTGATTCATCGTCTTCTGTAATCGACGATGATAGAGATGAAAATATAGCTTCGTCTTTTCGGCGATGGAATCCACCCTTTCAATTCGGGTTTACATAGTTCACAAAACTTAAATATATACTTATAAATATATATATACTTATATACTTATCATTTCAATTTATTAAATACGAATTAAAATTGCAGATTTTTTGTTTTGGTTGAAAAAATACCGAAACGATTTTTGGCGGAAAAATTACGGATCCGGTTTTTTTTTTTACAAAAAAACTACATATTTCTTATTTTGATGGAAATATAATGGAACAAATTTTTTGACGGAAAAGATTATGAATTCATTTTTGACATGAAAATTGTGAATTTTTCATTTTGTTGGAAATTATGGATTTGTAGTTTGCAAAGAAAATTACGGAATCGAAGAGTTTTTTGTTTTTGCGGAAAATGGATCAGTTTTTGGCAGGTAAATACTTTATAAAAATTTATAAAACCTTATAAAAATGTCTTTTATAAGGTTTAATAATATCCAATATTATTATGAATGATTTTAGTTGATATTTACAGTATTTTAAATTTTTGATTAAAAATATTTCAACTTAACAGTATTTAAATATTTTTATCAATTGATAATATTTTTATCACTTGATAATATCTTCAAAATTGTAATATTTTAAATTTTGATCAAAATTAAATATTTATAATATTGCAACTTTATATAAGTTAAAATATTTATTAGATTTGGTCTAATTAAACATTTTACCTAAATAATCAGATTAAATGTAAAATTTTATAATTTTTTTAATATCGGTAAGGAAGATAAAATTCTGATATATACATTTTTGTTACAAATAAATGATTATCCATTTTAATATTATAATATTTTTATTATTAGGTCGGTAAATCAACCGACTTATCATGCCTATAAATAAAGTTTGTACCTATGATGTAAAGGAGTATTAAAGAGAAAAGTCAACTAGTAATGTGTTACTTCTCTCAAGTTTCCTTACTACTCTCATCACCATAAATATATTATAATATAATAAATACATATATCACACATATAATATATATATATCTTACCTTATAATATTATTAGTATTTTCACAATACGTTATTAACATGACTTGCTCTAATACCGAAAATGTGATATTTAATTTATGTTTAATTTATTTTCTGTTAACGGAAAGATAGGCTGTGCATTCTTCGTTTATATGTTATTTCGGGATAATAGACGATGTCTTCCCCGAATCGATCGTTATTGGAGGCTATGCCTTTTTACGATCATAATCATATGGTAGGTCCTGCCACCTCAAACAGCTTATGATCATATGGTAAACTATGTCACCTCAGATCAGTGCCTTATTTATAACTAAATGTCCAAAAGACATTTATTGAAAAAGTTCTAGAAGAACTCTATGTCCAGAAGACATACATTAAAGTTCTAGAACAACTCTATGTCTAGAAGACATAAAGAATTTGTCTAGAAGACAAATCATATGCTTTAAATTATTGTTCTTTTGATTTTTATTTACTATCGTAAATTATTTGGTATTTTAATTTATGTTTTTATTATGCTTACAAATTTTAAAATTTTATCATGTCATTTAAATTTGATTTTTAAGTTGAAATTTAATTAAATTAAATAAATTATTATACAGTTATCATGTCAAATTTAGCAAAACTCGAGATTGCTGCCCTTGATATATCTGGAAATAATTATACGAGGTGGACAGTTGCAGCAAGAATGCATTTAAAAGGAAGAGGGCTCCTTGATATTAACGATAAATCAAAGCCAACTCCAGAAGAGAAAAAGGGTAACACTCTGATATTTTTAACCCACCATATCCATGATGGTTTAAAAAATAAATATATGACAAAAGAAGATCCTGCAGATCTTAGGCAATCACTCAAAGATATGTTCGATCACCAGAAATATGTGATCCTACCGAAAGCTAAACATAAGTGGTTGAATTTCTGGTTTCAAGATTACAAAAGTGTTACTGAACATAATTCCGCTTTGTTTGGATTTACTTCCAGGATAATTCTATGTGGAGAGAAGATAAGTGATTATGATATGATCGAAAAAAATCTCCAAAATTTTCATTCTGGAAACGTAATTTTGCAGCAACAATACCGGACATATGGATACCAGAAGTATTCAGAGTTGATGCAACTTCTATTGATAGCTAAACAAAATAATGAACTTATGATGTTAAACCATCAAACTTGTCCTACTAGATCAGCTTCATTCCCAGAAACGAATGTTACGTCATCCAATTATAATTATGGACGAGGAGGATATGGATGTGAAAGTGGACAAGAAAAAAAGTTCCGTCTTAATGATTTCAACGCTGAAATAAATAGTAAAAAGTTCAAAGGAAACGAAGTTGGTCATGTGATAAATAAGCAGCATGAAAATGCTTGCTACAGATGCTGCATGAAAGGACACTGGTCTTGTATCTGTCGTACGCCTAAACATTTGGCCGATCTGTATCAAGAATCACAAAAAGCTAAAGAAAAAGCAAATGAAAACAACTTCATTCATGGCGAATCCAGACCTTCTTTCGATGGTATAAATGATGATACATATCTCGATGTTGCAGATTTCATAGTTGATACTGAAGCCATCAACGAGAAACCAAATGACTAAGATCTTTCTGAAAAATAAAATATGGTATGATGTTTGTTAATCTTCATGAAGAAGAAAATAAATAAAACTCCTAATATTTTAGTTGTGTTTTTTAATTTTTTTTTTCTTATTGTAAGATAGTTTTATTATAATATAAACTTTTTGTTTTGTTATGTTAAGCATTTTTTATGAATATTCTTAAATTCAAAAAATGCCAATCTTTCACATCGGGGATGGAGACATATATCTGGCAGACAGTGTTACAACGCACATAATAATTAAGGATAAAAAATATTTTTCCTCTCTTAAAATAAAAGATTTTGTTGTAAGCGTAAATATTATATCTGGTAATGCAAAAATTATTATGGGCTCCGGAAGAGTCAGTTTTTCAATGCCAAGGGAAACAAAGTTTGAAATAGATATACACATAAATGGATATCACATAGAAAGTATGAATAAGAATGACATTGAATATCTTTGCATTACATCAGTTATTTCGGAGAGAAAACAGATATTAGAAGAGCTAGCAGCTGTATCCTCCGGAATATATTCCACAAAAATAAATACGACTGAATCATATATTACATTAAACCCAAAGTTTACAAGTACATTCAGAATCTGACATAAACGTTTAGGGCATCTTGGTTCAGTTATGATGAAAACAACTGTGAAAATATCAAATGGCCATCCGTTGAAAAAACCAGAAGATTTTTCAATCGAGAGAATTTTTATGTAATGCTTGTTCTCAAGGAAAACTAATAACTCGGCAGTCACCGCTAAAATAGGAAGTGAATCTCCAGTTTTCTTAGAGAGAATACATGGTGATATATCTGGGCCTATTCACCTATAATACGGGCCATTTCGATATTTTATAGTATTGATTGACGTATCCAGCAGATGGTCACATGTATATCTATTGACTACATGAAATATGGGTTTCGCAAGATTCATTGCCTAGATAATTAGGTTGAGAGCACAATTCTCTGGTTATACAATAAAAAAGAAAGACTTGATAGCACTGGTCAAATCACTTCACAAGCCATCAATGACTATTGTATGTCATTAGGAATTGATGTTCAACATCCGGTCCCGCATATTCATACACAAAATGGCTTGTCGAGTTTTTGATTAAACGGTTACAACTTATTGCTAGACTATTAATATTGAGAACAAAGCTCCCAATTTCAGTATGTGGTCACGCAATTTTGCATGCGGCTGCACTAGTTCAAATTTGGCCAAGTGCATATCATAAGTACTCCCCAAAATAATTAGCATCTGACCAGGAGTCAGATATATCCCATCTCCAAGTTTTTGGGTGTGCGGTTTATGTCCCTGTAGCTCCACCACAAAGAACAAAAATGGGATCACAAATGAGATTGAAAATATATATCGGGTATACATCACTAAGTATAATTCGATATCTTGAACTGCGAACTGGTGATATGTTTATGGCGCGTTTTACCGATTTCCATTTTAATGAAGATGAATTCCCAGCGTAGGGAGAGGAATTAGAGAAGTTTCAAAAGATATTACATGTTACACATCGTCGTTGTTGTACCTTGATCCTCCTACAAAACAATGTGAACTGGAAGTTCAAAAAGTTATACATTTACAGAATATGGCAAATCAATTACCAGATGCGTTCACTGATACAAAAAAGTGACGAAATCATATATACCCGCTGCAAATGTTCCATCAAGAATTAATATTCTAGAAGAACAAACTGATGAAAAATAGGAAATGGACTCAAAGTTTAATTGAAAAGGGGGATACCAGTGGGATCGAAGGATAAAAATCCCCGAAAAAAAAAATTTGAAAAAATGAATGAGACTGGTCCAGAAAAACCAAATATAACGAAAAATTCTGAAGACAAAAACAAAAGTCTTGAAGACGAAACTAATTTAGAAAAACATGAGATTTCTATCAACTATACCCAAAATAGAAAAATATGGGCTATAAATGAGATAGAAGATGATGATGGAATTTTCTCATTCTCCGTATCCAAGGAAATTGATTATGAAAGTGATGATCTAGATCGAATGTCCATATTGCAATGTCAGAAGATCTGATTGGGAAAAATAGAAAATGGCCATGAAAACTGAGTTGAACTCCTTCAATAAAAGAAAGGGTTTTGGACCTACCGTCACAATGCCCAAACATGTAAAATCCGTTGGATATAAATGGATTTTTGTTCAGAAAAAATGAGAAAAATGAGGTAACAAGATACAAAGTCCGACTTGTTGCTCAAGGATATTCTCAAAAGCCGAGAATTAATTATTAAGAAAAATATTTCCCGGTTATGGATGCAATTACTTTCAGATTTTTGATGAGCTTAGTGGCATCCAATAATCTAGAAATGTATCTAATGGATGTTGTGACTGCATATCTATATGGATCACTTGATAATGAGATATATATGAAAATCCAATGAAGATTGAAAATGCCTGAAGCATTAAGCTCAAAAACAAAAGAAATATGTTCAGTCAAATTACAGCGATCACTTTATGGATTAAAGCAATCCGGACGCATGTGATGTAATCGCTTAAGTGAATATTTGTTGAGTAAAGGATATACCAACAATACGATATGCCCTTGTGTATTTATTAAGAAATTTTTATTTGGATTTGTGATCATCGTTGTATATGTGGATGATCTGAACATAATTGGAACTCAAAAAGAGATTGATGATGCCAGAACTCATATGAAGAAGAGTTTGAAATGAAAGATCTTGGACAGAAATTTTTTTGTCTTGGACTCCAGATCGAGCAGCATCGAGATAGAATTTTCATATATCAATCAAATTATATGAAAGGATCTTAAAATGCTTTTATATGGATAAAACAACTCCTTTGAGTACTCCAATGGTCAATAGGTCGCTTAATGTTGATAAAGATCCATTTCGACCTTGTGAGGATAACAAAGAAGTATTAGGTCCTGAAGTACCTTATATGAGTGCTATTGGTGGACTTATGTATCTTACAAATTGTACCCGACCAGATATATCGCATTTGCTATAAATTTACTTGCAAGATATAGTTCATCTCCCACGCGCAGACATTGGAACGGAATAAAACATATTTTTCGTTATCTTCAGAAAACAATTGACTTGGGATTGTTTTATCCTAAAAACTCCACTTTTGTTTTAGCTGGTTTTGCAGATGCATGCTATCTATCAGTTCCACATAAAGCCCGATCGCAAACAGGATATGTTTTCACAGTTGGAGGTATTACAATCTCTTGGCGTCCCAAAAACAGACTTTGGTTGCTGCTTCATCAGATTATGCCAAGACTAGTACACTTCATAATGCATGTAGAGAATGTGTGTGGCTTAGATCGATGACTCAACATATACAAGAATCAAGCGGAATAATCATTAATAAAGAGCCAACAAAACTGTTCGAAGACAATACTGCATATGTCGCCCAACTCAAAGAAGGTTATATCAAAAGCGACAGAACGAAGCATATTCCCCCAAGATTTTTATCTTACATACGAGAACTCGCGAAGAATCAAGAAATAGACATCCAATACGTTCGTTCTACTGACAATGCAGCGGATTTATTCACGAAGATGCTTCCCACTACAACGTTCAGAAAACATGTTCATAGTATCGGAATGCGTGATTTACGAGATTTATGAAAGAGAAACTACATCCAACATTTCAGGGAGAAATTACGTTATTGTACTCTTTTTTTCTTGCCATGGCTTTTATCCTATTGAGTTTTCCATGATAAAGTTTTTAACGAGACAGTACATAATACATAAATAATAATGGATAATCAAGGCGGAGTGTTACAAATAAATCAGGGGCGGACCCACATAGGTGAGAGGATATGTAGCTGACATCCCTTTAATTTTGATTTTCTTTTAATAATTTCAATAATTTTTTATATTGATCAATAAAATCTTGTTTTGATTCTCCTAATAAATTTTTACTGGCCTATTTATTTTATTGGCATTTAGAATTGGTGGACAAATCTATAAGCCCATTTTATATTGACACTTAGAATTAGTAGACAATTCTGTAATAAATTATTGTTGGTCCATTTGACACCGGTAAAAAAAAGTTATGGGTCTGCCACTGAAATAAATAGTTATCCATTTTAATATTATAATAATTTTATTATTAAGTTGGTAAATCAACCGACTTACCATGTCCATAAATAAAGTTTGTACATATGATATAAAAGGATATTAAAGAGAAAAATTAAGTAGTAATGTTTTACTTCTCTCACGTTTTCTTATCACTCTGATTACCATAAATATATTATAATATAATAAATACATATATCATACATATAATATAATATATATATATATATATATCTTACTTTATAATATTATTAGTATTTTCACAATAATTTTACTTTATTTTATTTTATTGTCCTGTCGTCACCATCAATCTTGATTAGATAAGATAAAATAAAAAGGCCAACATGTGGCTGATCGTTCATGTCCCCATCAAAATTGAAGAAAAACAAAAAAAATCTCAAATCAGTCATTGCTCTGTTATTCTTTCTCGGAAACTCAATGGATTCGGAGTCTGAGCTCATTTCACTCATCACTGAACTATTATTTCCAGATCAGGATTTGGATTCAAAGATCGTATTACTCATCGGTCAAATAATATCTCTGGTCAGGTCAATAGATTTGAATTCGGAGCCAAAGCCGGAGTCGGAGTTCATGTCACTCATTACTCAAGCAATCTCCGTCTTCTACCCTATGGATTCACATCCAAAACCACTTCAAGGGCTCTTCTTAATGATTACTCAAGCAATCTCTTTCTTGTACTCTATGGGTTTGGATTCCCAGCCAACGACAGTACAAGAATTCGTATCACTCTAAAAAAATCTCTCTCGCTAATTCTATGGATTCAGATTGGAATTGGAAGATGGCTGAAGACACTATTGAAGTAATCTTGGCTATCGAGCCAGAGCCGGAGCTCTTATCTCTCATCTATCAAATATTCTCCCTCGTCATCTCTATGAAAACAAAGTAACATTGGAAAATGGAAAATTTCATGTCAGTGAAGACGTCCCAAGAACAAGAAGTCACTACTCGCAAGTGGGAGTGTCTTCCTGAAAACTGGGTGAACGTTAATTTTAAAGGAGAAGACGCAACCCATTTTTACTGCAAAGGTTGCAAAGGCAAAAACCATGAAGAGTATAAAAAGGCTCCAGTTGAAATTAAACACTATCTCCATCGAAATCATTCTCTTCGGCTTGTCTTGAGGAATGACAACAGAACCAGGGAATGCTATTGTTGTGATGAAGATCTCCTAGAGGTATTTTTTTATTGCTTGCCTTGAGATTTTGCTATGAATGTGGATTGTGCAAAGAAACCACTAGTCTTTTCTATAGACCATCCAAAGTGGCATGAGCATTCTCTTGTTCCGTTTCCAAGACAAGCTTTCTTAACTTGCAACCTCTGCGCCTTGGCTGATGAAAGCTCTCTTATATATATGTCCACCTTGTGACTTTGTGGTCCATCAAAAGTGTATTAACTTACCATGTGTCATAAGGATATCTCGCCATCAACATTGTTGTTCGTATGTGGCACATTCAAGATGTGCTACACAAAGAAATGTGTGGGATGATAACGAACTTGAGGGGGAGCCAGAAGAAGAAGAAGAAGACATTAAAGAAGTTGAGCCATTTGTGAGGATAAGCGATGGAATCATACAACATTTTAAACATAAACAACATCATATGATAGTTGATGAGAACATGGACAGAGAATACAACAAGCATAGGGAGTGTCAAGCATGCATCACACCAATCTATTTTGGTGACTTCTACTCCTGTATGCAATGTGATTTCATTCTACACGAAAAATGTGCAAGTCTCTCTCGCAAAATATATCACCCGATACATCCACATCTGCTCATTCTAGAAGATAAAAATGTTGTGGAGCCTGGGTCTAAATGTTCAGCCTGCCCTTGGTTGTGCACAGCTGATTTATTCTATAACTGCAGTAAAGAAGGATGCCATTTCAAGCTACACTTGCAATGTGCCACGATTTCTGAGCCATTAGTCCATGAACGTCATATTCATCCTTTATTCCTAACATCCAAGCCAGAAGAAGAGCTAAGACTTTGTTCGGTTTGCAGCAAGACACAAAATCCATCAATTAACAAAAAAAAAAAAAAAAAGACACAAAAACCTAGCACAAATGAAACATTTAATTACCCTGAGTGCGACTTTGATTTCTGTTTTGGATGTGCTACTTTACCTCAAAAGGTGAGGTATAAGCATGATAAGCATGAGCTCACTCTTTGTTATGGGAAGGAAACAAGTACTATGACGTATTGGTGCGAAGTTTGTGAGGGAAAAATAAATCCCAAAAAGGGGCTTTATATGTGTGATGAGTACTGTTGTGTCACCCTACATATTGAATGATGTTTGGGCGGCGGGACTTCTATATGAAGCCTGGTTCACATATACACACTGCATTGGGCAAGGCAAATGTTCTGCTCAATAATCATCACATGTCTCGACCAATGCGTTTATTTTGTGAGAAGCGTTGTCCAGATAAAACAGTTTTACAGCTAGATCTGCGCATAAATCAGCCGAGACATGGCTAAAAACTAGAAAATTGACCAGAGAAAATGAGCAGATCAAGCTGTAAAACTGTTTTATGTGGCTAAAAGCTGTAAAGCTGTAAAATTTATTAAATTTTTCATATACTGACATGTCCAATATTGTTATGAGATGTTGCATTAACTCTCAAAATGGAGAAAGCACGAAATTTGCTGCATTATTCTCAAAGATTTTAATCAAGAAACTCATCTTTGTTACTGTACATAATTTGGCAAAATAACTCGGAGGCTCTGTTCTGAAATCAACTTTGACCAAATATTTTTGCTGTCTTCTTACAAAACATAATGCTTCCAAAATCAGAGACTTTTTCTGATTTTCTTTAGAGCCAAGGATGGAGCATACCAAGTAAAAGCTCTGAAATTAGCATACAGAACTTCTCTTTTTCATAACGCGTTTTTTTAGTTTCTTTGGTCACATCAGATTTTATATATTTATCATTGCTTGTAAAAGTATGTCATCAAATCTCAAAAATTCCCTTTTGGTTGCTCAATCTTTTGCAATAAATGATACTTTAGTTGACTAAGCCAAACAGCTTGATATATTCTTTGGTATTTTGTGTGTGGGCTTTAAACTATAGCTTTGTCGTTCTGACTATGATGTAAATTAGGAGATTCAAACAAGCAAAAAAGTTAGAACAATTCCAATAATGGAAACGTTCTTGGTCAAACTCATCTTGAGTGGACATCTATATAAATGCTTAAGCTTCCTCAATATTAGTCTTCAAGTACATTGTTACATCTCTCTCTTTGTGGTTTGATATTGAAAAATAGAAAACCCTTTTTTGCTTGGAATGAATAATTATAGAATCTCAATTTTTGTGGTGCTAAGTCTGGTAATAATTCTTAATGATCAGAGTACTTTCGTGGCACAAGCCGGAGCTGAGAGCAAGGTACTCAACATTTCTATAATCTAATTCTTTTACCAACGACATAAACAGCTAACAAAATTGGTTCTGTTTCAATAGGTTCATATAGTGTATTTGGGTGAGAAGCAGCATGATGATCCTGAATTTGTCACAAAATCTCATCATCGGCTGTTGTGGTCACTTCTTGGAAGGTATGTAAAAGTAGTTTTCTCTTTCTCAAGTATAAAAATGTCTCAAAATGTTATTCTGATTTCTCTTGTTTGTTTCATGTTACAGTAAAGAGGATGCACATGATTCAATGGTGTATAGTTACCGACATGGCTTCTCAGGTTTTGCGGCCAAGCTTACCAAGTCCCAAGCCAAGAAAATAGCAGGTATATGATATCTTCATTTGTCTCAGCAAAGCCTATATGAATTTGTTTTCATTGCTAATGTTCTTTGGCAACAGATTTACCTGAAGTTGTTCATGTCACACCGGATACTTTCTACGAACTGGCAACAACTCGGACTTGGGACTACTTAGGCCTCTCCGCCGCCAATCCCAAAAATCTTCTAAATGATACTAATATGGGTGAAGAAGTTATAATTGGCATTGTAGACACAGGTCTGAGTGTACATTTGTACATATTTTTCTTGCTACACTGTAGATTGATTTTTAATCTGTTGTTGGTTTTGATTTCTCAATCAATAAATCTTTTCTGAGGTTGCAGGTGTTTGGCCAGAATCTGAAGTCTTTAACGACAATGGGATTGGACCAGTGCCAAGCCACTGGAAAGGAAGCTGTGAATCAGGAGAGATGTTCAACTCCTCTCATTGCAACAAAAAGCTCATAGGAGCCAAGTATTTCATCAATGGGTTTTTAGCGGAGAACGAAAGCTTCAACTCCACCGAATCACTCGATTTCATTTCCCCGAGAGACCTTAATGGTCATGGCACGCATGTTTCCACCATAGCGGGTGGTTCATCCTTGCCCAACATAAGCTACAAGGGCTTAGCCGGAGGGACTGTTAGAGGTGGAGCACTACGCGCTCGTATAGCAATGTACAAAGCTTGTTGGTATCTGGATGATTTAGAGATAACTACTTGTTCATCTTCTGATCTCTTGAAAGCTATGGATGAAGCTATTCATGATGGTGTTGATGTTTTGTCCTTATCTATCGGCTATCGAATTCCTTTTCTCCCAGAAACCGATGTTCGCGATGGGATAGCTACAGGCGCATTCCATGCTGTTTTAAAGGGTATCACAGTTGTTTGTTCAGGTGGTAACTCTGGCCCAGCGGCTCAAACGGTTGGAAACACAGCTCCTTGGATTTTGACTGTGGCTGCAACTACTTTAGACCGGTCCTTTCCTACACCTATTACACTTGGGAACAATAAAGCAATACTGGTAACAACAACATATATCATTCTACTCAGGTTAGTTGTTTTCAGAGCATTATGTTTGATAAGTTTGGCCATTATATTTCAGGGTCAAGCAATGTACACAGGTCCAGAACTTGGCTTCACTAGCTTGGTTTATCCAGAGAATCCAGGGAATAGCAACGAAAGCTTTTCAGGGTAAGATCAAATCTCTAGTTTCTCATTAGTACCAAATCTTTATATACTGAGGCTATCATACTCTTTGCAGTACATGTGAGTTTCTTCTCATCAATTCGAACCTTACAATGGCGGGGAAAGTCGTGTTGTGCTTCACAACATCAACACGTTACAGCACAGTATCAAGGGCTGTATCTTATGTGAAGAGAGCCGGCGGTCTTGGCGTAATTGTCGCAAGAAACCCGGGTGACACTCTCTCACCATGTGTAGATGATTTCCCTTGTGTTGCTGTTGACTATGAGCTGGGGACAAATATACTTTTCTACATACGTTCCACAGAGTATGAAAATATGAACTCTGACAAAAGATTATCAACACTCGTTGGGAAGATATCTGATGAGGCTTTATTTTGTTGGACTTGTGGTTTTCAGATCACCTGTTGTGAAGATACAACCTTCTCGAACACTTTTTGGACAATCAGTTGGTACAAAGGTGGCAGATTTCTCATCAAGAGGACCTAATTCGATTGCGCCTGCGATCCTCAAAGTATGTCAGAATCCTTGCTTGTTCTTGTTTGTCTCAAGATGTTTTTAATCATATGAAAGTCGTAATGCAGCCGGATATAGCAGCACCGGGAGTGAGTATATTAGCAGCTACAAGCACTAACTCCACTTTCAACGACCGAGGATTCATTATGCTGTCTGGAACATCAATGGCGGCTCCTGTTATTTCAGGAGTTGTTGCACTTCTCAAAGCTTTGCATCATGATTGGTCTCCTGCTGCCATTAGATCAGCCATTGTCACTACAGGTTCTTACCTTCTTTATCCAATGCTAGAAAAAACAATAACATACTGATCTCGATAAGCGTTTGTTACTCTGCAGCTTGGAGAACAGATCCGTTTGGAGAGCAGATTTTTGCAGAAGGGTCACCTCGGAAGTTAGCTGATCCGTTTGACTATGGTGGAGGCCTTGTGAATCCAGAGAATGCTGCAAAACCTGGTCTTGTATATGACTTGGGCCTCGAAGACTATGTTCTCTACATGTGCTCTGTTGGTTACAACGAGACATCAATCTCTCAGCTTGTCGGTAAAGGAATAGTCTGCTCGAGTCCCAAATCATTTGTTCTTGATTTCAACTTGCCTTCCATCACAATACCAAACCTTAAAGAAGAAGTCACTCTCACTAGAACCCTTACTAATGTTGGACCACCCGACTCGATCTATAAAGTAGTGGTCGAGCCCCCATTGGGCATTCAAGTTACCGTGACGCCAGAGACTCTAATGTTCAGCTCGACCACCAAAAAGGTTTCTTTTAAAGTCAAAGTCTCGACCACACACAAAATCAATACAGGTTACTACTTTGGAAGCTTGACTTGGAGTGACTCTGTGCATAATGTCACCATTCCTTTGTCTGTGAGAACTCAAATTCTGCAAAACTACTATGATGAAAATTGAACCTATAAAAAAGACTAACCATTCGTGAAATTGTACTTATACTGTATACTTGTAACTTTATGTAATGTTGATTAACAATGGTGAAGTTTCCACTTTGTATTCTTATCCCCAAATTTTCTCCAAGTCCTAATTTTTCAAAAAACAACATCATTTTGTAGGTTTCTTAAAGTTTCTAGTTTCTACATATTTTCATGCAATCTTCCTTGTTTTCCAGCGATTCTCGATCGTATAGGATTTGAAATCTCTCCAAATCAATTAAGATGTCAGAAGTTTTGTTTCTAAAGTTTATCGGGAAAAACAAAGCCATGGATGGAAGTAACATCTTGCTGCATATTGTGTTTAGTATAGACTATGTTGCATGGAATAGAATATGGAAACGTATAGAAACATATAAACATTTTTTAAGTAGAACACCAAAATCACATTTTAAAAATACATAAATAAATTAAGTAGCTTAACTAAAAATAAAAGTTTTAAAAAAATTTCAAGAATTTAGAAATTTTTAGAGTCTTAACTTCTAAATTTCTAAATTATGTTTAGTTATTAGGGAAAAAAACATGAGATCTTTTTTTCTTTAACGTCATTTTTATTATTTTAACTTCGCACAAGAGTTTATAAAATTACAGAGAAATCATTCATATACATATATTTTAAAACAAAGGCTCACGAATGATACAACGTAAGAAGCGAATTTAACAATGCTTCTTTTTCAGAAGTTTCTTACTCGCTAACAGATAAAAATCTGTTATTTTTCTTCTCCGTACACGAACTCACCCGATTGTGATTCTTGGCTATCATCCGAATCTGATATTAACTTCGCAAAATTTCAAAACATCAATGCATGAAAACTCCAAACTCCACATGCAAAGATTGTCTCCGTAATCATTTGTTTTATCGCCTAGGTTTTAACAAAAAAAAATAGAGAAACCGACAAAACCACCACATATGATAACTTCACTGGATATAAACTCTACCTAAGAGAGACATAAACTCTACTGAAGAGATACATAAAATAACTTACAACCAAGAAGAAATCAGAATAGAAAATACGACTCATTTTTCATCCCAATTTAATCTATTGAACTATTATATATGATAAACGTCGTACCCCTTTATTCAGAATCCCAAATTTCTAACGGCTGCTAAATCTAAAGGGGATTTATTTTGGTAAAAAAACACCTTGCACCATTAATGAGAATGCAGAAAAGAAGGGCGTTTGGAAAACTGTTGGGAGCCCAGAACCACATCTGACTCGAATTTGTACAAAAGTCCTTGTGTATTAGTTTTGCACGAAGCGGATTTTGCACGGACTTCGCACAAATATGATTTCGCTTGGATTTTGCACGGACTTCGCACAAATATGATTTCGCTCGGATTTTGCACGACGCATAACAACAATAATGAAAATCTGTGAAATTCGTTCAGAGAAGAAGAACATTCAGTCATCAGACTCGTGCCTCTCATTTTTTTCATCTCCAAATACTAATGTTTTTAGATAGATAAAACATAACTTAGTAATTAGAAAGAGTAGGCCGACGCCGGAGTCGATGCCGATCGGCAAACGTTGCAGAAAAAGTGGAGGAGAAGGAGATTGAATTTGGAAGATAACCTTTGAAAGAGAAAAAAATTTGAGAGAGAAAACTAAATTTTTATTTTATTTTAGAGGAAGAGCCATTTTTAAACATGAGATCTTTTATATTTTCCAAATTAATTTTTTTTTGGTAAGTTAAAGAAAATATCATATGTAACCCATGTTTTCAAATTATTTATACATTAAGTTTCAGAAAAATAAGTTTCTATAGCATTTCCAAAACCAAAAAAGAAGTTTTTGTGGTGTTCCAAATTACAATTTTTAGGAATCACTTTTCCACCACGTTTTCGGTGTTTTCAAGAATTTCCGATTCCGAAACATTTCTGAAATGAAAAACTGATCTCAGATGGAGTTCCCATGCAACCAATCTCACTGATTACCTCATCCGTAAGTATCACTCATCGATAAAGTAAAGTGATTTATGACGAATCCATTTATGGATTAATTAACAACGCAGTTTACACATACAATTAGTCATCAGCATTATGCTTTACATATTTCTTCAACACAAGAATATAGTAAAGTACTTAAGTAGTTCTCATTCACAAATCTGTTTTTTGGGCTTCAATCAGTTTTCATCGTAGTATCGTTGTAGGATCTGGGTTCTTACAGATACTGGGATGGCCACATTGTGCATATTATCAGTCCAAGTCAAGCTTCCAAAGTAGTAACCTGTGTTCACTTTGTGTGTAGTGGAGACCCGAACCGTGAAAGCGAACTTTGTAACATTAGAGTCAAACACTAGTTCCGTTGGCGTAACAACCATATTAATGCCCATTGGAGAATCGATCACAACCTTATATACTGAGTTTAGGGGTCCGACGTTAGTAACGGTTCTAGTGAGAGTCACTTCGTCTTTGAGGTTTGGGATTGTGATGGATGGCAAGTTTAGATCAAGAACAGAAGGTTTTGGATTAGGACAGACTGTTATCTTTCCGAGGACTCGAGAAATGGAGGTATCACTGTAATCAGCTGAACACAAGTACATGACGTAATCATGTGTGCTCATGTCATATACGAGACCTGGTTTTGCAGCTTTCTCTGGATTCACAAGGCCACCTCCATAATCAAACGGATCTGCTAGCTTGCGGTTTGACCCGTCTGCGAAAATGGGTTCTCCAGATGGATCAGTTTTCCAAGCTGCATAGTAAAGATGTGTTCCTTTGGATGAGTATGTTTTTATTAAAATCTTATTAGTCAATGTAACAAAGCATTTGAAGATGATAAGAACCTGTCGTGACGATAGCTGATTTGATAGCAGAAGGAGACCAGTGAGGGTATATTGATTTGAGGAGCACTACAACTCCTGAAACAATAGGAGTAGACATTGATGTCCCTGACATCAAAGCAAATCCTCTATCGTTCAAAGGTCTATTGGGAGAAACAGCTGCTAGTATGTTCACGCCAGGTGCTGCTATATCCGGCTGCCATAACAGAGAAGTGGTCATCAAAACATATTATGAAAACAGAGAATATTACTTAAGAGGTTGAAAATGTATGAAATGGTCTTAAGGTAGAAAAATACCTTAAGAATGGCCGGAGAAACAGAATTGGGTCCTCTTGATGAGAAAGTTGCTACCTTTGTTGCCACGGGTTGTCCAACGAGTGTTCTTGAAGCCCGTATCTTTACAATGGGAGATCTGACAACACGAAAACCAATATGTTCTGTCAAATGTTGCAAAAAACAAAAAATATGTTCAGTCCATAGAGGTGTTTGGTGATATACCTTGTGCTACGAATGTAGTACAGAATGTCAGTCCCGAGCTCGAAGTCTACGGCAACATATGGAAAGTCGCCGGCTATACTAAGCAAGTGGATTGGATTTCTTGCAATGATTACCCCGACGCCACCAGCATTTCTTACTGCGGTTATAGCGGTGTTTGGACTTGTTGTAAAACACAAGACAACTTTTCCTTCCATTGTATTATTGGGATTAGTAGAGAGGCTCTCGCAGTTTCTGCAAGTTGAATGGTATATTATGTACAAAGACTCAATTTCACTGTTATATTGTTTTGAACAATCAATGATCAAAACATGAAATAAGTAATTCAATGTTACCCGGAAAGTGGGGCCTCTGGGTAAGCAAGACCAACAAAACCGAATTCTGGACCGGGAAAGATGGCTTGACCCTTCATTGAGCAAAGAATAAATCTTCAGTACAAGGTTTGAGAACATTAGAGAAACACATTCTTATATCAAGAATATATGTATACCAGTATTGTTATATTGTTCCCAAGTGTGATGGATGTGGGAAAAGAACGGTCTAGAGTTGCTGCAGCCACTGTTAAGATCCAAGGAGCTACATTTACAACGGTCTGAGCATTCGGGCCAGAATTACCAGCTGCAGCTACAACAGAAATGCCCTTTGCTACCGCATGGAATGCTCCCACAGAGGTGATCTCCCTCACATCAGTTTCTGGATATAAGGGAACCTGGGGTCCCAAAGAGAGTGACAAAACATCAACACCATCATGGATAGCTTCATCCATTGCTTTTAAGACATCAGCTGTTGCACAGTTTGCGGTCTTAAGCCAGCATGCCTTATAAATAGCTAAATGGACACCGGGAGCACCGCCTCTTGCAGTTCCTCTTCCGAGGCCAAAGTAGCTTACATTAGGCAGAAAAGAACCACCGATGGTCGAGGCAACGTGTGTGCCATGACCGTTAAAGTCTCTTGGGGAAACGTACTCAGGGTTCTCTGTTCTGTTCAAGACTCCAAAACTGGCAACAAGGCCATCAACAAAGTATTTCGCTCCTATCAGCTTTCTGTTGCAATGAATTGAGGCGTTGAAGCTTTCTCCAGATTCACAACCACCTTTCCAACGGCTTGGTATAGGTCCATAGCCTTTGTCATTAAACATTTCGGATTCCGGCCACACTCCTATAACAATAATTGATGCATTCTATCAGTAAACATGTCTTTAAAAGAATCAAAAACGTTTTCTGTATGCATATACCTGTGTCGATGACTCCAACGATAACTTCTTTCCCCATGTTGGCCTTGTGAAGGAGACTATTTGAATTTCCCGAAGATATTCCCAAGTAATCCCAAGTTCTAGTTGTTGTCAGTTCATAAAATGTATTTGGTATGACATGTACTACTTCAGGCAGCTCTGTTCTCAAGAGAGCAATGATTAGTTTAGAAAAATAAGTGAATAACTACTTGGTTTATGGTCAAGAAACAGAAAAGATTTCAATACCTGAAATTTGTTGGGCTTGGGACTCTGTGAGTTTGGCAGCGAAGCCTGAGAAGCCGTGTCGATAACTATACACTATTGAATCATGGACAGACTCTTTGCTGAAACATGAAAATCAAATAAGTAACTCTTTGCGATCTTTCGATATAGAAGTACTAAATCATACCTTCCAAGAAGTGACCACAACAACTTATGGTGAGATTCAGTGACAGACTCAGGATCATCATGTTCCTTCTCTCCCAAGTAAACTATATAAACCTATTGATCACAAAGCAACAATAGTAGTCGGTGTTAGATGTTGTTATGTTACTTAATCTACAGAGATCTAAAAGTACCAATTACCTTGCTCTCAGCGACGACGAAACTCTTATGCACATTCAGAACTATAGTCAAAAATAACGCCAGGAGAATTATGGTTTTGCCCATTTTCTTTCTTGATATATATGATTCAGTGTTTAAGATTATCAATGAAGCATATATAAGGTAATGGTATAACTTTTGAGAACTCCTTCTACGACTATGTATGTTGTGTTCATTAACTTGGTCTGTTTTTGTTAGTTAATTCCATTTGCTTGCTTGTTTTCCAGAGTCAATGTTTCAGGCTTAACATAGTTAAATAAAATATTAAGCGGCCTTGAATAGTTCTCTTCTGAGATTAGAACTGATCAAAATAAGAAAACTAGAGTTGTTTCTAATTTAAATTACTTCAAATATTGAATTTAAAATAGTAAGCAACTTTGATTAAAAAACCATATTAAGAAAAAATAAATTTTGAGACGATTTGATTTTGGTGAATTAGAAAAATATTATTAATTTTTTTGAAATCTCACATAAAAATATGAGATTTTGATTTTTGTATTTTTAACTAAAAAATTTTCTAAAATCTAACAAAAAACTTTCAAATCCAATTCTTAAAATGTTTATAATAGCAGTGGATTTGATTGTATATTTTAAAATCTTTAATTCAATAACATTTGATTTTAGAAGATATTTTTAAATTTATGTTTAAATAACATAGAATTTACCATTTTAATACGAATCATCTCAAATCCCTAGTTCAATACACATACCTTAGATTAGAATTGGTCAGATTTAGAACGCTAGAGTAGTTTCTTTTCTAAATTAATTTATATGTTAAGAAACTCTGAATTTAGCAAAGAAACTTTTCGTATAAAAGAGAGAGAAAAAAGAGCAAATAAACTACTCTAGTGCTCTTAATCTGACCAATTATAATTTTTATTTATTTTGATATTAACCAATTCTCATCTATGATAGCCTGGCAGGTATGAAGTCATTTTTGGCTAGCCTTTCTTAATATGAGTTTAATTTCTGGTAGTAAACTATTTAGAGTTGCTTAATATTTACCAATTCAATATAAGAAAAAAAATTGTCCAAGAAACTAGTCTAGCGTTCTTGATCTAATTTAGTTCTAACGCCCATAAGTAACTTATCAGAGTTAATATGAAAAGTTTAATCTTTGAAGTAATTTAGCCAAGAAACTATTCTAGAGTAGTTTCTTTGCTCTACTGAGATTAAAAATGATCATATTAAGAACACTAGAATAGTTTCTTGGCTAAAATCCTTCAAAACACTGAATTTTAGATATTGAGTAACTCCAATATTTGTCTAATGAGATTGAAGCTGATCATATTAAAAATTCTAGACTATTTTCTTGGCTTTTCTAATAAAATAATATTGTTGAATGACCAATCACGGAGATAATATAACATATCTCGAACGAATGTTATCTTTTGTTGAATAAATTATAGTTCAGCCAGGAATTGAACCATAACTCCGAAAAATGAGAGAAGACAGCAAGAAGTGAAAATATTTTATATGAAGAAACAGAGCCAACCTCTGTTTCGTAAGTTATTTATTAATTCCTAAATTTCTTCTTCTTTTTTCTTAAGTTATTTGAAATTTATTAATAAAAGTTCAGCACAACCACCACCACCATTGGCCGTGAGAATCTTATATGTGACTGAGTTTCAATCTCTAGAATAAAAGTTTTGTGATTATTACACTTATTCATATTAGTATTTAACAACACAACTATTATTCATTAGCATTATTATGCTTTACATTATTTTTATTTATTTATTTTGATAAAAAAAACGTTACATTATTCTTCAGCATAATAGTATAGTATTTGTGTGCACGATGTAGGGTAATATCCGTTACTCAGCAGAAACCACACAAATCTGCTTTTCGTTTATTATGATTCATCAGTTCTCGTCGTAGTATTTTTGAAAGATCTGTGTTCTAACAGATACTGGTATTACCACATTGTGCATGGTATCACTCCAAGTCAAGCTTCCGAAGTAGTAGCCATTGTTTACTTTGTGTGTGGTCGAGACTCGAACCATGAAATATAACTTTGTAGCTGTAGAGTTGAACACTAGTGTCGTTGGTGTTACGGTCACATTATAGCCCATTGGAGGATCAACCACGACCTTGTATACTGAGTTGAGGGGTCCAACGTTAGTGATAGTTCTTGTGAGAGTGACTTCATCTCTGAGGTTTGGGATTGTAATGGAAGGCAAGTTGAGATCAAGAACCGAAGGCTTGGGATTAGGACATACTGTTTTCTTTCTGAGGACTAGGGAAATGGAGGTGTCACTGTAATCAGCAGAGAATAAGTATAAGCTGTAGTCATATGTGGCCATGTCGTATATGAGACCTGGTCTTGTAGCTTTCTCTGGATTTATAAGGCCTCCTCCATAATCAAACGGATCTGCTAGCTTTCGGTTTGACCCGTCTGCGAAAATGGTTTCTCCAGATGGATCAGTTTTCCAAGCTGCAATGTAAAATGTGATTCCCTGATCAATAAGTTATTCTAATAGTTCTAACTACGAATCTGAAGATGATAAGAACCTGTGGTGACAATAGCTGATTTGATAGCAGATGGAGACCAATGAGGGTATAATGATTTGAGGAGCACTACAACTCCAGAAACAACAGGAGTAGCCATTGATGTCCCTGACATCATAGCAAATCCTCGCTCGCTGCTAATATATTCACGCCAGGTGCTGCTATATCCAGCTGCCATAACAGAGAAGTGCTCATCAAAACATGTTATGAAAACAGAGATTCATACTTAAGAGGTGAAAAATGTATGAAAGGGTCTTAAGGTAGAATAGTACCTTAAGAATGGCCGGAGAAACAGAATTGGGTCCTCTTGATGAGAAAGTTGCTACCTTTGTTGCCACAGGGTTTCCAACGAGTGTTCTTGAAGGTTGTATTTTTACAATGGGAGATCTGACAAAACAAAAACCAATATGTTCAGTCGAATGTGTTCGGATCCATGGAAGTGTTTGGTTGAAAACATACCTTGTGGAGCGTATATAGAACAAAATGTCGGTCCCGAGATCGAAGTCCAGTAACATATGGAAAATTATCAACTGGACCAAGCAAGTGGGTTGGATTTCTTGCAATGATTACCCCGCGACCACCGGCTTTCCTTACTGCCGGAATATCAGCATCTGCTGATATATTTGTATTTTGTTGTGAAACACAACACAACTTTTCTTTCCATTGTATTGCTGGGATTAGAAGAGAGCTTCTCGCAGTCACTGCAAGTTGAAGGCTCTATCATGTTCAAAGACGTAATCTGGCGAGTATGTTATCTTGAACTATTAAATATTGATCAAAACATGAAACAAGTACATCAGTGTTACCCGAAAAGTGGGTAAGTAAGACCAACAAAACCGACTTCTGGACTGGGAAAGATTGCTTGACCCTTCATTGAGTAAAGACAAAATCTTTAGTACAAGGTTTGAGAACATTAGGGAAACACTTTCTTATATCATGAATATATGTATACCAGTATTGTTATATTTTTCCCAAGTGTGATGGCTGTGGGAAAAGAACGGTCTAGAGTTGTTGCAGCCACCGTCAAGATCCAAGGAGCTACATTTACAACGGTCTGAGCCGTAGGACCATTATCACCAGCTGCAGCTACAACAGAAATGCCCTTTGCAACAGCATGGAATTCTCCCACAGAGGTAGAGGTCAGCTCTGTTTCTTTATTTAAAGGAAGATCTGCGGCTCCCAAAGAGAGTGACAAAACATTAACACCATCATGGATAGCGCTATCTATTGCTTTTACGATATCAGCATCTGTACACAACCCTTTTTGAAACCAACACACCTCATAAATAGCTAAGTGGACACGGGGAGCACCGCCTCTTGCAGTTCCTCTTCCGAGTTCAAAGTAACTTACATTAGGCAGGAAAGAACCACCAATGGTTGACGCGACGTGCGTGCCATGACCTTGAAAGTCTCTTGGGGAAACATAATCAGGATACTCTGTTCTGTTCAAGACTCCAAAGTCGGCTACAAGTCCATCAACAAAGTATTTTGCCCCTATGAACTTTCTGTTACAATGAATCGAGGCGTTGAAGTCTTCTCCAGATTCACAACCACCTTTCCAATGGCTTGGTATAGGTCCATAACCTTTGTCATTAAACATTTCGGACTCCAGCCACACTCCTAATATTTTATGCTTTCAATAAGTAAACATCTCTTTAAGAGAATCAAAAATGTTTTCTATATGCCTATACATGTGTCGATGACTCCAATGATAACTTCTTTCCCCATGTGGGCCTTATGTAGAAGACTATTTGAACTGCCCGAAGATATATATGCCCTAGTAATCCCAAGTTCTAGTAGTTGAGAGTTGGTCTAATGCATTTGGTATGACATGTACTACTTCAGGCAGCTCTGTTCTCAAGAGAGCAATGATTAGTTTAGACAAATAAGTGAATAACTACTTGATTTATTCTAACATCCGTATTCTTTTTAATTGGGGTTTAATTGGAGTATTTAAAAGTTAAGAGTCGTGTTGATTAAATCAGTTCTTCCTGCTTGGTTTAATTGATAGTTTAAAGAGTTATGGGACTGAATTGGGAAGATTGAAAAGTTAAGAGACTTAAGGGAAATTTTGGAGAATAAAATCCTAAGCCTATTTAAACCCTAAAATTTGCAGAAACTCTAGTTCTTTCTCATCATTTTTGTGGCCACCTTCAAGGAGAGAAAGAGAGAGGTTGAGTGTGGCTGAAAGAGAAGAAGGAAAACTTGCACATGAAGGAGATGCTGATATATCCGACATGTCGTGGTAGAACAAAGGTTCGACCTAGAAAATTATTTTCAATGGTAAGGAAAATGTGGCGTTGTAGTTAACCCTTATATCTAGAGGTAACACTTTGCGGATGTTGATTTGGATTAATATTCTGAAAGTTATTCACATTTTCGTGAGGTGCCCTGTTTCAGACGCGATCTGAACCAACGTGGATTCAAGGAGACATCGCGAGTTCTTCTATAGTCGGATCATCACGAAACTTTGGACGTAGCTTCAGGACATCTAGGGGTTGATTTGCAACGGTGCGATTGGAATATGGACAGTTAGATTTTGATTTGTGATCCCATCTTTGAGGCTGATCGTTTCTGATACTTTTTCAGTTTAGGTTGAAGGTTGTTTTGTTGTTGTGGTTGGCTGTAGGGTGAGGAAGGGAGGTTGCAGTTGTGTTGCTATGACATTTAAGAAACCCTAGAAATTCCTGGAAATGAAAGTTTCCTAAAAAAGAAAGTTTTCTGAAAATGAAAGTTTCTTAAAAAGGAAAGTACCATCAAGAAAATCGTTGTGAGCAAATGTGAGTGCTTGTGTGTTATATTGTGGTTAGTTTGAGGACTTGGAGTGGTCCTCGTTTCCGTGATTCTTGTTGTTGGTCCATTATGAGTAATTTGTTATTTATGGCATATGTTGCTTGTTGATATGATTGTGTTTATTGATTGCTGGCATTGGTGAATGTTATATATTGTGTAGTTGTTGCCTCATTCAGTATTTTTTATACTGAGGCATCTCGTTATGTGATGCAGGTAAAGATTGAGTTTTGTTGAACCTCGTGGGACCAAGGCTGTGGAGTGGATGATATGACCAGGGTCCTTGTTGGTGTCATTGATTTAATTATTTTTATTGTTTGATTATTTAGTATTCGCTTCCGTTAGGTTGTTAGTCTGATTTGACTGGTGTTTTGGAATAAATAAAGTAAATTTTATTTATTTAGTTAAGTTATTAAAAAAAATTTTAAAATGCTTGTTTTGCATGGTTTTGATGTGATTTTAATCGGTCTCGGTTTAATGGTTTCTGTGACAAGGTGTTTCATTTATGGTCAAGAAACAGAAAAGATTTCAACTCTAAATGTACCTGAAATTTTCTAGGCTTGGGACTCTGAGTTTGGCAGCGAAGCCTGAGAAGCCGTTCGAGAACTATACACTATCGAATCATGGACAGCCTTTTTGCTGAAAACATGACAATCAAGTAACTATCATTACAATTTACAAAACTATAGTATCAAACAAACTAATATACTAATTTTTTTTATAACTAAAATGCATATTATAAACTTTATTTTTAGAATATTTATTTCTACCTTATGTTTCTTCTAAAAATCACTTTTATATTTTTTATATTATACATATACAATATTAGCGTCATGTACAAGACTATATTATTATTAATAAATAATATAGTACTATTTATATAACACGTTTTAAAGACTGGTACAAAAAATTATTCGAATCTATGATTTTTTTTTTATAAATATACTTACAAATATGTGGACTGAGCTGATTATGCAATTTCAAATAACGATTCCGTGTCATATGCAATTGCAAATATGTGGAGATATGATAGGATTTCATAATTTAATTTGCAAGCATTTAGATATTTTCAAACGGGCCAACAGACCATATTTAACATGTTTTCCACCCTAAACCATCCTAACCCTAACCCATCCAAATTAAAATATTTATAATCTTTATCTTATGTAATTTAATTAAATTTTTTGACTAAATATCAGATTAAAACGTACTTCTATAATAATAATACTAAACTAATTCCCACGCATATGCACAGTTTTTTTCTCATGCATGTTTTTATTTTTCATTTTACTTAATCTATTAAAAATTTGAGATATAATTATTTAAAATAATCTTCTAACATAATATACAAAAGGTTGAGATAAATTGTTTATCCATTAAAAATTATTCAAAAATAGACAAAAAAAACTAATATATTGATTTGATTTCTTATATATAACATAAACATATAGAACATAAAATGAATCATAAATTTATTGATCTTAAAAACTAATATAGATTGTAACAAGTTAAATATAATAAAAAACGATAGTACAAATATGATTAGACGTGTAAAAGAAGATGATGAAAATATAAGATAAGTTAAAGTTTCCTATTATGTAATGTTTATACTTTGTGTTTTTTAGAAATTTAATTTGAATTATTTATGTTTTAATGATTTTAAAAATAATTAAATTTCAAATTAATTGATTTCTTATATAGAATTCATTGTTGTACATATGTCAAATTTTCATATGTTCACAAATGATGAGGTATCGTATCAATCAATGGAGTCTTCAACCACTATATATTGAATTAGAATATTCCATACATACTAAATAGTAAATACCATTCTAATAAGAGTTAATTTGGTGAGGAAAAAAATAAAAGTTAATTTGTAAATATCAATAGATTAAGACTTCTTTTGGTAAATGAATAATATTAAAGCTGCTGTTATAAACAGTAAAAATGGTCGAATATATATCCCATTATTTTTTTAACTCTCTAGAAATATAATTATTTTGTAATTTTTGCACATTTAAATACTAATATTTAACGCCCTAAATAGTATTATAGAACCCAATATAATAGATCGCACCCTTTTATGACGAAAATATAAAACCATTCGATACATTAGTTTTGATTATCACAACAAAACCAACATTGTTAGCTTTTGGTCTCTGTTTACGTTCTCTGGCCAAAAATATGAACTTATCGGAGTACCTTGCTCTCATTATCGGCTCGTGCCACAAAACTGTTCTGCCCATTGAGAATTACTACCAGACTTAGTACCAGAAGAATTAATAATATGTGAATCCTCATATTCAATAGAGAGATGTAATATAGTTGGGGACTAATATTGCAGAAGCTTAAGAATTTATATTTGAGGTCGCATTAAGATGAGTTTGACCAAGAATTTTTCCATTTATTTGAATTGTTCTAATTTGTGCTTGTTTGTTGAATCTCTTACGTTTTATCAGTCAGAATTGACAAAGCTATAATTTAATCCCACACACAATGTCTAAGGAATATATCAAACACTGTGTGCTTAGTCAACTAAATTCTAGTTTATTGCAATGTATGAAGCTAACACATCAACAAGTCAATGAGATCTGATTGAAGATAACCTCAATAAGTATGTTCGTAGAAACTATTAATAAAATATAACAAACAAAACAAGAAATTGGACTTACATTTTAGTCTGTCAAGGTTTGCTACACACTGTCCTCTACACAATAAATTTATCATCTTTCTTAGAAAACTGGACTTACTTTTTAGTCTGTTCTCGAAGGTATTATTGCTTCTGAGAGAAATTATTTTTTAGAGTAGAGGCGGGAAGAATCAACGAAAATAACAGCATAGAGGCTGGCTTTGATTAAAAAAAAAAAAAAAAACACAGACTCAATTTTGAGTAATTGAGAAACTGTGTCGAAGCAGCTTGTCTGCATTACTCGTTTGAGATTTTCCAGGAATTGAAAAAAAAACCCAAAAAAAAAACCCACCAAAAAATTGTGTGAACATTCATACCCTAAGTCATAACTATCTATTTAGGTGTCCATGGTTTTTTTTTGTCAGTCTAATACAACATTATTATTAGAGATAAATGATCTAATCTTACTATGATGCTAATTGACTAGTTGTAGTATACACAATTACGATGAACAATTTCTCCAAGCAATGATTTCACGATATAAATTTTCCTCGACAAGCAGTTCTGCATGTACGACATTACAAACCTGGAGTATAAACCTTTAACCAATGGACCAAAACGGAATATAACATACTTTTGATCTATACAACCACATAAATTCCATGTCGAGTGTATAAAACATGGCTATATTAATATGAATGTAGTAATTAAACTATACAAACCCATATGAATTTAACAAAAAGAAAAAGTTACAAACCCATACGATTAATAAATCTTATTAAAATGAACATGGGAGACTTTTATTGTAGTGATCACATTGCTGACACCATCTTCATTTCAAACGTGAGCTCGAGGCACCTCTTCATTAACGGGTAGGAGATGGAGCCAAAGGCAGCAACCGTGGAGGGAACCGTCGTTTACGTGGACGACAACAACATAGGAAACAAATAAGCCAACATATAAGTCGTACAAGTTGGATTATAAGTATTAAAACAGGAAACACGATCCAAAATCCCAAATAAATCATCAGTATATCGCGAATTATTTGATCATTAGATTGAACCAATGCGACGGCAAAGAAAAACGCCGCCGATATACAAAGAACGGCTGCCACCATAAACGTTACCAGGATCGCCATTATCATCCGGTTCCTAGATAAATAACTATATCATCAGATAACTAATTTGTTAATTTATTTAAAAACAGAAAAGAAAAAACAGTTCTTACTAATTGTTCTGAGTGTGAAAAAATACATTCGACAACTGACTTATGAAATCTATTTGTCATTGTCTTAGAAGTCCAATCAAACAGCGATCGAGTTACATTATTTGTTACCAATCAGAAGTTTGTTGAATTATATATACTTCTGATTAGTCTAAACTCTGAATCAACAATTCAGTTGACATAGTTGCTATTTAATCAGTCCACAATTTAGAGGTGGGCATTGTAACCGAACCCAATCGAACAAACCAAAGTCAAACCAATCTAAACCAAGCCAAAGTTTACACCTAAAACTATTCTGTCTGATTATTATTTTGTGATACTTGGGTTTCAAAAAAGAAAATTTATTTTATTATTTTATCAAAGTTTGTTAATTTTTACACTGATCAATTTGAGACCAAATAATTTTATTATTTTATAGGTTATATTCATCTATCGAGTATTAATTTATAAAGATTTTACTGTATTATATTATACAGCCTTGCACATATAATTGTATGTACCTTAGCCGTATCCCGCTGATGACGAGGAGAATGAGACTCATAGAGGCAGAAAACGACACAGTACAACTAATAACCATCCCAAGATAGGCTTAACGCTTTGAACTCTCATACTCCAGTACCGCAGTTCCGGCTATCCCCTTACAAACCGACACGGTTCCAGTTTGATTTCCGGAAGAACAATTGTCACTCTGCCATACACCACCAGGAGGACTAACCATAACTTGAAAGCTCATAGCAGCTATAACCGTTGCTGCAACCATAAGATTTCCCCTGGTTTTTTCTAACCAATCACCTTGGCGGTTTAGATACTTTACAAACCACTCTGTTGATTCTTCCTGTTGATGATTTTCTCGACCATCGATCTCCATGATTTGGAATGAAGGCTGTTCCACAAAATATATATTTCTTAGTTTTATATATGTAACTTCTGTGTTCGTCGAGATTATAAAGAACAAAGGAGGAGACTTTTTTTTAAGGAAGGGAGATAGAAATTTCTGGTTTGATTAACAAAAGTCTATGTGAAAATATTTTTTTGTTAATCACTGGAATAAAAAATCCATTATTTGAGAATTATCTGATCATATCAAGAATCAACGATAGTGAAATTAGGGAAGAAGCGTCTTCATTGTTATTGGAACGACCCCGGTTTTTGGTCAAAGCAGTAGGCCCAACTTGAGCCCAAATCAAAACAAAATAAGGAGTCATATATAATGAGCTATTAGGTTTTTTTCCTCTGAACTGTAATAAGCTAAGATAAAAAAAAAACAAAAAAATAAGGCTTGGGTAAAATATGTGGATCCAAAAAATCGAACCGGACCGACTTGAACGTATCAATTCCGAACCAAACCTACATAAAAACTTGAATGGATCCTAAACTTTGTATCCAAAAATTTGGAACCAAATTCGAATTAAACTGAAAACCGGATGGGCTCCATTAATTCACTATTTTTAAACATTTTTATTGAACCAACAAATTTTAAAGCTTGATACAGTTTTTCAGTATATATATATATATATATATATTAAGTGAGACATCACATTTTGAAACGTTGTTACGAGAGATGTTGCAGCTGTGCTACGCACGGAACTGACAAATCAACTAGCACTAGAGTAGAGATTAACAAAAATACATGTGCTACGCCCGGAACTGTTAAATGGTACTTCTATTTGTTTTTACTTTATACTTTAACAAAAAATTATGTTCTAAATATTTTCTCAACGATTCTAAACTTTTAAAAAATAAGTTGGACAAAAACAGAAGATACTATAAATTAATTTGCTTCTAAAAAAGTAGAATTCTAGACAAAAGACATTCCACCAAACTCGAACAATTTATTTGTTCGAACTCAAATTTCCAAATATAAACAACATTCAGTAAATATGTTAAACATGTAACATGTAGATGCAGATTATCGATAATGCTGCACGGATCAGAAAGTTGCATCTTAAGAAAAAAATAAACTTGAGCTGCAAGTTTATTCCTTGAGGAGATTCACCAAGATCCTTCAAGGTAGGATTTTAGGCGTGAGTATATATAGATTAGAGAGGTCAGAAAAAATGGTTAACACTCTAGAGTTAAATTGCAAAGGTTGTAAACTTTGAAACTAAAAAATAAAGTTTAGAAGGTGGGTGTTCCCTAATTTGTCTTTGATATCTTCGGACGGATAGATTCAAAGTAGAAGTTAGGTTTTACACTTGACTGTGATATCTTCGAGCGGGTAGATTCATAGAAGAGTGTGGTTTCTTAGAAGCTGAACAAATAAAGTAGGCTGAGAAGGTGTTGTGTGTTTTTACTTGAATTTGACATCATCGAGCGGGTTGATTCAAAGGAGAGTTAGAGCTTAGGAATTGATTTTTAGTTGGGAATAATCCTATTAGGTAGAATAGGTTGTGTAAATCCAAAAAATAAAAAAAAATCTTTGTAAGAAAGGTTACGTTGTGAATAAAAACAAGTTAAAGCGTTGGATTTGGTGTGTTCCAAGTCATATATATTTGTTGTATTCATAAGTCTCTATACCTTAACATAACCCAATAAACACAAAAAGTGATAAAGAATACAAGTGGATGGTACATTGGGCTTGATGATCTCCCATGAGTTTTCTAACCAAATACCTTTAATTACCTTTAATTACCTTTAATTAGGTGAACGTATGAATTATCCCAATGATTTATAGACTTGAAAGATATGTGCCCCAATCGTTGCATCTCTCTCTCTATACCTAAAACCATAGCCGCCTCTATTCTTATTTTGTCGATGTTTCTTTGGTGGCCGTCGTTATAGCCGGCACCATATAAGAGGACAGCTTTTTCTTTCCGTTTTGTTTAAGCTTCATCTTAGAGTAAGTTGGTTTTGGGATGTGGCGGTTCAACCTTAATGGCTCTGCAGTGTTAAAGGTTTATTTGCCCAGCCCTAGTAAAAATTGTGAATTAAAGTTTATAATCTCTTTTTTATTCAAACTATTTTCAAAACTTGGTTATTAATTGTAGTTTGTAATTTCACGTTTTAGTAACTTGATTATCATGAAAAACATGAAGACAAGAACAAAAAAAACGAAAACTAGGAGCAGATAAAGTAACTTGTGAACCAATCTAATCTATCACTCTTGTTTGGATTTAAGAAACATATTCATAAATTAAAAAGCAACATATCTACCAAACATAATACCCAAAAAAGAAAAAAGATAGGAAAATCGTTTTGGTATAGTCAAGAAGAAGTAATTATGGTCTCAAAGCAATGAAGCCCATCAAGCTCTGGCGCAAACCTCGGTGCTTTCTTCACCAAAACCTTCTTTGTTGTCTGCTCCATCGCCATGGCTTGAACACCAGAGGAAGAAGCAGAGGGTCCATCCGAGGATGAAGTAGACGTAGGAACATTGCTCTTCATAATTTGTGCGCAAAAGATATCGAACATACTGAACAACGAATTCATGATTCTATAATCAAAGAGAGACAGACAGAGATTTGTAGAAACTGAAAAGCTTTTGTGGATTTTTTTGTGAAGAGAAGAGAAGAGACTAGTTTTATATAGAGAACAAACTTTGACGTATCAGAGTCAGATAAGGAAACAGCAGAATCTAAGCTAAACTTTGTTTCCTTTTTTCCAACAGTTGTTATTAAATTTCCTTTTCCGGTTAAGACTCGGCGTGTGATATTCCAAGCGCTGCAATCCTTCATTTTTCTTTTTTTTTAAGAATTTTTTCCTTTTTTTTGTTTTTTAACAATGAGAAATTAATAACAATTAAAAATTAAAATATGTAATTAAATGTTAAAAAAAAAAAATACCAGCTACTATATAGAAATTTAGTATATATAGTCCTAAACCCCCTAATTTCTCTACTCTTTTTAGACATCGTTGGCAAACACAGTTATACATTTCTTGATTCCTTACTGAAGAGATTTCTAAAGCAATGAAGATTTAAGTTTATTAAGATAGATAAATATTCTAGAAATTGAAATAGCTCATTGGAGCTTTAGTAGGTGCAAGAAAATAAAGAAAGGAAACTTAACTCACAACACCATACTCAAATTGATTCTCGAAATGATATCATAAAAGGGTGGAAGAAGAGAGTTGCACAAAGTGGCAACCCTCAAGGTTAAAGACATGGGCTTGTGGTTTTGTTATTGGGCTTGATATGGTGTGCTTCAATACTCCCCCGCAAACTTAGCAGCGGGTGTGAAAACAACATCAAACTTCAACAAGTATTAGGCTTGTCGGAGCTGAAGGTAAACTTGACAGAAACATTTGCAGACCACAAGGAGATGTAGTAGAAGTACTTCTAACTTCATTATAGAGACATTTGATCTTCAAAACCATGTGAGGTCTATACTTGTAGAGTTTTATGAACTCTCTCAGAGGTATGTCTGACCTTTCTCTTTCACTCAACTCATTTGGTTCTGTACTTGTAGAGCTAACTGTGCTCTCTCAGAGGTACTTTGACCAATCTTCAGATTTGGTTCAACACTTGTAGAGTTTTCCACTTTCTCAGAGGTGCTCCCATGATATTCTGAAATAAAATCACTCATTTTTCTAACTACTTTGAGTGACTGTATTGTAACCTTGGCTTTGAATCAACCACAATGTCCATTCTCCTTTTCTCTTTGGAAGTTCTGTCATAATCTACCATAACAATCTATTTCACCCTAGCTTCTTGATTCCAAACCTATAAGTCCAAACCAACCAATAGCATTGTCTCTTGTTCAGCCTAAGAAGAAAGTTTAGGCACATTACGTAGTTAATGGAGGAGCTTGATTTTCAGTCCATAATCTGATCCCATGAATGCATAATATCAGTCACACTCTTATCTTCCAGAATCAGTCTCAATTCTGTCTTGAACCCAGCATATATGAAGAATTATTCGCAGCAAGATGAGACCACGAGGTGTGTGCTTCACAAGCTTCATTTTTCCAAGCATAAGAGCAGAGAGCAGTGGCTTGAGAAAGGAAAGAGAGCTCGAAGCAAGTTCATTTGCAGTAGTCAAATCTTCACTTCACCATAAAATCAGTAATTAGTGTGAGATATATTCAGTTCTATCTTTGTAGCCTATTTATCTCACAAAGAACCCGGGTTTTCTTTACCTCGTTTAACTCCCCTAAGCTGTCTCATAATGAAAATGAGTCTTCCTCCACATCTAATGACTCATTACTCACTCTCAGCTTTCCATAGCCATATTACTCTGCTTAATCTGCTGAAACAGATTGTTAAACATTCCAACAACTGAAACTTGGTTCCACTAATGCTATCTTAACCAAACATGAAGCTGATCTATTACGTTCTCCTTTGCTAATAAACCAACACATCTATCTGTCTTTTTCCATCCATTAGCCACCAAAATCTGCATTTAAACACTCAGCCTTTCCCTTTGACATTGCATCAAACACCTTGTATGCGCTTCTTAAATTCTTGTATTTTGCCATAGAAATCAACAAAAAATTCTCGCTTAACGCATCTCTTTCAAAACCCAAAACCAGACCTATTGCATTCTAGCTTCCTAAGTTCCAGACTTAGAAATCTACACCAACCGTTGTCTTTTTCAAGCTATGACAATAAAGCATTACTCAATGTTCTATTTCCGATGAAGTGTTAGTTCTCCTAAGCACAATATGTTTCATACCTGCTTTAGCTGTAACGTAATTGAGCAGCTTCACTCTCACATTCTTCTCTTATAACTCCAGTTCTCCTCACTTAAATAGCCTTCATCGTCAAAAACTTGGACCTCAAAGTAGCCTCATTTCTCATCCTCTTTTGATTCGTAATCTTCAACACCTCAAACAGCCTTCAATGGTAGAGGCTAATAGATCATTTAAGACAGATTAATCACCACAGACTCGAGTGATTATTTCAGATTCAACGAATGAACCTCTCCAAAATTAGAAATGACAAACGATAGAATAAGCTGGAACTACATATACTAGAAGCTGGTGAGATTAAAACCCATGAATCACATAGATCGACTGAAGCTCTGATACCATGAAGAGATTTATAAAGCAATGAAGATTCAAGTTTATTAAGATAGATAAATATTCTAGAAATTGAAATACCTCATTGGAGCTTTATTAGGTGCAAGAAAATAAAGAAAGGAAACTTAAATCACAACACCATACTCAAATTGATTCTTGAAATGATATCAT
Organism: Cardamine occulta; assembly: GCA_028015245.1. Taxonomy (NCBI): domain Eukaryota; kingdom Viridiplantae; phylum Streptophyta; class Magnoliopsida; order Brassicales; family Brassicaceae; genus Cardamine; species Cardamine occulta. The sequence continues at coordinate 3,781,210 of CM051393.1, forward strand.
AAAAGGGTAGAAATTTCATGTGACATATACATAAACTAAGTTAAACTACTTGTTAAAAACACTGGAGTTAAACTAAGTTAAACTAAGTTAAGCTATAGTTAAACTACTTAAACTTAACTAACCGTGGAATTCCCGAGAGCTGTGTAGATGTCTCCCAACCCGAAACCCTTTGTGTTCAATTCCTTGAACCTTCCCTTGCCTATCCTAGAACATTGGTCTTCGCATGGGACATTCTCTCTAAAATGCTTCTTCAAATTAGGAATGGTTTCAAATGGGAGTAACTGTACATAACACATAGTTTAACACATAGTTTAACATATATTTTAACTAATTTAACAAATTAAAATTTACCTCAAATGGCAATATAAATCCTAGAATTGTCGTACTTGAGCTGACAGTACCCTTCATCCGCTCTGGAACTTTCAGGATCTCGCTTTCTAAATCCTCAAATGTGAGATATCCCCATGGGAAAGTCAAACATTTGGGTAAATCATTGACAATCCTTCGAATAAACGGATCTATTGGTCATGCGACCTTTGTTTTCCCCTAATCATTGTGGCTAGAAACCACAAAATAGCCATCTTCAACCTATCCTCTGAAGGACTCATCGAGGAAAGCTTCTTAAAAACATGCTCCACCCAAGGCTTAGCTTTCTTCCCGAAATATTTAGTCACCAGCTGGTTCCTACCGAGATTTTCATAGTTTTTCGGGTATTGGTGGCAGTATAATCCGCAGAGAAGTCCATGTTCCCTAAGACCGTACCTTATAGGGACTCCATTTAGAACAAACCACAATTGTTGTGGTTTCTCCATCTTCGCCAACCTTTGGATGAAGCTCCAAGCACCCATGACCTTCCAGTTGTTCTCCTGATGCATATGAAAGATGTGCTTAAACTGTGGATGTCGCAGGAACCACCTAAGCTCATTTCCGCCAAGATTCCTTGTGAATTGGACAAACTTAAGCGGATCACACCGTGTACCAATCTTCGTAATCTTTGAGAATTTGCTAGGCTCAGAGAAGAAGCCCAAAGGCTGTACAAGTACCTACATTCAAAACAGTAAAATAAGTATTTGAACAGCAGTTTAACTCTAGTTTAACATGTAAAACACAAAGGCTGCAAGTTTAACTCTAATTTAACATTACTTTAACAACAGTTTAATACTAGTTTAGTATCAGTTTAACTCTAGTTTTACCTAAAATTTAACTCTAGTTTAACTCTAGTTTAACTCTACTTTAACAAGTTTAACTCTAGTACTTACCATTTCTTCCTCAGCACCACCAGTATATGTACCCGATGGGTCTACTTCCTAAGAAGGCTGCAAGAAAAACGATATATAAACATGTTAAACTAGTTTAATTACATGTTAAACCAATTCTTAATTACTTATCGTAATCAAATAATTCAATAAATCATACCCTTTGCTTTCTTTTTTCCTTGATTTTTTTTTTGGAGCGAACGGGAACTATTTCTATGTTCGGTTGTGTTTACCAAATCTACTCCATCTACTGGATCTTTAGGATCCTTAACATTTGCATTTCTCGTCCTCGTGGTCTTCACTTTTTAAACCGATCCCAAACCTGCAAAACATCCAATACAATTCATACTTAATCACTAAATTGAAAAGTTGTAAACCTAAATTGAAGACAACAAATCCCTAAATTGAAGAGTTGTAACCCTAAATCGAAACCCTAAATTCCTAAATTCCGCTTCCACGAAACCCTAACCAAACAATTTCTAATCTCTAAACCCCAAATTGAAGTTTCACTAGTTTTCAATTGTACAAGTAAAACTTAGTTTACCTACAATTTAACCGAGAACGATACGCGAGGATGACGAAGAAGAATAAATCCAAATCGAAAACGAAGAAAACGAAAAGAAGAAGAAACCGAAGAATAGAAGAAATAGGAAGAGATTGATTTGTGATTTTGAAATGAAAGTAACCGAGACTTCCAAAATTTATTAGGAGAGCATTATAGTTATATCGTAGGGAAGATGGAGCTGCGAGAGCGAGTGAGGGGATAGGCGAGTGGGAAGGAGATAGGTGAGTGGGGCGAGTGGGAATGATGGGGTGGTTGTTTTGTGATAAATATAAAAGTTATAGGTTATATAGTATTTTACTCAATTTTAACATTAAAAGAAAATGGAAACAAAATTAATTAAATTTGGAGGTCATTCTGGCAAACTGAAAAAGAAGGAAGGTCACTCCAGCATTTGATCCGAAACAAACTAATTCTTGAACCATCCTTATTAAATAGATCGGACAGAGAGTGCTTTTGGATTCCCTACAATAACTCAAGAGCCAGTTCAAGATTGATTTCAATCTAGACTATTTAGGTTGTTGAAGCTTTGAAGGCGTCGAGACAGCTCGCAGTAGCGAGTGATCTGTCCCAAAACTTGTCCCAGTATTCAACAAATGGAAAGCTTTTGTAAACAGCAAGAGAATCTTGTTCATTGATCAGTTCATTTGCAGGACCAATCAATGCATCTGTCGAAGGAAAATAGAATGTTGGAATTGATAACCGCTCCTTCTCAGTGTTCACTACGGCTCTATGAAGTACGCTTTTGTGTTTATCATTGCTTATGACCTGAAACAAGTAGACACAACCACATAATTTAGCACAAGAGAGTGATAAAACAGAGGAATTTCAATTTAACACAAAATTTTAGGAAAAATAAGACAGAGGAATCTGATTTGTTTTGATCACCTAACCTGCATTTGGTCACCGATGTTGACGATGAAAGTGTTGGGAATTGGCTTAATAGAGACCCACTTATCATCCTTAAAGACTTGCAAACCAGAGACTTGGTCTTGAAGAAGGACAGTGATTACAGTTGGGTCTTTATGTCCGGGAAGTCCATAAGTTAGCTCAGGCTCGGGACACGGCGGGTAGTAGTTAAAGGCCATATGTTGAGCGTGCTGGCCTAATATATTGCTTATGTGGTCCTTTTGAAGGCCTAAGCTCTCTGAGATGGCTTCAAGAAGTCTCAAGATTAAGGCTCTTACGCTCGTAGCGTATTCAGCTGTGACTTCTCTGAAAGAGACAGGACTAGAAGGCCATTCTTGAATGTAATCTTCGACGGGAAAGCAATGGAGTCTAAGGAAGTCTCTCCAGTTCAAGATTTTGTCTGCGTTGACATTGAAACTGGTAGAGACTCTCGTTGTCTTTGTTGAATCTGCTGAATAGAGTTTGATTCTTTCGCCCTCCGGTTGATGGAAAAACTCTCTTGCGACGGTTAGCATTTTGTCGACGGTTGTATCCGGTACTCCATGATTCTTGATCTAGAACATAAAAAACAAGAAAATATGAAAAACAGAGTAAAAGTTGTATATTGCAATGAAAACAGAGTGAATTTGAAACAGAGCAAAACTAAACGTAGAGTTACCTGGAAGAAGCCATAAGTGGAACAAGCATTAGCAAGTTTATGAACAATTTCGGCTCGATTGGGTCCGTGGAGTTCCTGGAGATCGATTAGAGGTATGGAATCGCCGGAAGTCTTGACCTCCGACAAGTTTGGACGGTCGGAGATAGGTCGGACATAGTTTGAAGGGATGTGACTAACAGAAGAAGCGAAATCAGACACTAAAAGCGTGGATGTTGCAGAAGCTTCCATGGTTGAGTAATTTGGTAATGTGATAGATATGGTCTACATTTACACAAAGTGATCTTAAGTGATAGATATGATCTTAAGTGATAGAGATGAAACCTAAAGTGATAGATATGGTCTATATATACACAAAGTGTAACGTGTAATGAGGTTATGGGTAAAGATTTCTCGTGATCTTAGGAACATGCAATTATGATGTCAGCAATGGTGACGTCATTCTCGATTTTGTTGCCGTAACACATACGCCCATATTACTAAATTAACAACTTGCAAAATTTTATCATTACTGGCATAAGAGTAGTATTATTTTATTTTAAACAACAGAGATTAATTGTCTCTGTATGGCTGTATTATTAACAAAAAAAACAATGACTGTAGATGAGTAATGATTTTTTTTTTCTTTTGTTTTTAATTGATTTCGATTCTTATCTAAAGTTGAACGTTTAAAACACGGTTGACTTGTTGACCTGCCACTTCAGCTGTAAATCATACATGGGCAAAATATCCGGGATCCAAAATCCGATCCCGGATCTGCTCCGATCCATTTCGAGAAACCGGATATTCGAGGTGTCCGAATCCGGATTTGGATATTTTATTTTGAAAATCCGGATACGGATCCGTTTTAATGTATAGTTTTTATTTAAAATATATGTATAATATTTATATATATACTACATAACAGATTGAAATTTATGTAAAATATCACAAAAATAATTTTTATTTGAAATTTTTGTGTATTTTTAAAATTTTACATAGTAAATATATTCAAAAATGTTTATAAAAATTAATTTAAAATATTTTTTATTTTTTTAATTTATTTTGAATAAATTTATATTATTATTTTAAGATGTTAAGCTATTTTGACGGATCCGGATATCTGCGGATATTGACGGATCCGGATAATTATTTTTCGGATCCGACAAATCCTGATCCGGATATTCTAAAAATCCTGAAAATCTGATCCGTGCCCACCCCTAATACCAAGTACGTACGTTCAAGCAAACTCTTAATGAAGATATGATTTGTCTTTTAAATATAAGATTTGCGAATCGTACTTAAATCTATAAAATTCACAAGATTAAGGAACTAATATATAAATGTATTGATATGCCGGCAAAAAAAATGTATATATATATATATTGATATTCTTTACATCGACAGATTCGACCACATCAACCATAGCCTATTTTTACTATGCGAGATGGCAAGATAACACGATTTGTTGAAATTGAATTCTAGTGAATTATTCCTGATCACCCAATTTCAAAGTGAATTATTCAATGACTAATCCACGATAAACTTTGTATTTCAAAGTGAATTATTCAATGACTAGACCACGATAAATTTTGTATTTCAAAGTGAATTATTCAATGACTAGACCACGATAAATTTTGTGTCTATTGAAATTAAGCAAAAAAAAAAAAAAAAAAAAATCCGTGCTGGAGAACATGACGAATTAGTTGGATATACAAATAGTCATTACCGATCATTACCACACAAAAATACATTAAAATCCGGGAAGAGTATTTGTCGACCATTACTGATCATTCTCTTGTGCCCTCTTTTTTATTTTATTTGTTTTGGCTTTTTGGTTACTCATGCTGCCATACATCGTTTGCTTTTTAAGTTGAATTCTGAGTTAGTTTTGTGTTTCACTGTTTAGCTATGGTTTTAGCAGCCAAATCTCTCTCTCTCTCTCTCGTCCGGAACAAAACTGTAACAGATGTATCGTATCTTTATGAAATTTGAGGTTTAACTGTCACTAATATCAAAGTTCTCAACAAATAAAGTGTTATTCTTCTAGGACTTTTTCTTTCTCTTAAGATGGAATGTACGTCAGAAACTTAGAAAGTATCATTCGCACGAGGAATGTTATAAATGTTAAATATAAATTCAATTAATTACCAAAATAATTAGTAAGTGTTTTCTTCGTAATGTGGTGGAAACAACTTGTTTTTTAAGAGAAGAAAATCCAAAAGAAGTGTTATCATTTAGTTTATTAACAATAGATCTAATTAAGTCCCAAAGGTAGCATGAGCCATCAGCAAGAGCACTAGCGCCAGCGGGAAATCTACAAGTGAGACGATAACATAAAATATATTTTAGACGACTTTTTACGTTTTCCATGAAAATATTATATAGTTCGACTTTGAGTTGCACAATAGTCCAATGAAAAAATGTAACTTTAACAGGTTTTTAATGACATACAAAGACCTCTCTCTCTCTCTCTCACTTAATTTGTCCAGAAACCTAATAATTTTTTTTTTTTTTTTTTTTTGCATCTGTTTTATAGCTTTAAAATCACATGACATATGATCAGCTCTTGTGCTGGACCAATCACAGCATCTTCAGAAGGACAGTAAAATGTCGGTATCGATATCCGCTCCTTGTCGCTGTTCACAATAGCTCTGTATAGAACACTCTTGTATTTATCATTGCTTATAACCTAAGAGGAGAAACAACCACATCAACTTAGCACAAAAAGAAAGAACAAAACAGAGAAACTTTTAATTTGTCTCCTAAATACCTGCACGTGCTAAAAACCGTGCTAAAAGGCCTTCTTTTAGCATGTGCAAGTGGAGCGGTCGAACAAACCCACGATTCAAAACTTAACATTTTCAAGAACTTTTTAAAGTATGTATATAAATTGTGGCCTATAAATTTAATTTTTTTAATATACATATAAATTAGGGCCTATAATTTAAAACTTTAAAATATACGTATAAATGATTTAAAAAAAAAAATTAAAACTATGAACTACATAAAATGTATCTTTAATAAAAAAAATTTGAACATGACCAACAAATAATTTGAGACAGCCCTGATACCTGCATTTGATCACCAATGTTGACTATAAAAGTGCTGGGAACTGGATGAACAGAGATCCCTTTACCATCTTTAAACACTTGTAAACCAGAGACTTCATCTTGAAGAAGAAAAGTGATCAAGTTTGCATCTTTATGTCCCGGAAGTCCATAAGTTAAATCACGTTGAAGACATGGTGGATAGTAGTTTAAGGCCATGTGTTGACCATGTTTGCCTAAGGTATTGCTTACACGGTTCTTCTCACACTACAAAAAAACATTAATTTAGCTATTGCACTATTAAAAGCATTTTAGTCGCTTATATTATATAGTCGCAAATCGAGCGTCGCTAAATTAAATCATCGCATTTTGATAGAAAATTTTGCAACTATTATGCGATGAAACAAAAAATTACACTTTTTACGACAACAATAAGCGACTACTTAACGACTACATAAGTGCGACAGAAATGCGACTACATATTCGAAGTTTCAAAAATTTCGACGATTAATATATGCCGTACCAATTCGGTTGCAAACATAGTATGACTATATGGCGACATCAACATTTGTAGTAGCATATTTTGCGACGAAAAAAGCGACTACATGTACGTGCCACATACAACTTCAAATCAGTCGCTAATTAGTAGCAAGAAATGCCACCAATTTGCGACTACCTATTTTTACGAAAACGTAACTGATAAGCGACTGAGAAGCGATTACTTATGAAAGCAGCTGTCTAAATTAATAAATACGAAATTTATTTTATATTAAATCAAAAAATTGATTTAATAAAAAAAAATTAGAAATTAATAGAAGATAATTTTAATTTAAAAAAAACTACAAATGTTTAATTGAAACAAAAATTAAACAAAAATATTTAATTGCAATAAAACTAAAAACTAAATATTGTCTTTAAAATCGGTTTGCTTCACTGGTGGTTGTTGTGCTTCAGGGGTTGAGGTGCTCGGGTTCTGCGAGTGGGCTTCCACAAACCGTGCATATCCGGGATCCTCTCGCATATACGCAACTAGCATCTCCAAGCTAGCTACAGTTACCTGCGACTGTTGAGCGACTTCCTTGGCTTCTTTGGCTATTTTCATGGCTTCTTCGGCTACTTTCATGGCTTCTTCGGCTTTAGCACGATGATGCTCGTTCTCTGCGGCTTGCTCTTCGATCTTGCGATGAGCAGCTTCAAGTTGGTCCCGTAACTGTGCCATCGAAGTATAGCTACTTGATGCACCAGACCGCTTATCCTTCACAAATCGGCTTTCCATGCTACCGAGTCCATACATTGTGCCTCTTGAGTTGGAAATGGTTGACTACATTAAAGAAATTAAATAATGGTGATAAGTTTGCATAACTAAAATAATAAACAAAATATAAGTGTTTTTACCTCTAAAAAATCGCATCTAGCTCGGTGGTTGTAAGTTGAGGACGTGCGGAGTTAGCATCAGACAAGTCGAAGTCATCATCTTGAAGTTGTGCTAACTTCTCCTCTACGTTTTTATCATACGTCTCGTAGACTTGCTTCGCTTTCTGGTCCACAAAAGTCTCATCTGCTTTAGTATGTGTCCTCACAAAAACCTCTCACCCCGACACAGGTCTCCCAAGTTCTTCCTCCTATTACCACCAAAATGTAATCAACTCCAGCAAAACAAATACTAAATTTGCATTAAACCCCATCAAAGCGAGCCAGCTATAAGTTAACGTAGAATAAAAGAATCAAGGTAACGTACCATTTCATACTGAATTTGTTTGTACCTTTTTGGGCCAGCAACATGTTTATGAACACCAAGACCACCCCGTTCTGAGTTCCGCGAGTTGGACGCCACACTGCTCTTAGATTGTGTTACTTCTGTTGTCCAATATGCCTGCATTTCGAGCCACAATGTCTCCCTAATCCACTTTGGCTTCTCTTTGTTTCGAACTTTACTAACCATATCCTTCATCCGGTTTACACAAATGACATTATATTTGCGCCTCACAAGTGTTGTGATCAATGGATCCTAAGTATATTTTTGCTGATGATTAAAGATGAATTAGTGGTTCACAAGTTTGAAAAATAAATAATAAAAACAAGAATATAAAATTTTCTTACCGCAAAGTCAATGAAATATCGATCTTGCCATCTTGGTGGAACTTTGGACCAGCTATAATAAGGTCCATCAAATTTGTGCTTCAAAAGTTTTGAAAGTTTTCGCGTTATCCGGCTCTCGTCTCGACCAAACGTACAAAATTTTAATCATTACGTTAGTAGCAAATAAATTATGATGCTAACTTAAAAAAAACCAAATTTTAAGCCTTACCAAGTAGTCCCTTCCACCAAGTCGGGATTCAAAATAGGCAAATACTGATCTCTTCCCGGAGTTCACAAAATATCCTCTAACGTCATATGTTCAACCTCCCCCATAGGTCCAGGAGCCGCCTCCTCTTCCGGTTCTTCATGCATCGCCTCTGGAATAGGAGGTTCTTGTATAGGAGATGGTGCAATAGGAGGTGGTGGTGTAACTTGTTCATTGATCCGCGATGACCTACTCAAAGGGATATCGGATCTCTGTTGGGGAGGCACAAAAGAAACTGATGCTCTAAATGTCGATGGTTGCATGTTTGTAGCATGCGAAGAACCTGATCTCACACCTCCACCACGGCCTCGGACGCTTCTAGCATCGGATGTCATATTAAGAAAAAAGTAAAAATAAAATAATCAAGAAAACATGCCACAACAATCATATATTAACAAAAAAGTTTAAAGCTAAAAAGATATCCTTAATTTGCCAAGTGCATTCTTGAACCACACCTATTATTCTAATCAAAATAATTCCACAAATTTAATAAAATCTGCTTAATTAGGTGCATTGATTTTCTTATAATTATTTTCAATCAAGATTCGGTGAAAGCAGGCTCCTCGACCAAATGGATTTGTGGAATTCTATATTTCAGTATACTAATAACTAAATATCCATATATCAAAATATTTAATCACTCTAACAAGTATCATATGCTTGTTGCCAGGTAACATCATTAATTGTTCACATGGTAAAATGATTTGAACAAGTCAGAGCTCTAGTAATTTGTTTCTGGGTGCCAATATACTGTATATATGTATTTTTAATAATTATTACTCCATCTGTTTCAATAATTTTAGAGATATTTTTGTATTTCAATTTTTAAAAAATAATCATGATGAACGCCCACAAGGTTCTGCTCGTCTAAATGAAAGCACAGATGATGGTAATGAAAATGAAAATAGAGATGCTGGAGAAGAGAGTGCTGAGGAAAAACAACACAGAGGTAAAAAATAAATGATAAATGTGGTTTAGATGTTATATAATTTGAAATTAATTTACTTTATACCACTAATAAAAAAAGGGTCGCGAAAGAAGATGAGATTCTTGAAAAAGACGAAGAAATATTATTAGATGGGAATGAACCTACAGAAACTGAGACTAGCGGAAAGGAAGCTATGTGGACAGACACTGAAAATGTGATTTATAAAGCTTTGATCAGATTGTTATGGAAGATAATGTGTGTTTAGTTAATAAACGTGTGTTATGTATATTTATATATATTGAAACCAATTTGTTGTTATGTCATTTTTAAAAGGTCACAAAGGAAGATGAGAATAGCGCAAAGGAAGATGAATCTATACGAGCTGACACTTGCACAAGCACTGAAAAGGTGATTAATAACGGCTCTAAAAAATTCTAATTATTATTCATCGCTTCTAAACTAAATTTTTAAGTTTAATATCAGATTATTGTGGAAGATGTTATAGATTCTGAAAGTTCTTAAGAAGTTGGAACAGTTACTCGAAGTTGCAAGAAAAACAATATAGAATAACTAAATGAGGTTAACAACAGATTTTAACTAGCTAATTTTTATAAAGTATCTTACAAATCCTTAAAAATTTGTTTAATCGTTACTTGTAAACTAATTTTAAGTTTTGTATCAAGTTGTTATGGAAGATGTCTCAAAATCTCAAAATACTCTAAATAGTGGGACAGAAACGTGTTTTAAATCCTAAGGAAATCACCGTGTTTTGGAACTTTGATTGGCTCCCACTAGAGCGTCGAGTAAAGATTTTCCTATAACAACATCTTTGATTGGCTATATGATATAATTCCCACCAATCTAAGATTCTACTAAACATTTCCAAACTTTAGCTTAGAGTTATTTAGCAAAAGAAGAAAAACAAAGCACAGCTTCACTGAATCTACTTTAGGTTGTAATGAAAGTTTCATTATGAAACCGAAAGATCTAATGGTTAAGTTTTGTATATTTGATATTTGTCGTATGAGAATTGAGAACTACTAGGTGGGTCCAACTATACAAATGGCGGACACAGAAATGGGAAATCTGATTCAGAGTTTTCAATTGCTAGTCGCTAATTATATATTTTAAGAGTAATTTAATTATAATGTATACTTTGGTGGGGTTATTTCTAAGTTAAACTATCTCCAATTCTCCATGTAAAGATCCCCGATTTAATTGTATCAGCAATAAATTGATCATAAAATGCTCTAAATTAGCAAGTCGTGTGAGTCGGCAAAGTGTATAATGGTAGCCAATGAGTATACTAATATTCCACGTTCATCATGATCGTCCTGCGAAATGTATGTTTGCACATGATTTTTAAATGTGTATATAGCATATGTATGGCCTCTAGTTCTCTACTATGTTACTATACATATATCTAAATATACCTTATAAGTTTAGTTTATTAGCGTTTGAAGTAAAGTAACACCATTCAAAGCAACCACATCGTGTAATTTAAAATCCGACTTCTACAGTTTAAAATCAGTTTTTTGTTTACCTCAAATCGAAGACGAATCAGCTAGTAGTACTGAGCAATCACTTCACTTGAACCTGGTTTGTATTTTAAAAATTGGCAATTGATGTTATCAGTAAAATAAATAGTTTGCAATTGCATTTCCGAACAACCAGAAGATTCATTGCAGAGAACATTTCAAGATGAAGGTGAGAAGAAGGAAAAAGATCAAACTTACTTGGTATGCCGAGGAAAGGTATAACGGAGAATGGTCTGCTGGGTTGAAAGGACTCTGCAGAAACACGACTATCTCAACCAACTCGAGCAAAAACCTTGACAAGAAAATCGAACAAGTGAGAGACGAGAAGAGGCGCTTCTTAGAACCAGCAGAGAAAATAAACCAAATTAGAAACAGCGATTCTTACCTGAACAAGGGTCTGTTCTATTGAGATAGAAAGATGGAGAAGGTGGGAAATCTGCCCGAGAATCAACACGGGATTACACCGAAGCTGGCTGAGGGAGAAGATGATCGGAGTTGTGGGTTCAAAGAGATAGGGTTTGGGTGAGGTGGGTCAGGGGAACTGGAAGTGGAGAAGGAGGCTGCAGGGGAGAAGGGTTAGGAGAGGTGTTTCAGCGAGAGCGGGTGGAGGAGTAGATCGGAGACGGCGAGGATTGAAGGAGTAGAGGAGATGGGAAATCTGCCGAAGGGTGAACAATGGATTACACGGAACCTGTTAGATGGAGAAGATGACCGCAGAGGTGGTTTCAACGAGATAGGGTTAGGGTCAGCTGGTCTAAGGAATGGAAAGTGGAGGAGGAGGCTGAGTGGGAGAAGGCTGGGGAGAGGTGGTTCAGCGATCGCAGGAGGAGGAGTAGATCGGAGACGGCGAGGATTGATGGAATCGATGTGGGTCTGGTTTTTTTTTGTGTGTTAGGGTTAGATAAAAGGAATCAACAAAAAAATAATTTTTCCTAAGTATATTTTACGGCATAAGCAAAAAAAAAAAAAATTGGCCGAATTTGCTGGTAAAGGGAATCAAACTTAGGATATGTTAGACATAATCACAGGTCTTCACCAACAGGCTGCTAAGAAGTTTTGTACAACTTAAGGCAGCAATTTTATATATTAGTACATGGCCGGGTATGATCATAATGGAATACAATGATATTAGTCGCATATTAGTCGCAAAATTTAGTGACTAAATAGCGACTATAAAATTGTTACTATTGGAATAATTTATTAAAGCTATATATTATACAAACCAGTCACCTATTAATCACTAAATTTTTCGACTAAAAAGCAACTACATGATTTATATGATAAGATACTATATATTAAACGTTGCAATCGCATAATAGTCACTCAATTTTGCGACTAAAATGCGACTACGCGATTTATATGATAAGATACTATATATTAAACGTTGCAGTCGCATAATAGTCACTAAATTTTGCGACTAAAATGCAACTACACGATTTATATGATAAGATACTATATACTAAACGTTGCAGTCGCATAATAGTCACTAAATTAAACGACTAAATAGCGACAACAAGATTTATATGCGGAAATAATGTACTAAAGTTATATAATATACACGGTAGTCGCCTTTTAGTCACTAACTTTTGCGACTATTAAGCGACTATAGTATTTATATGCTTGTCTAAGTATATATTATACGTTGCAGTCGTAATATAGTCGCAAAATTTAGTGTTTTGATTTTAATTTTTGTTTTTAGCCCAAATGCATTTTATTTAATGTTATGAATTTTAATTTTTTTGTAATTTGATAACATTGTTGTTATTTAACAAGGTATTTATATTATTTAACCAATCTAAATTAATACTATGAGTGTTCTACACTATCTATCAACATTAAAAAATATCTCTTTACACATTTAATCATTCTATTTATTCGGTTCTATTCTCTTCATTATTTACTATATATTCTTAGGAAACCATAAATTATACCAATATCTATTGTACTTGTATAAATGAGGAATGTGCAACAAAAAGATCCTTGATTAAATAATATAATTTATTTAAAAGTTTTTATGTATATGACATAACTTAAAAAACAAGAAAATAGTAATTCATTCTCCACTTTCATTATCCTCATCTTCAGATGTCGATACTTGTATTAAAAATTCGTTGTCAAATTCAGCATCACCGACTTCTAAATCAAGAAAACTAGTCGCGTTTGATCCATCTACTAACGTTGGGACAAGAATATCTTCAATTGTTGTAAATTCCACATCCTGATCATTTTCTTGTTGCACTAATACCACCTCTTTTTCTTTTAACTCCCCAATTAAGTTTGCCCTCGGGTTAACTTTAACAACAGTAAGCCACACATGTCTTTGTCGTCTTACGGACGGATAAAGTATATAACATACTTTATCCGCCTGAGATTCTGTATTAATCATGATTATGTTATTAAATAAGATAACTCTGTTAGGTTAAATTGTATTTATAATTATATATATAGTAATATTATAAGCATGAAACAAATTTTAGACTTACCATAGATAAAAGGCTCGTATTTGCTATAATTGTCTGTGGCAAATACATCAACTATGCCTCTATTTCTCTTTTAGTGCCCTTTCTGATGGTTGGGTCATACCATTTATATTTAAACAAGGTGATCTTCAACGAAACTAATCCTATATACTCCAGTTGGACGATATCAGACAAAGTTCCATAGAAATCAGCTTCGTCGGTTGCATCCGAATAATTCTCGCCTCTAACACAAACACCGTAGTTAAAAGTTGACCTCCGTTGTCCATGCCATTGTGTATGAAACAAATACCCTCTAGTAAAATATATTGGCCAAGTTGTCATCTTGTAGTTGGGACCCTCAACTAACTCTTGCATCCAAGTAGAAAAAGTTTGTTTTGGTAAAAGAGACATGATTTAACTTGCGATTAATAGCTAAACCACCTTATTATCTCCAAAAGAATATATGTTAAAAGTTTTTAATTAAAGGTATTAGCTTAAACATAATTCAACCATACATATTCTCTAATCCATATTAGAAATTCTGAATCCTTTTTACTAAACACATCGGTGTCTGAAAGGTGTGGATATGTAGAACGTATCTCATTCTCGAACAAGTTGTAAATATAACATGTTAATGGTTAACATTCAAATATTTTAATTTTTTTAATAACATTGAAGTCATTAATGTATGTTACCTCTCGAATGGACGAAAATATTCACAATTTCGCAATATATAACCATGTGCACACTGATAGTTTTCGTCAGACAACCAAATTTCCTTTGCTTTCCCCTTTGGACGTCCAATATGACTGAACATATCAGGTACCCCAACGACAGGGTATATTGGCACTTCACCTTCTTCGAATCGTGTATTCCTTCTCATATAACCATAAATACACATTAATATTAATATTAAAAATTAAACAAAGAAATGTCATTGTGATTTTACCTTAGCTTTGTTGTTATGTTAGCGGCAAAGTAGTGCTCCAAGAAATACGATATTTTGTCATTTACATAAGATTGGACAATCGATCCGGCTGCATATCGTTTGTTCTTCGTCTTGCTTTTTAACTCTTTGAAAAACCTATCGAAAAGATACATCCACCTGTATTGAACATGTCCTCCTAGTTCAGCTTCACGGGGGAGGTGTATAGGAAGGTGCTCCATAATGTCGAAGAACGATGGTGGAAATATCTTCTCTAAGTTGCATAATATTATAGCAATATTTTCTTTCATTAACTAGACACGATGTTGGTTCAATGATCTGACACATAAGTCTCTAAAAAACAAACTTATCCCTGCATAAATACAAATGTCAGATATGTAATTATAATATTACTTGGCGTTTTAAAAATTAAAATCTTATATCATATCTGATATTGCTTGGTGGACATTCTAAGGGAGAAGCTCTCATTATAAAAGGAAGTAGTCTCTCCATGAATATATGACAGTCATAACTTTTCATGCCTGAAAACTTACCTCCTTCTATATCAGCGCATGTTGCTAAGTCTGTGGAGTAACCATCTGGGAATTTGACATGATGTTTAACACATGTTAAAATCTCTTCTTTCGCTTGAGGAGTTAGTCTAAATATTGGGATAGAGCCCTTCCATTCCTGTCAAGATGTAATTCTCTCCGAGAACAAAATAATTGTATATCCAATCGTGACTTAACATTGTCTTTCGATCGGTCTTGCGCATTCATCAATGTAAACATGATGTTGTCAAAAAAAAATTTCTCCATATGCATGACGTCAAGATTGTGCTGCAAGTTAAGATCCTTCCAATATGGCAACTCCCAAAAAATGCTTTCTTTGTGCTAATTGTGCGATCTACCATATCCAACTCTTTTAGGATCATGACCATTACCTCCACAGTTTAACATTTTAGGAGGATTAATCTCCCGGATTCGACCGTACATCTCTGAACTTGTTGGGTAGCTCAGTGTAAACTCATTTACTGCATCTTTTCCCTTCAGAAATTTGGTTTTGTTCTTCCTTAACGGATGATTATGATGAAGAAATCTTCTGTGACAATCAAACCAACAAGACTTTCTACCATTTGGGAGCCAAAACGCCTTAGTTTGATCCATACATATTGGACATGATAATCTACCATGTGTCATCCAACCTGACAACATACCATACGCAGGAAAATCGATAATTGTCCATAGGAGAATTGCCTTCATGGTAAAATTTTATTTTCTTGACACATCGTACGCCCCAACTCCAGTAAACCATAATTCCTTTAACTCTTTGATTACAGGTCGTAGGAAGACATCTATACTGAAACGTGGATGATTTGGCCCAGAGTCCAAAATTGTTAGAAAAAGATACTCCTTTTTCATACACAATCCTGGGGGTAAGTTATATGGGGTCAAAATCACCGGCCATAACGAATGATTTCTGGACATACCGAATGGATTAAACCATCTGTGCATAAACCTAGGTAGACATTCCTAGGTTCTGCAGTGAATTGTGGATGTTGTTGTTGAAAATTATTCTACTCTGCGCCATCTGATGGGTGACACATTTCACCCTCGATAGGTTGATGCTCAAAATGCTAGCACATTGAAGTTGAAGTCTGCTCGCTTTGATACATTATGTTCAACCGATCCGCAATTGGTAAGTATCACATTTTACTAAATGGTATTTTCGTTCGTCCTTCGCTTGTCTTAAATCTTGGTTGTTGACAAAACTTACATGCTTCCCATTTTTCATCTTCTCTCCAAAAAATCATGCAATTGTTTACACAAACATCAATTGTGTAGAAAGGCAAACTTAAATTCCTCATCAACTTTTCAGTTTCATAGAAAGAGTTTGTCGCATGATTTCCTTCTGGCAAATACTCTGTGAATAATTCTGCCCAAGAATCAACACCCTTCTTAGACATATTTTGTTCTGACTGATTGGTCATGAACCTGGCGGCTAAAGAAAGTTGTGAGTGTCCTTCCTTACAACCTTCATACAAAGGAGTGTTTGCAGCTTCTAGCATGGTGAAAAATTGTTGTGCTTCATTGTTTAGATGTTTTTCATATTAAGTAGCATTTCCATCGTTGTTGTACCCAGTTTACTAGGAAATGCATCATGGATCATTTCAATACAACTTGAATGGAAATTAGCGGCCCCACCTTCG
The DNA here is from genome assembly GCA_028015245.1 of Cardamine occulta. Classification (NCBI taxonomy): domain Eukaryota; kingdom Viridiplantae; phylum Streptophyta; class Magnoliopsida; order Brassicales; family Brassicaceae; genus Cardamine; species Cardamine occulta. The sequence goes on from CM051393.1 coordinate 3,798,024, forward strand.
TAATCACTTTGACGTACCGTGATGACTAGTATCACGGTTTGAACCTAGATCTACACTTATTTCTTCACCATGTCAATGCCAAACATAATAGTTAGGCATAAACCCTCGACTCAATAAATGATTCCATATTTTTTGCGACCTAAGGAATTTGTTGTTTTTGCAATTAATACAAGGACAGTAAAACATACCACCACTACTTTGCGCAATAGATTGCTGACTTGCAAAATTCATGAAAACTTTAACCCCTGCTAAATACTCAGAAGACAAGTTATTTGTATGTGAATCGATCTGATTGTACATCCATGCGCGAGAATTTGGATAATCGGAAAATCCAGCCATTCTTTTTGTTTAGTAATATTGGAAATTATGTGGAAAGTTTCTCGAACAATGGCAATATATATATATATATATATAAACACAAAATGTGACCAAAATGCGACTATTAAGTGATTTTTTTGCGACAGTAATGTACTAGCATTATGAGTGTACCTAATTATTGGTTCGTATGAAACTGATGTTATACTATTATAACCACCTAAAATTATCTACCAACTATATGAGACTAAAATGCGACTACACGATTAACTAAGAGACTAAAATACGACTACACCAACTGCATGAGACTAAAATGCGACTATTTTTGGTATACAATTTGCAAAATCTATAAAATTTATTTTAAATAATATTTTTATAAGTGAATAATAATAAATTTGACTAAAACATTCGATCAATGTACAATAACTTCTATGTATATCTATTAATAACAAACTACCAAGTCAAATACATATAGTAGTCGCATTTATGTAGCAAAAGAGGTGACTTATATGTGACTACTAGTAAAAATTAATAATATTTTTTTTATTGTAATTGCAGTTTTGTACCTCAGTTTCCTACTAAAATGCGACTATTTTGTGTAAGACCCAGAACGATTATCAAAGACTTGTTATGAATATCGGATGAGTAAAATACCTTACAACTATTTAGCCTTCGAATTCAATTTTTTGAAATGTGACAAATTTTACATGTGAATGATAAATAATATTCATTTAAAATATTCAACTATGAGTGAATTCATCTGTTATTAAATTTTAATTTATTAGTATTAGTTAATTGATAAGTTAATATATTTTATGATCCTCAAATATTTTATACCACCATTTATAAATAAGGTAAACTTCAACAAATATTATATTAAACATTATTTTTATTTATTATACATCTTATTTTTGTTACACGAGTAGGATACAAAATTAGGTACTGATATTACATCAAATATAAAACATAGAAGATTAACATTTTATTTATACAGCTCGTCTTCCGAATCTGGTACAATCGTTGACATACTTTCATCATCAACTAAGTTTTTATTAGCTGGGGATCCGTCTCACCCAGTTCGTTGACTATTTTGTGAATCATTTGATTATTCCCAATAACCTATAAAATAATTAATTATATACTTACTAGGTACCACAATAAATGAACCACAATAATTATAATCAAATTTACCTTGACAATTTTCTTCAGTATTATGTTTAGGTTCATTGTGCTTCTGTTTACCTTACATACATTTACCTATATATACGAATATTCAATATTCATACAATGAAATATAAATTAAATAAATATTGTGAAATGGTGCTTAGTATTTATGAATTTGAACCATTTACTTTTTTTAGAAGTAGCACTACACCAACTTTTATAAGTCGACTGAAATCATCATTCTCATATACCTTCATGTGAATAGACGCACCCATTGTTCGAGTTGGATCTTTTAACTTAACTAATGCATCACCAAATTCATTTTTATTCATATTTTTATCATAACCAAAATCTACAAAGTTGATAAACAGGTTAGGCATAGTATATAACAAATTATCTTTGAAATTTGCTTACCATTATGTACTTACCTTTTTAATTTTTACCCACTTGTTGTTTGTACATTGAATTGAATTCAACGGTGTCTACTCTAGCTTTTTTTTGTTTTGTTAGGTATTCAACAGCTGATGTCCAACGTACCTCGTTGAAATCTGGGTCTTCCTCTGCAAGTAAATCGTTAAAAAATATTTGAGTTGGTATTTGATTTTGGAGATCATAACTCAAACTCCCTTCATGATATTGCTTGCGTTTTCGTGCTAATTGAACATTTTGGAAAGACTTCGTGCCAGAAATTATAGGTTCAGCTCTGCCCAACTGAGGAAGGAGGTGACATGTAGAAGGTGCATCTACAACATTAATGGAAGGCAAGGGACTCGATATTGGCTTGCGGTATGAGCTTCTATTTTTGTACCAGCTCCAAAGATATATTTCTCTATCAGAATCATCATTTCCAGAGGAATTAGACATTATTAAGAAACAAATTTGATGATTTCTAATAAATAAATTAAAAGATTGTATTAAAGGTATGATGTTTAAAACATCTAAAATGTTGGCCATATATAGTTAAAAATGTGGATATAAATAAATCGGTTTTTGTAGTTTGGTACACCTACCTCCTCAATTATAACATGCGGATATAAATCTAACAACTTTAGTAGTAGTCACATTTTAGTAGCATAATAAGTAACCAAAATGTGACAACATCAAACAATAATAGGAATACAACAATACTCGAATGTCAAAAAGTACTACGTAAAAATACTATATAGTATGTTCATATACATTATATATCTATGATATATATATATATATATATATGTTAACATTAAAAATAAATTATGTTATTAATTTAGTAAAGGTAAATATTATACAGTGCAGTCACCTTTTAGTCACAAACTTTTGCAACGAAAATACGACTACATGATATATATGCCTAGCTACTATATATTTAACGTTGCAGCCACATATTAGTCGCAAAACGTAGTGACTAAATAGCGACTATTATGTGACTTTTATAATAATTGATGATATTAATTTAATAAAGCTATATATTATACACAACAGTCGTTATTTAGTCACTAATTAGTTGCATAATAGTTACAAATTTTAGTGACTAAATAGTGACTATAAGAATAATATGATGCTATTGATTTAGTAATATTATTAACTGAGGTAACTACCCTAATTATTTCGTAATAGGTATGATATTCTTCATAAAATTGGTTAAACTTGTTAAGCCTTCCAAACACTTGTCATAGCTAAATAACGATCAAAACCACACAAAATACGTAGCCAAATTGATTCTTATGTTCTTTAGGTATCTTAAATGCATTTTATTTAATGTTTTGATTTTAATTTTGTTTTTTAATTTCGTAACATTGTTGTTGTTTATCGAAGTATTTATATTATTTATCCACTATAAATTAATACTACGAGTCTTCTAGACCATCTATCAACATACTAACATTTAAAACAAACTTTTATTAATAACAGAACACACAATGACATGGTATTAATACCAAATGTCATACTTATTTCATCATATATATATATATATATATATTATAACATTATTAAATAACTTAATCAATGATCAATCTTAAACTTTTCAATGTGATACTGGCAACAACCATATTCATCACCATTGCATTTGTAAACGTCAACAGGTTCCTCAAAATCCGGACTTGGAGGAGGGATAGGTGCAGGTTCCTCAACGTTTAGCCCAAATTGCCTCGCTATGGCATCAATATCTAGGTCCTTCAGATGACTGTTAACTTCTTCAGCATAACCACTGCCCTGGTAACTGAAACACCCCATCCCGGAAATCACTAAACTGTGATCGGTTAAAACTGCAACAAACCGATAATTTTTAAAAGGTTCTAACAACTTAACTGAATAAATAAAACTCACTTTATTTATTCCAAAATACCAATCAAACCAGATTAACAACCTAGCGGAAGCGAATACTTAATAATCCATCCAATAAAATAATAAAACAATAAATGACACCAAAAAGGACCCTGGTCATGTCATCCACTCCCAGCCTTAGTCCCACGAGCTCCAGCAAGACTCAGTCCTTACCTGCATCACATAACGAGATGTCTCAGTATAAAAGATACTGAATGAGGCAACAACTACACAAAAGCTAACATTCACAATGCCAGCAATCAATAAACACAATCATATCAACAAGCAACACATGCCATAAATAGCAACAATAAACATCCATCACTCCTAATGGACCAACAACAATAACTACAGAAATGAGGACCACTCCAAGTCCTCAGACTAACCACAGTCTAACACAAAAGCACTCACCTTTACTCACAACGATTTCCTTGATGGCACTTTCCTTTTTAAGAAACTTTCATTTTCAGGAAACTTTCCTTTTTAGAAAACTTTCCTTTCCACAAATTTCCAGGGTTTCTTAAATGTCATAACAATAAAACTACAATCTCCCTTCCTCACACTACAGCCAACCACAACAATAAAACAACCTTCAACCTAAACTGGAAAAATAACAGAAACGATCAGCCTCAAAGATGGGATCACGAATCAAAATCTAACCGTCCACATTCCAATCGCACCGTTGAAAATCAACCCGTAAATGTCCTGAAGCTACGCCCAAAGTTTCGTAGTGATCTGACCATAGATTTACTCGCGATCTCTCTTTGAATCCACGTTGGTCTAGATCGCGTCTGAAAAAAGACACCTCACGAAAATGCAAATAACTTTCAGCATATTAATCCAAATCAATATCCGCAAAGTGGTACCTCTAGACAAAAGGGTTAACTACAAACAACAAAATTTCCTTACCATTGAAAACGATTTTCGAGGTGGAACCTTCATTCTACCACGACATGCCGAATGAATCTGAATCTCCTTCATGTGCAAGCTTTTCTTCTTCTGTTTCAGCCACACTCAGCCTCTCATTTTTTCTCCTTGAAGGTGGCCACGAAAACTATGATGAATAACTAGGGTTTCTGCAAATTTTAGGGTTTTAAATAGGCTTAGGATTTTATTCTCCAAAATTTCCTTTAAGTCCCTCAACTTTTCAGTTTTTCCAATTCAGCCCCACAACTTCTTAAACAATCAATTAAACCAGCCGACCACAATTGATTTAATCAATCTAGTCCCCAAACTTCTAATTCTCTAATTAAAACCTCCAATTAATGGGTTACGGATGTTACAATTCTCCCCCACTAACATAGATTCGTCCCCGAATCTAACACACCGCCAATCCGTGGACCACCCCGCTAGCCCACTCCACCCGCCACTGTATCGCAGCTCCACGCGATAGTGTCGTAGTTCCTTTCACCTTTTTGGTTTAGCCACCGACTTCTGCACCCGCAAGTACACCACCATGGATCGATCCATCAAACGCATAGAGAGCCAGACAACGGCACCTCTCTAGTGACCTCTCCTACCCGCCAGGCATCACATCGAAACCTGATCGGCTAGGTACACTCGGCAGTGACTCCCCCGAGCACTCCGATGCCACCCCACGGAAACACCATTCCGTCCGCCAAACCAATCTAGAACTACCAGCCCTACACGGCTACTGTACATCCAGTATCCGCCCCTAGCTAACGGACTGCTATCCAATAATACACCCACCTGTCTACTAATTCCCCTAGTAAACCCACCATACGATCATTCAATGTTAATACCTCTTTTATTGAATAATCCAAAATCCAACATACATCGATTAAATTATCATACCAACGCAAAAGCAAAATCCAGTAACACCAACACCGACGATCACCCACCCTGGCGAACCCTTCAGTTTGCCGAACCACTTAGAAAACTTTGGCTTCATCTTAGCTTCCGGCTCCCAAGTCACCTTTTCGGCTCCATTGCAGTCCCACATAACCTGCATCTCCGGAACCTTCTTCCTCCAGACCACTGTCACCCGGCGATCTAAGACTCTTAGAGGCCTCGCCTCCCCTGCCATGTTTGGTGTCAAATCTGATGGCACCTCCATCACCACCGGCAAACCCCGCTAGCACCTACTCAAGGCTACCCACTCACTCGCATACTCAAGGCTAAATACACTAGAGAGGTCTAAACTCTAAGGAGTAAACACCTCAACACACTGGCTAAGCCCTCCACCTTGCCAAACTACTTGGAAAAACTTGCATTTTCTCATAGCTTATAACTCTCAAGTTCCTCCGCTACTCCATCACAATCCCATAAGACCATCATCTCTAGAACCCACTCTATATGATGATATTGAGTTATTAATCAACTAGTTACTCCGCATAATCCGCACAGCTAACCATAAACGACCCTCAACACTCAAGAAATATAATGTTCACTAGTCACCTCCTCGATCCCACTCTAACACCCACCTGGTGTTATACACAGTGAAATCCTTCGGGGTCAAACAATCAACCACAACCAACAACACCTGATATCTGCCCTACCTCCACTTAGGGTAATCACGACGGAACATGATAAGACTTTCGAATACAAACACAACACCATAATGAAACCTTAACCCTTCCAAAACAAACAAGTATAGAAGAGGAAGATCCCACCCAACGATGGTCTGCATTCGTTCGTCCCACTTGTCTTACCACTCTCTCATGTGGTCCCTAAATACCGCGACAACTCAGTTCTAAGATAATGCATCAACTCCTACTACTGGCTGTACAAGTTCAGAACTCAACTAAACTCCAACATGACTACACAACTTGCAGTAAAACTAAACCATAGCTCCACGATTACTATCACAACACAATGATATACGTACTCGGCTAACAAATTCTCCATGTGGTACCCGTACCGATAACCACCAAGAGCTATGAAGAATATCCACCCGGAATCTCCATCGACAACCTTGGGCTAAGCCCAACATCCACCCAAAATCCTAGAACCCATCTCATGTATCCAATTACATAGACAGCCCAACATCGACCCTCTAGCCTCCTAAAGACATTTTATAACACATCCACAAGTACCACATCTCATAAGACACGTACTTACATCAACTACAACTCGCTCACAGCGATGACATTCTAACACCAGAATATCAATGACTCAAACATCTCTTAGTTTTATAATCGCATCGACACTACTTACAAGGCCTTAACTATGATAACGCCTTCCCAATAATAGTTGATTCTGTGCTCCAGAGTCTCCACACTACACAAAGAACACCCTGCGAAAAGCCTGTCTAATGTTCGATCTTCTGGACAATGAACACTAAGCCAACCGTTCCAACAATCTGTTGGCTCTCCTACTCCATAGACTCTACTTAGTCTCATAAATAGACCACCTCGGCCTCACCGCATGGAAATCGTACAATAGGCCAAAACTCATCAACAGCTTTAGCTCCTACTGAGCTCCTAACACCGCAACAATTTAAGCCTCAGACCACCTCCATAGTCTTAGCACCACAACCACACCAAGAGTGCTACTCTCCCCCATTTGAGTACAGCATATGGTGCCTAACATGACCAACAGTTATCCCTATTTAATACACGACATACAAACCATTGCAATCATCTGCCCTGATAATCACTATCACATCAGTGTCATCTAATGCAATCACAACAACGACATGTGATCAAATGCAATCAAAATGTATCGCCCAACTAGCAACACACCGTGCACTCTCCGTATCGCCCAACTAGCAAAACACAGTGCACTCACCGTATTGTCCAACGGCAAAACCCACTACTACGAATTGTGCATGACAATGCCATCTAAGGCTATGCACTCAATGTATTGCCCTACCGCACTAACAACGTACCCACATCGAGCACCGTAAACGTTTTAGACTATGGCCCGCTAATACACTAGCAGCTATCTCTCTCGCACCGTCTACCATACTAATGGGTATATCATGTGCCACCCATCCCACCAAATAGCTTGCCACAAGTCACCGCACTGCCCATCCCACTGAATAACTCACAACGCACCAATGTCTATCAGTCCCTCACGGACAACACTTAGCACTGACTATCAACACCTGATAACCCTACGATGTGACAATGTCTACCTACACCCGATAGACATACTAACACGCCATCTATCATCCTCTGATAGTAACCCGAAGCCGCCCTACCTGTCTATATCCCTCTAGACAGCTCGTATTATGGTTCACTGTCTCCCGAGTAAACCATTTTCGTTTATTCCCTCTGATGGACCCTCCGAACTATTGTTTACCCACCACCGAGTAATCAATATCACTCACCCTAGCTATTACCACCAATAGACATACAAGATGAAACTCCAACCACCACGGATTACCATTTCTGAAATGTCGACTAAGCCCCAACTTGAAAAACTTGAATGACTACTCATTCTTCACTTGAGCAACCGCTATCTGCTTTACCAGCACGCTAGGCGACCACTATAGCTCCTGGCTGACACTTCGACGATTGGAATACGCTTTTAGAACTTAGCGTGATTCTACTACATATCAGTCTAGATCATCATATGATCTCTTTTTTTTTAGGCAACCTACCACTTTTCAAAATCTTCTTTCATGGCAGTTTTTCATTTCTAGAAACTTACTATTTTGGGAAACTTTTCTCCTTAGGAAACTTCCTTTTTCAGGAAACTCTCCAAATCGACAGACTCCCAGAACACTCCCGAAGCTTCTCCGAAATTTCTCCAGATCCCTACAACATCTTAACGACTTTACCAGCCTCACTAGTTCACATCTTTTTGCCTCTCATGGCCCCTCGTCTAAACCACCCTATCGGCATGCTTTCAGGTACAACCCACTCGGTTGCGTCAAAAACTACAGTTTCTTAGTCCAAGTCATATGACTAAACATCAAACTCACCAACATAACTCGGTCTTTGATCGCCTCATCGATAAAGATTCCTCATGCTGTCCTGGATTAACCCCAAATGATGTATACCACAAGATCAACACCTGACCGCTGACAAGATCCCCACCTGGATCTACCGTACTTATACAACATGATCCACCTCAAGGATTTATCACGCTATACTGCTAGATCCCACAACAAGAGTTTATACAACTCTCCACCATACCTTCCGGCACCCCAGAACAACACCTCCCCACAAAGCAGATAACTCATGTGACGCCATTGGAGCCAGAAACGATACCACAACTAGTATCCACTCCCAAAAATTGGGCCAACGATCCCCAACACAGCTCCCTTCGAGATCTGGTCAACCTTGCCTGAGCTTCACCTTGCGCTGGCATAACACCATGTCCGACCACATGCTCTGACTGACCGTCACCCTCTGAAAACTCAACCCCTGCATGCTCACCGCAATGCTCCACACCACAACCTCAGCGGCTCCATCGCCCTGCTCTGCCACCTCGGCCAACTTTGCTGCCACGACCTCTGAGACCCCTCTCAGCTCTGCTTGCTCCACTAGCAAACTCCCTCGGATGTCTAACTACATACTTACCATGGTTAACAACCTGCAACACAACGAGTCTTACCGTGGAACCCATTACCGGCTGAGAGATAACATGACTCTGTAATTCAACACATAGCTCCAACTAGCTAACAATCCTAACGAGCCAAAGTGTCCTAGAAACAACTCCGCTCTGATACCAAATTGAAACACCCCATCCTGGAAACCACTAAACCGAGATCGGTTAAAACCGCAACAAACCGGTAATTTTTAAAATGTTCTAACAACGTAACAGAATAAATAAAACTCACTTTATTTATTCCAAAATACCAATCAAACCAGACTAACAACCTAGCGGAAGCGAATACTAAATAATCCATCCAATAAAAATAATAAAACAATAAATGACACCAAAAAAGATCCTGGTCATGTCATCCACTCCACAGCCTTGGTCCCACGAGCTCCAGCAAAACTCAGTCCTTACCTGCATCACATAACGAGATGCCTCAGTATAAAAGATACTGAATGAGACAACAACTACACAAAAGCTAACATTCACAAATGCCAGCAATCAATAAACACAATCATATCAACAAGTAACACATGCCATAAATAGCAACAATAAACATCCATCACTCCTAATAGACCAACAACAATAACTACAGAAATGAGGACCACTCCAAGTCCTCAGACTAACCACAATCTAACACAAAAGCACTCACCTTTACTCACAACGATTTCCTTGATGGCACTTTCCTTTTTAAGAAACTTTCATTTTCAGGAAACTTTCCTTTCCACAAATTTCCAGGGTTTCTTAAATGTCATAACAATAAAACCACAACCTCCCTTCCTCACACTACAGCCAACCACAACAATAAAACAACCTTCAATCTAAACTGGAAAAATAACAGAAACGATCAGCCTCAAAGATGGGATCAGAAATCGAAATCTAACCGTCCACATTCCAATCGCGCCGTCGAAAATCAACCCTTAGATGTCCTAAAGCTATGGCCAAAGTTTCGTGGTGATCCGACCATAGATGAACTCGCAATCTCTCTTTGAATCCACGTTGCTCTAGATCGCGTCAGAAAAAAGACACCTCACAAAAATGCGAATAACTTTCAGAATATTAATCCAAATTAACATCCGCAAAGTGGTACCTCTATATAAAAGGGTTAACTACAGCATCACAAAATTTCCTTACCATTGAAAACGATTTGCTAGGTCGAATCTTCATTCTACCACGACATGTTGGATGTATCTGAATCTCTTTCATGTGCAAGCTTTCCATCTTCTGTTTCAGCCACACTCAGCCTTTCTTTTTTTCTCCTTGAAGGTGGCCACGAAAATTATGATGAATAATTAGGGTTTCTGAAAATTTTAGGGTTTTAAATAGGCTTAGGGTTTTATTCTCCAAAATTTCCTTTAAGTCCCTCAACTTTTCAGTCTTTCCAATTCAGCCCCACAACTCTTTAAACTATGAATTAAACCCGCCGATCACAATTGATTTAATCAATATAGTCCCCAAAACTTCTAATTCTCTAATTAAAACCTTCAATTAATGGGTTACGGATTTTACAGTAACTGTCATATAGAGATAATGTAGAACTGGGGGTGAAACTTGGTTCAACTTCTGTGATTGGAGTCTCGGATTCCCAAGACATCTCAACTTTTTGGTGCTCCTGATCCCACTCCGCCAACCTGGCCGGTAATTGAGAGTTAGTTACATCAGAAATATTTATAAGTGATGCTTCAGAATCAGGGAACGAGTTACAGGGAAGCTTTGACATTTTATTTCTTTTGTGTTTGTATTAAACCTCATCTCATATGTGATATTTTATAAAAGATTTTGCATATATAAATTTAACTATTACATCTAAAAGTAGGTACACCTAACTACAATTATTTAAACATGTGAGAATAAATGTAACTATAATGCGACTACAACACATCTTTATTAGTAGTCCCTAAATTGTCGTTTTTGTATGTGACTACTTAAAATAGTCGCTTATTAGAGTCACATATTCTTTGGTATTTTCCACCTTAATTACGACTATCTAAAATTAAGTTACAAAATCAATGAAACTCTTATATTGGTCACAAATTGTTTGCAAAATTTATGCCCTCATTTTGGAACAACTTATTTTTTACCTATGTTGCGACCAATATGCATCTATAATTTTTTGTTTACTGCAAAATTTACTAACTTATAATTTTTGGAACAACTTACTTTTGTAAAATTTACTAATAAAATCAACAAATATAGAATTTTGGTCACTATTTGGTTGCAAAAATTTGCGACTACTTTTTTTGAACTAAATTGCGACCAATATGCGACTGTATGTTTTTGTAATTTCCAACTAAATTGCGACTGTCTAAAATTAAGTTACAAAATCTACGGCAGTCTTATATTGGTCACAATTTGGTTGCAAAATTATGTGACCTTTTTGCGACTACTTATTTTTTGGACTATAATGCGACTAATATGCGACGAAAATATTGAAGTCCCAATTCAGTGGTAAAAAGGTTACCATTTCATCGCTTTTATTTGTGATTACATAAAACAGTCGCTTCATGTAATTGCATTTTACATGTTTTCTTGTAGTGTCAAGGCCTAAGCTCTGTGAGATTGCCTCAAGAAGTGTCAAGACCAAGGCTCTAACACTTGTGGCGTATTCAGCTGTGGTTTCTTTGAAAGAGATTGGACTTGAGGGCCATTCGTTAATGAAATCTTCGATAGGATAGCAATGGAGTCGAAGGTAGTCTCTCTAGTTAGAGACTTTCTCTGTTCCTACGTTGAAACTTGTGGAGAGGCTTGTTGTCTTTTTTGTATCTGCAGAGTAAAGCTTCACTCTTGCGCTCTCTGGTTGATGGAAAAATTCTCTCGCGATAGTTATCATTCCCTCGATCGTTTTTGCTGGTACTCCATGGTTCTTGATCTAGAACATGAAACACTAATCGAATAAAACAGTGTCTTTTTTGTGATAAAACAGAGTAAAATCAAGTGAAAACATAGTGTTTGCTTAAGGATGGACATTCGGTTATTCTTTTTTGGTCTAGTTCGGATTATTCGGGTTTTGTGTTTTTTTGGATTTTTAAAATATATTTCACTTGGTAAAAAATATTATTTGGTTCGGATTCAAGTTTAGTTTGGTTCGGTTTCGAAAAAAAATTATAACAAAAATAAGCATAAACTGACTAATTTTAATTAATATTATAAATTTTTAGTATATTTAAATATATATTTCTTATATTTAATAATTAAACATATTAAAGTTTTAGTAAATTTCGGTTAAATGGTTCGGTTTGGGTTTGAAAAAATTGGTATAAAAATTCTATACCATTTGGATTATTTATTAGTTTGATTTCAGTTCGGTTTGTGAATTTCGGTTCGGTTTGGTTGTTTTGTCCACCCTTACAATTGAAAAAAAAAACTTGAGGAAGAAAGAGAGTGTATTTTTCAATAAAACAGAGTAAATTTGATTGAAAACTAAGCTTAGATCCGAGATGCAATATTATAAGATCTATAGAAAGGGAAATAAAAAAGTACTGAGATAAAATCAATATACAACAATAGACTTCAAATAGAATAAAGCTAAGTAAATCATAATAATATATAAATAACCAAGCCATTCATAATTTAAAATGAAACTAAAATATACAACTACTAATCGTCTCTTATATATTTGATGAAAACACAATTATTGCTATTAACACATAATACAGTCTATTAAATTCTGTTGTGTCTTATACTAACCTATTTAAACTACAATAAAATCTCGAAATAGTAAAATCTGAAGATCTAACAATGGCAGGACATATGAGAAGAACTTATACAGTGATTTCAATAAAATTATCTTAGGACAATAACTTCATCCGAAATACACAATTAATATCAAACCAATAAGTAGAATATATTTACGAAGATTTATCATACTAACAGAATAAGTATGTGTATAACTAAATCTTGGTCAAAATCATTTTCAACTAAATAATAATTTGTGAATTTTTAAAAAATAAAATATATCAAAAAAATTTACTATATCTAATCGCACGAATATCTACACAATATTACAAACATAAAAGTAATTAAAATAAATTAAAGAATCTACATATTGATATAGGATTTTCTCTACCACAGCCTAAGATTCTCCTCACAATGAAAAAAAAAAAAAAGATCCTAAGAATTCTCATGAAACAAACGAGCCAATTCACAATTTCAGTTTACCAAAAAAGTCAAAACATCTCGACCAAAAGGAAAATCAAATTCCTAGGATTAATTCGACCTGTCTGCAAAATTCTATACCTGTTAAAACAGTATTCAACAGAGCTCTCAAAGATCTAACAAACTTACACGGTTTGCCAATAGGAGGAAAGCAGTGTAATGGACCATCTTCATTTCAATCACCTGCAACTACAAGGGAAGTATTTCCGGGTATAATGAGATTTTGTTTTCAGTTTCAACAAACAATTTATATCAAAATAATCTCCAATTTAACTAATCTCTTTTATTCATATTGTAGACATCACTAATATGACTCGACCTCAATTGTCTACCCCCTCATCTACCAAATACAATTATGAAACGCCTTTAAGTGGCATGAAATTCTATAATTTGTTGCATATTTTTAACCATTTAAATGATTGTGTTTTATTTTGTTTTCTATTGGATCTACACCTTCCTCTATTTTGACATTCACTAAAACGACAAGACCAGGAACAAAATTTGGACAGAAACAAAGATTGTTTATAGATTTACTAAATGTACATATCTCGATTGAAGTATCTCCAATGTCAGATTGTAGATCCAATATGATTCACAATCCAGCTGTTGTCCCAAATTCCCTGCAATCAAAGACAATTTCGGTTAATAGTGAGTGTACTGAATCCTCAGAAGTTACATTCAAATAAACATTGGTTATTTAATAGTTGTGACATATTCAAAGTTTTTGAATTAACTAAATCTCTATTTCACAGAATCAGCTACTGAAATTGACGACCAAGTTTTTGATGGTAGTAATGAAGCATATGATTCCGAAGATGATTTAAATTTCTTTCAAAACCATACGATATCAGAAAAATCAAAAGAAAGGTTTCAATGTCTTTCAGACTTTGAGAGAAATTTGCTCAAAGTTTTTGGTCCTTCCAGTTCATCTTCAGAACAATCAGAAGAACTAGACATAGGTGTTATCTACTCTTAAAGTTCATCATGTATAAATACTCTCTGAAAAAATCTTTATACTACCTAAATGCAGAAAACAAACAAAAGGAATACGAGCATCAGTTAAAGCAAGATTCGAGAAAGAATAAAACATGTATGTTCATAAACTAACATATTATCTACTTATTAATTCCGAGAAACTAATATATGACAAATGATTGTTAAGCTCAAAAATCACATTTAAATCCTTTTTTACACTCTACTATGGTATGTGAATAAATTGAAGTAATAATGTTGTTCTTTAATATAGTTTTTTATATCAAAAAGTGTGGCAGTCGCTTTGTCGTCAGTTGTTTACGCGCAAAATAATCTAATATGTTGTGCGCTTATTGAGATGTGTGTTCTCCCAATTGATCAGTGTAGATTACCATCTCTTCTTATTGATGTGTGTCCTATCAAATTGTCATGTTAATACTTGCCAAATAAGCCAAATCTTTATAGTTCAATTTTCACCCAAGAGTTTGCTCTGCCAAATCTTTATTATGTTTTATGAGAGTGAGACTTGCTAAGGCTTTATAATAATTCATTAGATTGCGAGTGTGTTCTAATCTAATGCGTTTGAAAAAAAAAAATTCCACAAAAGGAGCTCTCTTTATTGAGCCTACAATAGTTTTTTTTTTTTTAAGCCTACAATAGTTATTAAGTGAATCTACTGAATTAAAGATTTGCCGTTGCACTAGTGTGAACGGGGTTAGCTAAGATTAACTAAATCACTGACCCCATCTAAGGACGTACTTAACATTGTAATTAACGAAATAAAAGACGAGTGACACGCAAACATATGGAATTGTAATGCTTGTACTAAATGACGTTTAAGTGACAACGTCAGCATTCAGCATAGTTGGCCCATATTGTAATGCTTGTACTATATTATAGATTCACATTGAGTATTAAATGGAATTTATGATTTTGCTTTTTTCATGTTTTGGAGTCAACGATAAAGTTAGGTGACTTACATCACATCAACACATTGGTGTTATCATCTATAGTACAGATTTGGGATAGGGCCATATGGTTATAACAATCCCGCATTTATGCGATTTGATCCGTTCTGCAAACGTATATCTTTTGATAAGCATCGTTACGTAAAATATGAAAAATTTATATTCGGTTAAAAGAAAGTAAATTATAAATACTAAAATCTTACAAAATAAATATTTGTGACACTCTTATACTATAAGTTTTTTTGCTTATTTTCGAATTCTATTTTTTATTTATACAAATTTTTAATTTAATTTCTTTTTTAGGCAATTCCAAATACCAAATATCGCATTTTTGGTCTTTCACAAGATTAACATTATTTCCTATCTTCTATTTCTTCACGGTTTTCTAGAAATTATGATCTTAGGAGAAAATTCGCAGAAAATACAACCAAACTCGAAAAAGATAAAGATCCAAACCATAAAAGAATAGCAACTATCGGATAAGGAACAAATGAAAGCAATGAAAGCAATGAAAGCGCGGATGGATGCATTATTTGGACAATACGAGCCACCGCAACTGCAAAATTAGTTTTCATTATTTATTTGTCTTTTATTTGTTTTGGAATACCTTTTATGTTTTTTTGGATTATGAATAATTTTGATTTTGATTTTAATTTTAAATTTACATTTTATTTTAATTTAAATATTAATTTTAAGTTCATTTCATTTTTATTGTATTTATTAATTCTTGTAGTGACATTTCAAAGGACCAACAAATATTAAAAATATAGAAGATAACCATATTGGTTGAGGATGTCTAATCAAAATAGGACTTTGAAGTAATGTTAATGCAACATCAAAATCAAAATTACGTAAAAACAACACATACAATATATAGTGCTTTCAAGTAAAATTCATCAACATTACCATACATAACAATTAAATCAAAGAACTCACTACATGTACCATCCACCTGTGAGAAAAACAAGTAAGGCTTCTTCGTCAATAATAATGTAAATTTGAATAATGTAAATATATTTTACTACAGAGACCATACATTGTAAAAGCTATGAAAAGCCCACTGGCACTCATATCCTTGTAAAATCTTACCCTTGAATTATTAAAAATCATTTGTTTTGCTACATGTTAAATCAAAGACCTCACTACATGTACCATCCATCTATGAGAAAAATAAAGGCTTCGTCAATGATATTTTATATTTAAATTTAACTAAATAATCGGCACATTCAGAAGATTGCCAACAATCTTTGGTTAAATCAATTCTAAATAGAATTTCTTTCAATTTAAAGTAATGTAAATTGAAAAAAAAGTTTAGAAAGTAACGAAAACCAATTTCTAGAACAGAATGGATATTTTTTTATTTAAAATTAACTAAAGAATCGGAACAATCAAAAGATTGCCAGATCTTTCAATTTAAAACTATTGTAAATAAAAAATGTTGAAAGTAATTAAAAACGATTACTTGACAGAATCGATATTTATAGAAAGTATGAAAAACGATTTTCTTGAACAGAACGAAACATAACTATATAACAGTGAATAGATATGAAGTACCTTAATGAAAAAATGCAATTTTTTAAATTCACAACTTTTCAATGAAAATGCACCATTGAAAGACCATTGACATTTATTGGGATTGCTATTAGTAGATAGATTAGTCTTGGAGATAAAATGTGTTTGCCATGTTTTATTTTTGTAGAAAAGTTTTAAACTTTTTTATTGGGATTTCTAAAAAAAAAAAGAAACCTGACAAGAACATGTAACTTATAATTAGAATATGAAAAGTTTCTTAATTCTAAAGACGAAGGCAGTAGTGTCAATTATAAGTAGGGTTTGAATGTATTCTTTCAAGTAAAACATTTTACATGAAAATCTTTAGATAGTTCCGATTCTTTAGTTAATTTTAAATAAAATAATTTCTAAATATCAATTCCGTTCTAGAAATTGGTTTTCATTATTTCCTACAGTTTTTTCAATTTACATTATTTTAAATTAAAAAATCTATTTATGATTGATTTAACCAAAGATATCTTCTAAATATGCCGATTCTTTAGTTAAATCTAAACTATATAAAAGTTGAAGGTATAGTGTTTTGCAGACGTCCACATAAGAGTTTTAAATAACCAGTCACGATTCACCACATCATTAGTTAATATTTTTAAAATTATAATAAATTTTTAATTTTCTATATTAAAATACTTATAAAAAAGAATATATATATATATATATATATCAAAATAAAAGAAATGTAAATTTTTAAAATAATAATATCATTATTAGTCTCCCTAAATTTGTCAATGTTTCATCTTAATGACAATAAGAGACATACATTTTGGTTTATTTTCGAGTTTAGTTTGGTCTGGTTATTTTGATTTTAGTAAATTCTAAGTTTCTAACCAAACTCAGTTTGGTTTAGTTTAATTTGGTTCGACTTGATTCAATAATTTGAAGCAAAAAAAACAGAAATTTTGTTGTTGGGATACATAAAAATAATTCTTATGACCAAGTATCGTTAACTTAACTGGAAAAGTAGCCTAGACAAAGCTCAAAGGTCATAAGATCGAGTGACATTTTGGACGAAACTAATATTACATGTTGTGATTTTGGACCTGGGAGAATTATAAGTTTCGCCCCAAAACCTCCTAGTAATCCAAAAAAAAAAACTTCTTATGAAATCTAGATCTAACTAAGGCCTTGCATGAGAATATTTTTTGGAGTGGTTTTTGCTTTTAGATTCTCCAAACATCTACTTTATAGTCATTCATGATTTTGAAAAAAATAGATTCCCTAAAAAATAAGAAATCTAGAGTTTGATGGTTTTTGCTTATTTCTAAATAACAATGAAAATCTTACTTTTACTAGTTTTTAAGAGATTTTGTTATGATATATATATTTTGTCTTTTTTCCCTAAAACTATTTTATTAACGTCAGTTTTTTTCCCGAAAAATTTGTTTACTAATTCATTAAAATTAAAACCTATTCTATGGGGGTTTTCACGAGAGTTGCTGTAACTATTTTATTTTTATTTTTAAAAATATTTTTATTTTTATTAATCAATAAATCTAAATATTTAAATACTATTTTATATAAAAAATTAAGCTAAACCTATGTGTATTTTTTTAGTATTTTTTTGGTGTTATGAAATTTTGTAAGTTTTTATTTCATTGTTAAAATTTAATATCATCTTTTTACTAATTTTTAAACACATATAACCAAAATTAAAAATCAAAATAGAAAACATAAAAAAGTTAAAAAAGTTAAAAAAAACTTATATATAAAAACCAAAAACTAAAAACTTACCATTCAAGTTTTTGAAAAAAACTAAAATCTACACCAAAAATTAAAAACCAAAAACTCGAAAACCAAAAATCAAAAATCAAATAAAATCTACATAAGGCACTCTATGGGTTGAAGCACGCACCAAAAGTCTGGTATAGCAGGATTGATGAATTCTTTCAGAGAGAAAACTTCAAGGGGAGTGACAATGATCATGTTTTATACACTAAAGAAACAAATGGAAATCTTTTGGTGGTTTGCATTTATGTGGATGATCTTATTGTCAATGGTGATGATGAGCGTATGGTGGAGTTCAAGATAGCAATGAAAAATGAGTTTGTAATGTCTGATCTTGGTTTGCTAAACTATTTCCTAGGAATGGAGATTGAACAAAGCAAAGAAAGAATTTTCTTAGCACAAGAAGGTTACGTAAAGAAGCTGCTAAAGAAGTTCAACATGGAAGATTGCAAAGTCATGAGCACTCCTCTGATTCCAAAGAGAAAAGAAGAAGAAGAGGATGAGAACTAGTTGATCCAACACTCAACAGAAGCTTAGTGGGAGGATTACTATATCTAATGGTTACAAGGCCTAATCTGATGTTCTCTGCTTCATATATCTCCAGGTATATCAAGGAACCTAAGTCTAAGCACCTAAAAGAGGCAAAAAGGGTTCTTAGATACATCAAAGGAACACTTGGTGTAAGACTAAAATATGCTGCTACAAGAGAATCTAAGCTGATCAGTTATTCAGACAGTGACTGGGGAGGATGCAGAGAAGACCTTAAGTAGACTACTGGGTATTGTTTCAGCATTGGATCGGCAGTGTACTCTTGGCAAATTACTAAGCAAGATACAATTGCCCAGTCAACTGCAGAAGCAGAGTATATGGCGTTATGTGCTGCAACAAATCAAGGCATTTGGTTGAAACATCTACTAGAAGAGCAGAACTTCAATGTTGCAGGAGGAGTTCCAATCTATTGTGACAACCAGTCAGCCATTGCTATTGGAAAGAATCCAGTATAGGACAGAAGAACAAAGCACATTCAAATCAAGTATCATTTCGTTAGAGAATCAGAAAGAAAAGGAGACATTCAACTGAGATACTGTATGGGTGAAGAACAGTTGGCCGACATTTTCAATTAGGCATTGGGAGGACCTACTTTTGAAAGATTCTGTGAACAGCTTGGTTTGAGTGACAAAATGTCAAGTGGGAGTGTTCGGTAATGCCATTTTGGTTCTCAAACCGGACTGAGAAAATGAAAGTGGAATTAAGAATAAAGTAGTCAGTTAATCTAATGGAGTGTTGTAACAGTGTTGTAGTAGTCCTTTTGAGGTTGCTTGTAAGACTAAGCTAAGTTTAGGTTAAGTGGGAGTTGTTGTGTACTAGTTAAATAGAGTTGCTATTGCAATCTCTATATGTGTGTGTGTTTTGTATTGCAGAAAAATATATGAAAATTGTATGAGTTTCTTCTATGTCTTTTCTCTCTCTAATGTTCTCAAAATTCTCAAAGCAAAACCTAAGTTCAAAACAAAACAGAGAAATGCAGAGAAGCTTTTAAATTCAACGGTCTACACTCGAATCAAGAATCTCATGGATAAATGGAGCGGCTAAATGCACCAACATCTCGCCTCTCTCAAAGGAAAACACTTCTTTTCCTGAAACCAATTCAAGAACCACAACTCCAAACCCATACATATCCATCTTCTTCGAAGCAATCCCGGTTTTTAAGTAATGAGGGTCAGTGTAACCTGGAGATCCAACCATCCTCACTTGTCTTGATATCCCCATGTACAATCTGAGGGCTACATTTCTAATGAATATGTTCAATAGCTTGAATAAGCTGAAACGCAATAGCTGTGTTGTTCCTCCATGGCAAGACTTGTTTGTTATTGCTATGAAGCTTCTCTTGGATATTCCCTTGTGGAAGATGTTCGAGAAGAAGCGCACGCCATTTTCCTCTTCAATACAAAGAAACAAGAACAGACAAAAAGATTCAAACTTTGATTATAAGACAGACTTAATCACAGCTAAATTTGATCAACATATCCAATTTTTTCAAAATCCATCTAATTATCTATGAAGTTGATGAAAAGCACCAAACTTTACAAAATCTATGATTTGAGAAGCAATACCTAAATCATCAAAATAGCCGAGAAGTTTGACAATGCTAGGATGTTTAAGACGGAGTAAGATATCAAGCTCGAGTCTGAAGACTTGGTAGAGATGATGGCTGCTAACGTGAACCTTAAGAGCCGCTTTATCAGAGCCAGAGAAGCGAGCCATGTAGATACTGCTATAGCCACCAGAACCAATAAGTTTAGAAAAATTGGAAGTGAGCTTCGACGTCATCCCAGGTTCTATAACACAATCACACCAGATTCTTTGATTGTGGGTTTGTCGGTGATTGTCCTGGAGACATCAAATCGAACACAACTTAAGAAATATGCCATTGAAAAAACAAAATAAATAAAAACAGAGCAGAGCAGAACTGAACAGAGAAAGTGAGTCTCTGTTTTGCTTCTCTGTTTTTTAGATTAATAGAACAAGATGGGTTTTGTAATAGCAGACAAATGAAGAACAAGGAGATCGAAGAATGATGATTATGTGGGTTTAGGGATTTGGGCAATGAATTTGTTAGATTTGGAAATAGTAAAGAAGAAGTAAAAAGTTTTGGACTTTGGGATCAAGAGGCAGAGTTTGACTGAATTTTTAATAAATCAGCCACTTTTTGATGAAAGAAACCTTCTTTCGAAGCAGCTCTCACGTTCTACCTAGTGGGGAAAATGGTCAATTTCAACTTCAACTATTTTCGCAATGCTTTTTAATTACATCAATTAAGCGTTAATGCATTGTTCAACTTTAACTTACAAATTTTCAAAAAATTTACTTGAACTTTCATATGTGTACCAATTTTGACTAAAACAGTATTAGTCAAACCGCTAAGTCAAATGTTATATGTTATATTCCTACTAAGTCAGATGTCACATGACATATTTTTTTGTTGAATCACATGTTAAGTCAACTTTTCAAAAAAAAAAAATGGATTTTAAAGTTTTATGCAAATGTTCTAAATCTAAAATTTTCTTTACACTTATAATGGAGAAACATGAACTTATAATGTTCTAGGTCTATATGGCATCTGATTCAGCAAAAAATATGTTATATGGCATTTGACTCAGCAAGAATATGTTTTGCGGCATCTGATTCACCGGTTTGACTAACACTGTTTCAGTGAAAGTTGTTTTTGGCACACAACTTTGACCAAAACAGTGTTAGTCAAACTGCTGAGTCAACTTGAAGAGATACTACTTTGAGATGAATATGTTTTGAGGCATCTGACTCACTGGATCAGTCGGTGTTTGAGATGATGGAGTTGGAATCTTCAAGGTACAATCTCACTAGTCAGACCATTGTTGGACCCAGATGGGTCTATGTTGGGCTGCTCCTCTAAAGGGACTCCATCGATTACCATTGGCATAACCAAGTCTGTCTCCACTAGCTAGATAACGTCGATTAGAGCGGCTTTGTCCTTATACGACTTCTCAAGATTAGCATATTCAATTATCGACTCGGCAAGAATAGGAAGACCCTTAGTCGAGCTCACCAACTCAAGGGCTTCGCGAGTCCCTCTGGTCAAATGGTATATGGACTTCACATCATCAGAGTCCCTCTGCACTCATGAGATACGCACTCTGCATTCATTATCAAGCCTTTTTTTGCAAAGTCTCACATTCTCACATTCACCATTCTAAACTTCGAACTCGACTTTTAAAGCATCATGAGCAGTCTCCTCTATTGAAAGTTTAACCATGTACTCATCACGCGCAAACTTCACTTGTTCGAGCTCGGTCTCATGACCATCAGCTCTGTCACGCTCATAACTATAAGCGTCTTTAGGCTTTAATTGTTGTGTCAAGTTTTTGAACCTCTAAAGCATTATCCACATCTTTAGAAGCTTTACGATTCAATCTCTCGTAAAACTGATCCAAAGCACAGCCAGTCTTGTGTAAAAAAAAACTTATCATGACGAATAAACTACAAATACAATAGCAGATAAAAGAAACATGTATAAAATTTATACCTTAACCATAACTTGCGTCAGAATTTGGTAGCGGTCCTTGTCCTCCATTTCTTCTATAGGTGGTAGAGGGCATGACGATCCACCATTTGCCCTTAAGAGGTAGGCACAAGCACGAGGATCCTCAAAAACATGTTTCTTGTCGCTAGAGTGCTTCAACTTCAACAACAGAGAGATCTTTGCCCTTTTCTCAAGAGGGGCAGAAGCAGATTTAACCGTCCTCTCAGGAGATCGCTTATTCAAAGTGGTCAATGCCTTTTCTCTTGAGGACGCCAAAGATTTGGAAGCACCAACATTAGAAGTTCCAGCAGGGATTGCAATCATAGTTTCTTTTGGTTTAGTCTTCTTCGAAACAACCGTGCTCTTTTTTGGAGGCTCCGTAGCTTGATCTTTAGGTCGAGTCGACCTCTCTTTGTCGGCCTTAGAACCAGAATTTTCCTTAGAAGCACCATATACTTCCTAATTATCCTCTACAGCCGCACTAGAAGCAGCATCATCACTTAGTGATGCCAGTCCGGATTTTTTCATCATTTCACTCACCAAACTAGGTCAATCATCAAGGTTAATCAGAGTTATGTCGTCCTCGGAAGGGGAATGAGAAACAAGTCGATACAGAGAAGTGTTACACTTAGCTACATAAAAATAAAAAATCACTTAACGAAGACGATGGGGGAACAAATAGACCGACAATCAACAATTACAAACAATAGTTATACACATACCTGATTCAAGTCTACGTCGACAAGCGTCGATCCTCGATTGATTAATGTCTGGCTACTTCTGAATCCCCAACTTCCTTAGTGAGTCGACCTTGTTAAGAAACAAGACCGGAGGAGCCTTGTAAATCTCGTGAAGAACTGTAGAAAAAAAAAACAGAGTCGTTTGGTAAGAATTATAAACAGAAATAAACAACAAAGCCGAGCTAATAAACTACCATATTAATCAGCCCATCTTTTTGTCAAATGAATCATACGGCAGAGGAGATTGAGATCGTCTATCTTTGCAAAAAAATAAAATCTTT
Source organism: Cardamine occulta (assembly GCA_028015245.1). Taxonomy (NCBI): domain Eukaryota; kingdom Viridiplantae; phylum Streptophyta; class Magnoliopsida; order Brassicales; family Brassicaceae; genus Cardamine; species Cardamine occulta. Next base: position 3,821,788 of record CM051393.1, read on the forward strand.
GCCAAACCTTTAGATTATCTCCTCTTCTATGCATTATCAGGTTAAGGTTCGATTTCATGGACACATAGAAAACCTTCTCTCGAGTCTTCTTTATCTGACAAATCTCTTCTAGAAATCGGTTATTTATCCTAATATTAGCCTCCAAACCAAGGACTAGAATGTCGACTATATGACAGATTGACTTGGTAGTTAGCTGTGAAATGGCAAGCTTACGCTCGCGACAATACACGACCAGCAGTATGGGTAACAGAAACCAGAGGCGACCTTCCAGAAAGAAAGATTCGTACAAACAAACATACCCTCTGGGACAATGCAAGGGATGTTGAATGATTTCAGAGAGAACTATCTCGACCTGCTCTGGAGTATAACCTCATATTCTTGATTAACTTCTCAGTGCACCAGCTTATAAAAATATTGCTGTTATTATCACACTGGAAGTACTCAGGCCCCCTCTTAACACTTGCCTTGCGGCGAGGTGCTCTTTGTCACTTACTTTGTTAAGGTTTGATAGTCTAGCTTGACAGCTCGACTCCATCCTCATCAGCACCCGCAAAAGAGCTTACCACTTTTTCCTCTTCATTATTGGGAGAAGCAACGTTGGGAGATGCTTCATTAGACCAGTCTTCATCCACTAAAGAAGGTGTACGTGTGGACGGACCAACATCTCCTTCGTCTCGATCTACTAGATACTTAGCAGGTCGTCTACAACAAGTTAAGGGTCTACAGGATAAACTACTAGCAGAGTCGCTATCAGACATGCGTGCTGTTTTTAGATTCTTCTAGGGTAAAGGAGGCAGCTCGATAAACAGCATAAAATGGTAGGTCGACAAGAGTTTGAAGATCGACCGGAAACTTCAAAGGACTTGAAGATTAATCAGATGAGCTGAACATCTTACGTGAAAGAAATCTTCATTGCAAATCAAATCTTTTTGTAGATATCTTTTTAAAATACTTTGCATGTTGTCATTAGCAGATGCATTGTCTACCATAAGAGAAAACACTTTCTTTTCTAAACCCCATTCTTTTAACAACTCAATGACTTCTTTGCTAAAGCAATACCGAAATGAGGAGAAGGAAAAGCACTGAAGGACAATATTTTTGCTTTCAAAGTCCAATCACTATTGATGTAGTGAGCTGTTAGACATATATATCCTTCAATAGTAATAGCTCTCCAAAGATCAGTTGTTAAGCAAACTCTAATAGGAATATCAGCCAAGATTTTCTTAAGTTTCAATTTCTCCTTCTCAAAAATCTTTAAGCAATCTGTTGCTGCCGTATTTCTACTCCAAAACCGAATATTAGAATTAGCATAACTAAAAGCAATCATAATCCTTCTATACTCAACAAAAGAATATGGTAAATAATGCACAATTATAGCTAGAGCAATCAGTTCACGAAACACCTTCATATCCAGCTTTCTTGCACTAGTTCCAGGGGCACTCCTAGGGGTTTTGAACAAGCTATAGAATGATGAAGCAAAGTATTTGTTCTACTTCTATGTAGATTCACGAAGTAATGTCTTTTACAATGCTTACACCTAACATCACTTTTATCATCCCTTATATTCTCTCTAAGTACTGTAAAGTGTTTCCAACACCTAGAGTGACGTCTTTGTGTACCTTTTTTTTCTCTGCACTCTCAAGAGGATCGCCTTCTAAATCATCCATCACATGATCCATTCCTTCAATGCTTAAACTGTTTTCATCATTCAAGTTTATAATGTCTTCATCCATATTTTTTGAAACAATAAACAAGTTAAAGAATCATTGTTTATTGTCATCACCGTTAGATATAGATTGAGTAATGAGAACCCTTATTGTAGTTTGTACAGAGTAATGAGAAACGATGCTAAAACTCTAATCAAGAGAAATCAAAAGATACATATTTTGGTTTCTCAGGTTTTTACAAGTAAAGATACATATTCCTAAGCTATATCGAAAACCCAAAAGAGAAATTATATGTGCTGCTTGAAGGATCCTTCAGTATAAGCTTTGAAACCATTGTGTGAGACACAAGATCTGAGAAATCAAACACGATGAATATTATTGAAGAGATTATAAAACTTAAAGCAATAAATTGAAGCAAGAGACAGAAAACATCAAAATAGAAGGAGGATAAGCTACCTTTGCCGGCGTAGCCTCGTCGGAGAAGATAAGAAGACGCAAAGAATATCAGAGAAGAAGTCGAAGATAATTAGAGAAGAAGTTTGTGATTTTTTTCTTTCTTTCGTGAAATATTTTTTTTCAATTTTTCCCCAAATCATAAACCCTAATATTGTTTGTCCATGGACTTTCCGCTTGTCCAGTTGGTTAGGCCCATAGTTGATAGCGGACAAAGCTGGACATATCCAAATAGACATGCTTTATTCTTGGACATGTCCAAATGGACAATTTTATCACTGGACTGGGCCAAGCCCATGGACATTTGTCTATTTAACATTACTACATGTGTCATTTGATCGATAAGATTCTGATATGTAAAAAAAAAATGTTTTTTTCCTTAATAACAAAAAACCTATTAAATAATAAAATTGATACTTTTTATTTTTCATTTTTCTAATATACATTAAAATCTTATTACATTTCAATAAAATTTAAATTTTCGTTTTCAAATTAAAATGAGTTTAGTACATTCTTCAGTCCAATGGGCTATATGACGGAACCTAAACAGGCTAGTTTTAAGCCCATTACATTATAGGGTAAGTCCCAAGCACTAACTTACGCCCTCTTTATATTTAATCGCCACTGCAACTGACAGAAAATAAAAGGGTTAGTTTTGCTGCGCTGTTTCTAAGGGTTTTCATTTTTTTCCGAAGAAGAAGATAAGAAGAGGTTGAAGAAGAAGATGCCAGGTCCAGTTGTTGAAGAATTGAATGAGGAGCAGCTTATGGATGCCATCAAAGAGCAAATGAAGCTCCAGGTTCGTGTCCTTTACTCTCTCTGTTTTTTTGTTCTTAATCGATTCGATTTTGTCGTTGTTTTTGACGATTTGTGGACTGTTTTTGTGTTGTGGAGCAGAAGGAAAACGATGTTGTTGTTGAGGATGTGAAAGATGGAGATGAAGACGATGATGTTGATGACGACGAAGATGATGAGAACGTCGACGGTATATATATTATTACTCTTTTCTCGATTTGATTAGACTGCGTTTGTTCTGTTCTTGCGAGTGTTTTAGAAATGTTTAAGGAATCATTTTGTGGATTTGTGAAATGTTCTGCTGGATGCTATGTTTCATTAGGCTTTCGGTTTTTATTTTGCTATGTATCACATTTCTATGGGAGTTATGAACTTAGGGTTTTCATGTTGTTATTGTGCCTTTGTTCTGTTCTTCGTGTGATTTAGAAATGTTTGCGGAATCATTTTGATTGAATGAATTCGGTTCAAAAACTCGAATATGTTTCTCCTTTGTGAATTATTCTGAGTTTTCATGTTGTTGTTATGTCGTTGTTTATATGAAGGAGCTGGTGAGAATGAGAGTTCAAAGCAAAGTAGAAGCGAGAAGAAAAGCCGTAAAGCAATGCTGAAACTTGGAATGAAACCTGTCACTGATGTTAGCAGAGTTACAATCAAAAGATCCAAGAATGTATGAAACTTCTTACAACAATCCTCTAATTGATTTTTTCTTGTATCTGTTTGATTCTGAAAGTTTGTATCTTTAGGTGTTGTTTGTTATCTCTAAGCCTGATGTGTTCAAGAGTCCTAACTCTGACACCTATGTGATATTCGGTGAGGCTAAGATTGATGATATGAGCTCTCAGCTACAAGCACAAGCTGCTCAGAGGTTCAAGATGCCTGATGTTGCATCTATGCTTCCCAATACTGATGCTTCTGAAGCAACTGCGGTTCTACAAGACGAGGAAGAAGATGAAGATGTTGATGAGACTGGTGTTGAAGCTAAGGACATTGATCTTGTGATGACTCAAGCTGGTGTCTCAAGGCCCAAAGCTGTTAAGGCTCTTAAAGCTAGCGATGGAGATATTGTTTCCGCCATTATGGAACTCACTACATAGGTTGAGTTGCAGAAATTCGCAATGGTTCTTTTTTGTTGCTTCAGTTCTGATTCGTTTTAGCGATTTTCTCGAATATTATCTGTGTTTCTCCACTTTTAAGGCTATTTTTTCTCTCCTCTGAGCCATAAACAATGTTGCTTCAGTTCTATAATATGAGACATTTATGTCTAATCTAATGTTGTAGGAATGATTGTCGAGCATTGTTTTTACATGTAAACATTAAGTGATTCAACAACACCAAAGTTGAATTAGATTTGAGAGAAACGACAAAGAGATGGTAACACTCTATACTATCTCTACAAACACACTTGTTTAGCAAAACTACTCTTGCTCGGTAACATTGCCTCCTAAACTCCATAAACAAACCTGCAAAATCGAAAGCGAACGTTCAAGAGGACCTCATAGAAAAGAGTAAATCAATCTTTCACATTGCTACTGTAATGATTAGGTGTCACCTTGTAGCTACTTGCTTAAGTTCTTGTTTTTGACAGAAATGTTTCATATTCCATCAAAGACCTATCTGCTTTAGACTTGAGCCATAAGCTTTTATAAAAGAGCACCTGTGGGTTAATTTGCTCTTCTGTTTGATGATTCCATATAACCTGCAACATCGTGAACCAGACAGTATTGAGAAACGCCACAAATAACATGTCTGAAAGTATATAAGTAGAGACTTTTTCACCTTGCCAAAGCCATTTTCTTTAGCCCCACCAAATTAAAAATGAGTATCTGATACCATATCCCCTGAGACCACAGAGTACTTCTCTTTCCGTTTATCATCAACAATGGCACTCGTATTTTTCACCTGTGGAAGCTGATGGTCTCTAATTGATTGCTATAGAGAACATTTGGAATCTTAGAGACATGGTGAAAGCAAATATTGTTAAAACAAAACAGTTAGTTGAATGTTTTAAGGGAAGGTAAACGGATCTTCGCAACTGAATAGTATAGATAAACCGCAAAGGTTTATGTTTCATGTGTTTTAGAAGTTCCGATGAACTCATTCACACCTATAATGTATCAGAACCTACTTAGAGTTATCAAAAGAACATACCTTAGGTATAATAGGCAACGAATTCAAATCACATGAACTGTGTATAGCGCTTGAATAGTTCCTAGTATGCTCTTGAACTCTGTTATTGATGTACGAGTTGAGATTCTGCACAGTACAGTTGATGAGATCAAGATCTTGTTCATTTGGTGATTCTAAAGTTGCTGAACCATGTACTAGTAACTCTGACAGTCCATGTATCGTTGTAAGGAGTTTCTTAACATCCATTTTTGGAGATGATGATGATGTGGAACAGCCATGTCTATCGTCAAAGTCAGATAAAGCTTTCATATTGCTTGAAGACGAGCTCACTGCAGTTTCCTTTGCCCCGTGAGACTCTAGTGAGAACTGAGGAGCCAGAGGATTTAGTTTCTTCCGACCACGAGACTTGTTGCTGGACCTATCCAGTTTTGTATTCTCAAAAACCTCAACTTGAGATCCAAGCTGAGGGTTGAATGTATATGTTGTTCCCCATTTTAAACTGTGGTCGACCTCTGAAAAATTTCTCTCTACCTTTACATTATCAAGCAACATATCGTCTGAAGAACTTAAAGCAGAAGTTGAGTGAACATTTTTCTCAATAGCTATCATTTGAACTGCTGCACCATGCTTCTCAGGAACAAAAACAGGTGCCAAAGGATCAAGCTTTTTAGACTTTTGGAACTCGTTGCTTATATTCAATATGCTCATAGTCTTGCCAACACTATCTTGAGATACCAAACCCAAACATTCGTCTGCACCGTGAATCAAAACGTCTATTCTAGTGCTTTGGTCAGAACCTTGTTCACAAGTATTGGTTATACTGGACTCTCCGGATGAAGACAGAGACTTTTTGAAAGATGCTTGTTCAAATTCTCTTCCATTCCTGTCTAGCTTCTTCTTAACATTGGATGGTATAAACTGAGGTGCTAAAGGATTCAATCCATAAATACCATTTAGATCATCGCTAGAACGCCTGAAATTCAAAGACTTGATACTTGATTCCGCATTTTCACGAGACTGTGTTCCTCTCCAGCAAGGAGAATCCAACTCAATCATCTTTATCATTAGCTAAAGCAACACTCTTAGCCACTGAAGCTACACTGGTAACTCCAAAAACCGATGTTGTTGGTACAAAAAGCTTGGATCCTCCTTCTCCTATGGTAACATTTGAATCAAAATCACTAATCACAGCTAATGAAAGTGAAGTTTGAGAATCTACACACTTCAATCAGACTCGAGATTTTTCTTTGTCTCCAACTCAGATTCAAAAGAAAAATTCAATTCTCAATTCTCATTATTACGCCCAAAAACACAATTTTAAAAACCAAAATTGATTCAAGAAACTTGTAAACAACACCATAGCAAGAACAAATTCAAAACTAAATTCACCTTTAGACATAATAGTCGCATCGACATGGTCATTATTGTTTTTGTGGTCTTCGGATGTTAAAAATGAGAAATCGAATGTGAAATCACTCCAGAAGGAATCTTCTGGATCAGATTCAGAAGCAACGAAAGGTAAAGAAGAAGAAGAAGCTATGGCGAAAGGAGATAGACTACGTTCACACTGCTTCATGTTTCTTCTCTTCAAGCTTATGGATTCGAAATTTATGGATAAAATAAAACGAAGAAGGGAATGGATACAGAGAAGGCAAGCTTTCACTTTGCTCTGTGATTTACTGATTAAAGAAGAAATGTTTTTGATTTATTTACATTTTTAGTTTTGTACCTTTTTGTATTTAAATATGGAACTCTAGCACCCTTTCTTAAAAGTTGTGGCATTCTAACACCCTTTTGCTCATTAGACCATCCTCATTGGTAAACCTAGTAATAATGTCTTAAATATAATTTAATATTAAACTTAAATATTAATTTAATCTAAGCATCCCTACTAACTTTGTATTAATTTTTTTCCCTCCATTGGTATTTTTTAAATTTGGATGTCCAATTTCGAGTCTGTATGGCTCATCTGCTCATCTCCTTTGATGAGAAAAAACAAAAGATTCTGGTTAATCTCATACTGACACGTAGGGTGTCTCAAATGAACAAAAGTGTCTACCCAGAGACCGGTTCTCTCATGTTCATCTATTTTTTTTATTTATATTATATTTTAAGTTAAAGACATTCTTTTTTATGTCCGTTGGAGTTGTTTTTAGGCACTTTTTTAAGTTGTTGGTGACATTTGTGATTTTTTTGCCCTTGGACAAAGGGCAAAACATTTAACAAGAGGGGGACTAAATATGTGGGAATATGTTTCTATGAAACTATGTAGCTAAACAACAATTTTTTTTTTAGCGTTGGATTGAAACATAGTTATTAGTCTCAGATATCAATGACAGTTAGATCTTGGTGGTTGATATCGTGTGGCTACGGTTGGGGCACGGAAAACATAGTAGTTGTGAAGACATTGAGTTATATACGAAGGTTTATGTTTAGAGAAACCTTGTACCACAACAATACCGACCAGGGTTCATGTTTTTCAATGGTCGTCATTTTTGTGGATGCAGATATATGGCAATGGCTAGCTGTTTTATTTTTTTTCAAGACGTTTTTGATGGGTATTGTTTAGTAATGTGCGGGCATTGGGTAGTATCGTCAAGCGGTGAATGAAACTTCGTTGTTGATAAGGATAAGCTGTCGAGGAACGTTCCAGTTACTAATACTATTACGTTGAAAGAGCTTGAAGAAGCTGTTGACAGGGAATTTGGAGTCACAACGGGTAGTGTAGGTTTTAGCTATTGGTTGACCAACAATTACGATTTTGTGACGGGGAGAAACACGCCGCCTGTGCTTGTGACAACCGATGTTGGGTTGAGTGGTTTTATTCATCTACGTGAGAAGAAAAAGGAGATGAATCTATTTGTTAAGTTTGGGATTGGACCAAAAAGAGTTAGGGAGGAGGAAGAAGTGAGTGGCATGTCATCTAAGAAGGGAAGTGTTGTGAAAGAAGCTTTTGCTGTGAAGGTTCCAAGTCATCGCCTCTTATATTGGATGATGAAGAGCTACTTGCAGAGGTTGAAGAGGCGGAGGCTAAGTTTGGTGCAAGTAGTAGTAAGAGAGGACCTATTGTGAGAGAAGTAAATCCTTCTAGCAGGTAGTGCTGAAGCTTGGACGAAGATAAGTGGGTTTAATAGCTCAAGCAATGATTTTTTGGATTCGGACGATGTTGATGGTAGTGGTGGACTTGAGAATCCTGAATGGGATGATGTTAAAGACATACCTCAACCAGACGAAGAACCTTTGCCACGAGGTTATGATGCTGAGTTCTGGGCACTTTTTTAGAAGAAGATTTGGGTGGTTCGGACACAGTGGAGGTGATTTGCAATACGAATGATGCTTTCGATCACGTTGTTCTGGTAAATGGTAGCGAGAAAGTGAAATGTGAGGAGAAAAAAGCAGAGCATGTAGCAGATATTCCCGGTGGTGTGGATCCATCTACATGGATGGGTGCGGAAGTATACGGGGGGACACGACATCAACATGAATACCTCAGAAACTGGAAGAAATTGACGATGAAGAATTTGATATACCACCTATGTATGATGACACAATTTACGAGAGGGATGAGATACCAGATTTGGATTATGATGATCAAAGTGAAATTTATGTAGGGCAACTATTTGCTTCCAAAAGTGACTGCCAAATAGAGCTGGCTATCCATGCAATAAAAAACATGTTCCATTTCAAACAAACGAAGACGGCGAGGGACTTGTTTGTGGCAACTTGTGCAGATAAAGAGTGTCCCTAGAGGGTGATGGCTAAAGAAACAAAAGATCACGGATACTATGAAATCCACAAAACTGACCCGGATCATTCATGTAGTATTGAAACAAGAGAAAAATTCTTGCAAAAAGCAACATCTCGAGTGATCTCTTATTTGTATAAGTCCAAGTATAGTGCACAGAAGAAGGGATGAAATGCATATGACCTGCAGCAGCTTGTACTTGAGGATCTTAGGTTACCAGTATCCTATGATAAGTGTTGTAGGGCAAAGGATAAAGCCATAGATGAAGTGATAGGCACTGATGAAGATGCGTATTTAAATTTGGCTGAATACCTTTATACTGTGAAGCTTGCTAATCCAGGCACAATCACAGACATTAAAACAGAAACTGAGGAAGATGGTGAGGAAAGATTCTTGTATATGTTTTTGGCTTTTGGGGAATCTATACATGGAATGAAGAATTTGAGGAGGGTGTTGGTTATAGATGGAACACATCTCTCTGGGAAATACAAAGGAATGTTGTTGACAGCAAGTGGACATAATGGTAAACATTTTTGAATCATGTTTTTCTGGTAAGATCTATTGAAGATATCTTCTATTTAATGTGTGAGGGTTCATTGTTTAATTACGTTAGGAATTGACATAAAGATTGAAATATATTTAGTTCATTAAGCTAAATCTAAATATTGAATGTAGTTACTTGTTAAAAAAAGTGGGTTTTCAAAGAAATAAACAACATTGTATAAAATCTGATGTGCATAATTAAAATGATATAATTGGATTAAAGAGTTTTTTCTTTAATTGATATGCCATCATTAAGAGAGACACTTGTGTTGTTATGTGTATAATTAAAATGATTTGATTGGATTAGGGAGTTTTTTCATTAATTGATGTGTTATCATTAGGAGAGGCACTTGTATTATTAGTGTTATTATATGTATAATTAAAATGATTTGATTGGATTAGAGAGTTTTTTCATTAACTGATGTGACATCTTTAGAAAGCATGAAAAATCTGATGTGTCATCATTAGAATAAACACTTGTGTTAATATAGTGTTGATTAGTTAATTACCATAACATGACTTTATATACAGTAAAACCTCTATAAATTAATAATGTTGGGACCATGATATTTTATTAATTTTTAGTGATATTAATTTATAGAGATTTTTGTCAAAAATTAAAAATAAATAAATTAAAATTTTTTATCTAAATAAAATTAATGTATTGGATATTATAAATTTTAATAGTTTTGAACTTGAAAGTTTAAAATTTTTTAAAAAATTAAATTATTTTGATATTAAATAACAAAGATTATAGATGAATTCACTTATATAAACAATTAACATAAATTTTAAATTTATGATTAGTAACTTTAATTGTTATATTTAAATAGTCTATACAACTATTGAAATAAAAATTATGCATATTTATAATTTAAAATTTTATAGAAAAATTTATTTACATTATAATAATAAGATAGTTTAAAATACAACATAATATTTTCTTATATAAGAAAAGTTATTTATGAGTTCTAACATAAATTCATAAAAACAAAATTATATTTTCTATATATATATATATATAAATTTACATGATTATTAATTTATATTATTAATGGGACCATATATTTACATAGAGATTCTAAAAAAATTATTATCTTATTATCTTATCGAATTTTGTTTATTTTTATACTGACCCTGAGACTAGCAAATTTTATTAATTTATAGTGTTTATTAATTTATCGAATATTAATTTATAGAGGTTCTACTATATTAATTTATAGTGTTTACTGTACTACTATAGACCATTTTTTTGTTTATGTAGAAAACATATAATCGGACTACTCTTAATTTTATTCTTTTAAAATTTAACCACTATAAAATTTACATTGCCCCAAGTTTTCAGTCCTTATGTTACATGAGACGACATGCATTGACGTTATCGTCATTAAACATATTACTAACTCTGTCATCTCCACGAGAACCTACGGGAATATTACCATGTTGTTCCGTACCATTGTAGCCATGTCTATAATAGTTATAGCTCTCTTTAAACTCTTTCGAAGGATCTACGAAATAGTTTTGAGTCGATGTGAAGTAAAGTGGAGGCTCAGGGTATGGCCAAAACTCAGCTCTCTTCCCAGCTCGTCTCACGGTTTTGAGCACTTTGTTTCTATCAACGTAACCCACAACTCTAACTCTTCCCAATTCTCTATCCACCTCCACTGAATCAACTCCTACAATTTCAATCGAATTCATTACATCTAATCTTGACTTTAACCAGAGAAATGATTGATTATGTATATATGGGTTTAACTCATTTGTTACCTCGGAGTTTGGAGATTGCGTTCCTAACGATCCTGACGCAACCAGTGCAACACATTCTGACTTTGAGCTCAACCGTCTAGTAGGCCATGAGCCACGTATGTCAAACTCAAAAACATTAGTTTCTTATGAGAAACTTTGGATGCATAAATGGAAAAATTAGGTTTTGTACGATATGTAGTATCAAAAGGATCGATAGAAAATATTGGGAACATAGAAAGCTAGATGATTGTGACAATTTATCCAATTCACAAATTTTTATAAACCAATCCGTTCTGCAAAAGGCAAATAAAATAAATGAAACCAAAGCTAAAATTGGTCAAACATAGAATCAATCAAAACCTTTAGACAAATTGTATTGGGATGAACATCTGAACCAAATTATCATCATACCTAAAATTTATATAAACACATTGGTTCTACAATTAGTAGGCCAAAATCAAACATGGTAGTCCAATAAACCGGTAATCACTCACTTTTTTAAAGTTTATTTTTATTATATATACATATATATAGTTTAAAATATTATGTAAGCTACCTTACGATAAAAAAATAAAAAAATCATTATAGTCTTCATTAAGAATTAAATTTATTTGTGTTTGTATGAGTATCGAGTTGATTTGAAAAAACAAACCAAAGTTGAATATATATCGGCTCCAACTCGATAACAATGATCTCTAATCGAAACTAAATCAAATGATTCAAACTAAACCGACCGGAAACCAAATGGTCATGCCTATGATTTCTGTTGTGGTTAGGGGACAATGGGCAATGTATATTTAAAGAAAGGAAAACAAAAAATTAACCTGCAAAGAGAGTGGACGTTTCTTAGACATCCTGAAGTAGCTTATATGTGTGGTGGTTCTTGGATTAGACACATGACGACGTCGAAAGAAGAAAATTCGTTTAAAGATAGAGACAATGGACCCTAGACTTTTCACTATCAAGGAAGACATGCATCTACGATGGAATATTTTAGAAAAGAACATAGAAATATTGGATTCAATATACATACACGATGGGAATATTTATAGAGAGATAGATATATAGATGAAAACTTTGGAGAAAGGAGAAGTTGAGACACATTGCGACATGAGTAAACAAGAGACTAAACTTAATTACGGAAAGGAATATGCAGAATTTGAGATGATGATGTTATGTAAGCAAAGTAAGCAGCTTTTTTGTTGTCACATCTCGTGATTTTTCGACGCTCTAGCACACTTGTGTTTTATTTCTTTGTTATTTGTTAATGTTGTTAAGCTGTTTTAGTTAGAGGCAGAGTTTGGCCTTATGACGAGGAAAAGTATATGTACACGTTCTGACGTTCATAAGAAAACTATTAACTAATTTTTATACAATCAAAGAAAAAATATGATATATATATATATATATATGTGTGTATACACACATATGCATGTCCGAAGAATTGTTAGATTGTTCTTCTTGTCGCAAACGCCAATGCGAAAAAAAGAAAACTCTTACATCGGGAATATGTAACAACTAATTATGAAACAAAAAAATTTAAGAAAATATCCTACAACGTATTACTACTTTTTAGTAGAGGTGGGCAAGCGTAATTTCGCGGAAATGAAAACTGGACTAGAAGTTAGAAACAAAAAGAAGATGATCCATTTATTTTCCATTTAAAATCCAGGACGGGAACAAAATGGGAAAATACGAAAAAAAGAGAACTCATAAAACTAAAATCATAATAATCATGAAAAAGAAGAAATAATCATAAAAATCAAAACTTATTTGTCTATCAATCATCGCAAATAAATTATTCGAAAAACAAATAATTTAAAAAAAAAAATATTTGTGTATTGGCATAATAGGACTTTTTCAAAAGTAATTAGGAGAGAAAATATGTTACTATTTACAATTGGTGAAATATGTTATTGGTACTGTTTCTCTAATATATGGCTTCTCTAACAGAAAAAAAGATGATTGTTGCAATGACAATAATACCCTCTTCTCTAATTGTCTCTGTTCTTACTCTCATCGTCTCTAACTCTCTGCATCTCCATCTCATAGTCTTTCGAGTCTCCACAAAAACTTATTGAAACTCAAGAAAAAAGAGAGATATTTTCTCTTCAAATATTTCTAGTGATTCATAACCTTTCGATTTTATTTTCGTCATGGAGTTCGAACTCGATAAGCTTGATTTCGCTTGGTTAAGAAAGAGAATTGTTGCAATGAGAATTTTATCCGCTCTCTCTAATAATTTTGCATCTCTTTCACCTCTCTATATCTCTCTAATAATCTTGCATCACTTTTAGAAATGGCTATAATTCTAGCATCACTTAAAAAATGATGCTATAATTGAAAAAAATGACACTAAAACATAACATTTTTTGTAGTGTAAGAACAAAGCCCATGGACATCCTACAAAAGTCTGCGTAGATTTCATATGTTTTGAAGTCTTAAATTTGAACATAAAATTTATAGATTTTATCATTTATTTTACATTTGCATATCTTTTGCTTATGATTTGTTATATTTTGTATTTTTTTCAATTTGTTTTCTTTTCTCTTATTTTGTTATCATGCATCTATAGAGTTATTAGCAAACAATTATTTTATCACTTTACACATTAAATTTTTGAAAGTTGATATTCTTGAAAATATAATATAATTCTACTAATTTTCTTTATTAATATAATTAGACTCATGCAAGTGGAGAATTTAATCATGAACAAAGAAAATACTCATTTTATCCAAAGCATTTCCTTTCAAATGAAGCACTGGAGTTCTGAATCTGCACGTTTAGTGACACCACTACTAATTCTGTCGAAGCAAGTAAGAACACCACTGAGCAGTGTGAACGTTTGCGAAGGATTCAATATTAGGGCTCCCTCTTTTGCGTTCTTCAATTGAACTCACCATCTCATCTTTTTCATGTCCATCATCTCCTCACAATCGACAAGATCCGGGTACTCCTTTACACGAACAAACCCAATTTGACGCCGTTGATGAGACTCATTACAATCTCCTGTCAAACCAAATACTTCAAGAACATAATTAAGAGATCAAGTTGTCTCATCCCCAAGAGGAATAAAACATCATGGTAAGCTCCGTTAAATGAGTTTCACATAAGCCTTGGTCGTCATCTCTGTTGAAAACCTCGATGATGGAGGTGAAAAACGGTTATTGCTGTTGTCGTTGAGGAAAATCAGATCAGATGTTGATGAGAGGGAAACAAATGTTTGTGAAAAGCTATTAGGAGAAAAAAGAAAAGTTGAGATTTTGAATCTTATTGAGGAAAATGGAGGTGGTGCCCTATTTAAGGAGTCAAAAACAGTTTCTAGAGAATAATTAATTATTACATCAGATATTTTTGATTTATTCATTTATGTACTTTTTCTTTAAATCATTTTTTTCTATTTAAGCTTTTTGTAATTATTACTATCTTTTGTGTGTTTTGTTTTGTAATTTTACAATATATGAAATAAATTATCACTTTTTTTTTTATCTTAAATCAGTTAAGACCATTCCCACAAATTTGTTGATTTGTTCATCAATGCTCACCAACTTCTAAAAAATTTCAACCCAATTTTTATCAATTCTTTAAAATGATTACTTATAGGGTCCATACTATTATATTGGTGATGATGTAGACACCTATTAAAGGAGATAAAACTCAGCTATTATATATATATATATATGACTAGATTTCAATGGGTTTCTAAATTTTTAAATAAATTAAATTTAAACAAAAAGTTAAGTCAAAAATTGTTGTTAGTGGTGTATTTTAAATTTTTTTTAGAAAAAGAAGTAGAAATACTTTTTAGTTAGAGAAGAGAGTTATTTACATAATTTTGGTTTTCTATGTGAATAAATTAATTTTTGCTTCTATATATAATTTCATTATTAACATATTAAAATCTAATAATGTAATGTCAACATCAACAATTTCACAAATGATTCATTGTTATCAATATTATAGGTAAATTTCAAAAAATGTGATTACTTAATTTTTGCTTAATGTTTTTGTTGTTTAAACAAATTGTCTTTACAGTTTTTTTCTTCTAACATACTTATATTTGTAGGAAATATTTTTGTCGAAACATGTGTTAATGTATTAACACAATTCTTTTAAAATTATAAATATACATTTGAAACGTAGCGAAATCTTATGTCTTAACTGATGTGTCTCAATCTCGTTAATGTCTTCATTCTATTAATTATAGCCAGACTAATATGCAGGGTTTTCTTTGTAATCAAATTGAATTACGAGTTTAAATATGCGATAGTATAATAAGAGTATCAAAATTATCATTGAAATCATGAAAACATAATAAAGTTGAGAGCTCATATAAATATCCTATAAGAACCGAAATTTGAGATTCTGATATCACATGTCAGACATTATGGGAATGCCAATAAAACTTATGGAGAAAAAGTAACCGTAAAAAGAGAATATGAAAATATAAATCATAATTAATTTAATTAGGTATTAATTTATCTATGACAAATTTAATTAGGTATTAATTTATCTATGACACATGACAATTTGTCAGTTGATTTTGATATATGTTGATATCTCCGGAAAGAGTTTAAAGTTAATATAATAATATATTTGCTCTAGAAAATAAAATAAAAAGAAAAGAGAAATTCAAGGGTGAGCAAATTAATCTTATCTAAAAAAAAAACTGAACCGAACCATTATTAGGTGATTCGGTTTGGTTTCAATTTCACTTAAAAAACTGTTTGGTCATTATTATCAAAAGTACTTTGGTTTTGGTTTTGTTTGGTTTAAAACTGTATAACCGTGCAGATATTTTGGGTTTCTAAAGTTTTTATATTATAAGCATTGGTTAGCATTTAATCTTCTTCACATGGTTTTAGGATACATTGGTAAAATGTTACTATTTTAGAAACAATATTTGTTAGATTTTATCAAAAAAACAATATTTGTTAGAGAAGAAAATATAAACCATATGAAAGATGATAGTATTAAAATAATATTTAATTGATCATTCATTCAATATGGTGGAAAATAGTTATTGTTTGATAGAGTGTAAATAAAAAATGATACTATTCAAGAGAAAAAATCTATTGTTATTTTAAGAAATTAAATACTTGAAAAAAATCTTATATTCCAATGGTAATGTATTCTATGTAATTATTAATTTTTAAGAATCATTGAATAAACTGAAAATAATCGAAAGTAACCAAAACCAAACCAAAACTGAACCGAACTGAATAGTATCTGGTTTTAATTTTTAGAAAACTATTAAACTGTAAACCGAATAAAACCAATTCGAATTAAATTGAATTACCTACAGTTTTAAAATGTTTTAGCTTTTGTAAAACCAAATAAAACTGAGCCGTAAACCGAAATACCTGCCCTTGAGATCTCACTTAAATTTAAACTTTAAAGTTTAATTCGTCTCTTTTAATAATTTCGTGAGTAAAATTAAAATTAAAAACCGAAATTATTTTTAAAAGACAAATCATCTCCGATTTAAAACCCCAGGAACAAAACAAAACCTAGAGACGACCTATACATATGCGTTAGGGTTTCAAAACTCCAATACCCCAAACCTTAAGCCGTCGTCGCTCAGAGTCTGAAAAAATGAAAACGATTCTATCATCTGAGACGATGGACATTCCCGACGGCGTCGCCATTAAGGTTAACGCCAAGGTTATTGAAGTTGAAGGTCCACGCGGGAAACTCATTCGTGACTTCAAGCATCTCAATCTCGATTTCCAGTTAATCAAAGACGAAGTCACTGGAAAACGTCAGCTCAAGATCGATTCATGGTTCGGTTCTCGTAAGACAAGTGCTTCAATTCGAACTGCTCTAAGCCATGTTGACAATCTCATCGCTGGTGTTACTCAAGGTTTCCTTTATAAGATGAGGTTTGTGTATGCTCATTTCCCAATCAATGCTTCAATCTCTGGTAACAACAAGTCTATTGAGATCCGTAATTTCCTTGGTGAGAAAAAGGTAGGTTTTTTATTCATCTGATTTGGTTAATTTCGTTGCTTTTTGATGAAATTTGAGAGTGTTTATGTTTGTGTGAATTGTAATAGGTGAGGAAGGTTGAGATGTTAGATGGTGTTAAGATTGTTCGATCTGAGAAGGTTAAAGATGAGATTGTTCTTGAAGGAAATGATATTGAGTTAGTTTCAAGGTCATGTGCTTTGATCAATCAGGTACTCTTCTTACTCTTTGGTTCTCTTGTTGCTTAGTCTTGAAATGTTGTGAAATCTTGCATTGAGAGAGGAAGATTGATAAATATATCAGATAGGTTTCTTAAAAATGTATGTAATGGTGTTGAATCTTCTTATTTGTGATGGGTTTTGATTGGCATTGTCATGTTTTGAATAGTAAAGCTGAAGACTTTGCCTCAAATGTTATGACATCTTGCACTGAGAAGAGTGGTTAATAAGTTGGTGAATCTTTAAAATGATATAGAAAGTAAGGGAAATGTATATAATGGTGTTGAATCTTCTTGTTTGTTATGGGTTTGATGGCATTCTCATGTTTTGTATAGTAAAGCTGCGGGCTTTGTCTTAAATGTTATGAAACCTTGAGTTGAGATCGGAATAGGGGTTAATTAGTACAATGTTTGTGTTTTTCTCAGATGGGGTTTTCTAAAATGTCCTTAGATTGTAAGAGAAATGTATGTAATGGTGTTGAAACTTCTCATATGTATTGTTCTGTATAGTAAAGCTGCAGACTTTTTGCCTTAAATGTTGTGAAATTTTGCATTGAGATTGGAAGAGTGGTAAGTAAGTAAAATATTTGTGATGTTCTCAGATTGGTTTCTTTAAAATGTTCTTAGAAAGTAAGAAAGTATGTAATGGTGTTGAATCTAATTTGTGATGAGTTTTGATTGTGTTGTCATGTTTTGTATAGTAAAGTTACAGACTTTCCCTTCGTCAATACTCTGTTTTTGATCTATGAGCAGAAATGTCATGTCAAGAAGAAGGATATTAGGAAGTTTCTTGATGGTATCTATGTGAGCGAGAAGGGCAAGATCGCAGTTGAGGAATGAAGTTCGCTATTGAAAATGCTACATTAGATTTTATATGGTGAAACAGTGATATTCTCGTAGCTTTTTTGTTTACATCTTTCTTATGGATTTTTGTAGTTTTGTTTTTTTTTTTCCTTTTGAACCATTGATGAAGCAAACTCATTATCTTTTTTTTTTGTTTTTTTTTTATTTACTCTTTCTGGCAGTAGTTTTGGAGACTATCTTCTTTACTCTTTTCATTTTCTTATTTTGTCAGATGTTGAGCTGTTCTATGCTATTTGATAGAAATTGAAAGTAATTTATCTATTCTATATTCTTCAAGCTGGTTTTGTTGTTTGTTGCTGTGAGTGGACATAGTGATAATGTTGGTGTGTCCTTGTGACATCTTAAAACAATCATATTACCATAACCTTAGTGTTCCAAGTTATCATAGTCTGAGATCAAATGTTTCAACTATAAGCTTGTAAGATATAATAAGTTGATATACTATATGGCTTCAGATTTGCGTAGAAAAGCTTATAAAGAATTTTAAATTAGGAATGAGATGAAGAAACAAAAAACTCAGAGAAGACAGTAAGGATAAGTTAACCTAGGAATCTTTATTGATACACCAGAATACTTATGTCCTAATAAAACCTTGATTTTATTAGCATATAAGTATATCCAACTGTAATATTTTCATATAGCATCTTTACGTTGATTTTCTCCAACAATATTTGCTTTACACGCCACGTGGTGAGTTTGTCTCTAAGAAGAAGAAGAAGAAGCAAATAGCCTTGTACGGACTCCTCACAGAGAATGAAGAAAATATTTTGATGGGTTTGGATCCATAGACTATAAAAATCCAATTTTACTTCAAAATCTCCAACAATTGCCTTAGCCTTCAAGGTAAACCATTACACTCCATACTTTGTGGATACTTCCATTTCTATATACAGTCGTCTCCACAATTTTTTTGAAGAGTCCATAAAACCTAGTTTTTTTGAAAGTATCAATATCTCTAATCAGCCCTCCATTAGTGTGACAGACAATTATTTTCTTTAGGAAAATGTAGCACATTTATTATTCTTTTCAATCAATCACAACATGGAAAACTTGGAAAAATATCGTGATTGTTTCAAGATTTAATTCCCATACATAAATGTATATTCCAAATATAAAGCTTTCATTTAATTCAACATGCAAGATTTGTTTATATATATATATGGTAAAACGAGATTAAAGGAGTTAATAGAGGAAAGTGAGGTTGTTTCTTGGTCAAAACTCCTATTTTCTCTCTAATTAACTGTTCTTGGCTCTGTTTTTTGCTAAAGAATAGAGACAAATCTCTCATTTTTTTACCTTATTTTTGTTTTTTTTTTCATTCTTGTTCAATAATCTTTACTATGATCCACTATGGCCTTCTCCTTCTTCATCTTTAATCATAATTTGTAATCTTCACAACATCTACAAAGGATTTAATTTTGCCTTTGCTTCTCTGTTTCTGTCTCAGTCTCAGTCTCTAACTCAGATACAGTTTCAGTCTTTACACTCAAGAATGGCGAAAGAGAACATTGGTCATCATCACCAAGCAGAAGCAAGAAGAAAGAAACTAACTTTGATTCTTGGTGTAAGCGGACTTTGTATTCTCTTCTACGTTTTAGGCGCATGGCAAAACAACAACGTCCCATCATCTTTCTCGAAATTGGGATGCGATACTCAATCAAATCCTTCTTCTTCTTCCTCTTCCTCTTCCTCTTCTTCATCTTCAGACTCAGCTGAATTAGATTTCAAAAGCCATAATCAGATTGACCACAACGAAGCAAACCAATCCATCAAGTACTTTGAACCATGTGACTTATCTCTCAGTGAGTACACTCCTTGCGAAGATCGACAAAGAGGAAGAAGATTTGACAGAAACATGATGAAATATAGAGAAAGACATTGTCCTTCAAAAGATGAGCTTCTCTATTGTTTGATTCCTCCACCACCAAACTACAAGATTCCATTCAAATGGCCACAAAGCAGAGACTATGCTTGGTATGACAACATCCCTCACAAGGAACTAAGTGTTGAGAAAGCAGTCCAAAACTGGATTCAAGTTGAAGGCGACCGGTTTAGATTCCCTGGTGGTGGAACTATGTTTCCTCGTGGAGCCGATGCTTATATCGATGACATTGCTAGGCTCATTCCTCTTACTAATGGTGGAATCAGAACAGCTATTGACACTGGATGTGGTGTAAGTTTTTTTAACAATTTGAGTATACTCTTTCCTTTGTTCATAGATTAACTCAACTCCATATTTATTTAGGTTGCGAGTTTTGGTGCTTACCTCTTGAAAAGAGACATTTTGGCTGTGTCTTTTGCTCCAAGAGATACTCATGAAGCTCAGGTTCAGTTTGCTTTAGAACGCGGAGTTCCTGCGATAATCGGGATCATGGGATCAAAAAGACTTCCTTATCCAGCTAGAGCTTTTGATCTTGCTCATTGTTCTCGATGTTTGATCCCTTGGTTTAAAAATGGTAATAGAAAAAACTCATTTATCTGTTCATAACTAAGGAAGAAACATAACACCAAAATCTTTTGTAGATGGTTTGTACCTAATGGAGGTTGATCGGATTTTGAGACCGGGCGGTTACTGGATCCTCTCGGGTCCACCGATCAACTGGAAACAGTACTGGAGAGGGTGGGAAAGAACAGAGGAAGATTTGAAACAAGAACAAGATTCAATAGAAGATGTAGCAAAGAGTCTTTGTTGGAAGAAAGTTACTGAAAAAGGTGACTTATCCATTTGGCAAAAACCTCTCAATCACATAGAGTGTAAGAAGCTCAAAGAAAATAATAAATCACCTCCGATATGCAATTTGGATAAAGCTCCTCCGGATTTCGCTTGGTAATTCCCATCTCACACCACCTTCATATATCTAACTTTATATGAACGAGTAAAAAAACTTGGTCTTCTCTGTTTTAGGTATAAAGACTTGGAATCTTGTGTAATACCATTACCAGAAACAAGCAATCCAGATGAATCAGCAGGCGGTGCGCTCGAGGATTGGCCAGACCGAGCATTCGCGGTTCCTCCAAGAATCCTAAGAGGAACAATACAAGACATAAACGCGGAGAAATTTAGAGAAGACAACGAACTTTGGAAAGATAGAATAGCACATTACAAGAAGATAATACCCGAGCTTTCACATGGAAGATTCAGGAACATAATGGATATGAATGCTTACCTCGGCGGATTCGCAGCATCCATGCTGAAATATCCATCATGGGTCATGAATGTTGTCCCGGTAGACGCAGAGAAACAAACATTAGGTGTAATCTACGAGCGTGGATTGATAGGAACGTATCAAGATTGGTGTGAAGGATTCTCAACGTATCCAAGAACTTATGATATGATTCATGCAGGAGGATTGTTCAGTTTATATGATAACAGGTAAAAGTTTTATAGCTTTCCAACTCAAAAACTATATCCGTTATATAAATATACTATTAACTAATGAAATGTTTTTTTAATGTATGAGAAGGTGTAATTTGACATTGATATTGTTGGAGATGGATCGAATACTAAGACCAGAAGGAACTGTTGTGTTGAGAGATAATGTGGAAATGTTGACTAAGGTAGAGAAGATAATGAAGGGCATGAAATGGAAGACTCAAATTATGGATCATGAGAAAGGTCCGTTTAATCCTGAGAAGATTCTTGTTGCTGTTAAAACTTATTGGACTGGTCAACCTTCTAACAACAACAACAACTAGTGTTCCAACACTCTGGAACTCGAATTCTCTTTTTTTTTTTCTTTTTCTTTACGAACATTTTTTTTTGTTGTTGTTTTTTTTTTAATATACTAATTAGGTTTAGACCCAAACGTTTTTAAGTAATTTATTTACTATAGATTTTATAATTATTTGGAAGTGTTATTTAATTTAGTTAAACGTATTTTAATTATTTATACGCATATTTGAAAATTAAAAATTCTCTTTACTATATAAAAAATGTGATATTAAAAAAAATGAGTTATTCACAATGTTTTTATAAAATACTAAACCAGACTATCTTATGGATCACTAGGTTACCCTGTTGAGCGCGGGTCAATCTGAATCAACCACGAATAAATAAAAATTATATATATATATATATATGTATAGTCATATAAATATAAAGTAAAACGACTCATACTATTTTTAAGAAAGTATAATATCCAACAATAACAAAAATGCCTCAAATTTTTTAAACCAAAATTAAGCATAAAAGATAATACCAAAACTGTAAAAATTTATCGAAAAAGTGAAAAAAACTAATAAAACATCATAACATGAAGATAAATTATTTATAATATGACATAACCGATTGTTAAAAAATAAACAAATATTCAAATAAATTATTATAATACAAGAGCATTTGACATATTATATTTTATTTTATTGATCATAAAAACTGCAAAAATATAGAGAATATTTATTATTATACAATATGAACAATATGAAGAGATAATAACGATAATAAATGAGGACAAAAAATTATAGAAACACATATATTAATTTCAGAAAAAACAAGTGGGGTAATCGTATATATACGTTTTAAAAGAACTGAAAAAATTATAAAAATAACTATAAAACATTATTTTAATTTTTATTCTCAAAATCAAAAAAATTATTTGTATTAAAAGATTCTAAAATCTAAAATCTGAAATATTCTGACAAAAATTTTTTTACCAACAATCCAATGGCCCGGTTGAACCAACCGGATAACAGGTTCATAACTAATTTTTTAATTTTAATATTGGTGGATTTTAGAATTAAATCCTAACCAGAATAGTATCTTGGTCCCAAGTTAATCGGTCGGACATGCCAATCCATCCAGACTAGACGTGGAAACTCTGGCTCTTCGTAAACCAAACTTTTCATTCAAAAAGCCACTTGCAATTCAACCACCAAATAATCAACGTTACACTGGCTAGTGTCAAGTGTCTCTTTTTTTTCCTCCTCACACTGTCTAGTGGCCCTTACTACTTACTAGAAATAATCAGCATCCGAATGTTAATTCCATTTTTGTATAATTAGAAATGAAGTCGACCCCAAAAAACCCCATCACCTCATATTTTTTGTTTAAACATTTCTGTCCATTTTGGGTCTTGTAATATGTGCCCAAGAACAATCAAATGATATCTGTCTATAAGTCCTAAATGAGCCTTATCCTAACAGGAAACATATCATAAAAACATCAGTCTTGTTATTTATTGTTGGTCATGAAGTAGATAAGATATCAAGAATTTAAAGCTTACCACAGAGAAATCAATGTATTCGATATTTTATTGTACATTAATATAAAAATGCAAACATTAAAACATTAATATATATAAAAAAATCCAAAAAAAAAAAAAAAAAAAAACAGAATCAAACATTTCTTCTTCTTTGTTGCGTTTTCGAGAACAAACCAATTTCAATCAAATCCTCTGCAAATCCTAAATCCGATCTTAATCTTCACAATCAAAACAACAATCCATGGAAGTTGAAGAAGAAGTTAAACGAATCATAGATGAGGTTAAAGAGCTTCATGACTCCGCCGCTTCTTTCATCTCATCTTCTTCTCAACAAGAGAGCTCTCTCCGTCAAAAAGCCTCCTCCGTTGATTCCTCAATCCGTCGTCTCCACTCTACTCTCATCTCCAATAAAAATCTCGATCCTAAGCTCGTCGAGAAGGCAATTCTTCTAAATCTCTCTTAATCTCTCTCCCTTTCTTGAATTTTCTCGATTATTGAATCTTGTGTGTTACAGCATGAGGAAGATCTACATCGTGCTAGATGCATGCTTGTTGATGGAGATACATCTTCATTTCTCCCATCAAAACCTCAAGGTGTGTTGTAATGATCACTTCAAAATGATCCAGTCTTGTATTTTCAATTTTGTTTTTTGATTCATCTAATTGAGTGAAACAGGACGATTCGTGAGAATGTTCTTGGGACCTATAAATGTACGAGCTTTGCGTAGAGATATTCAGCTTAAAGTTAAAGAAGAATACAATAGCTACAGAGTTAGTATTTTTCTTGCTTGCATGTCTCTTCAATGTTCGATTTAAACCATGTTTTTGTTCGGGTTTATCTCATTGTGTTTGATTTGTTTTTTTTGTTGATGGAACAGGACAAGACTGCTCTTCTTTTTCTGTTTTTCCCTGCAGCACTTTTGATTCTTAGATCTTATTATTGGAATGGATGTTTACCTGCGTTTCCTGTTCAGCTTTATGAGGTAATATAAGCGTTTTGATTTGGGTTTTTTTGAATATTGTTATATGTGTTGTGGTTCTTGAGATTGATGTGTAAAGTTTTTTCCTTTTTTTCATTAGGCTTGGCTTTTGTTTCTCTATGCTGGTTTGGTTATGCGAGAGAACATATTAAGAGCTAATGGGAGCGATATCCGTTCATGGTACTCTTTCTTATTCGATTATGACTGTTATTGATCTCTTAAGTTTCTCTCTGATCTTGCTGTTGAGTGCTACTTTTGATTTTAAGGCCTATTTAGGGAGCGGAGGTGTCACTAGTTAAGGCCATAAGACAGAAATTTTAATTTTGGAGATGGTAATGTGTGTATCTCAGGGTGATGTGTCATTCCTGTATGTTGAACTTAGGTCCTATGCATACCAAGCTTGTGAAGTTTAATGAAAGTCTTAGGACATAACTTAGTTAGAAAATATTGTGTTTATTAAGAGTGTTATGTCATGCTATAGTGTGGATCTTAGATTCTATATTCACTAATCACATGTGTTGCTCCTATGGTCGTTTTGGTTTTTGGCTATCCTCATCTATCTCTTTTGCTTATCTATTCTGTTTGCTGCTGATTCAACTCACTAATTCATTGTTTATTTATTTTTGAAAATAGATCTATTTTGCTGTGTTTCGTGCTTTACATTTAGTAAAATATCCATTTTGAATGTCATTTAAGATGGCTATGGTGACCATCTATGTGAATAACTAGTAAATGTTGGGTGTAGGCTTGACAAGAAGCCTACATGTTTTGCTTCTGTTAGTTGGCACCTCTTTAGAATCTATTGTTAAGTCAAGGACATCATAGTCAGAGTGAATAACTAGATTCTCTATTTGAAATATAGTGTATCATGTGCCTCGTCGTGTGCCATGGCGATTAGCGAACATGTGAATATTCTCCTCTGAAGGGTCTCTTTAATTTGGTATAGAAGCATAGACATGTGTACCGGAAACGGAAGCTTATATGTTTTTTTTCAAGTAGAAATTCGATCTCTAAACATTTCAGTATTTAAGTTAATGAAAGCTGTAGCTTCCATGGATCTTCTTTATAGAAGCATAAACATGGTTTAATGGTTTTTTCTTTGTCTGAATTGATTTAGCGGTGTTCTGTTTCTCTTATAAAGTATTCTCATGGATTGTTTTGCAGGTGGCTATATCATCACTATTGTGCCATGGCGATGGCCCTTGTCAGCCTCACATGGGAAATCGAAGGTCAACCAAACTGTGTCCAGAAACAAGTAATGCTTGGAGTTATTTCTTTTTGTGTTGACTAAAAATTCACAAAGTAAAATGTCATGAGTGAGTTCAATCTTCTACAGAGAGGTGTCCATCTTTTCCTGCAATGGGCTATGATGCAAGGTGTTGCCATGCTTCTGCAAAACAGATACCAACGCCAAAGATTATACACTCGCATTGCACTGGGAAAGGTGCCTTATTATGTGCATTTTTTTCCTTCAATCCCAAATTTTTTATCCGCTTTTTATGAAATAGCTATAAAGTTAACGCTGTGATTATGTTCAGGCTAAAAGGATGGATGTCGTATGGGGAGAAACGGCTGGAGTTGATGGACAATTATGGTTGTTATGTCCTATACTGTTCATTTTACAGGTGAGCTTTTTGCTGTAGATTTATGAATTAATTTTATGCTAAAACATTTCAAAGCTTTTCATTTGCTCTACCATACATCAGGCTAGAGTGGTTTGCTGGTTGTTTCAACGCCTTCGTTCTCGTTAACTACTGAGAACATTTCCTTGGCTTTTGTAAATCCAATGAAACCCATCAATACTATAGATTCTGTATACTCCCAAGCATGAGTTTCGAAGTCAAAATCACTCTTTCAAGATATTTTATAAGTTAATTAGATTTTATGATATTAATGAAACTTGTCAAATGGCTTGTACAATAGAAAAAACTTTGCGCGGTTTATACTCATAATGTTAAGGTGTTTCTGTTTAACCTATTTGGCTTAACAATGTTTAAAACTTTTTGGCAAAACTCAGGGGTTTGAAGCATACGTTGGACTGCAGTTGCTAAGGGCAACATTAACTGGAGTTGTTGCTGAATGGCAGGTATAATATTTTCAGTCTTTTAGCATTATTTCCAACGAGGTTATTCTCGGTATGAGCCGATAATCCTAATTTAATAGAGAACAGATATATAAAAAAAGTAAGTAAAAGTAACAGAAATTGAATTGAAATGTTGACAACTTTGTCGATTTTCAGGTTATGGTTTGTGGTATTCTTCTGGTAGTGATGGCTGTTGGGAACTTCATAAACACAGTAGAGACACTAATGGCAAAATCAAGAGTTAAGGCAAAGATAAAAAGAAGTAAAAGCAGAGCAGAGCTTAATTAGACTTCACAAGTCTCAACTTTGGAATATATATTTGTATTTCTTTTTTTTTTTTTTTTTTTTTTTTTGCAATTCATAAATTTTTGTTTTCTTAGGTCACAAAAAGTCACATCCTTGGGATTCTGAAAACTAAGAACATCTTTTTTTTTCTGTGTAAATGGAAGTGGCAGTTGATATGTTGAAGGATTTGTGTTGTCTTTATACAATTTTCCACTAACAATTTGTAGGTTTTCTAAGTGTTTTGTTTTCAATTGGTACTTCGTTCCAGAGTTTAAGGTTTCAAACGGGTGTGGCGGATTGGATCGCTTTAGTTAGTAAGTGGCGTGGACAGATAAAAAAAAAAAAAAGCCTTCACCAAATTAACTATACATTAATTTTTACAAATAAGTAAACTCAATCTGTGGTGGATTGTTGTCCGCCTCAAAAATTGAATGGTCTAGTATGCTAATTCTTTTCAAAGCTTAAGTGTTTTGCTGTTATATGTTTTGTCCAGTTTGAAATCTAAGATTCTAAAGATGGAAAATGGTGCATTTGAATGTTGGATGCTAGCACAAAATTTTCAAACATACAAGCTGTTTATTTCACATCTATAATATAATTGGGTCAGGTCCAACTTTTTAGACCCACAATTAGTGAGCCTAATACTGACCCAGTCACGATAACCTCTTTATTTAGCATTTAATGTCATTAAATTTAAGAGTAGACTGTCGGTGATTGGTTGTTTTTTTTGGAGTATGTTACTGAGTCTACAATAGCATCTTTCACGTTTTCTCTAAAAGAAAAAGAAAAAAAAAAAAAAAAAAAAGAAAGCTACAGAAGATCTAACCTTCTGATTTGACGACATTATTAAATAGTGGAGCCAAAGTAGTTTGTTTTTTAAAACATAAATGAAAAGTATTAGGACAATGATTCTCCAACTCTTCGTGATGTAAGCGTGTGTATAAGACTCGTCTACATATTTAAGAAGTTTATTGCGAAGCGATGAATATGTGGCCTCATTAAATTTCTTCTTTTTTATAGAAAATTTTAATTAGTATATATTCTTTCTTTGATTAAAATATATTTTGAAAACATTCAGAAAAATATAACTAGTAAGGATAGTGTGAAAAGTAAGTGCAATCATAAATTAATTATGTGTGTTTGGTTTGTTTTATAGAATTTTAATCTAATATTGGTTTCATTATTGATTACATTTAGTTTTTAACTACACCTAATATCTCAAAATGATGCCAAAAGATTTTAATTTTAAAATATGTGTTACTTTAACAAAACGTTATGAGAACGAAATATGATTAAAAATGAAAAGGTATGTTAAAAATGAAAAGTGCCAACTAAATAGGAACAAAGACAATGAAATACAAATGTGGAATCAAAAAGGAAAATAAAGATAAAATTGTATGGTCGATTTGAACAAGAGAGACAAATGCCACTAGATTAGCATAGTTTTTTCAAAAGGTGGACTCAACATATTGATATATCTAAGAATCTTATATAAAAAACATATTAATATTTAATTAAATATTGTTTAAAACACAATACTTTATATCTTTCAAGGATGAGCCGGCTTAGTATACGTAAATGTACTATAAACAAAAACAAATTGAAGACCTGGGAGGAGGAAACTCATCACATTTGCATGTGACAAAGTAAAAGCAAGTGAATTGTTTTATCAAAAAGTTATTAATAGTTTTATATATTTAATTAAATCTATAAGATTTCTTTTAAAAAATCAGGATAAAACCATTTTTCAAGATTTGTGAATATAGCATTGGAAAGAGAGAGAGAAAGTTGATAAAAACAAATACTAGAACTGATGAATGCACATGTATTGTAAATTCGCGAAATATGTTCAAAACCTTAAGAAAAAAAAAAAATACGAACGAGAAATTTTCTGAAACGAATACCTTTTTGACTTTGGTTTTTTTTATTAATCTGATGATTCCATTACAAACGATTAGACTCCTTTAATTTAGACCTTAAAATAGGTACGATATGATTGGAAATATGCAAATGAATTATATTGTACAGTGATGGGGTGCACATGCCATTTAAATGGAAAAAAAAGAAGAGAATTTTCCATTGGTGACTTGATTCATTCCCTAATGAAAATTGTAATATAAGCCTCTGGCCCGTGAGATTCCTTAGCTTATTCTAATTTAGGCTCCAAAACATATCACTTTGAATAACATGTCATATAATAGTCCATATAATGATCAATGAATCATGTCGTATAATAGTCCATGTAATGATAAATGAAGAACACAGGAGGAGGGAACAAATGGATTAAAAGTTATATTATTCAGTAACATTTAAATACTTAGTTCAAACCTCTAATCCAATAAGTGTTTTGAATAAAATGATAATTCTCGGTTCACCTTATGTGTAGCCTGATATATTCACGGAAGTTGTTAAAATCCTTATATACTATCTTAACAAGATATTATATGAAAGGATTTCAATATACCTTCTGAAATGGAGTTACAAACTCATACATGAATGGAGGATCCTTTCGTTGACTAAATCGGGAGATAGAGAATGAAATTTGTTTATTGTAAGACCCTTAATGTGGTAATCATCTTCATCTTGGAAAAGATGGACATAAACATTATTGTCGAATGACATATATAGAAACACAAGGTAAAAGATAGGAAGTAAGTAAATAGATAGGAGGATCCTTTCGTTGACTACATCGCGAGATAGAGAATGAAATTTGTTTATTGTAAGACCCTTAATGTGGTAATCATCTTCATCTTGGATGTGTTGTTTTCTGCCTACCATTTGTGGTCGGAGGAGGTGTTTGAGTTCTTTGGTTGGCACTATTTTAGATTGGATGTTCTCTCGGCATGTTGTGGTCTCTAATTTTCTAAGAGAGGATTGAATGGTAAATTCTCCTCCTATGCCGTCGATCGTCATTTGGTGGTGTTAGCTCACCGCTGTTCATTGGTCTCGTTGAAGGTTCTCCGTTTTAGTGAAGTTTATACCTTTTCGTATCCTTCCCTATTGATTTTCCTCTATTGCTACTCTTACGTACTAATTTTCATGTCGTAACTCTTCCATCTACACCTTCAATAGAAAATCTTTTATCACAAAAAAAAAAAAATCGATAGATTTTAAAGAGTACTTACAAATTAAAACTTATTCTCACTTATCAAATGCTATCATAGTAAATTATTAAATACTTTATATATATATATATATATTATTAAACCTAAATATATTTGTAAGGTTAAAAATATTTGTTGTATATCAAAAATAATATCCACCTCTAAAATAAATATTTTTAATTATTTATTCTAAGATTTATATAAAGTTATATTTTAAAAAAATTTATTTTATTTTTATAAAAATTATATATTATAAATATTGTTGTAGGTTTTATGTTAAATTGTTACTAAAATCGCTGTCAATGAGTCAAAAATTTCTTACAAATGCACATGTTTCTAACTATTAGACCAGTTGTATAAATCGCTTAATAATGTTTGAAATCGTAATCGTCTATTTCCGCAAACTTTTGCACTCACTGTGTTTAAATTAGTCAAGCCCTTAATAGGGATTTTGTAGTCGAGTAAGGCAGAAATTTGTAAAACGAGTAAATGGTGGTATTTTCATAAATATTTGGTGCTTTTATGGCATGTGATTAAAAATGATATCATGTGAAATAACCAAAAGAAAAAACATGCTATTTTTAAAGCAATCAGTAGATATGCTAGAGTTCAAATTAATAAAATCAATCCTACTAACCAAATATTAAAAAAAAATATGTAAATTTTATTTAAAACCCTAATAACCAAAAGGCTTTATAGTATACTAAGTAAATAAATTTTTTAAGTTTAAACAAACCAAATAAACCAATTAGTATTTATTTTTATGTCAACCAAATTCATTTTATATATATAAAACATTCATTGTGTTCGTCTAATTCCATGTAGTGACACATTCATGATACTAACACGAATTAGACATCCAATCCGGTTCATTTATTTATCGAGTTTATTTTTTTTTTCCACCTTTAAATTTTGTTTAAAAATATTATTCTAAATTGAAAATTGAAATTGAATTCATATTAATTTCCGATTATTGAAATTAATTTCATATCTGACTGACCGACAGTGACGTGATTGAAATGTGTAGTTTATAGAAAGCCCCAAATGTATAGAAAAAACAAAATTAGAAAGAAAAAAATGTTGAAAGAAGAGTAGTAGTTAGAACGTCAGGAGCTGCTTCGAAGGAAGGTTTCATTCATCGAAAAATGGCAGATTTATTAAAAATTCAGTCAAACTCTGCCTCCTAATCTCAAAGTCCAAACTTTTTCCCTTCTTCTTTACTATTTCCAAATCTAACAAATTCATTGTCCCCAAATCCCTAAACCCACATAATCATCATTCTTCGATCTCATTGTTCTTCCTTTGTCTGCTGTTACAAAACTCATCTTGTTCTATTAATCTAAAAACAGAGAAGCAAAACAGAGACTCGCTTTCTCTGTTCTGCGCTGCTCTGTTCTTATCTACTCTGCTTTTTTCAATGGCTTGTTTCCTAAATTGTGTTCGATTTGATGTCTCCACGACAATCACCGACAAACGCACAATCAAAGAATCTGGTGTGACGTGTTATAGAAGCTGGGATGACGTCGAAGCTCTCACTTCCAATTTCTCTAGATTGATTGGTTCTGGTGGCTACAGCAGTATCTACATGGCTCGCTTCTCTGGCTCTGATAAAGCGGCTCTTAAGGTTCATGTTAGCAGCCATCGTCTCTACCAAGTCTTTAGACTCGAGCTTGATATCTTACTCCGTCTTCAACATCCTAACATTGTCAAACTTCTCGGCTATTTCGATGATTCAGGTACCTTTTCTCATATCATAGATTCTGCAAAGTTTTGTGCTTTTGATCAAATTCATAGATAATTAGATGGATTCTGCAAAAATTGGATCTTTTGATCAAGTTTAGTAGTGATTAAGTCTGTCTTATAATCAAAGTTTGAATCTTTTTGTGTGTTCTTGTTTCTTTGTATTGCAGAGGAAAATGGCGCGCTTCTTCTCGAATATCTTCCACAAGGAAATTTACAAGAGAAGCTTCATAGCAATAACAAACAAGTCTTGCCATGGAGGAACCGTACAGCTATTGCGTTTCAGCTGATTCAAGCTATTGAACATATTCATGAGAAATGTAGCCCTCAGATTGTACACGGGGATATCAAATCTTCCAACGTACTTCTAGATAAAAATTTTGATTGTAAGCTTTGCGATTTCGGTTCAGCTAAAGTTGGGTTTTCTTCGATGGTTCAGCCTCCTACGATGTCGGCTAGATCTAGACAAGTGAGGATGGTTGGATCCCCAGGTTATACTGACCCTCACTACTTAAAAACCGGGATTGCTTCGAAGAAGATGGATATGTATGGGTTTGGAGTTGTGGTTCTTGAATTGGTTTCAGGAAAAGAAGCGTTTTCGGTTGAGAGAGGCGAGATGTTGGTGCATATAGCAGCTCCATTGATCCATGAGATTCTTGATTTGAGTGTAGACATCGCAGAAGACAAGGTGAGACAGTTCTTGGATCCAAGGTTGTCAAGAGACTGTCTTGATATCGATGAGGTTAAGACTATGCTGAATGTGGCTGCACTCTGTATCAGTAGCCCACCATCTTTAAGACCTTCGGCTACTCAAGTTGCGGAAACTCTTATAGAGAAAATCCCATCTTTGAGTTTCCTCGGTTGTGGTAAAGGAATGTGAGTTATATGCGTCCAAGGACTTCGATGTAGTTGAGATTTTTCTGCGTGATAGGGCTGCGTGAGGGAAACATTGTACAGTTTGGTGTGCATTTAGGAGTTCTTGGAAAATAAGCAAGAAGATTAACCATGTAAATAGTTATGTGAATAACATTTTGTGTAATTATCTTTTATAAACATTTCCTATGAAATGTGTTTTTGATCTGTTGTTTCATTAATTGCTTCTTGTTGTTCTCTTCATGTCAATGTAAAATGTAAAGTCAAGCTTAAAGCAGAAGCATGACACTGTGAAGATGAAGCAAAGTTTATGTGACTTGTAGTGTGCTTTTTAAGGTGATCTCAATTGCTTCACTACAAAGTAACATAGGCTCCAAAAGCATTTCTAGGAGAAATTTACTAATAAGCTAAAGAACCTGAAGTTTGAAAGTATGTTCAAATAGAAAGCAAGCCCAAGCAGAACAATTATTAGCTATGGACTTGTTTTAAAAACGTTTCGGCATCCGGTTTCTTGTGAACATGGTGCGCGGAAAATTGGCATTTTTATACCTAAAATTCTAAAATTCGACAAACTTATACATTCACCATCACAATGTTAAGCAAATATAATAGAACAAAAACCTCGCGGATAAAATAGAGAATGAAATCATCAACATAACTAGTTTTTTTTTGGAAAGCAGCAAAACCGAAACGAAGGTCTATAGAGACTAATAACTTGTCTACATCAAGGAACCTCGTTGACCAACAAAAATCCATCATCATAAGATTTGGCCTCGTCCTTGTCCAGTTTAGCTTTGAGATCTAAAACCATCATCTTAAGATCCTTGACACTTTCCTCGAGTTCTTGGACCCGAGACTCATCAGCATCATATGATTTCTTCTTCTCTAAGGAAACATCCTCAAGCTTTGACTTCAAAGAGTCCATCATAAAACCAGATTCCATCATCTCAAGATTTTTGACCCGTTCCTCAAGTTTTTGAACCCGAGGCTCATCCGCTTTTGCATTCTTCCTCTCCAATTCAACCTCATCAACCTTTCTCTTCAAGTTGGATTCCATCTGCTCAAGATTCTTGACGCGTTTCTCAAGTTGTTGGACTCGAGACACATCAGCATCATATTAGTTCCTCTTCTCCCAGTAAACCATATTAAACTTTGTCTTCAACCAGTCCAGCTTAAAACCCTCTTGCGTCAACTCATTCAACTCATTTTGAGCGTTTTTAGCTCATTATCTGAGATTTTCTGTGAAGGCTTATTTAGTGTATTGACGAGACCAAGAAGTACATTCATGTATTCTGTCTTCGCCACTTGGTTCTTTGGTTTGACATAAGTTGCAATATCTGGGTGCTCTTCAAATATCTTCCTCACTAAAGTAACCTGCCAAGGAAAAGTACATATGTTTATCTTACTAAGAAAAAGAACCTGAATCTATACGCCAAGAAGAAACCCTAAAATCAGAATCCTTGTATTTTACCTGAGAAGCAAAAACCCGAAAACCGTTGATATCCACAGCCTCCTTTTTCTCTGATGAATCTTCGCTTTCTCCATCAACAGCTTCAAGAATTTTAATGTAGACTTCAATTATGAGTCTGTCCTCCAGAAACCCTTTTTCTTGAAACTTGCTAAGTGGCAAGGTCTTTCGGAAACCCCAGCTTTTAGCCTTAACGCTATACTCAATATTACGTGCAACTGTAAAACATAAAAACAAAAAACAAAAAACAAAAAACAAAAAACAAAAAACAAAAACAAAATTCTTCATCAAAACACATGAAAATGTATGGTTGCAATAAGCTTTTACCAAAAAAACAAGACATTCTATATAAGCTCATCACAAAGATTCTTATCACTACCGTCCTCAGTCACATCCACGGACCAATAGACAAGAATTTGGATTCAAGCCAAGTCCACAAAAAAACCTTGGGTATAACATACCATAAGAGCTAAATTAAGAATTTGGATGGTTTTAAACTTAAATCTTATATGGTTTTGATTTGTTCTCTTCCTATTCAATCTGCAGAAATAGACTATCTTCACTAATCACTACTCTTGGTTTCTCCCTAAATGATGCTTTGTAAAATCCAACAAAAAAATGATACAAAACATGGAAGGATATAACTTCATTACTAGGTGATCTGTAGAGTTCTTTGTCGGATTGATTCAGCACAGCAAAGTAATAATTAACAATCCTTTTCCATCCAGGTTGCAATAATGAAGGATTTGCAACGGGAAGATACAAAGATAAGTGATCATCACTAAGATTATCTCCTTTCGGATAAACGTAGAGAGACCTGAAAGAATATGAAACAAAGATTTAAACCTTTGTAAATAGAATCGAATTAGATACATCAATGTTTGAAACTAACTAAAGATCCGATTCTTTTAGTTTTACCATTCGCATCCACCACTCACGAATGTCTGAGAAACTATGTCATCTTTCTTCTCGGAGAAGTTATCTATCTCAAACCTGAAACTCGGCTTTTGATTCCACATGCTTGATCAATACGCTTTCGTAAGATTTTGTGACTTCGAGCAAAAGACAACTTCTCATAAACTTTTTGTTTGATACGAAGCCCTCTGTTTTATAGAAGAGAAAAAAAACAAAAAAAAAAAAAGGAAAAGACCAACTTTCTCAAAACCCTAGCTCAAAAAGAAACTGAAAAATGGTAAGGATCACTTGTGAATATTCTAGAAGATCACTTGTATCTATATATACGTAGATTATGGAATATGTATTATGTATAAATAATCTGCTTATGATCAATAGAAATTAAGCTTTCACAAAACCTACAAAAATAAATAAATTAATTAAAAAGTATTACTTTTAACACTATTAAACTTTATTACTGTAATTGTACCAGAAGTAAGATAATTCGTGATGCAGAGTAATGCAATGAGGAACGTATGAATGAGAGACAAAATCGGATATCGTAAAGCACTGATTCTTCGCTATAATATCAGCCGGTGTATCCGATTGGCGAGATGTCCAAATGAATTCAACTTCGTCAAACACGACTTTTATGCACCCTCTGCTCCATAAATTTCAACTATAATATTGTATTAAATCATACTTTAATTAAAAATGTTCTTAAAATAATTTACTTAAATTTCCAAATTCCGACAAAACTTATAAATTAACCATCACATCATCACTATGTAAAGAAATCGTTAACTTGTGATGACGTAGATGTCATATAGGAAACAACATAGTTTTGTTAAAATGCAGAATTTATAAAACTTACAATTTGGAAGTGTCTTTAGTCAAATTGTTAACGCCTCAACGGTTTATCATTGTGCTCTTCCCACAGGAGTTTAATTCCAGTAGATCATATTTTCTGCAAAATAAAGATTAGGCTATGAATCAGATATTTTCGATCTAAAATCCAAAAATGAAAAGCTTAACAAATAACATTGTTTTGATAGATTTTGGGATTTTATTTTATTTTATTTTTGTTAAAACGAAGGGGAATTCAGTATCAATAAAAGAAAAAAATAATTCTAATTAGATTTTTAAATATTTTATTTTTCCACATCACCATAGTTTTGTTTCCTCATTTATCTTAAGAATATACATTTTTTTTAATTATTGAGGATATATAGATATATATCAATATTGATGTATATATATAAAATAAAATTGTTTTTGAAAACGGGTCCCCACAAAAATTGATATGTACATGTATGGGTTTGGCGTTGTGGTTCTTGAGTTGGTTTCAGGAAAATAAGCGTTTTCCGCTGAGAGAGGAGAGATGTTGGTGCATAGAACCGCTCCATTGATCCTTGAGATTCTTGATTCGAGTGTAGACATTGTAGAAGACAATGTGAGACAGCTCTTGGATCCAAAGTTGTCAAGCGGCACTCTTGATATTAATGCTGAGTGTGGCTGTGCTCTGTATCAGTAGCCCACCATCTCTTAGACCTTCGGCTGCATAAGTGGCGGAAATACTTATACAGAAAATCCAATCTTTGAATTTCCGCGGTTGTGGTAAAAGAATGTGAGTTATATGCGTCCAGGGGCTTCGATGTAGTTGAGATTTTCTGCGTGATAGGGCTGCGTGAGAGAAACATTGTACAGTTTGGTGTGCGTTTACGAGTCGTTGGAAAATAAGCAAGAAGATAAACCATGTAAATAGTTTTGTGAATAGCAGCAGAAAATAAACATTTCGTGTAATTATCATTTATAAACATTTCCTATGAAATGTGTTTTTGATCCATTGTTTGATTAATTGATTGTTGTTTTTATTATGTCAATGTAATGTAAAGTCAAGCTTAAAGCAGAAGCATGACACTGCGAAGATGAAGCAAAGTTTATGTGATCACTTGTAGTGTGCTTTTTAAGGTTATCTCAATTGCTTCACCACACAGTAACATAGCCTTCAAAAGCAATTTCTATGAGAAGTTTACTAATAATCTAAAGAACATAAAGTTTGAAATTATGTTCAAATGGAGAGCAAGCCCAAGAATAACAATTATACTTTATTTTTTCTTGAAACTTAGCTATGGACTTGTTTAAAAACACGTTTTGGCTTCCAGTTTCTTGTGAACATAGTGCACGGAAATTCGGCATCTTTATACTCAACTAAAAGCGTATGCTCAATTTATACTCTAGCTATAGTACAATGCTAATTTTTGTATTATAAACTAGCAATTTTTTAAATGATTTACCTAGGATTCTAAATTTCGACAAACTTATATTAACTTTCATGATGTTACGTAAAATGGCTAATTCTTGAAATGAATAATTTCAAAATTTTATTGTGAAAAAAGATTCCTCGGTTGTGAAATTAGAACATATGGTTCTTCTGTTTGACTATAAAATTGTGGAATGTTCTATTTTTTAGAATTTTCCCTAAGCAAAATATGAATGATAAAATAGAAAATGAAATCATCAACATAACCAGGTTTTTTCAGCAAAACCGAAGAGAAGGTAATCAATCTCTACAAGAGATGATCTATAAAGCTTAATAACTTGTCTACATTACCATTTAATGTTATCCTCTCCAAGCTAACCTTAATAAGCTTTGTATTCAACCGGTCCAGCTTAAAACCCACTTGCGTCAACTCATTTAACTCGCTTCGAGCGCTTCTTAGCTCATTCACTGAGATAGTCTTTGAAGGCTTATTTAGTGTATTGACTAGGTCAAGAAGGACATTCATGTATTCTGTCTTCACCACTTGGTTCTTTGATTTGACATTAGTTGCAATATCTGGGTGCTCTTCAAATATCATCTTCACTGAAGTTACCTGACAAGGAAAAGTATGTTTATTCATGTAATATGAATCTACACGCCAAGAATCAAGCCTAAAAACAGAATCCTTTGTAAGTAACCTGAGAAGCAAAAACCCGAAAACCATTGATATCAGCCTCCTTTTTCTCTAATATATATCCACTTTCTCCATCAATAGCTTCAAGGATTTTAATGTAGACGTCAATTATGAGTCTGTCCTCCTCCAGAAACCCTTTTTCCTGAAACTTGGTAAGAGGCAAGGTTTTTCGGAAATCCCAGCTTATACCCTTAGCGCCAAACTCAGTGCGTGCAACTGTAAAACATAAAAACAAAAAAATAAGACAAATTCTTCATCAAAACACATGAGTATGTATGGTTGCAACAACATTCTATATAAGCTCTTCTCAAAGATTCTTATCACTACCGTCCTCAGTGACGTCCACGGGCCAATAGACAATAATTTGGATTCAAGGCAAGTCCACAAATTAGTATAAGGTATACCATAAGAGCTACACTAAGAATTTGGATGCCCTTAAATCTCATATGGTTTTGATTAACTAATTAAGTACTATCTTCACTACTTTCTCAGCAAAGCTAAATTCATACATCCAAGAGACTATTAGTTTCTCCCTATATGATGCTTTGAAGAGATTTGTTAAATTCCCAAAAAAAAAAAAAATGGTTCAAAAACATGGAGGGATATAACTTCATTACTAGATGATCTGTGGAGCTCTTTGTCGGATTGATTCAGCACAGCAAAGTAAAAATTAACACTCCTTTTCCATCCAGGTTGCAATAATGAAGGATTTGCAACGTGTAGAAACAAATATAACTGATCATCACAAAGACCATCTCCCTTCGGATGAACGTAGAGACACCTAAAAGAATATGAAACTATGAAACCCTTTGTAAATAGTGTACGTACAATCGAATTAAATATATCAATGTTTGAGTTTAATTACAAAAAAGTAACTAAATGATTCTTTTTGTTTTACCATTCGCATCCACCACTCACAAATGTCTGAGAAACCATGTGATCTTTCATCTCCGAGAAGTTATCTATCTCAAACCTGAAACTCGGTTTTAGTTTTCAAAAGTTAAGCATTGCTTTTAATGAATAAATCCATAGCTTTCATATATGCAGAGTATTATAGGATACTTTATTATATGACATGAGCGAATGGAAGGCACCTAGTGAGTGTGAAATGAGACCGTTTTTAGGAAGATGAAGATCATGTTATATTCTCCAAATTCACTCATGATCTACCAGGCAAGTTCAAGGCCACAACAAACACAATAGAGAACTTAATTCTACAAGGAAATGAAACTGGGTTATACATGTTGTCTAAGTTTACATAAAAATATGGGTGGTTCAAGATATCATGTTCACCTCCTGGCCAATTAAACTCAATAGATATTAACAATGAGTGGTTCAAAGTTGACATATGCTATTATTTCATACACAGTGATTTTTCGCTTATACTCTCAAAAGTCTGTCTGTCGGTCTAGTCTATCGAGTCTGTAGAGTCATCATATGTTTAGAGTCATTTCTATTCATTGGAGGGATTGTTGGAACTCAATTTTGACAAATGTGTTTGGCTAAAATTTTGGCGACTTTTCCGGTGATGGACTTCACCAGAACAACCGGATCTTAAGGTCTTTATAATCCTTGTAATGAGCACTATAAGATAGTCTATTTACATATCAAACTCAAAGTCAATTTGAATGACAAATGAAGGTCCAAATTGGAGAGCTTGGAAAACTAAAAAAACTGGTAATTTTGACTAAGTATCAACATGAGCAAATATCCCACATTGGATAGACATTGAGAGACAAATGGCCATTATGCAAAACCACAAACATCCGTCGTCACTGTGTTGGGCTTGGTAAATGTGGGTCTTTGGTCCCCAATGACCTATTTTTTTTTTGGAGAAAGTTTTATTAACAATTTAGTTAATTTTTCCTTAAGATTTTTTTGTATAATTTCATATAAACCTCGAAGATTCTAGATTGAGTCAAAAATATTTTCGTAATATTT
Organism: Cardamine occulta; assembly: GCA_028015245.1. NCBI lineage: Eukaryota > Viridiplantae > Streptophyta > Magnoliopsida > Brassicales > Brassicaceae > Cardamine > Cardamine occulta. Next base: position 3,861,437 of record CM051393.1, read on the forward strand.
CTATATCTTTATCCTTGCAGAACAGGGCAGAATATTCTTGGAATATTCGCAGGATATTTTTTGGAATATTCGCAGGATATTTTTTGGAATATTTGCATAATATTTTATAATTCTCGCAAAGTTTATCTCTTCCTTAGGGATCAAGCTATTCTTTCTTATAAATAAAGTCTCACCTCATTCTCTCAAATCATTGAATCAAATCCATAATGAAAATCAAAAGTTTTCAGCAATCTCCTTCTTCTCTTTTCTTAAAAGTAAGTATCAAGAGTATACAGTAAATCTAGTTTGCAGATTCTATAATCGAGTGTTGCGATTATAGTCTCCTCAATCGAGGACTTCGCAGTCCTATAATCGAGTGTCTCGGTTTCTTGTGAAAATGGTGTGGAAAAATTAGAACTTTTATAATCAATTTAAATTCTAACTACAAAACTGTGCTAATTTATATTTTAACTAAACTAATACATTAACAATTTAAATAATTTATCTAAAATTCTAAATTTCGACAAACATATACATTAACAATTACGGTGTTACGTTAAAGCAAAATGTAATAGAACAAAAACCTCGCGAAGAATATAGAGAATGGAATCATCAATATAACTAGGTCTTTTTGGAAAGCAGCAAAACCGAAGGTAATTAATCTCTACTAGAGAATATAAACTAACAACTTGTCTACATCAAGCAACCTCGTTGACCAACAAAAATCCATCATCAGAACTCAGAAGATTTGGCCTCGTCCTTGTCCAGTTTAACTATGAGATCTGAGACCATCTTTTTAAGATCCTTGACGCTTTCCTCGAGTTCTTGGACCCTTGACCCATCAGCATCATATGGTTTGTTTTTCTCCAAGGAAACATCCTCAAGCTTTGATTTCAAACAGTCAATCATGAATCCTGATTCCATCAGCTCAATATTTTTGACCCGTTCCTTAAGTTTTTGGAACCGAGGCTCATCAGCTTTTGCTTTCTTCCTCTCCAAATCAACCTCATCAAGCTTTCTCTTCAAAGAGTCCAGGTTCAAGTTGGGTTTCATCTGCTCAAGCTTCTTGAGGCGCTCCTCAAGTACTTGGACTCGAGACTCATCAGCATTATTTAATATCATCTTCTCCAAGCTAATCTTAAAAATATTTTTCTTCAACCAGTCCAGCTTAAAACCCACTTGCGTCAACTCATTCAACTCGCTTCGAGCGTTTCTTAGCTCATTCATTGAGATATTCTTTGAAGGCTTATTTAGTGTATTGACGAGGCCAAGAAGGACATTCATGTATTCTGTCTTCACCACTTGGTTCTTTGGTTTGACATAAGTTGCAATATCTGGATGCTCCGCGAGTATCTTCCTCACTAAAGTAACCTGCCAAGGAAAAGTATCTGAATTTAGGAATCAAACCCAAAAACTAAAATCTATACGCCAAGAATCAACCCCAAAAACAGAATCCTTGCAACTTACCTGAGAAGCAAAAACCCGAAAACCATTGATATCAGCCTCATTTTTCTCTGATGCATCTCCGCTTACTCCATCAACAGCTTCAAGAGTTTTAATATAGACTTCAAAGATGAGTCTGTCCTCCTCCAAAAATCCTTTTTCCTGAAACTTGCTAATAGGCAAGGTCTTTCGGAGATCTCTTCTTTTAACCTCAGCGCCAAACACACAGCGTAAAAGCGAAACATAAAAAACAAAACATAATTCTTCATCAACCATATGCTATGTATGTAGTTGCTGCCTCTTCAAAATTCAAAATTTTATAAAGTTTTCATTTGTTTCCATCCTATCAGGTGTGATATTATTTTAAATATCCACATTAATTCTAATCACTACCAACTTACCAATAGACAAGAATTTGGATTCAAGCCAAGTCCACAAAAAAAAAAAAAAATAAAAAAAAATAAAAACCTTGAGTATAACTTACCACAAGAGATAATTATAAACTAGGAATTTTAGTGCCCTTAAATCTTATATGGTTTTGATTTGTTCCCCTCCTATTCGATAGTAGACATAAAATATGCCAAACCAAAGAAAAAAAAAACTATGTAAAATATGGAAAGATATAACTTCATTACTAGATGATCTGTAGAGCTCTTTATCAGATTGACTCAGCATAGTCAAGTAAAAATGAACTCTCCTTTTCCATCCAGGTTGCAGTAATGAAGGATTTGCAACGTGTAGAAAGAAACATAACTGATTATCACAAAGACTATAACCCTTCGGATAAACGTTGAGATACCTAAAAGAATATGAAACAAAGATTAAAAGCCTATGTAAATAGTGTTACGTACACTCGTATTAAATAAATCAATGTTTGAGCGTTACAAAAACTAACTTAAGATCCGATTCTTTTCGTTTTACCATTCGCATCCGCCATTCACGAATATTTGAGAAACTATGTGATCTATCTTCTCCGAGAAGTTATATATCTCAAACCTGAAACTCGGCTTTTGATTCCACATGATTGATCGATCGAATTAGAGATAGAGAAGCCCTCTGTTTTATAGAGGAGGCAGAAAAAGAAAAAGAACAACTTTCTCGAAACCCTAGCTTAAAAGCAAAACTGAAAGATAAATACGTAAATTAACCCTTTAACAAAAAGAAAAAATACGTAAATGAACTTTTATAAAAACAAAATCAAATAATTAAAACCACCACTTAAATATTTGTATTTTCACATTATCATCAGATATGATGAACGTCTTTAAACCGTTGACCAATGATCCAAGAGACTTCCAGAACGAAGATAAATAAACATTCCTCGAAATCTATTACTGAAGTTACTAATTCTCTGCCGTCTGGTAGAGAGAAATTTTTTGGTGATTTCATTTTAACATGGCTTCAAGCAGAAGGACTGTAGATCTTTGTAGTTCTTTTTGTTTTTTTTTTTCAGTTGTCTCTGGTGGATTTGTGGTATTTCTTCACTTTTAGCGTTGGTGACTATGGTCCCCAGATTATCGAGACGAAGAGTTTGTCATTGTTGGCTTGGATCTCTAGTTAGTTGAGATCAAAGCTCGATAGTGGTTAAGGAGGGATAACGGAACTTTGATGGTCCCGGTTCAGGTGAGTAACAAAGCGGTTTTGCTGCTAAGACCATTTGTTTTCATCGACTATTCCATCTCTTTCGCAAGATCTGGTTATCATCGTCGATGAATAAGTCTTTGTTGTCTTTGTTTCTATCTCTCTTTTATTATTTTGTCTGTATAACATATGTTGCTCTGGGTGCAAATTTCTTCGATCTAGATGTGTATGATTTGTTCTTCTTTTGACAATCTTTTGGTTAATTGATTCATTTACATAGCCTCTACTGGTGTACGTGGATTTTTTTTTATTTTTGAAGGACTTTCATGGTCTAAATGAGTTTATCATTGTCGAATCAAACATGGATACACATGATAACCTATATCTAATTTACAATTTGGTGGTTTCTCCATATGTAGACGAGGTTAACTTTTCTTCGAAGTACATATGTTTTTGAGTCTTTCTCTTTAGATATCTATTGGTATCGTCTATTGCTATCTTGTTTCCAATATGTGTATTCTTTTCTTTTTGATTAATGAGAATATTTGCTGAAAAAATAAAAATAAACATTCCTCTCTTCATAATATAATTACTACAATAAATTTCTTTAATATTTTTAGTAAAAATATTAAAAAACATAAATTTATTAAGTTTTATCTTATCACTATACTATTAAAAATTGAAGTACAAATAATTTTTTGCCCTTATTGTTTTAGAAAATATTACACTAAGTGTCATTATGTTTACTAAGAAAAATCTCTATAGTATTAAAATTGAAGTACAAATAAGTTTTTACCCTTGTAGTTTTGAAGAATATTACACTAAGTATCATTATGTTTACTAAGAAAAAAGATTCATTAAGAGTAATCTTGGATTAACATTAATCTATTTATTCATATATCCAAACAATCCCTAATTAATTTTCTACAATCCTTACAACCAAACACAATTAATTTCTGATCTAATATTACGATTTTAATAGTATGAATTATGATTCACCAATTACCTTTGATCTTATTTTCAAATTATTTTGAATTATTATATAATACAGATAATAAAAATTTAGATTTTGTCTGCATATGTTGTGATTCAAAAATTTTAAAAGGGACATATATTATTCAATCGATGAAAACAAAAAAATTGTGTTTAACATCCTATATCGGCAAAAACAATGCGTTGCCACAGGTGCAATCCCAATGAGAGGTCTTTGTCAGCCACAACCCTGAAACAATGCGTTGCCAAACCTTACAAGAAACAAAAATCTTGAAAGTATGGTGATCTTGTTCTTTTACTCATCTACCATATCTCATGACATTAAGAAAAAACGAGGATGTGCTCACTTGTGCAAAATGTTTCATGTGAACGAGGATATATAATCATCTCTAATCTAAGCAAAAAGTACAAAATGCTTCACATAGAAATATATCTTCACAGTCACATGTTAATTTTCATTTTCATGATTAAATCCCATCCAATCTGTTCAAAGAAAATAATCAACATAGAAAAAATTATTAATGTAGTCAAAATTGAAATCTAACAGCAATAAACATTAGCAAAAAAACTTATCTTAATCCCGGAAAAGAAACAAAACAACCTAAAAAGTTTTTTTGCAATAGAAAAAAGCTTGATCAAATTAAATAGAGGATTTTTATAGAGACATATGCGCTTAACAATTGTTGTAATATGAAATTATGAACTTGCACTTGAATCAGATTGTTTAGTCTTCATTCAAATTTTTACACTTACTTTATATTGGAAAATATATAAGTCATTATCAATATATTAGTCATTATCAGCGAAAGAGAAACCACGTAGATTAATTGAACATAAAAGGAACAGAGAAATCAAAGAAAATTAAAACATGACAAAATTAAGATTTGTCACCGAAAACCCTAAGCAAAAATTATTCACACAATCGTTAAATTCTTAACTAAATTCTGCAGTAAAAGTTATTATCAAACTAATCAATCAGAAACATGACAAAACCCTAAGAAATTTCTACTTTACTAACCTTTTCTTCGAGCAATTTAAGAGGCGATAGAAACAAAAAATTAATCGAGTAGAAATTTTGGATTCTTTTGATCCAAACTTCACCCGATAGATTAAAACGATCTCCAATGGAGATGCAAGGTGACAAAGAAGCAGACGAATTCTCAAACGGAGATTCATTGGTTGACATTTATGAAATTGAATGAAAAACTTAGAAATGTTGGATTGGAAGAGGAAACCTAACTGACCTTTTTCAACACCTAATTAATGTTTTTTTAAATGGACAAAATTATATTGTTATTTCTCATTATTAAGTATTGTTGTTTTCTAGGGTCGACGGGTTGTATTCCCCATCCAAACTTTCAATTATGTGTCTCTATAAAACTTCAGCCTCAGGTATAGCTTACATAATGAAATTTTGACGGGGTAAATCCCCACCAAACTTTAATTTTTGGTTACATCTCCATCGATTGGTAATTAATAACGATTTTTGTTTAATCTAACAGTAACACTAAACCAGATTAAAATAAAAATTAATTAATAATCCGATTTCAAGAGGTTTTATATCTAAAACCCAAATGCTTATCACTACCAAACATTCTCTCTTTTTTATATAAATGATATTAAGGGTTTCAAAATCATTTTTAAAAAAACACTAAAACCACGGGAAAGAAGATGAAGAGTACACAACGAAACGAAGAACATAGAGATATAGATTTCCTTGTATCTATTGATTCGAAGGAGGAGATTACGATTCAAGGCTTGTGATGAGGTAAGAGATTCGAATAATCCTAATTCCTTGTTGACATTCCAATTGCAGTGTCAATTTCTCAAGAAGAACAACACTAAAGTCATTATCTGATTGTCATCACAATACTCGAGTTCTTCTCACTTCTATTCTTCTTCTTCCTCTATCGTCTTTTTCTTTCTTCGTTCCCGTAGTTTTTTTTTGTTTTTGATTTTGAAACTCTTGATGTCAAAGAAAATTTTTGGCAGTGATAATAATTTGGGTTCAAAATATAAAACCTTTTAAAATCAGATTATTGGTTAATTTTCATTTTAATTCGGTTTAGTACAGATTAAATGGAAATCGTACTCATTAACAACAATGGAGATATAACCCGAAATTTAATTTTAGTTGGGATTTAACCTGTCAAAGTTTCATAGCTTAGCTATGCCCCGATGAAGTTTCATGGGGATACAATCTTTGGATGGAGATTTACTCCGTCAAAGTTTCATAGTGTAATAAATGTTGAAGTTTCATGGAGACACAAACTTAATTGAAACATTGGGTGGGGGTATACCCCATCGACCCTTGTTTTTAAGTCACTTAGAATATACAACTTTTTTACTTTACTGTCGATTCCAAAAGCAACTTTAGAAAACCGATAATACTTGTCGCGTTTGTTGTAGTGTTATATAAAACTTAAATTTTAAAATCTTTTTACTCGTGTTGACATATAATCAATCAATTGACAGTTTGACACATATTGTATTCTTGTGAATTACAATTTTGACACGTGTCAAATTCTGGTGAAACAATTCAAATTTCATATCAAATCTAAATTCACTAGAAGAAAACAAGTCTATTTCTGACCATCATTGTTGACTAATAATGGTGGTTGGAAATATTCCGACTATTTTTCGATGAATTTGAAAATCGTCAAAAAATAATCAGAAATTAGTCGGTAAAAAAAAAATAGTCGGAAATTAGTCAAAAATTTTATGACAATTTTTATTGATATTATTTTAAAAATATATAAAATTTTTGACTAATTTTTAACTAAATTTGTAAAGAAGTTTTGATCAATTTCTGACTATATTTTTTAAATAAATTAAATTTTATGATGATTTTTAATATATATTTTAAGAATATATATAATTTCCGACTAAATTTTTAATATTAGTGAGAAATTTCTGACTAAATATAATATAATATAATTTTTTTTAATAAATCGATATATATAGTTGAAAATTTGTTGGAAGTTTTTTTTATATAAATAGATATATGGTCGGAAATTGGTTGGAAATTTTTTAAACCAATTTCCGTCCGACTCGTATTTCTTTATAACCCACACGATTTTTTTTTCCCAAATCACTTCTAATTTTTAATCATTTATCTACCTTCTCTCTAAAATCTCTCTAAACTTTCTAAAGATTTTAAATCTCCAAAACTTTATAAAACCTTACCAAACATTCAACCAATTAAGATATTAATTTCAATTTAAAAAAAAATATATTTCCATATTTACTTATTTTTTTCTATATTGTTATATTAATCATTTCTTTCTTATAATTATTACTTTTGTAGATAATTTTTTTTATGTTTTTAAATTTTTTGATAATTGTTAGTATTTTTATAATATTATATATATATATATATTTCTGACTAATTTCTGACTAATTTGTTTTTTTTTAAATTGATATATAGTTGGTCGGAAATTAGTCAGAAATTTCTGAGTAAATTTTTTGGTCAGAAATTTCTAACTAATTTCCGACCAAAATATGTTTCCGACTCTCATATTCCGACTAATTTGTTATAGTCGAAATCTCTGAGTTCCGACCAAATTCCGACTATAACCCTAGTCAGAATTTAGATGTTTTCTTGTAGTGATTGTATCCAAATTTGTGTAATTAGATTATATCAAATCTAAATATAATTAATTTTTTTTGGTGTATAATTGTATTCCATGTATTTTGGGTACCTATTCGGTTCTCTGTTCGGTTCGGTTTGGGTTCGGTTCGGTTTTTGGATCCAGACTTTTTGCTCAGTCCTAATCTATAACAACAAAATTCCACTTTCAATTTTTTTTATGTCAAACAAAAAAAAAGGTTTCAAATTGTAGATTTCAGAAATCTCCATGATTTCAATTACTCTGGTTCATGGGTTGTTCACCACAATCATCATTATCATTTTCCTTCCACCAATCTAAAACATTATTCGAAATACTAAAACCAAAACACCTTCCAATATGAACAATGTTTTCCATTTTAAATACCTCCAAAATACATACATTTTAAATATACATAGTTTTCCATAAGAGATCATCAGAAGATTTGACGTCGCCCTTGTCCAGTTTAAACTTGAGCTGTAAGACCATCATCTTAAGATTCTTGACACTTTCCTCGAGTAGTTGGATCCGAGACCCATCAGCTTTTTCTTTTTTCCTCTCCAAATCAATCTCATCAAACTGTTTCTTTAAGTTGGATTCCATCTGTTCAAGATTCTTGACGCGTTCCTCAAGTCCTAATTGGACTCCAGACCCATCAGCATTATCTAATTTCATTCTCCTCATGATAACCTTAAAAAGCTTTGTCTTCAACCAGTCCAACTTAAAACCAACTTGCGTCAACTCATTCAACTCACTTTGAGCGTTTTTTAGGTCATTCACTGAGAGATTCTTTGAAGGCTTATTTAGTGTATTGACTAGGCCAAGGAGCACATTCATGTATTCTGTCTTTACCACTTGGTTCTTTGGTTTGAAATCTTTTGTAATATCTGGATGCTCCGCGAATATCTTACTCACTGAAGTAACCTACCAAGGAAAAGTACATATATGTTTATGTTACTCAGGCAAATAATATGAATCTATACGCCACGAAGCAAAGCAGAATCCTTGTAACTTGCCTGAGAAGCAAAAACTTGAAACCCATTGAAATACACAGCCTCCTTTTTCTCTGATACATCTCCGCTTTCTCCATCAACAATTCTTGCGTAGACTTCAATGACGAGTCTGTCCTCATTCAGAAACCCTTTTTCCTGAAACTTGCTAAGAGGCAAAGTCTTTCGATAACCCCAGCTTATAGACTTAGCGCTAAACACAGCGCATGCAACTGTGAAACATAAACAAAAAAATGACAACAAAAAAAAGATTATCACTATCGTCCCCAGACACGTCCACGGAGCAATAGACCAGAATTTGGATTCAAGCCAAGTCCACAAAAACCCTTGAGTATAACTTTTGAAATCTACACTAGAGAGTTTGTAAAAAAAAACACGATTAATTCAAAACATGGAATAAGGCCGGTTCTGAGCACAGCAAAATAAAACATTTGCCTAGGGTCCCCATTTTTGTGGAATCTCATTTGTAGGATTTTTTTTTTTTGGAATGAAAAATTACGGTGTATGCTATTAAAAAAATTAAAAATCTATTTATACATACCTAAAATATTTTTGTGTTCCTATATTATAAAATAGATTTTAATTTAATTAATTTTAATTTATCTTAATTTGTAGAATTTCTATAAAAAATTACCTATTTTCTGTTGTTGAAATACACAAAAATATTTTATTTTTGTTACAAACAAACAAACAAAAACATGGAAGGATATAACTCCATTACCAGGTGATCTGTAGAGCTCTTCGGATTGATTCAGCATAGCTAAGTAATAATTAACACTCCTTTTCCATCCAGGTTGCAGTAATGAAGGATTTGCAACGCAAAGATACAAAGATAAGTGATCATCACAAAGATTACTTCCCTTCGGATAAACACTGAGATACCTAAAAGAATATGAAACAAAGAATTAAACCCCTTCGTAAATTATAAATAGTGCTACGTTCAATCGAATTGTATACATTAATGTTTGAGAACAGAAAGAGTTTAAAAAATCTAATGAACGATCCGATTATTTTCTTTTTACCATTCACATCCGCCACTCACGAATGTCTGAGACCCTATAGCATCTTTCTTGTCGGAGAAGTTATCTATCTCAAACCTGAGACTTGGCCTTTGATCCCACATGTTTTATCAGCTCGCTTTCGTAAAATTTTGTTACTTCGAGCAAAAGAAGAAATTCTGTTAAACTTTGTTTGATACGTTCAGTGATTAAGAAGCCCTCTGTTTATATAGGAGGCAAAAAAAAAAAAAAGAAAAAGAACAACTTACTCAAAAGTCAAAACCTTGCTCAAAGGCCAAAAGGAAAACTGAAAGATAAAATTAACTTTTATCAACAAATATATAAAGTTAATTAATTAATTAAAACCACTACTTCAACTTTTTTTTTTTTTTTTTACATTATCATTAGATATGATGAACGGTCTTTAAATCCTTGACCAGTGAAAATATTAAAAAGAGTTATCAATGTCATGAATTTCTGCTCTGTTTTTGATACTCTATTATTTTATTTTTAATGGAATTTTATATGAAAGACGACAAAAAAAAAAGATTTCATAAATTTATTAAGTTTTATCTTATTATATAAAAGTTGGAATTTTTGTATAAGTGTTAACATATAATCAATCAATTGATACGCATCACATTTTTGTAAATTACAAATTTTCACCCATGTTTAATTCTTGCAAGAGAGTTCAAGTTTTATACATCAATAAAATATACTATTATTTGCATGTAAGTTTTTTTTTGTAGATTTACATCAAGCTAAAAAACTTTTCTAGTTTGATATTTTATGTAGATTTATGCACGTAAATTTGTATATTAAATATGTTTTTTTAGTTTTTCTTATAATTTAAGGAAAATAAATTTAAGTTTTTTTTTAATTTAAACACTAAATTAATATATGTAAACATATATATTTTACTTCTCTTTTTTCTTTAAAGAAAAGAAAGGTAAATTTTTTTAAATATGCACATACGAATTAGTATATATAAATATATCTATATTTTTGTAAGGAAAAGAAAATTTAAATTTTTTGATCAATGTTTACATCTAATCGATCAATTGACGTGTGTCATATTTTTGCTAATTACAATCTTAATAACTGTCAAACTCTAGTGAGAAAGATTTATAAGTTTTGACACATGACGTATTCTAGTGAGAGATTTCGAAGTTTATATAATAACATAGCTAATAATTATTTCTTAGAATGAAAATAGAAACATAAACTTGATTTGAATCTCATATATAATTGATTATTAATTTGGATAAAATATTTTTATTTTGTAACCACATATTTTTATTGCATTTTGTTTTGTACTTGGACTGACATGTATAATTAATAGTTTCAGATATCTAGACTTTAGAAAAAAAAAAAAAAAAAAAGATAGAAATTTAAACTAATTTTACTTAGAAGACTTTCTAAAATTTTAGAAGACCGATCCCTTCTATCTCGTTGACTTCAGTATCGACCTTTCTCTTTTATTTTTTTCCCGTAATTTAGTAGCAACATAAAAAAAAAATTGTTAACTATATACCTTATGATAACACTTGTTGGCAAAAGAAAAAGTATATTTCATATGAGAGTGAGACGAACAATAATCTTTTACAACCAAAAAAAAATAGAGACGATTTGTTTATTGAAGTTTTTAGATTGATGAAAAGGAAAATGTTTGAGATTTCCTTTTTAATTATTTTTCATTAAGGGTTTGTCTTTTATTTGTCAGATTACTTGTTTAAATAAAGCTATGTATCTCTTCATCAATGACAATGAGTACTCTGCAATCACAATAATGTCGGAAAAACGTTGCTTAAGGATGTAATTGAGAATGGAATCACTGCTCCATGAAGCCGTTGAGCCCATCCTCGAGACTTCTAGTGAATATGTTGCTGAGAGCCTGAGATTCAAGGCTGTATCGAAGCAATGGATATCAACGATGGAATCATGATTCTTCCAAGAGAGACAGTTGATGCAGCGTCAGTATGTCCTGAAGATGTTGTAGAACCGGATATAGAATCTTTAAGAACACTGGTGTTGGGTTCATCATCACCGGTTAAGATCTCTACTCCTTGGGAGAATTAAGGAGAACACACAGTACTTAGTCTCCCATAATAACGGTGACGGTCTCGTTTGTCTCTACCATCCCCAAAAATCCGGTTTTGTGGTTAACCCTTCCACTAGATGGTATCAGCCTCTTCCTCTCTGCGAATTGCAACAACTCATGATCCGCTTAGGAGACAGTTACTACTAGAGGGGGAGGGGCAGGGGCAGTTGCCCCGAGAAAATTTTAAAAATTGCACATAAATGTTCAATAATGCCCCTCTTATTTGCAATTTCAAGCCTATTTCTTCTTTAATTAATTTGGCCTCCCCCCCCCCCCAAAAAACTTATTTTCTAACATCCGCCCCTGGTTACTACGATCGTAAACACTCACTCTTTAACGTTGGATTCGGTAAAGACAAGTTCACGGGTACATGTTTGTTTATACAACTATTCAGAAAGAGGCCTAAATTTAGACATGGCCAAAATTTAATCGTATCAGTATTTTGAACCGTAACCATTCTATTTTCAACCGTAACAATATTAAATAGTTAATAACCATAATCGTTAACCATAAAATTATATTAATTAAAATTAAAATAAACTACTAACCGTAACCATATAAAAATCGTTGGTTAAGCGCATTATATAACCGTAAAATTATAACTTTAACCGTTTTAAAAATAGAACAAAATATGTATATATAATCAATTATAGTAATAAGTATTGGTTGATATATCATCATCTAGTTGTTTGAATAGAAATTAATTTTTTTTAATAAAAACATCACTGATATTAATGTTTATCGTGATCATCAAATAATCGAATTGTATTAATTGTGTATAAGCATAACCGTTTTTACCGTAACCGTATTAACCATATATTAAATAATTAAGGTTGTTAAACAAAAATTATAATTGTAACCGGTGGTTAATGTCATGCCTACCTAAATCACGCTACTACATGCAAAAATGCATATATATGTTGCAAAAATGCATATACATATATATGTTGCAACTATCTACCTTGACTAGGTCAAGTTGGTGGGCAAACATCAGATGTTTGAGGAATTGGAAAGTGCTTCAAGGGGCTCAAGAGCATGTGAGCTTACAATGTGGATTACTCTTTACCAAAGATTAAAAACCTGTTAGAATGTGGATATTAGAAGCTATTATATGATTGGTTCTTATATCGTTGCTCTGTATCTTGAGTCCAAGAAGAAAAGAGAGAACAACTTAATTTGTAGATGATTTGCTTCGTTCTTCTTGGGTTCAAAGATTCAAACAGAGCTTTGTAATTGTTCTGTCTGTATTATCAAATCTGTCACTATCTTTGTTAGAAGGTAGAAACATTTTTAATTCCAGAAAACATTTAAAAAAAATAAAAACAACTAATGTTATGGACTTTAATTTCCATTTTTAGGCCAAGTAAAAAAGGAAAAAAAGGGTAATAAATAAGAAATTGTAGAATAACAAAAGATTTTGTTAGTAGGATTTATGATTGGGTAGAATATATGTATATATATATATATATATTTTGGCAATTCCTATTAGGATTTATGATTGGGTAGAATGTATATATATATATATACATATATATATTTTTGGCAATTCCTATTAGGATTGAGCGAGTCCCTTAAATTAAACCCTCTCTGTTTTCTTATATATACGTAATACGTTCATATACACAAAAGTTTTTCCCCAATCTTTATTTTCATTTCTCTTTATCAGCCATGACTTCAATGGAAATCGACAGTAACCCTAACATTACGTCTACAAGCTTATATGAGGCACCTTGGAGACTCAAAACATTGATACTCCACAGACTAAATCTCCAAGATGTTCCGTACAATACTCCTGATAAATTGAAGTTTTGGTCTCTCAAAACTCTCCATCTTCTGTTCAAAGGCTTTTAAACATTTGTCCAAAACTTGAAGATTTGGTTGTGAGACGAACAACATATGTCAATGTGATGATATTCACTATCAATGTACCTACTTTGAGGAGTTTATCTATCGACTATTCGGTGGCAGTGGCGAATGTACACGGATTTTGTGATCAATGCTTCTTCTTTGAGATACTTGAACATTAGAGATTACTTGAATAACCTTTTACAGTTTGAATATATGCCTAAGCTGGTCAAAGTGAATGTAAAGGTTGATTGTGATCTATCTGACAAGTTTATTGGATTTATAACCTCAATCCAATATCTCTCTTTGTATTCTAAAATTTCAAAGGTAACCCTCTAAGTAATCTGAACAAATATCAAAGATTCAATCAAACAAAATTCTTTATTCTTTTTGTGTGTTTTGCTTTAACTGCAGATTCCACATCCTAGTGGCACTTCCTTTTTCTCTCTTGAACATCTTGAGCTATGTACATGTTCTAAAGAGTGGTTCAATCTACTTAACCATATACTCAAAGATGCTCCACCGGGTTAATTTCTTGTAGTGCGGATCAATTTCTTCACCGGGTTTAACTAAGTCCATCTCTGGTCTATATATTTTCTCGGTTGAAGATGTATTGATGCAACTAAGTGGCTAAGGGGTTGTGCAGGTTCTCAGTGGCGTGGTGGTCCTATGACAACAGCATCAGTAGCAACTATAAAGTATGCAGAGGCAGTACCTGGTTACCCGAGCCGGGCTCTAGCACTCACTCATCTCTCCTTCATTTCCTCAGCAATGGTATGCGTTTTGTTTGTCTCCACGCATCTGCACGCCTTTGTCTGGCGAACTTTGTTCCCAACGATCCTGCAATTGCCATTACAAAAATAAAACTTACCAAGGAGAAGAAGCCTTTCAAGAGAGCCTATGACTTGAAGCGCTGGACCAAGCGAAGAAAATATCTGCAGAAAAAGATTTTGAAGCCGAGGAAGAATCACATCACTGATGCAAAATCATGGAATATAGAAGGATCTTTGAGATGGTAATAATAGTCAAGAAAAATATTTAGATATAAAGACACAAATAGGTGAGCAAGCTTATTGTATATTTGTATGTATCTCCAGAAGCATGTATAATAATATAGAGCACTCAAAATCACATTCACACGACAAGGAAATGTGAGATAAATCAAACAGGCAAAGAAATGGTCCTCTGGTTTGCTAAGTTGGTGGTCTGTGGCCAGAGGTCCCATGAAGCAGAATCGTCAGGTTTAATAAAAGGCAGAGTGATCTCACTGATCTTTAATTCTAGAATAGGCATTCGCTGGCAATAGCATCATCTAGCTCTGATCGAAGCTGCCTCACAGAAAGAAAATTGAAAATGATATGGTGTGCTGGTCCGAAAACTTGATTCCATCTACATATTCAATCTTAGGATGATCATAGCCCACATTCATCGTTGCGGTCGATTACAGCATATCTTTGAGTTAGCGCACTAATATCATTTCTAATGTTATCTGCACCACGTGTGGCATCATTCATCTCCTCTTTCAATTCTTCTATTTGCTTGTTGTAATCCTCGAGAGAAGGAGCAAATGGCTTCGTGCACAAGCAAGGGTATTGAAGAAAATTACAAGAGAGCAGAAGCTACGAAAAGAGGAAAAGTTGACTAACCTTGAAGTCATCAATTAAGGCAAAGTAAGGAAAGAAAGGCAAAATATCTTCAATCTTTACAAGGCCATCAGTTTCCTTGAGAAAGGCAATAGCTTTCCTTATGTTTTCCCTTTTTGCTCCCTTTTCCTGCTTGACCACATGCTTTGCAACCATCAGCCACAGCTTCTTTCTCAAGTCTTCATCATCTTCAACCTTGTCAGCCTTAGCCATCGCAAGTTCTGGATCAATCTGTAAAACAGACACCGGTTTCAAACTCTACCAAAATACTTGAGATTTTTGAGATTAATGGAATTATGTTACCTCAAGAGCAAGAGCTACTGCCTCTTCATGCATGGACATCATGCTGTATATATGGACACAGGCACGGGTTCTCTTTTCCTTGAGACGCAGGCGCAACGCATATTTGGGATCGTAGAAAAATTCAAGACCGTTCTCAGCGTGAATGAACCTATAGTTGAGAACTGGGCCATTACTTTGCATGAGGTTCGCTTGAGTATCGCATCATTGCAGTAATTAATCTCCTTGGATTAAGGTTTTTCTTGGCCATCCATGCTTCCACGGTTTCATATGCGTCAAGCATAATAAGGTCTAGTGCAAATTTATACTGAAATGTGCAAAATATATTCTAGTAGATTGGGAGAGTGCATAATTTAACAAGATTGTAGTGTAATATATACACACCTGAAGCTCATCTGAAACTGAAGATTTTAGGAACACGTCCAATGCTTTCTTTGCTTCCCCTTGCTAATGGATAAAGACAAAACTCATAATGTAAACTGAACAAGCCTAAGTATCTATATGGATCAATAAGGAAAAGAAAAAACTTGTCACCTAAATATAATGGTCTACTACAATTTCATATTGCTCCTTCAAGTTTGCAAAATATACCAATTCCTCAACCCGACAATAACTACAAGAGAAGAAAGAAAGAGATTAAAATAGTGAAGAACTTCTTGAATGACTGAATGATACTCGGAGTTACGATTCTCTATAGCAGTGTCATCTTCCAAAAGCAGCCGATTTATCTAAATTCGCATTCAAGAAACATGAGACAGAGAAACAAGATACAAAAACCCAAAAAGCAAACAGGTGGCAAAATCAACTGTGGCACCAGATTAAAGGAGCAAGACATAGATAACATAAGGAAATTGCCAAATATATGTTTAACGACAAGTGAGAGCAGAGACAACAAAAACTAAACCTTGTCCAGATATAGCTCAATTGCCCATGTTGATATCATTGTTATTTGGCATTTATCATCCTTTGAAAGATTATTAAGCTTCCGCAACAGGAATGTCCTCAAAGCTTCCTGCAATCAAAATATAAGGCAGTGAATGCGAAACACTTTGTTCTTTCCTGGACAACACGCGCTGGATTAGAGATTTGATGTTATATAATTAAAACTAGCAAAGATACAAATGTAAATGTTTACCGGTTCGTTTATACTGATAAACTTCAAATTGACCTCCTCAAAATATATTACATAATTCATCTGCAAAGAAAACATTTAACTACGTCAACAATGAACTACATCATCTAAAGGACCAAGTAAAACAGAGGAACTAGAAATTACTTTGGCGTAGAATGATGCTGATCGTAGATATTCTTTGTTGGTGAATGCAGCTTCTGCCTACAACAGAAGCTGAATCTGCCGTTATATCAAACCAGAGCTCTTCAATGATTTGTTCATTTATCCGATTCACAACCTACCCCGCGCATTTAAGGAATGCAGAAACCAGAAAGTAAGCACACCTATGAAACAAAACACTTAATGTAGCCAGATCAAACTAAATACATGCACAAGGAATGTATCAATCTCATGTGTCCAACCATACCTTGACCTTATTCCCAATAAGAAGCAAGAAATGATACTCATAGAGTGCCATTGAACTAGGCTTAACTGCTTCAGTGCCATCACTCAGTTTTGAGTAGTCCAAGAGTGCTTTGTTCTCCACAAAGTTCTCATCACCATTTGGATAACTACCAACAAGTTTTCATTAAATTACAGAATGAAATAACCAAAAAATATGAAAGAGGGCAACAAATACAAAGATCCTAACAAGTATTTCAGAGGGACATTTTTATTGTCATTATACCTGTGCTGAGCTCCAAAATTAAGGCCACCATGATATATTCCTGTTCCTGAAAGCCATGCAAAATGCACCGCTCTTCACTGCTTAATAAAGAAATGTAGTTCACTGAAAGACAATAAACATTATATGTTCAGAGGGCAGAGTTACACTTTGTGATTTCTTTCATACGCAAAATGAGCCTAAGGTAAGCACTTGCCTCTTTGGTATTTCACCAGGAATATCCATAAAGTGAACTGCATGTTCTTTATAACTAGCAAAAACAGACTGAAGTAAACGCTTAGTAGTTAGAAATTGACCGCAAGAAAAGCTGATTCACATTTTCCAGAGATCATAGATTTGAAAGCAACAAAGATCTAGAGAATAAGACGTTGGATCCAGTCTTTTGATGTGATATTTGAAAGGAGGAACAGTCATGTTTGACATTTGAAGCCTAAAAATTGGTGAATAAATTGGAACATATTCAATAATATAATGGAGGTTAAACTTAATCTCCTAATGCTACCATTTCATTTCATGATAAGTAGTTGATTTTACTATCATTACATTTAACATCACATAGCAGAAGAGAGTTTAGCTTACTTGTAATATTCCAATACCGGTGAACGGTAGAGTAGAGTGGGAGTTACAGCCATCACATAGTACCTTATCCCACTGCTTATGTTGGGCGTTTCCATCTACACATTTGTTTCAATAAAAGACAGTGATTGGAATAATAAATCAAATGGAGGAAACATATAGTTTCAACTCACTATAAAATGTTAGCACCTTCAAATCCATGAAGGCCTCGCAAAGTTGCTCTAGCTCAAACAAAAACTTGACGTACTTCTCTCTCTTGTCCTTCTCATCCACGGCCATCTCAAATAGCTTCCCATCTTGAGTGCCCAGAATGATCTCCTTAGTAGAAACTGAATTCAGTGAAAGACAAAACAAAATCAATGTCAATCCATGTGAGGACCAAAAAAAACAAAACGAAAACTCATCATCATACAACACCAAAGCATAACCTTCTGTTATCTGTTGTCTGTTCCAAGCCACAGCATTAACCACCAAACCTTTCAAGCGGCTCAACACACGCGGCTTAGGCCACTTGGCATAAGTATAAAAAGCTTCAGCTCCTCCAACACCAGTCACTGTAGCAATACAATGGCTACCACCAGGATCAACAAAAAACCTTGTGAATCGATTGCTCCCCAGTTCGGCCAACAGAAAGGTCAATATCTATATCGAAAGAAAAAGATTTGATCTATTTTTCTCACAAACTGAACTTTCACCATTGAAATCAACAAACTAGGAATTGAGTATACCATAAGAACTCCCAAGTCTAAAATCATGGCGTGTAATCCATCCTTAACTTGTCCCAAGAACAATTACATCATTTCCAGCAGCCATACATGTGATCATGCCACGGTTCTTTGTGGCATATCTCTCAAGAAGATCAACTGAGAATACTTGTCTTCCTTGATCCATCTCTTCCTCCTCTTAAATTAAAACTGCACAAAAAAAATAAACTTATAAACTATTAGCCAGATTTTTGAGCTTTCTGACCAATCCATGACCAAAAACATAAACTTATAAACTTTTTTTGGTTTGCTTGAAATTTGACATAATTGAAATTAAAACATCAAAACACCAAACTGAAAACGATGTCTATAAACTGAAACATCAAAATGAAAGAGAAACCGAGAAATTGAAATGAAAATGTGACATGCAAAACAGAGAAAAATCATTACAAGAACAGAAACCAGAGCACATATTATTACATTGAGTTTGAGATATGTTATAAAGTTAATCAATAAGAAATTTTCTTACAAAGGCAACATAAAAGGGTTTAAGGGCGGATTTTATAAAACACAAGTCAAGCAACATGCCTCATAAACTTAAATCACATTATAAAACCATAATTATAAAACATACAAACAATTATCCAAGCACACTATCAATTCAGAGAGAGAGTCTATAACGCTTACAAGGCTAATCTAAATATCACTGAATCTGTGCCAAAACTGAAAACAAATAACAAGAGCACGAAACTGATTCCTCTATCTATCTACATAAGAAGAAACGACAAGCAACGAAGCTTACAAAATTCATGAGCAGCCAAAATCCTCATAAGCAAGAAGAACAATGATCTCTGTTAAGTCAAACAATTCATCATACAATAAACTTAATAAAGGAATTGACTTTGTCATGCAATGGGTTTATTAAAAGCTAAGTGAAGATTGTGTATAATATAAGATGGGAAGTTAGAAGTTTACATTACTTGTTGATCTTGTGAATGGTTTAAGAAGCTAAGTCAAAACACAAGTGTATATACACATACAAGTCGTTTTAGGTTTATGAATAAGGAACTCACAAAGTCAACACCACTAGTACTTAGGTAGCTGTCAATGTAAGCATCATGCATCCTAGAAATAACAAAATCCAAAATCACTAAAGCTTGACCTGTTAATCAATCAGTCTAATAAGAAGAGATTAATCACTAAAGACTCTTGCTTCTAAGACCTGTTACAGAGTACCAAGATATCGAGTTGGGTTTTCGGAATTGGGTTTTGGAAAAGAGAGAAACTTTACTCCTATGAGCAAAAATTACAGAGCGATGAAGATCCAAAGTCCAAACCATTTGCCCGCCCACCCATAAGAATCGGGTCGAAACCGCAACCAAACTCATTTGTATGTTGAAGTCAAACACACAAAACAACGTTGTTTTCACTTATTGAGAAAAAAAAAAAAAATAACAAATCCCTTTCCGGATCACTATGTTATCGGGTTGATTGCGGATTGATACAAATCGATCGCGGGTTGATCCGGGTCGACCGCATCTGAATAAATTATATATGTATATATATATATATATTAGTTTTATAAATATAAAGTAATAATATTCATACTATATTTAAGAAATTATAATTTCTAAAAATGAATATTTTATTTTCGATAAGTGAATAATGATTTCTCGTATGCGCAGCTCTATTCGTAAGGAAATAAGTCGAGTAAGTACTTCCGTTAGTCGTTCTATAGACTCAGTAATTTGGGAGATTATTACAAAATTAGGCATATTTCAAGCCAAATCTTTTAAATTAAGCATAATCATATTTGACCAATAGAATTGGGCATTTTCTGTTTTGTAGAATGACCTTTTTACCTTTGAAAGGAGAGACAATTACTCTTGCATCATCTTCTCTTTCCTCTCATTTCTTCCTTCCTTCATCTTCTTCTATTGGGCAATGCTATCTCAAAATTATGGTTTTCCCATAATTATCTTATAATTTGGACATCAATCTTGAATAGATGTGTGCATATATGTCTTATGTGTGACTTCTTCTCATTGGTCCATGTTTCTATTCTTTTTAACAAAACGAGGTCCCACTCGTCTCCATCGATAATGCACCTGATTGATATAGCCTTAGGACTTGGAGATATAAAATATGGGCTAAAAAAGCTTGTAGGATTAACCGTCTGCTTCAGATTATCTAGAACCATGGTTCTGATAATTAGGCCTTAAATATGTGGGTTGAAAATGGACCGGGTTTAAAAGATCAAAGGGTTAACCGGGAATCATTACATGCTAATTTGCATGCGGGTTTTCTTTTATTTTAACTTTTGTCTCCACAGCATCGTCATTTAGGAATTAGAGCATATATATATATATTTATTTATTACTAGTCACTCACCAAATCTCTCATATATTATAAACAAAAATAAGAAAAATTCACCCATGGAGTTCTTATACTTTTTAAAAAACTCATAATATTTTATTATTATTATTTATATATTATATATGGGAGTTTTGGTGAAAACTAGCAATGCATATGCTTTAAGCAGTGTTCTAAACAAATATGGTGTTTAGATAGTTTGTTTTATTCCTTGGTAAAATGTAAAATAGTTATATAGTTTATATGAATTGGCTCCTCTATTCGACACCGAACATATATAACTATTTCACTTCTTTTTTTTTGTTAAAATGTGAAATAATTATATAGTTATATAGTTTATATGTTCTGAAAAATTATGATCTTTATAAAGTTTAGATGCAATCCCGCCAAAGCTTTACTAATTGTATCTTCAGCCGAGATACTTTTGTCTTCGAAAACTTTTAAGTTTCTGGCCTTCCACAAAAACCAAAGGATCCAGGGATACAAAGGAACAGTCCCTAACCCCACCGGTGGTAAAGTGGTGAGGCGTTTCAGGGTCTTGCAACAGCAGCTCCATTTTGGTGGCCCGAACTGTGCTGGGTTTGAACAGAGCCGGGGCTTGGTCCCAAACTTTAGCAGCAGCTGAACAAGTGAGGAACACGTCGATTACAGTTTCCTCTTCTCCACAGTGTTTACATCTTGAATCCACTTGCATTCCTCTAGCGTTGAGTGTCGATCCCACCAAGAGAGCCTTGCTGATTGTCTTCCACATGAATGTCTTCAGTTTATGGGATGTTTTGGTGTTCCAAATATTCTTGTTCCACTCAAAGTCCTTTCTTCCGGTCTTGCTTTTGTTCTGTTTTGCAAGATTATATCCCGATTTCGTGGTGTAGCTTCCATTTTTGGTTAGGAGCCATCTTAGCTGGTCGTTTGTTCTAGTAGAACTAGGGATTATCTTGCGGATATCCTCCTCATATTGAGGTAAAGTTTCTCTGATAGCTTCCAAATTCCAGGAACTAGTGTTAGGGTGGAGCAGATCCCTTACCCTCATGGGAGCTTGGTCCCGGTTTGGAGGTCCCATAGGTGCTTTAGGAGAGGATGTAGATAACCATGGGGTGTACCATACTTTGATGTCTGAGCCATCACCTACGATCCAGCCCGTTCCCTTTTGGATAATATCCTTCCGGCCATGATCCCTCTCCATCCGTGAGAGGAGTTTGCCGGGATTTTAGCCTCCATCATGGAGTAAGAATGATAATATTTGCCGAACATCACTTGCGAAAGGAGGGAAAGAGGATTATTCATGATTCTCCAAGTAAGCTTGGCTAGCAACGCATCATTGAAAGTTTCAATCTCTCAATCTCTCTATAGTCTATAGATACTATCTATTGAGAAACATACAGTACAATTTACAGCATAATTATATGGAAGAAATATAATGGTATCACATACAACATCTAAGCACCGCATATATGGGCAAATTATTGCTAAGCCATGCGTATACGGTTGCTTTGTATAGAACATTTTTTCTTGTTTTTTAACTGCCCAAAGCAAACAACATCATTTTAATCTCCAAAAAAATTAATTTCATAAATATAAGTGAATTTTTTTAATATTTTAGTATTTTTAATTATTTGATCATGTGACTAAATTTTCTAGTATCAATTATAATTTCATACAAATATATGCATATATGTATAGTTACTACACGATGGTTTCTATCTTCATAGCTCCAACTCTCGTCGTAGCTGCAAAGCAGTCTTTCTTGTAATCGCCAAAAATAATGAGTGTGACTCCTTGGCTTCCGTAAGCCGAACAACTCCGATCTCGACTCACTGGAGTAGTCACCAGTTTTCTTCTTCTTTTTGTAACTGTGAATCCTTGTAAGGCTCATGGCCCATCCCGTTTATGGGATGAATGGTTTTAATTTTTAAAATATATATATAATTTGCCCATATATCACACCAATAAATTGCAAAAAAAAAAAAAAATTTTGGGTAAAAAATTGCAAAATTGTTTGTGATGCTAAAATAGAGAAAATAATATAATTTGATAAATTAAATATAATATTTATGATTTAATAAATAGGGTCGCCAATAGGTTGGTTCTACTTCTAAGTCTGAAGACAGAGATGCATACGAATATGGAAAATGAATGAACAGTTGAATAATTTAATTGAGAATCTTTTTTTTAGTGAAATTGGATTAAATAGTGAATGTGATGTAAGGTCAAAAGAGCTCTCTATTTTCACGGCCATTTTGGATGGCTGAGAAAATAAACAAAAAAGTCATCACATCATTCTGTCTGAAGTGACTTTGTGTTTTTGACCTTTTGGTATGGGAAGTCTGTCTTTCCTTTTTTTGTTTGTCCAGAATTTTTCTTGACAACTTTATCGACCGCAACAAATACATATAGACTAATTATCACCGGAGAGTAAATATCATTAATTTAAAAATTAACATTCGCAAAGGTTTAAGTGGAATCAATAATGAATCTCAATCACTATTTGTTTCAAAAACTGATGTTGGACGCATTTTTTTATTTCACTGCATAATTTATGTAATAGTTTATAGCCTTTATAGGTTTGTCATTCGAATATCTGGTTAATAAAGGTATTTGTTTGACCCCATAAAAAAAAAAAAAAGGTATCTGTTTTCTTAAAAGTTTTGTATATAAAAAAAAAGGTATTTGAATATTACTTTTCTCTAAGTTGATTTTTTTGGGACATACTCTAATTGAAAATTTAAAGCTTATTGGTTTTTTATAATATGGATTCTCAATATGGATTATAAACAACACTCAAAATCGAGATTATGCAGTTATGTTGATTCAAAAGAAAACAAAACACAGAGATTATGCAATAATTTCCATTATTCAAATAATTTCTTAGCATAGTTTATTCTGCAAAGGATTTTTGTATGCATAGACATTAAATAATAAAAGTATGCCATTATTGTATGACATGTGCATTGAATTATACCTCATTCGTCTAACTTCTATAATAAACTAATCATAGAAGTTGGTGTTTTCGATTGCACAACATCAAAGATGAATTTTTCTGTCCCTAAAACAGTGATGGACATTTGGGAAAAAAAGAAAACAGTAAAAGACATATTAAACCCATTAAATTGATTTCTGATCACCCTAGATTAGGTATATATATTCTTTCTAGCTATTGATGACATAAATTTCTATAGTTTCGGCTAACGATTACTATAATTGTCATCAATAATGGCAGGAACTGGCAAGTGGGCATGGTCGGCGAGGATACTGTGTTAAACTAATGGACAAGTCAAAAAATAGGATTCCGAGGATATGAGCTTTAACAAAAAGAAATGTTTATGATCATATGAAAATTTTAAAATTTGTATTTTTACTAGCTTCATTTAAAATAAATTTATTTTTAACTTTGGTAACAGCCCAGTATTTATTAAAACTAAAGTTTCTTAATCTTTAAGCTAAGCCTAAATGAAAAGAAATGATTACCATCGAATATTTATATTTTTTTCTCAGTATCAGTTGAAAAAAGGTTTAACTATATACGTATATCAATAAACTTATACATGGGTTTTTGAGAGCAACGCTAACAAATGTGCACCGGATTAAACCACACCTTTTAACCTGTACTGACCTCTTCCACTAATCTAATGCGACTCTATTAGTTAACATTGATATCTAAATGCGAACGAAATCAAAATATTATTGTGTTTTTCTCAACTTTAGTACGCTTTTTGTAAGCTGATTTGTGTTTAATATTTTTGCTCCAGTAAAAATAAATTTTTGGATCCGCCACTGTGGAAGATTTTTTTTGTTTTTGGTGATTCAAGGCAATGAATGAACAAAAATGAAGAAGAACTTACATCAATCAAGAGGAGGGAGGTGAATGAGAAAGCAAGCATTCGCTACCACTAATTACTTTTCCAATTGTCTGTAAATTACCCTAAAATAGGCCAATTTGGACGGTCGGAGGAATCTCTTTTCGTATGGCTAGTTAAAGTATAACCAGAATAAAAATTTGGAATTAATCCTAAGAATCACAAACTATGGAACAAGTGTATTTGCTCTACTTTATGTAGAACAAAGCAATAATTACTTTGACTAATATCCTTTTTTATTGACATAAATACAACTCATGAAGCTCCTCCCCATGTTTCGCTATAATCATTCACTTTTAATATACGGTATAACTTGTAGACACAACAAAAAGAAAACTCAAGAACCAACGAGGAAAGACGTCACTCGAATAAATTAAAGGAAAATATTTTTAACATTTGTTTTCTTGATTAAAAAAAAAAAATGAAAGTTGATTCTTGCTTGTTTAGCCTTTCAAGCTTCAATATATCATAGATGAAAGGAGCTTAATGGACGTTGGCATCAACAACAAATATAACAATTCATCTTGCTCATACCATTGATAAGGTGAAATCATATCATCTTCTTACACTATTCCTCTTTATGTATGACCTGAAAGTTTGCTCGAGAGAAGGATAATTAAACAAAATCGATTTGGCTCAGGTTTATACTTTGAGTGTGTTCTTATTTTTGGTTTGATTTCATCTTTCAAATTTTCCAAACTCAATCATATGTGGCAAGAATCATAGTATAAATCATCACGTTGGTCGATTAAAAAAATAGAAAGCAGAAAGCGGCTAGAGTTTTTTTTTGATTCGGGAGAGAGACAAAAGAGAAGAGAGAAAACCTTTTCTTTAACGAGTATGTTTGACCAACTACGAAATTCTTAATCGGTAGGAAATTTGATGGAGCATAGGAGATTTATTCATATCATCGAATGCAAGGTCCACATACTAAGCCGGTTAATTCTATTGTTTTGTGTTTGTCAAATAAAATTTTTACTATTACAGAAAGTTTTTTTCTATATACATAGAATGATTTTACATTGATTATATATATATACTTTCGATCGTAAGTATACCCAAATTAATATTATTTTTAATCTGCCTTCTTCAATGACTTTTTTCCATAATAGTAAATGTTATCCTTTGCTCGTGTGTGTTTAGCTTACTCACACACACATATATATGTATATAATAAACTTTGTTGTAAGATAATTAAAAAAAAAAACTTTTTGTTGTAAGATATGATTAGAGACGGGTTATAAGTGAACATGCATAAATAGAGAAACAATGGCAAAACTCGATTTTGTTAAAATATCAGAATCTTTGGTAAAAAGAAAAAACTACTGTATATGGGTAAATTTTAAACTTAATAATAAATAACTTTTGTTGTAAACTATGGCTAGATACGCGTTTATAAGCGAACACAAATGGAGAAACCAAAAAAAAAGTTGAATTTTAATCGTTGTTAAACAAAACTTGATTTTGTTTTAACAAAAAAAAAATAACTTGGTTTCGTTTATCCAGTCTCCCCATGTTCACTTGAAAGTTAGAACACGTCTTTAAACATTTTTTTTTTTATAAACTGTAGGAATTTCGGACATTTGATTTATAATTTCTATCGATATCCAAAACCAATCTTTAGTCCATTTTTATTTAAAAATATTGTTTCGTCCAAAAGAAAAAACCCCCGAAACATAAAGTAACTAACCTTTCTTATACTACCACTACGTTACGTCCTTTGGTTTCTAAGCATATATTACACACACTAAAGTTCTCTTATTAAATTTAAAATTTACTCTTATAAAAAAGAATGAAATTGGTTCTCGTTAAATATTGTTCCACGAATCAAGCGCTCTTCCCTAGACTTAAGAGAAATTCTATATTCAATTATTAGAGGGTCGTGGGGTGGCGAATGAGTGATATCGTCACAGTACATGTGCATTTCCTAATTTTCACATTCAGAGATATTGCTTAGATCGAACGGTAACGAAGATGCCTGTGACAAAGGCCTCAGTGACTCTAGCAGATCATCAAAATCTCAAAAAGAGAGTCAGTAGATGAATGAAGCTGTTGTATAAAAGCAATAAGATATTGGCGTTGACTTATTACAATTGATTTTTTGGGTTCAATGCATAATATTCTCTTTTATATATAAACACAAACACATATAAATATAACATAAGCTCAAATACTAACCAATCCTTTCACCATCTTCATCAAACTTTTCTCTCTTTTATTCAGAAACTTCAGTTCAGTTTCTCTCTTTCATTGTTCAGTGCTAACGTACCCATCTCTATGTGTGTGTTGTCTTTGATTTTTATAAGATTCGGTTTTTGATTTTTGTTTCTTTGTTTTTTTGAGGTGGCTATATTCGTTCTTCTTCTTCTTAAAACGTAGTAACAACTTTATAAAAATCCTAGAAAGCATGTAAATTTAAGTCTCCGATCCATTTTCATCTCCTTCTCCCAAAAAAAAAAAAAAAAAAAAAAATTTATCGACAGCTAAGTTTTTCATTTATTGATCTCTCTTGATTTAAACTTGTGTTTGGTGTGAAACCGATCCTGGCGAAGTTTCAAACACAAGTGTAAATCCAAATTTATAAAAACTTCAAATCATGTAAATTTTGCCTCTATCAATTTATTTCCCTCCCCAAAAAAAAAACAAAAAAAATTAGAATTTAGGATTTTATTCAAAACCAACCAAAAAAAAACCAAACACAAAAAAAGAAAAGGTGGGAATGGCTCCACCAGAGGCTGAGAACGGTACGGTGGCTGTGACGGCTCCTCCAACGCCGGGAACACCGGGAACGCCGGGAGGGCCGTTGATAACGGGAATGAGAGTGGATTCAATGTCGTTTGATCATCGGCAACCAAAACCTCGATGCAAATGCTTGCCGGTGATGGGATCAACTTGGGGTCACCATGACACGTGCTTCGTCGATTTTCCCTCTCCTAATGTCTCCCTCACTCGCAAGGTGAACCATTTTCCTCTTTTTTCACATTACTCGTAATTCTTAAAACTATTAGTATATTTTGTTGTTTTTTTAAAATAAAATTTACCATCAAAATATCATAGAATTTTAACTAGAATTTATAGTCTAGTGGTTTATGTTCATATTGTTGTTGTGCCCGATATATTGCATGTCAATTCCTTTCTTATATAAAAAGATCGAAAAACTAGTGAATGTAAAGTGTTATACCAAAAGTTTATAAAAAGTTCTAAATGAGCCAATAACCTTTTTAACAGTTTTAGGAATTTTCCATAAACCTAAAATTTATAATAGTTATAGAAATTTCACAGAGTAAATATATATTTTCTAAAGCAAAAAGTAAATATATTTCTCATATTTTATTTAATTCTAACAAAAAAATAAATCCAATATTTGGTTCGTATATTAGAAAACATCGAAATCCACGTTGGGAAGAATAATCAATAGCTAGTTAGATCAATTGGGCAAAAATTAATGAGATCGAGACATTATTAATTTATTACAAGTATATGTACTACCAGGGCGGAGCTAGTAAAGCAGTAGAGGTGTCATATGACACCTATAATTTTTTAATTTAGTATATTTTTGGTTAAAAACTATATAAAATTCAATATAATTAATATATTGATTCTCATAAATTTATAGTTTTATATTTTGACCCCTATGAAAATATTTTTTCCCTCCGCCACTGTGTACTACTATATAAAGAAACTCAAAATCGATCGTACATTTATGTTTCAATAGTTTTTGTGATCTCTGAATTGGAGAGAAGTAGACACCAAAAGATAATATTTTTTTATTCTTTTAACATATTTTGTATTATTAACGAATGATAAGATATTGAAAAAGATCATAGGGGTTTACGTCACACTTGGAGGAGATTGTAACACGACATGAACTAGCAACTGAAAATTAAATCAAACTGGCAAATAGAAAGATAGTGAAATAAATGTAAAGAACAGACAAAATAAATATTAGTAATAAGATAAGATAAAGAAATAATACAAAATAAAAGTATAAGTCTAATTAAGGCCCACTCGAACTCTACTTAAATTATTCAACGGACACCGACTCTCCTCATATTTGAATTTCTATATTTTATAAATGTTAGTATATTGTTTTGTGAGAATAAAACTCACAATGTGACAATGAGCTAATTAATAGTCTTTGACTCCGATGACATATAATTGGTTTATTAAACACGCAAGTTGCATAAGTTTTTTTTTCTTTTGACGAAAAATAAAACGGTCACACAAATAAATTTAATGGGGGTTTTGGTTGTTTTTTGGACAGAATGATTTGTTTTATTTAAGAATACAAATAAGTTACATATTACATCAATTATTTAATTTAATTTTTGTGAAAGATTTATGTTACGTATGGTTCGGTCAGGTCTTTGATTCATTTAATTGTTGTGGGCGTTTTCTTCTCTGTCCATGACGAAAGCAGCCACCGGATTAAGTTCTTAACTTTATCCACGCTTCTGTCTTTTTGTGGCATATACCGTAGAGCTAGGTAATTAATAAATAAAAAAAGATTTTTATCTACACAGTATAGTTACATATACAAATTATTTTAATGTTATAATAACTATACAAAATATTAACTTTGTATAATAATATAATATTATGTGTCAAGCATCACAACTATTATTTTTTCTTTTTTCCATTATAACAAATAATAATTCCGTTGCTATTCCAGTAATTGAAAAAATCCAGCCTGGTTTGATTAAATATCTATTTTGAATTAGGTCAAATATTCAATCCAATTTAATAATCAAACCGGCTAAAATTAAAATTAAATCGACCAAATTTAAAATGAATTTTTAATCAAATTGGATCAGATTTTTTCGGTCACCGAAATTATCATCTGTTGCACTAGAAGAAAAGAAAAGTGATGGTTGTGATATTGTGCACATAATATATAATAGTTTATGTATGTCATTATGCGAAGTTAATTCTTCGTATAGTTATGAGAACATTAAAATAGTTCACATGTGTAACTATATCGTGGCTAATATTTCATGTAACTAAAAATCATAAAAATCATTTTTCCTAATTAATAGTTATCTTTAAGATTTACAGTAGTATTGTTATTCTTATGATTAGTAGTATCAATTAGTAATTATTAATGATTTTTTCTTTCTGAGTTAGAAGTTGTAACGTATGGTTAGTAGTTTGATTGATTGATGTTGGTTCACGAGGCGCGGATATGGACAGATCATATATACGATATAATACTAACCGTTGACTGTATTTTATTAATTAGTACACAAATATTGCTCTTATTTAATATACCACTAGTGATATGATATTAACTTAAATGCAAAAAATTTTAGTTTTTAACAGAGGGTAAATTAAGTTTTTTTTTTTAAATCACATTGAAAATCTAAAATGACATTCTTTGTAAAACAAAAATTAACTCTAGAATGAGTCTTTATAAGAAACAGAAAGAGTAACAGTTATATATCAATTGAGATATTAGACATCATAAACAAAAACTAATTTAGCGTGGTCTTCTAGGCATCTTACTGGCCAAATTTTACTAAATTCAAGAAAATATCCAGATTGATAGAAAACCTTCATTTATGAGAGTTAACTTCTCCTAACTATTGGTTAACTAAACCGGTTTGATATGTTGCATAATCATGGACACAAAGTGATCATAAACCAACATCTTTAAAACAACTTTCATAGATTACAAAAGATGAAAAGAATAAAGATTGAAAATAAAGCTAAGCAATTAATTGGTCTAATAGTCACAATGTTGATTTAAAATCTGGTTTCAAGTTTCAATCATGGTTAAATACGGTTAACACATTAAATACCAAGAATATTCGTCACCGGACCCATTCAAGAAAAAAGAAAAAACAAACTTTATTTTCATAAACAAAGAAAAACATTTTCTTGTTACACAAGGAACTTCTCTATCTATAGCACTTGTTCATCATTTCTATCTTTTGTGTGTGTGTTACAGCTGGGTGCCGAGTTCGTAGGAACATTCATCTTGATATTCACCGCGACCGCCGGTCCAATCGTGAACCAAAAATACGACGGAGCAGAAACCCTAATCGGTAATGCAGCATGCGCAGGACTCGCAGTGATGATCATTATACTCTCAACGGGTCACATCTCAGGGGCTCACTTAAACCCATCATTGACCATAGCATTCGCAGCTCTAAGGCACTTCCCTTGGGCTCACGTTCCTGCTTACATAGCGGCTCAAGTCTCAGCTTCTATTTGTGCTTCATTCGCACTTAAAGGAGTTTTCAATCCTTTTATGTCGGGAGGTGTCACTGTTCCATCTGGTAGTGTTGGACAAGCCTTTGCTCTTGAGTTCATTATCACTTTTATTCTCCTCTTTGTTGTCACTGCCGTTGCCACCGATACTCGTGCCGTAAGTCTCTCTTTCTCTTAAACTTTTTGCAATTTTTTTCAGATAATTTTTTTTTCTTTTAACATTTTTTTTACGAATATTTTGAATTCAATATTTTAGTTTTTGTTTTTAAATTTATTTATGGGCTTTCTTTTAAAAAATTGTAAACACAAATGGAATAGCAAACGAAGTTTCTGCTTTCGTTTGCTTTTGTTTTTGCGTTGGGAAATTTACAAAACTTTTTTTTTTTAACTAAAACACTCAAAGTTGTAGATACATTTAAAAGAAAGCAAACGATTAATTTTATAATCGCTGTCTAACTATTTGGATGCTAAATGGAAACTTAATATCTCGTTTATTTATGTTGTAAAAATATCTGTAAAAAATTAAGGTTTCTTTTTCAAAAAAAAAAAATTACGTTCCCAATTTTTATACATACGCAAAAAGTTTTAAGAAAAATATTTTTTTTTCTTGGACCACATTTAATCAAATAAAGCGATGCCTATATCGGTTATAGGCTTATAGCCAATGATAGTAATGTATATATGTAGCTAGCCCTAGTTGAATTCTCATTTCTTGATTGAATTTAACGAGCAGGTTGGAGAATTGGCTGGTATAGCTGTTGGAGCCACAGTCATGCTCAACATTCTTGTCGCAGGGTAAATCCCAAATTAAATTCTTTTTAAAGCATCATATTCTTCAGAATCATTGCATCAAAAATGTCTCTAAAAATCTGAGTTTTTCTTACAGGCCATCGAGTGGTGGATCAATGAATCCTGTGAGGACTCTAGGACCAGCTGTTGCATCAGGAAACTACAGGTCACTTTGGGTTTATCTTGTGGCTCCTACACTCGGTGCCTTATCTGGTGCAGCCGTCTACACAGGT
Organism: Cardamine occulta; assembly: GCA_028015245.1. NCBI lineage: Eukaryota > Viridiplantae > Streptophyta > Magnoliopsida > Brassicales > Brassicaceae > Cardamine > Cardamine occulta. The sequence continues at coordinate 3,893,473 of CM051393.1, forward strand.
GTTAAGCTTAACGATAGCGTAACTGACCCGCCTCGTCAGGTTAGGAGCTTTCGTCGTTAAGTGAGAGTGAGAGACTTGTCCACAACTCTTTTACTTATATATTATTACTGTAAGATTATATATTAATGTAATGATATGAAAAGCTTTGGAAGCTTGTGTGATGAATAAAAGGCGATGTGACTATAAGTCCACGCTCGGCATCGGATTTGTATATCTGATGCGAACTTGTCTCGTCCTTGTCAAATTGTGTCTTTGGAATAATACACTTAATTATGTGTGTGGTTTGGGTTTCTTTGTTGGTTTGCTGTTGTATGTTTTATTAATAAAATGTATACTGTGTTTGTGTAAGAGTTTCTATTCAAAACGTATGTTCATAGCATTGATTGATTGAACATCTTATATCGGGGTTTTGTGAAACGTCTAAAGTTTTGGTTCAATGCGCGCAAAAGAAACTTTAAGGTAAGGGTCACGTTAAAGACAATAATTAAGTGGACATGAATTTCACTAAAGATATGGATCAAATGAGCCCATTACGATATTTTATACAAGCCCAACAAAAAGTAGAAAAGACAATCATTGAAAACAAGAATTAGTGGAGAATTATGTTTGATTATTTTATCAAAATGATTTATACTTTTCTATTTTCTATCTTCAATAAATAGAAAATATAATGGAAACACGACTCCTAAAATTACAAATTGTAAATGTGACATAAAGGTCTATTATCATTTTAGAAACGCGGCAGAAATTTATATTTTCTTTATTAAAATTTTAATAAATAAATAAGTTGTAAACATGAGATATATATAATATTTTTTTTTACTTTCATGGTTATGATCTTTAATCTTTAGTTAATCTATTTAATACTTATGTATTTGATTTCTGTTGTTTAAAACATTTTTCTAAAATATCTGTTTCCTATTTTTAAAATAATATCATTTCTAAAAGTTACGCTTCCGCATACCTCTTTTTGTTTTCATGCAACATAGGAAATAAGTGCGTTCACAATCACATCATAAAACCAAATTAAAATATTATAATATGGTATGAGAGGCCTTCAAAGATGGAAGCTTATAATAAGATTATGTCAAAATGATCAACAAAAGAGATTAGTCTAATGAGTGCATCAGCAGAAGAACACCGCACAAAGTCATTAAAGCTAAGTCGTGATGATGAAGATAAGCAAAATTTTAAGTGACAAATAATGAGTGTCATTATAAGAGGTTTAATAAGTCAAGATACACTCCACAAAGCCAAAATTTGAAGTCTACTCAGAATTATTAATCACCACATTTTATTCTCTCTTAAACTCTTTTCTTAAACTTTTATGTCTTAGTTTTGACCCCTAAAATTGTAAAACTTTTTGAATTTTCTTTTTGGTAAAAAGAAAAGTGGATAAGACTACTAAGTAGTAAGCTATTCAGTACTAGCAGGTTTACGCCAAACCGAACTCCAGTTGGTAACAATAACATCATAAGAATTAAAGTGACCTGAAACACTGATTCTGGTTCTAACTTTACAAGTTCAATACCTAAGAAACAAGCTGAAAGGTTTGAAATATACAATCCCCATAGCTTTCACGCTCTTGTTCATAAACCCCAAAAGGCTTCAAACACAATCACAACATGAATATTCAATCAATTTTCCATGGATAGTAGTATCATCAAAGTGAATGCAATCGAAAATATTTTTCAGGGGAAGCAGAGTTTTCTAACCATTAACCATCACCGTCGTTTCTTTACTCCCGGTGTCTCGCCTTGGAGAGTGTTTTGATCAATCCTTTAGTGATTTTATAGAACCATAAGAGATTCATCATTGATAGAGCTGGTGGTATCGTAAGAAGGCTGTAAAATCCCAATGGAAACACTTGCTTCACCTGCGACGCAAAACCAACTTTTTCAGATTGACATCTCTAAAAAGTAAAAATGTATCTTCCTCTCTGGTTTTGTTCTAAGGATTGAACTTACCTGATGGAAATGGAGGTACATGTGAACAAAGAAGTAGATAAACAAAAGGATCCTCGCAACCTGGAAAAAGAAGCAGAACCATTTCGGTTTATTTTACTCAAGATTCTAGAACAGAGAGATTTGTTTTGGTTTATTTAACAGTACCAGCCAACCCAAGAACAGGGCAATTCCATTGAGTGTGTAAGCCTTAGAACCTTTTTGACCACTAGTATCCAAATACCTGCCATTAACACATGATGTTTAGTAATTAAAACCACCGATAAACTGAGGTTTGTGAAGGGACTTCTAAAATCCGAAAACCTTACCACCGTAGATTAACAAATGGGGTTGTAGCCTCAGATAAGAGAACTATGAATATGTAGAACTGACTTTGCCCACTTGTGACAGAAAGAATGATTGCAAACATCGATAAGCCGTGATGAAAAACCTTAAACAGGTAACCAAATAAAACACCATTAAGCTTATATTAATCCATCCAGTCAAACCAGAATTGAATGCCAACTCTTATCAACATTTTGTTAACGAATTATGGAAAATATTATATGATGCTTCCTTAATACTTACATATTCAATACCACCAAGAGTAGGAAAATGCCAAAATATCATTGCTAAGTCAGATAGAAAATAGCCTAAGGAGATCTGTAAAAAGACCAAAGAGGATTTATCACTCATCGGTGAATGTAAGTAAGTAGTTCTTGAAATTTTTGAGAGAGTTCTTGAAAACTAACCCCCATTACAGCTTCTGATAACCTCGTCGTACTATTAATGACTGAATCACCATGAACATTCTCATCAAACTGATCAGATATCACCAGAAGGTAAATTGAAGCCACAGAAGTAAAAACAGCATGAAAAGTTGAGAATCCCCTGTAGAAAAAATTCAAACAAAACATCTCTCATCTCAAAATACATATCTAAAGATCAAAACTTTGATGCAAGGATAAGGAATTTATTCAAACCTATTGTTCCATTCCATTCTAACTTTGTTGTCGAGTTTCCCATAAACACTAAAGAGCAAAGTACTTATGAAAGCAGTCAAATCATAAACCTTGAAAAACACCAAACAAAGAAAAGTTACAAAATCAAGATTCTTATATCATTGTAGACCTAAACGAAAAGGGTCAGAAGACTTACGATTTTACACATGAGAGCACCGCAACAAATCGATGCAAACAAAAGGAGTTGTCTTGAAGAAACGAGAGCATCATCGAGAAATGCGAAATTGGTCGTCGTCATTTAAAGATTCAAACTTTGATGCAATTGATGAGTCGAACAGAGCCTAATTGCAAACAGAGACGAAACCCAGAATCAAAAACTTATATGAAAGTCACAAAGAATCGAAAAAAGAAAACTTTTTTTTTTTTCAATTCCCAAATTCGAAAGCGAAGACAAAACCTAGAGATGGGTCAAAGACTAAACCTGAAGAAGAAGATGAGAAGAAAACGTGTAGCCGAGGAATCAATCTCTCTCTGCTGATACTTGGTCCCGCTCAATTTACAATCTCAGATGTCACAAATTGTCAAAGTTTCTAGCTTTATCTCTATCTCACCCGCCATTTGCGTGTGTAGTAAATAAGTAAATAAATTGTTGTTGTTTTATTATTTGGGTTTTCCTGATTTAATGCTTTGTATAGCAAAAAGTTATAATTTTTGGTGAATTTTTTTTGGAGGAAGTTAGGAAATTTTGAAAATGAGCATTTATTGTTTACCAAAAAAACTGACTGGGTTTGGTTGAATTGAACATATAAAAAGTACTAATGGAAATATTTACTTTTTTGACCTGGCTAAAACCAAGAAATTGTACAATTGGAAATATTGTTTGATGTTGACTGACCAACTGATTCAAAAGATTCTCTTAATTCTGCTGTTGCGTTTGAAGGAGATATTTCGAGTGGGCAGGTTTATCTGAGGTAGAGTGAGCATATGGAGATGTTTCTTTTTAATTAGAAATCAAATTGTTGCATTTGGGGTTTTGTTTTCAAAACTCATCAACAAAAGAAACTGAAGTTAGATGAACGATCTATATATGGTGACTCGATTTATAAATACATATGGTGATTTAGTTTGCATCATTAACATATGGTCAGTCGGATCCCAATAGTACGAGAATTAGGAATTGATTTTTCGGTAGCGGAAATGGGACAAAATTTTGGAAACCAAAACGAGACACTTAAGACACTCTGAAGACCCTTACTTGGCAAATTCTAATTGGATGGTTATTTTTATTTTTCAATTGCCAAAAACTCTCTCGAACAAAAAATATGAAACAATCTTTCTTTCACTGTGTCGCAAAAATCTCTGTTCATTTCTTCTCTTCATCGATTTATCTTCATGGTTAATTATTTTTCTCTGAATCGATTGAATCTTCATCTTCCATTGTTGGAGTTTTGAAAGCTGAAATTAGGTTAAATTGATTGTAATCTATTGATAAAACTCTCATTGGAAGATTGACGAGTTTGAAGAAATAGAGACATTGTTTTGCGTCGAGGGTGGACATATGAATATGATGTACTAATCCAAATCAAAAGACAATGACTATTAGGATGAAGGCAAAGTTTGATAAATATTGGGGAGATATGGAGAATATGAACTACATTTATGTATTGTAATATATGTTTAGTAGAATTTATAATGTAATATATATATATATATATTTATGTGTTGTAATATATGTTTAGTAGAATTTAGGAATGACTATTTTAAATAAAGTTTTGTTAGTATGGTGATTGCAAACGTATTACCTGTCACTAAGAGCATTCTCATTAGTCATCCTCTAATGAGTGTTTTTAGAATTAATTAATATTAAATCTAATAATATTTTAATTTAAAACTCCCATTAAGTAATTATTAGTTATTGATCCTCCATTAGTGATACAATATAGAGTGAGGTTGGAGAGGAGTATACTCTATAATAGAGCTAAAAAAAAGGGTTGGAGATAGAGCTGTGCCAAAGGTTTTAGAGACCTAAGGCGAGCAAAGAAAAAACCTTGTTTTATTTATTTTTTCTGGTAAAATATTTGTTGTAATTTAAATTTAACAAAACATTTTGTAAAAATCTAGAGATAATAAACATTATTTTTTAATCTACGAAGATAAATTTGTACTATTTTCTTAACCTATAAAATATAGTTGTATACTACTTTTGTAATCTATTTTTAATTAACATTTTTTAACCTATAAAAATATTAAAATTTCAAAATAAATTTGTTAAAATATTAGAAATAAGTAACACTATATTTTTAATAAATAAGATTAAAGTTTAAACTAAAACAAATCACACTAAATACATATTACCAATATACCAAACAAAAAATTTAAAATTAGGGGCCTAAAATTTGCTTAATATTATAGGGGTCTAAAACGAATACCTCTTTTTTTTTACACCATTTGCACGCCTCTGGTTGGAGATGGTATAATGTTGTATAATTACTTGTATCTAAATTTCATTTATCTTTGCATATATCTACCACTACAAGAAAGAAGCCGCATTTCTGATGGATGGAAATTACCGACACTCTAGAAAAGATGGAAGGTTCCATGGAAAATCCGTTTGTTAGACCTCTTTCCATCAGCATACAGATAGATATAGTCATCGGTTTGGCGATGTTTTCTTGTAGTATATTGGTATTTTGATTATTTCAAATTTGAAATTCCATAATTATTCATTCAGTGCTTTCATAAAGAAATAATATATCTTACATATATAAAAATATGTATGTATTTATTGTTTGCTTGAATTAATGTATCAAGTTAACAAAACAGATAGGAAGCTTGAAAGTTAGAGAAAAAAAAAACGAAAAAAATCAGAAAGAATCGGAGGTCATAGGTAAGCCACATGTGCGAAAAAAAGCCCTAACCTTGGCCATTGGCCAATGCATGGCATATTCATATAATGACCCTCCATAATTCATTTTGGATATTATTTCTCTTTAATATTCCTCTTAATTGTTAACTTGGTGTAGACATAAACATGGACCGTATGATCCGAGTTGAAGATCCCCATATCCATATGTGTATTTTTTTTCTCTAACAATATCCTTCTCCAAAAAAAAAACCTTGCTTACGGGGCAATCAAAAATTGAATACAGATATAGTATTAAAATTTTTTTCTTGGGATCGTTAATAAATGATGTATAAGTCAACATAGCGTAGAGATACATGTAGCAGTCGAATTTACGCAAGTGTACCACACAATGTAACACAAAGGCGCGTAGAGACATTATATTACATTAAAAGTCATATTAATCTCCGGTGAGTCTTGCTTTTTACGATAGCTTTTTGAGCATCTCCGGCGGCGTGGTCACCGGCCGTCAACTTCGCCATCATCATCATCAACATGCATCATCGTCGTACATTCATATACCTCATTAAATTAACTCCGTTGACAATTACGTGTGAGCGTGTATATAAATATATAAATAAGAACTTGTAGCTGCTTCGAAACAAAGGCAGTGGTTAAATGTTACGAAGCTGTCTTAAATTGGAGACAAGAGAGGAAAAAGTAAAATCGAAATGGGTTCGTCGTCGAACGGAGGAGTGCCACCTGGTTTTAGGTTTCATCCGACGGATGAAGAGCTTCTTCATTACTACTTGAAGAAGAAAATCTCTTACCACAAGTTTGAGATGGAAGTCATTAGAGAGGTTGACTTAAACAAGCTTGAGCCTTGGGATTTACAAGGTACTCTTTTACTTGATCAAGAACATATCAAAATTCATTGCTTGTTATTAATTGATATATTTTTCTGAAATCTTGATAGTTCTCTTCCACTTCTTGATTATTGGATATATATACAAGAAACAATTAATAATTGTCATCCAATTCTATAACTTTGTATGTTTTTTTTTTTTTTTTGAATGTCACAATTCATTGCTTTTTATGAATATCACATCGATTTCACTAACTGTAAATTGATTCTTGAGATAAAAACTCACAAACCTTTTTAACTTACATGAACATTGTTTTTGATTCAATTCTCTAAATTTGAAAGCTATTCTGTTTTGCAGAGAGATGCAAGATAGGGTCAACGCCGCAGAACGAATGGTATTTCTTCAGCCATAAGGACAGGAAATATCCGACGGGGTCAAGGACAAACCGTGCTACTCACGCAGGGTTTTGGAAGGCGACGGGGCGTGACAAGTGCATAAGGAACTCTTTTAAGAAGATAGGAATGAGGAAGACACTTGTGTTCTACAAAGGAAGAGCTCCTCATGGCCAAAAGACTGATTGGATCATGCATGAGTACCGTCTTGAAGACGCTGATGATCCTCAAGGCAACCCTAGTGTATGTCTTTTATTTGAGCAATCTTTGCAAATCTTTGAATTATAACATAAGATCATAATTACCATCAAAACCATAATTTTTGAGCAATTAACCATTGCAAGCGCACAATATCACTGATTTCCATACTACGTTTTCTAAATTGTCTTTTTTTTTTCTTTTTAATATGCATATAAAATTATAAATAAAAGGCTTTTGATTTTAACAAAAAACTCGATACAGACTTTGCATAGAGTATTAGAATATTTTGAGACGGGATCTGTATATTCAATAACACAAAATCACTGATTTCTATGAGTTTTCTAAGAGCAACCACATCACATAGTTTCTTCTTGGAGTCTCTCAAAAATAAAATAATAATATTTTTAATATAGTTTTATTAAATAATTAAAACTAAAATTAAAAAAAAAAGAAATTGAACCAATTAAAAGAAGACACATACGCATTTTAATTTCTCATGGGTTTCTCTGATTCTCACTTCCTCTCTCCTATTTTTATTATTTTTGATTTTTGTATTGCTGAGATACTGAGTGAGATACTTATACCAGAAATGTTCTAAATTCTTTCTTTTTTAAATACGTATATAAATAAAAGGCTTGTGATTTTAACAAAATTTTTGATATAGAATTTGGTTAGAGTATTAGAATAGTTTGAGACGGCTCTGTATAATCAACTGATTTTTAGGAAGCCGGTATATTTTATTAAATCCATTTGCTACACTTATTATATGATTTTGTAGGAAGATGGATGGGTGGTTTGTAGGGTGTTCATGAAGAAGAATTTGTTCAAGGTAGTTAGTATTGAAGGTGGCTCAAGCATTAATTCATCGGACCATCACATCCATGATCCATCCAACAACAACCACACACTTCAAGCTCATAGCTTTATGCACCGAGAGAGTCCTTACCAGCTAGTACGTAATCACGGAGCAACCACATTCGAACTAAACAAGCCTGACCTTGCTCTTCACCAATACCCACCAATCTTCTACAAGCCACCTTCCCTTGGATTTGACTACTCTTCAGGACTTCCAAGGGACTGTGAGAGTGCGGCTAGTGAAGGGTTACAATATCAGCAAGCGTGTGAACCGGGTTTAGAGGTTGGTAATTGCAAGACAGTGGCTAATCATAGTCATCAACAAGGATTAGGTGAATGGGGAATGATGGATAGGCTTGTGACTTGTCATATGGGAAATGAAGATTCCTCTAAAGGGATTAGGTTTGAGGATGCTAATAACAATTCTTCATCTGTTGTCCAACCAGTTCCTGCTTCGAATGAGCTTTCGTTGCGCAGTGAGATGGATTTCTGGGGTTATTCTAAATAGATGTTTATGTGTTTTGTTGATTATATGTTTTAATTTATTTTATTTATGGTTGGAAGCAAATTGCTTCACAAAACCCAAATATATATCCACAGTTGGAGTGAATAAGAACATGATTTGATTAGTACTTGTAACTTTATTCTACTCATTCTGTACTGTTGTTCTCTATTGTTTAGCAATGCAATGCCCTACAAGTATGCGACGTATATCCTCGAAACATAAAATTCGCAAATCAAAATTCTAGGGTGGGCAAAATATGCGGGATCCAAAATTCGATTTAAAATTGGATATTTAAGATTTTCAGATTTTGATTTGGATATTTTAGTTTAAAATAAAGATATCCGGAACCAGATATCTACTTTTAGATATACTTTTAATTAAAATATATGTATTATATTTATATATTATATAATAAATAGAAGAACTGGTAAAATTATTCAACAAAAATAAATTCTATTTGAAAATTTTGTGTGTGTTTTTAGAAATGACATGATAAATATGTTATAAAATATTTATATCAAAATCAAATTTATCAAAATCAATTTGAAAATATTTTATATGATAGTATCTATTAAATTTTATTTTATAATAATTTTATATTATTAGTTTAGTAATTTTAGCAATTTTGGACATATATGGATATTAGTGAGTATTCACGGATCCAAATGCGGGTATCATGAAATTTCATGTTTCTGGATATCTGATTCATGTCCATTCTTACAAAATTCATTTTGAAAACATCAAATACCTTTTTTGACAGTCAAATTTAGTGACAAGTCGAAAGTAACAAACAACGTAATTAGCAAAACAAAATTTATTACGCAGAGATTTGTAAGTTTATATTATAAGATTAGACCCGTGTAAATACTTGAGTTTTAAATAAATAAAAATTTTACTTTAAAAATAAATTGTGTATACACATTTAATAGAACTTAGTGATCAAATCTACTAATCTGCCAAAACCCTTAAGATGATTATATTTTCCCAAGTTTATCTTCAACTTTCAAAAATGTAGATCAAATCCACAAAAGCCAAATTTAAACAATAATATAATATACTATTATAATTATAAATCAAATCGAAGCCTCGCGACGAAAAAAATCATAGATTCATCTCATCAATTCCTTCTTTCCACGCGCCAAAGATTTATAGTGAATTTATGATTTTATTGCCCATAATTTTAGATCCAATAATGACAATGCTTAAACACGCAATTAGCATCGGTAGAACCATGAAAGGTATGGGTTATTCATATTCTCATTGTATGCAGAATTCCAAATCTCTTACCTTTCTTGGTATATTGAATTTTTGTTATCATTAACCAATTGTTAATAGGTCATTTCAAATATTTAGTTGGTCTGATATGTGCAGTTTTTGTGGTAAATGAAAATTCATATTTTATTTGAAGTTAAAAGAAGGTTACAAGATAATATTCGATCAAATTTTGGTGTTACATGATGATTCAAAGTACTTGGCTAGCTTATTAATGATCAATCAACTCACAATATTCATTTTTTGTGTTACACAATGATCCAAATTACTTTCCAAAGCTCTATACAAACTTTGAAACCTACTCATTTGTTTATCAGATGCATAAAAATTGATCATTTATTGTGCATAGTTCATCAAAGTGGCTTGGAAGAGACATTAATAATACAAATGCTTGTTTCTCATCTGATTTAGTATGTGAAATCAGTAATTTCTGGACTTTTTTTTCTTAACAATTGTATCTTTTTGGTTTGCACAACTATTTATTTTTCTAATTACTACTATTCTCGATACTTCATAGTACATGACGATTTTAGACTACAAGATTTAAGCAGATTATAGATCAATATTTAATAAGGAATAGTTAAATTTTCTTTTATCACCAAGTAAATTGTTAATAACTCATTTCAATAATTTTACAATCTTGTTAACTCTAATTTCAAGTATAGATATAATGTTTTTGATAAAGTTTTTCTTTATTTTGATAAAGACAAAAACAATTTTTTATTCAAGATATATAATGTTGTAAACAAATCACAATTCACAACTAAATTACTGTCCCAAATTCTATCACAATATTTGGCCATTTTCCATTTGTTACACTTTTTCCCCTACTCAAATCGCCACTACATGTGAAGAATTCGCTATGGCAGACCTTTCTCGGTTACAACAAATCTGTAAATATAAAAACCAAAGGACGACTGCGTTTATATCAACCAAAACGCAAACGCACCATTAAACAAATTATCCTTAGAAGCATATAATAAATTTAATTTAGCACCACTGAAATATATATCAAGAAGATTTTAAGATGGATGTATTTTCACAATGTCAATAGAAATTCTCGTCAAAGAAAGTTGTACAAAGCATAGAAATTGCTTAGAGAGTAGGAGCTCTCTCAGCAGTTCCAGCAATAACAGTAAGCAAATTGTTTCCAAAAGGATCACTGAGATGCTTTGCAAGATTCTCAACTGGACCTTCTCCAGTAACATAAGCTTGGATAAAGAAACCGAGCATCGCAAACATGGCTAATCTCCCGTTCTTGATCTCTTTAACCTTGAGAAGAGCGGCTTGTTCAGGGTCCTTAGCAAGACCTAGAGGATCAAATGGACCTCCTGGGTGAAGCTTGTCCTCAAAGTCCTGTCAATGTTGTAAGTTTTTAATCTTTGTCACATGAAGAACTTGAATATGTAATAGCTTAATATGTAGAGTAATGTACCAATTCGTTGGTGATTCTGTAGTACTCAGCTCCACCGAGGAGAACAACCTCAGCAACTACGGCTAGAACAAGGTTGATTGGTATTGGCTTGCCAAAGTAGTTCAATGTATTTCCATCAAGAAGCAAAGCACCAGTCTACATTGTTATTCCAATAAGATCCATCACATAACACATTCTTTGCTATGCTATAGAATCTTAAAGTAAAGTGAAGATTGAGAAAGATGAGAAGTAGCTAAGAACCTTGAACCACACGGCTTCAGGGCCACAGTTAGCGCCGTATTTGTTTAAAGCTTCAGGGATGATAAAACCAGCTGCTCCCAACATAGCCCATCTCGCGTGGATCAATTCAAAAGCTTGGTATCTACATTATATAACCATTCTTAATGATGCTTTTGGTAGATAGAGATGGAAACTAATAAACATGATTATGATTAAAGAATCTGCTTACTTAGCAAAGTCCTCAGGCTTCTTGCCAAGTCCAAATGGGTCATAACCATAGCTGCAATTCAAACCAAACAAACCTTAAACACTAAAGCCACAGTAAAAGCATACAAAGAGAGAAGCATGAAGAAGTGAAGAAGTATCTTACTCTCCAGCAACTTCACCGTTTAAGTACTCTGGAATCTCTGATCTATCCAAAAGACCATCAGGTAAGAAGATTCTCCTATCAGGACCTACACAAGAATCACAATTACAAGCACATTCATAAAGAAACAGAGCAAAATGATTATAAAAGACAAGTAAAAGACACATACCATACCACTTGGAGAGCTCATCGTTAGTCGAAGCAACAGCCTTAGACTTAGCTGGAGCTGGCTTCTTCTTGGAGAACAAAGCAACTGTTTTGAACGTAGCCGGGCTTGATGCCAATGGAGCGGATGATCTTGAAACTGCCCTGAAGTTAAGAGGAGTACCAAGCATTTCCGATACACCCAAAGACGCCATGTTTTTAGCCCAAAGTTTCAAGCTTTTACTTTAGTTTAACACTAGGAGAAGAAGCTAAGTGAAAGAAGGTGGAAGAGACGAAACTGCTACTATAAGGTGGAGAGTTGGATTCGTTTAAGCTTTTGATTGGTCTGAAATGAAAATGTGAAATATGATTCTGTTCTCTGATTGGTTGTGATTGCTGATGTGGATTAAAGATTGGTTTTTGTTGGATAATTTATTTTATCCATATCCTCTGTTTCTTCTTTTGTGTGGCTAAGCTTCATCTATACCCCAAACTGTGTTAAAAGAATCTCAAAACAAATGAAATCTCAACTGTTTAATGTCATCCACAAACTTTTCACAGTTTTACTTTTGTTTCTCAGTAAATTTCTAAAGACATTTGGAACCATGTGTGGTCCTGTTTATAGACATATAAACCGAACCAAAGTTTCCGAACTGAGGTTTGGTCATTTCGATTTAGTTTTCCAAGAGATAACCGATGGGTATAAATTCAAAATATGTTTGGTTCTCGGTTTAGTTCACCCGAACCGATCGGGTTAATTAACTTGAAATCTAAACAAAACTGAAATATCAACTGTTAAATGTCATCCACAATCTTTTCAGAGTCTTAGCTGGAGTTTTCAGTAAAGTCCTTAGAGCATTTGAAACCATTTGTGGTCCTGCTTATGACCATAATGTAGACCACAACAGAATTTGCATTCGGTCGCCAAATGCCCAAACTCAACGGTTAGATTACCACATGGGATCAAGAGCCATGACTACCTCTTTACCATAAATTGGATTTAGCATATACGATATCCACCGAAGCAGCATCTTGATTCCCACAAGTCTAATACCACATGTAAAGCATCTGGATCGAAACTCGAGTGATCAACCGGTGTTCACACACGGTGGAATCGAACCAGGGGCTGTTGCGGATTTATGCGATTACTATGCCACTATAGGCGGCTTCTATCTCTTTAAATTTGGTTATGCAAAAGCTGAAACTCACACTTCATACAAGCTGAGCCATTCAACAAACAGCTCATTGCACAAAATCGGTACTCAAAACTATTCACATTACCAAAACAATAAGTCTACCACATAAATTATCGGGAAACCGTCTTTATACCCTTGTAGCAAATCAAGGATTGTAACGAATTTATGCCCTTGGCGCTATTGTGCCACTATACGAGCGTTCTACCTCTTTAAATCGGGTTACGCAGAAGCCCAAACTCACACTTCATATTAACATTTGAGACCCAAGTTGAGCCATAAACAACAATTCATAGCATCATTACTTGCAATGAGACTAAACACATTACCAGAACAATAACTCTACCATGTAAATATATCGCGAACCCATCTTTATTCCATACGTAATTGTACAAGAATTCACAAGCCATGGACTCCATTCTGAATCTAAGAACAAAGCTAAAGCTATAGGAATACTACCTTCATCATCTTCCCCACTTCTCGATTTCTTTCGAAGTCGCTTTCACAAACTTCTTAGTGCTAACAACAAGTTCATCAATCAAAGAATCAAGTTCATTCCTGTCAACAAAAAAAAAAAAAAAAAGTAAAAAAACATCATCTTCACACTAGAATCAAAACTTCAACACAAAACGAAAATTTCACTCACAGAGATGGTTTCCCAACGTTATAATAAGATCGAGAATGGTCATAAGCCGCGCCTCTTCCAACACCATAGCCAAATCCTACACCAATTCCACAACCAGCTCCAAATCCAAGACCAAATTGTAATCCAGGAACTCCAGGACCGAATCCTACACCTGCGTTCGTTCATCAATCTTTACTCAATTAACGGATTCTAAATCAGCTTCGAGCGATTCGTAATGATCAAAACTGGGAGAAATTTAGAAATTTTTTACCTCCGATAAGACCGGCGCCGAATCCGAATCCGCAACCTATACCGAGTCCAAAGGCGGGACCTACTTTTCCGATGTCTCTGATTCTCACCTGTGGAAGTTTCCATAGTAGTCCCTTGTCATCGTCTCCGTTGCTCCTGTTGCTCATCGTCGTCTCTTCTTTTCTCTGTTTCTCTTTCGCCGTGGATTTCGATATTACATATTTGGAATGGGCCTATGTTAATAAGTAATATTAGGCTCATTTTTATGACTTTAGGCCCAATTGTCTTTAAAATTATTGCCACGGGGAAACATAATTGTAAGATAATAGAAATATAAGAAATCATGAGTTTTCAACAAATATCAATTATTAGTAACAATATGTTTTACCTTTTGGACATCGATGAAGCGATGAGAGGACGAGTTCTAGAAATTTTGATGCTAAGCATTGATCCAGATTTTAGTATGGAAACGAGAATAAGGTTGGATTTTCTAACGATATGGATTAAAAGGGAAATTAGGTTCATCCACCAAAGCATTGCAAAAATGAATTTTTGGAGGTTTATCAAATGGATGGTAGCCCAAAATGAAGACTATATAATATTGATTATGAATATGGAAATAAAAACTAACGATTTTGTTAATTTGTTAGCGTGTAAAGTTTATCAAAAAAAATTATAACGATGGAAAGAATTAGAGTATCTCTAGATAAAACTCAATGCAATTTCAAAAATTCTAATGAAGTGTAAAAAAAACTCAATGTGTTTAGGTGTTTTTTACGAGTAGTTTCATATAAATATGTTTCTTATGAGAACACTGAATCTAACTGAGGGTTGCCTTTTCCTTTCTTTATTGATCGATCTATCGAAAGAATTGATCTTAGTATTCTTCCATTACATTTATATTATTTTACTTTTCTTGGATCTAATAAAGCTCCAATTAGCTATTTTAATTTCCGTTTAATCCCAGTCTTCTATTTCTATCTTATTAAGCTCATTGAGCTATAGAATAATGCTTGTTTGGAAATCTCTTCAAATACACTCCTTAAGCAAAATGCAAACACACTTGCTTAATGTACATCACACAGAAAAGGAGAACTATACATAAAACATACAGTATTAGTTTGATTTTATTATTGTTCATGATATATCAGAAAGAGGACATTGTGTTTTAGTGATACTGAAAGTCACAGTTCCATTTTAACAAGCACTGAAGCCAACCAAATAATCAAGCTATGAAAAAAATCTCATATTTCTTTGAGTTTTCGTCATACCCAAATTTGTGAAGAAAAATCAAATTCTACAATGGTTTTGTCATATTGTGAATGTAATCATATATTCATGAACATAGAACTAGGCGTGGCCAAAATTATCAAATTAAAACAATTGAATCTGAGCTAAAATTCGTGAATCAGAACCCAAACCAAACTATAAATAACTCAAACAGTATAAAAATGTATATAACAAATTATCTGAATTGAATTCGAATTCTGTGAAATCAAACCGAAATAACCAAAATGCACTAAAATTTTAATTAAATATATAGAAAATACATTTAAATATACAAAAATTCTAAAGTGATAGTTAAAGTTAATTAATTAATCTTGTTTTGCACTACATCCTTGAAAGGTTGAATTGTAGAAAACTTAATATATATTTTTTAATCCAGCTAATATTAATAACTTAATATAACCCCCAAGAGATCTTATAATAAAACATATTCTTTTGGTAGACAATCATTAACAATCAGACTTAATATATAACACTATTTAAAGAATAAAGATATTATTGTTCTTCAAATTTCGTATAATATGTTTTTTATGTAAATTTCATAGTTTCTATTTTGTTTGTGTTTTATAGTTTCCATTTTTTGTCTTACTTTACTTATTTTTATAATTGCATCTTATACTTATCTTTCCAACAGTAACAGATCTTTACCGGTATACCGGCGGATTTACACCAATGCGTACACCAATATTTGTCCACCTCCTGTACATCACCACTTGTTTAAAGAGATTCATTATATGTTGAATCATTTTAAATGATAAAAAAAAAAAAATTACCTTCCGCTAATCCTCCTTATGATTTTGTTATGTACTGATTAACCTAAGTACTTAAAAGATTTTACGTTTCATGTAAATTTTGCTTGCTTGCATGCATGTGATTAAGTTTCATGTTAATTCCGCATACAGTTTAAACTACCAATTAATTTTTTGGAGGAAAATCACATAATCATGTTCTTTTCGTTTGATTCCTCTAAAGCACAAAATCCAAACCAATTCCAAGCCTTCAACATCGCTTCCGTTGCTTCCTCCATTGTGGCCTCTCGGTTTTCCTTGTCGTTCTATAGCTTTGAAATCATATAGCCACCACTTGCATTGTGATTCAGTATCTCTAGTTTCCCTCTTACCACTTCATTGTATAATCTTTCACCCCAATCATTAATTCTTGAGCTTAAGAAGTTTATTATCATTCTTAACCATCGCTATCTGCAATTTCACATTTGAAATCTTGAGATACTATACAACAGGAAAGTCCAAACATTTGGTTTTCCATCAGAGTCATCGACTTTGAATGAATGTCATTTCACATCTACAATTTGTGGTTCCCACTCCGAACAAAATTTAACAGCTTCTATCTCTGCTAATTCTTTTATACATCCACAATTCCGCATTTCTGGGACAATCGCCGTGTGGCGTATTTTCCCCATTCTCTTTACTGTAATATTCTCAGTAGTCATCAAAACTCCATTTATATTCGAGAACTTCCCATCAAAGTAATATCATAATTTAAAAAGGACGTACCTTTTCTTTTCCTAAACTCGAAGAACAAGAGCTTGGAACAAACATATTTAGATTGTTTTAGCTTCGTACCTTAATCATCTCCTGACGAGCGTCTTGATACTCGTTGTTGGTCATGCGTTCCTTTTGCACCTGAGTGTTCATTATCTTTTGTAGTCCGTTTCTCTGCCCTTGAGATCTCTCTGATTTTTGGCTATCGTCTCCAGAAAATCTGCATCTCAATCAATACTACATTTAGCTTCTTCATCTCCAATTGCAACTCCAGCTCTTACTTTTTTATTTAGATTCACTACCATTTCCCCTATATTCTCAAAAAAATTCTCCTTCTCTTTCTGAAAAAGTTATCATGTTTTCAGAAACTCAAGAGTTGAACAATGGAAGCTTTAATTATGGATTTGTTCATGAATATACTGAATAACTTCTTGCATTGTGCATCTCTACGAGTTTTATAGCTTTCTCCTTCAATTGATTCTGCCCCATTTTATTATACTTTGTAAGTTTAACTTGCTTAGAATCACTCCAATTATCCATATAAGATATGTACGTATTAATATAAATTTAATTTTGATTTGATTCATTTACATTAGATATAAATTTATATAATCATGAATTGGAAAATAATTAATCCCTCAAATAACTTCATGTCTATCTAATTATATCAATTGTCAAAGCTGACATAATTGTTAATAGTTGTGTGACGGATCTGTAAAAGCTAAGGCTCGCATCTATTTAAGATGGAGGGAAATGGTAACTATTTCCATCAAAACAAGATTGGTTCGCATCTGTAAATCTTTAGTGAGAATTTAATTTGGCTATTTAAAAAGTGTTAAGGTCTTGTTTATAGCAATTGGTC
The DNA here is from genome assembly GCA_028015245.1 of Cardamine occulta. Lineage (NCBI taxonomy): Eukaryota > Viridiplantae > Streptophyta > Magnoliopsida > Brassicales > Brassicaceae > Cardamine > Cardamine occulta. The sequence goes on from CM051393.1 coordinate 3,911,194, forward strand.
AGTCTTTTAAGGAAGAACAACGAAGACTCTTCGAACTAGAACAGAAGTAGAGCAACGTTGAGGTCTTTCTTGTGAGTTTCATTTATTTAAATATTCCGATATGTGTTAGAGATAGTCGTATCTGCAGTAGTGGTAAGCACGGATTGGATATCCAGCAATTTCATATTACCCGGATCTGTCAAAATTTTGAAGGACATGTCGGAAACCACTGGACATAATCTTAGCAAATGTAAAACATGGCAAGATGCTATATTTAAAGGCTAAAGCTGGTACAAACTTTAGAGGAGTTTGGTCATGAAAAGAGAATAACTCAACATTTTAAAATGTGAAATGAATGGATCATATTCCACTTTGGGTTTAGGGTGGATATGTCTTCAGGAGCTTGATATAGCAGTAAATCTAGGCATTTCGAGATTTTCGATTTGGTTCAATTTGGTTTGATTTGGAAGTTTTATTTGTTTGATCTGCAGAAAATCTCACCGAATTGAATCAAAGTTGATATGTAAAAAGGGCATGTAGATATAAATATATATATATATATATATTTTGTATGAATGTAAAATTTAATCATCAAAAAACATGGTTGCATTATATGCATCTTTGAATAGAGATGTTTTTGAAAGATGGAAAATAAACAGAGAAACATTTTTTTTTTTTAAACACAGAGGGAGTTATGGCCTAAATCCCTCGTTCCAAACCACTCGAGCAAGCCATCAGTGAGTTTTCCCTAATGTTGCAGTGTCGAGAGACGATTCCGAACAGTGATGTCGATGTCCTTGATGAGATTAGACTGGTCCTTAGCTGATTCATTGTGTTTTTTGTGGTTTCGCTCTCACCGTAGCACGTAAACAATGACTTGGAAGATATAGCGTAGAATAAATCGATGAGTACAACTGAAACTTGAGTCTGAGATTCGGAAAAGTATTTCTCCAAACTGAAAAGCATATCTCTGTTGGAATAAACTATGAGTAAGCTTGTACCAGATCAGAGATGTGAAGTTACATTAAAAAAATAGATGATCACGAGATTCCAACATCTGATTGCAAAAAACACGTCATGTTCCCTCCTCTGTTCCAAGCCAGCATCCTATCTCCCGTTGACAATATTTTTTGTGTTGCAAGCCATAAAATGAAAGAGTACTTAGGCATTGCGTGAGAGAACCACACACCTTTGTACCATTCTTTACGCTGCACCACCTCCCGAATTTGATTCCAAGTGTCCCGTGATGAGAAAGGTTTTTTGAATTTATTATCCTTGCTGCGCCATAGAGCAACATCAGAGTCAACATAGCCACAGTCTCGTAGTTTTACTATCTCCTCTTCAATTCTGCGTAGTAAAATAACCCGACATCTCCTTGTCTAGTGAGAAGCAATAACATCTGCCAAAGAAGCATGTAACTGGATTCCCATATTGGTGCATCCTCTATCGCCCAACAAATTATGAAATTTTCCAAGAGGAGATCAATCATCAAATTAGAAAGACGTATCCACTCCACATCGCACATCAATTTTATGGAAATTCTTAGCCTGATCTCTATACTTAATTAACTTTCGCCACATCCAAGATCTTGCACTTGAATTCATCTTTACAGACCAGAATGAACGAGCCCTTATCAAATTCTTTTTCACCCAATTAACCCACAACGAAGATCTAGCTGAGAGTAAAGGCTATTAATTTATAACAACTTACTTTATTTACCTCCTCAATCGAATTTATACCTAGACCTCCCTCTGTCTTTGGTCTACATACTTCCCGCCAAGCAATCTTTGTTTTTTATTGGATTTAAATATGTTCCCGACCATAGAAAAGCAGAACTGATTCTCTCAATTTCTTTGATGCAGGCACTATGTAGGCGAAAGGCTGCAATCCAAAAATTTGTTAAGCTTGCAATTACCAAAGTGAGTAATTGAAGCCTACCAGCAAAGGAGAGAAATCAAATTTTCCAAGTCCCAATGCGACTCCGAATCTTGTCTATCAAAGGCTGATAATCTGATTTGGACATTCTTTTTTTCATCAATGTTAAGCCCAAGTATCTTACAGGAAGAGTCCCTATATCAAAAGAAACTGTGAGGCTAGCGTAGATCTTCTAGTTGAGGAGATCCCTGCCGCAAATAAGGTAGTTTTCTCCAAACTAATCTTTAGTCTTGAGAAGTGATCAAATTCATTAAAAACTTCAAGAATGCCATCAATGGATCGAGTTTTACCATTTGCGAAGACTATAATGTCGTCTGCAAAACAAAAATGAGTTATATCCAATCCTTTACACCCCGGATGATATAAATATTATTGATTGGTTACTATTTATATGATACATCATCATACATATTTACTATTTGAATTACAATAGGCAAAAGAGAAGATGATAATAGACTCCTTACATTATATTTTCATACACTGTTGACAGTTGTAACAATAATTACATATCCTGCAAACTACATACAAACTTATAGTACATCACACACAAAAAAGTGGAAAACTAGAGACATACGAGATTACTTTTATTAATGCTAAGAAGAAGAGGGATAAAGTATCCATGCCCGACCAGATTTTGCTGTGAACTGCTTGAACCTACCATAAAACATTACTATTATTAGTATGAACTTTCCATATGGGCTCCATCGTCCTACAAATCCATAACTTGCGTCTATGCAGCCACCGTCGCTGAGATTTAGACGCCGCTCGCAGCTATATCCGGTTGTGAACCCCACGTTTCCATATGCACTGCCATTACAATTTTTTTTTTTTTTTACTTTTGTTTCACTGATAAGTATAGACTTGAAAAAAAAAAAAGCATAGACTTTAAATGTTTATTGATTCTCTTTTATCACTCTTGGGCTTTAAATGGGTTGTATGTTATGTAGAAAGCACTAGGATAGGGCCCTCTAAACCTTTTATTTTCTTATACATTTAAATAGCTTTTTACCAAAAAAAAAAAGAAAAATGTATATAGACTATAGTTTTCATGGAATGAATTAATCTTAAATACTATATATGAAAGTAATTTATAAGGGAATGCTAAATTTTTATTATTTTGATATAACCTAAAATTTAGGGTGTTGTTTTCTTATACACGGATAATTAACACATAATCACTCAAAGTTAATTGACAATGAGTAGATGAGTACATATTTTCATATATTACTCCATATCCAACTATATGTTTGATCTATATAATATATATGCATATATTCAGATATACACATGCATATCTTGATGCAGAATGTTAGATAGAGATAAAAAAAAACACACCTGATTACTTCGAGAGTGATGTTAAGGACGTTGAAGTTGAGTGGATCTCGTTGTAATTTTTGCTTTTCGGTGATGGAAATGACAAAAATGCAAATCACCAAAAAGGAAAGTTGTGACACAAAGAGCCCATTCTTCTTTCCTTCCTTTTCATTTCCAGAATCATCATCGCCTTCTTTATTTTTATTCTTTTCTTCGGTCAATGACATAAACATTGTGTATGGAGGAAGATACCTTGTCAACGAAATTATAATTACTTAATTAATCCCTAGAATTGTTTATAGGAAAACAAAAATGCTTTGTGAATATAATTGGACACTAGGACATTCTCCACTACCTCGAAGGGACATATATTATTTATTTTACTGCATCTGAAACCATGGATGAATTCTGATTCACTCCATCAAATATTGTCTACCACATTTTAATCCCCCATAAAAAACATTGTCTACCACATTCTCTTGTTAGTTTTTTTTCTGGTAATTATATATATAATATACATCTACCACTAAGATAAACCATTAGATTATATATGTGTCATGAACTTAAAGTTATTATTACTATTATTATTACTATCTCCAAACATTAATATAAAATAGCTAGGTATTCAGTCTTTATGAAACACGTACTTTTGTCAATCATGTTAAAACTCGAATCTAATTAGTTCCGCAGTCCATAGGATAGGAGTGAGTACTTTAAACAATTGGCCCAAGTTAGTGATAGTTAAAAATAACTTTATTAAGTTTAGTTCTACTTTGGTTCTACTACCCACTCATAGGTGCATGATTGGCGTTACTAGTTGCTACAAAATCTAAAAATAAACGAAAAATATGATTTTTGGTAAGGAATAAACAATAATTGTTAGGAAAATGTTTGCTTTATGTTAAAGTTAGGTAAAAAGGTTTCCCAAACTATGTGAGATAACATACCCATGCATTATGCATGATATGTTCGATGTTTCTGCAGTGAAAAGTCGGCCAACTTTCATGGAATGGCCTTTTATTATCTATTATATTGGATTGTATTAACGCAGCACTACCTCAATCCTTTTAGCAAAAATAAAAAACATTCCTTAAAGAAAATACCCGGAGACGGCTCAACTTGCACCTATGTCATATGTCATGTATATCAAGTTATCAACTTCAACAAATGTGAAACTAGTGCACTTTTTTACCGGACTAGGCCGTCATTAATGAATCAGGTTAATTAGATAAAAATATATTGAGTACATGCAAACGCAAATAATAAATGAGAAGCGAGATATAAAGATGAAGAGAATTGAATACACTCACATCATGACGATGAAGAGTATCAATATAGCTGGAGAAAGTGTGGAGAGGTCAACAATAGTTTCTCCTGTGTGTCGAGAGTTTACTACTTGAAACAAGGATCCAACAAACTTCTCGTACCAACTCATTCCTCCAAGAGACTCGGAGCTCCACTCAAGCGTGCAGAAAAAAACGAGTTGTATCGTTAGAAAACCTAACACCGTCAATCCAAGTCGAACACAAAGCCGGACGGATAGTAGGTGAGAATATCCCATCTTCTTGGAGTTCTTGAGAATGTAACCAAACTCGTCGCGCTTTGTGAACTTGTAAAGTCCCCATATGAGCAAAACCAAGAAGCAAGGGAACAAATTGTTTCCCATCAATACTTGAGGGATTAAGAGCCAGAGGAGACCCGAGTTCTTGCGAAAGATGATCATATTCTCATTCGTGGGGACAAATCCACAGTTTGTTAACGTGGACACAGTTGTGAATATGGAGAAGGTCAGAGGTGAGATTTCTTTGGAAATAAGAACATCTCTTGCCGTTTCAACAAAGCTGACATATACAAGAAGCAAGACAGTGCCAGCTAGGTTTGTTACTAGATGGTAACTAATAACCACCGATGACAAGTACTTAGATGCCCTTTCATCGATCTTGCTAGGACCCTCGCGTTGATCAGTTACATTCTCGAGGTCACTATGGTAATCCTCGATAGGACTTTCCAAGTTGAAAGAGCCCATAAGACGTCTAATATTGTTATGAGGGAAGACGAAGTTGGTGAAATTGGAGAAGTGGAGATTGAGAAAGGAGGTGAAGATTTCACCGCCGAGGAACATGAGGATAGTGAGGAAGATAAGTTGGGAGTTGGAGAAGACTTCCATGTCAACGGTTGACATGGAAGAGACGGTGATGGCAGAGACAGAAGTGAAGAAAAGGTCCAAGTCATGAGGACGTGAAGTGGTTCTTGGCTTCGAGATCTTGAGTGCCAAGAACCCTAAAATGGAGAAGGAAAAGAAATATATGAAGTAGAAGAAGATGGGGGAACGAGATTTGGCAAGTTGCCAACGGAATTTAGCTAATTTTGCCACAAGGATCTCCATTTTATTTCTTGCCTCGGTCTATGCATTATTATTCGCCATTGGGGGGTGTTTATATATCACACGCACATGAACATTCTCAGCTACATAATATATGATGACATCGACAGGACAATATTGTCTACATCAACTCGTTTTTTTCTAGAGATTTTGTCTTTTCAGCTTTGTGGGGCTATTGATAAGTGAGTCATAGAAATTCTATACGAAATGAAAGGAAGATTGATATCTTGCGTTTTGAAGTGTTTTCAAGCATCAATTTAATTTTAGTATCATGCATTTTCATTACATATTTAGAGTTTAGAGACATGTTTGCATATGTTTTACTCTTTTATAGGTATTGGAGTGATCTATGCAAGAAAATGGATCATTTGATGCAAATAAGAGAAATGATGATTTATAACCATTCCCAAGTGTCTCAAAGATCAACACTTATGAATGCCTTCCCTTGCGATTTAGCTCCAGAACTCTTGATGAAAGTTATAGAGATTTGTTAGCTTTCTAATGAAGGTAATTTAAACCCAATCAGAGCTGTAGTTCTAGTGTTATGATCAATTTAGTGAAGAGTGGTATGATCCAACGGCCATAGTAGCGATTTGGTGTGGTCACTAAAAGACTGAAAAAACGTCTAGGAAACATTATCGACCTCTCCTAGCGACCTTGCTACACCGCTACGCCGTAGCGACCTTGCTACACCACTAAGCTGTATTGACCTATTCCCAGCGACATTGCATGGCCATTGGACAGGTTTGATTTTTGACATTTTAATCCTAAACCAGGCCCAATCTCTATTATTTCATTTTTGTCTTCATTCACTCTGGTTTATTTAGCTTCCCTTTTTATTTACTATAAATACCCCTAAACCTAATATTAAGAAGTATGCTTTGTTTTTAGATTTCTCTTAGCCACCTTTGAGCTTTCTCTTACGAACATTGTATGATTTCCATTTTAAATCTATTTAAGTTTGTTTTCATTTGAAATCTTTTCTTCTATTCATCTTATCAACATGATTTCTCAAAGATCAAACCATTGGATTTATCTTTTCATGGTGATGAGTGAGTAGTCATTTTAGAACTCTTGGAAATGTAGATTTATGGTGATTGGTTATTGATTAGTGGAGTTTAAGTTTTTAATTTGATAGATCCATGCTTAATAGGTGTTCTTAATGCTAGATTAGCCAAGAAATTGGTAGTCTAGAACTTAGACATTTTCATACTCACAAGGTATTTGTTAAAATGTTTGAACCAAAATATTATGCACTTAGCTTGCTTAGCCTATGAGAATAGTTGATTAAGTTGCTAATCAGTTATTTAGACTAATTGGTAATGCTCATTGAACTCTTGATAGCTAACGGTAGTTATTGATTATCAAGTGATTAGTGAAGATATTAGTGCCACAGAAGTGGAGTAGTATAGATTAGTGATCTAAGACCTATGGATTAGCTCTAAGATATAAAATTAAGCTCCACTAGTTAGTAATTGATTGCCATATTCGTCTATAATCTTCCTAAGAGTTTGCCTTTCTAATATTTGAATTCAAACCCGATTTTAGTTTAGTCGCTTTCATCTTCATATTCGTAGTTAAAATTTCTAAAAATCAAAAAAACTTGTTTGCTTTAGATTAAGTATTAATCTCATATTCTTAGTGATTTCCAAACAATTTTACCTCGTGGAATCGATCCTAAAGTGCTATGCACGATATGTTTATTGATAGACCGGTTGAAAAACTACTTATCAAGAAGGAAACATAACTCAATTATTGCAATGACTATTTTAGTTGAATGATGTGGAAAAATTCTCCTTAATTGGAAAGAGAATATTCTTATTTGGTTATTATGATGAAAAAAAAATTCCTATTTGGTTAGATAGTACAGTAGAACCTCTATAAATTAATACTCGATAAATTAATAAACACTATAAGTTAATAAAATTTGCTGGTCCCAAGTGATTACCGAACAAAATTCGATAAGATAATAAGATAATAATTTTTTTAGAATCTTTATGTAAATATATGGTTCCATTAATAACATAAATTAATAATCATGTAAATTTCATATATATATATATATATAAAGATAGTATAATTTTTTTTTTATGAATTTATGTTAGAACTCATAAATAACTTTTTTATATAAGAAAATATTATGTTTTATTTTAAACTATCTTATTATTATAATGTAAATAAATTTTTCATAAAATAAAACAAAACTTTTCTATAAATTTTTAAATTATAAATATGCATAATTTTTATTTCAATAGTTGTATAGGCTGTTTAAATACAACAATTAAGGTTACTAATCATAAATTTAAAATTTATGTTAATTGTGTATATAAATGAATTCATCTATAATCTTTGTTATTTATTATCAAAATAATTTAGTTTTCTTTTAAATTTTAAACTTTCAATTCTAAAACTATTAAAATTTATAATATCCAATACATTAATTTTATTTAGATCAAAAACTTTAATTTATTTATTTATAATTTTTGACAAAAAAATCTGTATAAATTAATAAATAATATTTTATATTATAAATTAATATTTATTAATTTATACATAAATTAATATCACTATATATTAATAAAATATTATGGTTCTAACATTATTAATTTATAGAGGTTTTACTCTATATAGTTTCCCACTGAGTCGATATAACTGATTTGAGTATCGGAGTGTTTTGGAAAAACACTATAACAATGTCTTGGTCACTATATGAAAATGTCCATCTTGCCTAATATTATTTAAAAAACAAAATTTATTTGAGAGAGTGATGCACACGAGGGATAAAATGTTGTATGATAGCACTAGCCTCTAGGAAAGGGACCATTTATGAAATCTAGGAGACGATATGATATATTATTTAAATTTTGATGTTTCAAATCACTTGCTAGGTGGCCAGAACTTATACAACGTTACATATTTAAATTATCTTAAGTTTATTAGAGAGAATTAAATTCGAGCCTTGATAAAGATGTTGACATGCGGACGAACATAATGGTTTCATTCTGCTCATATGCGTTTGGCACTAGAAAATCCTTTCCTTTATAAAAAAAAATGTTATCTTCTGCTAACTTTTAATCAATTTAAATACGAAAATCAAGAGATAATGTACGAGATTCGGAGCCAACGATAAAATCGGGCATTAAGGTGATTAGCCTTTAGAATCGAAGAAAGGTCACTAACGAAGTATTTACCACAAAAAAAGAAAAGAAAAAAACTAACGAAGTAAGAGTTACATTATACACTAATGGTAAACAAAAAGACGAATTGTCATTTACTAGGCAAAATTAGTACCACCCACTAGGAAATATTACACGCCGAATTAAACCCTTTTATCTAAGCCATGAGTCATGACCAGTATAAATACACAAACAGAAAACCAAATTAGCATTTGTAATAGATTTTTCTAAATTGGTGAAGATGATGTCTACACTATTGGATTGATCTGTTTTTTCGACACACAGAGAAGATCTTATGAGAAAAAAAAACTTGAATTCTCTCTTTTTTTCTTTTTTTTTAAACTCTCTTAATTTAAATTTAAAACGGATAAATTATTATAAAATGCTAGATTTAATCCGCAATTGAATTCATAGAGAGTATGTATTATTGGTTTGACTTTCTAAACCCTTTTAATTAGTTTATTAACGTTTATAAAACTCAAAGTGACCTCTCTTTCGGTGTCTCCGTCTAGTTGTCTTGATATAGCTTTAACGATGAGAAAATTTTAGTAGGCCAATACCATGTAAACTTATTTATAGATAAACAAATAATACTATTTTAACACACCATTTTCTTGGTATATCTGATTTGATGAATTGTATTAGACAAGAGACTTGACTGTATTTGAATTTTTAAATTGTTACATATTAATGAAAGAACATTGAAGATATAAATATAAATTGTGTTGAGAATTGATTTCCAGAAAAAATGTTTGATGTTATTGGGTTGATGATGAGTGTATAATATGCAACTTGACTGTTGGAAGCGAATTTAACTCGACCTTAATATAAAAGAGCTTGTAATTAATCCCCTATAACCTGTTTAAATTATAATCATCATCACAAGTGCAATACTAAGATAAGCTTCCCTTTTATTTTCAGTACGACGTCTTCTCGTACAAGATAACATGAAAATTCAATTAGGGCCAGGCAATATCATATCATGAAACGTGACTCTAACACCACGAACTTGTGGTTCAAGTTTGTTCTCTGTCCTTTTCCCACTAACTTGGAGATTAGTGGTCCATCTGCTACTTTCTTGAACCACTTATTGTTTTCTTCATTCAAAATCCACCAAACTCGTCACTATATAATATTCTATGAGTAAAACGTTTTTAGCCAAAAAAATTAATTTTTATTAGTTTTTAATTCAACAAATAATTTAAGATTAAATTTATTTTAACATTAAAAAAATTTCTGACGAAAAATTCTCTATGGCAGTCCTGTCGGTATACTCAGTGGGTAAGCATTAAGACTAAACATGAAGTAGACATTGAGAATCCAAAATTATTATTTTCTATTATATTCTGTGGGTAAAATTCTCCAAGAAAACTGGCTTTAGTGAACTGATAGGAGATAACTTAAACTTAGATTAGCTACAGTCTTTTTTTTTCTGAATTTTCAAATTTATTGTTCAACAAAAAAGTTTATATACTAATGGTATCTAAAGAGAATGAATTATATAAAATTAAAAGGAACAATATGAGTCAAACTGATCAGACTTCAAATCAACATTGAATGTAACCTTCCAATTTATGTGGATGATTGTATGTTAGGGAGAAGATACGATTAAGGAGTGGAGTCAGAATTTTATTTTATTAAGGTCAAAAAATTTACAAAAAATAATAATCTTTAAAAATAACTATAATTATATTTTACGTTTATTCATAATTTAAATTTTTTTTATTACTGTTTCATTTAGTCCTGGACAAAATACCCGAATCCAAAAAACATGATCCAATCTGATCTGACAAAAGTGGAACCAAACTGAACCAAAAAAGGTAAGATATCCGAACTGATTCTAGATCCAAAAAAAAAACTGAATCTAAAACCAAACCTAACCCAAAACCAAATAGATACCATAAATTTCTGAAATACTATATACCCAAAAATATTAATTATATTTAGAGTTAATATAATTTAATTACTCAAAATAATAATTATAAATCCAAAAATATCAAACTAAACTTGAGCCCAATTAAATAAAGTGGGGTCAAAACTAATTTTTATTTATTTCATGTTTGTAGATTAATTGTTTATTGGGGTCAAACTTATTTTTATGTGGGATTAAAAATAATTTTTTAAAAGACATAATATATTTTTTTTAATTAGTTGGGGTCAGCTGATCCCCTTTTCTTCAACCTACCTCTGCCCCTGCGATTAAGTATTACCTTGTCGATAATCTGAATCATTTGAGAGGATTCAATCTAGCTGTTGTCATGCCTTTATGGGTTCTATTCCCTTCATAGATAATAACCGGTAACTTGAAAACATAGACGTATCAAAATAAAGTCCAATAAATTGTATGTCAATGCGAGATGAGATAGTGTATCCAACCAGTCCGGAATGGTATGGGGTCGGAGAATCCATCCTCCAAGTGCCAACCAAATTGTACAAGTATAAGTTCTAGCGAAGAACATATGATCTCTTATTTCATCATGTTCACCAAAAAAGACACATGCATGCAACTTTCTCTATTGTTTCATACGATCTTCCGTAGATAACCTGTTTTTTAAAGCAAACAAAAAAATAAAGGAATATCAAGAGATTGCCTGACAAACCAAATCAAAACGGCTCCATGAGATTTTGGCTTGCTTGTCACGAATCTGTACCTATGTTGCAGAAAAAGAGAACCGGGTCCGAAAAGTGTTGTTGTGGCAACTGGCAAGGGAGTGAAGCAGCCCAGATTTTAGTAATCAGGGATTGGAGATGGTTACAGTGACGTCCGTAGAGCAGCCACTCTGTTTCCAACACTACATCCACCACCTTAGCTTGACATTTATGTTAGGGAAACTTTTGGATGCACATCAATCACTCTTAAAAGAAGATGTTTATTCAATTATTAAAATACAAAATAAATGTAATACACAAACATACTTGATGATTTCTTATTTTTCACGTAGCAACAACTTGTAGAATGATAAAGGCTTGCCTATGGCAATCTCCTTAGACAGAAATTTGCCTTAAGTATAACTAAGAATGTCTATCTTGCAGGATACAACTATCAAACTATATATCGTATACATGGGCGGATCTATGCACTTGCACCCAATAAAATATAAGTATTTGTTTTTTACATTAGATTATTGAACTTATGTGTCACAATGGTATGCTCTGCACCCACTAAAACAAAGAGTTCATAGGTTCAAACCCCATTAGTAACATTTTGCACCCATGCAAATAATGGGCTGGATCCGCCCCTGATCGTATATCGAACTAAATCTCTGACAAACTTTACTTTGTGTTCTCAGAAGTTATTATAAAGTGAAAAGAAAGTAAAATTTTGGAAAAAACTTCCTTTGCAACAGACACATATGTTGGTCGAAGAGGTTCTTCCCAATAAACACATTCTTTGGAAGACACGTTTCTCAACCGTGAATTTTTGTATGAGTTATTATTCAATTAAATAATATTAACCGAATAAACTCCAACGATTTGATCTATTAGTTTTTACTCCATGTCTTATCAAACGTCTGATCTATATAAAATATATATACACATATACGGATGCTGAATGTTATATAGAGATAAAAATACACCTGATAACTTCGAGAGTGATGTTAACGACGTTGAAGTTGAGTGGATCTCGTTGTAGCTTTTGCCTTTCGGTGATGGAAATAGAAAAATGCAAATCACCGAAAGAAAAGTTGTGATACGAAGAGCCCACTCTTCCTTCCTTTCTTTTCATCTCCCTCTTTATTCTTCTTATTTTCCTTTGTCAACGGCATAAACAATGTGTATGGAGGAGGATACCTTTTTAACGCACTGATTTTCTAGAATTATATATAGAAAAATAAACAATGCTTTGTGGATGTAATGAATTTGGAGACTATGACATTCTCCACGAAGCCAAAGTGACAAATTTTATTTTATATTACTGAGTCTAAAACTAAAACCATGGACATGCAAATTCTGATTTACTTCATCAAATATTGTCTACCATATTCTCTTGTAGTTAAGTTCCTTTTTGTTATTATATCCATGTCAACCGGACTAAACTCGATCAGATCTGAAACCAGTGAAACCCACTAAACAATTGTATATTTTAAGCTGGCATCACCGGCCCGAAGTTTTTCGGACTCTTTAAAAACATGCAAATGTAAAAGATTCATCATTCAATATGTTTTTAAAAAATTCTGATTAATTCAAATGTTAAAATGAAAGAAAATAACATATTTAAAATCCAACAAAAAACTGACTCACAACAAGTAAAACGTAAATATATATATAAAACATTTCAAATTTAGACAATGGAGTTGAGTTCCGAAGATGTATTAACACATTTGGACATTACACCTAATCATATCATATGCTTAATAACAGCCTAAACAAATATAGATGATTTATTAAAAACATTTTATTTTTTGAACCGTTTTTAAGTTTTCGTACGTTTGTCTTAGAAAATAAATACTAATTAGTATTATGGGCCCCTGCTATGCAGAGGGAAAAAGAGTTTAGAAATATTAGAGAAGTACAATTTCTGAACTGTAGCTTAATTAAATCGTAGAAATACACACTCTTTTTTATATAAAAAAATCAACTCAAAATATTGAACAACACCAAAAATTCTAAAACTCTTTTACTTCTTGAATAAATCTGATCATGATAATAATCATTTTTTTGTCTGATGGAATGGTCCTTGATGACATTTTAAAAGAAATTGAATAGAAAAACTAATTCCAGAGCACATAAAAAAGAATCTAAGCAAAAGCAACTAATACAAAATGATGTGATTAATATAAAAGTTTGATTAATCAGGGATTAAGAACCTTCATCGGGATACGGTACAAGAAAAGCTGATGATAAAGTAAGTTGAATTTGGACCAAAACTTCAATTAGATTTCAAAATTTAACGACTCGTCATATACAAATTGAAAAAAACAAATAAGAACGAAACACTGCTCAAACTAAACTTACATAAGAAGTTCGAAATTTGTTTAGTCACGGAGAAGGGAGAACATCAACATGGGTTAGTTTTTGCATCATCATGCTTCAATTTCTTCGAAAAACACAACCAAAAAATGAAATAGAAGATACAAAATTAAATAGAAAGTTAAACAAAACATGGAAATCTTTTTTGTGAAAAACAAAACAAAACATGGAATTCAGGATGAAAAAATACCTAATTTCTGAGAAGAAAAGAAAGTTTGAGGATAAAAAAAAACCATGTTTGAGATTTTATGCGTACAAGAAGCAGTTCCCAGAGATTTTAGAGGAGAAAAGAAGTGAAAGGGTGGAGATTGTGGACTGAAAAGGATGATTTTTTCAAAACAAAATATAGTCACAACTGTTTTTCCGTGAGAAAAAATATAAATATAAATAAATTTAAAAAATAATAAAAGAAACTGTCAAAATTTGTGGTTGCGACATCTCATCAAAAGCTAACGTGTCAGAAGAAGAATGCATAAGTTTTTGTTAAAATGACTTGTGATTTAGTATATATAGATAGATAGATAGATGATTGGTTACTATTTGCATGGTACATCATACATGTTTACTATATCAATTACATAGGCAAGAGCCGCAAGACAAGATGACAATACACTCCTTGTATTATATTTTCATGTACGCAGGAACAATAAATGCAACCTTATAGTACATCACATAAAAAAAAGGAGACATACGAGATTAATTTGATTTTACATTTATATATGTGGGGAAGAAGAGGGATAAAGTATCCATGCTCGAGCAGATTTTTTATTGAACTGCTTAAACCTACCATAAAACATTACTATTATTAGTATGAACTTTCCAAATGGGCTCCATCGTCCCACAAATCCATAGCTTGCGTCTATGCAGCCACCGTCGCCGAGATTTAGACGCCGTTCGCAGCTATATCCGGTTGTGAACCCCACGTTTCCATATGCACTGCCATTACAATAAATTGTTTTCACTGAATAATAAGTATTGATTGTATACTTTTCATGGAATGAACTAATCTTAATTAATATTATAAATGAGAGTAGTAATTTTCAAGAGAATGTTAAACTTTTATTATTTCAATATAAGTTATATAACCCAATTAGCCAGTGCTGGATCATTAACCTAATCCTTAGTGGAGATTACTTGGGCTTAAATTTTGATAACATTTGTATTTGAGGGTGGACTTAAGTTTTAATATTGTAAGACCCTTGTTTGGGCTTTTTATGGATCATCCTTATTGCTGACAAAAGAAAAAAGATTACATGATATTTATTATATCTTTTAATTTCTTCTAGATGATTCTAGCTACTTATATAAAAATTACCTCATGAATCTAAAAATTGCCCACTTTAGCTCTTGCTCAAAAAGACCTTCCACTAGTGTATAGTAGGATATAGAATTTTTTTTCTCTTGATGTAATAAGAAGCTCACTAACTAATTAACTCCTTTTGGAATGCTTTACAAGGAAACAAATCACCACACGTATGGAATGGTGGTAATATATCTTGTTAAGCTTTTATGGACTACTAACTATAAATTAATTGACAATAAGTAAATTGACACATATTTAATAAAACAAAAACCATATGACACATATACGGATGCAAAATGTTATACAGAGACATAAGAATCATACCTGATAACTTCAAAAGTGATGTTAAGAACGTTGAAGTTGAGTGGATCTCGTTGTAAGTTTTGCCTTTCGGTGATGGAAATGAGAAATATACAAATCACCAAAAAGAAAAGTTGCGACACAAAGAGCCCACTCTTCCTTACTTCCTTTTCATTTCTAGAATCATCATCTCCCTCTTTATTCTTAATTTGTTCTTCTGTCAACGGCATAAACAATGTGTATGGAGGAAGATACCTGTCAACGCAATTATATACACTTATTAATCCCTAAAAAGTTTTATAGAAAGAAAAATAATGCTTTGTGAATATGATGAATGATACTACGACATTCTCCACTACCTCGAAAGGGACATATTTGACATCAAACATTACATCTGATTATCTCCATTAAACATTGTCTACCACATTTTTATCAAAAAAAAAAAAATTGTCTACCACATTCTCTTACAAGTTCTTTTTTTGGTAATATTTTCCAAATACATATATACATCTAAGGAAAAAGACTTCAAAACATTACTTTTAACTATTGGATATTTTTTTCTAGTATACTAATGTATATTTTGTGACTGAAACTTTACAAATTCGCTGATTTTTTTTTTTGTGTTTTCTCTGGTTGTTGTTATGAGCGTAAAAATATTTTAGTGCTAAACTTGACAAACTAACTAACATCTTTTTGTAGTGAGAAAAAATAAAAACTCCACAAAACAAAATCTATAAAGAACATGCATCATCTCAGATTTAAATCCGAATGATAGCGCATTAACAACATTAATATAACCCGTTAACTAGATTATGTGTTTTGGTTCATTTTACCGTTATTATTACTATTGTTTTTTTTTGTAGCCGGAATATGCACCGAAATCAAAATTAATCTCCAAACATTACAAGTAGCTACCCATAGGGAAAATTATAGGGAACCATTATAAACCTTTTCCTATTAATTATAGGGAAAATTATATTGGATTGTATACAGCGTAGCACTATCTCAACTGTTTTAGCTAAAAAATAATCCTTAAACAAAGGGAAGACGACTCTGCACCTATGTGTATGTTTGCATACATGCATATGTTAACATCCACAGCTGTATAATTAGTGCACTTTTTGACCGGACTAGGTCATCATTAACGAATCAGGTTAGATTTATTTAAATATATATATATTTTTTTATAAGTGGTAAAGATTATCTAAATATTTTGAGTACATGCAAATGCAAATAGTAAATGAGGAGAGATAGATAAAGATGAAGAGAATTGAATAAACTCACATCATGAGGAGGAAGAGTATCAAGATAGCTGGGGAAAGTTTGGAGAGGTCAACAATTGTTTCTCCGGCATGCCTCGTGTTCACTACTTGAAACAACGATCCAACAAACTTCTCGTACCAACTCATTCCTTCAAGAGACTCGGAGCTCCACTCAAGCGTGCAGAAAAGAAAGAGTTGTATCGTTAGAAAACCTAACACCGTCAATCCAAGTCGAACACAAAGCCGGACGGATAGTAGGTGGGAATATCCCATCTTTTTGGAGTTCTTGAGAATGTAACCAAACTCGTCGCGCTTTGTGAACTTGTAAAGTCCCCATATGAGCAAAACCAAGAAGCAAGGGAACAAAGTGTTTCCCATCAATACTTGAGGGATTAAGAGCCAGAGGAGACCCGAGTTCTTGCGAAAAATGATCATATTCTCATTCGTGGGGACAAATCCAGCGTTTGCAAACGTGGAAACAGTTGTGAAGACGGAGAAGGTCAGAGGTGAAATCTCCTTGGAACTAAGAACATCTCTTGCCGTTTTAACAAAGTTAACATATACAAGAAGCAAGACAGAGCCAGCTAGGTTTGTCATAAGATGGTAACTACGAACAACCGAGTACAAGCACTTAGATGCCCTTTCATGGATATTGCTATCCTCGCAATGATCTGTAACATTCTCCAGGTCACTATGGCGATTCATTAACGTACTGTCCAAGTTGTAAGAGCCAAAAAGATGTCTAACCTTGCTACGAGGGAAGACGAAGTTAGTGAAATGAGAAAAGTAGAGGTTGAGAAAGGAGGTGAAGACTTCACCGCCGAGGAACATGAGGATAGTGAGGAAGATAAGTTGGGTGTTGGAGAAGACTTCCATGTCAACGGTTGACATAGAAGAGAGAGTAATGGCAGAGATAGAAGTGAAGTAGAGGTCCAAGTCATGAGGATGTGAAGTGGTTCTTGGCTTTGAGATCTTGAGTGCCAAGAACCCTAAAATGGAGAAGGAAAAGAAATATAAGAAGTAGAGGAAGGTGAGGGAACGAGATTTAGCAAGCTGCCAAAAGATTTTAGCTGATTTTTCCCCAACTCTCTCCATTTTATTTCTTTGCTCAGTCTTTATATATGCATTATTATTGACCATAGGGTGTGTTTATATATGATACGCACTCATTCTCAGCCGCATATTATATGATGACTATTAACCTGACAACATTGTCTAGTTTAACTCGTTTTTTTCTTTCCAGAGAATTTGTCTTTTCAGCTTCGTGAGATATAGAAACTCTATAAGACATGGAAAGAAAAGGAAAAATAACTCAAATGTTGCGATGGCTATTTTAGTTGAATGACGTGGAAAACTCTCTTTCTTAATTGGAAAGAAATATTTCTTCTTTTATGTTTTATTTTATTTTTACAATCTTGGATGCTTCGAATCAGCATCAAATTGGAATTCATAACTAGAACTTGGACCAACCACATCCGACTTAAGTCGCCCAACTAATCCTATGGGGTAAGCTAAACCTAACAGAAAAATCTTGGCACACAAGGAATCTGTTTAAACTTTTCTAATTTGCAAGAAATAGACAACACAATACATAGGGTCCTAACCCATGTTTTCCAACACATGTATTTTTGTCCCTAGCAGAAGTTTAAAGCGAGTTTACGCTCTGTCGTAGGTCCAAATACCACTAGGCCACATGGATCCGACTTGTTTAGATATTATTGAGTGTCTGTCGACCATCAAATCACATATTAATCGATAAAACTGATTTGATTATCGGAGCCTTTTGGAAAGATACTATAACAATGTTTTGGTCACTCTCGATCCTTACGCATTCTTGTTTACTCCATGCTGTCGATTCTTCTAATGTTAGAGATATATGTAAATCTAGCATAGAATATATTAGATAGACATGAGAATATTGATCTATATCTGTAAGTGCATATATTAGGGAAACTATCACGAGTGAATAAAGTATAACATTCAGCAATTCTTTTCCAAACCTTACATTGTTTAATATCAATTTGGCGTCGTTGCCAGAGAAAATAACAATTAATCATTAAGATTTTGATTCAGTTATAGTATAAGGCTTTGTTTTCTTTATTTTGATCAATGTTCAAGAAAGTTTTAGGCAGTGACCTTCCACCTACCGTCTAGAACGCCTACTTGGAGCATAGACGATTTTAGGCGATTTAAACGGTTGTAAAATTAAAAAAAATATATACACACATATATTAACAAAATATAATAAAACATGATGAATTTATACAATAAATAATTTAATTTTCAAGATTAAATAAAAATTTATGATTGAATTTAAAGTTTATCCTTTTATTTTATAAATGATATGTCATATTTTTTATTTTATTTTAGAAAACCGAAGAATCTTATTTTCTTACTTTTAATATTCTCAAGACAGAGAAGAAAAGATTCTCAAATTTTAAATATGAAGTTTTTATATGATTTTAAGTTTTATTTATCAAAATAACATATTTTTTAATTAAAAAATAAATTGGATAGACATATTAAATCTGCCTAGCCCGCCTAACCCCTCTAATAACCGTCTAATCCGCCGAATAACCATTTAGTAACTACATAATCCGTCAAATCTAACTGTCCGCTTAATGTAGCCAATTTTCATTAAATCCAAGTGGTCTAGAGGCGCCTAGCGCTTGGCGGTTACCTAAACTGCTTTTTGAATGCTAATTTTGATACTAACTGTTTCTCTTAGTTTTTTCTTTTTTCTTTCAAGGTTTATGCAAAGGACAAGTCAACATGGTGAAGTTCTTGCTTTTGTTGAGGATTTGAGTCAATTGAGAGAGAGAATATAAGGGAAGTGAGAGAGCATTCAAGGTTACCACTATATTAGCAATTCAGCATGTTTTCAAAACACGCTATTTTTGTCCGATCAATCGATATGTCTTTGTTTATTTAGTTTTTTTCTTTCAATTGAACGTTTATAAGCTAGAAGAATGGAGAAGACGGTGAAGTGGTAGCGTTCGCACCGAAGGAATATTCGATCGGACCGCCGTACTATCTCTATCCGTCAAACAATCTGGGATTGGTGATCACCGACGTACAACTAAAAGGTAATTACTACGCCGAGTGGGTGACGGAGGTTGTCAATGCCATTCATGCGAAGAAAAAAAAATGGGGTTCATCAATGGTAGTCTTAAATCTCTAGCGTCTTCATCTGCAGATCATGAGCAATTGAGTACTGCTATTGCTTGGTTGTTGGATGGATCTGTACTTCCATCTAACCAAAGATTAGATCAAATATCACTTTCACGTCTGAAGTACACACATTAAGGAGTGATTTGAAGAAAAGATTCTCTATAGGAAACTCGGTTCGAGTTTATCAACTAAAAACAGAGCTTGCCGTATGTAGACAAGAAGGGATGTTTGTCCATGACTATTTCGGCAAACTATCATCTAAGTGGGAGGAACTTCAAAATTACGAGCCCATAACTCAATGTGATTTTGGTGGAACTGATGCATATTTCACAGAAAGAGAAGAAGAACAGATTCATCAGTTTCTTATGGGCCTAGATGAATCAAGGTTTGGTAGTGTTTGCACAAACATCATTGGTTCATAGTCATTACCGGACATTAATCAAGTCTATCAAAAGATTGTAAAAGAAGAACGACATCTTAACTTTTTCCACAAGGATGTCAAACCGGAAACAGTGAGCTTCACAACCAGAGGAGAACCTCGATCTGAGTTTGCTGTGAAAACACAACCATTAGCGGCTGCAGCAAGGACTTGTCTGCTCACACTGTGGGAGAAAGGGACATGACAAGATTGAATGTTGACATATCATTGGATTCTCGGATTGGTAGAGTGAAAAGTATCAAGGTGGTTCATCTCAACAACTAACTGGCCAACCTAGAAAAGGCAGAGGTGGTGGTCGCAGCTCATTTGGAGGATGAGAATGTGGTAACCCACAGTTCTGTTCTAACGTTGCTCAAGCCAGGATATCAACCTTGCCCCTTCCCAATTTCACGGCCAAACAAGGAGCATCCTTGTCACAGATGCTTGAGCAATATAATGGTACTTCAAAAATTCTGGATAAGTTAAATGGTAAGATTCACACTTGTGCTGTAATACTTGAAAATAGTGTATCGCATTACATGATAGGTGATGCAAGTATTCTTGTTAAGTTACAAGATATTATCTCTTGTCCAATTAATTTTGCTAATGATAGTCAAGCGTTTGCTAAATGTGGTATACTATCAAGTAAAGATGGTTCTCGAGAACGTGCTTCTTGTATCTAACTTGAACTACACACTATTGTCAGTTTTAAAAATATTAAGGAAAACTGGTTGTTATGCTTTCTTCACTGATGCTTTGCGTGTTTTACATGACCGTTTTACGAGGATCTTGATCGGAGCAAGTGAAGAACTGATGGTTTTTATGTTTATTGGGATGTGACAGCTACAAAGGTTCATAAGACTCAAGCTTCTGAAGACCAGAATTTGTGGCATCAGCAGTTGGGATACCCGTTCTTTCAAGTAGTCGTTTTGACCTATATTTTTGGTGTTGGTATTGGAAACAATTCTCAGCGTTTTGGTGCATGTAAGACTTGTTTTAAATCTAAAAAAACTTGTGATGTATTCTTTGATAGTTTTAATAAAGCTTCAAATGGTTTTTCACTCATTTATGTTAATGTCTGAGGATCATATTGCACTCTATCCTCTTATGGAACGGTGTATTTTCTCACTATTGTAGATGATCATTCTATAGCCGTATGCGTTTATCTTCTACTCGAGACAAGAGAGGTTAAGAAAATATTGTAATTTTTTGTAAAATGGTGGAAAGACAATCTGGAAAGCAAGTTAAGATAGTTAGAAATGTTAACGACACATAGTTTATGTGCTTATCAACATACTTTGCTGAGAATGATATTCTCCATCAAACGTGTAGTAGCTCCATAACAAAACAGTTGCGTGGAGCGCAAACACTGTCATATCCTCGATGTTTCTTGTTCGTTTCTGTTCTCAGCCCACTTGCCTATTAAATTCTGGGAAGGGGAATGTGTTTAGTGGCAGCTCATGTCATCAATCGGATCCCATCAACAATCTTGAATGGCAAGTCATCTTATGAAGTATTTTTTTGTACACAACCAGCGTATTCCACGTTAAAAGATATTGGATGTCTCTGTTAAACACACAAGATAACTCTTGATAAAGACAAGTTTGGCTCAAGAAGAAGAAAATGTATCTTTGTGGGATATCCATATGGAAAAAGGATGGTGTGTGTATGACAGCGAGAATAATAAACTTTTTGATACATGAGATGTGAGATTTCACGAGGATACGTTTTCATATAAACTGAGTTGGGTAGTGCTATGGAGTGCATAATCACAACATCTACACTAGATATTTTCTTTGATGATGTTCCAGTCCTGATTTCATGTGATAGGGGATCATCATAGTTGAAACAGATGTCGTTGATATTACATGCATCATTGATGACTTTTTTCGGGTTGAAGAAAACAGAGGCCCAGTAGTTGATGCCGATGCAGTTCCGGTTACCGAAAAACAGAACAGTTATTGCTGTTATGAGCTCATTTTTAAATGCTTTTCCTAGCGCAGTTGAAATAGTTGCAGAAGAACGTATTAGACAGGGTCTCAAAGTAAAGTATCTTTCTGTCAAACTCAAAGAGTATTATACATACTATGCTCAATGGCTTCCTAATAAACATAATACACACACATCTCAACCAGAAGAATCACTGGTCTCGTATTCAGTCCAAGGTAAATCGTCATATTCTCTCTTTGATTATATATTTGACCATAAATTTTTCGAGCATCACCAAATTTTTCTCGCACCAGTATGTGCGAGAATCAAACCGGTATATTATCATGATGGTGTGAAAGATATTCGATGGCGTGAGGGCCATGGCAAAGGAAATCAAGGCATTAGAAGATAATGAAACTTGATGCTAGAAACATTACATGTAGGTAAGAAAGCACTTGAGAGTAAGTGGATATACAAACTCAAGTTTACTGTCGATGGTTCAGACGAAGGTATAAAGCAAGGTTAGTACTTATTGGCAATCATCTGGTTGAGGGTGAGGATTTTCATGGTACATTTGCTCATGTTACAAAAATGACAACAGTTCAAGCTTTGTTAGAAGTTTTTGCGGCATAGAATTGAACGGTTCACCAAATGGACATCCATAACAAATTTTTACATGGGGACCTCGAAGAAGAAGTACACATAAAACTTTCTCCGGGTTTTGAGCATGATGATAAGCCAAAGGTGTGTCACTTGAAAAAGTTCTTGTATGGTCTTATACAAGAGCCATAGTGTTGGTTTGCCAAGTTATCTAGTTCTTTACTCAAGTATGGTTTTAAACAATCGTATGCAGATTACTCATTGTATACATATATACGGGGAGATATATATTAGAGTATTGGTCTATGTTGAATATTTGATTATGGGTGGAAATGATAGAGCAATTGTCGAATGGTTCCAAGCATACTTAAGTGATTGCTTCAGCATGAAGAATTTAGGAAAGCTCAAGTACTTTCTTGAGATCGAAGTGTCAAGAGATGAAAATAATTTCTTCTTGACTCATTGCAAATACACGATTGATATACTGAAGCATGTCTGCTTGGGAGAAAACCTTATTTGCTACCAATTAAACAAAATCACAAGTTGTTAGGTGATGATGTCCCAAAGTGTGATGATCTGAAAATGTATAGGTGATTAATGGGACGGTTAGTTTATCTCACTATAATTCATCCTGAACTATGTTATTATATACATGTATTGACTCATGTGATGCATGATCCAAGAAAAGCACTTTGGGAAGCTGCTACACGGGCTGTACTGTTTATTAATAGTTGTCTAGGTCAAGACATTCTTCTCAACTCACAGAGTGAGCTTTACATCCAAGCATACAATGACTCTGATTGGAATACATGCCCAATTACTCGTCGATCTTTAAATGCATATGTTTTCATGCTTGGTAAGTTACCCATTTCTTGAAAAATATGAAAGCAGATGATGGTGTATTTATCTTCTAGCAACGCTGAGTATCGTGTCATAGAGGAAGCTACATGTGAGTTAAAATGGATCAAGTCTTTAGTAGGTGATCTTGGAGTAGTTCACAATAAACCAATAACTCTATTTTGTGATGGTAAGTTGGCAATTTACATTGCTGCAAACCCGTTTTTTCACTTGGTTAGAGATGTTATAAACGATGGTTTCATTACTATCTTGTATGACATCGAGAATAATGAACTTTTTGATACACGCGATAGGAGATTTCACGAGGATAAGTTCTCATATAAGGCTGAGTTGGGTAGTGGTCTGGAGTGCATAATCACAACATCTACACTAGACATTTTCTTTGATGATGTTCCAGTCTTGATTTCATGTGATAGGGGATCACCATAGTTGAAACAGTTGTCGTTGATATTACATGCATCATTGATGACTTTTCTTGGGTTGAAAAAAATTGATGCTTCTCCTACTGCAGTTGAGATAATTGAAGAAGAATGTATCAGACAGGATCTCGGAGTAAAGTATCATTCTGTCAAATTCAAAGAGTATTATACATACTATGCTCAATGTCTTTCTAATAAATATAACGTACACACGTCTCGGACAGAAGAATCACCGATCTCGTATTCAGTCCAAGGTAAATGGTCATATCCTCTCTTTGATTATATATTTGACCATAAATTCTCCAAACATCACCAGAGTTTTCTCGCACCAGTAAGTGCGGGAATCAAACCGATATATTATTATGATGGTGTGAAAGATACTCGATGGCATGAGGGCTATGGGAAAAGAAATCAAGGCATTAGAAGATAATGAAACTTGGATGATAGAAACATTACATACAGGTAAGAAAGCACTTGGGAGTAAGTGGATATACAAACTCAAGTTTAAAGTCGATAGTTCAGTCGAAAGGTATAAAGAAAGGTTGGTAGTCATTGACAATCATCAGGTTGAGGGGGAGGATTTTCATGATGCATTTGCTCATGTTGCAAAAATGACAACAATTTAAGCTTTGTTAGAAGTTTTAGCTGCGCAGAATTGGATGGTTAACCAACTGGATGTCCATAACGAATTTTTACATGGAGACCTCGAAGAAGAAGTACAAACAAAAAAATTTTCGGGTTTCGAGCACGATGATAAGCCAAGGGTGTCTCGCCTGAAAAAGTCCTTGTATGACCTTATACAAGTGCCGTAATGTTAGTTTGCCAAGTTATCCAGTTCCTTACTCAAGTGTGGTTTTAAACAATTGTATGCAGATTACTCATTATTTACATATATATGAGGAGATATATGTATTAGAGTATTAGTCTATGTTGAATATTTGATTGTGTGTGGCAATGACAGAGCAATTGTCGAATGGTTCAAAGCATACTTAAGTGATTACTTCCGCATGAAGGATTTAGGCGAGCTCAAGAACTTTATGGGGATTGAAGTTTCAAGAGATGAAAATGATTTCTTCCTGACTCACTGCAAATACACGATTGATACATTGAAGCATGTTTTGCTTGGGGAAAAATCTATTTTGCTACCAATTGAACAAAATCACAAGTTGTTAGGTGATGATGTCCCAAAGTGTGATGATCTGGAGATGTATAGGTGGTTAGTGGGATGGTTAGTTTATCTCACTATAGTTCATCCTGAACTATGCTATGATGTACATATATTGACACATGTGATGCATGATCCGAGAAAAGCACATTGGGAAGCCGCTACATGGGCTGTACGGTTTACTAACAGTTGTCTAGGTCAAGATATTCTTCTCAATTCATAGAGTGAGCTTCACATCCAACCGTACAATGACTCTAATTGGAATACATGCCCAATTACTCAACAATCATTAAGTGCGTATGTTTTTATGTTTGGTAAGTCGCCCATTTCTTGGAAAATATAAAAGCAGACGATGGTGTATTTATCTTCCGCCAATGCTGAGTATCGTATCATGTGGAAGTTACACGTAAATTGAAATGGATCAAGTATTTGTTAGGTTATCGTGGAGTAGTTCACAATCAACCAAATTACTCTATTTTGTGATAGTAAGTTGGTAATTTACATTGCCGTAAATCCGTTTTTTCACTCGGTTAGAGATGTCATACCGAGTAATTTGGGAGTGTGCAATTACCACTCACCAACTTGAGGGGGAGTGTTAGAGATAGATGTGAATCTAGCATAAGATAAATTAGATAGACATGAAAATATTGATGCATATATGTAAGTGCATATATAAGAGAAACAATCCTGAGTGAAAAAGTACAACATTCAACAACTTTTTTCCAAACCTTATATCTAAAGTTCTTGAAGTCGAGTCGGTATAAGAGTATACTAAATTCTTTACGAATACATAATAGTCCTGTTTTTTTTACTAGTCTCTGCGACTGCTAGCAGCAATATGAAAATAAACATAAAAAGAAAGAAAAACTGAACGCTGCGACTTTTCATTTTAGATGAAGATAAATTACTAATCGCTAGAAATTCCAGCGATTAAAAAACTCCAGCATCTACTCTTTTTATCAGTCATGGTGACTTCTTTATCTCTCATCATGATGGCTTTTAACCACTTGGTCGGGTCCGATCCCCACAAACAATATCAATTGTTGAACTCGGTCTCAGTAGCAACAAAGTAATTTGTATTTTATGGAAAAGAATTAGATTCTTGAGATCACAATCTAACTGAAGCAAGAAAGACAAAAGATCTAGAGTTTTTAGGGTTCATTAGGTATTGAATCTTCTGCCGAGAGTTTCGGATGCCTTCAGAAGACTATGTAGCTTTGCATTTATAGTTATTTGAGGAGGTTAGGGTATTTTTTTTTCTTCACGATTCTAAACTGCCTTTTCTCTCAATCTTTCCTTTTCCAAACTGGATCTTTTTTTAGGTAAATTTTTAGTTTTGCCGCTCAAGTTGGTACCAAACTTATTGGGACAATTTTTATGGGCTTTAAGTTGATTCTTGGTTTAGATCGGATTATGTTGAGGATGCTAAAATCGATATCAACAATTGCTTTCCGTGACGTCTTTTTTCTTGTTACAGGAAGTGGTCGATGCCTTGCCGAAGATGACTTATGTTTTAGTTTCCATGTGTGTTTATATAAACTATTTTTTTTTAAAAATTAGCGAGGGATATCTCCAGATGCCCATCTTGCATATATTTAATTTTTTTTTTCCTTTTATTGAGAGAAGTTTATGCGTGCGAGGAGTAAAATATAGCAATAGAAGGGGACCATTAATGAAACCTAGTAGGCGATATGGTATAATATTTACATCGTGATGTTTCAAATCACTTGATAGGGGTTGTCCAAAAGAAGAAAAATAATCATTTGAGAGGTGGGCACTTATACAACGTTAATTAACATGTTTACATTATATATGTTTGTCATAGAGAATTAAATTCGAGCCTTGATGCAGATGTTGACATGAGGACGAACATAACATGTTCATTCTGCTCATATGCGTTTGTCACTATAAAAATTCTTTTTCTTTATAAATATAAAATGTTATCTTCTGCTAACTTTTATCCAATTTATATATGAAAATCAAGAGATAATGTAAGAGATTCAGAGCCATCGATAAAATCTGGCATCATGGTGGTTAACCTTTAGAATTGAATTAGAAAGGTAACACTAACGAAGTAAAAGTTACATTAATACACTAATGGAAAATTAAAGAGACGATTACGTACTTACTTGGAACATTAGTGACCTCGCTTTTGTTTCGTAGCTTTAGATTCGTCTGGCTTTCTTGATTTAGATTTAACTAGGCTATCTCCCGCGTTTAGCGCGAGTTCATGATTTAGAAAAAAAAAATTAAAATTGTTTTTTTAAACAAAAATTTTGGATATAAAATTTTTACATCATAAAAATAAATATTTTTATATGATCTTTATTGATTCATATATGTTACATTGTGTGTTGTTGCACAAAAGATGATATGAAAATATAAACCATATTTGATATAGTAAAGTTTTAGGGTTTATTTTATTTTTATTAAAAATTTCAGAGATTAAAAAAGATTCAGTGAATATTTTTCAATATTTAAAATGAAATAAAAAGCTATTAAAATAGATTGTATTTTGTGTATAATTAGTTAAAAATTGATTGACTTTTTTATCCATAATAAATGAATGAAAATTATCTTTTTCTAAGGACATTTTTGTAATATTCTATAATTTTAATGTTATTTTTATAAATATACTTCTCTAATAATAGTATAGAGATGTTTAGAAAATTTCAGTAAGCCTCCATACCATGTAAACTTATAAATCTATATAATAACAACAATGTCATTAACATCTAATTATCGTAACGTTTTCTCTCCATTATAAGATACTGTTTTTTCATTTCATAATGTTCCGTTTATGGTTGCATTTCACTATATAACATTTATGGTTGTATTGTCTGTTAATCAAAACGATAAATAGTCACTTGACCAAATCATATTCCGCTTACAAGTAACTAAAACCAAATCACAAACAGAGATTATCATATTGGAACTACAACTCTTATCCAATAAAGTGCCCTATCTGGTGAGATCTTGTTACCTACATTATCCAAGTGATTAGGATCTGAGGGTCCTGAACCAATCTTGAAATATCAAAGATTCTCACTTTCATCCCTTAACACGTGACTCACCCGGCGTTAGTAATGAGGCTTTGATGCATAAGTCCACTATTTTGATAACGATACTTTTTCTGATTGATTTCCCTCAAAAATTCAAAGATTGATATATTCCACGCAATTTTAAGTGTTTCTTCTTGCGTAGGAGTCGTGTGTTGACATTGGGAGCCAGATGGCAGACCAAAAATTATTTTGATTGGGGTCAAATTAAAAAAACTTTATTCAAAAATGTTCTGTTAATATTATACTGAATTGATGGGTCACAAGAAAGTTTGAACATCTATTCCCCCTACTAATAATATAGTAAAATATATAGAAGAAATTGCCTTTGAACATCTATTCCCCAACTCTGCATCTTATCCTTCGTAGGATTCCTATTCCAAATAAACATCTGAGTACGAAAAATAATGTTTGTACTAAATTCTTAACTTTTTGTAAAGTATGTTATAAGACTTTATATGGACAAAACGTGTATTCTCCTCACACACATATTACTATACAAAATCACAAAACTTAGTTCATGGAGCTAACCAAGCACTTTGGGAAGTTTCGGTTCTTATGGGTCGAACTTGAGATGTTACGGTCAAAAACCGTAAAAACAACCACAATTCTTATACACTTTCAGTCATAAGTTGATAAAAAATAAAATTTTCCAAACTAATGAAATTAATATATATCAAAAACCTTTACGAAAAAATAGTTACCACGATTAAATACTCAACATTGGAAGATTAAATAAAAAATAAGGTTTAAGAGATAATTTGAGTTCCGACGAAATCCAACGAAGTGAGGAGAAGCAGTGCGACATGATTTGAAGCGATAAAGTCTCAATTTTATGGGAAAAATGCAACGAAGATGTACATTGAAATAATTCAAAAATTGGCAACGGCAAGATCCAAAGAGCTCATAAAAATTTCATGCGACATTTTAAAGAGTCATCATAGTTCTAATTGCAGAAGAAAAGAAAGAAACAAGCGGCTTGATGACAAAAAAAGAAAGAAAGAAACAAGTGGCTGGCATATTTTGTTTTTGCCTACAAAACTTTTGTAATTTAAGTTGCATTATGGATATTATGGGTAGAACTGTGATGACTCAAAAAAAATTATTGATGGTATTTTTGAAAAAGTGTATATTCAAAAATATTATATCTTACAATTCTCTCTTAAAAAACAATTATAAATGGTATTTTTGAAAATCTGTATATCAAAAATATTATATCTTAAAATCTACATTTTTAATAATTGGTTATATATAAGAGGCATGGGTAAAATTATGTATAATATATGTTGATTACTGATCGAGGAATATTAAGAGAAAAAGTTTAAGCTTTGAGTAAGCTTTACAAGTTTGTTTTTTCCTTATCAATTTTTGATATGAGGAAATTTTTTGTTTTAAATGTACTGAAAATGATCAAACATAAACTACTTCAAAAAGAGTAAGATGAAAGTCAATCATGTCAAGTAAGGGTCGAACCTTCATTTTTCTGCTTAGGAAACAGATGTTTTATCCACTAAACTGCTTTTGCATATAGAACTGCTATTGTAAACAGACTTTCTCCTTAGGAACTTTCAACATTCATCTTCTCAATCATTTATTAGAATTTTTATTGTATATCTTTTTGATAAAGAAAAAAAGTATATACAAAGATTTTTATTGTATATGATTTGTTGCTTTTTCAAGACAAAGATTTTTGTAACATCAAAAGATTATATACATTACATTCAAAAAATTAATGTGATTAGATGCTTTTGCAAAACAAAGATTTTTTATAATGTCAAAAGATTATATACAGTACATTTTATCATTGGTTTTATGCGCATGTAACTATACTTATCACAATTCACAAATGTAGTGTTTACCCTGTTGTGGATAACTAATAAAGTATCTAATGTTATCTTAACATAAAAAAAGAAGAAGTATCTAATGTTTGTTTAGGTGTTTTGGTATACTAGAACTCAACTTAGAAGAAAAAAGAAAACTATGAACACGTAAATGGTTCAAAATCAGTTATAAATTATAGTCATCATCACAAGTCACAACTCACAAGTGTAACATTAAGATAAACTTCCTTTCTTAGTCCCATTAAGACGTCTTCTCCGGGAGGTACCAACTAAAAAAGAAATTAATTATTCATTTAGGACATCAAATTGTGTAAAAAGTTTAGGCTTGTTCCATTTGTTGTGTCGAGATAAATTTCTATTTTTGTTTTAAAAACTTTTATATTAGAAACTATAAATAAAAATGATCGGTACTTTTTATTTGGGCTAATTTTTGAAATGGATATTTTAAAAATTTTCTCAAATTTTTATCCTTTTAAGACATGTAACATGGTTGGAAACGACTCTGACTCTTCTCGTACATTATAATATGAAAATTCAATTAGGGCCAGGTAATCATATCATGAACGTGACTCTAACTCCATGAACTTGTGGTTTCTAATTTGTTCCGTCTTTTTCCCACTAACTTGGAATTTAGTGGTCCATCATGCTACTTTTTTGAACCACTTACTATTTTCTTCATTCAAAACCCACCAAACTCTTTTAATATCATATAGTTTAATACTAAATAATAATAACTATTTTGTTTCAACTAAACTTCGAATGATTGGATTTGGATATCATATGGGACATTACTTCCATATTATATGAATTTCGTCTCTCCACTAAAAGCTTAACATTCATTCTAAAGCTAAAATCAAATAAGACAAAAAAAAAACTTGAAGGTATCAATCCATCTATGACTATAACTGCTATCAAACCTTGGTTTAATTTTAAAAAATTTGATGCTTCCAATTAAGAAGAAATCTATTGAATTTTTTTTGGAATCGTAACAATTCTTTGAAATTGGATTATAATTATCACTAAAAACATATATAGAAATTGACCTATTTTTAAGCCTACAGAACTCGTTAAATCTTCCACTTTCTCTGGTAATTATACTAATATGTTTATTATCTGATATGTAATTTAGAAAGTCTATATGATCAAATATTATTAAATCGCCACAAAATTCTAACCAGAGTCCTCAAAGCAGTCTTATACCAAGACAGCTAAACCTATGAACCTTTGAGACTCCAACCTAAATTTGGTTGATGAGGATTACGCAGGAAGCGAGGAATGGTACATTACATGATACATGAGCGAAAAAAACCAAGTATCCAACAGCATACAAAGATGGTCAAGTCCTATCGAATACGCAGAGCAGAGTTCACTCGAATTGGTAGTGTTTATCAACAGCAACAGAGACATCCCAAGTGCAACTCATTCCTTTAGGGAAAACAACAAAGTCGCCTGCTTCGATCTCTACGCCTTCTTCAGATCCATCAGGGTACACGTTCACTTTCCCCTCTAACAAATAACAAGTCTCCTTTGCATCATAAGTCCATGGAAACTTGCTTGGAGGACAACCCCACCTATGCCACCATTTCAAATTTCACCCACAAAATAAGTAAAAGTGCAGCTATATGGCTTCTACATATGACATTATTAATCGAATTCGACAAAAACAAAACAAAGCTAAAGACTTTCTTCTCCAGGCATTAAAAAATAGTTGGATCAAATGATATAAAGATTATCTAATTCACCCAAAAAATAGAACAATTGCAAAAATCATAATGCCATGAAAGCTGACATTGAGACATTATCAATGACATTACACAAAAACAAACAAAGCTAAAGACTTTCTTCTCTGGTCAAATGAAAAGTTTAAAACTTTAAATTTTCAGATGGATCAATTGATGTAAAGTTTATCCAATTCACCCATAAAAATAGAAACTGAGTAATAGCATATAGCAAATGTCATAAAAAATTCATTGAGAAACTGCAGCTATATAGCTTCTACATATGACATTATCAATGAAATCGAATTCGACAAAAACAAACAAAGCTTAAGGCTATCATCTCTAAGCAAGAAAAAAAGTTTAAAACTTTCAATTTCAGATGTATCAGTTGATGTAAAGATTATCCAATTCACCCACAAAATTTAGAAACTAGAGCAATTGCATATAGCATAATGCCATGAAACTTGACACTGACAAATCCAATTCGCCAAAAACAAACAAAGCTAAAGGCTTTCCTTCTCCGGGCAAGAAAAAAGTTTAAAACTTTCAATATCAGATAGATCAATTGATGTAAAGATTGTCCAATTTACAAAATATGACCTAAAGCAATTGCAGATGACTTATTCAGTAACAGCAACAAACAAAGGTAAAGGCTTTCTTCTCTGAGCATTAAAAAGGTTAAAACTTTCAGTTTCAGATGGATCAATTGATGTAATATATTAACCAATTTACACACAAAAACATAAACTAGAGCAATTGCAGATGACTTATTCAGTAGCAGCAGCAATAAATAAAGCTCAAGGCTTTTTCTTCTCTAGTAATTAAAAAGATTCAAACTTTCCTATTTCAGCAGCAAGAAATCAATACATAGATCAATTTGACGATTGTGTAAAAATAGAATTGAGTGGAGAGAAGAAGAAGGGCATATCCATACTTGGGCCAATTACGAACACCCAGTTGAGTGAGTTTGGACTCAGGTGGATTCTTCTCAATTGTGATTCCTAATTTCTCAGTAGCCATTGACTCAGCTCGAATCGTAGCCATGGATGGTCTTCTTGAATTGTAGTGTTTGTTTGATGTTCTTGTGAGCACTGGCCTATATGGATTAATGCTTGTTAAATTCACAAGACCGATGCAGCCCATTTTGCTAATTTACACTTGGTTCTGCTTGGAAGTTGGAACTACATGTGAAACTTTCATTATTATTATTATTATTTTGTCTGGACCAATTCGTAAATTTTGTTTTGATATGATATGATCCATTCATGCCTCATCTTTTCAGCCGCTTATATATTTTCTTAACTTTTTTTGTTCACCAGATTTTCTTAAAATTTAAATAAAAGGAAAAAATAATAGAAAATAGTCCTATATCCAAGTTTTCTATGACTGCGATTAGTCTACTAATCTACATTATGAAAGTGCAAGGGAGCCCTCCTGCTGCTGACAATGTCCTGTTTCAGAATTTCTAAAATGATACAATCACTCTTCAGGGGTATCACACTGAAGTTTATTAGTCTACACCATGGCCTCTTCAGGAGGTCGATGGCATGGAGTTTGGCGAAAAAATCCAAATTGCATTAAGCATCTCTCCTCACTACATGGTTTTTATATATTTTCAATCTCTTTCTCCTACATTATGTCTGTTATACTATTATAGCTTAAGTTGGATGCTTTTATTTATCTTACGGTTCTCCTTAATAGTTGTTTGGTTTAGATGGAAATCGGAGTAGGTTCTATATTGGTATCTCTATGTTATAGGTTCACTGAGCGATTTGCTAGAAGCTGGTGTCTATGGATCTAAGAGAATCAACTTCACATGTTGTATAGCTTATCGTCTTCCTCTTCTTTCGACTGTATCCTCGACCGTTTCGTAACCATTTGACTTCTTAGTATCATCTCATCAGGATTATGGTGTCTCTTCCACCGGTTGGTATCTTCTCTTACTCGATTTTGATTTCTACGACCGTTTAATTCTGTGAATTCTAAATACAAAATTAAATCAGATTCTTTTTCAATGATTTAGCAAATAAAATCAGGCACACTCCCAAACAACTTATTTTATATCTCCCCCACTTTGAAGAAGACGACAGGATCAGGGCAAAGGACGTTAGATTCAACTATTTCATCGATGTTTAATTTGGTTTCATTGTTAAATCAGGGCAATCCGGAATTGGCACCATGGCTGGTTAGAGTCATCCAGACCATATGCTCTTTAAATGAATCGAAACTTTATTGGTAAATTTCTACCTTCAGTTCTATTATTGTTAAATTTGGATGTCTCTCATTATATTTTCATATTGGATAAGCTAGGTGTAATGTTTAAATGCATTGCTCAAGAATAAACGATGTTTTGTTCAGAGGCAATAGCTTTACCAACATAAAGAAACAGAAGGTGGGAGATCTTAATAAGGAGCATTGGAACAAAAGAGTGATGGTATTGTGAAGACAATGAAGCAGAGATGATGATGTTTAGGCATGACATTTATAGGAGAGCACAGCGGGAACACCATAAACTAAGACGAGAGGAAGGATTTGTGATTTGGATGATGTGGCAACAGCCAGTGAGAAGACAACCATGCCAGCGAGCTTTTCCCGAAACAGAACTCCAGTGTCCCGTATGAAGGCTGAAGGAGGTCTGGAAACAGACAAGTGGTAACACTCAAATGTTCTAGGATACGGAGGAGCAGTTGGGTTAAGGTACAATGCTCTCTCTCTCGCTCTCTCTCTCTATTTTGTAAACTTAAATTTCTATGAAAATTTTAAATGGTTTTCACCGATTTAAATCATCGTTTTTTTTAAATGTTGTAAGCTCAAGGTAAGATTTCTGCTAAGACCATAGAGAATACTTCTGGATTTGCACTCTAGCCTTTTTCTTTTATGATATCTATAAGCCAAATTTTAAATTTTATATATTTTTTTTGTTTTGGATACTTAAGCATTTTGTGAAACTTTCTTGGTGTTTTCGTCAAAAATGTCTTTAGTCTCTGGTATTCATCTTTGTGTGGTCAGGTTCAAGATCCTGATGTGGTGGGCTTTGACAGTGGAAGAGACATTCAAGTCTCAAAACTACATTGTGAGCAGACAGTAGACACTAACTTGCATTTTTTGTATTGCATTGTAGTTCAAACTTTCATGTATTGCATTGTGATAATTGATCTTTGTGTTTGCTTAGAATTTGAAGCATGACTTAAAGCATAGAAGACAATAGCCATGAATATTTTAAAGAAGAAGACCTCTCCCAAAGGTAACGCTTAACTATCGGATTTTAGTATGTAATTTGATTTTAGTGCTTCATTTCTGGTGTTTTCTTCTCTCAAATAATTGAATTGACCTTATCTCTCAAGTCTTAATTGCTTCAGTTCTGCTTTAATGTCTTAACGATTGAAAATTGGTATTAGAGCTGTGATAGATAAATCCTATCATCAGTCTGTTGAGGTTGAAACTAGCTGTTATAATCAAATGTTTGTGTTTGTTTCTCTGGTTTGATTAATAAATCTACACACTCTTTCATAACAAGAATCGTTTAGTACTCACCAAGCTAAGTTTTAATATACGTAGACCATGAGTCTTTTGTTCAGTCCCAATAACTTTGGTTTACAGATTCCTTTTTTAATGTCTCGAATGTTTAGTTAGGTCAGCATTAGTGTAGGAACTATTTCTTATGAGGGTCTTTGACTAAGAAGATTATACACAGCAAGACGGCAGTAATGATTCATCTTTGACTATGAATTCTTTTCTTCTGTGAGTTTTTATAATGTGATCCATAAGAGTGAACGTAGTTCGTCTTAGGATACGAAATCTATAGCATTAGACTGCTGCAAATATGAGAATATATATTTTTATATATACTATATGTGATCTTATATGTGGTTTTTGCGCTTTCAATTTGACATGATTATTTATGTAAGTTGAAACAGTCGCCCAGTTTGGTGTGATATTTCTGCTATTTGCATTCGGTCTAGAGTTCTCCATTGCTAAGGTGAGATCATGTTCCGCTGATTCTTGATTTTGGGTTGAACGAGGAAAGACTTTTTGTGTTGAATGCTTTTGTGTTATCTTTTGTTTTTGCTTTTTCTGAAAAGTCTCTTTTTTTTTGCTTTTGCAAAGGTTTATGTAATAAAAATGTTTTCGATTGATTTTTTTTTTTATAATCATCGGTTATTTTAACATCACGGTTTATTTTAATTTTGCTTAATAATATCATTGGTTATTATAATATACGATAATACATTAAATTATTCGTTCATAAAATTACACATAAATTCAACAAATAATTTTTCATATAATAATTATTAATTTACAAATAAGAAAACATAAAAATAATAATTTATAGTCTCCTATTAATAGTTCGTTTAAAAAGTTACAATGTAAAATGTTGTTAATATTATATTTATTTTAATAATTAAGACCAAACTTAAAATCATATTATAAATAAATTATAACTCCACTAAAGACAATCAAATAAATACATTACATAAAGTTAAAAACATTTAAGTTTACTCAACTAACACTACTAATCCAAACTTAAGTACATAGACTACTAACATGAACACAAAAATGAAAAAAGAAATTCTAAAATACATTAAATCCATTATATCTTCACTAAATACACAATACAACTACTTATCCAAATTAAAGTAAATAAAATAATATAATGAATAACATAGTTATCTTTGACACTTGCCCTATACACAAATTCTAAATACGTTATAAACAAAATCTTATATATTAAATATATAAAGTCATCACAATATTTTTAACAATAAAAAATAAATAAAAACATCTACCCACGCTTTTAGTATATATAATAAAGCTTGAACAAGTTGAAAATACGAAACTCTTGCGTTGCTCTTAAAAGCTGACATGTGTCACTTTTGCTTTTGACATGTATCTTTTCTTTTAAACTTAAATGCATTAAACTCTATTTCGAGTACAAAGAGGTAAAATCGTCTCCTTAAGAATCAAAGTAATAAAAGATGTAAAAGAAGAGAATTGGTGGACTCTAGGGCTTCG
Organism: Cardamine occulta; assembly: GCA_028015245.1. Lineage (NCBI taxonomy): Eukaryota > Viridiplantae > Streptophyta > Magnoliopsida > Brassicales > Brassicaceae > Cardamine > Cardamine occulta. The sequence continues at coordinate 3,948,008 of CM051393.1, forward strand.
ACGAGCAAGAGGGCTTCATCAGCTTATCTGGTCGTCCTTAGGGTTTTTGTGATGAATATTCTTGGAGGCACACTAGGTCACACGAAACCCTAATGATAAGAATAAGAATTTATAGGTCCTGGGGTCCAAGAAGTCAGTTTTAGTGTTTAGGAGGCAAAACTCGTCGTTTTGGTAAGTGTATTTTCCTAAGCCCTAAAACCGATTTCTTGGACCCCAAGATCTTTAAATACTTAACCTTATCAGTAGAGTTTCGTATGTTAGGGAGAGAGTCGTAAACCTTGAAGACAACAGCCCTAGGAGACTGCCAGAGAAGCCATAGCAGCCCTCTTGCTCATCGTGGTCTTTGAAGTTCATCAAATCTCTTCTCTTTCATCTTTTGTTACTTTGATTCTTAAGGAGACGATTTTACATCTTTGTACTCGAGCTAAAGAAGTAATCTCTAAACCCTAATCTCTTTTCTTATTATGAATTGCTTTAACCTTGCTTTGATGATTCCTTTAACCATGGTTGAGTAGTTTACTTGTTGGGTTTAAAGGGTTAATCAAAGGGTGGAGATGATCTATTGAGTTTAGGTGGCGAGTTCATTGTCTTTGCATAATCGTTTACATTGTTCTTTTGTTATGAGCTTTCTCTTAATGCATATAGCTAGCGTCATGAACTAACAACTGATTCTAGGCATTTAGATTTCGCTATCAGCTTGCTTAATTTGTTTGAACCTAGTTTGGATGAGTATAACGTCATAACAAGCACATACCACTTAGTTATGGAGTTTTATGGACAATTATTGAACTTGATATTAATGCTTTGATATATGTGTCGTTCCTGCATAAGTTGAGTAACAGAGTATAACTCTATGAATTATAGGTTAATTGATCATTCGTGTTTCATAGTCCGAGACTTAGGAGTAGACATGCATTTACATGAATTTATCTTGAATGAACTGATCATCAAACCCCTGAGATCCCTTGAATACCCAATGCCTTCCTCTTATTGATTTACATTCGTTTAATTGCTTTTATTTACTTGTTGTCGTGACACAACAAAAACCCCTTTTTTATATTATCGTTCTAGCTCTACTCTATTCTGACGGATTTGTAATACAACTTCTCTCTCTGTGGGATACGATACCTTAAGTACTACAATTGATTCGATGTACACTTGCAGCTGTATCATTGTGTTGTTCGAGGAAAACCTGACACACATCAATGACATATTTACTACATAAGCAAGAGCTTGACAAGTCCTAAAACTCGTTACACGATGATGGAGAAATTAGCACTAGATGCGGTAGTATCGGCCTGGAAATTAAGAACGTAGTTCCAGTCCCATTCGATAGAAGTTCTCACCTGGATTCCTTTGAGAACCATTCTACATGGCCAAAGTCAATCTGGGCATTTGGCGAAGTGGGTGATCGAGCTTAGTGAGTACGACATCAAATATAAAAGTCAGACAAGTGCGAAAGCTCAAGTATTGGCTTATTTTCTCACTGAACTCCCAACCAGCAAAGCGACCACAAGCAATGAAAACAAAATTTGGAAGTTTTTCATAGATGGGTCTTCATCGAGATAGGGATGTGGAGTCAAAATTATACCTGAAACACCTATGTCTAAAATCATCGAGCAATCGTTTTGAATGTTATTTCCTGCTTTGAACAATGAAGCCGAGGATGGAGCACTAAGCACCGGACTTCGCCTCGCTAGCGGGATAGGAGGACAAGAAGTGGTCGCATACTGTGATTCTCTGCTCATGGTAAACCAATTTAATGGAGATTATGAAGTAAAAGATGCAAGGATGGAAGCATACCTTAAAGTTGTCACAAACCTATTCATAAATTTAAGAAGTTTAAGCTGGTACGTATTCCCCGAGGAGAGAACAGTTTGGCAGATGCATTAGCCGCATTAGTATATACTTCGGATCCTGACTTAAAAAGAGTGATTCCGGTTGAGTGTATTTCAACCCAAAGCATATCATTTTCGGACGAAGCAATGGCAGTTACCTGATCCCATACGCAGTTCAAAGATCAGAGAGAAGTTTTGTCTAAAATTTCATCAAAAAATAAAAGTTGTTCGAAAAAGAAAAGAAAGCAAAACACTCAAACTCACGAACCAAGCGAGAGTGTGACATTCCAGCAGAGAAAACACGAGTTGCAACCGAACCAATGTCTATTGAACCAACAACAACACTAGAGGCGCCTCAAGAAGAGACCATTCAACTTTTTCCAAACCCAAAAGAGGTTGTACCCGAACCAGAGATTGAAGAAGAGTTAGAAATTGGAGAGCTCGGGCCCAATGAAACTTCGGAGTTTGATGCAACTACAATTTCTGATTTTTGAAACCCGAATATAGAAGACAATGATGACATCTCCACTAATGACTAGGAGGCTGACTGGAGGGCTCCTATCAAAAAATACATCCAAACTAGAGAATTACCCAGCAATAAGTGGCAGACCCGGAAGCTTAGAATCATCAGCCAAAATACTGCATGATTAAAGAGTTATTATTCAAAAGAGGAGTAAGTGATCCGTATTTGCTATGTATTTATGGTGAAGGAGTTAAAGTTATAATGAGTGAAGTTCACCAAGGTCTTTGGGGAAACCATTCTTCCAGAAGATTAATGATTAAAGAGTCATTATTCAAAAGAGGAGTAAGTGATCCGTATTTGCTATGTATTTATGGTGAAGGAGTTGAAATTATAATGAGTGAAGTTCACCAAGGTCTTTGTGGAAACCATTCTTCCAGAAGATCGATGGCCTTCAAGGTCAAGCGTCTCGGATATTACTAGCCTACCATGATTGCGAATTGTGCACGATATGCTCAGTGGTGTGGGAAGTGTTAGCAGCAGGCTCTGTTAATTCATCAACCCCCTGAGCTGTTATCATCACTTATGGCTCCATACCCATTTATGCGATGGTCAATGGATATCGTTGGACCAATGCATAAGTTAACCCGAGGAGTGCAGCACCTTCTCATCTTAACAGAATACTTTTCTAAGTGGATTGAAGAAGAGGCATACTCGTGGATTAAAGACTCGGTGGTGAAGACATTCTTATGGAAGAATGTAATCTGTCGATATGGAGTGCCTTACAAAATCGTTACTAATAATGGTTCCCAATTCATACCAAAGGATTTTGAAGACTTTGTTGCTTAGTGGGAAATTAAGATGAGTTATTTGACCCCAAGATATCCGCAAGGAAATGGACAAGCCAAAGTGGCAAGCAAGACCGTTTTAAGCAACCTAAAGAAAAAGCTCGGTTCGTACAAAGGTGGTTAGTACGAAGAGCTCCAACCGGTTTATGGGCGTACCAAACAAATCCTCGTAGGACAAACAGAGAAACTCATTTCTCCTTAGTGTATAGAATGGAACCTGTGGTCCTGGCCAACCTAAATGTCCCTGGACTTTGTCCTTAATGAGTCACTCAACACGGAAATAATGGAAGATCTTTGGATACAATTGATGAGTCGATATGGAGTGCCTTACAAAATCGTTACTAATAATGGTTCCCAATTCATACCAAAGGATTTTGAAGACTTTGTTGCTTAGTGGGAAATTAAGATGAGTTATTTGACCCCAAGATATCTGCAAGGAAATGGACAAGCCAAAGTGGCAAGCAAGACCGTTTTAAGCAACCTAAAGAAAAAGCTCGGTTCGTACAAAGGTGGTTAGTACGAAGAGCTCCAGCCGGTCTTATGGGCGTACCAAACAAATCCTCGTAGGACAAACAGAGAAACTCATTTCTCCTTAGTGTATAGAATGGAACCTATGGTCCTGGCCGAGCTAAATGTCCCTGGACTTTGTCCTTGATGAGTCACTCAACACGGAAATAATGGAAGATCTTTGGATATAATCGACGAGCGACAAGACTGAGAATTAATTCGGCTCCAAAATTATCAAGAAGCAACTGCTCGATTACAATTCAAAGATAAACAATCGGTCTTTACAGGTGGGCAACCTTTTTCTACGAAGAGTTTTTGAGAGCACAAAAGAAAAAGGAGCTGGGAAACTTGGAGCCAATTGGGAAGGTCCTTATCAAGTTCCAGCGACCTTGGAACATCCTCAATCTCAAGAAATTATATGTTTAAGTAAATTTGGATATTTATATAATATGAACTACGATTTGGTTTGATCCCAACTTGGATACGTAAGCAGCCTAGTCACACATGGACAACTATTAAATACAAATATATATATATATATATATATATATATATATATATATATGTTTTATTAGAAATGTCTTATTCAAGGCATATATTCGCTAAAACGAACCAGCAAGCTCAAATCAAGAGCAAACAAACAAGGAGATTAAAGATAAAAAAGTGGCCTGGATTCTGCGAACCGGAAGTTCAGTCTTTATCGCAGAATATCTCAGCCTTCTGAACCATGAGATCTACGATGCCTCGAACGCATGGTGGGATGTAGTGAGCAAAGTTTTTAAATCCGAGCAAGATACAGTCAGAAGGGTGCGCTTCAAGCACGCATAACTCACGAGAGATACGGAGGATCTGCTTCTCCATTTCACGGACCCTTGCTTTTAGAACATCTCTTTCACGGACAAGCTCCTTGTATTTAATGACCAGCTAAAAGCAAAAGCAATCAATCAACGTTAAGGAGGCTATAAAAGAAGTTGAAATCTGTTACCTTCTCAATGAACTTCATAGCGACCTTCCGGTCACGAGGAGGTAGCTGCTCAATCAAACCATAGGGGATCATCATCGATGTTCCCCACCCAAGCGGATGAAGATTAGAGTCAGCAGGAGCGTTCAAAGCAGCATTGAGGTCCTTATGGCTGCAGATTGGTGTCACCGGAGCAGATGAATCTGGCGAAGGGCGTTTACCTTGGCAAGAGTTTGATGCCCTAAGAAGATGAGTTATGAGATAAACCTGCCTTTTATAGTTGAGTGATCATGGATTAGTGCGGCATATTCAATATCAGTTTAAATTGATTTACTTTCCTTTAAAGGAATTAATTGATTCTCAAGTCCCAAGATTGGCGAAATTTCAAAATCTCAACTAAACGGGAATATCTGCATTTAATGGTGATTAAGCAATAAGAGAGGAATTTAAACAAGGTATTTCACAAGTACAAGTGGGCCTAAAGCCGCCATCATCACTTCAGAGTCATATTGACTTATGACCCAAAGGTCACTTAACCCTGAATTCTATTCTTAATAATCCAACAAGGAACAAGTAAAGAAAGAAAAATCAGTTCGGCTCGCGAAACGACAAATGGTTCGCAAAAATGTGTTCAAACACTCACAAGTGTACCAACTCATAAGCCGAGCTCCATCCTGGTATCTTAGCGAGGATAACTGGATAAAGTTTTCCTTTAAGAATGGTAAGGGCCTGATCAACCCATTTTCTCTTGAAAAGCAACTCAATCAAGGGTTAAAAACGACCAAGTCAGGCTTTGCAAACCTGGCATATATTTGTTCAAAAAAGAAACATCAAGTTACCAAAGTAAAAAAAGTCTTAGGATAAACGCCCATGAGCAATACAAAGCAAAACACAAAATCAAGTTTTTAAAGCCTTTTCAAGTAGCATAAAGCAAAAATTCAAGTAATAAATGGGACAGACCCCAAGCAAGATAAACACATCCACAATTAGTTCATGTTGTTATCAGATTTTGTTAACGGTTGGCAGACCGGACTATAACACTTTCCCCGCTTTGGCAACAATCGTCATAGGAGGATCAATAGCCTGAGCCGTCGGTTTATCGTTGGAAATAATCGGAGCATTAGAGAAATTTTCACCCTAAAGGAGCAAACATTTAATTCAAGAAAAGTAGGTTGAGTTTTAGAAGATTGTTCTCAAATAACAACTAGCGGCAGAATGAATTATGAAAATTGTACCTCAACGTTCTGCGAGGATAGATCTTTGGGTGCATCAGCCGCTATATTGGTTTCCCTCTCTTCAGAAAAAGATCGACATCAACTTCTGGAGGAGGAGGAGAGTCCAAAAAATTCAATGCCAGCTGTTGGAGATCAAGGGAAACAGCTGGACTTGCCGCTAGCTCCGATTCAGCATTAGCAAGCAAAGCTCCCACATTAACTTTCTCGCCCTCCAGAGTTAAACTGCCTTTTTCGAGCTGGTCGATCAAGCTCTGGTTGCTCTTTAGTTCGTTGACATCGGACTGAAGGTTTGCTCTTCGTTTCAAAGCACAAACGAACTTATTTACCAGCTCAAGTAGGGATCTACCTCTGCTCCTGATCTCTCTCCTTGTCGAGCTTGCCATATGCTTCAGGTTGCGCTCCTGAGATTGGATCAGGGGGTCATATTTCAAAGAGAGCTCGCCATGCTTAGCTCGGACGGATTTCAGATCACCCCTTAGTGACGATGTGGTAGCTTCTAGAGCGAAGTGTTCGGAGGCGAAAAGTTTCACTTTCACTTCATACATTTTGACTTCTTTCCTAGCGTCATTTTGTTCCTTTTCTATCCGAACTGCCGTCTTCAACTTCTTGGAGTAATCTTGAGAAGCTTTTTTAAAATTTGAGTTCTTTGACTCAAGGCTAGCAACCTTTTCCTTAGCTGCAGCAAGTTCCTTGGTGAATGATGACAAGTCAAGAAGAGACTCGTAGTGAAGTATCAAATCATTATAATAAATAGCAACCTAAGAAGAAAAAAGGCATGAATATTCGAGGAAGCAATCAAAAAGAGATTAAAAATGCAGGGAACATGTGACATATGATTAGAATTCTTAATGAATTGTTTGGCGAGAGAAGAAATGAATGCTTAATGAACAGACGAGTTTAAACAATCAAGAGAAGGAAGTTTAGAAGGCTGTTCGAGCGACGTTCGGTGGACGAGTTGCCAGGATCTGTCAAAGCAATCTTCTCCATGGAGTCTGGATTTAACACCCCAAGGAGAAGAAACACTTTCAAGTTTCTTTCTCTTGCTCGATATTGACGCAAGAGTTTCTTGTTCATTAGCATTGTCAACATTTATAGTAGCAGAAGGCCAAGCTGGGCGAAAACTCCCCCTTTAGCTGGCCCGAGCCTTAGAGGTAGAAGAATCAGTGATTAGGCTAACCTTTCTAGTAGCACCATCATTCAAAATGGTGGCAGCTTTTTTCCTATTGACTCTTGCCAACGGCATCAATTTGCTCCTTGATCTTATTCTCAGCAGCCTTACAAATTTCATCTGCATTCCTCCGAACACAGAAGCACAGGTGGGAAAGGTGTGGAACTTCTGGAAGACGTTTGACACAGCGAAGTCCTCCACTTCTGAGGCGTTCACCAGCTCGATGAATCAGATCAAGGGTAAAAAAATTCCAATCCTTCTCTTTTTCAGTTACCACCTAGTAGAAGTTGAGAAGGCCCTCGTAAGAATGACGGATTTGAGGAGCTGTAAAGAAAACAGAAGAGTTTAAACATAACAATAGGGAACAAGTTTGGAGAGAATCAAAAAGAAGAGTGAATACATGGGGCGATTGCCCAGGACTGGCGAAGCTTGTCAGATAAAACCGTTGATAGAGGCATCATCAATTTTAACAAAGAACCAAAACTTTTCCTAGGATTGGTCCTTGTTTGGAAGCCCAATGACTGAGTGCCTGTCATCATTGGGATAAATAGCAAAATGACCAGAGTCCTTCTTCGTGCTCCGAACGCTGAAGAACTCAAGAAGTTTTGCTCACACTAACCGAGTATTCACCCTTGGCGGTGGCTGTGAGTAAACACAAGATATTGCGAAGCATGTTCGGAGTCATCTGCAGAAAAGCAAGACCGAGATGGTCGAGATACTTTAAAAGTACCACATGGAAAGGAAAAAATAAGCCAAAACCTGAGAAGTATGCTTCAAAGACACAGCAATAGCCGGGGCAAACTGTTTCTGGGGATTTTTTCGGTTCCGATAAAAGAAATTCAACAGATGGAGGAACGTTACAGAGATTTCTGATGGTCTAAAGAGTTTTTTGGCTCGACCTGGTTTTGTAGTAAGGCCCAAATTGATCTCTTGGTTGAGTGCATGGGACGAGAGCCGATGGATCTTTCACAGAATCCAGAGACGGCTCGGCTTCCAGAATTTTAGGGTTTACCAGTTCAACTGTAGGATTGTTCATGGAATCAGACATAGCTCGTGAATAAAGAGATGATGAAATGAAGGAAAGGAAAAGAAGAAGCGATTCTTTATAGAACAAGGAAATGGAAAAATTACAAAGAAATGGAGTAAGAAGCAGTCGAGAGATAGATTTGACCTAAACAAGAAAGAGGATATGTCTCATAGATAGTGGGAAGTGGAAGAGTTTCCCGCGTATTAATAAACGATTTTTAACAAATGAAGATGCGTGTCAGGTGTCAAATTAGCCGAACCTTAAAATCTAAGTGATATGGAAGCAAGACGTGAAGTAAATTAAGGAGATAAGTTTGCATTTGAGGACATATAAGTCCCCAAAACTGGGCAACAGTTCGCAGGACTTGGGGGCAATTTTTGATACCAGATCCCGAACAGAAGGATCTATTCTCTAAACAATACGACACGTGTCCACCACCTCATCATAGAAGGAGAGGAGCAGCTCGGTCCTGGAATGATCGAGACAGGCGAACCGAGAAGGGGTTTGGAAGAGCGAACCAAGAATCCTGAGAATGATGGAAGCTCACGAAGAGATGAAGTTCACGTAGGATATAATCAGCGAACAGGAGGAAAATATCATTCAAAAGGCGAGACGTTATAACATTTAAGACCGACACATTAAAAGAGAATCATAGGATTGATTAGAATTTATTATAATTTATTCATAGCATTTAAGTCTCAAATTATGTATAAATATAGACTCCCATAGCCTTGTAAAGGGGTCGATCTTTTTCATTACAAAGAGAATAATAATACAAGTTTACACATTTTCCTTTTTAGCAATTCATTTTACTTGAAAAATTCTATATCATATTTCTAGTGTTGGATCTTGTATCTACAATCATGAAACTTTGATCTGAACTATGAATGGGTGAACCATTTTGAGAGTAGGCTCCCATAACCTTTCGGTATCGGCAAGCTAGAATTGAAGAGTATTGTAAATGCTTCTTTCAATATGCTTGAAGATATTTGAAGCAGAATCCAAGATATTGGAGTTGTTGATGAGGACATCAGAACCATTTCATACCTGGAGCAAACCCCATCAGACGGTGCAAGTCTCTCAATGGACCAACATGGAGGAATTATGCTCAAGTAATGTTCTGATCAAGCACATGGCTTAGAACTGACTTTATATCAACTAATCAGTCCTAATAAGACCAATGATTCAGGATTAATCATGAGACCCCGAGCGAAGCCACCTCAAGATGAAGCATGCCTACCCGGAGACGAGAATCGAAGAGAATTACTTACCAACACTCATCCTACTTGAGCAAACAATATAAGCTTGAAGAATCACAAGGAATAAACAAAAAATATGATCTTTCATCGAAGAATATCATGTCTTGCCCGAGATAAATCAGAAGATGTCTAGGTAATCTGACATGTGTTCCAAGCCATGCACATAAGTTACCTAACAAGCAATATGTTCGAGCAAATCTTATGGGCTTCAAAATTCATCAGGAAGTCGAGCTGGTTTAAGAGATGGGTATTCAGACCAACTTATGGTTCATTTACCATCAAATATGGATCTTTCCATATTTGGTTATTTACAGGCTTATGTGTAGCGACCTAGAGATACTGTAAACCATCTAGAGTGTTTACTTGAAGTGCTTACATGTACCAACACCTCGAGGATCAGGAGGATCCACAAAAATAACAACTTTCCTTATCTAGAGCCATTTAAGGAAAATAAAAAATGATTCTCAGGTACACGAACTATTGGCTACGACATAGCTACACATGCAAACTAATTTAATGTTCTCATAACTACATGAATTATTGACTTCGCATAGTGACATGCACGAAATATCATGTGTCATGTATCATGTGCACAACTACACCAAATATTTTGACATACATGAAGTATCATAAATTATATACACAACACCATACTTATTTTTACTATTTTGATTTAAAATCATAAGTTCTGCTTATATATATATATATATAATATTTTGTATATTTATATAATGAATAGAATAATTGATCAAAATATCAACAAAAATAAATTTATTTTATAAAATTTGTGTATTATTTTAGAAATTACACAATAAATATGTTCTAAATGTTTATAAAAATCAACTTGAAATGTTTTGTATTACATTTTCTTTTATATTTAAAAATAAAATAAAATATATCTTACTAATTTAATTTTTATCTAGTGTAGGAGTGGACACGGATCTGATATTTTAGAATTTCAGAATACAAGTTTGATCCGTTAGATCCGAAAAACAATTAAACGAATATGTCCAAAATAGGTCAAAATTAAATAGTAATATGAATCATTTTTTTTAGATCTCACTGGAAGGCTTATAAGGTGGAATATCAATACTAAAATAATATTTATACTATTAATCTAATTTTTAGATAATTTGGACATATTCGAGTGATTTTTCTTGGATCCGACTGATCAAATTTTGTATTATAGAATATAAAATCTATGTCCGCTCCTACACTAGATATCCAACCCCACGTCTAGTTGTGATCGCATAATCAGGCAATCGTGAGTCTCTTGGGTAACTTTTAGAGATTTAGAGATGAGCAAAACATGAGTTCATGCACTATATAACACTAAAGAGCTTAACAAAGCAACAAAATAAAAGGGGAAATAAGTAAAAAACAATAAAGAGCTCAATATAATTTGCTGAATTCATCAAAGTTGATCTGACCATCGCCATTAACATCAAGTATTCGGATCATCTCTTTAGCTTCCTCATCAGTTACTTTCCTTCCAGCATATGCCAACCCATGTTGAAGCTCTGTTGCAGATATGAGACCATTCCGGTCTTTATCATAAACCCTAAAGGCTCGCTTTATATCTTCCTCCGAAGCAGTGTCCTTCATCACAGCTTTCTCATTCCTAACAAAAACAAAATCTTATTCCACTATTGAATCATCAATTAAGAAAGACAAAAGCGTCTAAATCATGATAAAAATTCAATGTCAGACATCATAAATAGTCTTTCTTTTGCCTTCAGGTTAAGAATCCCTCACTTATACTTATAGTATTTGACGAATTCATCATAGTTGATCTGACCATCGCCATCAACATCAGATTCTCGGATTATCATATCAACTTCGTCATGATCAGTATATTTCTCCCCACAAATTGCCAACCCATGTCGAAGCTCTGCTGCAGATATGAGACCATTTCGGTCTTTATCAAAACCCCTAAATACTACCTTCATATGTTCCTCCTGATCAGTGTCCTTCATCGCAGATTTATCAGTCCTAACAAAAGAAAAGACAAAATCTTACTCATGATGAAAGACAAAAGCGTCTAAATCATGATGAAAATTCAATGTAAGACATCATAAATAGTTTTTCTTTTGCTTTGAGGTTAAGAATTCCGCACTTCATAGCCCTAAATAATTTGACCAATTCATCATAGTTGATCTGACCATCGCCATCAACATCAGCTGCTCGGATAATCATTTCAACTTCGTCATCAGTTAGTTTCTCCCCATCATCTGTCAGTCCATGTCGTCGAAGCTCTGCTGCAGATATGAAACCATTCTGGTCTTTATCCAAATCTCTAAATTCTTTCTTCATCTCTGCATCATTCAGTTTTTCCGAGATATCTGTGGCAAGCTTTTCGACCATCGCAGCTTCATCAGTCCTAACAAAAAGAAAAAAAAAACACTATTGAACGATTAAGGAAGACAAAAGCGTTCTAAATCAATATTGAGCCAAAAGAGACAAGTAACAAACCAGTTATGAGAGTGTTCTCCAGCAATGGTAGCTATATCTGTCAAAGCTTCGATCCATCTCCACTTCTTTCCCTCTGTTTCACCTTCACATGTTTTCTGGAAGACAATCCCAAAATCTTCCTTTTGTTTTCGAACATGGGAGGGATCAACATCGTAAAATATCGGCAACACAATCTGCCCCAGATATTCTTTGCACTTCAAGATTTCAACCAGTTCATCTAGACACCAGCCCGAAGAAGCATAGTTCTTCGAGAGCAGAACAACAGAAACTTTCGCTCCTCTAATGGCTTGTACGAGTTCAGATCCGATTGTATGGCCTCTCTCCATCTCCTGATCCTTGAACATCGTGATGTCTTTCCTTGCAAAGAGACTGTGTAAATGACTGAGGAATCCTCTACGAACATCTGGGCCGTGGAAGCTGGGAAAGACATCGAATTTCTTAACCTGAGACGAAGAAGAACCCGCCATGATAAAGCAAAAGAGAGTTTCAAGAAACTATAATACTTTACTGGTCGAGGAAACAATAGTCTTGTTCTTATACAGAAGCGAAACACGTAAAGAGGAGAAGAAAGTTCAAAGGAAATTTAATGTAAACTTCTGGCTTGTATACACTATCCACCAAGTAGTCGACGACTCATAAAAAGTCTGTTTCGATATGAAAACTCAATGATTTTGTTATATTTTAGTTTGTTGCCACTAAAGAATAAACAAAACTGGATTCTGTTACGATATGAAAAATTAGAGGAAGAAGTCAAACTTTTTTTTTGGTCAAACCCATATTCTCATCTCTATACTATTAAAAAAGAATCACTAGCTAAACACTATTTTAATAGACTTTAAATAAGATCATTTTATCATTACATTCAAACAATATTTCTCTTCTCTCTAAATAAATAATAAATTAATTTTCAACTATCTTTACAACCAAACACAATTATTTCATTTTCTAATATTGTGCATTTAAATAGTATGAATTATGATTCTCCTATCATATTTGTTTGATCTTATTTCAAATTATTTTAAATTTTATATAATACATATAATTAATAAAATTTTAAATTTTTTACTGCATATTTTATGATTCGAATTTTTAAAAACAAACATATATTACTCAATCAATAATAAAAAAAGTGAGAATTCAACACCCCACATTGATAGAGATGTCAATCAGGCTGATAAATCACGGGCTAGGTCCAAGTAGATCCGTCATGGGATGAGTATGGACATGAAATTTTATGTCTATTAAAAAACAGATAATATAGATAACCCCATAGTAGACTGCGCATTTAGCAGGTTTTATCTGCGAATTGGCATATCGACTCGCAAACTACTAATTTTTAATAAAAATAAATAAATTATATATATATATATATTAATAATTGTATATAGTTAATGAAATATAATTTGTGACATATTTGAAAATATAAAGAAAATATTATGGAATATAATGAAATATAATAGAATATTTACAAAAAGAGAATATTAAAAATATTTCTATTAAAAAAGTTGTTAATTTTAATTTTTAAAATATTTTAATTATTCAAAATTATAAAAATTAAATCCGTGAGCCGGTCCGCTAACCCGTTGGATATAGCAGGACAGACTAGGACATGAGAGTAATTTATAAAATATTAAAATGGGTATATACGTCAAACAACCAAAAACACTAACACTTAATTGTTTAATGAAGTTGAAATTATATATAATGAAAAAAAATAATTATAAACACTAAACAAGATATAAAAATCTAAAAAGTATCTGGAAAACTGAGCACAATATATTAAACTATAAAATATAAACATTTGTTATAATGATTAAGAAAATATTGACCCACACAAAATATTAAAATGGGTATATACATAAAACAACTAACAACACTAACACTTTATAATTTAATGAAGTTGAAATTACATATATAGATATATATACTATTACAAAATAATTTTTTTAAAAATTTAGCGTTATGGCATATAAATTTTTTATTTATAAGATCAATTATAACTAAGTAACATATTATATAATCGAAAATAATAATCAAGTAATATATAAGATAACTGAAAAATGATTATATGTCTAATCCAATAGTTTACTACATGTTGAAGGCTTTATTTAATTTTTCAATAACATTTTTCAAATAACCCAATTGAAAAAAAGTCATAAATTGTCTTCGACATATTTTTGAATTTACCATTATTTGGGAGAAACCATTTGTAGTAACCCTTGTTGTCCAACAATACTTTTCACGAGTAATCCACCCAAAAATATTAACTTATTTGTTCGTTATACCTCTTGCTATTGCAAACAAAACATATTCATTAGTTTTTTTTATCTGCAATCGCCGGCAAATGATATATCTCTTATAAATAACCAAGATGACAAATTTGATGTTAGTTATGTATTAATTTTGATTTTTATCAAAAAAAGGTCTATTTTTTACTTACCGTTCCAACTCGTTTGAATTTAGGACATTTATCTATAACAATTCCCAAAGGTGTTATCTCCAACGTGTCATGACCAAATAGTATTGTAACACATTATTGCTGGCCAAAATCTCATGTAGTCTTCACTTCTGGTTCTGATATTTTTTCCAACCCAAATAAATTTTAAGTTATTTTATCAAAAGGCGAGTGAAGACAATTGAACCACATGTGACTATGATAACTATAAGTAAAAGTACAATAAATCAGAATTATACATACCTTTAGACCTCTGGCTTTCTCAAAGATCGCTTTGGATATGGTTCCTTTTTTATCTCCAAGCTCATTTTGCTTCCGGAGGATGATACCAAGTAACATATAATATAACTACAGACAAATGACTATATATCTACTCCAGTAGTTTACTACATGTGAAAGAGATCTTCCACTGACATTTTCAATATAAAAAGAGGAATAATATAATGCAAGGAAAAATGTAATGGCAAAAAAACTCAATTCACAACATGCGGTTTCATGTGAATGCTTAGGAAGAGACATGATTGCAAGCTTTGTTGATCAAGTCGTTTCATCATTAGTCTCTCTCTCTCTCAGTGCATTCAGAATTTTATTCAATGCAAGGCTCCGATTTTATTATTGACAGTGAGAAGATTCTGACTGCCGGTCATGTGGTTATGGATGTCGAGAATGGTGATAGTGAACACTTGTTTATGGAGAAAAAAGTCTCGGTTTGTTTGCACGATGGGAGATGTTTGGCCGGGACTGTGTCATCTTTCACAATGTCCAGAGCATCTTGAGGTTCTGAAGTGTTGATTCTCCTTACATCTGCCTATTGGAGTGCATTACTTTTGTATGATACTTTTGTCTGGTTTTAAATTTCAATGTTAAGGAATTAAGCTGTTATTTTGTAAGATGTTATATATAACAAAAAAAAGCTCAATGAAGCCTTCTGAAATCTAAGAGAGTGTTATTGTAGCTGGTATACATAGAAGTAGCATACTCTCGTGATGGTTCATCAGAAATTATGAAAGAGCAATTTGATATGGAGTTTTAGATATTGAAATATCTGAAATTCGAAACATTCAAGTTTATGATTTGTTATACTAATAACACAATTTATTTGATAGTCAGTTTAATTTTTTTTCGAGTTTTATTTGATAATAACTACGTTTAATAGTTAAAAAAAAAAATCATCAACAATTTAACCAAATTATTTAAATCAAAAGTAATTATAAAGAAGAATAAAATGTGTAAATTTTTGACACACCTCCTGATTAATT
The DNA here is from genome assembly GCA_028015245.1 of Cardamine occulta. Lineage (NCBI taxonomy): Eukaryota > Viridiplantae > Streptophyta > Magnoliopsida > Brassicales > Brassicaceae > Cardamine > Cardamine occulta. The sequence goes on from CM051393.1 coordinate 3,963,497, forward strand.
AAACTTTAACTGAACTTGTCCAGACCACTTCTACTTAATTCCCTAAATAATTTTCATTTAACCTGCAAAAAAAAATTTAGGTTTTCCTGCTATTCAGTTCAGCTAGTATAAGCTTTCGCCAGAATTCTTCGTTAATATTTTGCCAGATTCCAATTTCATTTTATTTTATTTTTACCAACTTCTTTATTTTATTTTTTCCTACCAAACCCAAATAATAAAACGTCCGCTTCAGCTCTCAGACTTGGTAAAGTTAACAAAACATTAAAGAATTCAAAGAGAAATATCGTTTGTAAAAGCTGGAATTCTTAGCTTCGCTTCGCTTTCATCAATTCGAAACCCAAATCCAATGGGAAATCATTTTCTAAAGCTGTCTCTGCTTCTCGTAACAGTCTGCGTTTGCGTTTCCTTCGTCACCACAAAACTAAACCCTAAATAAACAATCATATCTCTCTCCGATTCTGCAATTCCCACTGAAATTCACGGTGTCAAGATCATCCGACAAGCTTCAAGTACCAAACTTTCTCAACTAGGCGTCTCCTCTTGGCCCAAGTCAGTAACTTTCTCTATCTCTGTTTCTTTGTGTCAAATGGGTTTTTGGAATTCATCGAACTTAACCAATAGCTTTACTGTTAACCGTTGATTTAACCTGAGGTTTTACTACATCCTTAAAGTTACCAAATTTCATAACTTTTTAGCTCAGGACATGTTCACTTGTGTCTGAAACATGTAATTTTCTGTTAGTCATTACAAATAATTGACTAATTGTTTGATTATTTCTTTGAAATAAACGAGAAATGGCTGAGTAAAGGCAAATGCATTAACTGTGATGTACAAACCTGAGGATTTTCATCCTTAGATTTACCAAATTACACAACTTTTAGCTTAGGACATGTTCATTTGTGTCTGAAACATATGTAATTTTGTTAGAAAGGGCAAATGCATTAATGTTGAGATCAAATTTTTAGACTGAATTGTGATGTACATTTGAGTAGGTGGGAAGGTACTCCAAGCAAGTTTCCATGGAAGTTTAAGAAGACAGAGACAATGTATTTCTTAGAAGGGAAGATAAAAGTGAATGTTGATGGATACGATAAAGAAGAAGAATCCTTTGAGATTGGAAAAGGAGATGTGGTTGTTTTTCCTAAAGATATGAAATGTGTTTGGGAGATATTTGAAGATGTGAAGAAACATTATAGCTTAGAAGAGTAGTAGTGACTTCAGTTTGTAGAGAGAAAACTTGAGTTACATTGATGTTTGTGTTTGTTGTATCTGGTTGGTACTTTGAAGTTTGAACTAAGCCTATCTATGATGTTTGCAATGTTGAGGGGGATTAATGGATTATGCTTATAGCTACCTCTAGTTCTAAAGGATTAGATTTTCATTTTTATTGCTTCTTTTAGGTTGGTCAATCTGGTTTAATCAATCTGAACCAAACTGTGTTGTATCGAAAATTCGGTTCGAAATTGAATAGAAAAACGAAATTAACTGATTCGGTTTCATTTTTTTTCTCTAAAATAAATGGTAACTAGATTCGAACCCGTGGGTTAATTGTTTAAATATAAATTTGTAGTTTTTGTTTTACAAATATTTTTATTATATTCGTGTAATTTTAAGTTGCTATTTTTTTACTGTTTATAATATTTTTTGTATTTTAGATGTTTAATATGTATTTATAGTTTTTTGTTTCTTTACAATTTAGAATATATTTAAAGTGGTTTTAGCATCAAATTGCAAAGTTTTTAATTTTGGAAATTATACATTATTTCCAAAATTTTTTAATTAAATTTCAATATGGAGGACAATGATGTAAGGTCCTTCCTAAATCACCATTTCCAGGTAATTTTCTCGGCTAAATGATCACTTGATCGTGATCAAAAGATTGTTAACACCACAATATGCATAAAAAAACGCAAAGAAACTATTGTAACCTTATTTAGGAAAAAATAACTAAACTTGGATGATGCAAATGGCGAGAATAAAAGGCCAATGACGTCGAAAATTTTGATTTCAATGGGTTTTGTTTCACAATTATTTTTCAAATACATCCTCTCCAATCACATATGCGTAAACACAAACATACCTCTCATCTTCTAATAATTCTTCACAACATACAAAAATCATATTATTCTTGCCAATATTCTAATATCAAGTACACTATACGTTGAGGGAAGAGAGCATATGGGTTCAAATATTCGACCATTTGTCTTATTTTAAAGCAAGGTCAACAATTTTATTTCATTATTAGAAAAGAACTAAAAATAAAATCAAAAATAAGAAAAGCAATATCATAATTAAATATCTTAATAATAAAATAAAAACAATTAAGAAAGTTCAAATTGAAGAAACAAATCAAGCTTGTTTTGGTTCGATCTTCTCCATCACCTATTTCATAAAACTAAGTGTGAACATAAATAATCATTGGATTTAGTTATAAAAATGAAATAAAGAATGCAAAAATGCTAAAAAAAAATGTAGACTCCTTTACCTCTAATCTTTTTTTCCAAATTCTGAAACATCTATTTGAAAACCACATTCATTGTTTGTCTTTGAGGTTTACTTTGTTTGTCTAGAATAAGTACTCTCAAGCTTTTCTTTGATGTTATCATTGATAAAGCCACATAAAGCTGACCATGAGAAACATAGGATTTGGCAAATAGAGTCCTACTTCTGCCAGCTATTGTCCTTGACTCTTGTTGATAGTCATAGCAAATGCGAGAGATAGCAAATGAGAATCTTGGGAATCAGAAAACTTCTCCATTCCTATCTCATGTGATGACTATTGCCTCTAAAAATGATCAGCTATTTGTGTAATCGCACTCTAGTTCCATTGCATAACCCACCTTTATGATCTAAGTTCCTTTTTTTTTCTTTGGTGCTTGATAAAGAGGTTTGTGATGCCTCGGGTCTATCAAATAAATTTTTTTACACATTGTAGCACAAAAGGTATCAAATCTAAGGAGTCTAAGGATGCAACACTAGAGATGCATGATTCTAAACTAAGGTAGAGCAAACAAAGAATTAGTTTTAACAAAAGAAAATGAAAAAAAAATCAAAAGGAAAACATTGGATCATGGGTTCTACTATCAAAGGAATGAACTAACAATCAAACAATGATGAAATAGATTGCATTAAGTACCATCCTAGAACATGGAATTTACAATTATGACTAATCCACTCTCATGACACTAATCACTTCACTAATCATTTAATCATCAATAACTCTTGTTAGCAATCAAACAATCAATGAGCATTAATAAACAACTCCAATAAAGTTCACTAAACACTTTAATCATCAACTCTTGTTCGCTAGGTATGTAAAGCTCATAAAAGGTTTGGTTAAGCATTTTATCAAACACTTTGTGGGCATGAAAATGCCTAAGCTCTAGACTACCAATCTGTTGACTAATCTATCATTATGATCAACCTAAATGAAGGATCTAACAACAATCAACCTAAATAATCAACATCTAACCATCAATTCATCCTGATCTAGAAAACCCATGTTCCAACTAAAAGACTAACATCCTAAATGAAGAAAAGAGAGAAAAAAAAAGATAAAGAGATGGATTTACAAAGATAAGGATGAAGAAATCTTCATTAGAGTTGCATAATATGAAAAACATCAATCCCAAACATCTAAAGAGAGTTTGGATATCAAAACCAACTCTAAGGAGAAGAAAACTTAGGGTTTACAAGAGTTAAGACATGTATTTATAGGGAAACAGAGAAAATGACTCGGGTAAGAAATAGCTCCGTATAGCGACCTAGCAAGGTCGCTACATGCTAGCGACATAGCAAAGTCACTAGCTCACGTCGCTAGCTCACGTTGCTAGTTCTCCTGGAAAATTCCTCCATTCTCTAGCAACCTCGTCTGGTCGCTAGGCATGACCGCTACTCACTAAATGAGTTGTATCTCCTCAACCACTGCTCCAAATCACTCGAGACCACCTCCATTGGAAAGCTACTTCAATTCTCTATAACTTTGGTCTAGAGCTAAATCTCAAGGGAATGCCTTCATCTGAGTCGATCTTTGAGACACCTTGGACTGATTGTAGATCATCATTTCTTTTATTTGCATTCAAATGATCCCTCATCCAAGCTCCAAGTCCCAAAACACCTAAAAAGACTCAAAGACTATGAAAATGCAAGAAATTAAGCTATATGATCCTAAAATGATAAACTATGCAAAACGAAACCCAAATGCATATTTATTCTTCTAAAATGATGCTAATGGGACAAAAGGTGATAAAAATGAATGTCTAAACCATGCAAAATACGAGGATATCAGTGCTGGGCTTGTTAGAGCATCTGAAGTCAACTTCGACAAGGGGTCTGACGATTTTATGCCTATTGAATATTTTTATAAGTTTTAATGAGGATATAGTAATTTTATTACTTCATAAAGCATCTAATGATTGATTAGTACATGAGCCAAATCTTGAAATGGGAGAAAGAGAAATAACTTACAACTTGTACTTGAAACATTAGGTTGGTTTTTTGGTTTACTTGATGTTTTACTCCTATATGCTTTTGTCAAAACTGGAGAAAAATATGTCAATATATCAAAAGTTCTAAAATATATCAAAAGAAATGGCAAAATGATATCCTTACTACTTCTAGAAAGCATATTCTCCTTTCGGGTCAGTTGGTAATATCTTGCAATATTCAACCAAACATGCTCCTTTGTTTTGTGAGCGTTGTTATGGGCCGCAAGTTCGCCAAAACTGCAAAATTTAAATTAGAAAATGTTTTTTGAGAAGAGATTTTTGCAATTATTTGATTTATTGAAGGAAGATAGTCTTACCGCTGCATGACAATGTATTTGATACCTTGCATATTTAAGTGTTTTCAAGCATTGTTTTAGCTTAGGTTTCATGCATCTGCACTTCACATTTAGAAGTTTTCATGAATATTTGCATTAGTTGCATGTGCATTCATGTTTAATAAGGTTTGGAGTTAAATGGAGCTAAATGGGTCATCAACAAGGAGCTTAAAGTGCACAAGAAGGAAGCCTACGGATGCCAAGGAGTTGTAGCGACTTGATACCACGACACAGCATGGACGAAACTGCGTAGCGACCAAGTGCAGCGACGTTGCTACGTCGTGAGAAGTTGGAAAATTCATCCAGAGTGTTTTAGCGACCACCCTTAGCGACATGGTGACCTCACAACGATGTAGCAACCTCCAATATCGACCAAGCCGGGCTGATAAGCTGTAGCGACCAAAGCCTACCGATCAAGTCACGTTTCTAGGGAGTCAAAGAATTCATCCAGCAAAGTTTAGATGTCACATCTATCGACATGGCCACATCGCGAGCCCGTACCAAGGTGGTGGTAGCGACCATGCAACGTCACTACTCCAGCCGCGATTCACCCAGATTTTAGTTGACTTTTCACCTTTTATGTTGACTAAGTTTTATTTTTGCTTCCCTTTGGTTATTACTATAAATACCCGTAAACCTAGAGTTTAGAGATTATGCTTTGTTTTAGAGAGATTCTCTTTCTCTCTTTTGGGTTTTCATAAACTCTTTGTATGAGATCTCTTAATTCAAAGTATCAAATCTTCTTATCTTCTTAAATCTTTCAACTATCCTTCTTATAATGATTATTATGTATCAATCAAACCAATTGATTTGTGTTTTTATGACTATGAGTGAGTAGTCTTTTAGATGAGTTTAGAGTTTGGTGATTGAGACGATTTGATGAATTAATGATGATGTTTAGGATTAGATCTTCAGTAGTCTTTTATTTCGGTTGTTAGTAATGCTAGATTAAGCTTGTAATTGAGAAATCTAGATGATTAACATTTTATGCCCACAAGGTGTTTGTTAAAATGCTTGATAGATCCTAAATGTGTTTTTCATGCCTAGCCTATGAGAGTAGTTGATTAGGATAATTAGTTGTTGGATTAGAACTTGTTATTAATGCTCCTTAGTCATTTGAATTACCAATGAGAGTTGATGATGATTCAATCGTTAGTGTAGAGATTAATACCATGATAATGGATTATTCTAGTTAGTAATCATTTATCATATTTCATCAAAGTCATATACCATTCCCGAGACTCATCGTTTTCTCTTATTGATTTTCAAACCATTTTAGTTATTTCCCGCTTTGTTTAAGTTTGAATTTGGTTTCCAAAACACAAACTTATATTGCTTAGATTGAAATAGGACTTGCATTCCTAATGTGTTAATCTAGTTTCCCCGAGAATCGATCTCTAAGTACTACAATGTGCTTAAGGGTATTTGATAAACCCGATGTAAAAATCTCATTATCAAATTGGCGCCGTTCCCGGAAAAATAAGCAATAGCCATTAGAATTTGGTCTTGTTTCGAGACTAAGCCTTGAATAAGCCCTGAAGTTTTCCAATCTCTGAGAATTTGGTCTTGTGAATTTTCCTAAGGTGAAATGAGTCTGTATGAAATCCTTATTGATAAGATACATCTAAGACCATTTTCACCCGGATAAAACTGTGGCTTGCTTCTTGAAGGCATTAAAGACCATGGTCGTTTTTCTTAAAATTGATGAACTTTGATAAGGCAAATTCCTTGTGAAATTTAGCCATGAATCATGATTCATCTCTTTAAGTTCTTTTCCAAAATAAAAAGATGATTCTTAGTCCGATTTCCTTCTTATGAATGAGAAACATGATATGACTTTGGTTCATCTAAATTTTGTTAAGGATAGATTTTTGGTCTGAATTTCCTATCTTGTGATTTGAAATTTCCTAAGACCATAATTAAATCCTATCTCTCGAAAGAGAGTAAATTTCTCTATGGTGAAGAACCATAAATTTTTGAGTTCACAAGACTAAGCCTTGAAACAACGGTTACTACCTTTATGTTGATTGATAAGCCCTGAAGTTTTCCAATCTCTGAGAATTTGGCTACCATCGTCAAATGGCTACACATAAACAGATAAAAATAGTTGAGGAAAGTATCTAATGTCAACCATCAAGAATAACAAAAATAAAAGAAGCTTTGGCTAAATTGTTTAGACAATTATTTCCGATATACAACCGAACATCCTAATCAACTATTTCCATAGGTAAAAAATGTAAAGCTCTTGATATTTTAAAGCAAGGATCTAAATAGTTACAAGCCTAAACTTCACTAATCAATAACCAATCACCCTAAATCTACCAATCCTAAGAGGCCAAAAATACTACTCACTAATCAGCATTAAAACAAAAAACCACATGGTTGATCGTTGGTTTATCATGATGCTAAGGTGAATAGATGAAAGATTTAAAAAAAAAAAATTGATAGATTAAAAATAGAAAGATGAAAATATACTTCTGCAGTAACCGTTGTTTTCAAACGTTGCTCATGAATTTTAAGCCACCCAAAAATATACTTCTTTGTTCATTATACCTCTTGATACAACAAACAAAGCATATTCATCGGGTTTTTTTTTTTCATTTGGAATCGCTAGCAAATAGTAGATTTTTTATAAAATAACTAACATGAAAATTTTGTTGTTAACATTATGTATTAACTTTGATTTTTTATCAAAACAAAGTCAACTTTTAACTTGTCATTTCTACTCGCTCGAATTTAGGACAATTCTCTATAACAATTCAAAAATGTGTTATCTTCAACATGTCATGACCAAATAGTCTTATAGCGCACATTATTGTTGGCCAAAATCTCATGTAGTTTTCACTCCCTTAACTTCTAGTTCCGAAACAATTTCCCTCCAAACAGTTTTTAAGTTACTTTTATCAAAAGACGAGTGCAGACAATTGAACCACATGTGTCTATGATAAACAAAAGTAAGATAGTAAGATATACTATAAGCAAACCAATGTACACATGTAATATCAACTAACCATTTGATACTTGCCGAATGTTTAATAGATGCTGATGGATGATCTAAACACACCCTAACACCATCTACTTTGTGTTACCTAAGGGTTTCTCTGCTATTTCCATAGAATGGTCTGCTGCAATTACTATCGCACTGGCCCAGATAACATGGAACGAATTCTACGGATGGAAACGATGATCAGAGGCTACTAACACCTACCATGAGAAGGTTTGACTTTTCTAAGTCTAAGAGAAGAGAGAGACAAGAAAGGCTCCTCAATTCTCAAACTTGACAATAAGTTACCTTAGAAGTCGGCGTATTGTTCTCATCAAGCAAACCGAATTGCTCCATCTTCCATCCCGTTTTCTTGAGAAAAGCTTGTTCCACCCCTGTAGAACCCTTCGGTACGTTAGTACCCTAAGACACGCTGACCCAACCTAATCTTGATTAGGTTCCCTTTCTTTCTCCAGTACCCACCGTCCAAAGTACGATCATGTTAGATTTGCTTAATTATAAGAATTAAAGTTATGATAGTAGAAAATATACCTTTATGTTGATTGATAAGCCCTGAAGTTTTCAATCTCTGAGAATTTGGCTACCATCGGCAAATGGCTACACATAAACAGATAAAAATAGTGGAGGAAAATATATAATTTCAACCATCAAGAATAACAAAAATAAAAGAAGATTTCGCTAAATTGTTTAGACAATTATTACCGATATTTTGCTTTCAGGTTGGACTTATAGGATTGTTATTATGTTATGGTCAGTTGATATATTTTATCATAGAATAAAATTTTGAACCTCTTAAATGTTATACCATGTAAGGAATTTATTTATAAGATAAATTATGAACTAAGTAACATATAATATAATCGAAAATGATAACCAAGTTATAACTTATAATACAATAGAAAAATGACTATATATCCACTCTAGTATTTTACTACATGTGAACTTCAATATGAAATGAGAAAGAAAGCTGATAATCTAAGAAGAAAATCAAAAATCTCGGCCTGAAAGACTCAGCTCTTTCATGGAATCAGAGGTGAATCGAAAGCTTGCAGAAGCCTTTCTGAAATCCAGGAGAGAGCAATTGTAGTTATTGCTGGAAGTTAATGCTGAGTTTAACCAGGATCGTTCGTTTTTAGGAACGTAATAGCAAAAATTTATATTCCGTGATTTTTTGCCTTGATCTTTTTTAGGGATTCAGCAATTTTGTAAGTAATAGCAAGTTGAGTGCAAGTTTTGGAAATATAACTTCCTCGGATTCAAATTTATTGCTTCGGGATTGATTTTGGGAAAGTTAACGGTGAGTTTAACAATGATCGTTCATTGATTTCAAGATTTATTGCCTTGATCTTTTTTTAGGGATTCAGTGATTCATCTCTAGTATTTTGTTCTCACTATTAGCTGGGATAAATTATCTGTAGTAATCGTTGTTGCCAAATCTTACTCCCCATTAACTTTTAGCCACCCAAAAATGCACTCCATTGTTCATTATAAATCTTGCTGCAATAAGCAAAACATGTCCATCAGTTTTTTTTTTTTTCATCTGGTGTATCTTGTTGCTATTTTGAACTAAGCCTTTCTATGGTGTTGCAATGATAATATGGATCAATGGACTATGTTTATAGCTTTCTCGTTCTGAAAGATTTGGTCTATATGTTCGTTGCTCTTGTCAAGGTGCTCTGTTTGGTTTAATCAATCAGAACCGAACTGCTTTGTATCGAAAAATCGGTTCGAAGTTGAATAGAAAAATGAAATGAACTGATTTGGTTTCATTTTTCTTATCTAAATAAATGATAACTAGAACTCACTGAAAAAAATTGATTAATCTATTTATTTTTAGTATCTTTAGTTTAATATTTTATCCGTCCCAAATTATAAACTGTTTTAGAGTTTTTTTGTTTCACTTTATATGATGTTTTAGAGATTTTTTTCAAGTTTCTATGCAAAATTTTAATTTGCTTAATTTTTTGAGAATTTGTATTTTTGATTACTATTTATCATTGGTTGGATTGTTTTCGTGAAATATTAAATTCAATTTTTAATATGAATAAACGAAAAAGCTAGAAAATTAATTTAATTTCTTAAACTACACACTTTTAACTAAAACATCCTATAAATTGGGACATATGAATTAAGAATTAAAAAAAAAATGATCTTTCAAAGTTTAATAATTGAAGGGTCGGGGTTGTGATAACTCAGAGCCATCCTAGGCACATTGGTATGAGGCAATTGAATGGGGCTCCAAATTTTAAGAGGACCCACTTTTATCTTTTGCCATAATTAAAAAATAAATCAAGGGGCTCCACTTTTTTTCCGCTGGAAAAAATATCCGTAAAAATATATATTTATGTATTGAAAACATTATAGTGCTAGGCCCCACTTTTATCCTTTGCCATAGTTAAAAATAAATCAAGGGGCTCCACTTTTTTTCCGCTGAAAATAAATATCCGTAAAAATATATATATTTATGTATTGAAAACATTATAGTGTTAGAAGCATGAGCGAATGTAAAGATTAATTTTATCCAGGACAGAAAAATCATAATATGCTAAAAAAACATATTAATAGGGAACAGTAATATAAATCTTTACAAATTAAGTTAATTTTGTAAATTTCATGTGTGCATCCGCCCTTGATTAGAAGAATAATAAAAAACTATATTCAAAAAGAAAATTGTTTAAATTGTTGCTTGAAAAATTTTTGTATTATGTTTTTGCAAAAGTAAATAATTATAGTGATATTTAAAATAGTTAAACTATTATATTTTAGTTAAAGTTTGTATGGTCTAATTTTTTTTTAATTATTACAATATTTTGTATGGAGCCCCCAAAGTCTCATGACCGGCTCTGAGTCCAATAGTGAAAACTGAAAATTATATGAAAGTAAAGACCATCCATAAGTATTGATTATAGACCACTCAAAAAAAATCACTTAAAAAGCTATAACTATTGGCTTCTTTTTCATCTATTTAAGACTCAAAGTTGTGAAATCAATCCAATGGGAAACTCTAAAGAAGCAATCTTATCTCTCTTGAACTCTGAAATCCCCATTGAAATTCATTGAGTCAAGATCCTGCGTCAAGTTCCAAACACCAAATTTGCTCAACTAAACTACACTTCTTGGACCAAGTCAATTCCTTCTTGCGTAATCGTATTGGTGATGTTTTTTTTAGTGATTTTCTTGTTTATTTTATTGAAAAACATGTATTTGATATTGTGACAAATGAAACAATGATAAAAAGTTTTGAGAATATGAGTGAGCATAGAATACAATTTTAAAATGATTATTTGAATAGTTTTTTAAGTAAAATTTATGTATTTAAAAAAAAAAAATTTTACACCCGTGACTAAATATCATGGTTCCGCCACTGTCCTTGATTCTGCTTACTCAACAATAGCGTAAGCTTCGTATAGAGAAGGAGGAAGTTCCTAAACATGATAATTGTTGTCACACCATTCAATTCTTTGTTCAATCCCATCAGAAACGCGTAATGCTGCTCCTTCTATCTCGCTTCTTTTAGCTCGTTTCGTAGTCTCACACTTACAACCACCGTACGAACACTCCGTCGCACAGTTTTTTTTTTTCATCTGGTGTATCTTGTTGCTATTCTGAACTAAGCCTTTCTATGGTGTTGCAATGATAATATGGATCAATGGACTATGTTTGTAGCTTTCTCGTTCTGAAAGATTTGGTCTATATGTTCGTTGCTCTTGTCAAGGTGCTCTGTTTGGTTTAATCAATCAGAACCGAACTGCTTTGTATCGAAAAACCGGTTCGAAATTGAATAGAAAAATGAAATGAACTGTTTTGGTTTCATTTTTCTTATCTAAATAAATGATAACTGGAACACACTGAAAAAAATTGATTAATCTATTTATTTTTAGTATCTTTAGTTTAGTATTTTATCCGTTCCAAATTATAAACTGTTTTAGAGTTTTTTTTGTTTCACTTTATATGATGTTTTAGAGATTTTTTTCAAGTTTCAATGCAAAATTTTAATTTGCTTATTTTTTTGAGAATTTGTACTTTTTATTACTATTTATCATTGGTTGGATTGTTTTTAGTGAAATATTAAATTCAATTTTTAATATGAATAAACGAAAAAGCTAGAAAATAATTTAATTTCTTAAACTACACACTTTTAATTAAAACATCCTATAAATTGGGACATATGATTTAAGAATTAAAAAAAAAATGATCTTTCAAAGTTTAATAATTGAAGGGTCGGGGTTGTGATAACTCAGAGCCGTCCTCCTAGGCACATTGTTATGAGGCAGTTGAAAGGGGACTCCAAATTTTAAGAGGCCCCACTTTTATCTTTTGCCATAATTAAAAAATAAATCAAGGGGCTTCACTTTTTCCGCTGAAAAAAATTATCAGTAAAATATATATATTTATGTATTGAAAATATTATAGTGTTAGAAGCATGAGCGAATGTAAAGATTAATTTTACCCGGGACAAAAAAATCATAATATCCTAAAAAACATATTAATAGGGCACATTAATATAAATCTTTAGAAATTAAGTTAATTTTGCAAATTTCATGTATGCATCCGCCCTTGATTAGAAGAATAATAAAAGGATATATTCAAAAAAAATTGTTTAAATTTTTGCTTGAAAAATTTTTGTATTATTTTTTTGCAAAAGTAAATAATTATAGTGATATTTAAAATAGTTAAACTATTATATTTTAGTTAAATTTTGTACGGTATAATTTTTTTTAAATTGTTACAATATTTTGTATGGAGCTCCAAAAGTCCCAAGACCGGCTCTGACTCTACTAATAGTGCAAACTGAAAATTACTTGAAAGCAAAGACCATCCATAAGTATTGATTATAGACCACTCAAAAAAAAAAACCAAAAAACCATCACTTGAAAAGCTATAACTATTGGCTTCTTTTTCATCTATTTAAGACTCAAAGTTGTGAAATCAATCCAATGGGGAACTCTAAAGAAGCAATCTTATCTCTCTTGAACTCTGAAATCCCCACTGAAATTCATGGAGTCAAGATCCTGCGTCAAGTTCCAAACACCAAATTTGCTCAACTAAACTACACTTCTTGGACCAAGTCAATTCCTTCTTGCGTAATCGTATTGGTGATGTTTTTTTTAGTGATTTTCTTGTTTATTTTATTGAAAAACACGTATTTGATATTGTGACAAATGAAACAATAATAAAAAAAATTGAGAATATGAGTGAGCATAGAATACAATTTTAAAATGATTATTTGTATGGTTTTTTAAGTAAAATTTATGTATTTTAAAAGATTTTTTTTGACACCCGTGACTAAATATCCTGGCTCCGCCACTGTCTTCAATTCTGCTTGCTCAACAATAGCGTAAGCTTCGTATAGAGAAGGAGGAGGTTCCTTAAACATGATAATTGTTGTCACAGCATTCAATTCTTTGTTCAATCCCATCAGAAACGCGAAACACTGCTGCTTCTCTCTCGCTTCTTTTAGCTCGTTTCGTAGTCTCACACTTACAACCACCGCATGAACACTCTGGCATAGGATCATATTCTGACAACTTCATCCAAGCTTTACTTAGTTTCCCGAAATACTTTAGCCACAGAGTCACCATCTTGCCTCAACGCTGCGAGTCTCCGACAAAGCTCGTAGATCTTCAAATTGACGCATGGAACAAATATACGTCTGAGATCTTTCCACATTTTATGTGCTGTTTCAGCAAACACCACAGAGTTTAGAAGCTTTTCGGTCATCGAACTCATTAGCCAGCACATATTTCAAATTGAGAAAAAAGTTCGAAATATTTAGTAAATAGTTGGACTAAAATGGGCTTGTTAGTACTAAATTGGGTTTGTATCGAAGATGTTTTGATAAATAATCCATAATTCATATTTGCGAAGCAAGTAAAGGGGGGGGGGGGAAATATGACCGCAGTTCTGATTATGTTGCATGGAACTAGAAGCCGAAACTTATAGAATTGCAGAAACAGACTGTTAAAAAACAATTAGGAAGCAAGTACGTGTTGAAAGCGTAGATACATATATACATATATATATATAATTAAATATTATATTATATCAAAAAAAGTTAAGAACACAAATTCAATACATTTTTATAAAACTAATTAAACATGAATAGTTTAAAATAATATGATTCAAAATCACCATCTTCATTCTCAATTTTCTCAACTCCATCAAATAGTTTTGCTTCAAATTATATATTGTAATCACCAAACTCAAATCTTCCAAATTAATATCATTCAACTAATCAAATTAATCACTTCTTACATCTCACATGTTAAACAAAAGATAATTTATAGATAAAATACGAAATTAGTGTGCCCAAATAACAAAGTACTAAATAAGTTTTTGGTTTTGTTTTGTTTTATAACGAAAGGAATATCAAAAATAAAATAATTTTATCATTCACATTGATGAACGACACAATGTTTTCAAAATGGATATTATAGATGATGATTCAAATATATTAAGGTTGTCTTTATGTGGAACTACGAGACGCTGACATGTGTCCCTTCAAAAATTTAACACATTTTATCTTTCCCCAATTTTTTTTTATATATTTTTTGCTATAACCAAAATGTTTTGATCAAATATAAATTAAAAATGCTTCAAAAAATTTTAAAAATCAAACCACAAAATTTGAATCTCCACAAAATACTTTTAAAAATATACTTTCCAATCAAATACTTTAAAATAGTTAGAATGTATACTTCAAAAAATTACAAACTATTACAACAAATCTAATCTTATCTAATAATATAGGAAGATTATATTTCTGTGGAACTAAGAGACGCCGACAGGTGTCCCTCAAAAAACTAATACATTTTTTCCTTCCCAAATTTATTTCATTTTTATTATTTTCTTTCTATCCAAAACAAATTGATCAAATTAATAATAATTAAAAAAACAAATTCAAATAAGCTTCAAAAATCAAACCACAAAATCTGAATCTCCATAAAATACATTTATAAATCTACTTTCCAATAAAATATTATAAAATAGTTGGAACATATAGTTTTAAAAAAAATCAACAAACTAGCACAATAAATATAAAATAAATTAAAAATATGCTTCAAAAATCAAACCACAAAATCTCACTCATTGAATCTCAACAAAATACTTTTGAACTTGTGTCCCTTCAAAAACATAATATATTTTCGGCATTCCCAATTTTTTTCTTTTTGATTCTTTTTGAATCATGTTCTGCTTTTTCGAGAAACAAAATGGATATTTTTCAAAGAATTAAATCATCCAAAAGTTTTTTTAATATACTATAATATATATGTCTTATATAATATAGTAAGATTACCTTTCTATGGAACTTCGAAACATTGACATGTGTCCTTTCAAAAATTTAACATATTTTCTCTTTTCCTAATTTATTTCTTTTTTATTTTTTCTAAACAAAATATTTTGATCAAATATAAATTAAAAAATGCTTCAAAAAGTTTCAAAAATCAAACCACAAAATACTTTTTAAACTATACTTTCCAATCAAATACTTTAAAATAGTTCTAATATATACTTCAAAAAAATCAACAAACTATTACGATAAATCTAATCTTATCTAATAATATAGGAAGATTATATTTCTGTGGAACTAAGAGACGCCAACAAGTGTCCCTCTAAAAACTAATACATTTTTTCCTTCCCAAATTTATTTCATTTTTATTATTTTCTTTCTAACCAAAAAAAATTGATCAAATTAATATAAATTAAAAAAAAATCAAATAAGCTTCAAAAATCAAACCACAAAATCTGAATCTCCATAAAATACATTTAAAAATGTACTTTCCAGTAAAATACTTTAAAATAGTTGGAACATATAATTTAAAAAAAAATCAACAAACTAACGCAATAAATCTAAAATAAATTAAAAAAATACTTCAAAAATCAAACCACAAAATCTCACTCATTGAATCTCAACAAAATAGTTTTAAACTTGTATCCCTTCAAAAACATACCGCATTTTCTCCATTCTCAATATCTTTCTTTTTGAGTCTTTTTGAATTATGTTCTATTTTTTCGAGAAACAAAATGGATATTTTCCAAAGAATTAAATTATCCAAAAGTTTCTTTAATATACTATAATAATATGGTCAACTTATTAAAAACATATAAAGAAAACTTTAAATAAAGTCCATATAGTTTAACCAAAGTTAAAACCACAACAACACAATTACTTACATAATTAGTGGTCAATGATTTTTATTAAAACATATGGACGATATATAGCAACAATCATAAAACATCAATTTAATAACTCACACCCACAAATAATTGCAAACGATAACAAAAAAAAATTGGTCAACACAAATAACAATACTAATCAAAGAGAATTAAGACTAATAGTCAAAGAAAATTAAGACCATAAAATTAAAAGCAATTGAATATGATATAATAAATCAGGAAAAAACTGAAATTAACATTTATTTTATACTAATATATAAATTACAATGGAAAATATAACATCAATGCATTAGAATTTTCAAAAAAAAAATACCCAAAAAAAAATGAGTTCATCACTGACCGGAAGCATGAATCATCTCAAACTTAAAATCAAAAGATATTTAGATACGTTGAGAAAACAACATCAACTACAACGAACATATATTTCTAACACATAACTTCAAATATTTGATGAACTTCAACCTCACATTTCATGTCATTGATGAACAAACATCATGTACATTAATCAATGTTTAATTAAATTTTATTCATACAAGGATATTTCCAATTCAAAAACACCACACATATAAACTCGAAATGGAAGATCTCAACCCAAATGCCTAAACAAGATTATATGTGAACTGTCAATCGGAGATCTAGAAAGTTCTCAAAGACAAACTACAAAAGAAGAATAAAAAGATGATTGCACAATATGTTTGCTATAAAATAACACTTTACTTTGCGACTATAAATTTTATCATGAATGTTGGCTAAACTATACAATAAGTCATCTTTATTGTAGAATATAATTATTTTGATACGTATATCTATTTTAGAGTAAATAATAATATGTTTTAAACAAATAACTATGAAAATTTAAATAATGTGTAATTTGAAATACCAAAATTAACGATAGATGTGTTATACTTTTTGATTGTTTTATAGAAAAATGTTATTAATAAAATAGTTGGATTACAAAATATATAGACTCATAAAAATAAGAGTAATAAATTAAATAATACTAAAACAATTTTTTAAAACATGAAAAATGCAACAATAAAAAAATATTAAAATACAATATATATATATATATATATAGATCTAGAAATATATAATAAAGAAATGAATATATATCAAACCCGCGCAACGCATGAGACTTATCCTAGTTATTCATATTTCTTACTTCACATTGATTTTGTAGATAGTAGATAAAAACAACATTCTTTCTTCTAACTAATTACCCAGAAGTGCATAATCTCCTAACAAACTAACCTTCCTTTCTCGGTAATCTTGATAGATATTTAGAAGAAATGGTTGGGAAAACCATTTATACAACTTACAAGTTGTTTATTTTATTTTATTTTGTCGCACAACTTACAAGTTGTTCATTACCAAACCAAATACATTTAATTCTGACATGTGAAATGTGCGGTGTGAGATGTGCGGTGTGAGTTAAATACATAGTACGATTCTGACTTATGTTACAATTATTTTTCTCTTTTTTTTGTGGTAGATATGAGAAGTAGATTTCACAACTGGTTGCATTCCAAAAACGCCTAGAAATCACATCGTATCTGGAATTCGAGAGAGCTTCCCATAACAGTTGTTCTAGTAATGTTAAAAAAGCAACTTGTAAAGTAACTGTAAAGAAAACATAGAGCCTTATTATTCCTACATATATCTTCCCTATAAGGCAATTGGCATAATCCCTAATTAAAAAATAATCAATTTTAAGGTGGAAATAACTGTAAAGAAAAAGATTAATTTGCCTGGTAATCAAGAAAAGTTAGCCACGACAGAGATTGAAGTTAAAATGGTTGAAAAGTCCACACTTAAACGTCCTCCTTGTGTTTCAGTGACTTTCTGTGTAGTTTGTCGGGGAATGGGGACAGGTCAACGAGCACAAGTCAAGCACAAGACTGGAGCTTGTTTTCCTAGCTTTATGAAGCCTCGGAAAAGGCCTCGGAGAGCTGAGAAAAACAAACTTGAAGAGAAAAAAATTTAGAGAAAAAGAAAGAAAGAAAAAAAATTAGAAGATGAAGGTGCAGGAGGGTCTGTTCATGGTGGCTATTTTCTTCTACCTAGCTTATACGCAGCTGGTCAAGGGGCAACCTCGGCAGGATTGCCAAACTAGATGTGGCGACGTTGCAATTGAGTACCCTTTTGGCATTTCTTCAGGTTGTTACTATCCCGGAGATGATAGTTTCAATCTCACCTGTAAGGAAGATAGGCCACATGTGTTAAGAGAAACTGAAGTGAAAAACTTTAATCACAGCGGCGAGCTACAAGTTCTGCTTCATCGCTCCTCTACTTGCTACAACGATCAAGAAAATATAATTAATTCCGAAAACAACAGTTTGACACTGGATAATTTTACTCTCTCCGCCAAGAACAAGTTTACTCTAATAGGCTGTAATGCTTTGGCACTTCTGGGCGTTTTTGGATTGAAAGATTACACAACTGGTTGCATATCAACATGCAATTCTCCACCGGAGGTAAATGGAAAATGTAATGGTGCAGGTTGCTGCAGATCAGACATCTCTTTCCCGTTGGATAGCTATACATTTGAAACTTTTTCAGGTCGCATACCAAACCAGACTTCCGTCCATCAATTTAATCCTTGCATCTACACATTTATCGTTGAAGATTATCAGTTTAACTTCAGTTCTTCAGAAGATCTTCGGAATCTGCGGAACGTCACTAGGTTCCCTGCAGTACTAGATTGGTCTATTGGAAACCAGACATGCGAGCAAGTTGGAAACACACACATATGTGGTGGGAACAGCACATGTTCCAATTCAACTACTAGAAACGGGTATATCTGCATATGTAAAAATGGTTTTGATGGTAATCCATACCTTTCACACGGTTGCCAAGGTACTTCAACTTGTTGTCTTTTTTAATCACTTCATTTAATTGTTTCCTTCATACATTTCTTGTTGAATCTTGCGCTCTTTTTCCTTGGGCCAGACATCGATGAGTGTGCTAGTAGTAGACATAACTGTTCGGGTACCAGCATCTGTGAAAACAAGGATGGAGGCTTCGAATGTAAGTGCCCATCTGGTTCCGACTTAAATGTCACCAAAAATGGTTGCACGCCTAAAAAAAGGCCTGAATACTTTGAATGGACTCAAATTTTTCTTGGTAAGGTTCCATCATTGGCTCTGGATTCTTTCTTTTTTTAAAACAACTCACTCTAATCACATATATGTGATTTTACCAGGAATCACCATGGGCTTCTTGGTTATCCTGCTTGGCGTTAGTTGTATCCAACAGAGAATTAAGCATAGAAAAGACACCAAGCTCCGACAAAAATTCTTCCAGCAAAATGGCGGCGGCATGTTGATTCAACGACTCTCTGGAGCAGGGCCATCAAATGTTGATGTCAAAATCTTTACTGAGGAAGGAATGAAAAAAGCAACTAATGGTTATGATGAGAGTAGAATCCTTGGTCAGGGAGGCCAAGGAACAGTCTACAAAGGGATATTGCCTGATAACTCCATAGTTGCTATAAAGAAAGCTCGGCTTGGAGACTGTAGCCAAGTAGAGCAGTTCATCAACGAAGTACTCGTGCTTTCACAAATCAACCACAGGAACGTGGTCAGGCTCTTGGGATGTTGTCTTGAGACTGAAGTTCCCTTGTTGGTCTATGAATTCATTACCAGTGGCACCCTTTTCGATCACTTGCACGGTTCCACGTGTGATTCTTCTCTAACATGGGAACAGCGCCTGAGGATAGCCACAGAAGTTGCTGGAACTCTCTCATATCTTCACTCTTCTGCTTCTATTCCAATAATTCACCGCGATATCAAGACTGCTAATATTCTCCTGGATGAAAACTTAACTGCAAAAGTAGCTGATTTTGGTGCTTCAAGGTTGATACCAATGGATAAAGAGCAGCTGACAACTATGGTGCAAGGCACTCTTGGTTACTTAGATCCAGAGTACTACAATACAGGGTTGCTAAACGAAAAGAGTGATGTTTATAGCTTTGGGGTAGTCCTCATGGAGCTTCTCTCAGGTCGAAAGGCATTGTGCTTTGAACAGCCACAATACTCAAAACATCTGGTGAGTTACTTTGCTTCAGCCACAAAAGAGAATAAGTTGCATGAAGTTATTGATGGGGAAATGATGAACGAGTACAATCAGAGGGAGAAGGAGATCCAGAAAGCTGCAAGAATTGCTATTGAGTGTACTAGAGCGATGGGAGAGGAAAGGCCAAGGATGAAGGAAGTAGCTGCAGAGCTTGAAGCCTTGAGAGTCACAAAAACCAAACATCAGTGGTCTAATCAGTATCCTGAGCCAGAGGGTATTGAGCAGTTGCTCGGTGTTGAAATTTTATCAGCCCAAGGCGAAACCAGTAGCACTGGCTATGACAGCATCAAGAATGTAGCAGTATTGGACATAGAAGCTGGCCGCTGATATTCATCAGTCCAACTCTTATAAAATCACATCTTGTCTTATCAAAAAAAGAAAGTTATTCCGTTGTTGCTTCTCCTAAATAACTTAGAAAGAAGAGTATCAGAACATGACATTCTTGATGTAGATTATCAAACCAAGAAACACTAGGATTTAAAAAGCATAAAAATAAAAATAAAACAGAGAGACTGTGATCGATCATCAACATTCTTTTCAAGAGCATGATTTGAATTCTCACATCGCTTAGACGTTTGTTCAAACCCATCAGAAACATGTAACACTCTTCCTTATCTCTCCCTTCATTGGTTCGTTTTGTTATATCGCACTTACAACCACCGCACGAACACTCCGGCACAGGATCATACTCAGACAACTCCAGCCAAGCTCTCCTCAGTTTCTCGAAATAATTTCTCAACAGAGTCACCATCTTGCTTCAACATCGCGATTTTCCGACGAACCTCGTAGATCTTCAAATCGATGATTGGAACAAATATCTTTCTGAGATCTTTCCACATTTGTTGCGCCATTTCTGCTAACATCACACACTTACCAAATTTTATTCAATTTATAATGAAAATTAGAAAAACTAAAGAGATAAAAATTCTAACTTACACCGTCCTTGCTGATGAACAAATTTGATGGTTTGAATAAGAAAATTGACGGTGAATTTCAAAATCTCGGCCTGAAAGACTTAGTTATTCATGAAATTAGGGGTCTTCTGAAATCAAGAAGAGAGCGATTGTAGTTGTTATACAGAGAAGTAGCATACTTGCAATGGCTCCTCAGGGATCAGGAATAAGTACCATACTTGCTAACTGTTTGTGCCATATCATTGACAGCTCAAAGTCATTTTAAGAAGCATTGTAACGTGATTTATTGTATCGATCATTCGGATTCAAACTTATTGTTTCGAGATTGCTATTGGGAAATTTAATGGCTAATATAATAATGATCGTTCGTTTTAGGAATGTAATAGCAAAATTTTTGACTCCGTGATTAAAATTTTAATCTTTATGTTTATGAACCAATGTTTGCATACTTGAACTTGTAAGTAAACCAGAAAATCATTGGGGTTTTTATCCTCTTAAATTGTGTCACGTTTATGTTCGTTTATTGTACAAAATCTATGGTATTGCAATGTCGATGGAGATTTTTTATGTTTATCTCTCTGGTTCCTAAAAAATTTGATCTGTATGTTCATGATCAAATTTTTCAGACCTGAACCGGTGAGTAAACCAGAAAATCCTTAGGGTCATAGAGTTGAATTAAAAGCTCACATTCATTGAAACCAAAATTGAATTGACTTTCCATGCTTCAAGGAATCAAAGAAGCATAAACTATACATGTTGTTGCAATGTTGATGGAGATTATATGTTTATATCTCTCTGGTTCTGAATTTTTTAATCTTTATGTTCATGATCAATGTTTTCAGACCTGACACGGAAAGCAAACCGAAAAATTATTCGGGTAACCGGGTTGAATCAAAAGCTCACATTCATTGAAAGCAAAATTGATTTGAAATTTCATGTTTCAAGGAATCATAGAAGCATACACTATACATGTTGTTGCGTTGCAATGTTGATGGAGATAACATGTTTATATCTCTCTGGTTCTTGAAAATTTGATTGAACCAATGTTTTCAGACATGAACCGGTAAGCAAACCGGAAAATTATTCAGGTAAACTGGGTTGAATTTCAAAGCTTTCATTCATTGAAACCAAAATTATTTGAAATTTGATGTTTCAAAGGAATTATATATAGAAACATAAACTATACATACACAATTTAATTAGGACCCCAACAGCTTAAGTACATGACCGTTCTAAGTGATTCTTCAGCTTTTTTCGCCTTTTCCCTTTCGCCGGAGGAGATAACGGCGGCGGAGACAGACGACGAAAACCTTTTCCCTTGAGAAATGGATCTGACGTTGTTCTTGAGATGCTGATTCGCCGATCGGAGTATGTAGTTCCATCGACATAGACCTAATTGGTCTTTTAACGCCTCTTACGACTCCAATGCTTGCTGCAACCGTCCATGCTTTGCTTGTAGAACTCATTTTTCTTCAGAGAATTTAAATTTTCTTGCGTTTTGTGTTTTGTGATTTGAGAATTGTTTTGTGAGTTTTGATGTTTTGCAAAACTGAATTGAATCGTGGGTATATGTAATAGAGAAGAAGCCAACAAATTTGCTTAAACAGGTAAAGCCCACATCAACACCAGAAGACACGCAATGGTTGATTGGCCTCAATGGATACGATTATCGGTTCAATGTTTTGCTACCCGGACCGATGAACCGGTAAAGCAAGTTGAACCGACTTTGCTTTGCAATTCAATTAACATAATTTATCCAAATTAGGTTTTCTTTTCTTTACAATCTTCACTTTCCAATTATAATTTTTTTGTTTTGTTTTTTTTTTCAAGTTTTATAATTTTGTTCCTTACGAGATTTTCACAAAAGTTAAAGTGGTCGCCACTTTAAAAATTTTTAATATATTTTTTTATAAAAACATATAAGTTTATTTTAATATAATTATATAAAACATTTGAAAGTTTAATGGTTATTGTTGTCATTAGTGGAATTTGTTGTAAATGAATTGAGTTACTCTGCAACTTTTGTTTGAGGAGAATTGAGCTTAAACATAATTCATATTCTTCTCTGCATTTTTCTACAACGACACAAAGCATACTTAAGTAGAAAGTAGACTACCTACTCTCTAACTACTACTTGACTAACTCCCACTAGACCTCATTCACTCTAGATCATAGCTTGTTGTTTCATGTCACCTTACATACTTTAATCATAACCTTAACTTCTACATTATCTTTAAGTAACCAGACCACAAACATCTTTCTAGTTTGGTTTGACATCAAAATGGCATTAGTCAACAGTTATTCTATTTATAAAAAAGTTTCATAAAAACGAGTTTTATGAACAATGTTTCCTCAAATAATGTAACAATATTTATAATCTCATTTTTTTTCTCATAATGATCATTATCACCGGAAAACCCTTTTTTCAAAATGAAGGAGATGGTCTCTTAACACGTATATCTCTTCGTAGGGCTCGCACATAGAAGATGTTGTGAAACAAAAAAAAAAACAAAAAATGTTGTGAAGCAGAGCAAAACTCAGAGTTGTGTGCCAATGGAAGTGGGCCTGGAACAAGAGAACAAAGGCCCAAATATCTGTACAGCCCAAATCAATCTCACTTAATACGTGTGTGAAGCTCTCACGTGTGAATCCTGCAGAAAGTTTTTTTTTTTTTTTTTTTTTTAACAACCTGCAGAAATTATGAAGAGAAACAGAGTATTGAAAAACGATCATACAAGGATGTTCTGCGAAGCACAAAGCTATGTGTAAGAACACAAAGCTAACAGATGGCATTAGATGATTGATGTATCTGGATCTAAGACATTGACATCTTTATATATGTATTACGCTTATCATTGTAAAGAATTAAGCAAAAGAAGTACAAATCTGAGGTTTGCTCTTCACTTGTTTGTTGGTAAGCAATTTCGTGATAAGACTTAGAACTAAGGTTTTCCTTTTTGTTTACTTTTGTTTGCATGCAGATAATCAAAATGCAGCGAGGAAGCATTTTGCCAAAGTTGGATCCAACAAACCCAGATTCTTGTCTGTCTCTTCTTGATGATGTGACCACCAACGCAAAGCAGATTCAAGATTCCGTATTGGAAACAATACTTTCACGTAACGCTCAAACCGAGTATCTTAGAGGTTTCTTAAACGGTCAAATTGATAAGCAAAGCTTCAAGAAGAACCTACCCGTTGTGACCTACGAAGACATTAGGTCTTATATTGATCGTATCGCTAATGGAGAGTCCTTTGATCTCATCTGTGATCGACCCATCAGTGTACTCTTGACCAGGTACTTCATTATTTTATCCATTTTTTTTAATCTTGGAATCTTTGAAGATTCAGAGCAAAAATTGTTCTGCTATGTGAATACATCTTTGTTAACAAAAACAATTTATTGTAAAGTTAAATGCAAGATTAGGAGGAATGTAAACCAATTGTTGACTAGAATTTCAAGAAGAGACTTGAAATCTAGGCCCTTAGATAAACCCAAAATTAGATAAACTCTTATTGATTTTCTCAATGATGTACATTAAATTGAAATATAGTTTATAATACAACATGTAAGTGATTGTATAATTTGCAGCTCGGGTACTTCAGGGGGAGTTCCAAAGTTGATTCCTTTGACTACAAAAGATTTTGAACAGAGAGCATTGTTTGGATCTCTCTCTGCACCTCTAATCTACAAGTAAAGGATTCAAAACTCAAGGTTGTGTTTGTTTTGTTGATTAAAAAAAAATAGCAAGTAGTAAAACCTAAAATATGTTGTTTTTAATGTTTGCAGGCACATTGAAGGGCTTAGCCAAGAAAAATCTCTCATGTTCTATTTCTTGACACGAGACTTCCTCTGGTTTGATGGTCAGGACCATGACAAATTTTGTTTTGAAAAATATGAACCCAACCAACTCACCTCTTTGGTAAATCAATAAAACCTTTTCTCCCAATATTACATTTCCTGCTTGTGTTTATCCAAGTTTCACCGAAAGCTATGGCCGGTCCTGAAATTTAGGGGGCCCTAAGAAACAATAAAATTTAACGATCATTTTTATAACTTACAAAAACTGGGGTCTGTTTACTACTAATATTTGGTATTACTAATTTGAGGGTCCTAGATCCTATGTTTCTTATTATTGTTTGGGCCAGGACTGGTCTTGACCGAAGCATATGAATAATCCTAAGGGTGAACATGCCCCTTGGTGCTGCTAGTGTTTATATTTATTTATTTATTGTGTTTGTTATATGACGTACAGGGAAAGATTACAGATAAGCCCGT
This sequence comes from Cardamine occulta, assembly GCA_028015245.1. NCBI lineage: Eukaryota > Viridiplantae > Streptophyta > Magnoliopsida > Brassicales > Brassicaceae > Cardamine > Cardamine occulta. Next base: position 3,988,765 of record CM051393.1, read on the forward strand.
ATGCGATTACCACTTGTGCCGACACTAATCAGAGCATGTATTGCCAATTCTTTGTGGGCTTCTAGAACGAGATAATGTAGCTCGCGTTGGTGCACCTTTTGCTTCTTCCTTCCTCAAAGTAATAAAGTTTCTCGAAGGCCATTGGATTGAATTATGCTTAAACATAAGGACTGGCCATCTCAGCGACTGGATCACAGACGTTCAATGTGCTTCGGAAATTAGTATGTTCCTCACCTCTCCAAATCCGGAACTAGCGAGCATCATAGAAAAAGAATGCAGTAAAACATCATGGGAGGCAATAGTGAGGAGACTATGGCCAAAAGCAAAATGCATTGATACCATAGTTACTGGCTCCATGGCACAATACATTCCATTGCTGGAATTCTATGGGGGCGGTCTTCCTTTGATTTCATCGTCTTATAGGAGCTCTGAATGTTTCATCGGTGTCAATGTCAATCCTCTGTGCAAGCCTAGGGATGTGTCGTACACCATCATTCCAAATACGGGATACTTCGAGTTCTTAGAGCTTGAGAAAGCTGTTCATGATCCCGCAGAGAACGCTGTCGTCGATCTTGTTGATGTTAAAATCGGCCATGATTATGAACCTGTTATCACAACGTTTTCAGGCAAGTCTTTTTTTTCCCTTGTTGTCGTTGATTCCTTCATTTTCAAAATAAATATCGTACCAAAGAGGTGGTGGCCTAGTCTTTGTGCCCCGGGTTCAACTCCCCTTTGGTACGAAGGATTATTCTTTAAATTGGAATATCTAAAGCGTAACTCCAAGGACTGAGGAAGATTAAGCACCGCAGTTCCACAGTTTATCAAAAAAAAAAAAATTGTTTTAGAGTTTAAATTTAATTGCAGAGTCTTTGCTTGAGAAAACGGTAGAAGACAAAGTACACATTTTAATCATTGTCTTAATGTTTATCAAAATTCTATATGTTTCTCACAAAAGCATATAGTTTTACAGGTTTGTATAGGTACCGTCTAGGGGACATTTTACGAGTGACTGGTTTCTACAACAATGCGCCACAATTTCGTGTCGTGGGAAGACAGAACGTTGTTCTGAGCATTGACATGGACATGACCAATGAAGAAGACCTCCACAAGGCAGTTACAAACGCAAAGCTCCTGCTTGAGCCACATGATTTGATGGTCATGGATTTCACTAGCCGTGTGGAATCCTCCTCGTTTCCAGAACACTACGTGCTCTATTGGGAACTCGGGAGCAAAATCAAGAACGCAAAATTCGAGCCCGACATGAATGTTATGGAGGAATGTTGCTTCACCATTGAGGAGTCTCTGGACGCTGTGTACAGAAAAGGAAGAAAGAATGATAAAAACATTGGACCACTTGAGATTAAGGTTGTTAGGCCTGGCGCTTTTGATGAGCTCATGAATTTCTTCTTGTCTCGAGGCTCTTCTGTGAGTCAGTACAAGACGCCAAGGTCGGTCAAAAGTGAAGAAGCCTTGAAGATATTGGAGGCGAACGTTGTTTCCGTGTTTCTTAGCCGGAAAACTCCGTCGTGGGAGCTACATGAGCTGCACTCGAGCCGATAAAATCGCCTTCACATTATATGTGAGACTTGAGGGCAGAGGAAACAAAACAACATTGAAGAATTTTCTGAATTTCTTTTTTATTGTTCAACGAGAATTTTCTGAAGTGGTATGCATTTACCTGAGCATCTCAGACATATATAGAGTTCGAGCTCCACTTTCCTTCTGGTAAGGATTAGACCAGGGCAAAATATCTGAAAATCAAAGAACCGAATCGAAACTGTCCTGAAAACGAGTATTAAACCGAACTTGAACTTATAAAATATCCGAATAGATCTTAAACTCGTATATTTGAAGAACAAGAACAAAATCCGAACCGAAAATCGAATGGCTATTTAAAATTTTTGAAATAAAATTTTATACCTAAAAATATTAATTATATTTAGATTTGATTTATAACTCAATTACCCAAAATTACAATAATAATAAACATGAAGATATCTACTAATTTTGGATCTAAATAACCAAAATAACTGAAATATCCTAAAATTCTTAAAAATTATACTTGTGAAAATTTACCAAAATTTTATTCAATTTATATTTTATTTTTTCCGATATTTCGGATACCCAAACCCAACCCGAAACCAACACAGACCGACCTAAAACTATTTTGGTACCTATACAAAGCTGGAATGGTTTATGTCTTCATCTTAAGCCCTCCTCCACCTCTCTTCAATAACATACTTGATTGGGATCTTAAAAAAAGTTAGAGTTATGTGAAAAACCTCATTACCGCAGAGTTGTTAACATTATCGCCGACTTATTTCCACTTGCAGAGTTATTTGCCATTACCGCAGAGTTATGTCAATTACCTCGTTACCGTAGACTTGTTAAAGTGATTGCAGACTTATTTTTATCTACAGAGTTATTGTACATTACCGCAGAGTTATGTGTTACCGCAAGCTTGTTGGCATTATGGCAGACTTATTTCGGATTCGCAGTTATTTTACATTACCGCAGAGTTATGTCAAATTACCTCGTTACCGCAGACTTGTTAAAGTGATCGCAGACTTATTTTCATCTACAGAGTTATTGTCCATTACCGCAGAGTTATGTGAATTTCTTCTTTACCGCAGACTTGTTAACGTTATCGCCGACTTATTTCCACTTGCAGAGTTATTTGCCATTACCGTAGAGTTATGAGACAAATCTCGTTACCGCATACTTTATAGAATGATCGCAGAGTTATTTACACTCGCAGAGTTATTTTCTATTACCGCAGACTTTTTAGAATAATTTAGTTACCGCAGACTTGTTTTTTTTGTCGTTTTTGCAGACTTATGAGACAAATCTCGTTACCGCAGACTTTATAGAATGATCACAGAGTTATTTACACTCGCAGAGTTATTTTCTATTACCGCAGACTTTTTAGAATAATTTAGTTACCGCAGACTTGTTTTTTTTGTCGTTGTCGCAGACTTATATTTTAAAATCAAGATCGTTAAATCAGGACTACACGATGTAGGGTTTCTTCTTCTCTGAGTTTGGCCATGGCCGCCGCCTCTGAAGAGAGTTTCGTCGTGATCTTATTTTTTCTCTTCTTTTTCATCTTCATCCTCTCTGATCTAGAAAACTTACAACTTCCCACATCTTCAGCTTTCGTTTATCTTTCTCATCTTCTCTTTCGTTTATCTTTTTTTTTTTTTTTCATCATCTATATAGCTGTCGTTCTCTGTGTATATATGGAACAGCAGATTATTCTTGTATTTGGAAAATGGAAGTTTGAAAGAAATAGATGGTTGTTTGTTGTTGATGTTAATTTAAGATCTCGAATTCTAGCAGTTGAAAGTAGTACCAATTATGAGGATTTCATTGGAATGGTGTATGAGGATTATGGGATGGATAAGATAGTTTATGATGTAAAATTGAGCTACATGGTGCCAAAGAAGATTAAGCAGAATTTGCCTCAAGATACACCTCCGGTTTATGTAAGAAATTGTAGGCAATTTCGTATTTTGTGGGGCAATCCAAGGTAAACATTCTTCGTCTCTGTGTGGAATTGAAGGAAAAAGTGGATATGAAGGATAAAGTGGATATGAAGAAGAAATCAGAAGATAAGCTTCCAAAAGCTGAAGAGAATATGGACGCCCATGATTTCGATGGTGATCAAGATGATGATGAAGATGATGAATTTAGATTTGATTATTGTGATGACTCCGATGGAACAGATTCTGGCGATGAAAATTTTGCAACATATGGGATGGTGCCTGAAGAAGAGGAAGGGGAAGAAAAGCTAAAACTACCTATCAAGAAGAGAGATTCCGCTATTTATGTAAGTGAAGCCAATAAAAATGATGATTTTTCGAAGTTAGAAATGAGTTCTGTGGATTTAGCTGTCGGACAATGTTATGACACGAAAGCGCATCTAGAGACAAGAATGAAGATTCTAAGTGTCGTCCAGAAATTTGATTTCTTTGTATATAAATCCACACCGGATCTATGGATTCTCAAGTGTTGGGTGAAAAGATGTTCATGGATGGTACGAGCTCTGCAAATCGGAGATTATCCAAGATTTCATATTCGGAGGTATGTGTCAGAACATACGTGTTCAGTGACAGAGTGTTCTGCAAGATGCCGACAAGCAACTCATCAGATACTTGGGGAACTATACAAGGATTTCCTTGGTGGAGTTGGGCCAACTGTATTGTCAATTCACGATGCCGATGCTCTTAATAAACGATTTCAAATTAAGGTACATGGTCGCAGATTTATTTGAGTTATAGGTTATTTGGTCGCAGATTTATTTGAGTTATAGGTTATTTGGTCGCAGATTTATTTGAGTTACAGGTTATTTAGTCACAGATTTATTTGAGTTACAGGTTATTTGGTCGCAGATTTATTAATGTTTTTTGTATTGTATAGATTGGTTATTGGAAGGTATATCGGGCATTAAGGCATGCTCGGAATTTGATTAAGGGAAGTGTAGAGAGTGGATATGAGTTACTACCTGCTTACTTATACATGATTAGAAGAGCAAATCCCGGAACACACACACGACTTGAAGTTGATGAAAATTAAAGATTCAAGTATTTGTTTCTTGCATATAGTGCAAGCGTCAATGGATTTCCATACATGCGGAAAGTGGTGGTTGTTGATGGTACATTTTTGCAAGGGAAATACAAGGGAACACTACTTACCGCTACAGCTCAAGACGGTAATTTTCAGATATTTCCTATTGCTTTTGGCGTAGTTAATACTGAAAATGATGAATCATGGGAATGGTTCTTCAAGCAACTTAGCGTTGTGATTCCCGACGACGAAGGCCTTGCCATTATTTCTGATAGGCACAAGTCTATTGCAAAAGCTATTACAACGGTATACCCGAAGTCTAGTCGTGGAATATGTACATATCATTTGTACAAGAATATATAGGTCCATTTTAAAGGTCGGGATTTTTTGGTTTGGTGAAAAAGGCAGCCAATGCTTTCACAAATGTTAATTTTCAGACCAACTTTGATCAGATTGAAGCGTTGAATCCTGCACTTTATAGTTATCTCCAAAGAGCTGATGTACGACTCTGGATACGTTTTCATTTCCCTGGAGATAGGTACAATCTTCTTACAAACAACATTGCTAAATCAATGAATAATGTTTTATCATACGCTAGAAATTTGCTTATTGTACAACTACTAGAAGTAGGGAGATCGATGATGACAAGATGGTTTTCGGAACAAATGACTGCTACAATAAAACAGAAAACAACTCTAACCCGTGGAGTTAAACAATTGCTAGAGGTAAATAAGAACCTTATATGATCGCAGATATATTTTGGTGACAGTTTATATGGTCGCAGATTTATTTTGAGTTACAGGTTATTTGGTCGCATATTTATTTTGGTTACAGCTAATATGGTCCCAAATGTGTTTATTTTTGCAGAGTCGTGTGGAATATTCTAAGATTCTAAGTGCGCAAGATATTGATGATGATCATGTTCAAGTGACAGGCGGAGGGTCATCTGTACATGTTGTAATCTTGAGAGAAAAAAAATGTTCATGCCGTAGGTTTGATTTGGAAAGTTGTCATGTGCGCACGCAATAGGTGCGTCCGAGAATATAAAGATCTCTCGTATTTCACTTTGCCATCTATATTATACGACGATATACTTGTACAATTCATATTCTACTCCCATCATTCCGAGATATTTTGCTTTACCAATACCGGAGAATGTTGCCACATGGCTTTGTTCACCACCAGTTGCTCGACAACAACCAGGTCGCCCCAAAAGAACAAGAATGAAATCAATCCTCGAGATTGCCATGGCGAAGAAAAAGAGTAGGAAGCAATACACATGTGGTAATTGTAATAAAGTTGGACATAATCGTTTAACATGCAAAACAGCATAATTAATACTTATAAACTCTCTTGTATTAATAGTGTATGAGTATGTTGTGTTAGTAGTGTAGCTTGTGTTGTATAAGTAATAGCTAAAAAAAAGCTTCTCATAATAATAAGTCTGCAGTAATAGCTAAAAAACAGCTTCTCATAAAAATAAGTCTGTGGTAATAGCTAATAGCTAAAAAACAGCTTCTCATAAAAATAGGTCTGCGGTAATAGATAAAAAATAGCTTCTCATAAAAATAAGTCTGCGGTAATAGATAAAATAAGTCAGCGGTAAATTACATCAATAACATAATGCCATACACACATAATAAGGTCAGATCCTACACAAAAGTTTAAGGATACAAAAGAAAATTAGATTGAGTTATCATTAAGATGAGGTACTTTAATCTCTAGACCACGAGGGAATGGGTTAGTCATAGCTGGTCCTCTCATCACTGGAAGTTCATCAAACAACTCAGCAGCTAATCTCTCTCGCATGGGATGAATCGTCTTATCGCTAAGCCCTTCGAATGTCCATCCTAAAGCAAGACACTCAATGTATTTTAGAGCATAAGCGCCACAATCCCCTGGATCCTCATTAATTGGAACGTTTGCTCTCACTTTATGCACCTCAAACATGGCATAGCTAGGCTTGCGTACTGTCTCCGGAAGCATCATGCTTAGAAATGCTGGGATTATTTTCCGTAGAAACTGACATGCTTCAACAATCTCCGGATTCTTGGCATGAGACGGGATAGAGTCGTAGACGTATGTCTTCTTCTTCTGGAAGTCAATGTCGAAAGCAATCCAATGATCCTTTTTCACATTTAGAATACCGTACAAGTTGTCAATATCCACGAACCAAGTCTTGTTTGTCGGCTTAGAAGGTATCCGACCGTGAAAATGGTCTGAATACGTTTTGTCGCACAAAAATTTCCTTGAATTTGGCAAAGCATGCTTAAAATCAATTGCCATGACAGAGGTGAAATATGGATCAAGGAAGCCTATCCTTTCGCGGTAAGGAGAAGGAGAACGAGTAGACCTATTGCGGAACATTTTCAATGCATCTGCCATGTGCTGTTTAAACAAAATACATGTAAATCTGTGGTCAGGTCATTGCTAAATAAATCTGTGAGCATGCTAAATAACTTAGAGAGCATTGCTAAATAACTCTGCGGTAATTGCTAAATAACTCTGCGGTCATTGCTTAATAACTCTGCAAGCATTGTTAAATAAGTCTGCGACAATTGCTAAATAACTCTGTGGCAATTGCTAAATAAATCTGCGGTAATTGCTAAATAAGTCTACGGTAATTGCTAAATAAGTCTGCGGCAATTGCTAAATAACTCTGCGGTAATATGTATATTAATTACCGAATCTTGCAACCATCCATATTCACTACTCGGCCAGTCCTTCCTAGGAGTAATTAGCTGCTTAAAAAATTATACATCTGAATTTATGCTTCCAAGTGGTGCTTCCCTTTAAGAAAAAGAATTCATTCATGTTTAAATTTCAAAATTATGAAATGATGATTATATAAGAGAAAAGGTATTAGGTACATACTCATCAGTGTTTATGAAGTCCATTAGCTTTTGCCATTTGTTTTGATCAACAGCTTTCATAGAATCATAGTCATGTTTAGAAGTTATAACACCTAGAAGTCTGCGTTTGACATATGGAATGATGCGTTTGACAGTAGAGTTACCAATGTATGGTAATTTTTGAGAACACGCCAAATGTGAAACTCGTTTTCGCATAGGTGTCTTTCCATCTAAGGCCTTGAGTTTCTTTGCTATATTAGCACCGCCTGCTTGAGGATTTGACCCTTCTTCAGAAGTTGATGCCATTTCCAAATTCTGTTCTCGTTTATAAAATTCGCTAGTAATGTCTTCAACATCATCTTCAGTAATCTTTTACTTTTTTTCCCACAGGAACCTCACAACTCTTTTCAACTTTTTTTGCTGGTTTTTTGGTCACTACCAACCATGACTGCATATAAGTGTTAAACCAATCCATTAAACATGTAATACAAAAACTAATTCAGACTCATAAAAATAAATCTGCAGTAATAGCTAAAAAATAGATTCTCATAAAACTAAGTCTGTGACAATAGCTAAACCAACATGCTTATCATAAAAATAAATCTGCGACAATAGCTAAACAAAAGCTTCTCGTAACAATACGTCTGCGGTAATAGCTAAACAATACTAGCTAAGAAAACAGCTTCTCGTAAAAATAAGTCTGCGGTAATAGCTAAGAAAACAGCTTCTCATAAAAATAAGTCTGCGGTAATAGCTAAAAAAACAGCTTTTCATAAAAATAAGTCTGCGGTAATAGCTAAAAAAACAGCTTCTCATAAAAATAAGTCTGCGACAATAGCTAAACCAACATGCTTATCATAAAAATAAATCTGCAACAATAGCTAAACAAAATCTTCTCGTAAAAATAAGTCTGCGGTAATAGCTAAAAAACAGCTTCTAAAAAATAAGTCTGCTTACGGGTGTTTTACTACTTGATTCATGATCTCGCTGAGGTTCTTTGTTAGAATTGGTAACATCAACGTTTTTTGCTATGCCGTTCTTTTCTTCCTCTCGCAAAACATAATAAATCTGCAACAACAGCTATATAAATCTATGGCAATAGATAAGTAAATCTGCAGCTAAACTCTCTTGTATCAACTAACCAGTATTTTACTACTTGCTTCATCATCTTGTTGATGTGGTTCTTTGTTAGAATTGGTAAGAGGAATGTCCTTAGATTTTCCCTTTCCTCGTTGATCTCGTAGATCATTGATATCTTCCTTAATTGTAGCAAGCTGCCCATGAACATTTTTCTCAAAACCTTTCATTCTTGTGCCCAACTCGCCAACGGAGCAAACTAAACTTTGTATGACCTTTACCATTCCAGCAAAGGTAACCTTGTTATCTTCAGCATCCTACATAATTTTTAAAAAACTCAAGACATAATAACAAGAGATCATAATCAAAGATGTTTTGTTAAATAACCAACAAGAAAACTGACATTTGAATGTTCATTTCCTTCACTCTTCTTCCTTTTCCTACCAGCTTGATCTCCATGAGACTTAGAAGTCTTTGAAATTACTTCTTCATTTACAGACCAAGCATTTGGAACCAAACTATCCCCAATTATGTCATCAATTAACTTGTCAAGTTTCACATCCAAGTTTTTATCATTGTCACTCCATATAGGGTACTTGTGTTCTAATGAAACCTGAAGCATATGCCTCACACGAACCTACATAGCAAACAAGTACCATATCAATATCATCACTAAACAAGTATCTCTCATCATAAAAAAGTGTGGCATAATGAATTCATACCTTTCTATGTTTAGCTTTCTCCTCTCTTATAAAGTCTTCAAATCTAAATCGCTTTCGACTTCCTCGCCAATTAAGTAGTGGTGAAACATCATCCAAATTCCTCCTAAACCCATACATTTCTCCTAAAGCAGTAATAGACTCAAATAACCATATGGGCAGAACATTAACACAGCCGTGTAATGTGTAATTGTCGGCTTTGTACTAAGAACTTTTATTGAATTTACCAAACTAGTAAATCCCACTCTACCCCATGGATATTTTTCAAAGCTCTTTTCATCAAGCACTCTTCTTGCATCACTCAACGGTATCCTTGATACATGATTTATGCCATGTATTCCAACATTAAGATGCATAGCCTTCCTAGCATCATTCTTTTCTCCTTACTTCAACGCTGACAACATTTTAAAACGCGCACTAACTCCTCCCAAGTTGGTCCATCCCCTAAAGGAACTTTTATCTCTTCCCAAAACTCTTGATAATCGCAAGCATCTGATGGATCATCTAATGGATATGGGTCACAATTAAGACCTGTGATATCTTTAAACTCGTGGAATGAAAATCTGATTGGTTGACCACCAATCAACGAGCACAATTCGTGAATATTTTTGACAGCCAACTGATGTGTGAGGAAGAAATGAACATAATAGGATGGCCATATGAACTTCTCCCCCCCCCCTATTATGTCGATATTTTTAAGCTTCACAAAAACACCAAGACATAATTCCCTCAACTCCTTCCACACATCAAAACCAATATACTTCTTCATGGACGAAAATTTGGAATCATAAAAGTTCTGGTTCATGCTATCGGCTTGAAGATGACATCTCGCATCTTTGTTGTAAAGCCTAGGAGGATAAGATGCCATATCTGCACTCATATCAACAACAAATCAGTGTAAAATAAAAATTCTGCGACTACATAAAATAAGTATGCGGCTACATAAAATAAGTCTGCGGCTACATAAAATAAAAATAACTCTGTGGCTACAAAATAAAAATAACTCTGCGGCTACATAAAATAACTCTGTGGCAATCTACATAAAAATAACTCTGCGACTACATAAAATAACTCTACGGCTACATAAAATAAGTTTGCGGCTACATAAAATAAGTCTGCGGGTACATAAAATAACTCTGTGATAACCTACATACAATATAACTCTGCGGCTACATAAAACAACTCATTGACAAAATTTAGTAACTATGCAGTCATATGAATTCGAGAAAACCTAACAAAATCGCGAGAATCTACAAAATCTGAACGAAGCTTTCTGAACATACGTTTCTCTTCGGAATGCTCGGCAAAGAAGATGAAACAGTTCCCGCTGGCAACGCGAACAAACTATGAAAGAAATGAAGAAGATGAAGACGACGGAAGATGAAGCGACGGCGGCGACGAAGAAGATTAAGCGGTTTCCAACGGCGACGTGAAGAAACTAAGCCGGCGACGGAAAGAAACGAACAAACACAGGCGGCGACACGAACAAACACAGGTGGAAGATGGTTCCGCCGGCGACGCGAACAAACACAGGCGGCGACGAAGAAGATGGAGACGGCGGCGACGAAGAAGATGAAGGGTTGGAAGAAGTTTTTTTTTTTCTGAAACTGTCCCTTTTATTTGGGATTGGAAGAAGTTTTTTTTTCTGAAAATTGTTTAATTTTCAAAATTCAAAATTTTGTTTTTGTTATATTTCTCAGATTTTCTAAAAAAGTAAATAGAAGGGTATAGATGTCTTTTATCCATCAAGTTACTCTTCTCTTTCAAATGTGTGTCAATCTAGTAATAAGACCCCAAATGTCTGTCAATCTATGAAAATTTCACATTAAAATTTTCTAAAAAAAAAAACAAAATTCAAGAGTTTTGACTGTTACTTTATGTGGTGATGATTTCACACAAATCTAATCCAAAGCAAAGCATGTCGTCACTCATCATAGAATCACACATTCTTTGTCCTCCCATCAAACCATATTCGAAAACCTTCATAACCTAATAAATGGAAAAAAACTCAATATATATAATGAAAATTAGAAAAACTAAAGAGATAAAAATTCTAACTTACACCATCCTTGCTGATCGAACAAATTTGATGGTTTGAATAAGAAAATTGACGGTGAATTTCAAAATCTCGGCCTGAAAGACTTAGTTATTCATTAAATTAGAGGTCTTCTGAAATCAAGAAGAGAGTGATTGTAGTTGCTATACAGATAAGTAGCATACTCGCAATGGCTCCTCAGGGATCAGGAAAAGAGTGCCATACTTGCTAACTGTTTTTTGCCATATCATTGACAGCTCAAAGTCATTTTAAGAAGCATTTTAACGTGATTTATTGTATCGATCATTCGGATTCAAATTTATTCTTTCGAGATTGCTTTTGGGAAATTTAATGGCTAATATAATAACGATCGTTCGTTTTAGGAATGTAATAGCAAAAATTTTGACTCCGTGATTAAAATTTTAATCTTTATGTTTATGAACCAATGTTTGCATACTTGAACTTGTAAGTAAACCAGAAAATCATTGGGGTTTTTATCCTCTTAAATTGTGTCACGTTTATGTTCGTTTGTTGTACAAAATCTATGGTATTGCAATGTCGATGGAGATTTTTTATGTTTATCTCTATGGTATTGCAATGTTGATGGAGATAACATATTTATATCTCTCTGGTTCTTGAAAAAATTTGATTTAACCAATGTTTTCAGACATGAACCGGTAAGCAAACCGCAAATTATTCAGGTAAACTGGGTTGAATTTCAAAGCTTTCATTCATTGAAACCAAAATTGATTGAAATTTGATGTTTCAAAGGAATTATATATTGAAACATAAACTATACATTATACACAATTTAATTAGGACCCCAACAGCTTAAGTACATGACCGTTCTAAGTGATTCTTCAGCTTTTTTCGCCTTTTCACTTTCACCGGAGGAAATAACGGCGGCGGAGACAGACGACGAAAACCTTTTCCCTTGAGAAATGGATCTGACGTTGTTCTTGAGATGCTGATTCGCCGATCGGAGTATGTAGTTCCATCGACATAGACCCAATTGGTCTTTTAACGCCTCTACGACTCCAATGCTTGCTGCAACCGTCCATGCTTTGCTTGTAGAACTCATTTTCTTCAGAGAATTTAAATTTTCTTGCGTTTTGTGTTTTGTTATTTGAGAATTGTTTTGTGAGTTTTGATGTTTTGTAAAAGTGAAGTGAATGGTGTGTTTATGTAGAGAAGAAGCCAACAAATTTGCCGTGAAATTGGAGAAACCAAATGCTTTGGCCGCTGGTTTCATTCGTTACTACCGTCTGGATAGTGAAATGACGGTTTTGTCCTCATAAAAACAAACTTGATAAAGGGTAATATTGGGATTTTGGCTAACTTCTGTTGATTAAGTAGTGTCGCTATGGGGCACCTGGTTTTGGGATTGTGTGGGTCTCTTTTTGCCTACTTTTTTTTTGGTTTTTTGTTTAAGGAAAGTTCAATGAATATGGTTCATATCAAAACACATTGCTAAAAAACTATAATAATATTACACAAATTCGAACTTTTTGATAGTGACAGTTTAAGAAAAAAAAAATGAAATTCCAGAAAAAATAAAAAAGCTACAGCTGCCGAAAATGGAACCCAGGTGTCCTAGGCATAAGCTAGATATCCTAAACCGATGAAAGAAAACGGATTTAACGCTTTTTTTTTTCAAATACTTGGTTTTCCATTCATTGTTGTTCTGAATTATTCGATTCCAGTTAAACTATTTGAAGATTTATGTTTCTTCCTCTAATTAACTTGTTTGAGCATTCTCATCAGCGATAAACTTTTCACGGTTTCTCACAATTATAATAATAATAATATTTCCATATAATTTAATTAAATATTTAAAATTTAAATAAGACATAAAAACGGAACCAACTAACAAGAGACGTGTTGGAAGCGTATACTTATACATATATATAAATATAATTAAATATTATACAATATTAAAAATTATTGTTAATTACATATATTTAATACATTTATATGTATATATAATTAAATATCTAATATATTAAAAATTTGCTATAAATAACATAAATTTAGTGCCTAACTTTTATACAATTCAACAAAAATCATTTTAATTCCAAATCATCATATTTATTATAATTCTATGTTTTCAAAAGAAAAATCTTCATATTCAAAATTTTTAAAATAATCTTATTCAACTAATCAAATTAACCACTTTTAATATTTCACATATGATTCAAATAATCTTTTTAAGTAAATTTCTTTATAGATAAAAGATAAAATGATATGCACAATCATAAAATTACTATTATAGTTCTCGCTTTTTAAAAAAAAAATACAAAATATAAAAAAATATTATTGAGTAAGATTAATCCAAAGATTATGTCTTTTTAACAATCTTTTTTGGTCGAATTTGTATAGGAAGACACATAAAGCATTACTGATCACATATTTTTCCCAGAAAATGCTTCTATGACATCTACATAAATCTCAGAGAATTGATTTTCGGTTAAAAAGCAGAGGGGTATGAGAATTGTAAAGGCCCCTAAATCTCCAAAATAAGAACAGTTCGATGGCAATTGCCTAATAATACCACAAACCATCAGCTTAGAACAAATATTTTGGTTCAGTAATAGAAGAGTATGGGAATTTCAAAAGAGAGTCTGTTAAAACAGTCTGATCTGAGTTGCTTAATAATAATACAAAAGGAATATAGGAATAGAAAATGGCTGTAAAAGATCAAGTTTTGGAGCTCTATTAGAGCTGTCAGATGGGAATGGCTTAAAACTGATCTTTCGGTTCAATAAAAAAGGGGTATGCGATTTGTAAAAACCCCTAACAGTTCAGGTTTTTGAGCTCTATAGCTAGAGTTGTCCAATGGGAATGGCTTAAAACCGATCCTTCGGTTCAATAAAAAAAGAGTTACTAAGTATTAGAGATAATACACAGAAATATGCATGAATGTATTGATGAGAGAGTTTTACTAAGTATTAGAGCTAATACACACAAATATGCATGAATGTATTGATGGGAGAGTTACCTATAATTGATAATACAAACCAACGATAAAATTGCTTAATGATAATATAAACTAGCGGTTTTTACATAATTTTCTTCGGAAAATAAATCTCTAAATTGCAGTTTTTATTTCACAATTCTCTGGATTGTGTTTCAAACCCAACATATTAGACATAGTATTATTGTTGTGTCCTGTCCAAATCTTTAATGATCGCTATGGAAGTGAAATTCTGAAAACTTCTGAAAGATTCCAATTTTGATTCCAATTCTGAAACAGAAAAGGGACGTTAAACGAAACTTCCGTGCTACCATCCATAAAAACCGTTTCTCAACTCTCTCTCTCCTCTTTTTTTTATTATTTTTTATTTTTTTATTTGTGAGAAACTCTTGTAGAGACTACTACTAGAGGTGTTTTTAGGGTCTCAAAATTTTCAACATCGCGTTTAATTTCTTTCACTCGATTTGAGTAAAACTAATCAAAGATTTATAGCTACGGTTGTTTCTTTTAAGTTATGTCTCTCCCTATTGTTTGTTTTACTCAATTTTGAGTAAGATTAATCAAAGATTATGTCTTTTTAACAATCTTTTTTGGTCGAATTTGTATAGGAAGACACATAAAGCATTATTGATCACATATTTTTCCCAGAGAATGCTTTTACAACATCTACATAAATCTCAGAGAATCGATTTTTGGTTAAAAAACAGAGGGGTATGAGAATTGTAAAGGCCCCTAAATATCCAAGATCAGAACAGTTTGATGGCTTAGAACAAATATTTTGGTTCAATAATAGAAGGGTATCACAAACCGTCGGCTTAGAACAAATATTTTGGTTCAATAATAGAAGGGTATGGGAATTTCAAAAGAGTCTTTTAAAACAGTCTGATCTGAGTTGCTTAATGATAATATAAAAAGAATATAGGAATAGAAAATGGCTGTAAAGGATCAGGTTTTGGAGCTCTATTACAGCTGTCAGATGGGAATGGCTTAAAACTGATCTTTCGGTTCACTAACAAAGGGGTATGCGATTTGTAAAACCCCCTAAAAGTTCAGGTTTTTGAGCTCTATAGCTAGAGTTGTCCTATGGGAATGGCTTAAAACTGATCATTCGGTTCAATAAAAAAAGAGTTACTGAGTATTAGAGCTAATACACAGAAATATGCATGAATGTATTGATGGGAGAGTTTTACTGAGTATTAGAGCTAATACACACAAATATACATGAATGTATTGATGGGAGAGTTGCCTATAATTGATAATACAAACCAACGATAAAATTGCTTAATGATAATATGAACTAGTGGCTTTACATAATTTTCTTCGGAAAAGAAATCTCTAAATTGCAGTTTTCATTTCACAATCCTCTGGATTGTGTTTCAAACCCAACATATTAGACATAGTATATTGCTATGTCCTGTCCAAATCTTTAATGATCACTAGACCAGAAAGAACTGGCAATAAATGGGAAAGAATAATCCATGGTTTAAACTGATTGCTTTGTTAAAAATGTAAAATGGATATGAGTTCATACACACTATCACACTGTGAGCTCTATAGTTAGAATTGTCTGATGGAAGTTTTCTAAACTAAAACAAATGGGGTATGAAAGCTTAAAACCAACGCTTAAATGTGTGAGCTGTAAGAACTTAAACAGTCCCTAATATGTACTGAGTCGTCTAATGATAATACAAAACATGTTAAAATGGGAATAACAAAAGCCCATCTAATGAGTTCATACACATTCCATCAAAATTTGCCTAAAAAGGGGAAATGAGAAGCCTCAAGCCATCATCTATTTTTTGAGATTATAGTTCACTAAAGCTCTAATAAAAGAAGTCATCATGAGATATGTTCCTCAATTGATAGCCCAAACCAACGACTTAAATCGATTACTTAGCTAGTCCTTAGCTTTGGAAAGCCTCTATTGTTGAGCTCATACAGACGAACATATTATAACACAAAATGTTAATGATGAGAGAATGTAAAGAATGTATGATGGGAGAGTTGCCTAAATTGATCACACAAACCAAGCTATCCAACGACTTAGAACCAATTCTTTGGTTTCAAAACAAAGGGGGAACGGGAATTGCATAAGCCTCAAGCCATCATCTAGGTTTTGAGCTAATACACTCTGAGACGGTGGCGGAGCCAAGATATTTAAACTTTTGGTTGTGTATAAGTCTTTGTGCTTTAATTTAAACTTTTTTCTTGAATCTATTATTTGAAGAATGAATATATTGGTTGGTGCATGGTCTATGATTTGAACTCATGACTTGAATTCTTTGGTTGTTGAGTGGTCTATGCTTTGAAGGTATGACTTGAATCCTTTGTTTGTTTTGTGGTCTATGCTTTGAAGCAATTACTTGAATATGTTAGTTGTTGTTGTGGTCTTTGCTTATATGAATTTGTTTATTGTGTGGTCTAATGCTAACTTGAATACTATGGTTACTTGTGTGGTTTATGTTTTGAAGCTATGGTTTGAATTTGTTGGTTGTTTTGTAGCCTTTGTGTATCTAAATTTGTTGGTTGATGTGTGGTTTAATGTTAACTATAACATCTTGGTTGCTTGAAGAGTAAATGATTTAAACCGATTGCTTGTATATGCTTTGATCGAACCATGCGTTGGTACTTGATCTCTTATGGTTTGATTGATTTATATCAATTGGTTTGGTTGATTCAAAAACTATACCATTACTAACCCACGACTTGGAATTTATGGCAAACTTGAAAGATAGTTAATTTACTGATTGTATTAGAATTATCTTGGCTTAGTGATGATTAGTAGTGGTTTGATGTGAGAAATTGAGATCGTTCTTGATTGCTCAATTAATACTTTCATTCATCTCTACACATAAGACTATACAAGTATGTCTAAAATATACCCATACTCATAACTGTAAGCCTATATATAGGGGAAATTTTCATAATTATACTAACTTTTGAGAAAAAATTTCAACACATTTGAAAAGTTGAGGATTTTTTTAACAATTTCCCCGATTTAGAAGGGAATTTTTGTTTTTGATCTCTATGTTCATGACCATTATTTTTAAACGTGAACCGGTAGCAAACCGGAAAATCATATGGGTGACAACTGAAAGCTCTCATTCATTGAAACTAAAATGAATTGAGATTTCATGTTTCAAGGAATCATAGAAGCATAAACTATACATTATAAAATCTATACAAAACTTTTTAGTTGGGACCCCAACAGCTCAAGTACATGACCGTTCTTAATGATTCTTCAGCTTTCTTCGCCTTTTCACTCTCACCGGAGGAGATAACGGCGGCGGAGACAGACGACGAAAACCTTTTCCCTTGAGAAATGGATCTGACGTTGTTCTTGAGATGCTGATTCGCCGATCGGAGAACGTAATTCCATCGGCATAGACCTAATTGGTCTTTTAGTGCCTCTACAACTCCAATGCTTGCTGCCACCGTCCATGCTTTGCTTGTAGAATTCATTTTTCTTCAGAGGATTATTAAACTTGTTGCGTTTTGTGATTTTATTTTGAGAATTGTTGTTTGATGTGTTTTTTGAAAAAATGAAGTGAATTGTGTGTTTATGTAAGAGTGAAGAAGCCAACAAGTTTGGAATGAAAACCAGATGCTTTGGCCGTTTGTTTCATTACCGTCTGGATAGTGAACTGACGTTTTTACCCTTACAATACAGACTGGATAAGGGGTAATATTGGGATTTCGCTAACTTCTGTGGATCATGCGCACCTGGTTTGGAGGTTGTCTGGATCTTGTGTTCTGTCTACTTTTTTCTTTTTGTTTTCTTTTATGAAAGTTAATTAAATATGATTCATATCAAAAACACATTGCTGAAAAACATAAAATAAGACGATTTATAGTGCATGCCTGCATGGTGTACACTTGACTCAATGTTATCTGGCATGTGGACTACGAATTTTAAAAGTTTTATTCATTCATGGAAAATGAATTTGGATTTATAAGTCAAAATCATGTGTTATCGAAAGCACTGATTTTAAAATCTTTTACCAAAATCATGTGTTATTGGTTATATCATTTTTAAATACAAGTTAAAAATCAAGTGTTATTCAATTTTAAAGATTTGAACAAGAATTTGATTTCACATTGTATGTGAACGGATTTGAAACTATTTTTCACTTATAATACAAAGATTAAAATCTTAAGTCAAACCTTGTTATTTTGAAATGGTTTGGAAAAAAATTATAACTGAGATCTTCCAAACCCCTCTCCAAATACATTGCACTCATTTTCCATCTCATCCTACATCTTCTATAATTTTTTGTGTTTTTCTTTTTATGATATACTCTTTTGTAAGAGGTTTTTTTTTCTTCTTTCTATAAACTGCCCTAAAAGAAAATTGTAAATATTTTTTAAGCAAAAGATTTGTCAAATCTTCCCTATTTTCTAGAAAAACAAAACTTCTATATAAAAAAACTGTTTAACCTACCTTTTTATAACACAAAATTCTAATAAAAATAATGGGAGATTCACAATAAAATTGAAGAAAAGGTACATATATTCACAACAAGTTTACAGTGGAAAGAAGATACTACATGCTCTTAATCAAACACATAAAGATGTTGAAACTCATAAACACTATGTAAATGAGAACTTGAAGGGAAAATATCTAAGTGGTGTTGAACTTCTTCGCTGCAGTTTTGAATTTGGATGGGATCCAAACACAAAACTATTTATGACTTCCGATGAAGTGTGGGATAATTATTTCATATTTTATAGTAAATTTTATATGGATTAGCTTTTTGATACGATGATTAGCAATATGTGGAAGCTACATGAATCAATAGACTTAAGGCATAAATTATAATGTGGGGTTATGTAATTGGTTATCTATATAATGTCGAAGCTTTTAATTAGTAAAACTATTTCTTTACTGGAGATATTATACAATAGTTTTGTTTTTAATTTCGAGAAGTCATGAAACTTATTTGATTTTTAGCTCCTCATTATATATTAAACATTAGTTTTGTTTCTATCATAAAAAACTATCCACTGATTTCAACTCTACTTTAGCGGATTTTTAAATCCATGTTTTTCACTTTCAATTCTAGTATATTTGATTTTAAAATTGATAAATTTTCTATAAAATTCATAAATCTGTCTTGCAAATCCAAATTTATTAAAATCCATGAATGAATAAACCCTACTGTATTCCCTATAAAGATTATGAGTTAATAATAGGCTGGTCTGTTGTAGTTCAACGGACGATTAAAAAAATAAAATTAAAATAGTAATTTTAAATCTTACAATGTTGTTACCAAAAAAAAAAAAATCTTACAATGTCTAGTGCAAATAAACACCCTAATTAGAAAAAAAAATTAAGATGTCCGATGTGCTCTTCGACTGTAAGAATTTTGTTTCGAAAAATACATAATCCAAATGTTTTGAGAAATCAACGGTAAACAAGTGTCATTGACTAACTGTTATTATTGATATTTTCGTTGCTTTATAAAGAGCAACGAATATAAAAATTTATTTGGAGATTTTAGAGAAATTATAAAAGAGAGATTTGTTGTGCTTTTTTCTTTCTTCAATCTAAATATTTATTTATCAAATTTTGGTTTTGTTTTAAGAAATACATTTAAAAAAAAAAAGAAATACATTTTTAAAAAAATTATTGTTTTACATATATGTATGGACATACCTTTTAGTATAAAATAGTAAAAAAATCAAAATTTGGTTTAAAATTAGGTAAACTAGGTTTTAATGTTAATCCAAATCACCGGTTCTATTGAATTTTAGATGGTTTTTCCAGTTTTGTTTACTTCCGATTTTTGATCCTATCTGTATTCGGTTTAGACACTGGTTTCCGGTCGGACCAGTCCAAATAACCTGTCTGGACGGATTTTAAAAACCTTGTAAAATACATATAGATACTTTTTGGTATCAAATTAACAGAAATTTATTAAAAATTTCATTCAAGAATAAAGTAGATTTTAATTATTATATGATTTGGAGTTTGGACTATTTTTTTGCTGTAGAATTTTGTTAGTAACCCAAGAAAAACGAATAAATAAAGATTAATGCACCCTAAAATTGACTACGATGACCAAAAACGTCATTTCAACTAGTCATCGATAGTTCAACACTCCCAGACAACAGAATCAGAGAAAACCAACAGCTCAACGTCTCTAGTTTTCCTCTTTATATAACCAAACCCACTTCTCTTTTATCACCAAATACAACAACAACAACAACAACAAAAAAAAAAGAAAAAAAAAACGAAATCAAATCACACAACAACGAACCAAAGCAAGAAACAAGAATGAGTTCTACAACCAAAGCATGGATAGTGTCTGCGAGTATTGGAGCCGTTGAGGCATTAAAAGACCAATTAGGTGTGTGCCGTTGGGACCACGTAATCCGATCAGCGAATCAGAATCTACGTAAAAATGTGAGATCCGTTTCTCAGGCTAAGACGATCTCTTCCTCTTCCTCTAACAATATGAAGCAAGCTGAAGAATCGTTGAGGACTGTCATGTACTTGAGCTGTTGGGGTCCAAGTTAATAATCTACATTTTGACCTTTATTTAATCAGAGAGATTTGTAAACCCTAATCATGGAGTTTTGATTATGGTTCGTTTATGGTTTACAACCATTGAAAATGTATACAATTACCTCTCTGTAGAGTAACTCTTAAACTAATGATTAATCTCTTGTTTTTTTTTTTTTTTTTTTTTTTTTTAAAGATCGCCAAACTTTTGTTAAAACTATACTTCTAATTACTTCCACTAAGTATAAAATTAAGAGTTTAGGACTTTGAAGAACCCTGTAGCTGATTCAAGTTTTAAACCCTTAATAGAAACTTTGGTACGATGTGATCAAAGCAAGATTTTATGATGTATTGATCATTATTACTCGATTAAGATTAAAAATGCATGTAATTCGATCTCTGTATAGTAACTCTTGAACTAATGATTAATCTCAAATATTTTTGAAGATGGCCAAATCTTGTTCAAATTAATATTTTAAGCTTTCTGCAATAAGTAAAAATTAAGACTTTGAAGAATCTATGTAACTAATATGTTTTAAATCATTAACATAAAATTTGGTAAGATGCGCAAAATTTAATTATATATTGACCATTACTTTACTCGCTTAAGATGACAAAATTAAGGTAAGTAAAGTCCTAAATTTACAGTCAAAAGTTTGGACTGAGTTTTAACTGCATTTTAGGGATTTTGTTAATACGTATCCCATTTTTCTTGCCTTCTGTTGCACATTCTCCATCTTAATAAAGAGAGATTTTTGTTTCATTTATCTAACTTAGCATCCAACAAATCTTGTTTGATTTTCACAATTTTACATTTTCACAAAAGATGGCTTCTCCATTGATTGTTTCCTTTGGTGAAATGCTTATCGACTTTGTCCCTGACACTTCTGGTGTATCCTTAGCTGAATCCACAGGTTTTCTCAAAGCTCCTGGTGGTGCTCCGGCTAATGTAGCCTGTGCCATCACCAAACTTGGTGGCAAATCCGCTTTTATCGGCAAGGTTTGTATACTTTTACATTACATTTTGTTATGTTAGAATCAAGATTGATTGATGATGCAGAATGATATGTGATTGTGGTATGTTTTCAGTTTGGTGATGATGAGTTTGGACATATGTTGGTGAACATATTGAAGAAGAATGGAGTGAACAGTGAAGGAGTTTGCTTTGACACCAATGCAAGAACTGCATTAGCCTTTGTGACATTGAAGAAGGATGGTGAAAGAGAGTTCATGTTTTACAGAAACCCGAGTGCTGATATGCTTCTGAAAGAATCTGAGCTCAATAAAGATCTAATCAAGAAAGCCAAGATTTTCCACTATGGTTCCATTAGCTTGATCTCTGAGCCTTGTAGAGGAGCTCACATGGCTGCGATGAAAACCGCTAAAGATGCAGGAGTTTTACTCTCTTATGACCCGAATGTTCGGTTGCCTCTTTGGCCTTCCGCTGAAGCTGCTAGAGAAGGCATTAAAAGCATCTGGAATGAAGCTGATATTATCAAGGTATATAAAACCGGACTCGTTATCTGTTCTTTTTTGATGATCTTAGTATCGAACTTTCGCGTGTGTAGGTAAGTGATGATGAGGTAACATTCCTCACTAGTGGAGATGCAGAGAAGGATGATGTTGTTTTGAAGCTAATGCATGATAAGCTCAAGCTTCTTATTGTGACTGATGGAGAGAAAGGTTGCAGATACTACACAAAGGTAATAAAAAAGAATCAAACTCAATATGATCACGCTTTTTTAGAGTGATCTAAACAAATTTTTCCGAGTGTTGCATTGCAGAAATTCAAAGGGAAAGTGCCTGGATATGCTGTGAAAGCAGTTGATACAACTGGAGCTGGTGATTCTTTTGTTGGTGCATTTCTTGTTTCACTAGAAAAAGATGTTTCCATACTCGAAGTACGTATAACCGCAGACATTTTGATGAATGTTTTTTCGGGTTTTAGATTAAACTTATGAATTGAGTTTTGAGTGTTTTGTGTAATGTGGATGTTTTCAGGATGAAGGGAAGCTTAAGGAAGCTCTTGCTTTTGCAAATGCATGTGGAGCTTTATGTACAACTCAGAAAGGAGCTATTCCAGCACTTCCTTCTCCATCTGATGCTCAACAACTCATGAAATCTAAGTCCCAATAGATCCACTCTTTTGTCCTTTTTTCAATTAGTCTTGCTTCTGTTTCTTCACTTTTGTTTTTTCTCAAGAGTATTTTCTCTGTTATTTGAATAAATCTACTTTCAAGTTGCTTCCTAAATTGATTCCAAACAAATCCAAATCTTCTAATCTTTATTACTTTGGAATCTAGAAGCTACGTTTTGTTGAAACATGAAACAAATGCTTTGCATTTTAATATAAAGACATGAAAATTTTATTGCATATAGAAAACGAAGTTACATAGATTTTGGTAGATAAGTTACACGATCACACCTCATTTAGCTCACAGAATATGAAACTCATAAAACTCTTAGTAACATAGATCAACTTAATCCAATCAGAGTTCTTTGGATTCAGAAGAGGTGTTTTTTGCATTTTGGTCTTCTTCAGCTGCAATGTTAACAACTCTTGGACCCTTGACCTTCTCAGGGGATAGTTTTGCGAGGTTAATAGTGAGGACACCATTCTCAACCTTGGCCTTGACAGAGTCCATATTCACATTATCAGGAAGCTTGAACTGTCTCCAAAACTTTCCATATGATCTCTCCACTCTATGCCATTGATCTCCTTTCTTCTCTTCTTCTCTTTTCCTCTCTCCACTTACTCGTAAAACTCGATTCTCCTCCACTTCTATCTTCACTTCATCCTTCTTTAAACCGGGTAGATCAATCATTATCTCATGCCCTTCTATTGTTTCTTTCCAGTCTACTCTTGCTGGAGACAGAGCCACACTTGTGTCCCTCTCGAGTTCTAATGGGATTCTCTCCAAGATCTTGAATGGATCCAAAAACCGGTCTAGCCAGAGATCGGATAGCAAGCTGCCTGGAGTAGTTTCGAGTGCAGAACCTTCATTTGTTTTGATGTTTCCAAGTAACAAAGCTCCTAAGAAGAGGCTAAGCAAGTGCTTCATCATGGTTAATGATTTGTCTTTCTTGTAGGTGGTTGTAACCAGAGTGTTAAGCTTTTGAACTTCACTTTCTTGTTGTTTTCTATGAAGGTAAATCTCAACTCTTTAGTATATATATACACATTGTATGAAGAATGAAGAAGTTTCTTGAAATATCTTATGGTAGAGTTTTGCAGAGATATTGAGATTGTTCTAGCTTTTGGTTATGTGACTTGTCACTCACTAATCATAATTTTACACGTTGGATGAGTTTGTTGTTCCTTTGAGGGTCTTCTCTCATGTTCCAGAGACTTCATGTAATAATAACTATGGTGAGCCAAAACAAAACTGGACTGGACTAATCTGGCCCATGATATTAGCTTTCTATACAGGCCCTATGGTTTCACTGGCCCATTATTATAATTTGAGTTTTGAGACCAAAAATTTTTGTATGAAAACTTAAAGATGAGAATGTTAATGAATCTTTGAGCTTTGGCTGCTGCATGGGAAAGAGATGGGGTAGAGTGTGAATGAGCCATGCTCCATTTCTAAGCTTCTGACATTTTAGGGATTTTGATTTCCATTGCCTATGGCTATAGTCTATAGACTTTTACTTTTGCATATATTGTGGTCCTCCCATTACTTTTGGCTTGCCATGCTTATGTCTTAAGAGAAGCTTGTCGTTATGTCTGTTTTCAAAAGGAATTAAACTTACACAAGCTTCTGAAAAAATCTTGTCATGAAGATTTTGGAAAGAGAACATTTATTGATTTAAATGCCAACCAAAAGTTGGTCTAACCCCATCATGTGACTATTCAAGCTTTTGTTCTTTCTTATATATTCCTCTTGTCTAGATTTCACTCATTAATAACTTTTGCTCTGTCTTTGTATTGGAAATTTGAAGGATGAAGCTACAATGTGAAGTGTGTGAGAAGGCTGAAGCAGAAGTACTTTGCTGTTCTGATGAAGCTGTTCTTTGTAAGCCATGTGACATGAAAGTTCATGAAGCTAATATACTTTTCCAAAGGCATAACCGAGTCGCGTTACGAAAACATGTAGCCGCAGCCACCACAGGCTCTGGAGCTCCTCTCTGTGATATTTGCCTGGTTTGTTTTCTCTTTTTAACACTCTTGTAAGTTCTTTAACCGACCGATAAATAAACGTTTTATGTATATATGTAGGAGAGAAAAGGGTACGTATTCTGCTTAGAGGACAGAGCATTGTTGTGTAGTGACTGTGATGGAGCTATTCATACTTGTAATTCCCACCAAAGATTCTTACTTACTGAAGTTCAAGTTTCTGATCAGTCTTTGACTGAAAAATCTGGATGCAGCACTAGTTTTAGCTCTGATACTTACCAGATTCACTCTGAGACTGAAGCTGGAAACTCAGGTGAGACAGACAAGAATCCGTCTGTCATCTTTAGCCCTTAGAGATACACACATCATGGTTCCGAATAACAGAGAAATATACAATATGAAAGCTTGGTATTTACAGATACATCATTGTTTCAAATTAGTGCACTGAGAAATCGCAGAGTGAATTATCACTACCAAACCGATAGTGATAAACACATAGTTGATTTGTTTATTTGATTTGATTAAATATGTGTATTTGATATATACTATATGTTTTGTCTTACAAAAGAGTCATTTTACTAAACACATAGTGACTAACACACAGAAAAAGAATGTTAAATGATCTTTTTTGATCAAATATCAAGAGTTGGATAGACAATGCATAAATTAGTGTGACCAAAAACAATCATAGATACTTTCATTTTGCCTCACTCCAAGAACTATACTATATACCTTATTGGATCTGGAACCAAAGTTGAAACATAACTGACAACAAGTGAGCATCTAGAATCTAGATTCTGCTTCAAGATGTTGGAGACCCCTTGTTTACCGCAACACACTAAAACTTTGTTCTTTCGGTCGAACAAGAAGCAAAGCAAAAAGGCTTGTAGAGATGGACTACATCCACTGATAGAAACTTGCTCCATAACTCGGCTCCGGTATTCTCAATCTTAGTTAAAATCCATACATCTACATCGCGTACACCTGCCTGCTCCGAGTAGCTAACATACAAAGTTTTTGATCTTCTCTAGTCTCTAATAAAGCCACAAGATAATAAGAAAGATGATCACCCGGAAGAGACACTTGCAAATCTCTTCGTTGAAAAATCTCAACTTAGTAAAAAATCCTCATTTGACAAGTCATTAAGTATTTTCATTCATAGACATGCCACAACCGTTCCATCGTGGTACGAACCAGTCTCTCGTCTTACCAATAACTCTCCATGAATTAGAGGTAAAGTCATAGACTTCATACTCACGTAAGATTGGTTTATCATAACCAACTTGATCCATCCTCAAGATTTTGTACTTATTGCATGAAGATTTACCGAGAGCATAGAGACCAAGTTTCTTGTGTAAATTTCTAGGTTGGATCCACTTAGTTTTACGTGAACACGGCTTCTAAACAACTACTCTATTGGCTATAGTGGTGCATAGCAACTAGATTCTGTAGACACACGAGTATTGACCTACTGAATAGAAACAATAGACACATGTTCGGTTGTCATTGTTTTAAGTTTTAACATACACACTATATTAACTTTATTTTTTTACCTTATAGGGTTTAAATTTTGTATTTAGCTAATTACAAGAAATTAATGATTTCACTGGCACTAGCTAAAAACACTACTTGGTGAATACAAACCAAAAAAGAAAAAGCAACTTGATTTTGTGGATTATTAAGGCTTCGATTGGTAATTTACATAACGGCGAAATGCCGTTTTCTAATGTAGTTATGCAACTATTTTATCAATCAGAAAATTTTATATAACGCTATACATTTAGGAAAAAACACAATTTAAATTTTAGCTTAAAAGCTACAAATAAAAATTCATTATGCAAATAAGTAGGTTTTTAGTACTCTATTTCATTATGCAACATAATTTTATTTTATGCGATTATACACTATTACCGATCGGAACCTTAGTCATTTCAACTAATTTTTTTTTAACTATTACATGCGGTTGTCAGTGTTTTGACACGCGGATCGGACCAGCCGGTCGGACTGGTTCAACCGAGAATCGGATACCTAGGCACAAAACTCGGATTTGAATAAAACTGGTAAAACTGATCAAAAACAGGTAAAACCGGTGATCCGGTTAAACTTCAAAATCCAGTTCACAAAATAAATCAAAATTTTAATTAATTAGAGGTTTTGAGTTAAAGTTTGAACCATAATTTAAAGTCTTCCTTTTTTTACTTTTCAATTTAAATTCTATTTTCTAATTCTAATAGAGCATAGTTTTATTTTTATTTAAATGATTAAAAAATTTGATATCTACAATTTTGTCAGGGTTTTATTTAGAATTATTATTTTAAGTTAAAATTTAGAGAAAAAATCATATTTAATTTTTTATTATTTATTTTTTATAAGTTTAAACAACCAATATATTGTTCTATTGGTTTTATTTTGTTGAATAATACAATAATAAAATTTTCTAATTGTATTTCATGTTTCTTTAAGTTTAATATTAGAGTGTATATATATAATTAAAATATAAATATTAAAAATTCTAATTTGATCGGTTGAACCGTTATGGCCATCTATTCAATGATAATGCCGACTCGATGTCTGATCCGGTTTTTAAAACATTGATGGTTGTTAATTTAATTAATTATTACCTATAATTGCGAATTCCGTGGTAATCTCCAACACGAAACAAAGCTAATACAGAACAAAGAAAATTTCAATGATTTCTTTGTTGTCAAAATATAAACTTGTTTCTTCCTTTCAGGATAGATACTAAACCTTATGCACGTACGTGTGATTTTTTTGTTTTATGTTCGGAGATAATTTCACAATATCATAAGATTTTGAGATATTTTTCTTTTACAAACAATATGTTACAACATGTAGACTCATGGAAACCACAAGAGTCATCGCCGGAAATGGATATTGACGACAGAAGGCGGCATGAAAAGTGTTTGTTGAATAGAGATGGCAAGTGGTAAATGAGGATGGAACAAGAATGAACATATCTTCTTGCTCCGACCATCTGCAGTTCCACACTCTGGTCCTGTAATAGGACGACAATCACAAGTTAAACACATGTTTGGTTTAGTTCGTTTTTTCGTTATCTCAATATAACTAAACCAACCTGGTTTAATCTTGAATTTTAGCGTTTGTGGTTGCCTTCTAGATATAAACTTGATTGGATTATCTGAGGATTGTCTATGCCTATCTGCTGCGGAGATTAACTGTAATCATATTCAAAATTAAGTTAACCGGCGAAATGCAATCCTGAAATTGAAGAGGTTTAAGGTTTATTATAATGGTTACCTTTTCATCGAACCGGAAGAGAGATTGATCGAAATATGGGGAGGGACTCTGTGATTGACAACTGAAAGGTAAAGAGACCAACATCTTCTTCACAAACTGTGTTGAGAATTGATTAGATTCGTCAAAATAAGCGTATCGAAAAATTACTTAAAATTACAAAGATGTACAAACCTGGGAAAAACTGTTTGATTTGAACTTCATGTACTTTAGTTGTTCAAGAGCATGGACGCTGTTAGAATGCGATGTTACAAAGTTCATGAATGGTGTACTACTTGATACAGTAAAGTGATCACTGAACTGCTCAAATAACTGGTAAAGATCTTCTGCTGAGTTCTGCATAAATCAATGTACTAAGTCAAGTTATGAGTAAATGCAATTTTTCCATAAATTAAGTGGCTAAAATCACATCTATTTACTTGAAAGAATGCTACAATGTCAGTTGTTTCCATATTATACACAGCGAAGAAAGCTGGATGATGATCAGCACTTCTTGTTACCTGAGTTATTACTCATCAACATCATAAATCTAATCAATCAAATTGGAAATTCTGAAAATGACAATATCATTTTGTATTATAGAGAGCTTACCCCACCATCTACACTGCCAAATTTGATTAACAGGTGATGTCGATCCAAAAACTGAACCTGCCACATCAAGAATAGAGCAAAAGGTTAGTTTTTTTTCTTCATCAATATATGACACAGATTCAAGTAGTAGGAACACATGATTTACCTTCCAAATAATTAAGTCGACATAATCTTGGAAATGGAAATAGAACTTCTTCTTAAGACTTTGAACCCTCTGGCAAATCAAAAAACCGTCTTTCGATTAATTCAATCCAAGATGTAGTTGACTAATAGCATATCATCACAACAAACATTGCAAATTACAAAGAAAGATCGAAAATACAAAGAGCTTGTAAGGTTAGCTGCATCAGCTAAGATGTCACTATCAACCATATCAATCCTAAACCCTAAACTTCCATTATCCTCTTGTATATCCTAGCAACTACAGTAATTGCCTACTCAAAATCTAAACATAATTCACTAAAGGTATAAGATTGTGAAATTCAGAACAATTTCATAAAAGCATAGGAGAAGTTCAAGAACAAAACAAACCAGTGTGTTATCCGGTTGCTCATTCCAAATCTCTCTAAAGATAAAAGAAAGTAGCCGTTGCTTAATCCCACTAAGAAACGAATTGGAAGAATTCGTTTCAGTACGATGCAACCCATTCTCCGCATCATCTTCCTTATTCCCAGATAAACTTTGCTGTTTATTCTTATCTTGACTCATCATCATTGCCTACATTCAAAAACTCAAATTCATATACTCCTCAAGATTGCATAAAAAAGAAGTGTTAAGATACTGTAACTCTCACTTACCTGAGAACTAGAATTAAGAAAAAGCTCATCATCTTCACGACAAAAGTAACCAATAGCACGAGCATCAACTAAATGACCAGAATCTCTAATCTGAAGAAGATGAATCTTCTGATAACGCAACGACAAAATCGCCAAAAGATCATCGTATAGAAACACACCCATATTATAAGCCAAATTAACAAAATCATTCGTAAACACTCTCTCATCAAGAATCACACCATCATCTAATCGCAAAAGTATAAAACTGATTTTATCAATTGAAGGAACACCAGGAACAGCATCAGGTGAAGGAGTAGAATCATGGATCTGAGCTGTTGAAGTAGCGAAGAGACCAAATCGATTACTATGTGAGTAAATGAAGAAGTCTTTACAGATAAGTTCATTAGCTGAAGCGAGATTGACTGAGTAGAGTTGAGTGAAGAAACTATCGAATTTTGTAGCGCGACGAGGAAGAGGAGTGGTTGATGATGAATCGTCGGATTTTGATGAGTATGTGAGCCATGAAGGACGATAGACTATCAGTTCTTGATGATTACGGCTGAAACTGATGAGGAAGAGTCCGTCTTCTGTGAATTTCCGGAAGCAATGATCTGGTGATTCGACATCGTAGAGTGTGTAGCTTGGAACTAGGTTTTCGTAGAAGTGTCTTGCTCGATTCACCTGAGATTTGAAGATGGTGTTAAAGAGATAAGAGAGATTGAGATTTTGATTGAGATTGAGATTGAGATTGAGAGAGGGAGAATTGGAATTACGGAAGCGCCGGGAGGAGGAGTTCGAATTTGACGTTCGAAAACCCTAGCGGTGACGTTACCGCTTGTGAACATTAATCACAGTAACGTTAAGCTTTCTTCTTCACTGGTGAAAATGGAGGAGACGATGGTAGCTTCTTCTTCTTTCGGTTGATTTTGTTTAGGAGGTTTTTTTTTTTTTTCCCAATCCATTTGGAATCTCGTATGGGCCTAAGATTGTTGGTTTTTGAAAATGGGCCAAAGCTGCAACATTGGGCCATTGGCCCATATTTTGGTCCGAAGGCTAGCGAAGTTGTAACCCTCCCTTTTACTTGGAGGTTCTATTTTTAAGAGGGTAGACACGGCTCTGAGCACGGATACTCCTAAATGAAGTCGTCTCACGATTTGAAAACGTTTTGGAGATGGAGACGTTTCCAATCTATAGTATTGTTATTTAATATATGTTTCCATAAAAAAGGGTAAAAGTCTTTGATCATTGATAACCGAGTAACTTGTTTTGTCATTAAAATAAAAAAGGTAGCTAACATTTGTATTAATTTTCTTTCTATAAGTTTGTCTTAACTTATGGATATTTTTCTTATATTGTTATAGTTGTATCCATGTCACACCGGTTTCTTTAAAATTTTGATTTTGCCTTTCTCGTCGTCATTTTTCTTTTTTGATAAAATGTGAATTATATTACCAAAATTGAACGCTTTATTTTACAAGAGCTTCAGAAGGTAAAAACAAATAGAGAAAGCCTAATAGGAGCATAAACAGAGATTGTTGCAAGTGAACCAAAGAGAAAGGAGGGTGCCGGAGCCTTTCCTCTTTTGTCTGGCCAAGAGTGTGTCCCTAATCGAGCGGTCGATTAACTTTTTAACTTCAGCCACACTCGTGGATGAGCTGTTGTGGAGCCTATTATTTCTTTCCCTCCAAATCATGAAGACCATAATTTGGGAAACAATACATTTCAGCTTTGTCGGGATCTTTAGAGATCTTGATGAGAGCCAAGATATGAGGCAAGACCTGTCCGCAAATAAGAAGCTTGGAAGACCTAATATGTGCAAGGATTGATTCCAAATCTGGGAGGAGAACTCACAGTGCAGAAACATATGATCTCTGGTCTCTGGAAGGCTCTTGCAGGTGCAGTAGTTCGGAGAAGGAGCAACTCCCCATCTGTGCAGACTAGCCCTAACAGCAGCCTAGTCCTCGTTTTTTTTCCAATGCTACCTAGTCTTTAGTTTCCTTTTCTCGTTGGGGCTATGTCACTACCAATGCCAAGAAACTGTATGAGAAGCCATCTTCTACTTACTTAAGCTTTTCAATATTGTTTGAAAACAGAGCTTACTACACTGTTTAAAGAGATACAACTGTTCAGCATTCAATGTATGACAGCTCTATTCAGTACTCGAATCAACTGTTTCACTTCTGTGCTCTTGCCTCGTTGATGGCTCACCAGCCATTCACTAGCCATTCCATCGGGTTTGAGTCATCTTTATGTTTGTTTCTTTATGTTGGCAACTTGAAAAAACAAGAGGTGCTGATGACTCATGGCCTAACTTTGGTTCCATGGTGTTGCGTAGAGGTTTGTTCAGTTTAAAACCTCACGACAAGCTTCTTTACTACTTTGATACACATGCCTCTCAAGTTCCATATAGACACTGAGGCCTAACCATGGTTGCATATTTCCCTTATTCTCCTTATCCCGGGGTCTTTGCTAAGTTCTAGTTATGCCTCAGATAGGGATTTAACTTGGACCATCATCATACACATCACACTGGGATTTATATCGAAAGAGGATTGAGCTTGAAGTTGAAGCTCAAACAGTTTCATCATATAGAGATGGACATTACCCTATCGTCAAATCACAAAGAACACTGAACTGAAACTAGATCCAAACTGTATACATTTGTACAAAGATGTCACTAAAGCAATACATACGCCAAATTAGAACTTAAGCCTTCACTTATAATAAACAATAATGCTAAATAGTTTTTGCCTACTGGAATTGCACAAAAGGGAACAAGTCTTGTAAAGAATCGATTCGTGTATATCCGAGTTTTCTTCCACACAATCCGGAACAGAAATTGTAGATTATGAACGCGTACACGCGATACCACCACAAATAGCCAACCAAATACCAAAGAGAGTCAAGCAAATAGCTGCATCAATAGCAAGAACAATCTGAACTATACGCCGCCATTTCCATTCAAAGCTTTGAGAACCAGAACGTCCTCTACTCGATACACACTCCTTCTGCAACGACACTCCTGCCTCTGCAGACGAACCATCGGTTCTGTTCCCTCTATCATTAGACTTCCTATGTTCTTCAATCTCAATACCTCTAAGTGATATCACATGATCTTTACCTTTCTTCTTCTCTTGCTTACTTAACCTCCCCAAAAGTGGATCTTTAGTCGAATTCACCGATTCACTTTGTTCACCAAGATTACTATTATTACTACTCTTCAATTCATTGTTACTAGTCTCAGCAGCTACACGGTCAAGTGAAGCTATAAGTCTAGAAACAACAGGAACAAGCTGATCATCAACATTAATAGAACCAATCATAGCAGTAAAACTTCCTCTTAAATCTTTCCTAGCAGCTTTCTTGAATTCGTCTCTTAAATGTTCAAGAAACTTAAGAACACTAGATCTTCTTAAAACCTCATCAACAATGGCGAAATAAACAAACCCATCTCCCATAAGAAACCCAAATCTCTTCTTACCAATGGATTCAAAGTACCAATTGTGAAAAGGCGGAGACTTTTCTAAACATAAAGCAGCAAGAGTCTCGTTGGTGTGATCTCCACCGTTGTAAGAGTAAAGAATCTGATTGTTTCTTGAGACACAACAGTAATGAACTGTGTTCTTGATTAAACCCATCAAAAAGTTTTGTCTTTTTTTTTAGGTAATCAAATTGAGACAGAAGAGGAAAGAAGAGAAGTCTGTGATTAGAGCAAAGAAGAAGAGAGAAATTGAGATGAAGAAGTCAAAGAGAAAGTCAACGAGAAGAAGAAAATACCAACAAAATCCTTCGGCGATGTATTCAAAATCGAGGATGAATTCTATCATCCCTCTTCTTCTATTTTAGGGTTCTTCTGGGTCATGTGTGAACTTTTAGATTTGTCTATCTTCGCGTTGAAATAACAGAAGGACAAAGTCAGAACTGAGAGGACCAAACAAGCGGACGTGGTCCATAACAATATGAAATTGATGTATATAATTATTCTATGTATACCTTCGTTAGACGCAAATAAATATATTAAATTAGCAAAATTAGATTTCGGTCAAACTAATTAGTTTTTAATTGGATATTTTAGACGAATATGAATATACAAGTATAGAAATAAAAATATTATAGCATATGTTATTAGTTGTATTATGACTGAAATATTTATAATTATTGGATATTTTATTTTTTAATTTTGTAGATAGGTATATGATTATGTAAATGAAAAATGTAATAGCATATGTTGTTAAGTATTTGTTAGACTAAAGACTTTAAAACGAGAAATATGTGTGAGTTTTTTTTTTTTTAAGAAAAGTAATACTTAAAAATAGAAAGCTTGTAAACATGGTGATTTTGTTATATATACTTTACATAGAAGCCTAACAGATTGTAAAGCTCATATTTTTTAAGATGGATAATAAGTTACAAATTACTATCCATCTTATATATACTTTACATAGAAGCCTAACAGATAGCAGACCGCTCGCAAATTTAGATGTTGTATTTTTAAAAATAAAAATTAACAACTTTTAAATTGAAAGTAATTTTTAATATATTTTTTTGTAAATATTTTATTTTTATCCATAAAAATTTTATACTACCACATATTTCATAGATTATACTTCATCAACTATGTAAATTTATTTATTTATTTTATTATAATTGGTAGTATGCAGACAAAACCTGCTAGACTATGGTTTACTATTGGCTTATCCGTAAGGCTAATTTTCTGCTTTTTAAGGGGTCTAAAATCTTATGGTAATGTCTGCCTCATGACGAATTGGATTGGGCTTATCACATGAATTTTTGCCTGATTTGACATCTCTAGTGATTCGGATATAGTGCATAGAAAATTAATAACTGAATTTAATCATTTTAAATTTTAATTTGATAGTATTTTTTATATTAGGTTATGTATTTTTTTTTATAATTTAGTATTTGATTGTATTGACAACTTTTTAATGTTTTAGTCCAAGTAGAATGAAAGTATTATTATATTGTAAGTTTATTTCTTTACTCATTGAAGTATTTTTGTGGGCTTAATTGTACATATTTGTTTTGTTTCTTTTGAAGCACAAACAGTTTAAACAGAAAAAAAAATAGTTCTTTAAATTTAATCTAATTAGTTTTACATACACTATACCATTTGCTAATTATTATTTTTATCTTGTATAAGAACCATAGGAAGGCCCGAACTGTAACAGAATTGTTATAGTACAATTAAACCATGTTGCGTTTGCTGCACCATAAAAAACCACATTTGTTTTCTTTATCAAGGACGTAAGAGATTATGAAAAAGACAAATGCCCTAAATATACTTGTAGCATCTCTGTTTCAAGCTCATCAAAAGACGTGACATTTACACCATAAAACCATCAAAACACAAACTATAAGCAGTTGAGGTAAACTGGAGGTCGATTTAGTCCTCCTGCTGTAGTAGTCAATGAAAGAAAAATAAAAGAGTCAATGTTACAATGGAGACAACAAAAAAAGGCAAAGAAAATTCGGGTTTTGTTCAATCGTTATAGCAAGTTGTTATTCTTTGCAATGTTTAATAACCTCGTTTGGTCATTTGGATCATTTAGTAACCTTGTGTTGCAATGTTTGCGTCCATAAGAATACAACAATTGATGCCAAGTTTCTTGGAATTGACCACTAAATGACCTAAACGTTACCACTATATCCGAATTCAAGATTATAAATGTATATAAGTGTACTAAATTCAGTGGATGAATCCAAATTTAGGGGCAAATTCTAGTTACCTTTGCTCTTGTTGCTTATGCAGCTTTTGATAAAGATGTACATGCAGTGGCGGAGGCAGAAAATCCATTCATGTCAAATATATTGGGGTTTGTATGTAGTGTACCTTAAAAAATTTACAAGGGTCAATTCTTATATTTTTGACATGGGTCAATTTAATATTTTTGATAGAAACTCATTGATTTTTTTAAAATCCACAAGGTGAGTTGACCTCCTTCCCTATACCTTAGCTCCGCCCCTCGTACATGTATATTCTATATATACACAACAACCAAAACCTTGAGTTTCTTCCTCTTTTTTAAATTTCAATACATTCTTCTTCGTATCTTTAAAATTTCAGCCCCTGTAACTGTGTTTACAAATTGTTGACATGCTTAAAGAATAACACAAAGAGTAGATCAAATTAGAAAAACATAAGCAAACTCTTCACAACCTCCGACGGGCTACTATTATCAGTTTTCCAAACTGATAAAAATATATATAACGATCACAACTTACAACTGTTCCCTCTCCACTTTTTGGGCCTACACCAACACACTCATTAAGAAAACCAAATCATCAATACGCACACAACATCACAAATGAGTCAAATTTTTTCTAATCAATTTGTTAAGGATATGTGAAAGTTAGAACATGTGATGTGATGCCTTACCCTTTTAATATTTGCCTCACTGAAAAGTTAGATAACAAAAAGCCAAATGATTTGTTTGATCAGATTGATCAACATTAGAAGAAGATCAAATGAAATTAAGATTCATTGATCAAGTTAATCAAATCATGTTTTCTTTTTGGTTTAGTTTATAAAAAATCAAAAGATCTGAAAGTCACAATCAGAATCCGTTTTTACCCATATAGCCCCATAGCTATTACTTATTCATTCTTCCTCCTCATTCTTCAACGAATGACGTTGCTTGTCTTGCAAGTGTTTCTTCTTTGTTGATGTTTGCTTTGAGGAAGCTTGAGCGTTAATCTTCTTGTGTAGCATCGTTCTCAGCACTGTATATAACGTGAAAACAATTAAAGACATGGAAAACAATTTATAATTCGAAATCGTGGTTATGAACTTAGCAGTACCTTCTCCATTATTGATTCTTGAAACATGTAAGCTGACAGAGAGAAACCTTCTGTACATACAAACATCTTCTTGAGAAGATAGGAAACAGAGGTTTTGCTGAAATCTCCAAGGTGTAATAACTTTGGTAGTTAGAATAATAAACGATGTGTCACCAGTAACAGATTCAACTAATTAGCAAGTAGATTCATAATCATAAATGTATTTTCCATTAAGAAATTGTTCCCAAAATGCATACCTGACCAAAACTATCAATGGCTCATAGAACAACGGGAAGGTAAGGATTAGTATAGTCTCTAGAATATAAAGAGGAAACAATCTCATTATCTTCTCAGAAGGAACAACGATGCTAATCAGAAGTAACCAATGATGATACTGATCTAAAATCAAAACAAATAAAATGTATAAAATTTATTAAGCTAAAATCACAACATTAATATTAGAAATAAAAATCAGTGGCTTTGTTTGAGATATGCATTTTCTCGAGAATGCCTTTTTATATAGTGGATGACGTGTTTATATGGCTATTTATATTGCAGAGTAAGTTCAAAATTTGAATTGAGAATATTATAATAAATCTTTTTAATCAATGTTTTTCAAATTTTGAAAATAATATCATATATATATATATATATATCTAAATTCAAAATTGAGAACATTAAAATTGTTAGGATGATAATATATGTTAAGATTTTAATTGTAACAAATCATTAGTTTCCAAAAATTCAAAATTGACATGATATATGGCTAAATCTTTGTTCCGTTGTTTTTTTTTTGTAATCATATATTCATTTGACATAAATCGGTTGAGAAAATGAATTCAGTTTCTATATATGGGAAAATCTGAATATATCCTAATTAAAACTTAATTAATTAAAAATAAAAAGTTTGGTCAACTATTACTCTTAAAATCCATAATAAATATATAAATATTTCAAATTTTAACTTTGAATATTATAATTTTAAATCTGTTTATTTAAATCGATTTTGAGAATATTTTAGTTTATATATATATAACATTATTCAAATCCTATAATTATAATTTTGTTTTGTTAGTGGATAAATATAAAGTTTGTTATTCTTTTACACTAAAAACCATACAATAATATATTCAGATTTCAAAATTCGAATATTTAAAATTATATGATTTAATATCAATATGTAATATACAAATATAAATATAATAAGGGTAATAAATATTTATTTTATAGTTTTATATACTTGATAAAATAATATTTTATGAAGAGACATACTAAAATTGTGAGTTTTAATATATATAATATTTATATTAATAAATATGGAAATTAATATGAGGTGTTAAAATTATATATATGTAATATAGTATTTATTTTTCATATATTTAAATGTGGAAATTAATATGATCTGTTAAAATTATATATATTAGTTTCATATTTATGATAAACTAAATGTACATGTTAGTATAATTTTAAATATATATATTATAAATTATATAAAGAATTATACAATTTATGTAATTATAAATGATTATTTAATTTATTTTGACTATTATTAAAAGGCCATCGGAATATATAAGAGTGTTTATATAAGAGATGATATTTAAATTCAATAAAAATCATTAATAGTTAATTAAGAAAAATATAATGTGACAAATGATATATGTCTAATTTCAATTATTGTAATTACTCTAGTAATGGTTGTCTTGTTCTAAAACTAATCTAAGAATGATGTGGTGATGATAAATCAGCAGTGGCATGTCCGTAAATTACACGTCACTACAAAATCATTCTTAAAAGTGTGTCTCTCTGATAATATATAAGTCATATAACAAAATCTGTCTAACATATATTTTCCAAAAAGCAAGCTGATCGGCTAGTTGGAAAACATAAGCACAAGCAAAACAAAAGATAGATCATCAAACTCGTCAAAGTCTGGAAATGTATCGAAAGAGATATCAAAGTTGCCACATCCGAGTAAATTTTTGATGGAATTGCATCGCACTCTGAAGTCTTCGCTTTTCAGGATAGTCATCTTGAATTGTGACGTTGACAAACACTCCAACACTTAGGGATTCACCGGAATGAAACCGTTAAATCTTTTGGCACGTATATACCTTTTCACGAGGTAGCAAATCGGTTAGAAAAGTGATAAAACCATTGGGAACCAACACAAACCAAAGTTTGGGAGACAATGGGGCAAAACCTAGTGGTATTGGTTGAATCATCAGCCATGATAAGTTTTTTTTGTTTGAATTTTAAAGCTTTATTATTTCATATGATCATTATCTTGGATTACAATGAGAATTACAAAATTTGGACATGAAAAATACATAAACCATTGTTGGTAAAAAACTTTCGTACATAAAAAAAAGATATTCTCTGGAGCGATAACTGAACTTAATCTCTTCGAATAGATAGCGCCATTGACGAATAGTCTCCAGATAAGGCTGTATTCGCAGGTTGACAGTATTGGTATTGATACTGTACATTATATTGAAGTTAGCTCTTTCAAATTCTACTAACCGATAACCTATATATTCGCCATACCGCTTGTAGAGCCCATAGTAATGTTTTGCATGATAAATTATGTACATTTATATTACTATAATGTGTATGTAATATGTATATGGAAAACATTGTTTTTTCATTATAGACAGTTTCGTCATTTTTCATCCACTTATCCAAACCATGACTTGTTTCATTGATTTTGCCAAAACATGAAACGAAGAGTTAAAAATGACCAATATGTTATTTTACTACTTTCAGCTGAAATGAGGAAAACTTCCATCTGAAAAAGTGGAGTAAAAGTAATTACCCTAAAATTTACAGTACCACATTTTTTTCCCCTCATTTACTCTCAGACCCTCTATTCCCCACCAATCACACTAAATATCATAAATGGGAATTAGCCAAACAAAAACCATGTATAAAAATTAAAAATGTTAAATTTAGTAAGAACAAAATTCAACAAGAATTATGCAAACAAAATCAATTAAATTTTTTTACCAGACTATATATTGATCATATTAGAACTCATCCTAAAGGTAATTATCAAATCAATTTTACATCAAACAACATATAGTGAGTTTGACAACCTTGTATTTATGAAGTTAATGCTTATAAAAATTCAAAATCTTTCCACACTTGCCATTTTTTCTCAAGGGTCATACTCTCATCATTTCACTCCTAGAAATGTTACAAAACACAGATGAAAGAAAAAAATAAAACATAACTTTAAATCTTACGGAAACATCATCAACAGACATGACAAAGCTTTTTAACCAAGTCTACAATTACAACAACCATCCCTATGTTGTTTCGGTCATTCTCTTGCGTTACCTTCTTGGCCATCATCAATGTGACTTTCTATTTCGCTTATTGACTCTAGTTCAGCGGAAGCTCCTGCGTTAGAGTTCTCCATGGTAGGGACAATGTCTAAGTTTGATGGGACAGGTGTTGAGACACTTTGGCGATAAAAGAGACATGACAAAGAAGGCAAGTAATCTGTGAAGTGAGCCAAATATCAATGCACTCCATATGAAAAGTGTGCCAACATGCTGGGACTTGTTGAAGCTTCCGACCTTTTTGATAGCCCCCAAGACACACTGAACATCTGTTTTCAAGTCAAACATAAAATCATGCGATTCTCTTTTATATTTTTTTTATGTTTTGCCTCTTTAAAAGAAAGAAAGAAACAAAGCAAAAAGTAAGTTTGTGAGTTTTCTTGAGGCCAATAAAAGATTCTTCCAAATCACATAATCATAGACTTGAAACTCAGTCATACAATAAATAGATACATTTTAATAGTTATTAATTTACTATTGACGAGTATATTGACCTACTGACTGGACTAAACACGTTTTGAGTTGTCGTTGTTTTAACGTACACACTATATTAATATTATTTTTTTGACCTTATATGGTTTAAATTTTGTATTTAGATAATTAAAGGAATTTAATGATTTTCCTGGAACCATTTCCTTTGATAATACAAACATTTAAAAGAATTTGGTCACATACTATTTTATTTTGTATGTGTAGGATGTGTGAATCTCTTATAAGATTAATTAGAATGGAAGATGTATAAAAGTACATATAAATGATACATTTAAGAGTTACAAAGAGATAAAAAGATGAAGACGAGGAGATTAATAAAGAGGAGATAAATGAGGAAGATAAGGAGATTAGTCAAGTGTAGACATAACTCTGACATGCTCCCTCAAAATGCACGATCTTTACAGAGACCAATCTTGACAAAAAGTACATTGAGAATGAAGAAGTATTGCGCTTGAACCATGTATGGTTTGACGGACTTACCGTAAAAAAGCTCAGAGAACACGTTTGTAAAGGATACTAAGCATATAGCTTAAAGGAAGTCATGATCAACTTAAACGCACGATCAACTGTAGATCAA
Organism: Cardamine occulta; assembly: GCA_028015245.1. Lineage (NCBI taxonomy): Eukaryota > Viridiplantae > Streptophyta > Magnoliopsida > Brassicales > Brassicaceae > Cardamine > Cardamine occulta. The sequence continues at coordinate 4,029,461 of CM051393.1, forward strand.
GAACGAAAAAGGTCGTTGAGAAGCATATGACTAAATGAAGTCTTGTAACTTGACCGTGGATTGACTTGGGATAGGCGGTGAGGTGCGGATAAATGAGGCATTCAAAGTAGGCTCATGTGCTACGATAAATGAGCGAAATGGGCTTCGTGAAAGAAATGACATGGATCATGACGTTGATGCAGAAGTGAGTTGACTAGGCAATGAAACAAATGGGAGTAAGAAGCTCGATAGCTTAGCGAAACATCAGCTTAAAGAAAAACTAAGGCTTAAAAATAAAATAATAATTGAGTTTAACCACTAGATCGAAACTCGACCATAACCTGCACTAATATCATGTAAGATGTGTGAATCTCTTGTTAGATTAGTCTTGAGAATTTCAAATAATTATCAAATGTTGAAATACTTTTCGGAAAATTTCACATATTTTCAATCTTTTCATAATTTTCTATGAGTCTATTCTATTTTTTTTTCCTACTAACATGCATTAAACATGTTTAACCTCGATTGGTGATAAAACGACAACATTAATACAAAGCACTATTTTATATAATCTAACTCTAATTTTCAAAAGTAAAAAAAAAGTTGTTAGTTTGGGTGGCAAAATTCTCGTTTTAAAATAAAATTAGTTTTAGGTTAATATGTTCGATGTCTCAGTTTTTTTGTTCTCACTCGCTATATATTAATGATAGTTTAAGTTTAATTTCCGACTATAGAATTTGGCGCAGATCCCGATAAATAATTACCTTATTATAGGGAAATATATTGCATCTTTATAGAAGGCAAAAGCAATATATGATGTTATATTGCATCATATATTCCATTGGCTTTGTTGATTTTGGAGGTCCATTAACTTTGTTAATCGTGTACTTCCTTCGACAATTATATTAATAATAATTTAAATATCTCAAATATAACTTTCTGACCATAAAATTTAGCACACATCACGATAAATAGTTAACTTATTTCCAACAAAGATCGATTATGTAATTTTGTCGTATCAGTGTCAGGTTAACTGAATTTTAAGCATATCCATTAATTTTATTAGTTTAGCATGTATATTGAATTTTAAGCATATCCATACAAATCCCAACTGAGGACAAGAATATCATAAGTCTGTGGGTTTGATGTTTTATTCTAGGTCGAAACATTTTCAGGTCTTGAGTTTATATTGGTTCTTGAGGTTGGAGGGTTGTAGTTATTTTTCTTATTTTAGTGCCTATCATAGTCTTTTTTTTTTAGTCTCCGCCACTACAAGAAAATATTTTTTTCAGCTTATTGCACTATTAGTTGCATTTTAGTCGCTTATATTAAATAAAAGACTAAATTACGACTAAATTATATAGTCGCAAATCGAGCGTCGCTAAATTAGGTTGTTGTATTTTGGTCAAAAATTTTGTAACTATTTTGCGACGAAATAAATAGTCACACTTTTTGCGACAACAATATGCGACTATTTAGCAACTACATAAGAGCGACAAAAAAGCGACTACATATTCGAAGTTGCAAAAATTATCGACGACTAATATATGCCGTAACAAGTCAGTTGCAAACATAGTATGACTATTTAGTGACAACAATATTTGTAGTCGCATATTTTGCGACTACAAGGAGACATTCGTAGTTGCCATAAACAACTTCAAATCAGTCGCTAAATAGTAGCAAGAAATGCCACCAATTTTCGACTACCTATTTTTACGAAAACGTAACTGATAAGCAACTACTTATGAAAGCTGCTGTTTAAATTAATAAATACGAAATTTAATTAAATTAAAACAAAAATAAAATTTAATCAAGAAAAAATTGAAATTAATAGATATTTTTTTAATTGAAATAAAACTGCAAATGTTTAATTGAAACACAAATTTAACAAAAATATTTAATTGAAATAAAACTAAAAACTAAATATTGTCTAGAAAATCGGTTTGGTTCATCGGTGGTTGTTGTGCTTCAGGGGTTGACGTGCTCGGGTTCTGGGAGTGGGCTTCCACAAACCGTGCATATCTGGGATCCTCTTGCATATATGCAATTAGCATCTCCGAGCTAGCTACAGTTACCTGCGACTGTTGAGCTACTTCCTTGGCTTCTTCGGCTACTTTTACGGCTTCTTCGGCTTTAGCACGATGATGCTCGTTCTCTGCGGCTTGCTCTTCGATCTTGCGATGAGCAGCTTCAAGTTGGTCCCGTAGTTGTGCCATCGAAGTATACCTACTTGAGGCACCAGACCGCTTATCCTTAACAAATCGGCTCTCCATGCTATCGAGTCCATACATTGTGCCTCTTGAGTCGGGAATGGTTGACTACATAAAGGAAAGCAAATATTGGTTATCAGTTTGCATAACTAAATTACTAAACAAAATTATAAGTGTTTTTACCTCTAAAAAAATCACATCTAGCTCCTTGGTTGTAAGTTGAGGACGTGCGGAGTTAGCATCAGACAAGTCGAAGTCATCATCTTCAAGTTGTGCTAACTTCTCCTCTACGTTTTTATCATACGTCTCGCAGATTTTTTTTGCTTTCTAGTCCACAAAAGTCCCATCTAGTTTAGTATGTGTCCTCATAAAAACCTCTCCAACCGACACAGGCCTCTCAAGTTCTTCCTCCTATTAACACCAAAATGTAATCAACTCCAGAAAACAAATACTAAATTGGCATTAAACCCCATCAAAGAGAGCCGATGATGGCCAATACAACAAAACAATCTACTAGCTAGTAGTCGAAATACATAAGAGTTTTAACGACCAACTATAGCTAAGAAATAATCAAGCGAGACTAACTCATACATGAAAACAACTAAGCATTTGTTAAGTTAGCGTACAAGACATAATAGCAAACAACTAGCTAAGAAATTCTTCATAGTAAGACACCCATAGCATTTTGTTAAGTTAATGTAGAAGAAAAGAATCAAGATAATGTACCATTTCATACTGAATTTGTTCGTAGCTTTTTGGGCCAGCTACATGTTTATGAACACCAAGACCACCGCGTTCTGAGTTCCGCGAGTTAGACGCCACACTGCTCTTAGATTGTGCTACTTCTGTTGTCCAATATGCCTGCATTTGGAGCCACAAAGTCTCCATATCCACTTTGGCCTTTCTTTATTTCGAACTTTACTAACCATATCCTTCATCCGATTTACACAAATGGCATTATATTTGCGCCTCACAAGTGTGGTGATCAATGGATCCCAAGTATATTCTTACTGAGGATTAAAGATTAATTAGTGGTTCACAAGTTTGGAAAATAAATTATAAATACAAGAATTTAAATTTATGTTTTCATACCACAAAATCAATGAAATATCGATCTTGCCGTCTTGGTGGAACTTTGGACCAGCTATAATAAGGTCCATCAAATATGTGTTTCAAGAGTTTTGACAGTTTCCGTGTTATCCGTCCCTCGTCTCGACCAAATCTACATAAGTTTTATCATTACATTAGTAGCAAATAAACTAAGATGCTAACTTAAAAAAAAAAAAATTATAAGCCTTGCCCCAGGTCTGGATTCAAAATAGGCAAATACACCTCTCTTCCCGGTGTTTGCAAAAGATCCTCTAACGTCAAATGTTCAGCCTCCCCCATAGGTCCAGGAGCCACCTCCTCTTCCGGTTCTTCATGCATCGCCTATGGAATAGGAGGTTCTTGAATAGGAGGTTGTGCAATAGGAGGTGGTGCAATAGGAGGTGGTTGCGTCACTTGTTCATTGATCCGCGATGATCTACTCAAAGGGACTTCGGATCTCAGTTGGGGAGGCACAAATGAAACAGATGCTCTAGATGTTGATGGTTGAATGTTTGTGGCATGAGAAGAACCTGATCTCCCACCTCCACCACGACCTCGGAAGCTTCTAACACCGAACGTCATACTTAGACAAAAGGAAAAATAAAGGCGTCAAGACAACACTACAAAAAATATGTACATTATTAGCGCGGAAAAATGCTATAATACATTATTGATAGCGTTTTCATAAACGCTATGTCTGCCGCAGCTATAATAGAGTGACCCCATATGATAGCAGTTTCCCCTTCTACTATTATATGTTATTCTATTATAGCATTAATTTAATGCTATCATGTTCTTTCTTGTAGCACATGTTTCGTGCTGTTTTATATTGTTTTATAACAATTTTCATGTGTTACATCATAAAATAATAAATTATTATATGATTCCAAAAATATATATATTTGAAATCCAATTAATTATATTTACAAAACCAATTAGCTAAAAACTTGTTTCTTTCTATAAATCATCAAAAGATACATAAATATAATTTTACAAAGTAGTTCATCTTTCAACGAGATTTGTTAAACTAAGGTATCAAACAATTGTAAGACAATATCTAAGTTCAACGATTAGATTTTAGATATAAAAATAAATACGATATGACGATCCAAAAACACTTAGCATTAGAATACAATAAAATGACAGACCTTACAAGTAGCAAGCTTATACTTCTTCAGCTCTAAGCGAGCCAATCAAGAAGCACATTGGATTTTTGCAGCTACTGAAACCTGCATCGCAATACTTGTATATTACCAATCTGATTACAATAAAGACAGTATAACAGCTGAATTGTTTGAAGACAAAGCTGATATTGACATTCATAGATTAACAGAAAAGTTTAAACCTATAGAGATTTCCTTCATTTTCTTAGTACATTCGTATTTTAACAGGATCCAAACAACTAACGAATCATTACAGAGAAGAACACAAGATCAAGGAGAGAAGAAGGAAAAAGATGAAACCTACATGGTGGAATCCTCACTCTACCGGTGATGGTATAACTATCCTCAGACCTTCATAATGAAAAAAATTAAGAAGAAAAGAAACATATTAACTTCTCGGATTTTAAAAATTAAAGTATCAAACTGAAATCAGAGACTCCAGAAATTGAAAGCAACTTTGTAGGTCAATTGTATCGACTAAACGACCACTAAAACACAAAAAGAGGCTAAATCGATTGGGGGGGAGGGGAACACAAGATACGATGAAACTGAGCTATACACGAGATTAACGATTTATTATTACCCAGAAGAGCATTGGAGAGTGGAAGAAAAGAAGATGAAGCAAATCTGGAAAACGAGGAAAGCTAGAACGGAGATGGATCTGATGGGTCGAAAGGACTCTGCAGAAACACGACTCTAACAACAAAATCGAGCAAAAACCTTGATAAGGAAATCGAACAAGAGAGAGACGAGAAGAGGCGATTCTAAGAATCAGTAGAGAAAAGAAACCAAATTACAAACTGCGATTCTTACCTGAACAAGGGTCTGTTCAATTGAGATAGAAAGATGGAGAAGATGGCAAATCTGGCCGATGGAGAAACTGCTATTCTTACTTGAACGAAGGACTACACCAAATCTGGCTGATGGAGAAGATGACCGGAGAGGTGGGTTCAACGAGATAGGATTTGGGTGAGCTGGGTTAGGGGAGCGGGAAGTGGAGGAGGAGGCTGAGGGGGAGAAGGGTGGGGAGAGGCGGTTCAGCCATAGCGGGGTAGAGGAGTAGATCGTAGACGGCGAGGATAGAGGGAGTAGAAGAGGTTTGCTCTCGGGAGAGCTATTTTTTATGCGAATTCGGTGAGAGATATGGTTAGACGAGCTCAGCCTAAGCAGCCTAAGTGTGGCACTTTTTTTTTGTTTTATGGTTAGAAAGAGACGAGATAAAAGAAATAAAGATACTCCTTTTTCATACACATTCCTAGAGGTAAGTTATTTGGCGTCAAAATCACCGGCCATAACGAATGGTTTTTAGACATATATCGAATGGATTAAAACCATCTGTGCATAAATCTGGGTAGACATTCCTAGGTTCTGCTGTGAATCATGGATGTTATTGTTGAAAATATTTCTACTCTGCCCCATCTGATGGGTGACACATTTCACCCTTGATAGGTTGATGCTCAAAATGCCAGCACACTGAAGCTAAAATCTGCTCACTTTGATACATTCTCTTCAACGGATCCGCAATTGGTAAGTACCACATTTTACTAAATGATATTTTTGTTCGTCCTTCGCTTGTCTTAAATCTTGGTTGTTGAGAGAACTTACATAATTCCCATTTTTCATCTTCTTTCCAAAAAATCATGCAATTTTTTACACAAACATCAATTGTATAGAACGGCAGACCTAAATTCCTCATCAACTTTTCAGTTTCGTAAAAAGAGTTTGTCGCATGATTTCCTTCTGAAAAATTCTCTGTGAATAATTCTACCCAAGAATCAACACCCATCTCAGACATATTTTGTTCCGACTTGTTGGTCATGAATCTGGCGGCTAAAGAAAGTTGTGAGTGTCCTTCCTTACAACCCTCATACAAATGAGTGTTTGCAGCTTCTAGCATAGTGTAAAATTGTTGTGCTTCATTATTTGGGTATTCTTCATATTGAGTAGCATTTCCATCGTTATTGTACCCAGTATTACTAGAAAATGCATCATGGATCATTTCAATACAACAGTCATAGAAATTAGTGTCCCCACCTTCGTAATCACTTTGACGAGATATAACATGATGACCAATATCATGGTTTGAACCTAAATCTACACTTATTTCTTCACCATGTCTATGCCAAACATAATAGTTAGGCATAAACCCTCGACTCAATAAATGATTCCATATTTGTCGCGACCTAAAAAATTTGTCATTTATGCAAAAGGATAGTAAAACATACCACCACTACTTTGCGTAATAGATTGCTGACTTGAAAAATTCATGAAAACTTTAACCCCTGCTAAATACTCCGAAGACAAACTATTTGTATGTGAATTGATCCGATTGTACATCCATGCTCGAGAATTAGGATAATTGGAAACTCCAGCCATTGATTTTGTTTAGTATTATTGTAAATTATGTGGAATATTTCTCGAACAATGGCAATGTATATATATAAACACACAATGTGACCAAAATGCGATTATAAAGAGATTTTATTGCGATAATAAATGTAGTACCATTATATGTGTACCTAATTATTGGTTCGTATGAAACACATGTTATACTATTATAACCACCTAAAATTACCTACCAACTATATGAGACTAAAATGCGACTACACCAACTATATGAGACTAAAATACGACTACACCAACTATATGAGACTAAAATACGACTACTTTCGGTATAAAATTTGCAAAATATATAAAAATTATTTTAAATTCTATTTTTGGAAGTGAATAATAATAAATTTGACTAAGTCATTCGATCAATATACAACGACTTCTAAGTATATCTACTCATACTCATTTCAAACTACTAAGTCAAATACATATAGTAGTCGCATTTATGTAGTATAAGAGGCGACTTATATGTAACTACTAGCAAAAAATAATAATATTTTTTTATTTTAATCGCGTTTTTGTACGTCATTTTCCAACTAAAATACGACTCCTTTGTGTAAGATCCATAACCACGATTGAATACTTGTTATGAAAATCGGAAGAGTAAAATACGTTACAAATATTCAGAATATAATATAAATTTTTGAAATGTGACTAATTTTAGATATGAATGATAAATGAAATTATTTAAAATCTTCAATTGGAAGTGAATTCATATGTTAATAAATTTTTATTTATTAGTATTAGTGAATTGATAAGTTAATATATTTTACGATCCTCAAATATTTAATATCAACGTTTATAAATATGGTAAATTTAAACAAATAATATTGTAAACATTATTTTCATTTATTATACATCTACACGAGTAGGATACAAACGTAGATAATGATATTACATCGAATATAAAATATAGAAGATTAACATTTTATTTCTATAGTTCGTCTTCCGAGTCTGGTACAATCGATGACATAATTTCATCATCAACTAAGTTTTTATTAGCTAGGGGATCAGTCTCACCTAGTTCATCGACCATGTTGTGAATCATTTGATTATTCCCAATAACCTATAAAATAATTAATTATATACTTACTAGATACCACAATAAATGAACTGTACTAATTATAAACAAATTTACCTTGACAATGTTCTTCACTACTATATTTAGGTTCATTGTGCTTTTGTTTAACTTACATACAATTTACCTATATATACATACAATAAAATATAAATTAAATTAATATTGTCAAATGGTGCTTATTAATTATAAATTTCAACCGTTTACATTTTTTAGAAGTAGCACTGCACCAACTTTTAAAAGTTCCTTGAAATCATCATTCTCAAATACCTTCATGTGAATAGACGCATTCATTGTTCCAGTTGGATCCTTTGACGTAACCAATGCATTACCAAATTCGTTTTTATTCATATTTTTTATCATAACCAACACCTACAAAGTTGATAATCGGGTTAGACGTAGTATGTAACAAATTTTCTTTGAAATTTACTTAGCATTATGTACTTGCCTTTTTAATTTTGGCCCAGTTGTTGTTGATACATTGAATTGAATTTAACGGTGTCCACTCTTGCCCTTTTTGTGTTAGGTATTCAACAGCTGATGTCCAACGTACCTTGTTAAAATCCGGGTCTCCCTCTGCAAGTAAATCGTTAAAAAACATTTGGGTTGGTATTCGATTTTGGGGATCATAACTCGAACTCCCTTCATGATATTGCTTGCGTCTTCGTGCTAGTTGAACATTTTAGAAAGATTCAGTGCTAAGAATTATAGGTTCATCTCTGCGCAACTGAGAAGGAAGGAGATATGTAGAAGGGGCATCTACAACATTAATGGAAGTCAAGGGACTCGATATTGGCTTGCGGGATGATCTTCCATTTTTGTATCAGGTCCAAAGAGATATGTCTCTTTCAGAATCATCATTTCCAGAGGAATTAAACATTTTTATAAACAAATTTGATGACTTGAAATAAATAAATTGAAAGATCATATTAAGGTTATGATGTGTAAAACATCTAAAATGTTGACCATATATAGTTAAACATGTGGATATAAATCTATCAGTTTTTGTAGTTTGGTACACCTACCTTCTCAATTTGAACATTTGGATATAAATCAAACAACTTTAGTAGTAACCGCATTTTAATAGCATAATAACTAATTAAAATGTGACTACAATATTTAAATATTATTATTATATATCTATACTTGTCGTATTTTACTAGCACAATTACATTCCTATTATTTATCGCTCAGTCGCCTTTCCGTCGAATATTTTATCGACTACATAGCGACTACTAGAGATAAGTAAGAAAAATAATTTAGATAACTATATAAAATATCGAGTTCGATAAATTCAAAATTATTATATTGTTGGCCATACATAGTTAAATAATTGGATATAAATCGATCGATTTTAGTAGTTTGGTACACCTACCTTAAATAGTCGCTCTTTAGTAACAGAGTAGGTCACTGAGATGAGACTACAAAAAGTAATGTAATTTAATTCATTTTAATTGTACATGTAGTCGGATTTTAGTCACATTTTTTTTGCAACCAAAATGTGATAACATCAAACAACAATAGGAATACAACAATACTCGAATGTGAAATAGTAGTATGTGAACATACTATATACTATGTTCACATTCATTATATAACTAATTTGAACATTATCTAGGATATAGTATTAATACTATGTCACTGTTGTTTCTGTTATTAATAAAAGTTTTTTTAATGTGTATATATATAAAAACATTAAAAAAACTTTTTTATTAATAACAGAAGCAACAATGACATGGTATTAATACCAGATGTCATACTTATTTCACCATACATATATATATTAAAACATTATTAAACAACTTAATCAATGATCCATCTCGAACTTTTCGATGTGATACTGACAACAACCATATTTATCACCATTGCATTCGTAAACGTCTTCACCAGGTTCCTCAAAATCCGGACTTGAAGGAGGGTTAGGTGCAGGTTCCTCAACGTTTAGACCAAATTGCCTCGCTATGGCATAAACATCTAGGTCCTCCGGATGAGTTTCAACTTCTTCAGCATAACCACCGTCCTGATAACTATCATATGAAGATAATGTAGAACCGGGGGTGAAACTTGGTTCAACTTCTGTGATTGGAGTCTCTGATTCCCAAGACATCTCAACTTTTTGGTGCTCCTGATCCCACTCCGCCAACCTGACCGATAATTGAGAGTCAGTTACATCAGAATAATTTATAAGTGATGCATCAGAATCAGTGAACGTATTAGAAGGAAAGTTTGACATTTTAATTCTTTTGTGTTTGTATTAAACCTCCTATCAATGAGATCTTTTATAAGAGATTTTGCATATAAAATTTAACTATTTCAGCTAAAAGTAGGTACACCTAACTACAATTATTTAAACATGTGGAAATATATGCAACTAAAATGCGACTACAACATATCTTTATTATTAGTCCCTAAATTGTCGTTTTTGTATGTGACTACACAAAACAGTCGCTTATTGTAGTCGCATATGTTTTGGTAATTCCCAACTTAATTGCGACTATCTAAAATTAAGTAACAAAATCAACGAAAGTCGTATATTGGTCACAATTTGGTTGTAAAATTATGCGATCATTTTGCGACCATTTTGCGACTATTTATTATTTGAACTAAATTGCGACCAATATGCGACCAAAATATTGAAGTCACATTTTAGTTGTAAAAACGTTACAATTTAGTCGCTTTTATGTGTGACTACATAAAGCAGTCGCTTTATGTAGTCGCATTTTTCGTGTTTTCTTGTAGTGCATATAGTTTTACGGCTTTTGGCTCTTGAGGCCCCGAGTTAACTCAGTCGATTCTTGAGGTTTGTGGCTTCCTTTTCTAAGTTTTTCAATGTATGTACTCTGTTTCAATGACAACCTAATCAATATAATCTTTCAGATGAAAATAAAATAAAATTTGTAACCATGAAATGAAAAGTTAAAACTGACCAACAGATGAAAATATCTCATTAAAAAAATTTAGGAAGAATAAAATTCAAAAACAATTATGCAGACACAATCAATTCTAAAATTTTATCAAACTATTGGTCATAATAGAACTCAAACCTAAAAGTATCTATCAAATTAGTTTACATCAAACGACATATAGTGAGTAGTGACTTTGACAACCATCTATATGAAGTTAAGACATATAAATTCCAAAATCTTTGCAAACTTGCCATTTTGCTTAACTATTATGCTTTCATTTAAATCTTGCAAAAGACTAGACATGGCACAAGGAATGTTACAAGGCACAAACGAAACAAAAATACTTTAAATCTTGCAAAAGACTAGACAAAGCTTTTTTTTCTTTTTTTGCTTTTTAATCTAGTCTACAATTACAACTATCTGACGCCCCTATGTTGTTTCGGCCATTCTCTTGCGTTTCCTTAAATGACCTCTCTAATATCTCTGTTACCTTCTTGGCCATCATCAATGTGGCTTTCTATTTCGTTTATTGACTCTAGTTAAGCCGAAGGTCCTGCGTTAGGGTTCTCCATGCTAGGGACAGTGTTTGGGGTTTGATGGGACCGGTCTTGGGACACTTTGGGGGTAAGAGAGACACGACAAAGAGGACAAGTGGCCTGTAAAGTGAACCAAGTATCAATGCATGCCTTGTGAAAAGTGTGCCCACATGCAGGGATTTGTTGAACCTTTTCACCTTCTTTGTAGTCCTCAAGGCACACTGAACATCTGTTTTCAAGTCAAAAGTCAAATCTGCTCATTCTCAATTATATTTTCTTTAAACAAGGAATAAAGTTGTAAAACAACCCACAAACTCAGAAGAACGATTGTAAAACAAAAACCAATATTGCAACATTGAGTTCTCCGCCGTTACACATGCCTCCACTTGAATAAAGATGCAATTTTGATCACAAGATGCATCATCCAGTTTAGTTTATTGTTCCCATCTTTCAGTTTGGTTTGATTCATATCACTCAACATAGCTTGGAACTTTCCAACATAAGAAAACTTGTTTTATTTTTATGACAAAAAAACACTTACTTTTTACGAGATAACCCTTTAAAATATCTGAATCCAGAAGGGAAAAAAAGAAAGAAAATTTCTTTGTGAAAAAACTAATATGAGGACTCACTGCAAATCATAAAGTTTTGAACATTCTTTTCTGCTTTGGTCAAAAAGTTTGAACTTTCTATTGCAAAAGATAAGCTTTAAGAAGATCTGACTGAATCCAGAAAAACAAAGAAAATAGTTTCTTGGGAAAAGAGAATATTCCGACTCACCGTGGATCCTTGACGGCGAAACTCTCCTTGAAGATAACAACGGGAAGCGCATCTCTCAATTCTTTGCGCAGTCCTATATCAACCTGTTCATAATAAAATCATTACACAATAAACACACATCAAATGTTGTAAAAACCACAAAATCTTTTATAGAGAAGAGCAAATTCAATGAAAGAGCATAAGAAAAATAAGTTATAGTACCATAGGGAGATTGTTGGCCAGGTCCAAGCTACCACCAAAAAGAGAAGGCCATTCGACAATGCTGTTACGTCGTCGACGGTGCATTGTAGAAGCAATTTTTTACAGTAGAAGGGCTTTTTAATAGGACTGTAGGAGGATAATTATTAGAAGTCTACGTACATAGGGTTAATATAATAGGATATATATAACTGATACGAAGACTACACACACGTGAAGAAAACGTGAAGTTCATACATTAAATAGATATTTTGTAGTTATATTTATTAATTTACTATTCACACGAGTATTGACCTATTCTCTGGAAACAATTGACATGTGTTTAGTTGTCATTAATGCTTTAACATACACACTATATGATTGCTCTCTCTCTTTCATATTTTTCATAATTTTCTATTCTATTTTTTTTCCACTAACATGCATTAAACAGGTTTAACCTCGTTAGATGATAAAACGATAACACTAATACAAAGGGTTCTTTTTCCTGTGGCGGTGAGAAAAACCAACCACCGAAAAAAAAGATTGGATAAAATTGTTTGCGGCGGTGGCTATGTTTCAGAAAGTTTCTTTGAGAGGATGCTCAAGGTTTTGTAATTATTCAGTGAAAAAAACACTATTATGTTAAAGAATGGTAATAGATAATTGGAAATTTAGTTCTTTCTCATAACACTCTCTCTCCAATAGTGTACCCCTCTCTCCAATACTGTAGTAGCTGACTTTACACTCAAACCCCTATATTCTATAAAGCTTTGATCTGAGACTACTCTTAGTAAGTCTGAATCTATTATAAACTATGTGGGAAGGTAGTTTATTTAGATCATAGATTGTATCATAATAGTTATTAATATAATACATTTGTTATCAAATGAATGTATAATTACCGATAAATCAATTATTCTGTCATAATTTATTTGTTTGCTTATCTAATATATATTCATCTTAGTTACTTACTTGCCACTAAGATTTTTTCCTTTACTAGTATAAAATTAATTTTCATAACTATTTGATTACTCTGTTAAATATATTGATAACTAAATTACCTTGTCATAATTTACATGTTTATTTACCTAGCATGTTAGGTTTTTAGTATTCATTATCGCGGTAAAGAAAAAATTATCTTGGTAATCTAGTATATCCATAACTAATATTCGTTATCGCGCTAAGAAGAGAAATACCTTGGTTTTCTTATTGATTACATCACTTACTCTCTCTTAATACAATATATGCTAATTAAATGATTATCAGTCTAATGCATCATCTCTCCTCATACTTATCTGATATATAATGCTATTGGTACCATGATAATAAGTCAATTTTTAAAATTTGGAGTTGAGATATTGTTCTATTGTTGGAATAGTTACTAATATAATACAATTGTTATCAAATAAAAATATAATTACCAATAACTAAATTACTCATCATAGTTTATATGTTTGTTTACCTAACACACCAAGTTCTCTAGTATTCGTTATCGCACTAAAACGAAAATTACATTGATAGTCTAGTTATATATGTAACTAATATATATATATATATATATATCCATCTCATTTACCTACATGTGTCATTATGTAACTAAGTTTTTTTCTTTCAATAACATAGCAAATATCATTCTCTTGATAACTATTTTATTACGATGGTAAACATACCGATAACAAAATTATCCTGGCATATTCGTCATGTTTATTTGACACACCAAATTCTTTAGTATTTGGCGCAAAATCTTTAAAATACAAAATATCTCTTTCAAATATATTATCTATTTAATGCTGGGTATTAAAAAAACATAGGCCATATCCTAAACTTATGTAGGCTTCTAAGTAGACTCAGGGACTTAATTTTTTATTTTTGGATGAGAGAGAATTAATTTTTAAATTAACATTACCTTAAAAATAATTAATCAAATTATCTATGATTAGATATTTCATTGCCCCTAATTATAATCTAGAGAATCTGGTCCCTAATATATGAGTTATACGCACTATGACACATATTGTATCAAATTAACCTGAAAACACCAAACCTAAACTTCTACACATGTGATGTACGTATACGTACAGAATAAACAATATAATTATGACCTAGAGAGTTACACCTAATATATGTGGTGTACGTACTATGACATATGATATATGTATATATCAAATTTTAAACCTAAAACAACGAACCTAAACTTTTACCATACGTGATATACGTACCACGACAAATGATCCACTTCTATGTTAAAATCAAATATAAACCATGATAATTTTATGTATGTCTGAATTACTATAACGTGTACGTACATGGAAGATATTTTTTTTCTTCTTTAAAGACAGTTTCGACATGAAAATTAGATAAATAAAATAATTATCAAAAAATTGAAAATGTTAAATTATAGTTTGATCAAATTAAAAAAAAAACAAATTATGCGAACACAATTAATTATAAATTTTATGAAACTATGAAACTCAACCTAAAGGTAACTACCAAATCAATTTTACATCAAACAACATACAGTGACTTTGACACCCATGTATTTATGAAGTTAATACTTATAAATTTCAAAATCTTTCTAAACTTGCCATTTTTTTTCTCAAGGATTATGCTCTCATTTCATTCCTTGAAATGTTACAAAGCAAAAAACGAAAGAAAAAAGAAAATCATACTTTAAATCTTGTTCGGAAACATTATCATAAGACAAGACAAATCTATTTTTTTGTTTTCTTAACCAAGTCCAGAATTGCAACAACCATCTGATGTCCCTATGTTGTTCTTGCCATTCTCTTTCGTTTCTTTAGACCTTTCTAATATCTCCGTCACCTTCTTGGCCATCATCAATGTGAATTATCGCTTCGGTTGTTGACTGGGAATCTGGTTCAGCTGAAGCCCCATCACTAGAGTTCTCCACGGAAGAGACAATGTCTAGGGTTTGATGGGACCGGTCTTGAGACACTTTGGTAATAAAAGAGACACGACAAAGAGGGCATGTGCTGTGTGAAATGAGCCAAGTATCAATGCATTCCATGTGAAAGGTATGGCCACATGCTGGGATTTGTTGAAGCTTTTCACCTGTTTCGTAGTCCGCAAGACACACTGAACATCTGTTTTCAAGTCAAGAGTTAAATCATGTGATTCTCAATTATATTTTTCTTAGGTTTTGTCTCTTTTTAAAAATAAAAAGAAAACAAAGGAAAAAACAGTTTTTTCAGTTTTCTTGAGGAGCTAATAAATATTCAGATTATGAGGGCAATAATTATCTCTGAACAAAAGATTCTTCCACATCACATAATCTTATTCTAAAGAAGTTATACCAACCACAAACTCATAAGTTTTAATTTGCACCACAGAGTTCTCAGCCGTTACATATTCTAATTTATTTATTTATTTGGTCAACACATATTCTAATGTTTTAATTTGGACTTTCTATAACCAAAAAAAAAAGCTTTTCTACGGGAAAAAACAAATCTTAAAAAGATCTGACTGAATCCAGAAAAGAAAAAACAAATCTACGGGAAATGAATAAGAGAGCTCACTGTGAATCCTTGACGGCGAAACTCTCCCCGAAGATAACAATAGGAAGCATCTCCCTCAATTCTTTGCGCAGCCCTCTTTCAATCTGTTCATAATTGAGCCAACAAATCAACACAAAACAAAACCAATCAAATGTTGCAAAAACCAGAAAATCTATACAGAGAAGAGCAGATTCAATTTAAAAAAAAAAAGAATATTAAGTTATACCATAGATAAATTGTTGGTGATGTAGAATCTACCAACATAAAGAGAAGTCCAATCTACGTCGACGGAGGTAAAGGATGAAGTAGACGATGAGGACGATGAATGCTAAAAAGATAGGAATAGAGAAGAGGATAGCTTGGTTAAATATTATCTTGTGTTCAGTATTCGTGCCATTGATCGCCGATGGAACCAAAGCTTCTGGAATTGGGTTTTGGATTGGTGGGTCACTGTAAGAAGACATGGTCACTGTTGTAATAATTGACAACACAACTCAATGTCGAAAATTAGATAAAGTCCACAGAGACAAGAAGACAGAATTTTTTCACTTTCTGTCCATCGTTTGGTTTGTCTAAAAAAACAGAGAATCTCAAGATTCAGGTGAAGTATTAAGGTACATGCTCTGACTATTTTTTTTTTGGCCAGCTAATCCTGATAAATGATTTTAATAGTATATAGAATGTTTTTTTGCTTAAAATGGATAATTAATGGTATTTGTATGACTAATGCCATGAACTTGACCAGTGGTTCAACCACAGACATACAGCTTTCAAATTAGTAAATACTAACTAAATATTATCCTCTACTTACGTTACATTTTAGTGAAGAAAAGGTAAAATCTGTTTATAATATTCAAAATGTTGAGCTGTATACAATGTATGATGTGTATACAAAGAACATTCTAGATAACAAACAAATATATACTATATAATTTGAAGTTATAGTATTTTTAAACTGTCCACATCAGATTTAAAAAATTTGTTTTTATTGGTCCACATTATCACATCTAAATAATAATAATAAAACTATTTTTCCTTTAAAAAAAAAAAGATAATGCTAGTTTAAGAAAATTTGATTTTAATCAAAAGTAAAAAATTAATAACGAAAAAGAAATTTTAATTTTTAATATTCGATAATGGCCTATTTCTTAAATACAATATTATCTTTTTTGACTAAATGGAAAATTTTCTTATATTAAAAAAATCGAGATTTTAAAACTGCCTCATATAATCTTATAAATGGAGGTTTTAGGTTTTCATCTAAACGATATTTTAGCTAGAAAAATACTATCACAATTTAAGAAAATTATATCTAGGGTTTATACTAACGATGGCATGTTGAAGCGTGAACATGTATGTATCATGATAGATGATTTCATGTTGACAAACTCGATTGGCTTATTATGAATGTTTGTACATGCTCTTTCGTATCTCTTATGAATCACATGACATGTACATGTGTTTGATTTGATGTTTTTTGAGTTAAAGCTTTGGTTTGGAGAAGAAGGATCAATGACAAAAACAATTGTTTGTATGAGCTATATATGTGGCCAATGTCATGTGACTTGAAGAGGATTTTAGTCTAAAGTATACTATATACCTAAGAAAGAGAATATTATGTCCCAACAAGGTAATCACTTTTCATATGTTGATTTCATCGTCAACAGTAAACTAATTTTTTGTTTCGGTTTTGGATATGCAAAGCCTTTAAGTAAGCAAGCAACTTCAATTATCACTGCATAAAGGTATAATAATTTCTGTTTGACCAAAAAAAGTATAATAAGTTCATTCCAAGTTCAATTTTCTAATTAGTCTGATGCTGAAAAAAAATGGTGAATAGATCTCCAGGTTCAGCTAGTTTCATGCTCAAATATGCGATGGAGATCTTGCTAGCTGAAAGCAGTGTCATCACTACTTTTTACTTTGCCTGACAAACCAATTCAGTTGTAATCTTAATTTTTTGCATGTCTTTGCTTAACGGTGCTTTCAATTAACGTTATAGTCAGACATTACTTCAGCAACATGTTTGAAGAAAAGTATAATCAGTCATACAACCTAATTCTTTCATTAGTTATCATCTATACAACTGTCAGCAGATCATAAGGTTTAAAATTGCATATACTTATTTATCTGTGAATTGGGATTTTGACAGACAGGTTCCTCTAGCATCAGAGATGATGTTGTGCATTGGCATTCTCCTAAGCTTCACATCATTGTGTGCCGAACTCTGTCCCTCAATACGTTGCCTCTGTTTTTATCACTTTCGTATGAGCAGAAGTGCTTGAAGGCGTGAATTTATCCCTCTTATCGTGAGTAATGTCACCAAGGTTGTCGCGACGAACATTCAAGGAAGGCTTACTATACCAAAGGCAGGTAACATCCTTCATTTCTAATTTGCCTCTCTTCCATTGTTGCAACTGTTTTTACTTACAACTCGCTTTCAGTTTACTAATTTATGTATGATCCTCCTTCACAAGGTACATAAGATACACTATATGCCTAATTGTCTATAGATCAAAGAGATATTTATCAGAGATGTTACTCTAAACAGAGCCTCAAGTGCTGATCTTGCCTCCAGATGGCTACAAGAAACCAATCTCGTGGCCAAAAAACAGAGACAAAGTAAAATAGTGAGATCAAGTAATTTGATTCAGTGCAAATTCACTTGCTTGATAGGCTGATACATTTTTCCTTGCAGATATGGTTTACACGTGCCTTATACACGCTTAGTGGAAGATAAATCAGACCAAAATTGGATAAGAAAAGAGAAAGACAAGTTTTTTTTTCCTCTATGGTGGAACTCAATTCAGATCTTCCAGATTTGTTTTTGATTCTTCTAATCTTCCTTTCTTCGTTATTTGGCTCATCTCCTTCTGGTTTGTCCGGACCAGTTGTGTCATTCTTGAGGATAGTAACGTCCCGAACAAATGAGATACATAATGTAATCACTAAAAACTTACATAAATAACTAAGCTTGAAGTTTTCTATTTGTTCAAACTATGAGCTTCTTTCTTCAGTTATTTATTGGATTCTCTATTTTATTCACTATTTCTCTCTATCTTATTGTATTGAGTAATACCGAAACATATGATTGTTACCTTGGTGTGTTTGTCACAATTTCTTTTGAAAAGGCCACAAGACATGCAGAGATGGAAGCAATTGATGAACTGACAATGGCGAAAAAATGGACTCTCAGCTTCACAAGTCGTAGAGAAATTTTCTAAGTGCATTCTTTACGTAACATGTGAACCTTGCATCATGTGTGCATCAGACATTAATTCTTAATTTTTGATATGGTTAATTCTTAAACTAAATCAGACATTCTTTTGTTTTGTTTTAAATAAAGAAGCCATCAGATTCTGTTATTTATTTATTTTTAAATGATATAAGTACATTTTACAAAAATTATTTAAAATAACCCATAATTAAAATAACATATTCAATCGAATTCTGAGTGTATGTTGTTTTTTAGTTAACTTCTTATTTAAATTTTCATAATTCTAAAATTTAAAGGCGTATAAAAACTAAGTATCTTTTTCAAAGAAAAAAAATCAGCTAGAAGGCATGAAAAAGTCAAAAACCTAAACTTCATTGTATTAAAAGTTAATATGCTATGGAAACGTTCTTAGGGTGTGATTGGATATCACACATAATGCAATAAAAATGAAGCACATATTTATTTACTCTTACTTCCGCTAAAAGTATCCAATCAGGATAAAAATAAAAAGAGATTTTATTTTCTCTTTTCATTCAATTACGCTAAAAAGGAAGTAAATTTATCTTCCATTTAGCACTGGAGTCTTATTCCACTTTTTCTCCTTTTTTCTTTTACTCTAGTTACTGTTCATAATTCTTTCTATCTTTGTAGTCTGATTATTTTTGGGAAAAATATCATTTAAATCATGAATTTAGCAGAAAACTCCATTTTAAACACGAATTCTGTGGAAGGCCATTTTAAACATAAAGTTTTGTTAACTTCAAATTTTATACATGAACTTTGGGTTGACTAGGCCAATTAGACAAAACGTTAACTCAACTAACGTTTCAATTGACAGAAGTTACTCCATCGTTAAACCTTCTCCGTTAACAACAAAACGACACCTTTTTTGTAATCTTCAGACAAAAATCGAACATAAATCCCCAATTCCGAAATCGAGTTGAAATAAAAAATCTCCAATCCTCCAATATCGAAATTGAAATCGAAAATCCCCAATTCTCCAAATCTTCATGCCGAAAGTGATAGAAAATGGAAAGATGAAGTATATCGGAAAAGGAGTTAAACCTTCACGACAGAAAGATTCAGAGAGTGTTATAATGGAATCAAATAGTGTTGTCGGAGAGTTGAAAGAAGTCGCGACAGAAACTCGAGCTAACCCACCACCGGAAGGTGATAATGTCTCAGATGGCGATAATGTCTCCGATTTCGCGACTGAAGCTCGAGCTGACCCACTACCGGAAACTCGAGCAGTTGTTGTATCAGAGTCTGCTTCAAGAAAAAAAGGCAAAGGCAAAGCTGGACGGGGTCGAAAACGAAAAAAAGAGAAAAAAAGCTGAAGAGGTTGAGCCTGAAGTGGAGGCTGAAATGGAGACTGAAGTGGAGCTTGAAGAGGAGCCTGAATTGCAAGTGAATTCTGACAATCAAGATGATTGTAGGGTGTATGGTGACTGCGATGATGAATTAGAAAAAACCGATGATAACGAACACGGGGGTTTAACTGTTGATGAGACTCTTAACATTGCAGAAGACTTTCCAGATATTGTAAGAGTAGAAGAAGAAGCTGGTAGTGATTCTGACAGTGGTGATGATATATTTGACGAAGACAAGATTCCAGATCCTTTGTCATCTGACGACGAATACGAGAATAAAGGAGTAAAGATAAAGAAGAAGAGGCAAGACATAGAGATGTGCACGATCCAGATGGTTTGCTAGCACTTGGGAAGACTCACGACACAGTCGAAGACTTCAAGCTTGCTGTGTTGATGTACTCTTTGAAGACAAGGTATGACATTAAACTGTATAGGTTTCAAGCTATGGTTGTTGGTGCGAAGTGTAGCTATGTTAATGATGAAGGTGGTAAATGTCCATGGAGAATCTACTGTTCTTATGAGAGAAGGAAGCATAAGATGCAAATTAGAGTTTATATCAATGAGCATATTTGTATGAGGTCAGGCTATTCGAAAATGTTGAAGCGGTCTGCTATTGCATATTTGTTTGAGGAAAGGCTGAGACTGAATCCAAAGATTACGAAACACGACATGGTTGCTGAGATTAAGAGGGAATACAATTTGGAAGTGACTCCAGTACAATGTGCCAAGGCGAAGACCAAAGTGATGAGTGCAAGAAAGGCTAGTCATGAGGCCCATTTTTTACGAATATGGGACTATCAAGCTGAGGTTTTGAAGTAGAACAAAGACTCAGAATTTGAGATTGAGACAGTCCCAGGGTCAGTAATTGGAAGCAAGCAGAGGTTTTTCCGTTTATATGTTTGTTTCAAATCACAAAAAGAGTCTTGGAAACAAACATGTAGACCGATCATAGGATTAGATGGAGCTTTTTTGAAATAGGATATTAAAGGTCATGTTTTAGCTGCAATTGGAAGAGGTGGTGATAATCAGATAGTTCCTATAGCTTAGGCAGTTGTGGAAATAGAAAATGATGATAACTGGGACTGGTTTTTGAAGCATCTAGCAGCAAGTTTAGGTCTTGTTAGTATGACGACTATAGCTATTATTTCAGACAAACAATCGGTAAGTATTGTCATTATGAGAACTGAACTTATTGTTTATTCCAGGTTCTATTTTGTTTTTTGTTTTTTGCAGGGTCTAGTCAAAGCTATCCATAACGTACTTCCACAAGCTGAGCATCGTCAATGTGCAAAACACATAATAGAGAATTGGAAAAAAGACAGCCATGATCAAGAACTTCAACGGCTCTTTTGGAAGATAGCATGTAGCTACACCACAGGAGAGTTCCATGATAATATGGCAGAGCTAAAGCATTACAATCCATAAGCGTACACATCTCTGCAACATACTAATCCACTCACCTGGTCCAGAGTTTTCTTTAAGATTGGTACTTGCTGCAATGACAACCTCAACAATCTAAGTGAGTCATGCAATAAGATTATTAAACAGGCAAGGAAAAAGCCTTTATTCGATTTGCTAGAAGACATCATGAGGCAATGTATGGTCAGAAATGCAAAGAGATTTATCATACCTGATAAACTTAAGACAAGGTTCACAAAAAATGCTCATGCCGAGATTGAGAAAATGATAGCTGGGGCACAATATTGCACGAGATATATGCCAGAAATAACATATATGAGGTATATCACAATGATGTTGGCTATAGTGTAGATATGTTTGCGAGGACTTGTGGTTGCAGGAAATGGCAGATGGTTGGAATCCCATGTATTCATGCAGCAAGTGTGATCATAGGGAAAAAAGAAAAGGTTGATGACTATGTCAATGAGTATTACACAAGGATTAGTTGCGCGAGAAACATATATCAATGGTATTAGATCTGTCCAAGGTATGCCATTGTGGCCTAGATTGAATAGGTTACCTGTCTTACCACCACATGGAGAAGAGGCAATCCCGGAAGGCCACCTAACTTTGTTAGGAGGAAAGGAAGAAATAAATCTTCGTCTTCTTCAAATACCAATAAAATGTCAAGGGAAAAGAGAATCATGACCTGCTCTAACTGCCATGAAGAAGGACACAACAAGGTATGCTGCAAAAATCCTCATGCTGTAGTGAGTATACCAAAGAGACCAAGAGGTCGACCATGAAAACATGAAATTCAGGTTTGTTTTGTGATTCCTAAACCTCACTTTTATGGTTTGTTTGTCTTATGGCTGAACATGTGAACAATTGGATTAGGAACTACTTGCACTTGGATCACAACCTCATCAAGGATCAGCATCACAAGGTTCCCAAGCACAAGGATCACAAGGCTCACAGGCACAAGGATCACAAGCACAAGGATCACAAGCATAAGGATCACAAGAACAAGGAGCACAAGGATCACAAGCACAAGGAGGATCACAACGAGTTAGTGGAATGGGTGCATGGTTTGAGTGTTCCGGACAGATTTGTATCCAATCTGTTATATGCTCGATTTTTTATGGTTTTTTACTGAACTATGTTCTCTTGGATTTGAATCTTTTTATGGTTTTTGATTTGAACCTGATCTATACTGATCTATGTTTTCTCGGATATGTTTTCTCGGAATTGAATATGTTTTATGCTTTTTCTCGGAATCAAAGTTTTTCATTACCAAAGTCACATTACAAAACAACCAAATACACCATACAACAAAGACTCATGCCACCAAAGACAAACAACAAAGACCAACAAAGATACTAATAACCAAGAACAAACATCTGTTGATTGGTTTTAGCCATTACCATCACAATGGTAATGACAATGACGGTCAAACATAGACACTCGAAGCACAATTTGATCATTAACTTCCATTTCTTGAGTTTTCTTTTGCTCCACTATCCATCTTCCTTCAATTCTTCGATCCTAGCCTTTTACTCTTCAATCTCGACTGTAACCTCAGCTTTGGCGTCTACGACCTCCTCGTACACACTCTCTTCCACCCATTTAAACAAATGGTCCTACATTTCAAAAAGAACTTCAATTATTAGATCCGATAAAGCAAAATCAAAACAAAAGTATACTGACATCTCTTTTGCTTGGACATCGGAAGAAAGGTCTTCCTGGGTTCAGTTTCGTGGTTGATGTGTGGATGACGACGTCTAAGCCGCAATGACACTTCGAAGGAAACCCGTGGCACCCGCTCCCTCTTTTTTCACCACTTGATTGCCCAGAATTGCAACTCATATCTGTAGGAGAAGATAGAGAAGAAGATGGAGAAGAGAGTTTTCGATGTGAAGATGAAAAATTCAACAAAACGAAATTTTGATTTCAATTTCGATATTGGAGAATTGGGGATTTTTGATTTCAACTCGATTTCGGAATTGGAGATTTATGTTCGATTTTTGTCTTAAGAACACAACAAAATGGTGTCGTTTTGTTGTTAACGGAGAAGGTTTAACGATGGAGTAACTTCTGTCAATTGAAACGTTAGTTGAGTTAACGTTTTGTCTAATTGGCCGAGTCAACTCAAAGTTCATGAATAAAATTTGAAATCAACAAAACTTGATGCTTAAAATGGTATTCCACAGAGTTCGTGTTTAAAATGGAGTTTTTCGCTAAGTTCATGATTTAAATGATATTTTTCCTGATTATTTTTCTACCCAATTACTCCAATATTCCCAATCAGACCCTCAGTAATACTTTAAAACTAAAACAATTTATATGTAATTTTCTATCACTTCAAAAACTAACAAGTAACAAACTAATCGGAATACAATAAGTAGCAAGAAAAAATTACATTAAATTTACTTAACTTTATAAATTTTACCTTCCAGTGTATGAAGCACCAAATCTCAAACGTCGTAATTTAATCATTGATCCAAGAAACTCATGTGACTAGAACTTTTGATGGCATGTGGAGAAACGAATTAAGATAAATCATCATATTAAAATATGTTTCCATTTTTATGTAATTTAATTTTTAAAGTTTTTCAATATATATATATATATATATATATATATATTTATTTAACGTCTATTTTATTATTACTTTGAATTATTATTTAATTTACAGTATATTTCTTAATAAATATGTCACTCATCTAATTTTTTCAATAATATGACATAAATAAAAGAAAATGATACATTAGATTTTAATATGTTTTAAACAAAATTTAATCTTTAAGTCTTCTTTCTATGTTAAAATTATTTTTACAAAAAATAAAAAAATAATACTAAAAGTATAAAAAATATATATGTTTAAAATAAGAGAATTTGTCACAAATACCACTATTGGCAATTTGGCATAGCACTTTCCACAAATACCACTCTTTTTGCCATTTTCAAAATGCTACTATGAGGCATATCATTTGACAAAAATATTTTTAATGAAGATAATGATTAATTATTTTGATAAAATTATATAATTAATGTTTAGTGGGAAATTACAGAATACAGTTTTTGGCGGGAAAATTATTGATCTGTTTTTGGCGAAAAAACTACGGAATTAAGATTTATGCCGGAAAATTACAGAATCAAGATTTTTGCAGAAAAATTAAGGAATCAAAATTTTTGCGGAAAAATTACGAAATCAAGATTTTTGCAAAAAAATTATAAAAAAAATATTTCGGTGGAAAATTTACGAATCCATTTTTGGCAGGAAAATTGAATTTTTTTCATTTTGGCACAAAATTATGGATTTGAATTTTAACGAAAAATACAGAATCGAGTTTTTGGCGGGAAAAGTACTTTATAAAACTCCCTAGATTTTATAAGAAGCATTATAAAATGTTATAAAACTTTATAAAGACATTATAAAACCTTATAAAATATTTTTATAAGATTTTATAAGGCCTTTATAACCTTTTTGTAAGACTTATATAAGCCCTTATAAAACCATATAAGATTATAAGCTTTTATAAAACTTTATAAGAATTTTTTATACAGTTTTATTAGATTTTATAAGCATTATAAGTAGTTTTTCGTCAAAAACTAATCCGTTTCCCGCAAAACAAAAACTCGAGTCCGTATTTCTTAACAAAACTAAAATCCATAATTTCTTGCCAAAATGAAAAATACACAATTTGCAAGCCAAAAAATGATCTGTTTTCCGCCAAAAAAACTTGTTTCCTTAATTTTTTTAACAAAATTCAAATCCGTAATTTGTTGTCATAATGAAAATTTGCAATTTTACCACCAAAAACCTATCAGTTTCTCGCCAAAAAAACTCGATTCCATAATTTTCCTAACAAACTGCAAATCCGTTCCATCAAAATGAAAAATTTGTAATTTGTGGCCAAAAAAGGGATCCATTTTCTTCAAAAAAAAAACTCGATTGCATAATTTTTCGCCAAAATAAAAAATTTTTAATTTTCTCACCAAAAATGGATCTGTAATTTTCCCACCCAATAATGTATTCCATAATATTTTGTACTCGATGAATTAAATTAATAATTTTTTTTATGTAAGTGATAATAAGAGTATATTTGTCTTTTTGTCTTTATATAGTGGTAGTTTTAAAAACTGCCAAATGAAAGTGGTAGTTGTAAAAATGTACTCATAAAAAGTGGTATTTGTGAAATTCCCCATAAAATAAACCAAAATAAAATACAATACAACCTTATTAATACTCTTTCTACTTATAAAATTGAATAAACACAAAAATGTATTAAATAAATCAATAAAAATATATCTGCGCGGAGCGCGGGTAAAAAACCTAGTATATATTATATAAAAATTGAAGCTATAGTGTTTATAAGGTGTCCAAATATGATATTAAAAAAAACATCATATTGGTCTATGTCAACATTTAACATAAACTCTCACGATAACCTACCAAAAAAAAAATTGATATCTGCAAAAAAACTTAAAAGGAAAATCATCACAAAAATCATCAACAAAATAATAGAAATTACTCAAAATAAGAAGGTATATGAGGAAATTATGCCTTAATTGCTTATTAATGAATAATTTAAAAGAAAATATTTTATTTTTCATAACTTCATATTTTTCTAATGATTAATTATGAAATTATTTAATATTAAAAATTTGTAAAAGAAAATTAAATTGTCAGCTAAAATAAAGGTTATTGGTCGCATAATTTTTACGAATCTTTATTTATATAGTATAGATTTTTGCTAAAAAAATTTCTTTTTGATAACTTCATGTTTTCCTAATAATTAATTAAGAAATTATTTAATATTAAAAATTAAAAAATAAAAATAAATCATTGGCCATTAAAACAAAGGAAATTAGTCATAAAATATTTATATGATTACTGCAAGTGTAATTAATTTTCACGACTCCTTCGCTTTTTCAATGAGATTTATTTATTTCTTGAAGTAGAAAAGGGTAATCTGAGAAATTATTCTTCAAAAACTTGAATAGATGAAGCTTACTGTGGTGAGCATATTAGACAATTTGGAAGAAATAATTCAAGAAATTTAAGAATCATCATGTTAGGGTTCAATTTCTCTTCTTTTGGCTATCATAGAGCTAGAAAAAGTTGAACAGTAAATTCTTCTTAAAGATGTTGGACAGTCGTTGAACCCATGTCTTCTTAAGTTCCTATGTTATAATGTGTAAAAGCAAAAATAACCACTCTTTAAAATTTTTAAACTATTGAACCATTTGTTCCCAAGTTGGTGCCAAGCACAGTAAATGTAATGAACAGTTATTGAAGAGTTTACAGACCAGTAAGAGAAATTCAATATTAATAGCATGTCAAATAATAAATTGAGTCCATGTAGTAACTGGATTAGCAGAAGAACTAACTCGATTTAATTATTCTATAAATATAAACTATCAACACTATTAAGATATTACTGTGTTTTAGGATATTCAATTTCATAAAAAATATATACCTGAAATCTTTTTCAGCAAACAATCATGAATGTGTGTTTTTTCTTTCAAATTATAAAACCATTATCGTCAATAAATTAAAATTATGAAAACTATTGTATTTATCAAAACATTCCATATGCTAATTGAAAAATGGGAAAAAGAATAATGTACTAAATCAATTTGGAAAAAAATATAAAATACAAAAATGTTAGAGAAATAAGTGATAGCTTAAAAAAAAGATCATCACCAACAAAAGAAATATATTTCTGAAAATTTTAAACCCGATTTCCTCCATAAATTCTCCGTTTCAAATGGCAGAGAAGTTTCCATATTTATACATTTTCTTGTTGGAGGGGCGACCATCCGTTGAACTACCAAAGAAAAAGGGTAAACCTATGTGATCATGACTTACCATATTTTTTATGCACCTACATACTCGTATTTAAAAAATTAGAAAAGAAAAAGTAAATTATTATTATTTTAAAATTAATAAAAATTAAAATAAGTATAAACAGAAAATTATCGGAATGGTCATTTACAAATAAAAAGTAAAATATAAAAATGTTAGAGGAATAACTGATATTTAAGAAAAATGAAATTTTTTTATAGAAAATTTTAAAACTAAATAAAAATTATAAGAAACATAAAAACTGAATATGATATACTTGCTATTTGTAAAAACCAAGATATCAACAAAAATGAAGACATAAATGAAGAGAAAGTCTAGCCTACGTAAAGAGACTTAAATTGGAAAAATAAAAGAGCTATTAAATACAAATATGAAAAAAAAATCATATGTAAATAAATTTAGAATTAAAAAAATAAAAAAGGAAAGTAAACTCAAAAGATGACAAAACAAAATCCTAGCGAATAGAAAATAAGAAGAAAAACAAAATATTTCATGATAAAAATATATTGAATGCATAAAATATCATATACATACTTTCAATAATAAATTTTAGGAAAGAGATTTGTTAAAGAAATATGGAACAAAAAATTGGTTAAAAGTATAACAAAATATCTCTGCTCAAAATCATGTTTCTAATTGGAAAATGATCTTACTATATATAATCTTACAAAAAATGATTTATTCTTTTAAAACTTACATATTAAAAACGTAGAATAAATTAACAAAAAAAAAAACAAAAAAAACATTCAAATATACTAAATAGCAATAATTGACTATTTATAATCAATCATTTTCTAGATTTACATTACTTTAGTTTTCCAAAGTATGTAATTTTTATTGATATATTAGACTTAATTATACTTTGAAAATTTAGGGATTAAAGTCACTACAATTTGTTTTCAAATACTAGATATATATTATTTTCATCTCCTATATAAAAAATAATATTTTGATAAATATTTTAGATCGCATATGAATTTTATAAAATATATACTAAAATACCCACACGTAGCATTGGTTCAAAACCTAGTAAATATAATATAGTCGAACTTAAGAGTTGGAAGAAGCCCATATTTGGAAGATGCCCAAAATTGAAGAAGTTCATTCAATGCCTAGAAGAGACGTAGATGAAATCGTTAGTGGAAAAGTAGTTAGATGATAGCCATAATTGCATGATCTCACTTGCCTTTGCCAGGTTCTGAGATCTGAACGATGATATTTTGTTCTTTGATGCTTGTTTCAATGACCCGATTAATTGAGTCAGTTAGAGACGTGGAAGTTCCGGTGGAGAATGTTGTTCTGATCCTTCCAGAGCAAGCAATCTCTTCTGGGACATCGATTAAGGATGAAGAGCCATATTAGGGTTTTGTGCTTTGGAATTCCTCTCTTAATCCAAACAAGCTTTGCCTTTATATGATTGTAGATAATGCTTGAGCATATATCAGATATGTCATTAACCCTTCAGACTGATTTGTCTTCAATACGAGGGAGGGAGAGATATAGTCGATAAATAGAGTAGAACCTGCTCAAAGTTATCCGAGCTAGATTTGGTACCATTGAAGTGCTTGAGACCGAGATTTTGAGTAAGTTTCTGAAAGTCCAAGTATATGTTTGAGAGATCTTTAGATCCCAGAAGCTCCGATCCTTGATGACAATTTGGTGGATCCAAGCAGATCATACTGACTATGTTCTAAAGAGAAGCATCCATATAAGTTTGATTAAGCCGGTACGATTCCAAACCAGTATATTCTTTACTCCTAGGCCGCCCTCTTCTTTTGGTGTTGTGACCATTTCCCATGCAAAGTTAGCAACATGTCTACCACTATATCAGTTTGATTGAGCCGGTACGATTCCAAACCAGTATATTTTTTCATTGTGCTCTCTTTTCACTCCTAGAAATCTTACAAGGCACAAACGAAAGGAAAAAAAAAACTTAAAATCTTATTGAAACATTATCAAAAGACAAGACAGAGCTTTTTAACTAAGTCTACAATTGCAACAACCATCTGATGTCCCTATGTTGTTTTGGCCACCATCAATGTGAATTATCATGGGACTGGGACTCTAGTTCAGCTGAAGCTCCTTCACTAGAATTCTCCATGGAAGGGACATTGTCTAGGATTTGATGGGACCGGTCTTGGGGCACTCTGGGAATAAGACAAACACGACAAAGAGGGCAAGTGATGTGCAAAGTGAGCCAAGTATCAATGCATTCCATGTGAAAAGTGTGGCCACATGCTGGGATTTGTTGAAGCTCCTCACCTGCTTCGTAGTCCCCAAGACACACTGAACACCTGTTTTCAAGTCAAAAATCAAATCAGGTGATGATATTTTTCTGAGTCTAAGGCATCCTATATATAATAGTTTTAAAAAAACTTTTCACTGATTGACACCTCATCATTTGTGAACATATGAAAATTTGACATGTGTCAAACTATTAATTCTATATATCAAATCAATTAATTTAAATTTAATTCAAGTTACATTTTTAAATACCATAAAGTATAAATATTAATAGCATGAAACTTTAGTTTAGCTTACATTTTTATCATATTCTTTTACACATTTAATCATATTTTTTACGATCGGTTTTGAATTATATTGAAAATAGTTACAATGTATATTAGTTTTTAGGATCAACAAATTTATGATTCATTTTTATGTTCTATATTTTTCTGTTCTTTATCAGAAATCAAATGAATATATATATATATATATATATATATTATTTTTGTCTAATTTTGAATAAATTTGTTGCAGATAAACAGTTCATCTCAACCATTTGTATATTATATTAAAATATTAATTTAAATAATTATATTCAAAATTTTTATGTATTAAATAAAATAAAAAATAAAAACATGTATATACGCGGGAATTAGTCTAGTCTACATAATAGTTTCATTGCAATTTTGATCACCAGACACATTAATCACAAGTAAACATCAAACATTGGAGGGAACAAAAATACTCCGCCAAAGCAAAATTTCATTTTTTGTTTCTTGTTCCCATCTCTCACTTTGGTTTTAATTAATTCATATCACGCAACAAAGTTTTGAACTTCTTTTAGTCAAATATTTTTTTCAAAACTTTTTTTTTTTGGTTATAAGATAAGCCTTAGAAAGATCTAACTGGATCTACGAAAAAAAAAGGTCAATGGGAAATGAATAAGAGAACTCACTGTGAATCCTTGACGGCGAAACTCTCTCCGAAGATAACAATAGGAAGCATCTCTCTCAATTGTTTCCTTAGCCCTAATTCAATCTGTTCATATATAATTGAGCCAGCAAATCAATACAAAACAAAACCCATCAAATGTTACAAAAACCAAAAAATCATACAGAGAAAAGAACATTCAATGAAAGCAGAAGAAGATAGAGTTATATACCATAGAGAGACTGTTGAAGCTACCACCATGCATTTCAAGAGAAGACCAATCAACATTGCTGCTACGTCGACGGAGGTAAATAACGTAGAAGACGAAAAGGACGATTAATGTGAAACAGATTGGACTGAAGAAGATGAAAGCTTGGCACAGTTTCAGCTTTTGTTCTGCATTCGTCGTACCATTGGTCGCCGATGGAACCAAAGCTTGGTTTGGGTCACTGTAAGAAGACATGGTCACTGTTGTAATGATTGAAAACACAACTCAATGTCAAGAACTTTTTTAAATTTTGTGTCTTTGGGTCAGTTTGTCTTGAAAAACAGAGAATGCGAATTAAGAAATGGTGATAAGATGAAAAAGATAGATAGAGGAAGAGGTGGGAAAGTTTCAGGTGAAGTATTCAGCTGTTTGCTTTTAGTATTTATTTCTGAACATGTCACAGCAAATTATATTATTATAATATTATTAATAATGAATTAACGAACAAAATAGGATAGAAACCAAAAAATGGTAGAAGGAAATTTGTTTTTTCGGAATATGGGATAATTAATAGGAAGACTACACACGAGTATAGTGTAGGTGACTAGAAAACGTGAGGTTGAATAGAAGCTGAGTCATAAATTAAATAGATGTTTTTATAATATCTAATTTACCATGCACGCGAGTATTGACCTAGGGACTGGAAATATTGACAAATGTTCGGCTTCCCTTATCATTAAAACACTAATTAATACTTCTGTTTCAATTATAAGTATAATTTAAAGTTTTTACACACAAATTAAAAAAACAGTAAAATTTTCTTTTTTGTCTCTCATTAATATACTAAACAAGTTTTTTATTAGTTATTACATTAATTAATAAGGGTAAAAACATAAATTTTATCAAAAAATTGCATTAAAACCACAAAACAACAATTATATTGAAAATTTTTTTAAAATCTAAAACAACACTTAAATAAAACAAAAAGAGTATTTTTTGTGCGTTTTTATGATTTTAGTTTTGTATTTAGCTAATCAAAGGAATTTAATAGTTTTGCTAGCTCTAGCTAAACTGTTATTGTTTTCTTTTAATAGTTATTATAAGTTTTTTGTTTTCTTTTGTCTTCCAAATAAACTTCACATAATTATATATATATATCAGAAATTTTCAAATACCTTTTGAAATTTTCACATATTTTCAAAAAATTTACATCTTTCTATGATTATATTCTATTTTTTTTTCAAAACACATTAAACAGATTTAAATCCGATTGATGATAAAGCGACAAAATTAATACAAATCAGTGTAATACATATCTAAGTTAATTCTAAAATTTTAAAACTAAACAAAGTTGTTAATTTTGGCAGCAGAATTGTCGGTTTCGCAATCAATAAAATAAAAAATATTAGTTTTAGGTCTATACGTTCAATGTTACAATTTTTGTTCTCACTCTCCATATATTCGTAGTAATTTAAACATCTCAAATGTAACTTTCAGTTCCAACCATAGAATTCGGCGCAAATCACAATTAATAATTACTCTTTCCATTTTAGTTATCATTTTGGAAGATAAAATTCGTTTTATATTACTTATCGTTCTATGTTTTCAATACAGATATTTGATAAAAGTTTCAGTTTTGTCCTTGTTGTTTTAATATTTTAACTAATAAAATAAATATTAATTAAAGATAAAACAGAAAATATAATTCTTTTGTTAATCTACATAAAACAATCTAGAACGACAAGTTATATCAAACGAAAGAGTATCTTATTATCCTCAAGATATTATGTTATTAAATGAAATAATTTTTAATGTTTCTAAGGAATACGTGTTTCGTACAACGCAAATGCATTGATTAATAAGTACTTTAGTATGTCAGTGTCAGGTCCATTTGTTTTTTTGATTTTTTATGATTTATTAATGTTTTTAATTTTGGCCATAAAATTCGGCGGTAGATCACGATAAATAATTATCTTATTATTTGTAATATATTGCTTCATTAATTGAAATACTTTTATAGAACGTAAATGCATCGATTATGTTATTTTCGTGAATCAATGTTAGGTCCATTAGCTTTGTTAACTTTTGCAGGTTTATTAATTTTATAAATTTAGCATGTTCATCGACAAATTTAATCTCGTAGAATTATTCATCTCCTAATTTAGAAAGTTAGTTGATAGTCGATTCTGCTAATTAGGTATGTCCATTTATGATTACAAATTAGCACATGCATTTAACTACCTTGGATTTTATAGTTCCATAAGTTTTTTTTAAGAACAATGATATTGTCTCTATTATCTGATTTTAGTTGCTTACAAAATTCTTATAAAATAACTAATTGTTTGGATCAAATTTATAATATTATTCTATTTCTTTTACATTTGTATATGAACACATTAAAAAAATCCGTTTTAAAATCATAAGAAAATCCAAAATAAAACAAGATCGTTAGTTGTGGCGGCAGAATTGTCGGCTTCCAAAATAATGCTTTCAATGTGGTCGATGTTTCAATTTCTTGTTCTCACTCTCCATGTAGAATAATAATTTAAACATCTCAACTATAAAAACGGCGCATGTCACGACAATATATCTCTACAAATAATTATCCTATTAGTTTTATCCATCGCAAATCAAGAAAAATATGTACCCTATCAACTGCAAAGATATTACATCATTGACTCAAAAATATTTGACCTTTTCCAACGAACACGTGTTTTATAGAAGGCAAATTCATTGATTTATTTTGGCGTAATAGCGGCATGTCCATTGGCTTTGTTGATTTTTGCAGATCCATTAACCTTGTTAATTTGGCATGTGCTCACACATATTGGTAATAATTTAAACATCTCAAATGTAACTGTGGACCATAAAATTCGGTGCTGATCAAGTTAAATAATGATCTTATTATCTCCAACGATGTTATGTCATTAATTGAAATAACTTTTATCATTTCCAAATAACATGTGTATTATAGTATGCACATGCATCGTGTATCAGTCTCATGTCCATACTTTGTTGATTTTTACAGGTCCATTAACTTTCTTAATTTAGAATGTCCTACGACACTTGAAGATTTTACACTGAAAGCTAATTTTATAGAAGTTTTCATCTGCTATTTTAGAAGGTTCATAGAAAGTCGACTCTGCTAATTTGGTATGTCCATTTACCTTTACAAATTAGTACATGCATTACACTGAAATTTTATATCAAGCATGCCACTAAAATGCCATATTTTATGGGGCTTTAATTACTTTGGATTTTATCATTTCTTAAAAGTCTTTTTTTTTAGAACAATTACTTTGTCTTTGTTGTTTGAGTTTAGTTGCTTACAAATTCTTATAAACTGTTAATTTTCTGATCGAAATATTAGAATATTCTCTTTCATTTACATTCGTATGATTACATAATAAATTTTATAATTTTAAAAAATTAACACAATCCAAAACGAAACAGGGTTGTTAGTTGTGGCGGCAGAATTGTCGATTTTCAGAATCAATCTTACAATAAAAAATATCAGTTTTAGGTCAATATGTTTTATGTCTCAACTTCTTGTTCTCACTCACCATATATAAATAATAATTTAAACATTTTAAATGTAAATTTAGACCGTTAAATTTAATGTACATCACGATAAATAGCTACTCTATATTGTATAGATATTATTACATCAATAATTAAAGGAACACATGTTTATAGAGCGCAATGCATTGCTTAAGCGTAATAGTTGCAGATTCATTAGCTTTGTAAAATTTTGCAAGTCCATTAGCTTTCTTAATTTGGCATGTCCATCAACACTGCTGATTTCATACAAGGTGTCATCTCTTAATTTAGAAGGTTTGTTAATAATCAACTCTGCTAGTTTGGTATGTCCATTTACTCTATAAATTAGCACATACATTACACTATGAATCTGACATGCCACTAGGATATCATATTTCATGGGCTTTGGCTACCTTAGATTTTACAGTCTCTTAAGTGGATTAGGGGAGCAAGCTAGCTTTTCTCTAAAGGTTTGAACTGATGAAGTACCACCTTTTCTCCTCCTCACTTTGTGAGAGTGCTAGGAATATTTTTAGGAGTGTTACCTGACACAAGTCAGAGACCGGATTGATGCTATTCAGGTTTTTCTACATTCGGGTTAGAAAACATAGCACATATTTGGCGGTGGTGAGATAAGAAGATTTACTTGTGTAATGATCTATTTGTTTTTTATTTGACATCTTTCTGATCCGAAGAGCTCGTTTCAAGTAAAAGTGATTAATATGTTTTTCTCTAAATATCTTGTCGGCTATAAGTGGCTCGGACAATGGCCTATCACCCAATACGTTTGAGAAGTGATAGTAAGCCTTGCACCCGAAAAATGTTAGTTTACGGGAATATATAGCTTATGAGATTGACCGTTTACTAGTCATTTCGGAGACAGATAGACTTGTCGCTTGGCTTATTGAGCAATTTTGACATCGTTAATCCATGTGCTGCTAACTTGCTATAAGATTGGTAGGCGGAAACTTATCCCAACTTTAATTATTTTTAGATTCTTATAAAATACAGTTCTCAAGAAGTCAAGATTATTTCTAAAATTTCCAAACTTTTTAGAAAACAATGTCAATCACTTCCCTAGTTCAGATGGAATTGTGAAATCTAAAACTCAATATATTTTTTCACACAAATTCTTTTTTCTTTGTCTACCTAATCTCACCACAAATATATTAAACTAGGTGAGTTTGGCCCACGGGGGGCAACGTGAGCTATAGGTGTATTTCAAATAATTAAATATTTAGATGTCCACATATATATATATATATATATATAATCACATTAAAATGATCTAAATTTTATAATGTTATGTCAATATTTTAAAATCATATATAGCAATAATATATGGCCCAAAGTTATACATTGTTAAGACTAATAGCACAATAAAATTCAAAATATAAAATTTATTTAAAGATTACAAATGATGATAATAATAGAATGACAAGTTTTACTATAAATAAATATCAGTCAACAGCTGACAAACTCGTATAATAAAAATGCATTTTTCATGTGCGTTTTTTGTTTCAATCTATGGAACGTTGAGCCTTAATTAGAAAAAATCTTTTTCCATGAGAAGAAAAAATCTTTTTCCATGAGAAGAAAATTTTCTCTGAGCTTCACCTTTGGTTTACAACCCAAAAATTTTCTAATCATTAGGTGTGTCTCCACCATCTATATCTCTATGCTTAGGTTAATAAAATGCACCTCTTTACATAGTGAAGTAGGTAGAGAGGTCGGCTTAATTGCATATTACCTCCTTAGACTTTCAAAAGAAAATTTAAAGAGTCTTCTGGTGTAACCATAGAAAATATAGTCTATGGCACTTAAAAAGCACCAATTAGGTTTTCCTTTGTTCGTGTTTGCATCTTCGATCGGTTTATTGTTTTTTGGTAATAAAAAAAAGGTTGCAAAATAAATACTCCCTCCATTTCATATTAGTTGTTATTTTGAACCTTAAAACTCATTTCATATTAGTGGTTATTTTATGTTTTCAATGCATATGTTTGATTTCCAACTTTGTCTCTCATATTTTAATGTCTTGACTAATGAAATAAAATCAAATAAACATTAATTAGGAATAAAACAGAAAAATTAAATGTTTTCTTAATATGTGTGAAACAACCTTAAACGACAACTAATTTGAAACGGAGGTAGTAGTACTCTATAATATTAATGATCACAAAAGTTAAATGTCAATTTTGAATATTACTTATATCTTTTTAAGTTTTATAAAGATAAAGATGCATTTTAATTATTGTGTTTTCATTTTTTCATCTTTCTATAATTATTATAAAACTAGCATCAAACCTATTTTAATTAAATCCACTCATCGTCCGGGTACATACCTAGTCTAAACTAAAGCATGAATAAAATCACACACACCTTAGTCTTTGAAGAAAAATGTGATTTGCTCCGCTTCTTCTTATCTACAGAAGTCCACGGGCCATGACCCAATCCCCAAGTCTTCGAACGACGTCATTTGAGAACTGGTCCGGTTAAACTGGGCTTTGAAGATGTTTAAGAGATTTACTTTTTTTCCTAATTAAGCATCTCATTTTAAATTAATATATATATATATAATTATTCATTTAATTTAATAAAGAAATCATATAAAAATTAGAACTAAATATCTTCCAAAATTTGCTTAAATAGTTCTGTTTAAAATTGAATTAATTTATTTTCATTATATGTAACTTTGAAAAGTTTACACAAACAAACATGTATGGTTGTTAAAACAAAAAAAACGTGTATATATAAAATCTCCTAATTAAATACTTATATTTTATTATCATAAAAGAAAAACTATATTTTTGGCACCGCTTTAGGCATCCATAACTGTAGGGTTGGCACTGGTCTCGTGTAATCTATTTGTTTTTTATTGGACGTCTTTCTGGTCCGAAAAACGTGTTTCAAGTATAAGTGATATATACGAATTTCTCTAAATATCTTGTCGGCTCTAATGTGGCTCGGACAATGGCCTATCAACCAATACATATGAGAAATGATAGTGAGCCTTGCTCTCAAAACATGTTACTTTACGGGTATATATAGCCTATGAGATTGGCCGCCTACTAGTCTTTTGGGAGACGGAGAGACTTGTTGCTTGGCTTATTAAGCAATTCTGACGTGGCTTATCCATGTGTTGCTACAAGATTGGTAGGTGGAAAATTACTCCAACATTAATTATTTTTAGATTCTTATAAAATTTTCAGTTCTCAAAATTATTTCTAAAATTTCCAAACTTTTTAGAAAACAATGTGAACCACTTCCCTAGTTCAGATGGAATTGGGAAATCTAAAACTCAATACTGTTATAAAATTCCCGTGGATGGTGACAAATTGCCGCTAGTGGAAGTGAACCACATTGCACTTTGGTATTTTAGTATGTTATTGTCCACCAAAATCTCAAAAAAGGCCATACGTAGACTTATCCAAAGTTATAATTTTTAATGTCAATATGTTTCATTGTATAAACAAAAATATACAGAATATTCAGATATGGATGATGAAACATATCAACTTTGATCGCTCCCACGGACGCGGAGATTCGCAGATTTGCCTCTTCGCTCCGCTTTTTAAAGGGATCATACTGCTATAAATCAGAGGGAAAGATCATCAAAAGACAAAACAGCTCTTTGTTTTTTGCTTTTTAACCAAGTCTACAATTACAACCACCATTTGATGTCCCTATGTTTTTTTGGTCATTCTCTTGCGTTTCCTTAGAGACCTCTCTTGTATCTTCGTTACCTTCTTGGCCATCATCGATATGACTTATTTCTTCGGTTGTTGGCTGGGACTCTATTTCAGCCGAAGCTCCTGCGTTAGAGTTCTCCATGGAAGGGACATTGCCTGGGGTTTGATGGGACCGGTCTTGGGGCACTTTGGGGATAAGAGAGACACGACAAAGAGGGCAGGTGATGTGTGAAGTGAGCCAAGTATCAATGCACTCAATGTGAAAAGTGTGCCCACATGCTGGGATTTGTTGAAGCTTCTCACCTTCTTGGTAGTCCCCAAGACACACTGAACATCTGTTTTCAAGTCAAGAGTCAAATTCAGGTGATTATCAATTATACTTTCTTATGTTTTGCCTCTTTAAATAAATAAATAAACAAACAAAGCAAAAAAGCAGTTTTGTCAGTTTTCTTGAAGAGCTAATATTCATATTATGAGCCCAATAAATATCTGAGGATAAAACATTTTTCCAAATCACATTGTCATATTTCGAAAAGTTATACAAACCACAAATTCATAGTCATAAGAATTATTGTAAACGCACAATAAACCAAACTTGGACCATTGAGTTCTCCGCCTTTACACATACCTCCACTTGAATAAGGTTGTGATTTCGCTACGGTCCAATCCAAAAAAAAAAAAGTGATACTTTTTCTCAGCCTAAGGCAGATAGACATGTTTCAATGCAATTTTGATCCCAAGATGCATCATCCATTTATATTTATTGTACCCATCTCTCTCACTTTGGTTTGATTGATATCACTCAACATAGCTTGAAAATTTCCATTATAAAGAAAACTTATTTTTTTTGACAAAAAAAAAACCTTAATTTTTATAAGATAACCCTTTAAATGATCTGAAAAACAAAAGATAATTTGTTTGGGGAAAAAAGTAATATGAGGACTCACTGTGATGAACCATAAAGTTTTTGAACTTTCTTTTTTGTTCTGGTAAAACGTTTTGAGCTAAGCCTTAAAAAGATCTGAATCCAGAAAAATAAAGAAGATAATTTCTTTCGGGGGGAGGGGGGGGGGGGAAAGAATAAGAAAACTTACTGTGGATCCTTGACAGTGAAACTCTCCCCGAAGATAACAATGGGAAGCATCTCTCTCAATTCTTTGCGCAGCCCTATTTCAATCTATTCATAATGGAGCCAACATATCATTACAAAACAAAACCATCAATTGCAACAACCACAAAATGTAAAGAAGAGCAAATTTCAATGAAAGATTTAAGTTTATACAATAGAGAGATTGTTGGTAAGGCCAAAGTTACCACCAGGTCCACCACGCATTCCAAGAGAAGACCAATCAACATCGCCGTTACGTCGACGGAGGTAAATGACGTAGAAGACGAAGAGAACGATGAATGTGAAACAGATTGGAATAGAGAAGATGAAAGCTTGGTAAAGTTTCATCTTTTGTTCGGCATTCGTAGCATTGTCTGATGGAACCAAAGCTTGGTTTGGATCACTGTAAGAAGACATACTGTTGTAATAACTGACAACACAACTCAATGTGACAAGATTTTTTTTTTAGTTTTGTGTCTTTGGGTCAGTTTGTCTGAAAAAGAAAAAAAAACAGAGAATCTCAAGATTCTTGATCGGAGGTGAAGAAATGGTGATAAGATGAAAAAGATAGATAGAGGAAGAGGTGGGGAAGTTTCAGGTGAAGTATTCAGGTGTTTGCTTTTAGTATTTATTTCTGAACATGTCACAACAAAATTATATTATTATAAATATAATTAATAATGAATTTAAATACAAAATAGGATATCAACAAATAATGGTAGAAGGAAAATTTGCCTTTTCTTAATTTTTTTTGTCAACAGAAAATTTGTTTTTCTTACTATGGAATAATTAATAGGAGTTCTGTCTACACACGGTTAACATGGAAATAAAACGTTAGGTAGTTGACTAGAAGCTGAGTCAGATATTAAATAGATGTTTTTTTTAATGTTAATTAATTTACCATCACACGAGTACTTTTACATTTTTATGATTTCAATTTTGTATTTATCTAATAAAAGGAATTTAAAAATGCTACTGTTTTCTTATAATAGATTTATAAGATTTTTGTTCTCTTCTATCTTCCAAATAAATTTCACATAATATATATATTTGAAAATTTCAAATATTTAAAAAAATTCAAATAATTATTTTTTTTTAAATTCAAATTTTTTCATAACTCAATGTGACTCTATTCCATTTTTTCACCAACATGCATTCAAAGGGTTGAACCTCGATTGATGATAAAATGACAACACTAATACAAATCATGTAAACAAAGAACAAATCATATAAACAAAGAGAGAATTCGAAAAAAACTTACCTATTATTCATAGACTTTACATCTTATTTATACATATCAATTACTTGCATCTCAAGTCTCATCTGTACCAATATTGGTAATTATCCTAATCACATATGCAAATATTCCTTATTAACTTATGCAAGGTTCTAGAAACCTCTAGAACCTTAACACATCCCCTCAAGTTGGAGCGTGTAGATTACATACGCCCAACTTGGACAACAAATAACTTAACGTTGGACTTCCCAATGCCTTGGTCAAGATATCAGCCAGCTGCTCAGTGGTCTGGACATGTGGAGTCGTAATGAGTCGATCTCGAACCACATCTCGAACACTGTGACAATCAGATTCTATATGCTTCATTCTTTCATGAAATTCCGAGTTTGCCGCTATATATATCGCTGATTTACTATCACAAAACATTTCCATTGGTCTGTCTTGAGGTGCTCCCAAATCTTTCGTCAAACGTTTAAACCATTTTAACTCACGGAGCATTGCAGCCATCGCTCTATATTCAGCCTCTGCTAAAGAATGAGACACAGTGTCTTGTTTCTTTGTTTTCCACAAGACCGAGGAACCTCCTAACTGCACAACAAAAGCGGACAACGACTGTCTAGTGAGCGGACAAGCATTGTAGTCCGAATCACTATAAGCACATACTCGTAGGTCACTGTCTGCTTTTAACTTAATTCCTTGCCCTGGACTCCCTTTCAAATAACGCAACACTCTCTCTACAGCTTCCCAATGCACCACACGTGGTTCATGCATAACTAGAGACAAGACATGTACCGCATATCCTAGATCAGGCCGTGTATTCACCAAATACACCAAGCGACCAACTACACGTTGGAAACCAACTGGATCAGTATAAAGCGGTCCATCATCGCTGAGAAACTTGTGATTTTGCTCCATCGGTGCGGAGACCGGTTTACAGTTAAGCATTCCTTCTTCGGGTAGTATATCCAGACAATATTTTCTCTGTTAGAAACATGTCCAGTGGACTTCTTGCAACTTCAATTCCAAGAAAATACTTAAGTTTACCAAGATCTTTCATATGGAAGCACTTGCTCAAATACTCTTTAAACTTCATCAACATGCATAGATCATTACCAGCTATAACCAAGTCATCAAAGTACACTAGAACTCTCAAACACTTGTCTCCTTTAATGTACGTAAATAGAGAGTAATCAGCATATGACTCCACAAAACAAAAGTCTTTTGGCGCGGTTGACAACTTTGCAAACTAACACCTGGGAGCTTGCTTAAGACCATAAAATGATTTGTGCAAGCAA
Organism: Cardamine occulta; assembly: GCA_028015245.1. Classification (NCBI taxonomy): domain Eukaryota; kingdom Viridiplantae; phylum Streptophyta; class Magnoliopsida; order Brassicales; family Brassicaceae; genus Cardamine; species Cardamine occulta. Next base: position 4,071,375 of record CM051393.1, read on the forward strand.
CCTACCTTGTTTGTATCTTCTGCATGAAACCCCGGTGGTAGTTTCATGTACACTTCTTTTTCTAAATCACCGTGAAACAGCGTTGCGTATATCCATTTGATGGACCTTCCATCTTTTTGCTACAACAACTTTTAATAATGTCTGCACCGTGATCATCTTAATGATGAGTGCAAAGGTCTCATCGAAATCTTCACCCTCGACTTGGTTATTACCTTGACACATGAGTCTTATCTTATATCTCTCTACGGTTCCATCCGTATAATACTTTAGCTTGTATACCCATTTACTACCGAGGACTTTTTTTCCTTCAGATAATGTCTCCAAGTCCCACGTTTTACTCAAAACTAATTCATCAATCTCACCAGTCATTGCATTCCTCCATCGTTCATCAAGAAAAACTTCCTTATAGCTCTGTGGTTCTACCCTGTCAGACACGTTAGCGAGAAAAGCTTGATGACATTATGAAAATAGTGCATTAGTAACATAATTCTCATAATGATATGGAGTCCTACTTGGAACCATTAACGAGGGACAGGAGCCGGAAGAAGTGACAGGATGTTTACTTTTATCAACAGGGAGTGACCGTGTGGTGTGAGCGACATAATATTTGTGCCATGATGGTGGTGTTGTTTGTCTTTTCCCAAATGTAGCCGAGGCAGATAGGGCTTGTTCCATAACCGCCGGGACCGGCTCATCAGCAACCACGTCTCCATTTTCTTTTGTAATCTCAACTACAACTGGTGTATCTGGTTCTTTTAACAGCAATATTTCCTCATCTTCAATATCTGGATGTGAAACTGGCATACTCTTGCTCACAGGAGTTGTCACAATATACGAAAATTTTGTTTCATCAAAGACTACATCTCTAGAGACAAAGAACTCATTTGTCTCAAGATCATACATTCTCCACCCTCGTTTTCCAAACGGATAACCGACAAATACACACTGACGACTCCGAGACCCAAATTTATCTTTTTCACGTGTGTATTTGTGCACATAACACATGCATCTGAAAACTCTAATCTATTCAAAAGATGGCGGCTTGTCATACAAATACTCATATGGAGTTTTTACTTGAAAAAGTGCAGAAGGAGTTCTATTAATAAGATGAGCAGCAGCAAGAACACACTCACCCCAAAATTTGATGAGAATATTTGCTTGAAACATCAAGGAGTGCGACAGATTAGGAATATGTCGATGTTTACTCTCAACTCTCCCATTTTGCTGCGGTGTTGCAACACAAGAAGTCTGGTGCAACATCCCATTCTTTGTAAAATACTTAGATAAGCACATGAATTCAGTTCCGTTATCACTCCATACCGTCTTTATTTCTTTACTAAATTGGCGTCTGACCATCGCAAAATTTTTTGGTAACATTGTCTTAACCTCGTTTTTTTTTAGTAGTAAATAGATCCATATAGCACAGGAATAATCATCAACTATCGTAAGAAAGTAAACAGCTCCACACGACAAAGGTACGTGATATGTCCCCCAAAGATCATAATGTATTAAATCAAAAGAACTTGTGGCTTTATTACAACTCTCAAAAAATACCTCATCCGTTTGTTTTGACTGAAAACAAATATCACATCCGCCAATCTTGTCCGGAATGTGGTTAACACCAGAAATAAAAGGTAAAAACTTAAAACACCATATGCGGGCTGTCCTAAACGACGATGCCACAAACTTGAATCCTCAGCGGCCTTGCCTTTGTATCCTCTCGCTATTGTTACATGCCGATAAAAGTAAATACTATCCCGTTCTTCACCGACTCCAATCAGGATCCTCGTAAAATGGTTATGCAAGACACATAATGTATCAGAAAAACAGCAAAACACCCAGTTTGCTTAAGTAATTTAGCCACAGACAGCAATGTACAATTGAAATCATGCACATATAGAACATTAAGTAAAGTAATCTTGTCCGATAATCTCATTGATCCGGTTTGTGTAGCCATCACGTGGCTTCCATCTACAAACTTCACTGGGCACGCCAATGTACTTCTCACGTCACTAAGAAAGTGGACATCTTCCATCATATGATGAGATGCCCATGTATCAAGAATAACTTCACATGTTTGTATATTACCGTGTAATTTCTCCGGGATAGGAGCAGCCTTTTTTCTTTCTAGAAATTGTGTCAACGAAGCCCATTGTTCGGCGTTGAGTGTAGGAATCGATCCCGGAGAAGCTGTCACTTGAGCTGCATTTGAACGAGGCATATTGGACCTGCCACACCCCTTGCCTCGAACTGCACCCCTCTTCCTCTTCCGCCAAGCGCGCCTATTGTGTGACGGTCACTGCGCTTGATGTACCATTCCTGGGAGCCCAACCAACTACCAGCAATCACTCTTATCATGGCCCATTCTCCTACAGTATGAATAACTCAATGAAGACCTGCCACGCGCAACAGCAGCCACTGCATTTTCACCAGTTTGTACATCTTGAGTTTTTGCAATAAACCCAACCACTTCTGTTTTTATCTTAGTTCTGATGAAGCAATCCTCCGTTCTTCATGCACTACTCATTGATAAACTGAATCAAGTTCTGGTAATGACTCTATTCCGATGATCGATGTACACACATGGCCATACCTCACCTCATCTAGCCCCATCAAGAACTAATGCACTGTCTCCGTTTCATGTGCCTTCTCAAAGACCTCCGACGCACCACAAGTAAATTGTGGTACCTTTTGATAGCTTCTCTGCTCATCCCACTTTGTTGTTAATCTTCCAAAATACTTAAGAACACTAGAGCCTTCTTGCCGATACACAGCTAGCTCTGATTTTAGTTGCTATGTGCGCACGGCATTACCAATTGAAAACCTCTTCTTCACGTTATTCCACATGGTGAAAGCATCGGAAGTGAACGTCACCGTTGATCGGATGAAAGGTAAGATAGACGCGTGGATCCATCCAACAGTCACCGTTGAACGTCTTCCGTAGCTCTGTTTCAACGGGTTCCTTCTTCTCATCGGGCATCTTAATACTACCATCGATAAACCCGAGCTTGCGTTTAGCACGAAGCGCGTTCTCTAACTCTGAACTCCACTCAGAGTAATTCTCACCAGTTAACATCACCAGAGAGATCGTCGTACCAGGGTTTTCACTTGATGAAAATTGGTACGGTGAGGTGAGCACATCGCCACCGCTCGTAGACTCTGTTTTGGACATCTTCAAATTTATTGCTTAACTCAACCTTTCTCTCTTTCTCTCTCGACAAAAATTTTATGTGTTTAACCTAATTTAGGCTCTGATACCATGTAAATACAGAGAGAACTAAAAAAAACTTATCTATTATTCATAAACTTTACATCTTATTTATATATATATCGATGACTTGCATCTCAAATCTCATCTCTAACAATATTGGTAATTATCCTAATCACATATGTAAATATTCTTTATTAACTTATACAAGGTTCTAGAAACCTCTAGAACCTTAACAAATCACAAAACAAAACAAAGTTATTAAGTAGTTATTGCGGCAAAATTGCCAGTTTCAAAATAAATAAAACGAAATGACTAGTTTTTGGTCAATATAGTTTGTGTTTTAAGTTTTTGTTCTCACTCACCATATAATTAATTTTAGTTTACATGTAACTTCCGACCATGAAATTCAGCGTAAAACACGTTAAATAGTTATCTTATTAACTGCAAATATATTATGTCATTAATTGAAATAACTTTTACCGTTTCCAATGAACATGTGCTTTATAGAATGCAAATGTATCTGACTACAAAAAAAAAGAACATAAATGCATCGATAATGTCATTTTAGCGTATCAATATCATCCCCATTGGTTTTGTTGATTTTGGAGGTCCATTAATTTTGTGAATTTAAACTTATAATAATAATAATTTAAATATCTCAAATATAAGTTATAAGATATTAATTTTGGTACAAATCAAAATAAATTCTTAGTTTTTATATGTAAAGATATTACACCATTAGTTATCGTTTCCAAGAAACCCTTATTTATAGTACGCAAATGCACTGACTATGTTATTTTGGCATATCAATTACAAGTTTATTGTCTTTGTTGATTTTTGCAGGTCCATTACCTTTTGTTAATTTGGCATGTCCTATGACACATATTAATAATAATTTAAACATCTCAAATGTAATTTTTAACCATAAACTTTGGCGCACATTATGATAAATAATTATCTTATTATTTGCAGAGATACTATATTTGAAATAACTTGTTCCGTTTCCAATGAACACGTATTTTGTAGTACACAAATGCATCGATTATATGATTTTGCTTTATCACAAATCAGGTCCTTCGATATTGCTATTTTCATAGAAGTTTTCATCTCTTAATTTAGAAGGTTCATGGAAAGTCGTTTCTGTTACTTTGGAATGTCCTTTTACTCTTACAAATTAGCACATGTGTTGCTCATGGAATTAAGCATACCACTAAATTGTCATATTTCATGAGTTTTAACTACCTTAGACTTTATAGCTCCTTAAGTTCTTTTTTTTTTAGAATAGTTACTTTGTCTCTATTGTTTGATTTCAGTTGCTCATAAAATTCTTATAAAACTATCACTACAAGAAAGCTAACCGCAATCAGACAAATTTTTATCCGTCGGAGCCATTATTTTCTGACGAATTTCCAACAGATCTCTCAATATCCATCAGAAATCCGTCGAAAATTTTGAACGTTATTGTAACCGTTATTTTTCGACGGATTTCTTAGTTTTCACTAGAAATCCATCGGGAATTTTGAACGTTATTGTAGCCGTTGTCGGAGCCGTTACTTTCTTATGGATTTCTGACACCCTGCGATTCTATATATTTGTTTACATTATTCTTCATTCATTCACAATTACAAACTCTTTCTATAATACATTTTTCCAAATTATCTTCTTAAAAATATTTTCTTCAAATGTCTTCTTCAAATAATTTTCAATCATGGAAGTGAAGAATCCGGAGTCAGACTTATTGAATGACGAGGATGCCCAAGGCATATGCGAATTCATGGAAGTGGCGGAAAATCAACCACGAACCAAAAAAAGTGGTAAGGTGAAATGTCTGTGTTCGCTTTAACAGAATTCTCATAATATTAAGGTAGAGTTAGTTTGACCTCACTTGTACGGCAATAGGTTTATGCCGGGTTACAAGATTTTGTATTTACACGGGAAAACGTTTTTGAGTATGGTAGTATTAGCAAACCATATATTGCTGATAGTGTAGGAGAACGAACGGAAGTAGATGTCAGTCTAGGAACAATTGAGATGGTGAATGATGCATTTAGGGTGAATATGCAGTCAGCTGGTGATGATAGAGATAGGGTTTAAGAACCTAATTTAGAAGCTCGCCACTTTTTTGATATGTTTGATGCAGCGAAGCAGCCATTATATAGCAGTTATTGAGAAGGTCATTCACCATTATCATCTGCTAGTAGAATGATGACTATCAAGACAGACTTCAATTTGGCGGAGGAATGTGTCGATGCGATAACAGATTTTGTGAAATATATTTTGCTTGAAGATAATCTTTCACCAGTATCATACTACGAGGTACAAAAACTTGTAGCTGATCTTGGTTTGCCGTATCAGATGATAGATGTGTGCATCGACAACTGTATGATATATTGGAGAGAAAATGAAAACATCAACAGATGTCGCTTATGTTGTAAACAGCGATATCAGGAAACTGGCGGCAGAGTTCCGATTCCATTTAAATGGATGTGGTATTTACCGTTAACGAAAAGGTTGAAAAAGTTATATCAATCTCAGCGCACAGCAGAGCCAATGAGATGGCATGCGGAGCATCGTCAAGATGGAGAGATTACACATCTTTCAGACGCATAAGCATGGAAGTATTTTCAATCATTGTATCTAGAGTTTGCGTCAGAGCGGAGAAATGTGTACCTTGGGTTATGTACAGATGGATTCAACCCATTTGGAAAGCATGGAAAACAGTACTCGTTGTGGCCTGTTATTGTTGCACTATATAATTTGCCTCCATCTTTGTGCATGCGTAGAAAGTTTTTGTTCCTCTCTATTCTTATACCCGGCCCCAAGCATCCGAAGAAATCTCTTGATATATTCCTCCAGCCGTTGATATATGAGTTACAAATGCTTTGAGATCATGGTGTTGAAGCGTATGATGTTTCTTGCTAGGAGAATTTTAAGATGCGTACGGTTCTAATGTGGACGATTAGCGATTTCTCATCACATGGTATGTTGTCTGGATGGAAAACCTATGGAAGATTATCGTACCCGTATTGCCAAGACAACACCGATGTATTCCAATTACAATCTAACGAAGAAACGACATCAGAGTTCATTTTTCGAAAGGCTTGGTTCCAAAATTCAGAGAACTGAATATAAAGTAGATAGATATAAACAACAACTTTATGGATGAAGCAACTAACCCTTATCCAAATTTTGCATTGAAATCAGAAGATCAGAAGCAAGAAACAACAGCAAACACGACAACGAGAGAAATTAGTCTAAAATAATAATAACCAGATTCGAAATAGAAAAAAAAACATATATCAATACGATAACGTTGAAGCTTTGGACAGAGGAATGCGGCGATGATCGATATAAAAATTATGTTTTGAATACTGTAATTCTGCACCAACATTTCAAATACTAAAAACTAAAAGCCAAAGATTATTTTTAAAACAGTTCATGGCCTCAACTCAATAAAAGTTTTTTTTACCTCATTTCACCACAAATATATTAATTTTCCGTGGATAGTGACAAATTGCGACTAATGCAAGTGAACCGCATTACACTTTGGCATTTTAGTATGTTAATGTCCACCAACATCTCCAAAAAGGCCCCATACGTAGACTTATCCAAAGTTATAATTTTTAATGTCAACATGTTTCATTGTATAAACAAAATTATACAGAATATTCAGATATGGATGATGAAACATATCAGCTTTGATCGCTCCCATTGACGCGGAGATTCGCAGATTTGCCTCCTCGCTTTGCTTTTTAGTTTTGTCAACGCATTTTGTACCTTATTGGTACGATCCAAGAGACACTTTTCCCAGATTCTTTTATTTTTTTTGACATCGTCATTGTCAACTTTAAAAGTCAACTGTTTTTTCTAAGTTCTTTACAAAATGCTATCTAAGTTTGAAGAATTGTTAGCTCAAGAGGTTCGTTTGACGTCAAAAAAAAAAAAAGAACAAACCCTCAAAAACAGACTTCGCGCTTATGTATGGAGTACTGAGTTTACGCCTTATTCTAAAAATCGGCTGCCTATGGAACCGCCAAATCAGTTATCAAAAGCATTCACCGCGATTATGACCAAAGCGGCATACTAATCAGCAAACCGATTTTTAGCCTGTCTAATTGACCTAAGCGTCTATAATCGCCAATTTTAAAAATATTAAACTAAAAATATTGACCCAATATCCATCGATAACTGGGCTTCAATCTATATGTAAGCCCAACTTGCCCAATTGGACCGAAGTCAATAGCTGCTAGTGGTCTTTATAAGAGGTACTCCCCACCACTACATCTTTCACTTGTCCATGTGGGACTTTTAACATTTGTAAACGTGCTTCACTTTTTCATACGTGTGTCACGTGTCAATATCTCATCCTCTTGTTTTTAAAATTTAAGTTCAACAACACTTAATTAATGTGGATGTCATTTAATTACTAGTTCTAATTTAAATTAAAACAATATTTATTTCAATTTCTAAAATAATTTAAATACTTGATTTCATACAGTTTGTTAGCATGAAATATATTATTGGAAGAAATATTATTGGATATGTTTAAATTGAATAATAATTTCTATACTACTAACCTGTTTTTATATTAATACTAGTTTGGGACCAGTCCGATGGGGATAGAGGGTTTCTAAAATTTAAAATAAATTAAATTTAACCAAATTTACAAAATGAAATATTTGTTATTAATGATATGTATTAAATTGTTTTAGGAAAAGAAGTAGAAATCATGTTTTGTTAGAAAATATAGTTATTTACAAAAGTTTATTTTTCTACATGAATAAATTAATTTAATTTTTTATATTAAAATTTTTATCATTAAATATTAAAAATATATATCATATCTAGTAGCTTTTGGTTCTATCTTGTCGTTTGTTTTTCTGACCACCATGTTAGATAAGCCTGGACAAAGTATCTAAAACACGAAGAACCAAACCGAATCCAACCCGAAAAAGGGTACCAACTTGACAAAAATCCGAATGGGTCCTAGACACCTATATCCAAAAGACCAAACCTAAACCGAACCAAAAATCGAATGGATACCAGAAATACTCAAAATATAATTATATACCCAAATATTAATTATATTTAGAACTTGCTATAACTCAATTACCTTATAATTATAAAGCCAAAAATATCAATTATTTTTATACCAAAATAACTAAAATAACAAGTATTAACCAAAAATATTTGAAAGGTCTTAGTTAATTTGTGAAAATTTAACCAATTTTTTCATTTATTTTTTCTGATATTTCATGTACCGGATCCTGATTTGAACTTGGATGGAACATAACTGAACCAAATATAATAAATACTCGAGCGGGTCATAGGCCTCTAAAATCCAAAAATCCAAAATACTTGAACCAAACCTGAACAGTCAAGCCTAGTGTGAGATCTGGAAAAATGAATCCGGTAACGGATGGTTATGCTCTCGCTCATATCTAGGCTAGAGGTTCTTCTGGCAAGTTTTTCGTTTTTCCTCTGATTCTCTGGTTCAGATTTTATATCGGTTCCTAACTGAATATATTTTCATTCTTGCACATTCACTCGCCGAAATCCTTTAAAATTCCTTGTCCCTTTGTGTTTTCAGACAACATCCTCTAGCTCAGCTCATCCGTCATCATCTCTCAATTTTATTCTTATCTCGGGTTTTATACCTGAAGATGTTTGGTTTTCGCGGCTTTTTTTCTTTATATTGTTGGATTCCCATCCACCATCATCTTCAATCTCGAGCAGAAGACCCATCGCTTTCCTCTCTCCTCTGGATTCAAATTAGTATATGAGAAGGAACTCTCTCTCTCTCTAGATCTTTGCCTGTTTTGTTGACTTCTTCTTTTGGGAGTAGAAAATTTCTCAAATGCTTTCTTCGGGAAAAATCATTTACAGACTCTTTCTCCTCTATGGAGAAAACATTTTCTTTAATTTTCATGTTCAATAGAGGTGTTGTTTCTTTGATTCGTAAATCAAAAATATTATGCATTTTTCTAATCCATTTATTATTTTGTGCCAATTATATGTAACTCTTGTCGACAAATCTGATAAAACTGTTTAGCGATCAGTCTTGAACCTCATTTTAATACTCCTAATAGTCTGTATATAAAATCATCTCTTGATACTCTTTCTGCCAATAGTTTGCATATTTGTCTCACTGAGTTGACGTTAATGATCTTTACTGTGTCCATGCATAACTTATATTCTCATATAAATTGCAAATAGACAACAATCATCATTTTCGAATTTTTATTTCTTTGTTTTCTCCATAATATATCATCTCAAATTTTCGTTTGTTTATCCCTATTTTATTTTTTAAAACAATTGCACTTATAACTTGTTTGGTATTCGGTTTTCTTGAATTCATGACAAATATTTCTCACTAAAAATTTAATTTTATAATTTTATGTGAAAATTGTAAATTTTTAATTATGTTATTTATTGAATTTCATGCAATTTATTGTTTTATTTTATTTTATGATGAAAAGTTATTACAAACAAAAAAAACTTATGTGTTCATTGGTTGATCTATATAACGATTTAATCCATGTAATTAAATACTTTTCTATTTTAGTTAATCCAATCAACTTACTCTAAAATTTATTTAAATTTTAACCAATTAGAATAAAAAATTATGTTGGATTATACTCAATCAATATTTTGTTCTAATAAATAGAAGTGTGTAAATAAAAAATTATTGGATCTGAAATAATACAAAAATCTAAATTTAAAAAAGATAACTCAAAATTTATTAAAGAAGAAGATTTAACATATATTAAAATGTAAAGTAAAATAATTAATTTTATTATTTATCTTTTTTATTTTTTGTTGATTTTCCTTTTCAATTAAAGAAAACAACAAGAATACAATTTTAACAAGCGTCAGAATCTAAACGATCAACCGAAACGTGTCTCAATCTTGTTAATTATAATTTTTTAAGATTTAAAATATATTAAAAATGAAAAATAAAAGAATCAATTTTATTTTTTTAATATTTTTAGTTTTTGGTGATTTTTCTGTTCGATTAAGGAAGAACTACTAATACAAAATTTTAACACGTACCAGAATCTAAACGATCAACCGACACATGTCTCATTCCTGTTAATTATAATTTTAACACGAGTATAACTCTCGTGAGAGCAACCAAGGTTTATATAATAAAATTGGTCAATATTAGTATAATTTACATATAGTATATTTAATAGATGATAAATTGGAAATTAATAATACTATATATTTTCATTTAATAATTAGTATTTAGTATTTTATATTTAATTTTGATATTAATTATATAAAATAATATTAAAAACTAGTCCCAGTTTAATTTTCGATTTAATAGGTTGGCACTAGACCCATCCTCACCGCCAGACTAATGCCTAGCAATTTTTGAAACATGGAGTTTGCGTTCACCATTTTCAGTTACTGACAATTTCAAAAGAGGTTTCAATGAAGAGTGAGGATTTAAAAGTTTGTGTATACTCTATACATTAGTCTATGCATCTCGATGTTACAATTCAAGAGCTTCGTGTTGATAAAATAACAGTGAGGTTTCTAACTTTTGTTGAATTTAAGCGACTCTTGGCTTTGGATTGAGCTCTGTCTCCAAACTTGTAGGTGTCTTTGGGGTCGAAGCAACGGCACCAAACTAGCGGACCAGAATTTTGAAACATGGCAGCAACAGAACGTATAGGGCGATGAAGAAAAATGGAGTTGCTACGAGCCACCCTAGTAACTGAAATAACCAATAACCATAGGAGTCAAATAAAAGACTTTGTCTTTCAGATATGAGAATATTGCCAATTTACTCTTCGAAATCAGACTAGCAAGTTACCAAAGATAAGATCATATAAGATTAGGCTAGGGTATACAATAGAGGTTCACCATTTTTTTACTTACCGCATTACCAATGCTTAAAAAGACTTCTTGAGAGGCTTGACCTGTGAAAACCTTCTTTAAAGCATCTGATGTCAAAGGAAAATGAGGTCCACCGGTTACTTTTTCACCGAGTCTTAAGAAAGGCACCACGAGACTTCAATGCGAAAGACATGAAAGCGAAAACCAAAATCCAAGTCAGGAAGAAAACTGAAATGCATAGTTTTTTCGATAAAAGGAGTAATTTCAAAAGAATAAAAGGGTCTGTAAAGCATAAAGGTTTACGCTAGTTCTACTGGAGTGGCCATGATATTAGCCAACATTACAGTTGGAGCATGACAAGCAGATCCAAGCAACGCAATAGCTACTCCACATAAAAACACAGGAACACCTATTTAAAAAGCAAAATCACCTCAAAATAAGATGCATTGCAATCTCAAAATGTAACCATCAGTAAGCATAGGGAAAAAGATAATGGCGAAAAACACGCACCGCATATGGGAAATATCCCCAATGTAATCCCCAATGCAGCAGAGAAAGCAAGCTGCTTTGGCTCAGTACCTCTAAAGAAAACAAAATCAAACTCAAAATCAATACTTGTGAAACAAAGAAAGAGATGCCCAAAAGATCCTTTATGAACTAAATGAAGACAAAAAGATAAAGTTTCTGCCTTTAACTGTTCTTCTATATGTGGTCTCTCTCTGGTGTTTCCAAATTAAGAAACCAATGAGAAGTAAGATGCAAAGGTCAGCTTTTAAGACCAATCCATCATCAAATAGCAAATGAGATCTATCTGATTCCTAATCGAGAAACAGAAATCAAAGTAACTAAGTAATCCTAATTTCAGATCGATATGATCATACAAGAGATAAAGAAGACGAACCTACGCAAGATCTGGAGGAGCGGATCGGTGATTTTTTTATTGAACCATGCTTTCAATCTACCTTTTGATAAACCCATTATGATTCTACAAAATCTGAACTCAAATTCTCCAGAAAGTTCACAGATTTATACAGATGAACGTAGATCGGTTTTTTTTCTCTTTTGGGTATTTTTCCGTAGAGCGTGTTTTACGAAACCAGTTTTAGATTTGGGTTTTTTCCAGAAGCGGGTTCGGGTAATCGGGTCACGTATTGAATTTCAAATTGGGCATTCCAAATTTCAAGCAAGGCTTGGCCAAACTAACCGAATCGAGATTGTCGAATTGAACCGAGATGAAGTTCGGTTTCTTTTTATTTAGGTTTTGAGTGGTTGTTGCGGACGGGATAGAATAAACCATCAGTCATTTTATTTTTGGGATGGTTTACAATCCGCCGCGGTCTTAGTTTATATCTTTGTAAAAACAGATCATAGTTTGTCCGTAATTGGTCCACAACAGAGTTTTTTTTTTGTTTTTTTTCCATACTACTATGAACTATAACTTATGAATGGTAAAAAATAATAATCTAGTCCGCAATTGGTTTTGTCCATCGTGTCTGCCGCATCCATTCGAAACCGGAGAGAGAAACCGATCAACATGTTTTAAATTTAATTTTGGTTCTGAGTTTGGTTTGGTTAACCAACTTTTTAAATTCTTAATTATCTAAACTTCGGTTTTTGAGATCGAAAATCCACACTTTGTTAGATTAAACATTTCGATTTACTGTTTGGATTACAGTTCAATTTTATTTGGTTTTACGGTTTATCAGTTTTATATAAAACTAAAACTATATAAAACAATATTTAAATCGGTTTGGTCAGTTTGAATTTTTTATCTTATACCTTTTCGGTTTCATAAAAAGGTAAAAGCAAAAAATGATGTCAGATTGATAATTGATTTAGTAAACAGTATTGGGGGAACAAGATGTTATTTTTTTTATTCCACTAATCTATTTATATATCGTGCTATTTTAACATGAATGCATGTTATTTATTTTAATTACCCATTCCCTTTCCTTCTACCGGTCTCTCTATCTCTCACAACATGCATAGATTTTGTCCCTGTTCATCCAATCTACATGTCGGGAAGAAGAATAATGCACATGCAATAAAGACTTTGAAGACATTACCTTTTTAAAATTACACTAGTTACCTAAAAAACCTGCTGCATAGTTATTTTCCAAAACAATATCTAGATTTGGGTTGGTTCGCAAACAAGCCCTTTCTAAAAAGAGAATTTAATGAAAAAACCCCTCAACTTTGTCCCCATATATTTTTCAAACCCTCAATTATTTTTTAAGTAAAATATCCCCTCAACTATAATCCGTTAATAGATTTGACCATCCGTAAACAATTTTCGTCTAAGTTGATAGAAGATTGTTATGAATGACATAAAATGTCGAGGGATTTGTATTTATCATAAAAAGAACAAGATTTTTAATAAATAAACAACATGAAGTGCATGTAAAAATCTCGAATTGGAAACTTACGCTTCCGGTTTGGTGATTTTATTGTGAATTTTGAATGGTTTAGTTTAGTGTTTAGAAGCTGTTAAAAATATAAACGACACAATAACGCGAACAAATATCCAACAATTTAACCTGCTGAATAATATTTTATTTCAAAAAACCGACCGAAAAAAAAAATCTAACAACATTGTTTAACAAAAAGAAAACTAATAGTCCTAAGAAGTACCACCAGTTGCAACATAAGACACTACATATATTCAAAAGTAACCAAAGCATTAGATTTGAAGAGAAAATTATGTTGGCTGAGTGGTAGTCACAGTCTTTTGTTTTTTCCTTGGTCTACCTTGAGGTTTTTTGGGTGGGTTTGGTAACGGTTGACGCTTCCATGAGCGTCTGCTGTGTCTAACTTATTGACACTCTATGCAAACATGCAAATCTTGTTATTTCTATGAAAAAGCTTGTTACATCTATGAAAAACTTGTTATATCTATGAAAATCATGTTGTTTTTATGATAAATACAAATGTTTCAACATTTTATATCATTCAAAACAATCTTCCATGCATCTCCTTAGACAAAAACTTTTTAAAGAGGGTCAAATCTATTAACGGATAATATTGAAGAGATTTTTTACTAAAATAATAATTAATGATTTAAAAATAAATGTGGACAAAGTTAAGGAGTTTTTTCATTAAATTCTCTTATGAAACCATATAAAAACCAATTGCAATTTGGTTCGCTTTGATTTTGTTTTGTAGAAAAAATTTAAACATAAATTAGAAAGTCAGCACTGCTTAAGGAACACAAGGAGACTCAAATAATTTTTTTTTTAATTGAAATATCTCTTATGTTTTTTGCTTTTCATTATTTATTTGCAAGATCTTATAAAACCTTGTCATCTCTTTTAAGATTTTTTTGAAATATCTCTCAAATAATTTTTGAAGAAAGAAAAGAACAACAAATATACTAAAAAACGTTTTTGGCTGTTTAGCTTTGTTTTAGTTTGTATCTAGTTGAATTTGTGCCTGTGATATCCTGGAATGTGAAAACAATTGTGCCTAATTTATCTATGTGATTCTTGGCTTCGTGGATTATTGTTTGGTTCTCTATGATTCTTGTTTTTTTTTCGTGAGTTGAGATAAACTGTAGCATTTGACTGAGAACTCTTGTTCTTCACTTGCATCACTAAAACATCAATTTTATTAGGAAAAAGCAGTGATGATACAACCAGATTTTCGCGTATGTTTCTCTCTTATGCTTTTTGATTTTCAGTATTTTGTTTATTTGCAAGAGCTTATAAAACCTTGTCGTCTCTTTTAAGATTTTTTGTGATTATAAACTCATATGACATATAGGCCTGCACTTTGGGAGGCTAAGCGTGGCATTTTCAAAGATAGGCATGCACCTCTATTGAAGGTATGTGGACTTTCTCTTCTATTTTTTTAATCTCTTTTTAATTTTAACTTATATAGGTCACTGTTTTTGGCAGACATTAATAGAGTAAACTCAAGTAACGTTGGTGACATTGTAATGACTAATGTTCTATATTGATGCTTTTATGCTAGTTCTTCAAGTAATATTTTTCTATAGTATGGTTACTATGGCATTACTATAACTTGGTATTGTATTGTATTAGCATGAGGAATTGAGCTGACAATTTGTTTGACACAAATGTTAGAGATGAGATGTTAGTGTTGGAGTAATACTTGTTGAGCTCATCATTGGAGAGAAATACAACAAAAAGAAAAATGAACACTAAATAGTCATCAGATAGAAACACCATTGAAAATTAAAGCTACAGAAATATGAATAACATTTGATTCTTTTATTCTTTAAAATTCAGCATACTTCATATTGTTCATTGATTTGGTTGTTTATTTTATACCAAATTGTAGTTTATGACATATATCTTTGTTTTGCATTAACTATGTTGATTCATCGTTGCGATATTTAATTGGTTTACTATGCTAATTTGTACCACTTATGTTATATATGTTGGATAGATGATAACATAAATTACTTATTTTCATCGTATGTTCTTATAGACTTTCGCTTAGTTTTAATTTTTTTTGATGAATTGTTATGGTACACAGTTACAACCGAATTGGGATTACAGGAGTAATCAGTATTTGAAATTAGTTTTTTTTAACACATGAGCAAAAAAGAGGTTATCATATGTTTAGTGAAATTTGTGTGTTTCTATTTGATTATTTTATTCTTTTAAAATCTATATATTTCAAATTGTGATTGAATTAATTTTTCTTTTATTTAGTTGTTTGTTTTAGTTAAATTGATTCATCACGATATTTAAGTGGTTCTATTGTGTTAATTTGTTGCACTTATGTTAGGTTTTCTTGGTGATAGCATAAATTACTATTTATTTCATTTATTCGTATAGCTGTGAGATTAAATATAATTTTTTTGAAGAATTTTTATGGTAATATATTACAAAAATGTTGGCAATTTGAGAGCATTTAATCTGTAGAAACTGGTCATTTAACACCTGATCAAGAGATTATATTTAATTAAATTTATGTGTTTCTATTTGTTTTTTATTCTTTCAAAATTAGTATGTTTCAAATTGGGCATTGATTTGGTTGGGTTTTTAAAATCAAATAGTAATTTATGATATATTGTTTTGTATTGAGTATATTCATCAGTACAATTTTTAATTGATTATATATTGTGTTAGTTTGTTCCTATTTATGGTTTTTTTTTCTTTAGTCAGCTCCCTTAGTTCCAACTTATGTTATGTTTTGATAGAAGGTAACATAAACTTCATTTTTCGTATGTTCTTGTAGATTTGATTTTAATTTTAAGATTTTCTTTTTCTTATGAATTGTTATAATATCATATTATCACCTACGCTGGCATTATAAGAATATTTAGTATGTGGAACCTAATTGTTTTAACATTTGGACATAATGTTTTATTATTATCATATATTTAGTGAAGTGAGTCTATTTTGGTTGATTATTTATTCTTTCAAAGCTCGTATGTTTTAAATTGTGCATTGATTTGGTAGTTTCTCTTACATAAAATTTAATTTATTTATGACATATGTTTTGTGTTTTTGTTTGCATTAGTCAAGCTGATTTATCAATGCGATATTTAATTGGTTACATTGTGCTAATTTGGTCCACTTATGTTATATAATATAGATAACATACATGATTTTTTTCTTCATATTTTTATTTATATATGTAAGTTTAGCTTTAATTTTTAATTAATTTTTTATGGTATTAACTTTCAACCGCGTTGGTAAAGGCAGCAGTGATTAAAGACCATATAATCGTCAAACTTGAATAATAGAAAACACCTAATAATTGTTTACATTCTCCATCATCTTGTATGAGAATGTCATCAATTGTTAGAAGCACATTATTATCCTTCAAATTTTCTTTCGCTGGCGAATACTTATCTATCCCATCACAAGAATGCATGTCATCTTCTCCACCATCTTGAAATAACATTTTTTATCATATGATTTTCTATTTCTTGTATACATAGATTGAGGAAACAAAAAAGAGATTTTCCGCTTTTCTTAATGCTAGTTAGAAAAACCATAATTGTTTTAGATGAAATTACATAGTTGTAAGACAAAGACATGGTCAGAATTTTCAAAACTTAAGAGAAACCGAGTTCAGTTTCAATTATAAACTATATTGTCTCTAATGACCTATTTCTTAAATGTTACACCAACAACCATATTTCCTATGAGTACATGGCCGCCACTATATAGTAATACATATGGTTTCACCACCAGCAGGTTTTGAATGAATTAATATTGATTTTTATAGAGAGAGAGAGAGTGAACGCAAAATTTGATTTCGAAGACGAAATTGAAGAAGAATACCAAGTCAAAATTGAAAACTTTTCAAGGCAATATATATATATATATATATATATATATATTGGGTTTGAAGACGATATTGAAGAAGTAAATCAATACATCGCCGCTAATGTAGAAATTGTTGATGTCGAAGCCATCGAAGTCGTTACTGATGTGGAAGCTGACAAAGTTATCGTCGATGTGGAAGCTGATGAGATCGCCATTAATGTGGAAGCCGACGAAATTGGTGTTGATGTGGAAGTCGCTGTCGATGTGGAAGCTAATGTGGGATTCGTTGCCACTGATGTGGAAGTTGCTATCGTGTGACAGTTGACAAACTCGCCGTCGATGTGGAAGCTGTCGTTTTTGCTGCCGATATGGAATATGTTGTTGTTTCCACGGAAGTAGAAGCCGAAGAAGTCATCGCCGATGTAGAAGTCGAAGTGAACGTCCTGCAGGCTTACTGTGTTTGTACTATTTAATGTGGGGCATTTTCCTGTTGTATTAGGTTGCACCACCAATATTCGCACATTGTTTTTTTTTCAAATTGTTAAGGGTTTAGGGTTTGGAAACTAAATTATTTTCATTTTTATGTAATTTTATTGTATTTATCTAAATATAAAAACTAAAACGTCTGACTTTCTTCTCATTTAGAGTCTTTGAAAAGACTTGTGAGGAAGGCTAGTACGGAGATATCAAGTTATTTTAGGAAGTTTTGTTTGAGTTTTGGTGATTACAACCTAGTCTCCATCTCTTTGAAGAAGCCACTACAGGTTGAAGAAGGCTTTTCGCTGGGTTGCTAAGCTCTGGATATTCAAGATTTTAATCAAGCCCTATTGGCCAAACAAGCGTGGTGCCTCTTATCAAGACCGAATTGATTACTTATTCAGGTATAAGGCAAGATATTTTAGCCGTAAGGAGTTTGTGGGTGCTTGTGTTGGCTCCCAACCTTCATATGGACGGAGGAGTATGGTGGAGTTTCTCGGGTTCTTCTATCTGGGCGTGCAGCAAGCTTTTCAATGGACTAATCAATTTCCTTCGGGTTTCATGTCCGGGTTTCAAGATTCAATCATTTGGCGGCTAGGTTAAGTCTTCAAGTTTAGATTTGTACCTGAGTTAGCAGCCTAAAACAGTCTTTTCCTTTCGATTTGATGAGTTTTAGTCGACAGCTTAAATCTGTCTTTTGGCATTGTTTGTTGGTGTAGGTTTTGGTTTGAGTCTAACCCTTGATTGTTCCGGGCTTGGTAAATACTTTCGGTTTCCTTGTATAAAAAAAACTGGCTTGTTAATCGTTTTATATTTTTCACTATCTTTAACCACCTTGTTTTTTAACTCACTCGTTTAATTGCCATGTTTAAATTGTAACCAAGTCGAACCCAATTTTCCGAAATCCAAAACCCAAAATCTTAAACCGATTCTCAAACCTAATCCGTTTATGTCCCCTTTGGTCTCTTTAACCTCCAAATTTTTCTCACCGTCGCCGCTAAATTTCAATCCCAATCACCGTCCGTCTCCATCGTCGCAGAATCTCCTTCAATCGAAAACTATAGAAAAATTCAACCAACACAATCATGCTTCTCGGTGAAAATTGTATCCACGAAACATACTACGAGATTCTCTCCGTGAAAGAAGACGCAAGCTATGTAGAAATCCGAAATAGCTACCGATCTGCGATTCTTCACTCTCATCCAGATAAGCTTAACAACAACACCAGTTCTCGTTGTAGCTCAGATGAAAAGTTTCTGAAGATTCAAAAGGCTTGGGAAGTTTTAAGCGATGTAGAGCTTCGTGTAGTTTATGATAATGATCTTAGATCTTCAAGACATGATTATGGAATCACTGCTGATGAGATTAGTATTGAGGATATGTTAGTTGAGATTAGTGGAGAAGAAGGTGAAGAAGTTATTGATCTGTTTTATCAGTGTAGGTGTGGTGATTTCTTCACTGTTGATTCTACTGAGGTAGGAACTATGGGGTTTGCATTGTTGAGAGATGGTGATTGTGTTCAAGTTAGGAGATTGGGTGCTTTTGTTGCTTCTGTTGTTCTTCCTTGCGGATCTTGTTCTTTGAAAACTCGAGTTTGGGTTGATTCTGATATGAAGATTCCTCTCCAAGATGATCAATTGTGAGCAATGCTGGTGATATTGGTTGGTTCAGATTCGTAGATTCTGTTACAGGATGATTCTTTGCTCATGTCTGGATTGGTTCAGAATTGAGAAATCTATATTCAAGGTGATCTCTTAAGACCGGTGTGATCGTGACAGTTAGGTTCTGGCAGGAGGATTTCTGCTTGAGGATGATTATTTGTGACTATGTGAATAGATTTATTTAGGAATAGTATGGCTGGAGATGATTTCTTGTGACCGATGTGATCTTGGTTGGTTCAGATTTGGAAATTCTCTTATTGTGACCTTTGTACTCATTTGTTGAAGAACTTTTCATTCTTCAAGGAACTTAAATTATAGTTGGAAATAAAGGGAAAGAGCCGTTTGATTTTTTAGTTTCAATCCTGTCTCATTTTTAATTTGCTCGAAGCTAAATATTCACTTCACATTGACTTGTATTTTGCGTTCTTGCAAATATCTGATTCAGAATCTTCTTTAAGCTTCATTGTGCTTTTTTTTTTGCGAATACGAATGTGAATGAGAAGCAGCAATGTAGACTCTGTGTTCTCAAAAAAATGGTATTTCTTCTCTGCCATCAGAATTTCCCATCTTCTATTGAATTTGATTTACTGTCGTATTTTCTTGCCTTAACTGATACTTATAGTGAAATTGATTGAGGTTAGATGTAGAGAACCAAGTGGCGGTAGGAATAGATACAGATTACTGCAGCTCCAACCTTGGTGTAAGACCTAGATCAGAGTTAATTTTTAGTCATAGTTTCTGGATTCAGTTTTGTTATTAGTGTATGATTCAAAAGGCTTGGCAGTTGAGGTGTCTCATTGTGTTTTGGTAGAAACTTGTGCGGACTGAGTATCTTTTGGTTTAACAATCCACATGTTGTAAGCAATAGATGATAAAATTGTATATCAGGCTCAATTTGATTGTCACAACTACTTAAACTTGTGGCAGGTAATTATTTACGCGGCACAATATGGATGTGACGAAGAACACATTGTTGGTCTATGGTAGGCCAAGGGAGGGGGCGATAGCACACTAGATAGAGCACCATTATCCTTCAGGTATCAATCTTTCTTAGTGTAGGCGCATAAAGAACTAAGAAGAAGCTGTGCATACTTCCTATATTGAATCTGTGCTAAGCAAAATTAATATTTAGCTATTTTATTGTTGTATACAATGTCTTACAGATGATGTTATGTAGTCTCATTATTTTTTCACTGTTTACCAACACACTGAAGTATATGAATTGAGATAATAAGCAGAAATAGAAAAATCTAGAATAGATTACTTGATCCCATAGGCCTCTAAAGTAGACATAATTTCCTGAGGTCCACCATTTTCTTTGACATAGGAAATGTTAGGACTATCTTGTGGAACTGCGTCTTCTCTTTTGAAATTTTCTTCACTGCGAAGAAGCTTCTCACTGTCAGATCCAACTACACCTTTTAGAATGATGGTTTTGTGGAGGCCACCCAGCAAGTCTTCATAGTCTGTGTCTCCCTTTTCTCCCAAAAAGAAAACAGTCTTCGACATGTCAATTCCCCACCTTATAGAAAGATACCTACATAAAGCCACCAAGTCGTGTCATTTTCACTGTAGATATCTTGTACTTGCGTATATAGTTGAAAATCTATTTTCACAGTATCTAACCTGAGTGCTTGTATTCTTGATGCACATAGTGGTATAACATTTAGCCTTGTTGCCGCATGCGTATAGACAATGTTGCACCTTAAACCTCGCATTCGAAGCCTCTGCCTAAGGTCATCAACTCTTCGAGTCTGCCATTCACACACATAGACATCAATACTAGTTTCATGAATTTAAGAGAAGTATGTATGCATTAGACTTAAGCTGTCTTCTTGATGAGAAATATATTATTTTAAAGAGTTACCTTGACTCCTTGTTTCACAGAAATTGCATAGCATCTTGTACTGCACGCACTTTCATACTCTGTGATGTCATCCTTAGTTACAGGTTCTGTACATGCGAGTCTCAGAACGACTGACCTTATACTTTCACCAGGCCATTTGTATTCCACATGAGTTTCATAGTCTGGATCAACCACCATATCTCTCCATGGATAGTAGATCTCACTTCCGCTGTTACAAACTATTGCATCAAAATCTTCCAAATTAATTAGGTTCTTCTGTGTAATTTCCACAACTTCTGGTAAGCTTGAACCTGATGCCAGTACAAAACCTATTTTTCCTTTGCTAGATGTCAAACTTGCAGCTTCCGTCACATTCTTGATGATATCGTCCAAATTTGCTTTGATGTTTCCGTTTTCATCATAGGAATCAACAGCAATCACAAAGAGAATCTGCCTTCTACCAGGGCTGTAGATAACAGATGGGCGACCTTTCATAGAATTCATTTGACTTATGGCATCGATTAGTTTCCTCTGTCTGATACCTGCATCTAGTTCCCCGTTGAGCGTGAAATCTCCTTCTGTGGAGAATCTCAAAGATATGTCATCAACATCCCTTAGAGAATCACTTATGAGCTCTTCTGGAACTTTCATGATGTCGAGACTACTGGTGGGGTGACGGTTTCTGCAGTGTTCAACATGGGATAGGTAGTTACGGCAGTGCTCTGGCCATGAAAAATGGTGGATGTTCTTGAGTCCGTTTTTTCTGCACTCAGTCCAGAGATTTTTGTTAGCTACTAGCTTTAAAAGCGCATCAGAAATGGCTTGTTGATCATGGGGGTCGACTAGGAGACCATTATTTAGTGCCTGAGACGCAACATATGCACTTGTTAATAAGCTTTCTGGGATAAATGAGGTGTGACTATGACTTTATACAATTAGCTTTGTAATAAGAGATTTGATTACCTTCACGATATCAACAGGCCCACCATTTCTGGTGGCAACAATGGGCAGACCGTAAGCAGCTGCCTGTCATACGCACAACAAATGGTGCGGCATGAAGATCTCTTAGGCTGTGTTGTGTATAGTAAAAAGGTACAATGACATAGTTGCTAGTTACCTCAATGAGCGTGAGACCAAACGGCTCCACCAGAGCTGGATTAATGAAAACCCCCTTCAAGAGAGAAAACCACCTTATCATTATAGTGTTCATGTTGCAAAGAGTGAGGAGCTAAGAGTTCTGGTAAACTGCTAGTGATAACATTTTTTTTGTAAACTCAGGAGAAAGTGCCACAGGTCTAAGCACATGGGAACTAGTAATTGTAGATGCTGCATTATAAAAATCTCGTATGTATGTTCGACTGGAATCAAGGAAGTAGTAAACAGTGAGAGTCATAGTGTTTAATAGGATTTTCATATTAAGTACCTTTGTTTTGGCTGCTAAACGATAAATGTCTGGAACTTCAGATTGTTTGTGATGCTTGGGATAAGCTACTTGGCCGTACAAATCGTACTGGTCTATCAGCTTTAGTACATTCATGAGAACAACTGAGCTGCTATTAGGCATCTCTTCGATGTCATCTCGGTTACCAAGTATAAGTACCTGGAACAGCCAGATGGATTAGCAGTATGCCCATTCACAAGCTTCATATAAATTTGTGAGTTCACATGTGTAATAAATACTGTGATACTTACCAGGTTGGCTAGTTCTCGAAGAGGCTGACATTCACCAAAAGCTTTGACCAATGTGGTGACATTTTTCTTGTGATCAGGACGAGACAACGCAAGTATGGTTGGCTTATGAGGATTTGTGAAAAATCGCATTATCTGCAAGTGATAAATTCATGCAGTTATTTGCTCCATGGATTGAAAGAAGGCTGAAAAAAAACAAGACTGTAAGCTTTGTTGCAGGAGATTGAGTACCTCGGACCATATTGGAGGTACTGGCTTTTTTGTCTTGCTTCGGTCAGGGCCAATTAGCGACTTTAAATCACCATCAGCTTCCTGTGAATCTTGTGTCAAAACATAGCTGAAATCCATGCCTGGTGGTATAACCTGATGCCACAAAGACAGGTCAGATTGGTGAATGACTCTACTTTCACTTCAGTCAATTGCAGTTGTCTACTTGATTATAATTTATATTGATATACACATCAGTGCTTTCATTTATTAGATGCTGTGGGAGGCGAAAAAGGAATTATACCACCATTCGTGGCATGTATCGGCCAAGGCAGCTGACTCCACGGCGTCTTCTAACCCTGAGCTTCCTCTCCAGCTTAATATCAAAACCATCATACAGCCCCCACTGCGCCTCAATCTCTTGCCGTGTGCTTGTCACCACCATCTCAGCTGCATCTAAGCTCTGTTCTTCAGCTTCTATTCTCCTCATGATCTTATATGTTCTGTCAATATCCTCTTTGGTAAGTCTTCCTTGTTGAAGTAACTGCTCAAACTTATTCCTTCCCAAAGAGTGACCAGTTAGTACCATTGGCACATTTAACGCTCCTGCCAAATGTGCAGCTACTTCTCCTGCATCAGCATAATGTCCATGAATTACATAAGGCCATATTGGTTTCCCTCCATTCACTTGCTCTCCCAGAGACCTTGCTATGCTCACTATGTGATTTAGCGCTCCATCAACAAACTCGGGAATATGAGGCCAGAGTGACTCCTTTGGTATGTACCTGTATTTCACAAACATGAGTATAGAGAAACTAACTGTTGCTTTTTCGAAGCAATAAACTTGATTACATAAATTCCAAGGAGTCTTATGTGATAGTACTTTTCCCGAGAACCGCAGGGGATGCGGATAATGTAGGAGCCACAGCTTTCGCTACCTTCTGGAGGGCATGATAACATCTCAACTGGCTCTCCATAGCTGTAGTCAACCTCTGGTGAACTGATCTGCCGTGTTAAGAGATCAACCCTGTGGACACCTTCAGTGTTCGCCAACGCACGAGCAAGCTCAACAACATATTTCACCTAGTCGTCCATTAATAAGACCCTTCAGATTGATGAAAAGTTGAGAAAGCCAGAGGCGACATGTGAAGCACTGTAAAATAATTTAAGCTTTACAACGAAGTCTACTAGAAGATTGCTAAATACCTGCCCACCAGTATCAGAGTCTCTTCCAAGCTCCATGTTTTCTCCACGCACGAGTCCATGCATGCTGCAGTTACCAAAGTATGGAACCAAATAGAGGCACCTTGTTAGTCCCATGAGCATATTGACAATAACACAAATAAGTCAGAATTAACAACCTCTACTTACCTGATTAAGACAATGTAAAGCTTTCGACTTGATTTATCATCTTCTGACCAAATTTGCATTTCAGAGCGGATACGGGGCATGTGATCTCGGGGTGGCTCGACAGTCATAACAACGTCATTCTTTTCTTTCTCTCCATCAGAAAGCTCAGAAAGAAGATCCTCTTCCGCATCATTGCGGCCTTGTTCACGTTCAATTCTCCTTTTGGAAAGTCGAATCCCATCATCCCACACAATCTGTGGAAGGAAATCAAAGTACGAAAAAGGATTCAATTCAAAAAACTGAGAACTAACCTTTTCTGTATTTTTAATGCATAGGCTTTTAAAGGGATGCAGAGGTGAAAAGGTTGAATCAAACCTGCTTTTTCTTTCGTGCAAGATGCCAAATACGCCAGCATATATTTTCAAGCCTGTTACTGCGCTCACGCGTATTCCTTGTTGCTATCACCTGCCACAAGAAGTGAAAGATCCCTCCACCATCACTTGCGGGTATTTGAATTTTATGTGTAACTCATTTTCGGGTTTGGAATGTGGGAGATGGCTAGAAGCCTAGAACATCTTCCAAAACTCTGATCACTTCCATACTTATTGGAGATTATGTGGAACAATATTCTCTCTGTATCTTTTTGTATATATATCATTGATATAAGGATACAGATTGAGAGAATCAAACCTTAATCCATGTTTTATACAGGTCAGACTCATCGAAACTGTTGACAACCTCTTCCACAAAGTATTTGATGGGACTAAACACCTTCTCTTGATGATCCTTGGTGTTCATATCTCCAAACACCTTCTCTTGATGATCCTTTCTATTCATATCTCCAAGCTTCTGGACGATCTTAGAGTTACTCTCAAACCTCTTTGTGTTGTTAGCTCCAACATCAAGAATAGCTTCCAGGTAACTATTGATCCACTCATTTCTTGCCATCTCTACACTGAAAAATCCTTTTGACAAAAAAATTCTATAAACACAACAATAGAGAAAAGGAACAAATTCGATTTTTAGGCACTTTACATACCAAATCTCCTTCAGTTAGAGTGGAGAGATAGGTCTAGTCTTGGATATTAACTTAGCTTTGCCATTTTATAATCAATCTCATACAAAAGGTCCCTCCTTTTTCATTCTTATTTTTATTTTCCTGATATTTTAATATCAGAATTTTGTTTTAAGTCTGGTGTGGTTCTTGTTCTCTATATTATCTCTCAGACAAGCAATATAACAACTTCATGTATAGCCGTTAAACTCTGGGAAGACAAATATTCTGTCCTAATCTCAAAGAGAATCTTCTTTTTAGTAAGTTTATTTCTTGCATTATCAGATTCCTCTAGTGGAATAAGAATCACCCATTCCTTTTTTCAAGTTTCTCTGTTTTTTGTTTTATAGAGATAGAGAATAATGAGTGGTAAATAGCTTTTTCTCCATTTGTTCACATTAGACTTGTTTCCATAGCCTCATGTTTTTAGGACTCTGTTTTGGATATCTCTCTCTCTGAACTTCAACGTCTTTGTTTGGGACCAAAACCTTTAAATACTAAACCCGATTAAACCCTGTTTTTCGACGTCGGTGACCAAGTTTGTTTTAGTTAGAACTTAGAAGTATTAAGTATTATTTGGATTGAGAAAGATTGGTTTAATATTAACGATTTATATTGTTGTTTTATTTGAAGGTAGAGAGACGTGAAGAAAAAGGATTTAAAGTCGTATGAGTATGTTCTTAGCTCTGTTTTGGCATGTGGGCTAATGGAACAGAGCATATTCCAAGCTTTCACAAATTTGATACCTTTAAGCTACTTCAATCCCTAAAAGTAATGTGAAGGGTTTCTATAGTTGAAGAAAAATTTGAGGAAATGGTAATATTAACTGAAATTGATATGGACTTGGAAGTCTGTATAAATCATGTTGATACTCATTTTCACAATAATTCATCCACCCGTTTCTAGAATAATTTTTTTTTTTCCTAATGTTATTAGCGTCAATTCTATGAAAAAACTGTAGTATAGCAATAAATATGAAATATATCTATTTTGGTCGAATAAACGACAAATGGAAAATCATCGATATTTTTTTCGTTTTAGCTGGCCAATATATGTCATTGTTCTTTTATTATGATGTAGCCAAATATTCTCCTTCATTCATATTTTTTTTCTTTCAAATTCTCTAGAATAAACTAATGAGGGTTTATTCATTCATGGATTTTAATGAATTTGGATTTGTAAGTCAAATTTAGGAATTTAATGAAAACTTCATCAATTTTAAAATCAAACATACTGAAAGTAAAAAACGTGAATTTGAAAATCTCCTAAAGTGGAGTTGAAATCAGTGGATATTTTTTTTTATGATAGAAACAAAACTATTGTTTAATATATAATGAGGAGCTAAAAATCAAACAAGTTTCATGACTGATCGAAACTAAAAACAAAACTATTGTATAATATCCCCAGTAATTAAAAGCTTTCATGTTATATAGATAACCAATTATCTCATACTTCAGCAGAAGTCGTAAATTGTTTTGTGTTTGGATCCCATCCAAATCCAAAACTGCATCGAAGAAGTTCAACACTACTTATATATTTTCTCTTCAAGATCTCGTTTATATAATGTTAATGAGTTTCGACACCTTTATGTGTTTGATTAAGAGCATGTAGTATTCTTCTTTCCACCGTAAACTTGTTGTGAATGTATGTATCTTTTTCTCAATCTTATTGTGAATCTCCCATTGTTTTTATTAGAATTTTGTGCTTTTAAAAGGTAGATTAAATAGTTTTTTTATATAGAGGTTTCATTTGCCTAGAAAATGGGGAAGATTTGACAAATCTTTTGCTTAAAAAATATTTACAATTTTCCTTTATGGCAGTTTATAGAAGAAAAAAAACCTCTTACAAAAGAGTACATCACAAAAAATGAAAAACACACAAAATTATAGAAGGCGTAGGATGAGATGGAAAATGAGTGCAATGTGTTTGGAAGACCTCAGATATATTTTTTTCCAAACCAATTCAAAATAACAAAGTTTGACTTAAAATTTCAGCCTTTGTATTTTTAAGTAAAAAGCAGTTTCAAATCCGTTCACATACAATTTGAAATCAAATTCTTGTCCAAATCTTTAAAGTTGAATAATACTTGATTTTTAACTTGTATTTAAAAATGTAACACATGATTTGATAAAAGATTTTAAAATCAGTGCTTCAATAACACATTATTTGACTTGTAAATCCAAATTCATTAAAATCAATAAATGAATAAATCTCCCTAAAATAAGAAATAATGTGTAGAAGCCTCTTTCTTTTTTTATAAAACTAGAGTTTATACCCGATGTCCGGGGTATTGCAAATTTTATAAATAACATCACAAATATTTGATAAAAATAATTATAAAAACATAGTTGCCTCAGATGATCAACAAAAGTGAGCAGTTGGGCAAATGCTCTAGGTAGGAGTTTTTTTTTTACTTCATTCTCGATTATCTAAATCAAATTCTATGGCGGACCACTTCGTCCATCTCATTAGATTTTATGTTAGATCTATTGGTTGTTTTGCTCCGGTGTGCCTTGTTACACCACCTCAAGTTTGAATATAATATAATTGTTGTTTGTCAAAATAAAAAATATGGGCATTTAATTTTTCGTTTTCATTCTGCATTCGCTCGAATAATTGTGATACGAAAGATATGGGTGTCCAAGTTCTTCTTTAGATGAAAACAAAGAAAAATGGGCTGAAGAGTCATCTATTTTTTACTTAAACTAATTAGAACTTTACCTACATATGTAGAATAAAATAAAATAAAATCCAAAAATTCCAATAGATATTGCCATTTTAGTAAAATATTGACTTAACTTTAATTCAACAGCCCAAGTAGTACTACTTTTTTTTTTTTTTTTTTTTGATATAAGCAGCAGTACTACTTCATATAATTCTATAGTCTAGACGTCAATAGAATTTCAAAATTTTACAACTAAACATGAAGAGGTAAATCTAATTGTCTAGAAAATATATGGCAAAAAATAGAATGGTTTTTTCCTGTCGTTAATTTTGTTTTCTAGAAAAATTACAATGGCAATATCTATTGGAAATAGAATGATTTCTCAATTTCTTGGAAATTACAATTCGACCCTCTCGAACCTTCTTTCTTCATCTTCTTCTTCTTCTTCTTCTTCTTCTTCTTCTTAAATTTCAATTATTTACAAAAACAAAGCTCCGTTTCTCTGTTCGTCTTCTTCTCAACGCTTTAGGGTTTCGTCATTCTTCCTAATCGACGATTAGCTTCCATGTCTGGGAACTCCAATTGCACCGTTTACATAGGTAACTTCCTCTTCAAAAATCTCCATTTTAATGTAAAAAAAATCAGCACATAGATTTTTAAACTTTCTTCGAAAAAATTGAAGTCAAATCTTGGGAAAATGATTATTCAAAAACAGGAAACGTAGACGAAAGAGTAAGCGATAGGGTTTTGTATGATATCATGATTCAAGCTGGTAGAGTAATCGATCTACACATTCCTCGTGATAAAGAAACTGATAAACCTAAAGGCTTTGCATTTGCTGAGTATGAATCTGAAGAAATCGCTGATTACGCCGTTAAGCTTTTCTCCGGTCTTGTTTCTCTCTACAATAGAACTTTGAAATTCGCTGTGAGTCTTCTCTATCTCTTTTAATCTCTGAATGATTTTGAATTCTTGATTTTGTGATTTTGAATTCTTGATATTGTGGTTGTTGATTTTGTTTTGTGGAATTAGATATCTGGACAGGATAAATCACCGGCGAATTCCGGTCATAGATCGAGACCACAGACTTTGGCTTTCGAGTATTCGGATAGAGCTTATCATCAGAATTCAGAGAGATTCTCTTCACAATTGATTTCTCCACCATCTCCTTTGGATTACACTCAAGGTTTGTTCTTTTGTTTTACTTTATCCTTCTTGATTCATCGAACAAACTAGAGATTGAATGGTTTCTTAGAAATGAAAACTTAAAAGCATTGACACTAGTAAGCCAAAATGTAGAAGATAGACTGTAATCCAACAAAACTTTGCAGTTTCAATGTATCATTCGTCGTTAGTTTGGCTTATGAGTTATGAGAATTTAGCTGCTTCTTTGCCAAATTTAACATAGATTACAAAATCAAGAATCTTCTAACTCGTCTTTTTAAGTATGAAATTAATGAACTTTTGTTTGTTTCTGTTTTTGCAGAGCCACATCCACCAGGAGTATCTACGCATTCGAATGGAGCAAGTTTGGAGTACAGTAGAAGGGTTCTTGGTTCAGCACTAGATATTAACAATTCAAGACCACGTCGCTACTAAACTAGCGATGAATCACTTTCTTTTCTTATTGTTAGAATGATTAATGATAGTCGATATCGAGATGAAGAAGTCATGATTGTCATATTGTCAAAGAGAACCACATCAAGTGGAACTGTTGTAAACTTTTTATTCCTTACAGAGATTTCTGTATTGTTTGGTACAAATCTTAACTGTTACATTTTGGATTATTGCCAATGATAATACAAACCCGAGTCTCAAACGCATTTAGCCGCCGCTTATTGGAGGTATGATGGCTAACTCGTCTCTGTGATTAACAATGGCGGAATCGGTTGTATATTCTTCGTTCAAAGCAAGAACGACGCAGCTACGAACCTCTTCTAAGCTTGGAAACTTGAGTACTAACTCATCCATACATTTCTGTGTTGTACTACCTGATGGCATCTTCAATGTTAGATCAGGCACACCTGTGAGCTCACGAGCTCTAGCGAATAACAACACTTTGATCTCAATTGATGTAGTGTCATCACTTTCAATCTTTGTGACCTCTTTGTCCATGGCCAAAGACAAACCTAAAGCACTGAAAAACATAAGAGACACAATTTAAGACTTTTGCTTTGTAGAAGAAACACAAAGACATGCCTACAGAGTAATGAAACAAGATTGCACGAATTCCAACTACTTCAACTGAAAATTCATGAATTAAGATTACAGATTCTTCTCTCGTTTTCTCTACTAAAATTACTTTCTTAGCATTAATAAGATTCAGGAATAAGATTGGCATAGTCATGTGGACATGTTGTGTTTTCAAACCAAAATATCCAATACAAGTTTTTTTGTAAGGGAAGTCACAAAATTAAATCGAAAAGCCTCCAAAAATCAAATCATAGACACGAAAGATCAAGCTTTGAGACGAAGATGAAGATTAAAATTGATCTAACCGATGCTGCAATTGTTCTAAAATTGAAGAAATTCTCGTCGATTCAGTGCCTCCCTGAACTGCAGATTCGACGGTGGCTTTGATTGAGTCTTGGTTAGGTTCTAGGGTTTGCACTATCTCCGTCGTCGGTTTGGCTAGGGTTTATATTACCTCTGTCATCGAAGCATCAGATGCTGAAGCTGCTTCTTCAACCATCGCACACGCTTGAGGATCGGATTTGAAATTGGAAGATCTGTTTGATTTTGATAAAGGATAAAAGAGAAGAAAACAAAGAAGATAAGATGAGAGGAGAGAAAAAAAAATTCAATTAATTGCAGAAGAGGAGGAAGAAGATGGACGAGGAGAATGAGAGATTTTTTTTATATAATTTGTCTTCAATGGCATTATAGTTAATTCTAGAGAGTGGTGGGGTTAGATTAGATAATTTCAAGTTAAACTAAGGGGCCAATTGGTAAGGATTTTTACAATAGATCATTTTTGAGCTTTTAAAGTTAACTTTCATTGTAAAATTATGCTGAGACTGTAATTTTTATTTCTGACTGTTACTAAATTTTTCATATAACTTTGTTTTCTTAAAAAATACAGTTTTTATTTTATTAACTTTAATTAACAAATAAAAATAGCATTTGCTCTATATATAAATAAACTTGAAAAATACAGTGTTTATTTTATTAACATATGATTTTTGTTTATTCTTTGTATGTGTGATTTTTTTATTAGATGTTCATCATAAATTTAATTAATTAACAAAACAGAAAAAAACTTATTTGAACAATTGTTCATAACAATTACATGTTGTAGTTAATTATAAAATTTATTATTTATTTTATATTGTTTTGTATTTTTATTAAAAGAATTGAAAGAATTAGTTATATTATTTATTACTAAAGATTGTTATGTTAATTTCCAAATGTAACTTAAAAAATTAAAAGAATTGGATGTATTATTATTAATTAATGATATGTTATTCATTTATTAATTTTAAATTTGAATTGTTTTTGTTTAATTAACAAACAAAAAGAAATTATTTGAAACTTATTACGTAACTTTATTTTTTATAGCCTTAAAAGTCACATTTTTGAAATTTTTAAAATTTACACTACAAATTTTTAAAAAAACTTTAAAAAGAGCAATTGGACTTTTAAAACTTTAAGAAAAGAAAAAAGTTTTAAAGTCTGATTGGTTAAAAAATAACTGTAGAGACTTTAAAATTTTCTAAAGTCCTTAAAGTTTGCAACCAATCACCCCCTAAGCACCCTAAAAACTACCAAATCCACAAATTAAAACTTAAAAACTACCTTGTTTTCAAAGTCCCCGTTTTTTTTAATGCTATCACCAAATTGGTGTATATATATAAATCTGGGAGCTATAAATGGAAGAAAAGTTTATCGGGTCGCTAAGCAAATAGTAGATCGGCGGATATTTGGGTGAGAGGTAAAAATTGGAAAACCAACGACGGAGCTCCGACTATTTTTGTGGTTAGCCTCCTGAGATGTGTCTCTTAAACTCTTAATATTACTAAAATGCTTTTTCCATGACTTTCTCGGTCTTTCACTTCTATTCTAAAAAATCTTCTTTCCACTCAAAAATTATAGCATTAATTAATGGCTGCAAATGGTTGACTTAAATTAACAAGTTGAAAGAGTTGAATGAGCTTATTATTAGTTGAAAATTTTGAAATTAAATGTACAAATTACAAAGAAAAAGTGTTTCACTCATTCATCTACTATTTTGGAGTTGAAAGAACGAGTTCAATATCATTCAACTCTTTCAACTCCAAAATAGTAGATGAATTAGTTAAACATTTTTTTTTGTAATTTGTACATTTGTTCAATTTTTTTAGCTGAATGGGTTGAACTATTTTTTCAACTTATTTATCTCAAATGGTAAAATAGTAGATGAATGCTCATTCAACTCTTTCAACTTACGGTTTCAATGTATCATTCATTAGTTTGGCTTCTGAGTTATGAGAATTTGGCTGCTTCTTTTAATGAAAACAATAATCTTGTGCGAAAACTAAATACTGAGTACAAAGCTTTTGCAGTCTTGGTGCATCATTAGTTTGGCTTCTGAATTATAAATGAGAATTTAACGGCTTCTTTGCCAAATTCAACATAGATTACGAAATCAAGAACCTTCTTCTCAATCTAACTCGTCTTTTTAAGTATGAGAATTAATGAACTTTGGTTTTCTTTTTTCTTTTTCTAGAGCCACCTTTGCCAGGAGTATCTACGCACTCGATTGGAGCCAGTTTGGAGTACAATAAAAAGGTTCTTGGTCCTGCACTAGATAGTAACAACAATTTAAGACCACGACGCTACTAAACGAGTGATTAGTCCCTTTCTTTTCTTATTGTTAGAATGATTAAATGATTAAACGAGTAAATTTGAACCTTTGTTTTTGCATTTGAAATAATGAGATTATGTTTACATTCAAACAAGTGTCTCATAATTTTAATATTGTTGGTTTGGAATTGTTTTGACTATTTCAAATCTTTTTATTTTACACGATCTTTATAAATATAGCATTTAACTTCTAAATTTAACGTTGAAAATCATAAACTGTAGAATCAAAAATGTCAAAACACATGAAATTCAGAGTCTGGCAGGCGTAAACGGGCCTATGTAAAATCAAAACTGAAAAAACACATATGAAATTCAGAGGCTGTGTAGAACATACTTTTAGAAGTCTAACGAAAACTCCATACGGAAACTAAATCTATTTGCTACCAAGACATCTTCAAAGTAAATAGACAATATTTAAAATATCGATTCAAACTCAATACACTAATTTCTCGTAACTAATGATTCTATAATTTAAAATTTAACTTTTAAAATGTAGAAGGAAACTACAAAAGCATGTTACCGGATGACATCATCAACCAATAAAGAGAGATTCTCATTATTTTATCCACTAAAAGACATGATTGCTATATGCAATTTCAATAGTACATTGATATACATTGGAGTATTTGCTAAATCATATGATATTGAAGTGTTGACACATTATACTACATAAAGTTTATATTCATCTGCTAAACATAAAATATTACCTAATTGACTCAAGATACCAATCATGAATTGATTATTGGTTCTTATCGTAGCATACAATACCATCTTAATCAATATTTGAAAGGAGGACCCTTGAAAAACACTAGGGAGATTGAGATTTTACATGCTTTTATCATTGGAAATTTTTTGTTTATGGTGAAATTCAAAACTTCTGGAAGATGGCACGAGTGAGGTTGAACTAAAACTGCACTAGTTGGTTGTAGTACCTTTGTTTAAAGCCATGGCAAAGGTTCTTGGATTGTTAATGATAATTGCACAAATGTGATTTTTTGAAAAAGATTTGATTATTTGATTTTTTTGGTTTCTTAAAAAGTTCAAAAGACCGCCAAACTCAAAAGATGATCAAACTGCAAATCGTGGAGTCAAAGCTAGAATAGAGAAGTGGCTTCTAGAGGGTTACCAGCGTCAGAATGTGATGATAATAACTGGTGAAAACGGGTTCACATACCTTTTCGATCAATTGGAAGCTGTCAGACACACCACTATGGTGGTTTTAAGAAAGATAGAAAGTCAATCTAGTTGTTCAGCTGTGATTAGGGAGATTGTGCAGATCTGTTGGGACGACTGGAGGTCCTTTCTGGGTCTTCCAGACAAGAAGGTGGTGAAGGAGATGAAATCTGCTTAGATTGCTCCTAAGGCTAAGGAGAAAAAGAGCCTTTGGTTTTTCATTTTGCTTGAAATATAAGTTTTAAAAAAAAATTAAAGATACAATATCTAGATGAAAGTTTAGTTTATTTTTTTTAATGTGTCAAAATATTTTTACTAGTTTCTATTTAAATTTTAGATATTTTTATTTATTAAAATTCAATTAATTCATAAAAATAGAAATTTATAAATTATTAAAAAGAAATTGATAATTATTTGGTTTTAAATATAATTTAGATCATGAAAATATTATCACCATAAAGACATATCATTTTAGTAATTTTGTTATTAAGTGCATTGCAAATAAATAAAGTTGCATCTAACTAAACAAATGAACAGAGACCCTTAATTAAGAGCTAGATAATATGGACTTTTAGACTTGTACCACATGAAAATTGTGAATTTGTGTTGTATTTTTTATGTGTGCCTCAACAATTTGAATAGAGAAAAGGAAATATATTTAAATGAAATTAAAATACAATTTGATTATTTAGCGTAAGTTAGATCAAATCTGATCTGTTTGTCGAGATTGAATGTCCTTATGTCCAATTTGTTTTCCATTAAATTGATAATGAAACGTTAATAATATATGTAAAGTATATTTGAAAATTTGAATTAATTTTATATAACTTTGGATTGATCCAAATTAAATGTGATCGGATTGGTATAACTTTGTTTTGATCCAAATAGAATAGCATGTTACTACTACTATTCGTTTATCGATGCAATTAAACACTTGGATTGGTCTCTACCTTCACACGACCAAGCTTCCTTGTAGGGGGGGGGGAATGACTGATTTCAACATAAACTATCGGTATGGTGCATTTTTATACACGAACTAAAGTGCCATGCTAAATTATACTCGAACTAATTCTAAATTTAAAAATCATACTTGAACTTTAATTTTTAAGCCAAAATTAACATTGACGTAAACAGAGTTAGTCAACCGTTAAATGTTGCTGAGTCAGCCAACATGTGGTTACTTATGTGTGAAATTTTTCAAAATGACGTCGTTTTAATGTTTTTGAGAGAATACAAATTTTTACAAAACGATGTCGTTCTCCATTCTTCGTTCTCTGCCTCTGTTCTTTGTCAAAACTATAAGGAAGAAAAAAAACAAAACAATAAAAAATGTCTTAAAAGGAGAGTAAAATTTATATCACTAAATCTTAAAAAAAGTCATAGATTAAGAGACTAGAGTAAAGATTACAAAAAGACAAGAGTCATAGAGTCTTAAAAGGAGAATACAACAAAAACCATATTTTCTCCATGCTTTCTAAATCGATGCTTCCTAAAGGATAGCCCCATCTTCCTTCATGCTTCTTAAAAACTAATGCTTCTTCCTTGAGTTTTTGTTTCTTCTTAAAAATCATATTCTTCTCTTCTTCCCTTCTTCCATAATACATTGAAAACATAACAACAGAGAAAACTCACCAAAATTGCCAAACTGAAAACTCACCAAAAGATACCAAAAGCATAAAAACTGAAAACTGACCTTTGAATAAACTAGTTTTAAGTTGCTTGACTTGGATCTTCACCTTGTGTTGTGTTGTTGCACTCATATCCATCAGTTATGTTGTTGGACTCATAGCCATCTTCTCTTGTCTTTGATGACTTCTTCTTTGGTGGCTTATATACTTCAGCACCATGATTCTTGCATTTCCTTGTGTTGCGCCCAGCAAATCCACATTTTCCACAATGGATATTCCTTTTCTATCTTGTAGCCTTTTTTTTCTTCTGTGGAGATTCATGTTTCCCTTTCTTCCTCTTTGGCTTTGGCTTTGGCTTTCTTCCTTTTTTGTTTTCAATTGTTTCAACAAGGCTCGGAGATGGCAAGAAAACAGAACCATCCTTCTTCCAAAACTGCATACCATTTACAAGGTGTATTGAGTCACTGTAAATTTGTTGCTGTCTAAAATTAAGATAGCAATTGGACATGAAATCTTCTTTATTGAGCTTTTTTTCTGCGATGACACGTAAAGCATGACGACAAGGAAGGCCGCTCATATCCCATTTCCGACACACACGTCCTCAATCTCATGTTCACATAAATGATTTTCCAGATTCAAGAACCTCATATCTACCTTACAAAACTTGATCTTCTTATGCTCCAACTCAATGCGCTATGTTGCTTTGAGAGTGAATCTACCTAAATGGTCCATTGCTGCTTTTTTCCTCATAGCAATACGAATCATCGATCTCCTCCTTATCGTCTCCAACACCTCAACCACTAGCATATACCTTGCAGGATCAATTGCATTGTTGAAAGACTCAGAAATGTTGTTGTGAACATCTACACAAGAAGATGTTGAAGTGCAGAAAGAAAGGCTGCAGTTCTTTGGATTTCTCTGCATTAAGGCTTCATAAAGACGAATATCATAACTCTTAAATCATTTTCAGATTTGCTTCATACTTAGGTAAATTCCAGATTCCACTACCTTTTTTGCATCTCACAAAGTTCTCCTCCTCATCTTAACTGTCCGAGTTAGGCGGCCTGTTATGGTAGTCAAAATTAACATCCTCATCAACAAAAAAAGCAACATTCTTTTCAACTTTCAACTCTTCTTCACAGGGCTCATCACCATCCACATCATCTGGATGCTCGGTTGAGTCAACCATAAAAACATCAACTAGTTTAACCCATCTTCACACATCTTCTTAAAACATCAACCGGCTTCACACATCTTCTTAAAACTTAAACTCCCATTAGAAAAAATTTTGCGTTCATTACTGTCTTCAAATGGCATCTTATACCACATAACCTGGCCATCTAATTTATCACCAAACTCATTCCCCATCGATATGAAGAAATCATCAGGTTTACATGAAACTACTTTCACTTCACCATCAATATAACCCAAGTCTCTTTCATAACTCTTCATCCAATACCCACCAAAGTACACATTGAACATCACATTACAATTATAACTGTAATCAACAAAAAAAATTCATTAAAGCCAAGTTTGATTCTCTCCCATACATTTCATCAAACACTTGGTGTACTATAAGTAATCAAAGTCTTTATTCACGTAAAATTTAAATCGCAATCAATTATGGAACAAAGAGTAACAATAAAAGAAATGACAGATTATGGATTGAACATAGAAATACCATGAGGAATCAATACCACGTTTGCACTAAGTGTTAAGTAAAAAGATTCTCAAGAATCTATAACTATTAAACTACGAAAGATGCAAGAATAAGGACATGTGAAAGCAAAGAAATAACATAAACGGGAAACGCATCATAACAAAACAGCGTAAACAGATTTCCAGATTCTAACTAATCATTACCGCAAGTTGCATGATCAATGACATTAAAAAGAACAAAAATAATATAAACTGGACTTAATTCTATGACATGCAAAACTAGCATCAAGTTATTTTGAGTGATTTGTGCCAATAAATCTTAATAAGAGCACTCTTAAGTAGTAAACATAGAATGCAAAAAACTAGATACTTAGTAATACAGATCACCTAAGGCAGTCCAACAACATCATATAATGTTCTTCTTTACAGTTCAATGTTTAATATTCAGTCACCTTAGACTCTTTGATGACATTGTAAAAAAATTACAATTACCTCATTTTCGCAATCAAAATTGGATAACAAAGATGAAGTCTCGATTCTCTAATTTTCCTAATTATAATCCATCAGTGACGAAGAAGAAGACAGATAATGAAGAATGGAGAAGAAGAAAGCCGAGAACGAAGAATGACAAATAGAGCCAAAGCCCTAATTTTTGATTTTATCCCCAAATTTTATTATGACTTAAATATTAAAACGACTTTGTTTTGGGCAATTTCACACATAAACAACCACGTATATGCTGACTCAGCAACATTTAACGATTGACTAACTCTATTTACGTCAATGTTGATTTTGGCTCAAAAATTAAAGTTCAAGTATGATTTTTGAATTTAGAATTAGTTCATGTATAATTTAGCACAACACTTTAGTTCGTGTATAAATTAGCTGAGTCGTATGCCATGACACAACCTTTGAAAGATCACCACTCGAGTAGAGGACTCGACCTAATGACCAAGTCCACTACTTGACTTCATGACCAAGTTGAAGACCAAGATCCCAACTTTGAAGATTTCATCAACTCGACCTCCACTACTCGATCTGCAAATCGAGCTCTACCACCAACCTAATTAGAATTAGTTGTTTTGTCTTTTTATGTTTTAGGGTTTCATTTTCTAAAAGGTATAAAAACCCTTCCTTTCAGAAAACCCTAATTATCTTATGCTTTATCTTATCTTTTTCTTTCTTTTCCTGTAGCCACCTTCTAAACTTCTGAGTTTTTATAATTAAGATCTACTCTTTTCCTTTAACTTTTTGTATTTAATTTCTTCACAATCCTTCTAATCTTATCATCCTGATCATGATTATGCACTTTATTTTATTTTCTGGTTTTGAACATTTTAGGATGATTTATGAGTAATGAACCAGGATTCTTAAGGATGGGTTAGATCTGTGTAGAATTTTTGGTCTCCATAAATGTTTAAGCTTGTAATTGAATAGATCCCTTTTGAATTAGGTGTTTGTAATGTTATTCTTTGCCAACCTCTTGGAATTAGATCCCATGCATTTCACACCCGAAAAGTGTTTGATGAAATGCATGATCAACTAATGCCAGAGATTTATGACTTTAACCCAAGAGATTGGTTGTTTTAGTTGCATTTTGACATTGATGAAATGTTTCTTAATGCTTGCTTATGCTATGTTTCATTGATACATGTTCTTTGTCTCATTGAATAGGTATTAAGATTAGAAAGTGGTAAAGCTTGTTGGTGTCTATCACGAGAGTGAATTCACCTTGTTACGATGTTCATCGTTTAGAAATAGTTTCTGTGAAGTTTGATTAAGCATCTATGAGAGATTAGAAAGAATCACATATCCATGAACCCCATCCTTAGGACTTTTCTTCTTACTGATTGATATTATGTTTCTACTTTGCTTTGATTTTTATTTTTGTTTAGTTTCTATTTCCTTTTGAAACTTAGAACTGTTAGGTTATCGAACAACTCTTAATTGGCTTGACTTAGAGGATTTTTGAACTATCTTAATTGCTAGCATCCACCCATTTGGATTGACTCCTCATATACTGCAATGACATGATAGTGTTGAGGAATTAAAACTAGTAAATATCATGTTATCAATCGATTAAACAAAAGCAATTAAACACTTGATGTGTTCAATCAAAGATGGTTTAGTATCCTTCAAAACCCTAATCTTGCAGAGCTAACAAAAAATCCACATACTAAAATACATTTGACTTTAAATGTTGTCGCAAAACTTATGTGACTCTCCTAATGTTTTTAACAGTAGCTATCATATAGGAATGAAACAATATCATTAAGCGATCTTAAATACCATTAGAAGGATTAGTGCATAGTCTTACTATTGCGGTTTTACTTGTATATATTCTGACTGATCCCCAGGAGTCATTATCCAAGATAACATAGCTGGTAATTAAGGATCTTTTCTAAGAAATACTCCAACCTCCTTTTTGAGATTATATCAACATTAGCTATCATTATCAAGATATACAAAGAAGATCGATGCAAGTCTTATTACCTTACCGTCTC
This sequence comes from Cardamine occulta, assembly GCA_028015245.1. Classification (NCBI taxonomy): domain Eukaryota; kingdom Viridiplantae; phylum Streptophyta; class Magnoliopsida; order Brassicales; family Brassicaceae; genus Cardamine; species Cardamine occulta. The sequence continues at coordinate 4,111,431 of CM051393.1, forward strand.
TAAAGAAATGAAGGTGATAATAAAGCGAATATATATCAACCAAATTAAAATATAGTTTGATTATTACCTTACCGTCTCTAATGAAATGAAGCTGATAATCAAAGTGAATAAATTTCAATCAAAATAAAATATATTTCACTCTCCCTGTTTCTCAAAAAGTGTCATTTTGACACATTTCACACCAATTAAAAAAATGTATACTCAAATGCCCTTATTTAATAAGTGAATTATAAATTAAATTAAAAAAAATTGTTATGAGTTAAAGGTAAATCAGGAAATTAGATTGAAAAATCACATTAAAAACATAAAACGATATTCTTTGTGAAACAAAAATAAAACTCTAAAACGACACTCTTTGAAAAACAAAGAAAGTATTTCTCAATCTTTTACTGATCACAAGTATTAGATTGTTCACATTGAAAAGCGATAGAAAAAAACATTATGGTGTTCAAGTGGTAAAAAAAAAAAAGTGATGGTCATATTAAGCATATTCCATATATACTAACTGGTGATAGAATGATGGATGTTTTACGTGATTCTATCATTGAAAAAATTGTGTTTATGGTGAAATTCAAAAATTTGGGGTGATGGTATGAGGGAGTTTGAACTAAAATTGCACTAGTTGATTGTGGTATCTTCATTTCAAACAATGGTAATATACTTGGAAAATTACTCTTGATTGCACCAAACTGATTTACTTTGGAAAAGATTTTATTATTTGTTTTCTACATGGTATAATGGAAAAATGATTATTTCTTTTTTATGATAATAGTTTACATTATGGCTAAATTGTATGAAATTCTATTGTCATTTTTTTATTTGGTTGAGTTATGGGTTAAAAAAAAAAGATGTTATACCCTTATGAAAATTCAATTTATTATTATTATATATATACTGCGTATTTTAGAGAAGAAATATATTGAATTGAAGAAGAGAAAATATATAAATATTGTTATTGGTATATTTCACGAAATGATATTATTTGGAGAAGATGATAACAACAATTTCAGCATCACATAAGTTAGATAGCTCCTTAGCTTTTTGGACCAAAGTTTAGCTTTTTATAGCATCACAGGGACCGTCATCTATCTTCTTGGAGCTTATATGTTACAACTTCTTGATTTATTATCCATTTTTAAAAGTTCAAAATTAAAGAAGGTAAAATTTTTCTAGATAGAAAAGATAGAAATTAAAGAAATTTAAAAAGTTGTTTTGAGCTCATGTTTGCAACTTCTTGATTTTTTTTCCAATTTTAAGTTAGAAATTCAAGAAGGTTAAAATTCACATATATAGAAACAAAAATTAAAGAAAGTTTCTTAAACCTGTAAGAAAGAAAAATGGACTCTTTGAATCTGGTAAATGAGAAAAGAAACAATGCAAATGAAATAAAACTATATTTAGATATAGGAAAAATGAATCAATGTGAATCATTCTATAATATGGTTAGATTTTGACAAAAACAAATCTAGTATTGTAGTTCAGTTTATGTTTTAAAAAATGTGTAAATCATATTTGAAAGTATTGAATTAAAGTTGATACCTTTAGTTCAATTCAAGTAAAATGTGATCAGATTTGGTTAAAGATTAGATTTTGGTTTAACATAAATTGAACCGGATCATTTGGTTTTAAATTAGGTTCCAGTTTCACTACAATAAAAATAAAACTATTAAACCGGACAAAGCGAAATATGCCACACCATCTCACCGTACGTTACCTGAGAGACACGCATGCCATTGACACGTAGCCAATTAAATATCTCCACGTAATCACTCTCTCGACTATAGCAAGTTGATAAAGAACCTTCGGCTATTTCATTAGGGTTCTAAGCATTTTTTTTGGAATTCAAAATCTGATATCTTCGATCATCATGGAAGATGAGTTACTCGATTGGGAGCTGATTCATAACTCTGACACCGAATCAACAGATACAATCACATCGGGCAGTTCAAATGTAATCGATGACGGTATGATTCTCTCTGATCATTTCTCTGCCACTGATTTGAGCGAATCCGGTTTAATTGAATCGGGTGATTCTTCCTGGGTCGATAAAGGGTCAGAGACTCCGAATTGGGTAGAGGTTGTGGGTGATGCATGTGTTAGAAACGAATTAGGGTTTTATGATTTGAAAACTGCAACTTTTGGTGATGGTGAAGTTAGGCTGAGTGATTTTGAATTAGATGATGAGAGCATATGTTTATCCGAATCAAACGATCTCAAGAGCCAATCTGGTGTTGAAGAACCTATTGAGGGTTTAAGCAAGTCTTGCTCTGATTCTAGGGGAAACGAATTGGTTTGTGGAGATTCTGGGATTGCCAATGGTGAAGAAGACATTGTATGTACTGAAGAAGTTGGAGTTGTGAGATGTGGTGATGAGAGTAAAAGTAGAGAGATTATGTGGTGGAAGATGCCATTTGTGCTTTTCAAGTACTCTGTGTTTAAGATTGGTCCTGTTTGGTCCGTCTCTTTGGCTGCAGCTGTGATGGGTTTAGTTCTCTTGGGACGACCCAGACTACATAATATGAAAAAGAAAGCTCAAAGGTTCCATCTTCAAGTTACAATTGATGATAAGGTACACTATATTGACATTGAAGTTGATTGATTTAACTTTGTGTTATCATTTTCCTGCTAGTCTAGTCTGGATTGACTAAAGGAGTAAGCTTTACTTTGTTATGTTGCGTTGATGCAAAGTAAACTTTGACTGACGGCTTGAGCTGTAGAATTTGAAGTTTTGGTTTTGGTCAATGTTTGTCCCATCCTGGCTTAACTCAAGGATAGATTTTTGCCTTTGGAAATGTTTTCTTCTATCATTGTCACGACTTGGGTTTGTTTATAATCTATGCAGAAGGTGTCACGTGTGATGAACCAGGCAGCTCGACTCAATGAAATGTTCACAGAGGTAAGAAGAGTCCCAGTGATCCGCCTTGCTCTGCCATCTTCTGGCACATGGCCAGTTTTGAGCCTTAGATGAGAAGCCGATCATACAATGTATTTAAGTTATGTACCAGAAGAATAGAGATACATGTGTTTGCCTCGTTCCTATGCACAGTAGTTTACCATTTTATGCAATTACTTTTGTAAATCTTGTCGAGTTATAACTATGGCTTTTGCGTCTTAGGTATTTGATTCATAGCTAAGTAAAGTCATAAAGTGACAACCAGAAGACACTTAGAAAAACTGTTGAGCACAGTACAGAATCGTTTAACCTAAACGTGTTTAACCTAAATGCAATAGCTTTGCTTAAACAAAAAACAAATGTCTAGATGCATTTCACTACCATAACATGATAACCCTCAAAATGGTTTCTAATTCTTAGCTTCTGTAACCGGGATAGAAATAGTCGATACCATTCTCCTTGATCCTGAATTGAAAGTTCTGCAACTTGTTCCTCGAGCTTCCTCGACCTGAGTTGCTTATCCCCTTGTTCAGAACAGTCAACTGTATGTGCAATGAGCCAGCAAAATCGTTAAGACACCAAGAAATTATCAAACAAAAGGTTCAATTTATGATTCGAATAAAAAAAGAGAACTGAGAATTACTTGGCCATGTACATCATTTGCTAAACCAGAGGCTAAAGGCTCTGCCTTTATCACAACATCTGCAAGGCAAACCATCTGTAGCAAAAATGCAGGTCTCTCCATGCTCGAGTATATATCTTCATGATTCAGAATGACCAATGAACAATTCTGTATTTAGAGAAAAACAAAAATCACCCGTCAAGACTCACAAGAAGAAAAACCCTATAATGTACTTCAGAAGGGGTTTGAGCAAGGCTTACGCTTTCGGAAGTTAAGGTGTGGCAGTAGTGCAGAAAGTCTAAGACGTAATCTGAATTGCTACCGGTAGCAGCGATTTCCAGGAGAGACATGTCATCCACCATAACGGTTATGTTACTATTAGTTAGACTGCGTAACTTCCTAACGCTTTCTTGTATCTCCCGAAATAGTTTCACGACTGTACTCGCATTATCTCCCATTTCTTCACCATCTGGTAAAGAATTTCAACAAAAGAAAGTGTTTTCAGATATGAATAACAGAGTTTTTTGGCACCTTACCAAAAATGTCTAAAGATGACAACACAAAACAAACAAACGGCCACTACAAGTCTACAAGTAGATGAAATCAGATTTTTTTAACAATATAAGTAAAACCTGGAGGTAAGAATCTAAGCTAGCCCCACCAAAAACTCATCATTTGTGTTCACAATACAACTTCCTGATAGGTTTAGAATCTGATTTACAAAGAACATAGACAAATTGCTACTTTATATCTTTGAATCAAATCGATTCTTTTACCTGATAAGTCTCACCTGAGCACTTGATCATGAGCATGTCGAAGAAAACCAATCGATTGTTTGACTTTTGAGTAGCTAAATTGCATCCCTAGACATGGCAGAAACTGAGAATCCAAATTGATGTAGAAAGCTATGAAAGTGGACACAAAAAGAAGTGAACTTTAAATTACCAGTTTACGGAGGATTCGATCATAATGAGAGAAAGGGCGAGCAAAGGCGAGAAAGATAAGAGCATCAGAGGATTGAGGAGAAAGAACACGTTTCATCAGCTGGTGAATTACAAACGAACCACTCGTCTCAACACAATCCTCGATCAATACTACTTTCCCACTTAGTGGCGATGGTTCAGCTAACTGCTGATCAAACCCTAAAGCTAAATCGAGAAGATTCACAGATCTATCCATGGCAACAGTTGACAAATCTCTGCGGCGTAGAGGTGAAGCGAGACGTGAACGAACGACAACGGACAAGAATTGAGACTCTCCTTGATTTTTAGGTCATGGTCGGACCAATTGAACCGGCTGGTTTAATCCGGTTCTTAATATGTTGGATATTTACGAAATTGACTCGGTGATCAGAGAAAAGGACAAATCGAAAAATACCATACTTGATTACTTTCTCAACCTACTTTACTTTAATGCCGAATCTAGTGAGTTATTGAGAGTGACACGTTAGCCAATTAAATATCTCCACGTCATCACTTTCTCAAAAGCAGATAAGAACCTTATTTTTTATCATCATCCAACCGCTCTGTGTAATTAGGGTTTTGATTATTGAAAATTTCTCTTTTTTGGGTTTCATCTGCTTTTTGCAATTCGAATCTGAAATCTTTCGATTATCATGGAAGATGAGTTGCTTGATTGGGAGGTACTTCATAGCTCTGACACTGAATCAACTGATTCAATCACATCAAATGAGAAATCAAGGAGTTCAAGTGTAATCGATGATGGTATGATTCTTTCTGATCATTTCTCTGCCACTGATTTGAGTCAATCCGGTTTAATTGAACCTGGTGATTCTTCCCGGGTCGATAACGGGTCGGATCCTCTGAATCGGGTAGAGGTTGTGGTTGATTTGGGTGATGTTTGTGTTAGAAATGAATTAGGGGTTTATGATTCCAAAATTCAAAAGTTGAGTGATCTTGAAGCTGATGATGAGAAGAATCTTGAGACCAAATGTTTATCTGAATCAGACTATCTTGAAGTGTCTGATGGAAGACAAGTTGAGAATCAATCTGGTGTTGAAGAACCTATTGAGGATTTGAGCAAGTCTTGGTCTGATTCAGGGGGAAATGAATTGGTTTCTGGAGATTCTGAGATTGTGAATGGTGAAGAAGAGATTGTATCTACTGAAGAAGTTGAATCTGCGAGATGTGGTGATGAGAGTAAAAGTAGAGAAATTGTGTGGTGGAAGATGCCATTTGTGCTTCTTAAGTACTCTGTGTTTAAGATTGGTCCTGTTTGGTCTGTTTCTTTGGCTGCTGCTGTGATGGGTTTAGTTCTCTTGGGTCGCAGATTGTATAATATGAAAAAGAAAGCTCAAAGGTTCCATCTTAAAGTTACAATTGACGATAAGGTAAACTTTATTAACATTGAACCTTGTGTTAACATTGAAGCTAGCCTAGATTGGTTCGTTTTAGTAGTCGGCTTTAATCTATTGTGTTGCGTTGATGCTAATTTCAAGTTTGGTTTGTTTTATCTTAAAGTTGCAATTGACGATAAGGTTCGCTATATTAACATCGAAGCTAGTTTAGTCTGGATTGATTCGTTTTTAGGACTCAGCTTTACTTTCTGTTGTGTTGATGCAATTGGTTTGACTTGAACTGTATAATTTCAAGTTTGGCTTAGCTAAATGATTATACTTTCATGGCTTATATTAAAGATAGATTTTGTAGTTAAAATGTTCTTGAAATTCTTTCCTAATCAAGAACAAAAAATGCTCAGGCCTTGCATGTGGAAAATGCTGAGATTTGATATCTTTCCTTTGGCGAAATTTTCTTCTATCATTATCACATCTTGCGTTGTTTATGATATGTGCAGAAAGTGTCGCGGGTGATGAGTCAGGCAGCTCGCCTTAATGAAGTGTTTACAGAGGTAAGAAGGGTCCCTGTGATCCGCTCTGCTCTACCATCTCCTGTCGCATGGCCGGTTTTGAGCCTTAGATGAGAAGCCGATTTCTACAATACCTATACACAATGGAGAATCAATCGTACAATGTCTCGTTATGTTATGTACCGTTAAAAACAGATACATATGTGTTTATGTCGTACCTATGCATAAATAGTTTACCAATCTTATGAAATCGCTTTTGCGAGTCTTATCCCTGCGGTGGGAGACACGCGGAGTGATTATTGATGTGATTTATGTATGTCCAGAGACTGAAAATCCTAGTTGGTAAGCGTTTTGTTTGTTTGATCTTGAGAATATCACAAGCTATGTGGGTTTTGGTACTGATGTCAAAGGATACTCCAAAAAATTATAATCGCGATAACAAGGAGGAATATATAGATGTGTGGATTAAAGAAGCAAGGGTTAGAATGCGACTAATTACATTATTCTCTCTTACGGAGACAATTAGTGAAATCAAGAGCTTATAGATGAGAGTGAGAGTGAGAATTAGATTGTGCTAATATTTTTACAAAACTTGTTTTATAAAAAATTGAAGTTATAGTGCTTTTAAATTGTCCACATAGAATTTTAAAAACGCGATCCTATTGGTCCACGTCAATGTTTAACAGAAAATTACTGCCAAAAACTTTTAAAAATTATCGCCAAAATAAGCAACAAAATAATATAAATTATTCAAATAATAAGTTTAGTATATAAATAAATTATGTATTAATTTCTTATTAATGAATAATTTTCAAAAATATATTTTCTTTTTTCATAACTTCATATTTTCCTAAAAATTAATGCAGAAATTATTTAAAATTTATAAAGAAAAATAAATCGTTGGCCTTTTAAAATAAAAAGATTAATTGACTGTATAATATTTTTGAATCCCTATTTATATTAAATAGATTTAAAATAATAGAAATTACTAAAAATAATGAGTTTAGTAATGACTCATTATTTTAATAAATAAAGAAAATTATGTCTTAATTGCTTATTAATGAATATTTTATTTTATTTTTATTTTTCATAACTTTGTATTTTCCTATAATTAAAAAAAATGTTTTTAACAAAATGGAAGAAAATACGTAATTATCTTGAATATATTAACTATTTTTTTATTTTCCGATCGCCTAGAAGAGACAAAAGAAACATCTTGTTCTTTCTTCATTAATTTCTGATCCCTAGTGGGCCTCTCAGTAGAATTCGAACCCATATGAAGTTCTGACCATCTGCCAGAGAAAAAAGAATGAATGGCTCTTGTAGGATTCCGAAGAAATTCTTTGCTTTCTTCTAGAAGCAGATGATTATTCATTTGCTTCTCATGTTCTGTGAATAGTCGGGGTTCTCCATCTAGGGTATCCACATCATCACCTTAATTATCCAATAAAAATAACTATATTAACAAATAATTTTTTTAATGAATATTATTTAAATATAATAGTTAATGAACATTACTTAGATAGTTAATAATAAAAGAAATCAAAGTAAAAAAAAAAGTTTAAGGAGATAAAAAAGCATAAGTTAAAAAATGTTTTTAACAAATTTAAAAATATTAATAAAAATATATACTAGATAATAAAATCGTTTATTATTAATAATATAACTAAAATTTTAACCTAAATATGTTTAAAATTATAAATTTTGACTCACTCTGATGAATTCATACCTAAAACTCTGTATATCACTCATTATGTTTATTGGAGGGAACATTATTGCCTTTGTAAGAGTTTATCAACTCCATCAACTAATAATATAAAACAAATTGACTAAGAAATTAATAATTTTACAAGTTTTACTTCAATAAAAATAGGAGCAAAGAACATTATTTACTTCAAAATCTTTTTTACAAAAACATTTTGAAAAAGGAGAGCTCTTATCATTTAAAATGGACTCTGAAGCAATATAATACATTGTATTTTGATTAAGTTTTATTTTAAAAACATAGCCAAAAAAGTAATCATGTATTTCTTACTTTGGAAAGAGAAAATTGAAGAAGTAGAGCAACCAATTTCACAAGAAAATGAATCAAAAATACTTCTGTGTAGGTTCTATACATTATTTTAAAAACAAATTCATAATAGGATTTAAAACATCCAATCACGATTTGTCATCTCACTAATTAACATATTTTTTAATTTTATTAAGTTTCTATATTAAAATACTTATAAAAGAAAAAGAAAAACATAATTGGAAATTAAAAAAAAAACTTAAAATTTTATTTATGGAATACACAACAATAATCGATTATTATTAGTCTCACAAAATTTATAAATTTTCATTTATAAGTTTATTCACATCTACCTAACTATATATGATTTTAAACATCCAATCACAATTAACTATTTCATTAGTAAAAATTAGGATTCATGGGTTGGGTTGGGTCATACCTATGACCCATGATCCATTTTGACACCCCTACTCCCGCGTAACGCAATTTAAAACCCACTCTATACTATATAAAAGTTGAAACTACTTGATGCTAAGACCGTACACATAGGATTTAAAAAATGTGATGTTGTTGGTCCACGTTAATAGTTAACATAAATTTTCACGATAACCTTCCAAAAACTAAAAAATAAAAAAGTCGTTATCTGTCAAAATTTTAAAAGAAAATTCATCGCCAATATAAGAAACATAATAATAGAAATTACTTAAAATAATGAATTTAGTGTACAAGGAAATTATGCTTTAATTTCTTATTAATGAAATTATTTAATATTAAAAAAGAAAATAAATCATTGGTCTTTAAAATAAAGGTAATTGTTCGCATAATATTTTTGAATCTCTATTTAACTAAAATGAAGAAGAAAAAAACACTTCCAAAAATATTTTAGTACTTAATTTTAATATCAAATGAATAACATTTTTCAATATTACACTGCCCCCAAAACGATTAGAAAATCAACTACTTAATATATTTAGATTCAAAATCTTATCAAGATTACAAAAGATTGGAAAGCATCATGTCTGAGAAAATAAGAAGATGCCTACCAATTTTTAAGGTGAACCATGTGTTATGATTTTAGAAGTTTTTATTCACGATTTTTGCTAAGAAAATTTACATGATTTTTGCAAGTATAATTAATTCTCACGACTCATTTTCTTTTTAATGGGATTTAGTTGTTTCCTAAATCAGAAAAGACTAATCTGAAAAATTAATCTCCAACAACTTGAATAGATAAAGCTTACCGAGGTAAGCATATTAGACAGTTTAGAAGAAAGAATATTAAGAATCATCATGTTCGGGTTCAGCTGCTATTCTTTTGTCTACCGTGCATGTTAAAAAGTTAATAAATAAATGGTTACAACAGATTATTCCAGTAAACTCTTCTGAATGATCTTGGATAGTCATTGAACCCATGTATTTCTATGTTAAAGTGTGTAAAAATAAAAACAACTATTCTTAAAAAAAAATTGAACTATTTTTTTCTCAAGTTGATGCCAAGAACAATAAGGTTAGTGAAAAATCATAGAAAAACATGCATACTGGCAAGAGAAGTTCAAGGTCATGAGCATGTCAAACAATAAAGTGAGTCCATATATCAGTTGGACTAGCAGGAAAATTAACTTGGTTTAATGATTCCATAAACATAAACTATCAACACTATTAAGATATTACTATGTTTTAGGATATTCAATTTCGTAAAAATTTCATACCTAAAATCTTTTTTAGCATACAATCATGAATGCGTATTCTTTTATTTCAAATTATAAAACTAATTTTGTCAATAAATTAAAATTTTGAAAACTGTTGTATTTGTTAAAAAGTTTCATATGTTAATCAAAATTGGAAAAATGAATAATTTCTTAAATCAATTTGGAAAAACTCAAAAATACAAAAAATGTTAGAGGAATAAGAGATATCTTAAGAAAAGATCATCACCATCAAAAGAAATACTAACATATCTTATGTACATGTATAGTCATATTTTAAAAAATAGAAATTATTTAAAAAATATAAAAATTTAAAGAAATATAAATGAAAAATTACCAGAAAGATCATTTACAAATAAAAAAGAGATATAAAAATGTTAGAGAAATAACTGATGTTTAAGAAAAATGGGAAAAATTAGAAAATTTTGAATACAAATAAAAAATTAAAAGAAACATAAAAAGAAAATATGATGTACTTGGTATTTGTAAACTTTAAAAACCAAGTTATCGACATAAATGAAGAAAAAATCACGCATATATAAATAGATTTAAATTAGAAAAATAAAAGAGATATTAAATACAAATATGAAAAAACAAAATTATCAGTATGGACATGCTGCTCCTTACTCCCAGATCGGTCCTCAGCAGACTTATGGGCAGATGTATGAACAACCCAAGTATGACAATAATCCTCTGATGCAGCCGCCTTATGGTGGCTCATACCCATCAAGAGGTGGTGGTCAGCCAGGCTATTCCCAAATGCAGCAACCTGGTGGTAGGCCTTATGGGGTGCAACAAGGTCCAGTCCAGTAAGGATATGGGCCTCCACGGCCTGTAACAGCTGCTTCTTCCGGTGAAGTGCCTTTCCAAGGTGCAACTCCAGCAGCAGCAGCAGCACTGTCATATGGCAGTACTAACAACAACAATATGGATACATATCAGGCGGTGGGCCAGTGCAGCAGCAAACATACCCTTCCTACAGCTCGGCTCCAACATCTGACGCTTACAACAATGGTACACAAACAACTGGTCCAGCTTACCAACAGCAAAGTGTTCAGCCAGCTTCTTCTACTCATGATTAGCCTGGTGCACAGCAGGCTGCAGCAGCTGGATATGGTGGGAAAGTAGCTCCAACCGGTGGATACAGTTCATATCCATCCTCACAGCCTTCTTATGGTACTGCTCAAACCTAAAACAGTGTAAACTATGGATACAACACAATCTCTCAAGATCCTAACTATGGATATGGTGCAGCACCTGGTAGCCAACCGGCATATTCACAAGCAGCACCCGGTAGCCAACCCGCATATTCACAAACAGCGCCTACTCAAGCAGGGTATGAGCAGCAAACCGCAACTCAACCAGCAAGCTATGCAGCTACTCCAGGGATTGCACAAGTGAAAACCCAATTGCCACAGTCCACTTATGCTCAGAATTACGACGCAAACCAGATTTATGCAGCTCCACGTTAAAAGAATCAGCAATGTTGCAAAGTTTCTATACCTGTTTACATTCAGGCTTATGTGTTGACTGATAATTGAGTTTATGTCTAAATTAAGTTAATTATGTTAAGAGTTGTGACTTTTAGTTTAGGTTGTGGAAGAGACACAACTTTCCACCTATGTTTCTCACTTGTGTCTGCTGGGTTCTATTTAAACAAGTATTGCCGTGATGTAAAGTAACAAGTTTCAGTACAATAAAAGTTTATGTTTTGTCTTCTTTAAAAGAGAAGAGATAAAGAATTATCTCTTACTCTGTTTCTTCATTTTCTTAATTGATTGTAAAATCAATATTTCCAACATGGTATCAGAGCTATTTTGATCTTGCAGCCTGTCCAAGTAAAACAAAAATAAGAAGAATTCTGCTGCAAGAAGAAGAGAAAGATGGAGACAACAAATTAAAAGTGAGAAACCGAAAAATAATAATAATAAGAAGAAGAAGAAATAGAAAAAGAAGAAAAAAGAAGAGGTGGTGACAAGAGAGAGCACCATCAACCTTCACAAACATATTCACAAGCATACCTTCAAGAAGAAGGCTCCAAAAGCGATGAAGGAGATAGGAAATCTACTCAAAAGGCAATGGAGAAAACGATGTGGAGTTGGAGTTGTGGAAGAAAAATTCGGAAACTTTGTTCGACATAGCCGAAGAAGAAGACGTGGAGAAGATTCACGTTTGGCACAAGACGGTAACCGGTTATAGAAATAACCAAAGAAGACGTGATGGTGATTCAAGGAGAACACCAAACCGGAATAAAGAAGAAAGCTCACCTAAGCGAAAGGGAGTGGAAGGGTTGCAAGAACAGCCAAAGAAGACGTGACGAAGATCACGTGGAGAAAATCTGAAGGCGCATGAGAAGCGCTTGAGTATCCGAGAGGAGCGTATCAATGAGGGTGCATTCTATGGAGGAAAACAAGGAGACAAACGTCATGAGAAGACCAAGAGATGGTGTAGCGTATGTAAAAGAGACAATCACAATGAGGTAGATTGTTGGAGAAGAAAGAGCGGAGGCGTTCCGCAAATGAGTGCGAAAAATGAAAGAAAGTGTTATGTGTGTGACAAACCGGGTCACATCGCAAAGGACTGCAGACTTAGAAAGGCCGAGAGAGCGGATCTAAGTTTAGAAGAAACAGATGAAGAAGTGGTCAATCAGGGTCACATTCTGTTTAGTGCGGTCGAAGAAGAATCATCATCAAATGTGAATGATGAGTTTGAAGATCACGGAGGAGACGTGATGAAGCAACGTTGAAGAACGCTTGGTGTGAAAACAAAATTCAATTAAGGGGGAGTGTTGATTGATAATTGAGTTTATGTCTAAATTAAGTTAATTATGTTAAGAGTTGTGACTTTTAGTTTAGGTTGTGGAAGAGACACAACTTTCCACCTATGTTTCTCACTTGTGTCTGTTGGGTTCTATTTAAACAAGTATTGCCGTGATGTAAAGTAATAAGTTTCAGTACAATAAAAGTTTATGCTTTGTCTTATTTAAAAGAGAAGAGATAAAAATTATCTCTTACTCTGTTTCTTCATTTTCTTAATTGATTGTGAAATCAATATTTCCATCATTATGGAGTCTAAAGACAGTTTATTATAAACGTTGGTTGTTCTACGTCTCTTGACTCCTTGAATGCTTCATTGTAATCTCTGTCAACCTTAAAGCTGTTGAATTGTTGTTGATGGTTAAGCTATTATATTTAAATTCATTAGTCAATGCTTCAAAAGAGTTTAGTAGTTAAGTTCGTGAGCATTATTATTATCATAATTCTAGAGTTTGTTTCTCACTAAACAAGAAACGTTGATGCAACACGAGATTCGATATAGAAGTATTGTACTTAAATCAACTTGAGCCCTATAGAGGCTATATACGAAGTGTTTTGAGGATGGCCTCGTACGTGTCTTGAAGGCGGCTTTTGTATTCATTGCTCTTTACCATTTTCACATACCGAGCCATATCTTTGAATCCTTTATCTTGTCTTAACAACAAATCACTTTCTTCTTCATCTCTTGCTATTAACTTTTGCTTCTCATCTCCAAAAGATTGTGTTTGTGTTTGAGTCAATGCCCATTGTATCGCCCATATAGCAAGAGGTCTCATATAACACAATGACCTATATTCATCATTCATGTTCCACGCTTCTGGTGTCTGAAACGAGCAACTGCACCAAACACACACAAATTCTTTAAAACTTATTGTTTTGTCTAATGAAGTAGAGAGTGAGTTTATTTATTTATTACCAGAGACCACGATTAGACCAAACAGCTTCATAGATTCCACTTGCTGTCTTAAACCCTTTGTCTCTTTCACCTTCTTGAATCATACAAGCTGCAACAGAGTAAGTAGTCCCAGCCCAAACCTCCTTTGAAACTAACGAGTTCGTGTCCACTTGTCCATCTGGTGACATTCCATTCACTGCGCCACGTGTCCCTCCTCTCACTTTCATCACATTAAACTCATAGATCGTCTCCAACGTTTTCTTGATCCATTCTTCTTTTATTATCGGCTTTAGTCCACATGCTCTCGCATACCTACAAAAACAAAACTCAAAAACCGCTACTTTCATTAGCATCTGCGATTGAGAGAGATTGAGAAACGCAAACGCAGCGGTTGAGACTCTTACCATTGTCCAGCCAATTGATCAGCAAGAATAGAGGAGCTCGAACCGCTACCGCTATCGTCATAATTGAAGTAAGAACCGTTCCATAGCTTCTCGTAAACGCTTTTCGCCTTTTCATATTTTGCATTGAAGTAAATGGCGACAACGTTTTCTCCAACGATACTAGCAAACGCAGACGCAGCTTGTAGAGCAGCGACCCAAAGACCGCCACAATAAGCACTAATGCCTTCAACACGCCAAGCGTCGTACGTTTGATCCGGAAACCCTTCGTTCTCTATCATCCCGTCCTCGTCTTTATCGAATTGATCTAAATAAGCAATCGCAGTGTAAACAGACGGCCAAACGGCTTTTGCAAAGCTCTCATCGTTGGTCGCAACCACGTTTCTGTAGACTTGGAGAACAAACTTGGCGTTCAAGTCTTTCCAACGATCCGTGTTGAACAAGTTATATGCATTGAGTTCATGCCAAGGATCGTTTAGACCGATATCATGAGGAACTGATCCGAGAAGCTTTCTTGGAACCCACTCGCCAGAGCTCATGATCTGTTTCTTGGTGGAATCTTGAATCAGAACCGTTTCTGCAAAGTCTCTTTGGACGCTGAGTTCGAGTTTAGGGAAGAGAGCAAGAAGCGCAAATGAGGAATAGAAGTGAACATCGTAAGTGTTGTACATTAGATACTCAATTCCTTCGAGGTAAATGAATTTCCCGATGCTCTCTTCTGCGTTCGAGGATTGAGGAGAATGAATCTGATCACAAACCGCATTAATTTTATGAAAGATGTTGGCTACAGCAATGTTGTTCTGCTCTGTATTTGAAATCTTGTTACTTTCTATGCTTTGCTTGGAAGGCAAGCCATCTATAGTTAATGGAAAAAAAAAAGAGAAATCAATGAAAGAGTCTAAAGTTTCTTGAGTTGTTTGTTTGTAAGTTAACTAATTATACCTGTCCATATAGCTCCTCCGGAGTTGAAATAGTATAGTTCATTGAATAGAGTGACTCGGTACCTGAAATATTCATCGGTCATGGTTGCAGAGAAGAAGAGAACCTTGAAGGGAAAATAGAGTTTACCAGTCAGGAAGTGAAGAATCTGAAAGAATAGGGCTTTGCCATGCTTCAATCTGAGACTCCCAATCAACATAATCTTGTTCAAGAAGAAGAAGCAACATATGAGACTTATACAATAGAAGGAGAACCAAAGAAGAAACCGAAAACAAAAGCAAGTTCCGTGCGTACTCAGAAGAGCGTCGCTGGCCATTTTCACTGCTGCGTCACCTAAGTTTCCATAGAATTTTGTGTATCGTCTGTAAAGTAATTCACATTAGGCGATTCATGAAACAATGTGTATACATGCAAAAATTTGAATCAATAAGTCAAACCTGTGGTAAGTCTTTTCATTGAACCGCAACTCAGGACAGTCCCATGAGAGTGAAAACGTGACAGTGCGGTCACAACCTGGAGGAACCTTCACTTTAGCAGCTATGGCTGCTCCAATAGATGTTCCAGGTCTCGAAGGCGAGCCTGGCTCACCAGTTAATCCATCGAATGATTTGTTCTGAAAGAGAATTCAGAAACATTTAAACCTTTCTCTGAATTGATTCAAAAGAACATTGCGGAGAGAGCGGAGAAAAAGATTAAACCTTTTTAATCCCATCCCACATATCTCTTGCTGTGACTTCATTAGGAGAATGACTAGAAACTAAGAAGCATGGACACTCTGAGACAATAACATCCTCCGTTTCTTGCGCCGCAATGGCGTAAGTAACTGGTGGATGTGCATTGGCCGTCCTGCAAGTGAATTAACATACCAATCAAATTGGTTAACAAGCGACAGCAAAAATCTGATGGAAACCGACACCAAAACCCGCCTTAAATGGATAAAATAGAGGAATTTTCAATCATTCAAAGCAAGTAAAAGAGACTTACTTGTGATGTAAAGCTATTGCATGTACTCCATCTCTTTCTCTGATTTATCACATCAAAAAACAGTTTCTTGTGTCAGAAGCAAAAAACAGAAGCTCTGAAAATATAGATTCAGTGAAGATTCTTACATCATTGTTGAGTTCATATGTTCTCCAGTTAAACCAGAAGCTCCTCCCACGGAGTTCTAAGTATATACACAGATAAAAAAAAAGGACATAAAAGATATGAAGAGATTAGATATTCGTTTGGTTTGTGATTACTTACTTCCCAAGTAAACAGCAAAGTAACCGTTGCTTCATCTTTTCCAAGGTTAGTCACCTGTAAAACATTAGCCAAAAGGCATGAAAATGTTATGATGTTCTTAGATAAAAGAATATTCTTTTTCTTATGGAAATATTCTTAATATTCTTACCGTGAAGGTGAAAACCGATACCGGTAAACTACTTTCCTTGTAGTTATGAGGTATAAAGGGAGAGACTTGACGAGAAACTATTCTGAGTTCAGGGTCAGGTTCTGTTGTCCGAAGTCAAGACACTTTCATTTTATATAACCTTATATCAATCATGAATCTGAAACATCTTAATCTATAATGAACCATGATAAGATCAGCTTTATACCGTTGTAAACAGTCCAAGACCTCGGATACAGAGCATGGTACGTAGATTTGTCTCCCTTCATGTTCCAATCCCATGACTCTATTCCTAAATCCTCTGTTTTACTGCTGCATCGATACCATAAGTTAATAAGCAACAAAGTTTGTTCAAATGGAAAGCTATTAAGCGGCTTACTTTACAGATTCTGGCTTTGTTGGACATAGAACACTTGAGTAATTCACACCACCGGGTCTCGAAACAAAAACCTATAATTATTAAAGATGTACTGTTTCGATTGATAACATTGCATAATTGCGGAATGACATAAAACAAAATTAAGCGAAAATCTTTGTTGTTACAAGTGTAAGTACATGAGAGACTTACAGAGAACTGGTTTGTGAGGATTGGATTTTCTTCACAAACTTTAGGGAAGAGCTTGAACTGCTGAAATTCACCTTTGTAACTTCTTCCAATGCTTCCCGAGCTAAAATACGCGCGATTGATTTCGTGTATTAACAACATTGCTAGAGAAGATAAAAATGTTGCTTAATAAAAAATCAATCTTCTGTTCTGTGTTTATACATACCCAATTCCACCTAAAGGAACACCATGGTCTCCTGTTACATGGCGCATTTTGAAGATATCGTAGATAGAAGCCTAATCCAGATCGAAACTATCAGAAATTTAGTACTAATTAAAAGCACAAATGATACAATTTTGTGTGGATATAAAGGAATGAAACAAAGAAATATTTACTTTTCCTTTTGCTTCTTCTTCTTTTGTGTGACGCCACAATCTATAACCTATTGGAAACTTTAGAAAAACCACAGAGAAAGAGAAACAAGTTTTAATATCCAAACATTGAATAAAATTTTAGCTTTAAATCTTTTGTCATTTTGAATTAGCCAACAATAAAAGAATATACCAGATGAAGAACATCTCTTGTAGTCATCTTGAATTCACTAGGGTTCTTCACTTTGCTGTTTAAATTTCGTTGCCACGTTACTTGAGGAAGTCTCTCATTCCCAACCTGAAAATTTCATTAATCAGTATCAAACAACAAATCATAATCAAAATTTGCTTAGCAGGTGTAACTATATATCCATAATCAAACAAAAGTTGTATCAAAGTCTTAAGAACCAAATAACTTCATCTAGTAAAAAAACTATAAAGATTGACAAATACCATTTTTAATATCTCTCAAAGGACTATACGAACAGTTTAAGAAGAATGAGTTTTTGTTAGACGGTAAACTACTAAATTCGTCGACTACAATTGCTGATCAAAACAAATTCTCAGCTTTTAGTACCAAAGTTCTATGTTAAGAACAATTTGTGACATGATAGAGAAAATATTAAAGATGAAACATTACCATTTGAGTTTGAAGTTCAGTCTCCATGTGACCGGTCTGCATCTTTACTTACCTAATGAGTTTATGATTCTCTGGTTATATAGAGAGTTTAAAACACATGCAACAACAAGATCCATAAACATTAAATGAAAGCATTCAAAACCAATAGTAAAAGGGCTTTTACTTTATGAAAGCTTGAAAAGTAGCATGACAAGTGGAAAAACAAAATCCAAGAAAGAGATAAGATTAAAGAAAAAGTTTGAAATTTTTGCATGTTAAAATTGAGATGTGTCATGGTTTTGGACAACTTTCAATTGCTGAAGCAACTCTGTGGTTGGATAGTAATAACAACTGAAAATTTACGATAAAGGCTAAAGTTTCATAGTAAATTGTGGACAGAAATAGAAGGAGAAAATAAGAGAAGAGCTTGAAATTGATGATAACAAAAATCTATGTTTGAACAAGATCATAATAATCTTTTAAGTAAAAGTGAGAATTACCAAAGGAGTCTGAATTCAGTCCAAAATGGGAGAGAGAAGTGTTTGATATAATGAAGAATATCAGGCTTTTTCTTATCAAGGTTTCGTTTTCTTTTTGTGGCAAAATAATTGAAGAAATAAGATAGAGTGTAGGGTAAGGGGGTCGGTTGCTGTCTTTATGGATGAAAAAATAAGATAAAGAGTGTAGGATAAATTGCAAAATAGGAAAATGAAAAAAACCACTGATATTTAGAGCATTCTCATTGGTGAGATACTCCTGTTTCTCATTAATATAATATTGACATTTCAAATATTTTAAAAATCAAGAATCTTACCTTACTTTAATTTTTTTACCTCCATTGGTAAAAACTTCAAGGATTTCTCATCGATTTTTCATTAAACTTATCAAACTATTTATATTATATAATTTGATTAAATTTATTTGTTTAATCTATATTTTTTAAAAATAATAAATATTAATAATATTTAGTTAAACAGTTAAACAAAACTGAACTTATAGAAATAAAAATTGAATCTTAATAAATCAGAAAAAATAGTAATTGATTGTTGTTCGGGACAAACTACCAACAAACTCACGGATAAGAAATTGAATGGTTCAAATTTCTTAGAGATGTTGTAAAAATAAATTATATCAAGGCAAATCAAGAATATATATATATATATATGAAATTTTTTACATAAAAGATTATAATTTTTAGAAGTAAAATGAAAATTATAGAGATATATGTTTCTCAACTAAATAGTAGTTATGTTACATGAAATAAAAAAAGAAGAAGATGAGTTATTGATAAAACAATATATAGAAAATATAAAAACGTACGAAATGTGTCACATCAACAATGATTTGCCTACAATTCTATTTAAATATCAATCTCAAGTTTTAGGCAAACGGATATTATTTATAAAAAGGTGGTACACCCATGAGGTAAAATACCTCAATAAAGGGTGACATACATTGAAGCATCTTCAACACTCAATGGATTTCAATAAAATCTTGCGACACTTTGTAGATAAGTAATCTATCTTGTATACTTTTGAACATAAACTAATATTATGGATAATCCCATACAAAAGAAGTATGTTATTCAACTTGTCATACAATTGTTTTGTTTTGTTTTATAGGTTTGTTTTCAAAAAATAATAATAATGCAGTTGTTAAAACATAAAAGCACGCATAAATATTATGAATTATATAAAATTTGATAAAATTGAACTGAAATAATTAATTGTTGGGTTAACCATTGATGTGGACAGAAACTGGGGATATTTTTAAGGTGAGATGATTATGAATTGTTTTCTGATTCTTATTATTCAACAATTAAGAGTTTTATGAACCATTTAGGCCCAATAGGAGTTAGGCCTAATAAGAGTTAGGCCCAATAATAGATAGGCCCGTACCAAATTTACGTCCGTCGAGGTGTCACCTTCCTATTGAATTCGAAGAAAACGCAAAAATAGAGAAAAGCAAATTGTAGAAGAAGAAGAAGAAGAGTGGAAACTGAAGATTTGTGAAGTTATTCGTTTGTGATCTTTTCTAAATTTCGCGACCAAGCTTCAGAAATGGATTCTTCTTCAAATTTAAATCCTCTTCGCGAAGATACCTCAGATGAACATGGAGAACCAATAGAAGCTCCAGCGTCTGTCTTCGCCTCTCGTCCTCTTCGTCCTCCTTCTACGTTAGTCAACTCGATTCTGATTCTGATTATTTTCTTGATTTTTGGTAATTTCGACGTAAATGACAGTGAACTATATGAATTTTACATTGAATTGGTTTTTTTTTTTTTTCAGGAGTTCTTCAGAGAAGTATTCACCGATAGATTGGTCAAGCTATTTTGATAAAGAAGATGATATATCTATCACTGGATCCGACGATGTAACATTTAACGAATTGATCTTAATTCCAGAACATTTTAGTTTAAAATTCACTCTGTTCTCTAATGGAATTGTATCAATTTTAGGTCTTTCACGTATATATGGCAGGAACTGAAGGACCTGTAGTGTTTTGTCTTCATGGTGGTGGTTACTCTGGGTGAGTGTTTTTGATTCTTTGAGTATTGTAAATCTATTAAAGATTGAATTTTTGATCGCTCTTGAGTTCAATTACTTCTATTTTGTTGTGGTTTCAGTTTGTTTTGTGGTTGAATGTGTATATGAAACTAGAGATAGGCACATAAAATGTGACAGTTTCATCTGTTTTTGCTAGGCTCTCGTTTTCTATAATGGCAAGTAAAATCAAGGAGAAAGATCGTGTGGTTGCGATGGACTTGAGAGGACATGGTAAATCGGTTTCAGAGAATGAATTGGAGTTATCGCTCGAGGTATAACATCTCTTTTTCTTTAGAAAGTTTGGATATTCTCATTGATTATACAGTAGCTGGTGTTTGAGAATTGAGACTGATGTAATAAGATGGATATGGCAGACAATGAGCAATGATGTTTTGGCTGTGGTTAAGGAATTGTATGGAGACTCTCCTCCAGCTATTATCCTAGTTGGTCACAGGTTTTTTTCTGTTCCATTTTATTTTTCATATCGGTTTGTTGTTTTTTGAACTCTGTCTTAAATTGTAAACGGCTGGTTAATAGCAAGTACATCAAATTTTTTTAGTGTGGCAGTGATTCATATGCACCTTTAACCATATATAATAAAGCTTAAGATAATTCGTATGCACATTTTTATCACTTAGTGTAAGGTAATTCCCTAGTCGTGTGTGTTTATATGTATGTGTTCATCTATTGGTAAAGTTTTCTCGTAGTTCTTGATCTCCATTTCGTCTACTGAACCTATTGTTATGACTTCAATTCTTTAGTATGGAACATTTATGGCTCCTATTGGTAAATGGTTGTACTGATATACGGGCATGAATAAACTTGTAGAATAAAAGTATTTTAATTTCATGAGTTGGTTTCTTGTTATCAACATACAGCATGGGAGGTTCGGTTGCTGTGCAAGTTGCTGCAAACAAAACATTACCTAGCTTGGCTGGGCTTGTCGTTGTGGATGTTGTTGAGGTTTGCTTTCTCATAGAAAAGTCTCATCTGTTTCTCACTTGGTCTGCACTCTTGTGAGATGAACTGACCAAAGTACTTTCATTGCAGGGTACCGCTGTTGCCTCGTTGATTCACATGCAAAAAATTCTTTCAAACAGAATGCAACATTTTCCCAGCATTGAAAAAGCCGTAAGCAACTTTAAACGCTTGATTGTATATACAAACAATAAATCTAGCAGTTTTTATGCGCATATTATGGCATTAAGAATTAGTGTTTTACTTCTGGTCTTTTGGCTGTGTAATGTTGTCTCTTGTTGAATTCTTGTTAATGAAATTTCTGGCCTTTCAGCTCTCATAAGTCTCCCCTTATTTCCTTGATTTCTTTAACGGAATTTTTTTTAGCAAAATAAAATATTTCCCCTACTTTTAAAATTGGGGTATAAATTTGAAATTTGTTTGTGCTTGATGCTGCTGATGTCAAAAATGTTCCAAGTTCGAGCGTTATAGTACCTCTTAAAAAATTGAGCTAAAGCTAACCCTTTGTAAACTAAAAGAAAACAAAAAGCATTGATAACTGTAAGCTGCAAGCAATAAAGGACTTTGTTGTAGTATGCGCGTGCTGTTGGGTCTGCTATATCTATTTGTAATGCATTATCTCTGCAGATTGAATACAGCGTTAGAGGAGGGTCATTAAGGAACATTGATTCTGCTCGTGTCTCCATCCCCACAACGCTCACATATGATGATTTAAAGCAGTGGTGCGTATCTCTGTTACTGATCTCACTATTGTTGAGCTCTTCACATGTTTGCTTCCTAATAAGTGTGGTATACAAACCTTTGTCCAGCTACGTTTACCGAACGCGTCTAGAGGAAACAGACCAATATTGGAAAGGCTGGTATGATCCTCATTACCTCTTGTTTTAAGTTCAGTAAATCACTGAGCGCACATTCTCTAAGCACTAGACAGAAAATCTGTTAAGATAGATTTTGTAAAAACTTGGTCCTCATAAGTAATCATTCATCCATATAAACATAAGCTAAGACTTTTAGGTTGCTAAGACAGTTAGATAACAAGAGTTGTTAGTTACAATAGTTGGCATTGTAAATACAAGTGCAAACATATACCTTTCTTGAGTTAGTTTATGATTTGATCAATGTTTAGTTGCCTTGCAGGTACGAAGGTCTCTCAGAGAAGTTCTTGTCGTCTCCTGTTCCAAAACTCTTGCTATTAGCTGGAACTGATAGATTGGACAGGTATATTCGTGTTCCACCATCCCTGGTTTCTTCACCTCGGGCTCAGATCTCAACTTCGAATCTACTGCGAGTTGTAATAACGATGTTGATGATTGAATTAGGACGCTCACAATCGGTCAAATGCAAGGAAAGTTTCAGATGATCGTGGTCAAACACACTGGACATGCCATACAGGTAAAAATATGTTTGCCTAATCTTTAATATCGAATCTTTTGTGCAATAATGATCTATGTGGATCTACAGGAAGATGTACCGGATGAGTTTGCGAATCTAGTTCTGAATTTTATATCGCGTAACAGAATTGGGCCTACTGGTGTTGAGGTTTGTCTTGTATTGTGTTATAATGTATCACTTTGTTTGAAAGTTTAGTCTTAAAAAGTCTGATTATAGAATCCGTTTGTTTACAGATACCAGGAACGTGGAAACCTTCACAACAGCCTAAGACTTGAATCAGCTATCACCGGATAATGTCAAAGCCGTCGTTGTGGTTTTCACTTGTTTTTGCGTATTAGCTTTATGAATAAACAATTACAACTCTAGCTCTTTCGTGTTAGGAGTTGGCAATTACAAGAAAACTAGAGTAAGAAGATATAAATCAGCTTCAATATTTTTTTATTTCTCAGTTGATTCGTTTCTGCACCTTTAGAATTAGCAATTTTGCAATAGTTTGACATCTAGTGTGAATATTTCGGTAAGAAAACACCTCATTAATTTGAAAAATAAAAGTATTCACAGAAAAAGTGATAAAATATCATTTTAATTATTCCAAATGGATTAATATTTGGTTTTTCCTCCCAACGTACAGTCATGAATGCTTTTTTTCATGAGTTTCAACATTTTGGACTTCTATCAAAAGATTCAAAACTATCCATAAGAGGACAAAAATGATATAACATATAATTTTAGTTTATTCCAAATGGGTTAATTTGGTTTTGCTTAGCAGGTACGATTCTACAAAAGTCTCCGCTGCTCGGTTATTTGCTTAAGTATGTGTGGTGCATCAAGCTCTGCACAAAAAAACACCAAGGAAGAACATGGATTAATGGTCAATCGAAAAAATAATTTTAATCTTTCAATAACTTACTAATATATACCTTCATCTGTCATAGAGTCCATTATTGTCATATACCGCATCATTAGATCTGCTTGTGGCCCTGGTTTAGTCTTAGCAAAACGAATGGAAGTATACCACTAGAGAAGAAACTTCTTAGTCAGAAATGTGTTTCAATTTGGCTAATAACAAGAAACGAATCAAAAACTGACTTAGAGATGAAAACTACCTAATTAGGCAATCCAAGTTTGACCAGAAAAAGTTGATACAATCTTCTAAGCGTATATTCACCGTGATATAAGAGACGGGTGACAAAAGATTGAACATCAAATGCTTCAAAATCCTTACTCTTCTCTCCAGTTTCAGCTATTATCATGGGACACTTTGCTGCTGCAACACTAGAAAAACAAAAATGTTTTAATTACATTGATAGATGGAGTTTCATTATAAAAATGAGGAAAAAAAAGAAGATCAAAACTTGTAATGCTTACGCGCAGAGAGCACCACCAGCCTTTGAGTTATCATTGATATTAGTAACAATGATAACTCCATCTGCGAAACTTTGCTTAAAGGCTAGCTTGAGCTTGATCAAATGCAGCTTTTTGACCAATACTACTATCCATTACGAATAAAACAACATCCGGCTTCATTGCTTCGGCTAATTCATGCATCTCTTCAAACAATGTAGAATAATGTTCATGGTGGCCACTAGTGTCTACAATTATAAGATCACTAAGTTCTGAAACTGGGAACTTATCTTTCGCAGCATCGGTCCTCAAAGTATCATCCGCATATACCAAAGCTGGTTTGAATACTTTCTTCTGATGGCGACAAGCATACTTGACACACGTCTTGGTCTTTTCAACACCTGCATGTATTCGTGTTCATTATTTCTTTTACGAAAAATATTTTTCTTGAAAGTACAAAGTCAGTATACAAAACTTTCGGAAAGCTAATTATATACTAGTAAAAACACATCAAAAGAAGTGAATTTGATTATGTTCGCTAACGAATCATTAAATCCACAATTCGATCTTGCTATGATGTGAATTGTTTGCGTGTTCATTACGTTACCTCGTAATCCGAGAACCATGACAATACTAGGTTCACCATTTTGCTGAATCAATGCAGATTTTCCCGGATCTAGCATACTAGAGAGGTCATTGTAGATAACCATGACAATACTAGGTTCGTAAAATCTTTCTCAGCTTGGTGCAACCTCATACTTTTCTCAAGAGACAATATAGAACAATAGTTCTACAAATATGAACGGTTGATTGTTGCCATAACAGTTTCTTGCATGTTGCCTTGTGGTATTACCGGAAGGATTTGTCGGAAATCCCCTCTTAGAAGCACTACCTCCTCCAAGGTTTAACTCAATTATTTTTAAGTTGTTCGGACACTGCGAAAAATTGAAGCACTAAAAAGCAAATCTAAAATAACTTGGACTTTCACTAAATTAAAACTTTAAAAACTAATTTCTGTTAAATTTTCCATTAGAACAATTCAAGAAGGCAATAACATGTATCTATATTTTTAAATAAAATTATGCAATCATATGTGAAAATACAAATCTACTTAAATACTTCTTCTGTTCCTTAATACTTAATACTTCTTCTTCTTCTTACATTATAAAATTTGTTCATAACTATAATAATAGTAATTCAATAATTCAAACAATTTTAATTAATATTTTTTAAGGTTAAGTTTATTAATATTACCTAATTAAAAAGCATATTTAAAACACAATGAACTTTTTACGAACTAGAAAAATATCTAAGAAATAAAGTATTCAAGAACAAAGAGAATAAAAAATTTAACAAGAAAAAAATGAGCAAATGAAACACAATACCAAACTTATAATTTGAGCGGGACCATAAAATATTGTAATGGTTCTATTACAAATGGGCCTGTTTTGATAAGATTATATTGGGTCATTCACATTTACAGAACCACATCAATTCTTTGCTTCCTTAAACCTCATAAATTTTTTTATTGGCTCGCTCGTCTTTCCCCGTCGAGAGCTTCCTTAAACCATCCAAAAAAGGCCGATGAAAACGAATTGAGAAATGTTAGTTAGGTTTAGTTTGTATTTTCGTTTAGATTTCCGACATTTAAGTTATTTTTAATTTTTGATTTAGAAATGTTAAAATTTGCAGTGGTTTGATAACCTGAAGGTTTCAATTGATGAATCCAGTGATTCAAAATCAGATTCTCCCTAGGTAGGATTGTGTTTGTTCCTTTTGCTTAGATATCTCATTTTATGTGATGGAGAATGGTTTAAGTAGATATCTTGCTTAAGGAACGGATTCTAAGAAAAAAGCATCTTGAAATGGGTTATATCATAAGATAGTCTAATTTCAAGAAGCAATAGTCTAATTTCAAGAAGCAAAACTGTTTGTTAATCAGCTTGTGGTATCCATCAACTGCTGAGCCTGAGGCAGATGTGTTTGAGTTGTTTGATAGGTATATGTTGGATGGATTTGTTGAAGGATCTCAGCATCCCAAGCCATCAATTAGAAGGTTGATGAGGTTTTCTTTCTCGCAAAATAATCTCAACGTTGGAAAGTCTTGGATACGATTTGAAAATATTAGAATTCATATTCTAAAAATTGTTCAAAAAATGTTCATGTTCTAAAAATTTTAGGATCAAAAGTTTAGAATACATCACTACAAAAATAATGGGCCTTGATAGCACATTAGGATAACACGGTTTTCACAACTGTTATTAAAGATGGATTCATGATTTTGATTACTACTCCCTCTGTTCCTAATTAATCCTATTTCTAAAAAACCAATTTTGTTTCAAAAATTTATAATTTTTCTATTTTCAATGCAAGTTTTATTAACTATTGATGAAAAATTGTAAATTTTAAGAAAATTGTTGAATTCTATTAATTTAAAATTATTGAAAATTGTTAATTATAAAAAATGATGTATTTATAATCAAATTTTAATGTGTTTTATTATAATATGTGAAAATCTTAAAAATAAGGTTCATAAGAAAGAGAGGAAATATATAATAACATTTGAAAAACGCAAAGATATAAAATCAGTAAGCAAAAAATAAAAAATCACTTGACTGGGTATAATTTTGAATAAACAAACGACACCGTTTGTTTCTAATGGAGCCATTGAAAACTCAATTGTCTCTCCCCTCTCTAAGACTCTAATCATTAAACTTATCTATTTTCTCTTCTCTCTATCTAACCCTAATGTCTTCACTTATTTGTCTCAATCTCAATCTCACTTATTCGTCTTCCTCTCCAACTGGTAAATTCCTCTCTCCCTCTCCTTCTCTCTTCCATCTGGCCTTTGGGTTACAGATATTCAAACAACTCACCTCTTTCTCCACCTCTCCGATTCCAAAGAGCTCATTAGGGTTTCTCGATTCGAAACTGTGCCTGCTCGATTCGGTTGATTTTGGAAATTTCTCCTGGAGAAGCATAATCTCTCCGGCAAAACTCAAATGAGCAGATATGGAGAAGAAGAATAACAGATTCAGAGATTCTGATTATGCCTGCGGAGATAGTCTTAACGACGGCGATTACGAGTAGGTGGGATGATGTTAACGAGTCAACTCAGTGGCAAGATGACTATAATCACGGATTCTTCGTGGGCAAAAGCATTGAAGAGATCAGAGAGCTGGTTCCACTTATAGTTCGTTTCAGGACTGAACTGTTTGTTACATCTTCATGTTTTTATTCATTTCTAAAGTACATGGCTGATTATTGCAGGTCGTCTTCGTGGAGTTGTGTACAAGTTCCTTTTCTTAGCTGTATCTGATTCAAAGAACAAATATTTAAAAGATTATTCTGGTTTCTAAATGTTGAGGATGGTTTTGGATGAAGGCTTATGGTGTGTATATGAGTTTCAAGCTTGTGGTGTTAATATTTTCGCTCTTAATTTGGATAGACTGATTCACTTCTTTATTGTTTTACTGATCTTTTGCAGGAAGATCATGTTAAAACTTGTTATGGTTCAGTTTCAGTTGTAGTTTATGGAGATCAAGAGAAACCAGCAGTGCTCACTTATCCAGATGTAGCACTTAATTGTAAGAGTTGGGAAATATGTATTTGTTACATAATTTGTAATTTGTTTTTGTCATTAAAAGTTAAAGCCAACGTGCCAAAAGTTGCAGTTATTTACGAAAAAATCTACAGTTATTTACAAATTTGCCACTACAATAGGCGAATGTCCAATAAATCTGCAGAATAAATCTACGGCGTACCGCAGACTTATTGTCGGACCCATAAGGTAAAATCTTGTATTCTCTTTTCTATGATAGTTTTCTCCAAAACAAAGCGGTCAAGAAACGAACCCATATAACTCTAAGAACCGTATATAACACCGAGAGACCACTAGATACTAGATATCATTCTAAGAAAAAATCCTCCTCGTAAATCTCCGGGTCGGATTTATAATCCAATGCTCGTAAGTAAAAATTTCTATATAATAAAGTCTTAAGCAATTTGAATAGAGAATCTCAAGAATTTCGTGATGGAAATTAGTTCTTCACATCAAAAACGAATATTCGACTTTATAGGAGGCAACTCGCCTCATCAACAAATTTAAAAAAAAAAACAAAAGACAAACTTACAAAAACCAGTTCAAGACCTTAATATTTTTGGTCTGATTTATTGTATATGTGGAAAAAAAATGCAAGGTACTAGAGAGACTCCTCCATATATCAGTCGAGCCTTGTCTATGCAGTACTTTCCTTCAAATAAGCGATGAGATCGGCTCGTTCTTGTGGCTTTTTCAGCCCAGGAAACACCATTTTTGTCCCAGGAATATACTGTAATAAACAAACAAAAAAATCCACACCAATCCAATCAAAATGAGATCTAAATTCTTCATAATACGAAACAACCAACACAAAAGAGTGAAATGAGGACTCAATATTAACGCAAATGTGACATAGTTGAAATGTTGTACACAACATTTTGAAAGATGAAAGAATGAATCAAAGTTCACAAAGAGGAAAAGGGTTTATTCAAACATTCAACAGATAAATCTTTAAAATTAAAGAGCATATATCAACAATTCAAGAACCTCATTCACCAGATAATGAAGCATTAACCTAAGATTGAAAAATTGATTAGAAGAATCAAAGATGATGGTACCTTCTTAGGATTCAACAAGTAATCATAAAGAGTCTTCTCCTCCCACATAACAGCCATGTTTTTGTTAGCAGCAGAGTATGAATATCCTGAAGTTGTTCCTGATTGTCTTCCAAATAATCCATTCAAATTCGGTCCTGTGATTCGTAACAAAATTTCCAAATTCAAAAATCACATACGGATCCAAAATCATTGTACGATATAGCGATCACAACACATAGAGATTGAATCCGAGAAAACAAAAACGCAAAGATCAAAGCGCTTAACCTATTTATAGATCCAGATTAGATCAAACGATGAAGAATAAGAGGATATAGAGAAATATTAGATCTAAGAGAGATTCGATTCTCGGAGGAATCAGAAGACGTAGTCACGTACCTTGTTTGTGACCGGCGCCTTTTTCGACGGTGTGACACTGTGCGCACTTTGTTCTGAAGATCTTTTCTCCGGCCTTTGAGTTTCCGGGAGGTGCTTCATCGAACGACGCCATTGGAGCGAGAATGAAGAAATTTCAACGGTGGCTTTTGACGATTTCTGTTGGGCGTGTGTATTTTTTTTTTTGAAAATATTGTTTTGTGCATTGTGAGAAAAGGCGAGTTGTTTTAAAAGAGAATGTTCGAGGAGGTGAGGTGGCGTGAGGATGCCACAGGCCATACGTTTCTCTCTGAGTCCACGTGGCGTTTTAGTAGTGGTTGATTTTGAGTCGGTTGGCTATTTTATTCCTTTTTCTCATTATTTTATTCTTTAAAGGAATCGCTTTTTTGAAAGTTAGGCTTCTTGTTGTTGGGCTCAGAAGGTGAATATGTAGGCCCAAAATTTGAACTGGATTAACAGTGACAATCAAGATTTTGTGATACATTCTACTATGTAAAGAAGAAACAGAATCTAAGTAAAACTTTGTGAATTGTGAATTGTGAATTGTAAAACGATTAAAATTAAAAAAAAAAAAAAACAACCAGAATCTAACACATGATCTTCATTTTTGGGATTAAGAGTTAAAACACCCTAATTATAGCGTTTAACAACGTTTACTACGAACGCGTTTAAGGTTTTTTTTTTTTTTTTAACACAAACTCGTTTGAGTGAGTTTGAGTTTCTGACAATGAACCGAGACATGTGAGGTGTTTAGTTAGGTGGAAGTCTCTGAACCGACCACGCCACTCGATCTACGATTGTGTCAAGCCAAACAAAAAGGGTAAATCTGTCATTCCTCCATCTCTCTCAAACCTGACAATTTCCAGAAAAGCAAACGTACGGCGGGGCAAAAACAACAAGGCGACGGAGAGACCAAGAAGGAAAAAAAGAAAAAAAAAGAAAGAGAAGCACATTGCTTTTGCTTTCTCCGTCGCTTTAACTTAGTCATCAATCTCCGTCTCCTCTCTGCTTCCTCGATCTGCTTCATCTTCAATTACGAAATCGTCATTTCCAAATTTTGATTCTGTCATAATGTCAGCTGTCTCTTGTTCCACGGCAATCTCTAGCGGCGGACATGGATTTAGATTTCAATCAAAGACATTTGCTGTATCAGCGAAAACCCATTCTCCTAAATTCATCAAAATTGGGACAAATTCTCAGGTTTTGTTAGCTCTCTCTGTGCCAATCTCTTCTGGCATTAAGTAGTTTAAAGTCTCAATTTTTAACTCTCTACTTGTGAATTTTTCTACTTAAAGAGTGACAGATTCTGTATGCAACGTTTGGAATTGGTACATGGAAATTGTAAAGCGAGAGGAACATCTGTAGTACGTATGGCATTAGTTGACGAAAGACAATCAACGGTGAACGATGTTGCTGAACCTCCTCGGATCCTGGTATATGACTTTGATTAGTTCTGCCAACAAAAGTTTGATACTTGGATACATTTTGGATTGTTAAAATCGAATTTTTCAAGATTTTAGTTGTTTAGTTTTGCTTGCCCTCTAATGATTGATTATATCTTGATTCCTTGTTTGCAGGCGTATGATCTTGTTCAAGGGGCACTTGTAAGTTATCTGAGAACCAATTTGTTGAATATTTTGTTGTTAGAGTGTGTAATCTTAGTATTTTAAGCTTGCTTTGCGAGAAAAAGTATTGAACTTGAATACTTGATAATGCTGAACACTGAGGCAATAGAAGCTAATATCAGTTTGAGAGATTCTCTGTGTTTCAATGATTGTGAACTGACATTAACAATACACACGTAGGTGAAATGGAGATGGAAGGAGGATAAGTCTGTTCCTGATACACCTACCGCTGTTCTCCTACATGGAATTCTTGGGAGCGGGAAAAACTGGGGTCAGTATTGTGGGTTTGCTAGTGAAATTTTTTACGAGTTTCGGCTGCTCTTAGTTTCTTCAATATTATGAAAACAGTAAAGTCATTCTTGAATCTCTTCAGCTTGTTAGCGGCAAGAAAAAGGATCATCAATCTTGTTTAGTTACCTATTTGTTCCAAAAGGATTGATTATGTCTTCTCAGCCTTTTTAGTTTTTTTGTTAATTTGTTCAAGTTTTGCGGTTTAGCTAACAAAATCTTTTTTCTTTTTTTTTGGCTTCTGCCACTCTAGGCACTTTTGCTCGAAGATTGGCTCATGAGTTCCCAACTTGGCAGGTATTTGTTTAACCAAATGCATTAAAATGTTCAGACACGCTTATTGGCTTGCAATAACTAATCTGCTTCTCTTAATTCAATCTTCACAGTTTCTCTTGGTAGACCTGCGTTGCCATGGGGATTCAGCATCTCTCAAGAAGAGAGGTCCAAATTCTGTTGCTACTACTGCTTCTGATGTTCTAAAACTTGTAGGTTTCTTCTCAAGACCATCTTTTATTCGATTATTTGTGAAAGATAACTTCTCTAATATTCGGCTTTCTCTATTCTGTCGTTCTTAGGTTGGTCAGTTGAAGTTAACACCTCGGGTCCTCGTTGGTCATAGCTTTGGGGGGAAAGGTGACTTAACTTCTTTATGAAATTGCTTAATCCTGATTATTTATTTACTCTGGTGTGGTAATATTGCTAATGAGTAGTTTCTATGATCCATTTAGTTGTTTTAAGCATGGTGGAGCAAGCAGCTAAGCCTCTTCCACGACCAGTCCGAGTAAGTGTTTTTTTTCGATGTTTATATCCTCATGACCCTTGGTAGAATTTATGTTAATCGCGCTAAATGTATCTGTTTTAGGCTTGGGTATTGGATGCTACTCCTGGAAAAGTTCGTGCTGGAGGAGATGGAGAAGATCATCCACGAGAGCTTATATCATTTCTACGTAAATTGCCAAAAGTTGTAAGTTACGAGATCTATCTATCTTTCAACATCTCATCATTGAAGCTTTGGACATCTATATTCTTTTTCGTATAAGATCACAGAATCGTGCCATTTATAGGTTTCAGTCATAAGTTGATAATAGATTATCTCATTAGAGTTGAAAGAATTGCAGACGATTGTTAATGAGAACTTACTTCTGTCAATTTTAAAAGTTCCACACTGCTATATCAAGGAGCACCTTTCTATCAAAAAGTTTAGAATTCTTGTTCTGGTTGAGAGATTTTTGAAATATTAAAAAGCTAATTGAACATGCATGTACAAGTAGTAATACAAGGATAAATTTTGATGGACGTTAAAAGAATTTTCAAACTGTTGATCCTTCAATTGGTTAATTTGCAATAAGAAGTTTGAACCACCTACAGGGTCTTAGAAGTCAGAAGAACAAAAGGATCTAGAAAGTTTTGCTTATGAACATCTTCTGTATTTGCTTTAAGGTCTTGTCAAAGCGCGAGGTTCTTAACGCTCTTATCAAAGAAGGGTTTTCCAATGATGTCTCACAGGTATAATAATATCCATTTGTTCAGCAGTTTTTATCCCCTCTTACCGAACTTTAAAACCGTTGGTTGATTCTGATGATACTTGTCGAATTGCAACAATCTTGATGTATCCATATTTCTTGTGCAGTGGGTTGTTACCAATCTCAGACGTACTGGGCCATCATCTTCTAGCTTCTCGTGGGCTTTTGACCTGGACGGGATCGCCGAACTATACCAGTCTTACGAAGACACAAATCTATGGTAATCTATTTCTGCTAGACCTCCCTGTGTTTGATGGAACAAACTTGTATGAGATCTTACCTAACTATACTCAAACTTCTTGGCAAATACAAAACAAAAGGAACTTTGTTGAGAATCTTCCAAGAGGAGTACATGTGAATTTTCTGAAAGCCGAAAGAAGCTTGCACCGTTGGGCCTTAAAAGACCTTCAACGAATCCACGCTGCTGAAGAGCTCGCCTCTGAAGAAGGAGGCGGCGTAGAAATGCATGTCCTGGAAGATGCCGGTCATTGGGTAAGTTAAACTAACTATACATTTGCTCCTACATTGCTTCCTCTTTGTTAGCTATTACCGAAGCCATCAACCGGTATTCGGGTTGTGTTCGTTCAGGTTCACACGGATAACCCGGATGGTCTCTTCAGGATCTTGTCATCTTCTTTCCAGGTTCTCAGAGCCTAGAGGTGCGAAACGGTCTTGTTCTGTCTTTTTCTGTTTAATACTTGTGGAGATGTTAACGTCTGAATCACATTTTGACAGATACAATATAATATACATGGAACATTGTGTTTGTGTAATGTTTTGGTGACATATGTAACAAGTAACATCATATTTATATAGCTGTATCATCATGCATTATTATTGATTCTATGTCCTTCACATTGCTTTGCTTCCCTAATTGGAGAAAGTTTTAAAACTCAAGTTCACTCTACACAAGACACCACACCATTCTCGCCTGTTGTTTCTTCATCCAGTTTTTATTACAACTCTTGGATATTAAACTTTGTAAACCGAGGTGGACTCGCAGGATACCGAGGTGGGCTTGAAGGATACCGAGGTGGGCTCGCGGTATACCGAGGTGGGCTTGCGGTATACCGAGGTGGGCTCGCGGTATAGTGAGGTGGGCTCGCGGTATACCGAGGTGGGCTCGCGGTATAGTGAGGTGGGCTCGCGGTAACCCGTGGTGGCCCTCCTTCAAGCATAAGTTTCATTTGCGAAGAGGATTCGTCCGCAGGCATGACTGACCCGACCCCAAAAAGGGAGCTTCTACGTGAACCCTCACTTGACAGTAACAGCTTGAATGTCCATCTCAGCACATTTGGGGTGAAGACTCTATAGAGGAGAAAGACATCATACCAGTTTGGAAACTTCACATACGCGTCTCCCCTACAAGCTCCCGCAACAATCATCCTTGCAAATTCTTCTAGGGCTCCTCCATTTGCAGATATCTGCAGATGATTGATGTAAGTAAGTCGACTAATTTAGGTTTAATCGAATCACAGGTTTGGTTAAATAAGTTTTTACTTCTCTTTCTTCTTTCCATTGCATTTCAGCACCTTCTTCTAGCATGAACTTTCCTCTACTCATCTCACTCCCAATCCATCCGTGAGTCGCGATAGTTATTCCAACGTCTCCATCTAGCTCGAATCTCAACGTCTCATAGAAGTTGACTAATGCTGCTTTTGCAGCCTACACAATGATAATTAACATTATGCAAAATCTCTTTACAAGAGAGAAGAAAGACGATGAAAGCTCAAGTATAAATACTAACTGAATAAAGACTCATCCGCGGTAGAGGCAACCAGTTCTCGACCGATGCATTCACGATTATCCGCCCATTGGTCTTTTGAAGGTATGGCAACGCTACATACGTCGGATAAACATTCCCCCAGAAGTTTATGTCCTGCTCAAAGAATCTCAAAACTTTTGGTATCTCATCTACTAAAATGGGTAACAAAACCGGAATTAGATATGCAAATTAAGAAAGTTATACCAGCAAATGCGGAAACACGGTGGTGTCAGTAACTTCTTCAAAGTAAAACGTGTGTCCGAGACTTGCCGTATTCACTAGGTGATCCACTGTGTACAATTCATCGTCAAAGGTAAAATTTATCGCTTGCTTGACTTACAAGTTAACCTATCGCTAGTTAATGAGGAAATGGGCGAGAATTAGTAGTGTACCGCGGCCGTAATAGTTGACGGCTTGAGTGATGAAACGGCGGCAATCATCTTCTTTGATGACGTCAGCGGCGATGATGATGACGTTGTTGGCTCCCATCATTCTGGCTTTATTGCTCACAACTCTTAGTCTCTGCTCTCTTCTCGCCACCAACACCAAATTCGCTCCTCTCTTTGCGTATTCATATGCTATTTGCTGTGTTACACCTCATTAACAAAGATTATCAACATCCATGCAAACAAAATTATAATTACCACAATACCTTTCTTAGTTATTATTGTTGCAATGAAAACTACATTTACTAATTAATCAAAATCAGCTCGTTTTAGAAGGATCCACTTTTAAACAAATTGTTCTTTCTATATTAACACAAATTTCTATTTTATCCTAATATTCAATTGGAGTTTGACAATAAAAATAAATCCTAATTGCTAACGGGAATCCCAGTATTTAAAAACAAAAAGACACTTTTTTGTCATTCAAAAGTATTTCTTACATATGAAATTAACCAAGGACGTATAAAATGCTAATAAAAGAAAACAACGGATTCCTACATCCGCATAAACCAAGTAGAACAAATAATTTGAAAACATAAATTTTTTTTTTCTATCATGAGTTAATCATTCAATACCATATTCTATATAGTACTACATGGATACTATATATCTTTTACTGAGAATTAATATGGAGAATATATGTATAAAGCAAATAATTTTAGAGGAGAGTCAAATAATTTTGTTTATACCTCTCCAATTGCGGAGGAAGCTCCGGTGATGACGACGACTTTATCCTCCATATTTTCTGTGGCATAATAGGAGTTATAAAGCCGTTCGCCGAAGCTAACAAAACAAAGTAATGGCCATGCAAAGGCCATCACCACCATAGTCGCCGGAGGCGCCACCAGATTCATCACCTGATTTAATAGATCCACCATTTTTATTTGTTCTCCTTACTTAGAAAATAATAAGAGAGTTTTATCGAAACGAAGAAGAAAGGATAAAAGAGGAGGCAGCTGAAATTAAAATGGTTTTTTTTTCTTTCTTTTGAGAATGTAGAAAATTAAATATTGGGGCGGATTTTGACGTATAGTGGTGGATGGTGAACACCATGGCTTCATGCAGAGTAAGGTACAGAGCCACGTGTTTGTTCCTTAGACCTTATTTAAGATAAAACTTTGAAGCTCCAGTTCCGGTTTAATCCGGTATGTTTGATATCATATATCTAGGTGTATTTATTAAACAAGACACACCACTTCTAACAGAAGCTCTACGAAAGTCTTTTTAAGACTATGATGAAGAGAAAATCTTTATTGAATATTTCTGCTTAAGATTTACAATTACAGAGAAGAGTTTGAAAAGAGAAGTCTCAATAGAGGAGTCTAGGTCACATGTCACTAAACGCATGTGATTCCAGGAGAGCAAAGGAGATCAAATCTGTTATGCAGAAGAATTTGATGAGCTGGTCTTCTCATACGTTGATGAGCTGATGTTGTATAGTTTGACTGAGACTCCTTGTTACCGTTGCAGAGAAAAGACTGCTTGATGTCAGTGGGCTTTTGTGCAAGGCCCAACTTCAATGTTTTGTCTTCAATCTTGACCGGCCCAATCGCAGAAAGCAGAGCTTCTGTTTGAAGTGGTGTGTTCTGTTTAATAGTATTGACCTAGATATTGACTTTCGATTGTACTTAGTTTTTGTTTTATTGTTTTAAGGTCAATTATCTAAATTGATTTTTATTTAATCAATCGTGGATCCTCTTCGATCTAGCCGCAGTCGGTTAGGTCTCATGCCTAAGTCAAGAGGAACACATATTTAAAGCTACTCACATAAGTCATTATGCTAGCTAGTGTTATTGGAAGTTTCAGGTATGACATGATAAACTTGAAACATGATCTAGTATAGGGCTTGGTTAGCAGATTTATAAAAAATCCAGGTAGAATTCATTGTCAAGCAGTTAGATGAATTTTAACATTAGTCTCACATCTACACAGCAAGTAGATATTGTTTTTTTGTTTTTTTTCGAAAATTTAAAGTGTGTTTTCCAAAAAAGAGCTCAGTATTAGATATGATAGAATATCTTTTGTGCGACTTATTTGTGTGCCAATCCAGTTTTTCATTTTAGAATGAAACATGTAGCTGTTGACTATCATGTTATTCGGGACATGGTGCAGTCGGGTGCTCTTCGTGTTTGTCATGTAACCTCTCTGCAGATCAGCTTACAGATGTGTTAACCAAATCGTTATCTCGTGCAAAGTTTATTCCGCTGTGTCAAGATTAACCTCACTACTCTCGGCTCATCTTCAAGGGGCGTGTTAGATATGATAGAATATCTTTTCGATATTATGTTAATATTCTTTGTATGACTTGTAGATTACGCAACCTTAGGGTTTCACTCTTGTATAAATACTAGCTTATTTCAGCCTCTAATAATATATCGAAACCTATCTTACACTCAGCAAGTAGAAATTGTTGTTTTTATGGTTTTGTGATATACATACTATGCCACAAGCCCACAGATCTCGACAAGAGAAGATTAATAACATAGTTTTTGTTCAGTGGATGGCAACACTATGACCTGAAGATCAAGTCTCTATAATATATGGTTGTTCTATCTACCAAGTGGAGTACATGACGTTAAGAAACTGTAAAATAAGGCTATTATATGGCTAAAATGTATTTGTGAAGAGTACATATAATGTTCAGATTAATTGCGATTCTCAGAGTACTATATATCTGTCTAAATATAGTGTGTATCAAGAAAAGACTTGCAAACATAAAGACGTGAGATTGCTATGAAAAGAGGAGATAAACTGTTAAGGTTAGTGGGCTTCCAACTCAAAATTAACTGACAATAAGTGTATTAACTCATATCCTTTATATATTACTTAATGTTCTTTTCCACATCCGATGTGGGATATTCTTCACACACCCCCTCGAGATCATGGTATTTCTAACCATTGTTCTTGACAATATCCCATTATAAGATTAATTTCAAATTAGATCGGTTAAGATCGATCAGGCCTCTTTCGACGGACCCAATCAATTTCAGTTTGGTGGGGTAGCGTGTGTTCGAGATCTGATACCATTCTAAATATATTATTGAGTTTTCTTTCATATAATATCCTAACATACATATATATAGTGTTAACATTAACATAATGCTAATACCCACATAATGTAAACTTTCCTAATTCAACTCTAATACATAATAGAAATAACTTGTACAAGAAATAATGTAGAGATTTAGAGAATATTCTTTCTTTGGGATTCACCGGTTAATCTGCAAGATATACATCTTTCTCTACTCCCTCGTACGACAAACGTGGTACGCAAAACGCAAACTCTGCAATCACAAAGCAGAACACGTATGTCGTGGACAACTTGTCGAGGACGAACATAAAAATTCAAAGACTCCTCCGCATATAGCTAGACGATAACCAAACAAATAGGAGGGGAGATTGGAGATCATTCTTCAACAATCCCGGATAAACTTCATTAATCAAAATAGGAATGGAACTTCAGCTCGTCTTCGGTCTTGGTAAAAGGAATAATAACATCATGTCGGCATAAATCATGCAACTCCACAAACAATTGTCCTTATCTTGACAATCCACAAACCAGACTAAAAAAATTAATCTAAAAACATGAGCTTTCCAAACAAATTTCCCATAATGGTTAAAACTATAATCTAACTCCCCCATAATAAAAGAGCCAAAACATAAATAAATAAAAAAGTTTGAGAACTTCTTAACTTAAGAATAAATCTCCTAAAAAACGATAACCCAACCCTTAACCATGATCGCATCATAAGAATCTCCCATTAATAACTCTTGCACTAAGAAAAATAAGAGCTTATTTAGAAAAAACACCAATCTAAACATAAGATAATTAACCTATGAAAAGCAATGTGAATAAAAGACACGTACCCAAACCAATTTAAAAATCATACGCAAACTTTTTTTAAAAACCAAAACAAACGTAAATTGAAACTTCATGAGATCTTTTGTCATATGCTTCTTCTCCACCATTGGCGTTGCCGTCTTCTCCATCAGTGGACATCATCTCCATGATTTTTTAATTTTTTTTAATTATTTATTTATTTATTTTTAATCACAAGGCTTATAATGCGGAATTGTAACACCGATTTTTAATGGGTTTCCAACTTAAAATTAATTGGCAATAAATAGATCGGCTCATATCTCTTATATATTACTCAAGATCTCTTCTCACATCCGATGTGGGATATTCTTCAGACAAACCGATCTTCACATTAAGAAAATTAAAGAAACAATCATTTTATTACTAGTTGATATCGATATTTTTATGCACTCTCTTAAAATGAGATAATCGAGATAGTCATAAATTAATTTTCCAATGTCCATGTCCTGTCTTGGTCTATGCAAGATAGGTACTTTGTGGGAGACTTGAACCTTTTTTTTTTTTTTTTTTTGACAAGTGGGAGACTAAAGACTTAGAAGAGTCTTCATCTAGGGATAAGAGCATGATTATCAATAGGTAATATAGTGAGTAAATATAAATTAAATCAATTTAATTAAATCAAAATCTATATTTACTATCACCAAAAGTTCTAAAAATAACATCTATATTACCAGTAAATATAACATTCTATCTCTATCTCTCTCCAACCTATATTACCTCCAACATATATTACCTCTAACCTATTTACTATCAATAATCATGCTCTAATGTTGCCATGTTGGTAGAGATTTATGAAATAGAGCAAGTGGGACCCACGATCTCCGACAGAAACATCCTACGTGGGTCATTGTCGGAACGACAACAACAAACAACAACATTTTTTACCGTTGGATCAAAACTCCACCTCATGCAAATTCGTTAGTCTGTTTCCTGCCAAATACACATTACAAATAGAAAAATAGAAATAGAGATAATATTCTGAGTTGTCTTCTCCATAGAATCTAGGGCTTCCCCTAATTTCCCGCGACACAAAAACCAATCCATCTGTTTGTTATTTTTCTTTTGTTTTTTTCCGGATTTTCCGTTATCAGACGAACAGTTCGCTGCAACGTTTTGTCCATCTTGCAGTGAGATAACGGAAAAAACCAAAAAAAATTGAGGATTTTTTTGGTTTTGTAGCTTTCTTCATCATCATCTCTCTTGTTTCTTGATTCACAATTCCTCTCTTCTGTGATTTCTTTATTGTATTTGGTGTTTTGATTTCTGAATTTTGCTATTACATTGCCTCCAAGTCTTTGATTCCTCATTGGTTCTCTCCTTCCTCTGCCTAAATTTACATTTTTAAGGTTTTAAAAGATCTTTAAATTCATTTGGGATCATATAATATCCTGGCACATTACATTTGAAGAGACTAAGGTTAAATCTTGTTCGTCATCCTCTGAATTCTAGCTGATAAACCTGAGATTCCTGGGTTTTTGAAGCTTGGGGATCTCATTTAGGATAAGATTTGTTCTTGATGCGGATAAGTGACACGCAAAGATTGTGAATCTCCTGATTGTTATGGGCTGCATTTGCTCAAAAGGAACAGCAGAAGAAGAAGTTCATGATCAACCTGAGAAACCTAACGAGAACTGGAATAAAACATCCTCTGTTCAATTGACTGCTCCTGTAACCTCCAAGAAAGAAGATTTTTCACATAAAACGGTTGATGGAAGCTCTGGTGGACGCAAAGCTGAAGGGTTAGCGCATAAACCATCCGCTAAAGCCAGCGGATTGATTGTTCCTGTAGATGATAGTGATGGTAAAACAGTAATTGTAGAGAGACCCTCAAGGTCTCATAGGAGATGGCCAACTGCAGATATTGGGACAGGAGGTGGAGGTTTCAATATGTTTCAACCGAGTAGTATTATCAGCACAAGTGTTCCACATAGCCCCGAGGCTGAGCTCATTGCTGTTGGATGGCCTTCTTGGTTAACTTCTGTTGCAGGTGATGCCATCAAGGGTTGGGTTCCAAGGCGAGCAGAGTCCTTTGAGAAGCTTGACAAAGTTAGTTTCTTTCTCTCTTTCTTTGCACATAGCATAAGCTCTGTTCGGCTTGATCATTATGTGAGCATTGTCTTTTGTAGATTGGACAAGGGACTTATAGCAGTGTGTACAGAGCCAGGGACCTTGAGACTGGTAAAACAGTCGCCATGAAGAAGGTTAGGTTCGTAAATATGGATCCGGAAAGCGTTAGATTCATGGCTAGAGAAATCCACATTTTGCGCAAACTTGACCATCCGAATGTTATGAAGCTTGAGTGTCTTGTGACCTCAAAAGTCTCTGGTAGCTTGTACCTTGTGTTTGAGTACATGGAGCATGACCTTTCGGGCCTCGCTCTTATACCCGGTGTAAAATTTACTGAATCCCAGGTACATTCAACGCTTTGAATGTAGCATAAAATGTAATCATGGAGTAACATAGAGACAAATCTTTTTTCTTGCAGATCAAGTGTTACATGAAACAACTGCTTAGTGGGCTTGAACACTGCCATAGCCGTGGAATACTCCACCGCGACATTAAGGGTTCAAATCTATTGGTTAACAATGATGGAGTTCTCAAGATTGGAGATTTTGGTTTGGCGAATTTTTATCAACCAGAACAAGATCAACCCTTGACGAGCCGTGTGGTTACCTTGTGGTACAGGGCACCAGAGCTTCTATTAGGAGCTACAGAGTATGGACCCGGCATAGATATTTGGAGTGTTGGTTGTATTCTCACAGAACTGTTTTTAGGGAAACCAATTATGCCGGGAAGAACAGAGGTGAGTTACTTTTAGATTCATTAGACAATCAGTTCTTTGAGTCCATGACCATTTCTAATTCAAGCAATGTATCTTAGGTGGAGCAAATGCATAAGATCTTCAAGTTATGTGGTTCACCATGTGATGATTATTGGAAAAAGACAAAGCTACCACTTGCTACAAGTTTCAAGCCACAACAACCTTATAAGCGTGTCCTTCTTGAGACATTCAAGAATTTACCATCTTCTGCTTTAGCTCTTGTTGACAAGCTTCTATCTTTAGAACCAGAGAAGCGTGGCACAGCTTCTTCGACGCTAAGTAGCAAGGTAGCCTTGTATTTCTTCATCTATAAGTTCTTGATTTGTCTCCTCAATGCAAACTCAATTCTTGATTCTCTTTTTCTCTAGTTCTTCACAAAGGAACCACTCCCTTGCGATGTATCAAGTTTGCCTAAGTATCCTCCAAGCAAAGAACTTGATGCAAAGGTCCGCGATGAAGAAGCAAGAAGGTACATGAGAACAGTTTCCTAAACTACAAAAAGATTCACGTGAATTTATTCCTAAAAACATGTTCTATATAAATTCAGGAAACGAGCTGAAACTGTAAAGGGTCGTGGACCTGAATCAGTGAGACGAGGTTCAAGAGA
This sequence comes from Cardamine occulta, assembly GCA_028015245.1. Lineage (NCBI taxonomy): Eukaryota > Viridiplantae > Streptophyta > Magnoliopsida > Brassicales > Brassicaceae > Cardamine > Cardamine occulta. The sequence continues at coordinate 4,153,711 of CM051393.1, forward strand.
CTTCAAGAGTACTGCTACAACACCAGAGTTCATTGCTTCAGGGCATTCAAAAGACACAATCACCACCAAGACGTTCAATCCTCAAGAAGACAGTAGAACCGGAATGAGAGGAGAGATAGGAAGAGGCAATAGAGACAAAGGCTTTTCTCATACTAATTCAATGATTCATCCAAGCATGACAACAACATGGAGTAAAAATGAGAGCTCTAGGAACAATGTAGTTGAGCTCAAGTCTACAAAATCTACCAACGTGCCCATGACTGGGAGATACTTGTCTCCTTCACATAAAGAAGATGTAGCCTTAGAACCAACAACGGTAATAAAATAACATATTAGCTCTTAGTTTTTTCGCCTTTTAGATTATGGATCGTAAGATGTTTTCTAATGTGGTTTCAGAAATACATAAGGAAGAAGAACAGAATGCACTGTTCAGGTCCATTGATGCCTCCTGGTGGAAACATTGAGGACATTCTGAAAGACCATGAAAGGCAAATCCAAGAAGCTGTAAGGAAATCGCGGCTTGAGAAATCCGCAACAAAGAAAAACAACAGAACATGTGCATAGTAGAGGAAAGACATGGATGAAAAAATTTGCTAACACCAAGACAAGAAAAACATTACTTGAACTGGAAGAAACGAAGATTGACCATGGATACCTAAACTCTTCAACAAATTTTAGCAAAGCCAATGCCACAGCTATGTTTGTGCTAGTAAAATGTGTAATTATGTGGTCCTTGTACATGTCAATTCCTGTTTTCTCTGTCTCACAAACATTTCTTGTGGTTTAGGGAAGCAAACAAGTGTGTGTACATGACAATCTTGTAGATAGAAGTTTTTTTTTCCAGTAATTAACTGCAAAACGCAAAGAGATTTCACAAAAGCATATAATTTTCATATATAAACTAACTTGTTGAGATATAAACCAACGTCCCACATTGAAATTTTCAACCACTAGTCTAGCCCAACCCACATGAAAATTGGTGGTATCTGTGTCTCGAAATAATCGCTAGTCCGTATGACCGGGCGTATGTAAGTAACGTGATTTTATACATTTTAAATTATTAAAACAAGAATGATGGTGATTATGAAAATCCAATGGGTCTCTATACTAATAAAAGGGAAGTACTATTTAAAAAAAACATTAGAATTTTAAAATATTTACATGAAATGCTAGTGAAGAAGAGAACAAATAAAAAATTATTAATGACAAAAATGTATTTGTATCTTAACTTATATCCATGTATCCAAACACAATTAAAAGATTTTTTAAATATTAATTAATAAATAATGGATTTCATATAGTCAGAAAATCTCTAACAAAATCTCTTATAAGAAAATTTATGTGTAAATTAAAGATTTTGTTAACTTATAATAATAAATTGAATACTATAATTTATTTTTCAAAATCTATACTATTAAAAGGGAAGCACTATGTAAAATAAACATTAGAGTTCTAAAATATTTACATGAATGAAATGTCATTGGAAAAGAGAAAAAAAAATCATTAATGGCAAAAATATCTTTGTGTTATAAATCATTGTGGATTGTCAAACTCTAGTTCTGGCCCATCAGGCCCATATCCGATGAGACTTAAGATGATTTATACTTTTCCTATTCCGAATAGGATTTACCTTTTATCTCTTGTATTGATTCCTATATAAAGGTTCTATTGGAACCTCATTATCAATAATACAACACATGAAATTCCCTCATAATTCTCTCTAGTTTACAACACGTTATCAGCACGATAGTCTCTAAAACCCTAGCTAGCAGCCGCCGCATCTAAAACCCTAATCTCGCCGCCGATCACAAAACAACCGGATCAAAGCAAAGCAAAGAAGATCTCTTGAAACCAGTCAATCTTACTTCACTCTGAGACTCGGTTCTCCAATACATGGTAACGGGGTTGTGAAAAGATTGATTGAGTGTATTTCTTGAGGAAGATATCTGGTTCGTGATTTCTACTTCAAACCGAATCTCTAAGGTAAGTTCTAAAACCCTAGAACATATATAACCATGAAATCGGTAAACCCTAATTAAATTAGGAAATCTCCAAAACCCTAAAAGATGATCTATATTCGGATATATGTTCTGATGCTCGGTTGTTCCGGCTAACCGGAAGTCATGTGTTCGGATGTATGATCCGGCTGTTCCGATAAAAACCCTAATTATATAGCATGTTCGGTTTTTTCATGTTCAATATTAATTGTATGATTGCTGGAGTGTCGCAAGACACGGATATTCTTGTGTGATTAATTATTTTTTGTTTGTTGATATTCACGATGAGGTTATGAATTTGGTTAAATAATTATGAAACCCTAATTAATATGGATATTGCACATATATGTATAAACCCTAATTGATCCACATATGATTGTTTGTTTGATTGATAAATTTGATTACATGATTAATTATCATAAATTAAAATCCGATCAAAGCACATAGATATGTTAAGATCTTGCATGAAAATTCGATCATATAATTTTGCTAGATTATTATCGCATGAATTTATTTTACATAACCTTGCTATTTTGTTAAATCGGTTGCATGATAATAATTGTCACAAAAATTAAAATCTGATCAATATATAAATATTTAAGCTGCATGAGAACCTTGCATGATAATTTGAACTTGTATTTTGAGCATGCTAGGTTGCTAGAATATTATCACGTAAATTGTTTTACACCATGCATGAATATTAAAATTTTGTGATACTTAAGAGAATATGATGCATAATTTCAGATGTCGAATATCCAAAACTTGGAATTTGCTGCCCTTACTCTCTCGGGAGATAACTATCTACAATGGGCATTGGATATTAAGATCACTCTAAAGTCTAAAGGACTTGGCGAATGTATCGTTGAGAATAATAATGAGAATGAAAGAAATCGATACATGGCAATTATGATAATTCGCCATCATCTTGCTGAGAGTCTCAAAGATCAATACTTGACAATTGAAAATCATTTTGACCTTTGGAACGAGTTGAAAACAAGATATGATCACCATAGAACGGTGATGTTACCAAAGGCAATGTATGAATGGAGGAATCTAAGGTTCCAGGATTTTAAATCCGTGGATGAGTATAACTCGGCCTATTTAAGATTGTCTCTAAATTGAAGTTGTGTGGTGAGAAAATAACTGAAGAAGAGATGCTTGAAAAAACATACTCTACATTCCACACAAGTAACGTATTGTTACAACAACAATATCATGGAAAGAGTTTCGAGACATATGCAAGTTTGATCTCTTGTTTATTGCTAGCTGAGCAAAACAATGAGTTATTGATGAGAAATAGTGAAATGAGACCTCCCGGATCAACTCCACTCCCTGAATCCTTTACGGCCGCTGAAGAAAAGAAAGAAACAAACCATGTTCATAAAGAGTTTAATGGCCGAGGTAGAGGCCGAGGCCGTGGACGTGGAAGATGGCAAGGAGGACGTAGCCGCAGCTACAGTCTCTATGGCCGAGGATAAGGCAGAGGCCGAGGGTATCAACCCAACTTTAATCAAGGCCGTGGAAGAGGCCGTGTCAATTTTTCTCAGCCACAAAACTCGGCCAACAAGCATGGATGTCATCGGTGTGGAATGGGGAATCATTGGGCCAAAACATGTAGAACTCTCAAGTATTTGATTGACCTCTATCAAGAGAGTATTAAAGGGAAGAATCCAGAAGCAAATTTGGTCCATCAAGATCATGAAAATGATTTTGATCATGAGCAAGATGATCTAATGCAATATGAGACTTCAGATTGTCTAAAAGAATAAAGTTGATCTCGACATTTAGTTTCTATGTTTGGTTTTGGTGTTTTTATATGGTTGGATTTTTGTTCTTGAATTTATTTGTTATTGCTATTATTTTGGATTTATTTGATTTAATGAAAGGATAATTTTTTTAAGTCTCTAAAATATGATTATTGATTTTGAAGAATGAGTGATGACAAGGATATTTTCGTGGTGGATAGTGGATCAAGCCACACGATTCTAAGAGACAAAATATATTTCATAAATCTCACACTCAAAAGTGTCAATATATGTACCATAGCGGGTATGGCTAATTTAATAGAAGGATATGGTCAAGCAAACATATTATTACCTAAGGGTACACATCTAGAAATAAGTGATGCACTATACTCACCGAGCTCAAAGAGGAGCCTATTGAGTTTTAAAGACATTCGAATGAATGATTTGCATATTGAAACTAAGGGCGAAGGGAATAAAGAATTCCTTATGATATTTGAACTCGCCAATGGCCATAAGAAAATCCTAGAAACCATACCTGCCATATCTATAGGCCTTTATTGTGCTAAGATAAATATGATAGAAGCAAATGCCACGGTAAACAAAGTATTTTTCGAAAATTTCACTCTATGGCATAACCGACTTGGTCATCCCTGTTCTAATATGATGCGAAAATTGTTATTAAATACAAATGGGCACACATTGAAAGAAAGAAGAGTTATCCCAAAGAATCTCACGTGTGAAGCATGTTCACTAGAGAAACTCATAGTCAGGCCATCACCAGTAAAAGTGAATAAGAAAACATTGAATTTTCTGGAAAGAATACAAGGTGACATCTGTGGACCAATTCACCCACCTTGTGGGACGTTTAGATATTTTATGGTACTTATTGATGCATCCACGAGATGGTCACACGATGTATATTATCAACTCGAAATTTGGCATTTGAGATTACTTGCTCAAATAATTGCCTAAGAGCACACTTTCCAGATTTTCCTTTAAAGACTATACGTCTAGATAATGCTGGTGAATTCACGTCCCAAGCGTTTAATGATTATTGTATGTCCATTGGGGTAAGTGTAGAACATTCTGTGGCACATGTACATACACAAAATGGATTGGCTGAATCATTTATCAAACGCATTCAACTAATTGCGAGGCCATTACTAATGAGATCAAAACTCCCGGTCTCAGCTTGGGGACATGCAGTTTTACATGCAGCTGAACTAATTCGCATCAGGCCATCTAGTGAACACAAATATTCCCCATCACAATTGCTAACGGGTCATGAGCCAGACATATCCCATCTTAAGACATTTGGATGTGCCATATATGTACCAATTACTCCACCACAGAGAAGTAAGATGGGACTTCAAAGGAGGATGGGGATATATGTTGGATATGATTCTCCCACCATAGTTAAGTACCTTGAGCCAACCACGGGTGATCTATTTAAGGCCAAGTATGCGGATTGTCACTTTGACGAATCCAACTATCCAACATTAGGAGGAGATAATAACAGACTGGTAAAAGAAATTACATGGAATCAAACATCTTTAACATGGCAAGATCCTCGGACTAAAGAATGTGAAATAGAAGTCCAAAAGATTATACATTTACAAAAGCTAGCTAATCAATTGCCAGATTCATTTGCTGACTCGAAGAGAGTAACAAAGTCATATATACCAGCTGTTAATGCACCAATAAGAATTGATGTCTAAGAGGGACACAATCAAGTTGCTACAGAATCTAAAGCGCGCTTAAAGAGAGGTAGACCATTAGGTTCCAAGGATAAGAACACTCGAAAATCAAAGAAAGGTGCAATGGGAGAATCCGAGGTTATTGGAACCCTAGACATGAATGAACCAAAGGAACCAAACATTGATACTCGGGACGCCGAGCTTCAAGGTCCTGAAGTTCTTGACAATAATGAGATCTCAATAAATTATGTCATGTCTGGAAAACAATGGAATAGAAAGAATGTCGACATTGATGAAATATTTGCATACAAGGTAGCACTTGACATTATGGATATAAGCGAGGATCTAGAACCCACGTCAATATTAGAGTGCACTCAGAGAAAAGATTGGATTAAATGGAAAGAATCTATAAACGTGGAGTTAAATTCATTAAGGAAGAGGAATGTATTTGGTCCTATAATCCGGACACCTCTTGATATTAAATCAGTTGGACACAAATGGGTCTTTGTGAGGAAAAGGAATGAAAATAATGAAATCGTGAGACATAAAGCACGGCTTGTTGCACAAGGATTCACGCAAAGACCAGGAATAGATTATGAAGAGACATACTCCCCTGTGGTGGATGCTACAACATTTAGATTCCTAATAAGTCCGCCATAAGAGAAGAATTTGGATATCGCGGTTAATGGATGTTGTAACCGCATACTTATATGGTCCACTGGATAATGAAATATATATGAAAGTCCCAGAGGGAATTGAACTCAAAGATAAAGAAAGTTCTCGAGAACAACATTGTATAAAGTTGAACAAAAATCTTTATGGATTGAAACAATCAGGTCGAATGTGGTATAATAGACTAAGTGAATATCTAGTCAAAGAGGGCTATAAGAACAACCCCATAAATCCGTGTGTATTCATAAAGAAATTTACTAAGGGGTTTGTAATCATCGCGGTGTATGTAGACGACCTGAATATCCTAGGAACCTCTGAGGAAATTTCCCAAACAGTCGAATATCTAAAGAAAGAATTTGAGGTGAAAGATTTAGGAAAAACAAGATTTTGTTTGGGGTTACAACTTGAGTACATGAATAATGGAATCCTTGTGCATCAAATGGCATATACAGAGAAAGTACTCAAGAGATTTAACATGGACCAATCTCACCCATTGTCTAGCCCCATGGTTGTGAGATCTCTTGACTTGGGATAAAGATCCATTCGGTCCAAAGAAGGATGATGAAGACGTCTTTGGTCCCGAAGTGCCATATCTAAGTGCCATAGGAGCTTTGATGTATTTGGCAAGCCACACTAGGCCAGATATATGTTTTGCCGTGAATTTATTATCAAGATTTAGCTCATGTCCGACCCAAAAGCACTGGAACGGGATTAAACATATACTTCGTTACCTACAAGGAACGAAAGATTTGGGATTATTTTATACTAACCATAACAAAGATGGTTTGATTGGTTTTGCGGATGCAGGTTACCTCTCGGATCCACACAATGCTAAATCCCAAACGGGATATGTTTTTACTCACGGTGGTACGGCTATATCTTGGCGATCCATGAAGCAAACTCTTGTTGCTACATCGTCCAACCATGCAGAAATCTTGGCGATGCATGAAGCTAGCCGTGAATGTGTTTGGTTGAGATCAATGACTCAACATATTAAAGTGGATTGTGGAATGACCGAAGGAAAGGAGGAACCAACCATATTGTACGAGGATAATGCAGCATGCATAGCACAACTCAAAGATGGATATATTAAGGGAGACATGACGAAAAATATTTTGCCAAAATTCTTCTTCACGCATGATCTACAAAAGGATAGAGAAGTACAAGTTCTACAAGTTCGTTCAAGTGAAAATTCAGCAGATCTATTTACAAAGTCTCTACCAACCTCGACATTCAAGAAGCTAATACATCATATTGGAATGCGAAGATTGAAAGACATTCAGTGATGTTCGGAACAGGGGGAGTAATGCGTGTTGTACTCTTTTTCCTTATCTCGGTTTTGTCCCAACTGGGTTTTCCGAGAAAGGTTTTAATGAGGCAACATCCAAAGCGTATTACGAGCTCTTAGAGTTATGACATCCAAGGGGGAGTGTTATAAATCATTGTGGATTGTCAAACTCTAGTTCTGGCCCATCAGGCCCATATCCGATGAGACTTAAGATGGTTTATACTTTTCCTATTCCGAATAGGATTTATCTTTTATCTCTTGTATTGATTCCTATATAAAGGTTCTATTGGAACCTCATTATCAATAATACAACACATGAAATTCCCCCATAATTCTCTCTAGTTTACAACACTTTGTATCTTAACTTATATCCATGTATCCAAACACAATTAAATTTTTTTAAAAATATTAATTAATAAATAAAAGATTTCATTTAATCAGAGAATCTCTAACAAAATCTTTTATAAGAAGATTTATGTGCAAATTAAAGATTTTGTTAACCTATAATAATAAATTAAATACTATAATTTATTTTTCAAAATCTGAATCTTGCTCATATGTATAATACTAATACATTTATAAAAAAAAATATTATTTAAAATATAGCAAATCTATACATATATTTTAATATGTGTTTCTTTATAGGAAGATAATATAGTTACAAGTATTAATATATAAAATTCAATTCAATCTTCTCAAACTTAATTCAAAATTTTTATAATTAATAAATACGCTAATTAAATATTTGACTAATCTTTGTAAAAACCTTATTAACATGTAAACAAAAAATATATTTTATAATTAAAAATCATAATAATTTTTAATTTTACAAAATATATTAATTCAAAATGAGTTAACTTAAATTATTTTAAGAAAAAAACTTGAATTTACTTTATTTTCAAAATTCATTAAGATCATGATTTAAAACTAAATAATGATTCATAAACTAACAAAAGCCATATTCTATATTCTATTAATACGTTTTGTGAAAACATAAATGTCCAATGAAAAATCACATTAAATATATTTTTATATGTATATAAGTTTATTTTTCTAAATTATATTTTTTAAGTAAATTATTTTACTAACTACATATACTTTCAAAAACGGTAACTAAATTTCGATTACTCTAATATCGTTACTCAATGAAATCAATCTGTTATCTTAAAGGTCAGTCTATTTTTAGTATTGGAACAAAAAATAGTGGGTATGAGATGGGAACGGATAATTCAGATAACAAAAAACATTACTCGAACGATGTTCAATAAAAACGGGATAAAAATTTTGGATAACAGTACGAGATTAGAAAATTTATGTAGGTAAATTATATTATCAAATTATCATTAATTTTGGTAAAAGTTGACTACGAGTCGGTTTGATGCGGACCAACAATTCATATAACTCGCTGCGGGGTGGGTCCCGAATTGAAGGTTTGATCTGCTTGACATGGCTAGTTCTGTCAATTTGATTTATAACCCGTGGGTCCCGGCCCATTAGACCCGCTGTGGGGCGGATGCGGGTCAATTTGTTTTTTCAATCCGGTTCATGGTTAATTCCGGTATAGCATTTAGATCAGTACGAGTATCAAAATATTGTTGAAATTATTATTATTTTTAATATTTATAAACTGGATTAAAACTAAACCGAATACATAATTGGTATGAGTTTAGATTATATATGCTATATCAAATAAAATATTTATAAACATAACTCTGCACATATGTGCGGGTCCAAATCTAGTATAATATAAGATAAAAACATGACTAATTTCTTTCATTGTTAAATCCTTAAATTGTTCCATCGAAAATTTGAAGAAAGAAGTAAGGGACAAGTTGATCATATATTATCCATGAGACCATGATAATGGTAATGATGATCCCCTACTGAGAAGAGGGAGCCTCCGGATCAAAATCTACCAATTCTTTCAGAACAATTATTGATTCCTACAGCAAGATTTCATCTTTCTTTCTTCAACTCATATACTTAATTAATGTTTAGTAGAAAACAGAAAAATTAAAAAGAAGGAATAAAGAGACATATCTTTAATACTACAATTTAAGTTGTTAATCCAAAAATATCACAATTTTAGAAAAATTTCCAAAACAACACCAACTTTAGATTTAGCAATGGTTTCTAAATCATTTAGAACATCTTCCTAAAAAACAATTAAACACCCTTGATAAACCAAGAGTTTGTGGTATTTTGAAATTTCAGGATTTTGGTGATAGTAAAAAACAAACAATAATATGATTTTTTGAAAGTTTCAAAAAAATAAATATATATCAAAATTTCGATATTATGTTTTTCTACTTTTTCGTCGTTACCATCATACGTATCCCATTCTGCCTTTCTTCGTCTTCTTACACTCTTTTTCCCATTCTAGTGGATCTATGTTTAGATCAAAGTCGGCTTCAACCTCTTTCCAAGATCCATTTTTCGATTATTATTGTTTTGTATTCGAGGAAAAGCTTATGTCTAGATCTTTTTGCTCTTGTTAATGTATTTGGTTATCCTATTTTAATTTATTTTTGTAAAGTAGGTATTTGCTACCGAAAGGATATATATTAACCTCTTTGCTCAATACTTTTTTGGTATGTTTAACAATTTTGAATAAAATTAAAAGATTGACCCCAAAAAATTAGTAAGTCAAACCTATTAAGTTATGTCATTCCACGTAAATTAATTCACGAAATTCTTTGTTCTTTTACTTTTTTGGTTTTTGCATAAATTTATACGTATATAGTGCATGTGAAAAAAAATATATATATATATATGCAAAAATTTATATAAAATTTTCTAAGAAATTAATTTCCTTTATTTTATATGAAATTAAATCTATAATTAAAAAAATTACTCTAAATTATTTTACAAATAAAATGTTTTTATAGGGTTAACAAGAACTTGACTATTAGAATTTTCATCAAAATATATATACAGAAATCTCTAAACTCCACTTTTGGTATTATTTTTTCTTCAAAAAAGTACAACCAATTTTTACAGTTGTATATTTTTGATTTCAAAATGTTCTACAAGATTAATCTATATTTTGATTTCCCAAATTCAGTGTTCTTAACTCTACAATATGTCTTCACCCTCCATATATTGATCATGTATTTATTGTTGTAAGGAATTTGTGGGTTGAAGATGATTGGTAATGAGATTGAGATGTCTTTGTAATGCACTTACAATGTATATTTTTTGGGATATGTTTATCAACGATGTAAAATGTCATATTTCTAATTTAGGAATATGAAAATGTGGACCCACTAGTATGCACTGTCCAATTGGTGTTAAATTATAAATTAAGGCTATGAATGTTTGAGAGTTTTTAAGTGGTTTTTAGATTATAGATTTTGGTTTTTAGATTCTAGCTTTTGAATTTTTAAAAAAGTATATAAAAATGAAAAATATCAAAACAAAAATCTCGTTCAAACAAACTCAAAAACTCAAAAAAATAGTTTTTGGTTTCTGTTTAGAAATTTTCAAAAACTCCAAGAATATATACTTCCTATTTTTTAGAGAATCCATTTTTCACGTAATCTTGATTGGGTAATTAAGTAGTTTTTGGAAAATCAAAAGCCAACATCATAATAGAAACTACTACCATTCAAGACCTAAGTTATACTTCAAATTTGTGAGATTTAAATTACACAATAATTGATTCTCACAATAATATAAGAGAATTCTACTAGAACAACCCTTAAAAGACTCTCTAGAAAGGCCCTTACTATAATGATTCTAATTTATTTTTTTTGCCAAAATACAAATTAACCAAAGCGAATCTTAATATTCACAGTAATGCCATTCTGATTTAAAATTAGGAAAAAAATATTCAATTTTGAATACTTAAAAATAAAACTGAAAAATAAAAATAAATCAGATTTGATTTTTTTGGAAAGAAACAATTCCACCCACTGTCTCTCACCTTACAAAAATTCAACAACCACTTTTGCTATTAATAGCAAACAACCATCTATTATTTGTACAGATTAATTTTCAGATAAAAGAATGATATACTTTATATTATTATAGTTCATAAGATAGAATGTATGAGAAGCAAACAGATAAAAAAAATAGATAGGATCTCGTGAAAAAGATGAGTTTGGGGATGGAGATTGAACACTGAATGAATACTTGTGGAAGACGAAAAAGAAGCTGTAAACAGCCTAAAAATTTGACAGTTGAAGTTATATTGTTTTAAAAAAAAATTCAATTATTTTTGTCATTATTTGGTGAAAATATTCAAAAAATCTGCAATGTCATTAAAACATTTTGCAGTAAAAATATGCGGTAACAGAGCCGCAACAAATTTGGCATAATAAATGTGCGGACACTAATAAATTTATTCTAGTAAAAAAAAAAGTCCGTCGTAACTACTGTTTGGTTTTCTGAAAATAACAAATTTGCAATGACTTGAAATAAATCGGATGTAACTATGGTTCGGAGGGTGGCCACCACATGTTGAGGGAGAAGAGTGGAAACTGTGTCTCATGGCGGAAGCGGCATCAGAGATCTACGATGATGAAGGTTGAGCTTAGCCAACTCGATCTCGCTTGCTGTAAGTCACCGGTGACTTCTCATCTTGATCGGATCGATGGAAGGGTTAACGCCGGTGTGCTGGAGCTCGTCGACAAACCAGATCGGTGAACGGCGATGAAGGTAGAGGTCGGCTTCTGGTCCGATATAGATCTACGTTTGGGTAGATGTGGTTCCGGTTAAACCCGGTTTTTGGAATCCATTACCAAATTTGTAAAACACATCATTCTCATTTCGGCTCTTCTTGCTTCACTCAAGTTTTCTCTAATGTATTCTATGATCCATTGTCTTGATCATTTTACACTTTACTTTTCACTCTATTTTCATCGTTTTTTTTTTATGTAACCTTAAAATGATCTCCCTATTGGGGAGAACCAAATGAAAAGATAAATATGATATTGGTTTAAAAATATATATAAGGTTGAAGCAAGAGCTACTAGGAACAGAGAATACTTTCTTTCACCGCGAATTGCCTTTATATTAACAAACAGCCTCATTATCTAATTCCTGCCTAAATCGTTCAAAGATAAAATAGTCCAAAAAATTTATTACAAATGTTTTATGCTATAAGCACATCACATAAGTGTCAAATTTAAAAAATTCAGCCCAACAATTGCCTATAAATGTAATAATATATTTTACAATATATAACTTAAACGAAGTCGTTTTATGCTGGTCAAGAAAACCCTACTTTTCTGCTATATATTTTATTGTAGCCGCTTCTTATTATGAAAAAGTCGCCCTGCCACAGCAAGCAGGGTGGTTCCTCTGTCACCGTCGTATAGCTCTTGGCAGGTACATTTGTCATTCGGGTTTCATCTTTTATCCAATAGAGTATTGGTTTCCCAAAAAATCGTCATCATAATCTCCTCCATTGGTAAGTGTTTTTGGCTATTTATTCATATATTATGGTTTTATCGCAGATGAATTACATATTAAATCTTCTTGAAAATCCTTCAACTCATTTTGATGATTAAAATAAAAAATAGTAGACCGCAAAGAATCTTTTTTATTGTTTTTCAACCAATTCAAATATGCATTATTTTTAGGTAAATTTAGTATCGAAAACAAGTTTTGTATCCGAATAGATATGAATTTTCATATCTAATTGTATTCAAATAGATGATATATTTGAATTTTAGTACATGATCTGAAAAACTTCGATTTACAAACAAAAATCACAAAACAATTCATAAACAAAATTTTGACGTTTTTAAAACAATTACTTTTTGATAATTTTTTAAAAAATATCTCTATACTAATATTAGGGAGTACATTATAAAAATAATTTTAAAATTGTAGAATATTACAACACAATTCCACTAAAAAGACAATATTAATCAATTCATTATGGTTAAAAGAGTCATCAATTTTTAACTAATTAATACCAAATACAATATCTTTTAATATATTTTTTTTTATTTTGAATATTGAAATTTTGTTTCTCTGAATCTTTTTTAATCTTTTAATTTTTTTAATAAAAATAAATAAATAAAACTCTGAAAACTTTACTAAATAAAATATGGTATACATTTTGATGTTATTTTTTGTGTCCAACAATATACAATGCAACATAGATAAATCATTTGATATCATGTAACATATTATGATATACAAATTTTACATCCAATTTTTTTATTTTTTTTAAGTCAATCAAAAAGATTTTTTCTAAATCATAAATTTGCGCTAAGAGCGGGATATAACCTAGTTATTAGTATGTAAGTAGTCGTCAATCTTTGTGCGCCATTACAGTCATAGAATTTGAGATCCTAGAGTGATACTCTGGCAAATCTAAAGAATTTATTTTGTTTGAGCAGTGAGTTCTAGATGATACCTGTAGACAAGAAAATTTTATTCTTTGGATCAAATTCTTTGTTCAAAATAGTAGAATTCACAGTGAAGCAAAACCGGATCTAACTTAATGGGACATAATTGGCTTAACAGTTAATTTGAGCTTTCCACTAAAAAGAGAAAACAAAACCGGATCTAATTTAATGGACCGTGATCCGGGTGTTACAAATATTTTTTCATTTCTCCACTCTCTTCTGATGTATTTTGCTTTGATGAGTTCTCTTCTTCATTTCAGTTTCTTTGATGGTGCATAGTTTACATCAAAAATAAGGAATTTAGGTCGATTAGATTGAAGTACATAAAAAATCTAATCTAGGTTGTTTCTCAAATGGTTGAGTTTTGCGCGGAATGTTTTCCGCATGTTCTAGCTCAGTAGTAAAAGGTCAGTAGTACGGTCAGTGACTAGGCTTCGAACCTGATCAAGATGTTACTACTGAGCTAGAATGTTATCTGCACATTCTAGCTCAATAGTAAAAGATCAATAGTAAGGTCAGTGATTGAGCTTCAAACCAGATCAAAATGTTTCCTCTTAGATTCCAATTCATCTGAGCTCTCCCTGATCGCCTTTTTGAACTAAGAAACAACTTTTTCCCCTGGAGATGTTTGATAAGTTCCTCAATGAAGTTATCCTGATGTTGTTTTTTCTTCTCTCCTTCCTCGACTTGTTCATTTCTCTTAGTGATGACTAACTGTAACGACTTCAACTCCTTCTCTTTGATTTCATCCCATAACTGATTAGTTGCCGTGGGAAAAGCTAGGTCAAAGTCAAATAAAACAGTTTCTGAGTCGAATTACTAGAAGTGATCATTGGCGTAGACAATATTGCTATGCAAATAAGAGGAAAATCCATGAGGGCAAGATATATTCTGATAAGTCCACTCAGTTGCTACAGGATAGCAAACAACGATATGTCTCATAAGAGGTTTCCACAATATAACCGTACAAGTAACAGATGTAGGGGCTGAAGAAAAAGCAATCACCTGAAAGAACAATGTATACTTTGGCAATCTTAGAATAAACGGGTTGAAAACGAATATTTCCATTATATCGTATCTGCACCTATCCTCTGAATTAATCATGGGCATAAGAAACCATCTGCCGTTCGAGTAACAAACATTGATTGCAACAAGCTCGTGAAGATTCAGTGTGTACTTCTTCTGCTGCAGCGGATCAAAGAGATCACGTTTAGGGAAGGTTATAATCCATGGATGCTTTCCAACAACACGAAGAAATTCAGCAGCCTCACGCCATGCCTTGCAGACAGTGGATGCACGTATGTTGTCTTTTAACACAAGAAAATACAATGTTAGTTCCAAAAGAGAACATTTACTAGATAATACATTACTAATTCCTTCGGAAAATAGAAGTAGTTAGAAAGTTACTTGTCTCCGCTTTTTTGTGACCTTGGAAACCTCTTTGTTAGGCAGGCTCTTTTAAAATTATACTCTGAGTGATTTAATGTGATTACCTAAATCTGAAACTTTTTTAAAGATTGAGTACTCAATGTGACAAGTGTTAAAGATTTAGTGTTGACTGGTTTTACTTTTTTACTAGATAACTTTTCTCCTCATATTTTGGTATTATATTTAATAAATTTTAATTTATTTTGTAAAATTTTAGTGTGTTTATATGCATAGTTGGAGTTTTTTTTAAAGATTTTTAAATAAAATCATTTAACAATTCAAAAAACTCCAATTATATTTATATAAACACCAAAAGTTTACAAAAAATAGAAAAATTCATTAAATATAATACCTAAATATGAGGAGAAAAGTTTGATGGTAAAAAAAGTAAAAGCAGTCAACACTCCATTTTTAAAACTTGTCACATTCAAAACTTATTCTTTGAATAAGTTTCAAATATAGGTAATCAAATTAAATTGGTCATAGTATAGTTTCAAAAGACCCCTCGCCCAACAAAGAGGTTTCCAAGGTCACAACAAAGTTGAGATCCGTAACTTTCTAACTACTTCTATTTTCTGAAGGAAATAATAAAGTGTTTATCTTGTAAATGTTCACTTTTGGAACTAATAATGTATTACCTTGTGTTAAAAGATAACCTGTGTGCATCCCCTATCTTCGGGGTGTGGGAAAGCATCTATGGGTTATATCCTTGCGTAAACATGATGGTGACATAATTTGATCCATTGCCGTGGAAGATTTTTTCCTAAGCTTTCTGGAACCAATGTTTGTTACTCGAAAGACAGATGGTTGCTTATGCACAGAACCAATTTAGAGGATATGCGCAGATCCGGTATAACAAACATATTCTTCTTCCACCCGTTTACTTGGGAGCTAATAAGCGTACCGAAGTTCACATTTTTCTTTAAGGGGACTGCTTTCTCTTCAGACCCTAGATAAGGTACATGTATGGTTATGGCTTGGAAACCTCTAAGGAGACATATCATCATTTGCTATCCTGAAACAACTGAGTGGACTTATCAGGATATCTCTTGCCCTCTTGGATTTGGCTCTTATTTGTATAGAAATATTGTTTATGCCAATGATCACTTCTATTGCTTCGACTCGGACGGTGTTTTATTTGACTTTGACCTATATTCTCACACGTTAACTTATCAATTATGTGATAACATATGTGCCCTAATATTCATAATAGGGAATGGTGTTTACAGCCGAAGAAAATTTACTTGATGAAGCAGAAAGGAGAGATCTTTTTCATGTATACATGTGGTATTGTGGCGCCGTTGGTGTATAAAATAATGTCTTCGATATAGGAGGAGATGACTGGTATAACTCTTGACAGCTTGGCAATCTATGTGAGTATTTGCTCCTCTGAGACGAGAGTGGATTTTTTAGAGATGAGGAACAATGTGTACTTCCCTAAGTATTTTTTACGTTTGAAAAGATGTATATCCTACTTGTTTTTGTTTGATAAAAACAGCTACTATTTCTAAGGGTGTTGGCCATCGGAAATTGTTTGGGTTTTTTTTTCAAATTTGCAAACGCCTACATTAAAGGATATTTTCTGACAGATTTATATTCTGTCAGAAATTGATTGCAAATCCATTAGAAATTTTTAACGGACCAACACCCTTCTGAAATTTCCAATGAATTTTTGACACAAAATGAGAGTACTTTTTCGGTGAGAGTTCCCTCGGTTTTTTCGTCTGTATTATCTAGGCTTTTACGAAATACCCGGAACCAAATATTTTGGTGAATTTAAGGAGATAGATAGCTTATAATAGATATGTTAGAATATGGGTTACATTCAATTCTCATATATGTGTACACTTTCTTCTTTCATTCTTTTATTTATTTTTAAAACCTGTGTCTTTTCATTTTTATCGTATAGGATGAAGAAACTCTTTATAATCGCATTTACCGTTCTAACTCTATTCACCATTTAAGGGCTAGGTTTGTATTTTCATTTAGAATAATATTTGTATAATTCGTTTTAAGAATAATAAGTTTGAATACATTATTTCTTTAAAATATCAATTCAAGTATGATATGTAAAATTTGTGGCATCACTATTTTGGCTCTTTTTTATTATTATAAAAACTTCATAATAAACCTAGAAAGTTGAGTTGAGATCTGTTGATGTTTCTTTTGTAAATTTTTTTCTTCCACATTAGGCAACCAATCAAAGAGTTTCATTTTAATATTAGTGTGTGATTGTAAAAGACCCTAGAAAGTTAACCTACAATTAGACCTAGAAAACTTATCCTCAAATGTATTTTTAGAAATTTACTTTTTTTGCCCGGTTTCTTCATTTATAATGTATGGTCTATATATTATAAACATATAGAATATTTCAATTGCTTTGTCTTGTCCACAACATTAGTTTGAAACTTTTGTTTATACATATTTTAACGCTATGCAGCTTTTATGTAAATTTATATTATATTTTTTAAATTACCTCTACCAAAAAAAAAAATTTCAATCTTGTTGTTTTTGTCAAAAAATATTATTTTACGAAACAAGTTACGAAATATTATGTTTAAATACAAGTTTTTCCATTTTCATTACAAAAAATGATATTTTATGTTTGTTATATATAAATAACAGGAGTGATGGGGATTGTAATGTACATCCACATGGATTTCCATGTTCTAGGTTCTTAACTAAGCAACCTGCAAAATGCGCTATCGAAGATTGTTCACGTTTGTGTAAGCAGAAGTGGCCAGGAAAGATTACGAATGGTATGTGTACTATTGACAAAGTAAAACCTGCTAAATGCATGTCTTTTATGTGTGGACGCATATAATTTTCTTTTATATAAAACACATATCATATTATAAAAAATGTAATATTTAATTTTTAGTAACTAATAAAGTATTTGCTGGAGTTTTTGGTCTAATCGTTTGTGCTAATAGTGTCGTTGTCAAATTATGATTTAAATTTAAATATGGTAATTTGTGAGTATGAGTTGTGGATGATACAAGTGTATATATATACTCTTTGTATAATATGAATAATTACTACCCAAAATAGAGTAGTCAACAAAGCTGATTTTAGAATTGAATACGGTAATACTCCCTCCATTTATAGATTAGTGTTGTTTTACTATTGATTTTTTGTTTTAGATTAGGTGTCGTTTTAGATTTTTAAGAAAAATATTTGATAAAAGTTATAGTTATATCTCTAATGTACTAATGTATTAATTTTTATGTTTAATTTTGTTATACTTATATAGACAAATCTCTTATATATAAAAAGGGGATTTTAGGGCTTCTCCATGTGTCCACCTCAGAAAAAAAAAATTCTCCCAAATCAATTCCCAACTTGCCACATGTCACAATGTTTAACAATATCTACAAATACTCACATATCAAAACTCTCCTAATACACGTTAGATTAAAAAAAATACAAAACTACCAACCCATTAGTAATCAAATGTCTACGCCCCATTAATAATACTATGGCCCATCTGTCTGATAATACTATGGCCCAATCCTTCTCTCTATTATCTTTACCGCCGACGTTTCAGGTTTCTGTAATTGCTTTCTTCGCCTCCTCCACACAGGAAACGCCAGTTCGTCATCTCTAATCACCATTATTTCTTTTAATTCAATCAACCCCACTACTCTCCTTCATTATTATCATACGAGTTTTGACATCTTCCTTCACTTTAGCTCCATAACTCAAATCGCCTCCCTCACACAGTTATCAATAACACCATTAACTCTCCTAATTGCATCATCTCCACCAGTCCTCCAATTTAAAAAAAAACTGATGGCCTACCTCTCCAAATCCGTAACTCCAACACAGCCTCCCTATAAAACCTCCACCCGAAAGCCACTTGAAAAACATCAACGCATCCCTTACTCCGGCAAACCCAAACATGGCTCCAGAATCTATCCACCAACCTACCCCGCCACTAACATTCAACATCCTTGATGAAATTGATGGTGATTACTGTTATGAAGAAATTTTAGTCCACCTAATCCACTACTGGGAAGCCCGAAATTTCAAGAAAGGCGACACCCTCATCGGTCTAGAATTACTACTCATCGACTCTCAGGTATGTATCTAATTTTAACTCTGCCCTCATGGCATCGCTTAGGGTTCGTGTATAAATGAATTCCACATTCTGTTTGTATATTATTGATGTAGAACTGGTAGTAGATTGATTATTAGGACATATATGTAATGTGGTGTCCTTATGTCTTCGCTTAGGATTCATGTATAAATGAATTCCACATTCTGTTTGTATTAAGTTTATCCGTCCGTAATATTCACATAGAACTGAGTGATGTGGAAATTGATTATTAGTGATGTAATGTGGCCAGATATGTGATGTAATGTAATATTAGTGATGTAAAACTGATATTAAATTGATTATTAGGACATATATGTAATGTGGTGTCCGACCACATTCTGTTTCAATGATGTATTTATTTATTTACTAATCCCCATCTAATCATAATCCTATAGTCCAATGCAGTTCACGGATTCATACCCGCAAACCGTATATCCAGCCACGAAAAAAACCTGAAGCCTAGCTCAGTTTACAAACTCAGCAAATTTATAAGTTCTCCCCGCAAAAAACTCTATAAAGTCTCTGACTACAAGCAAGGCATCTGCTTCACCAACAAGACAAAAATGATCCCAATGCCTCCCGAAGCCCATAACATTGAAGAACAAAAGTTCAGACTTCGCACCTTCAAAGATTTAGCCGCCATTGCTGACACAAATACGCAGCTGATTGGTAAGAAAAACCTTATTACCCCTGTAATCATTCAAATGGAAATTGTAAAAGCCACTACTTCTATATTGCAGATGTCATTGGACAGATTCGTCTAATTACTGGTGACAATCTCCACTCACCTAGGACAATGGAAAAATTTCCTGAAGTTGAAGGCTCCCGATCAAAAGATAGAGTTCTCTTGCATCTACTAATGAAAGAGTAATAATCCACATCAATTTAAAAATTCTGTTCTTGAATGCTTTCATGCCTATTTGGTTTTACCAATCTTTTGCTTAAGCTGTCAAACTCTCCTGCTATAGTTCATATAAAGTCATAGATACTCTCAAATTCATGGTCATGTTTTGCAAATTAACTCTGTTTTAAAAGCCTGCATGGTTTAGTTTATTTGCAAGCCATAGAAGTAGTCAAGTTTCTGGTTATGTTTACCCAATTAACTTGGTTCTTTCAGGGAACATTACGTCATTGTTTCATTGATGGTACTTGCCTCCTTCATTCTATGTTCTCTTGACGTTTGTTAACTGCATTGTTTGAGTTATTGAGTTTGCCATACTTTGTTTAAGTCTGCAGCATTGTTTACTTTTTCACAAAAATATAAGAAAATATCTCTGTTTTTCAGCGGTGAAACCATTCGCGTCTACCTTTGGGGAAGCATAGCTGGAAAATTCCGTCAACGGTGGAATCAGGCTGAAACCAAACCAGTTGTCCTCCTAATCACCACAGTCAACCCAAAAACAAGTGGCTATGCTTTTTCTGTCAGCTCCGCATCGGCCACCCGCCTTTTTTTTGACTTGGACATACCAGACACCAAACTGTTTATGGCATGGTAAACACTACTACACAGTTGCTTATCTTTATAATCTACAGGAAAACTAACTCATGTACCAAAACTACAAACAGGTTAGGAAACTGGTACTGCTCTCCCAACTATCACCAGCTCCTCCTCTGCTATTACTAAATTGGAGACTGTAACTATAAATGAAATCCTCCAATTCCTGCAGAATGAAAACCCACAGGTTATACTCAAAATCTCCATCTCATTAGTTCCCAACTTCCTCTATATTAAACTTTCTAAAACCTCCATTTCTCTATAACCAGATTTCCAGCTTCCATTGCTATGCTACAATTGTGAATTTTGTATCATCATCTGGATGGTACTACATCTCATGCAACACATGCAACACAAAACTAGGAAAAAGTAACCCAACATCAATGTTCTTCGAACACTGCAACAAAGAAAACAATGTCGGCCTCATCAGGTAATCATACGAGGTCCACAAACTATATCACAAAAATAAGGAAATTAGCTTCACAAAAAATAAATACCTATTCCTATATATTTAGATTCTGTATAGCTTTTCTAAATACCCATCCACCATAAAAACAACAACAGCAAGGCTTTATTTGAATTTTTTCATACTTCTTTTTAAACGATTTATGTCTCTACAGGTACCGCTTTGAAATAACAGTTCGTGATAAAAACGGAGACGGGGCAATCTTTGTTGTCTTTGACGAGGACGGTATGAACCTTGCTGGAAGAAGAGCTGCAGATGTCATGAATGAAGCCACTGAGGTTTACAGTTTCCTTACCATTCAACATTTTCCCCGTTTCCAAAACAACAGTTATTCATTCAACAACCCCAATGAACTTACAACGGTCTATCATTTTCCATTCAGGCTATACGACAAGATGAATGGCAAGGAATCTTCAAAACAACTCCAGAATGTCTAAAATATATCATTGGCTACACTTGCAAATTCTAAGTCAAACTCACAACATTCAATTTTCGTGCTACACGCCAAACTATCACAGTCTCCCGTTTCTTGGAAACCAATATTGACCTACAGAAAATCCCACCTCCGAATAACTTGAACCCAGGAGATAATGAATGTGTTGTTATTGGCAGCATTGGAGACCCAAAAAAAAAAGCTGGAGTCCACCAATTCAGACGACCTTGTCAAGGAGAAGAAAGACAAACGCCCCCGATTGGACAATTGAATCATTTCTACTTCTATCTATCTATCAGTGCTACTCCTATCTTCTTTTCATGCTTTCCATGTTTTCTTTTACAGTGTTTCTCTATGTTTGTTTCCTGTTTTATTTTCCAACTGTGTTACCCACGGTTTGTTTCCCTCTTTTGAATTAAACATTGTCAATGGTCACAAGCAGTTTTATCTAATGTTTCCCTTCTCTCTCTCTCTCTCTCTCTCTTCCTCGAGCCATGATCATTCTGTTGCTTAATCCACAAGCAACAAGGGACTTTAATTGTTTCATATGATGGATTTATTATTGCTTGTCTTCTATTGTTCTTCGTTTTCTTTGGTCTTAACGAAACATTGGTGATTCATATTTTCAAGCCCTTCTTAATAAGACTACAAAATCTCAGCCTTCATATAAAAGTAACTCAAAATTAATAACGAATATTCCCCTTTCAAACCGATAATCAAAGACATCATAAAATCTAAGCAAATGAAACTTAATTTTCGCAAATTTAACTTTATAAAATAATAAGAAATCCCTAATTTATCGCCTAACCAACTCAAGAAATAAATGCCAGTAACGCTCATATGAGCACTACGTCAAGAGAAACCATCACATTATCAAAGAATATATGCACACTGTTCACAATACCAAAAAATTCCTACAAGGAAGTAACCCCCACAAATCATACACACATCTACAAAGATGAATCAACAAAAAAGAAAACGTTCTGTCAACGACTCAAACAACGACACAGGTGCATCATTATGCTCAACCTTTTATTATCTCATACAAATCACATATGTATATCAAACATTGTGACTTTACACTACCTAAACCTTTTCACCACCAGGTCAAGAGGATGAAATAAGTGAAACCCCAACAATAAACTACTATCATTGTAAGCTTCTAACAGCTTCACTACACTGCAAATACGTTCTTAGAAACTAACAATACTCTCATATTTTTCAATTAGGTGGTTGTAACAAGTGCTCCATATATGGTACTGCCCTCCACACATAATTAAAAAATAGACACAACAATACCCTCATATTTATGACTAACTATTCTAATGCACAGTTCGTTATAAAGCGGTAAGATCTATGCGGAAAGCAGTCCTCCTTTCTAAAAGTTGGCATACACGAAAGACACCCACACTGCCTGAAAATCAACAATCTAGAAAGCGCACAAAGAACAACAATGACCCATCTACTTCCACAAAAAAAAAGGTAATAATCTTTAACTACATACAAATCATTTAGCAACCTATTCTTATTTGTTTTGAACAATATAGAACTGTGGAAGGCAATATTACAGTTCCTAAAAACGGTTAAAACGTTAGTATCAGCTAAATGAGGAGTGTAATATTTACCCAAATTTAGTTACAAGTATAGGCATCGTTAAAGAAAATCAAGGGATTTTTTAAACAACTCTCTTAAGAAAATACATATGTTGCTTATACATTTAATTTTTTGGACAGATACGTCAAAGAAAAAACAACAAGTCACAACCCCACATACCATCACCTACTACGATTGTAAGCTTCTTAACTAACAATACTAAATGAATTACATAGACAGTGTAACTTATTGTAAACTTATCCCCTCCTATTAACCAATATTATTTAATACAGGTGGATGCGACAGATGTTCTGAATATGGTAATTATGATCAATACAATAATTACAACAATATATATAGTTTTAAAATATATTTCCTACTATTTTCGAATCTTATATCATGAACAACCATTAATACATTGTAGTGAGGCGTAAGAATGCACAAAAGATGCGACGGGGTATCATTCTATCCAAACGATTATCAAGAGAACAACAAGGTAACTACTCCAATACATATAAAATCCAAAAACATTTTAAAATTATTACAACGTTTTAAGTATAATATGTATCTAATATATAATTATTAAATTGAAAGAGGGGAATCATCAACACCAAACCCAAAAATATCCAGTCAAGAGAAAAAACAACTTCAAGGTTAGACTCTAACAACAAATCCAAAAAAATAATAATACAGATTATTTATTTCTGACAAAGTAACCAATGTTTACTTTTACTTTGAACCAACATCAATGGCCATTGAAAACCCAATATTACAATGCCCTCACTGTAATGCATTGGTATGGTATTCTGAGAAAACGGGAAATGACCCCAAAACCGGAGAACTAGTCTTCACAATATGTTGCCAACAAGGTCGCGTCAAGCTCCCACCTAGAAGAACGACTCCTCCTTTTCTAGAAAATTTACTGGAGATGTGTCTGGCATTTTGGATTAATATACGAGCCTATAACTCTATGCTAGCTTTTACATCCATGGGTGCGAAAATAGATCATAGTGTCACATCTGGAAAAGGACCACCATGTTTCAGAATACATGGACAAAATTATCATCGTATAGGATCAATGCTCCCCATGCCAGGTCAACCACCAAAATTTCTGCAAATGTATATCTTCGACACAGAAAATGAAGTCTCCAATCGTATGAAACATATGACCAGTGGCAGTTCAAGATACGAAATACAAGAAGATATAGTGGTGGGTTTAATAAAGATGTTAGATGAACACAATTGCTTGTGTATGTTTTTCCGAAAAGCTCGAGATCGTTACAAAGCAAACGAAGTAGAAGACTTCACAATGAGGTTGGTGGGTCAAAAAGGAAAAGGTAAACTATATGATCTACCACAAGTTCAAGAAGTTGCAGGCCTAATAGTTGGTGATTTAACATCTACTATCGGACATAGAGATGTAATCTTGGAATTGCAGTCATGCCAAGAAATAAGTATGACCATCCACTCTTCATGAGTTTGCAATACCCATTGTTGTTCCCCTATAGAGAATATGGATTCCATACTGAAATTCTCCACGTGGTCACGCAAACTGGTGAAAGAAAAAGAACGTTTATTAGTGTTAGAGAGTTCTATGCTTACCAAATCCAAACGAGACTAGCAGAAGGAATGACACTAATAAAGGGATGCCGTTTATTTCACCAATATGTTGTTGATGTGTACACAGTGATTGAACAGGAAAGATTACGATGGGCAAGAAATAATCAAGACCAACTTAGAGCTGATTTATACTGCAATGTATATGATGCAGTTAGTAAAGGAGACACAGAGGCCACTAAAGTTGGAAAAAGAATAATCTTGCCCTCAAGTTTTACTGGAGGACCACGCTACATGGTTGAAAAATACCATGACGCAATGGCAATTTGTCGAACATTTGGCAATCCAACTTTGTTTATCACAATGACTGCAAATCCAAACTGGCAAGAAATACAAGACCATTTGGCAGCCTACGGGGGAATCTCATCAAATGATAGACCCGATATTGAATGTCGTATCTTCAAAACAAAGCTTGACGAATTGCTTAAAGACCTTGAAAAAGGGACATTCTTCAATCCATGTATAGCTGGTACGATTACCTATTTTATGATTAAATATATATAATAATTTTTAAACAGGGAAAACGACACTAGCACAATTCTTATTATTCAGTGCTGCACACAATTGAGTTCCAAAAACGCGGACTACCACATGCACATATACTTCTATGGTTGGAGAAAACAGCTAAGATACCAACCCCATATCAAATAAACGAAATCATCTCTGCTGAACTACCCAACAAAAGTGAAGATCCATTGGGATTCGAGCTTGTGGAAATGCACATGATGCATGGTCCATGCGGAATGGATAGACCATCATCTCCTTGCATGGATAAAAAGGTATGTACCAAAAAATATCCACAACCCTACAATCAGTTCACAACAATTGAAAAATCTGGATATATTCTCTACCGCCGTCGAGAAAACGATGACAACATTGTCATCAAGAAAGGAACAAAGCTAGATAATCGATTTGTTATCCCACATAACATTGAAATCTTGAAAAAATATCAAGCGCACATCAATGTAGAATGGTGCAACACATCAAACGCTATCAAATATCTTTTCAAGTATGTTATAAAAGGGGTCGATAAAGCAACAATCTTGATAGAGAAAGGTACAACCACTACTACAGAGAATGGAAATACAGAAAAAGTTGTCAAGGAAAGGGATGAAATTCAAGAGTACCTTGATTGTAGATACTTATCAGCTTGTGAAGCTATGTGGCGTACATTTGCTTTCCACATACACAAACGAAAGCCATCAGTTCAGAAACTGCTTGTTCATCTACAGGGAAAACACTCATTAGCTTACAAGGCAAAAGACAATCTCAAACATGTCTTGTCTCGGGAGAATATTGACAAGACAATGTTCACAGAATGGATGGTGATGAATCAACATTGTGAAGAAGCTCGAAGGTTGACATATATCGAATTCCCCAAATATTTTGTGTGGGACAACGATAGCAAAATGTGGCATAAAAGGAAAAAAGGAACCTCTATAGGCAGAATAGTAAACATCCACTCAACATCTGGAGAGCTGTACTACCTTAGGATATTGCTAAATGTCATACAAGGGCCAACAAGCTACAACTATTTGAAAACAGTTGGTGGTGAAATAAAAGAAAGCTTCAAAGCAGCATGTTATGCTAGAGGACTACTAGACGATGATAAAGAGTGGCATCATGCAATGGATGAAGCAAATCAGTGGGCAACACCGTTTCAACTATGCCATTTGTTTGTCCTCTTACTTATATACTGTGAGGTAGCCAAGCCAATACTCTTGTGGGAACACTGCTGGAAATCAATGTCAGAAGACATCACTAAAAAATAGTGCAGGCTATTTGGGTTTGAAATAATGACTTTGAAAGAAGAAGAATTGCACGAATATACTTTAATTAAGATAGAGCTACTTTTGCATCAACATGAGCGATCCCTTAATGACTTCAGAGATATGCCGAGGCCTAATTCAAACGCCCTAAAAGAAATCAGCAATAGTCTATGGCGGCAAGAATTAGAGTACAATGAAAAAAAGGAGAAAGAAGAAAACGAAAAACTCTTTCCTCAGCTAAACATGGATCAGGCCAAAGTTTATGAAGCAGTTTTGGAATCAATTGATAAAAACATGGGGAAACTATTCTTTCTCTATGGGCCAGGTGGGACTGGGAAAACTTTTGTCTACCAAACGCTAATCTCCAAACTAAGATCAGAAAAGAAAGTCGTTCTTCCTGTTGCATCATCAGGCATCGCAGCCTTGCTTCTACCTAACGGGAGAACAGCCCATTCAAGATTTAAGATACCACTTAATCTTACAGAGGATTCCATTTGTGATATAAAGAAGGGAACAATGCTTGCGGAATTGATCATCAAAACAGATTTGATTATATGGGATGAAGCACCAATGTCACATCGACACACATTTGAAGCGGTAGATAGAACACTTAGAGACTTACTCTCCACAGAGGACACTACAGCAAGCAATAAACCATTTGGAGGTAAAACTGTTATACTTGGAGGAGATTTTAGACAGATACTACCTGTTATCCCACATGGAACCAGAGCAGACACTATTTTAGCCTCTATAAGTCAATCACCTTTGTGGGAATCATGCATTGTTTTTGTCCTACAACAAAACATGAGACTACAACAGTCAGAAACAGGGTTTGCTGCATGGCTACTAAGAGTAGGCAACGGAACTGCACCCACATCTGAAGCTCTCAAAGAGATAAACAATGACAAAGCTGAAATGGTCAAGGTTGATAAAACTTTCTTTATGGAATCTAATGGAAATCCTCTTGAAGAAATAAGGAAAGCAATCTATGCACAACACAATGACTCCAAAACAAACAATGAAAACTTCACAGAACGAGCAATCTTTACTCCACGTAATGAATACGTTGATGAGATTAACACATACATGTTATCTCAAATGGAAGGGCAGCCTAAAGAATACTTAAGCTCAGACAGCATAGGGAAAGCTGAGACAATAGGAGCAGATTATGAAGCACTTTACCCTGTAGAGTATTTAAACTCTTTAGAGTTCCCAGGTTTGCCACACCATAAACTCACCCTCAAGAAAGAAGTACCTATAATGCTTTTGCGAACATAAATCAAAAAGCAGGTCTTTGCAATGGCACAAGATTGGTTGTAACTAAACTAAGTGAAAGAGTCATTGAAGGACAAATCATTACCGGGATGTATGTTGGGCAAAAAGTTCTCCTACCAAGGATAATTTTATCACCACCACAATCAGATCATCCTTTCACACTGCGAAGACGACAGTTCCCAATAAGAGTTTGCTATGCTATGACCATCAATAAAAGCCAAGGGCAAAGTTTGAAATCAGTTGTATTATATTTACCAACTTCAGTGTTCAGTCATGGCCAACTATACGTAGCTCTTTCTCGAGTGACATCACCTCAAGGCCTAACCATTTTACAAGGACAAGACCAAAAAGAAGATGGAGTGAGAAATATTGTCTACAAAGAAATCTACAATGAACTTCCAAAGTAACCAGGTAACTAACTCGTCCCCACAATAATACATCTACTTAAAAATGGAGACACAACAACATCAGGTTATCAATTAGCAAGTAATATATAAAAAATAAATCCAACATTGGTGAAACCTTCACAAAGAAATAATTAATTTATATTCTCATATACAGCTGGTTACAAATTAATTTTTTATGTTTTACAGTTATCCTTACAAGAAGTGATGAGTCGTTCAAGAGGAGAAACATCAACTTTAAAAAGAATATTAGTTTACCTTTCTGTTTAATTACTTACTTATATTGCTTCATTTTTTACCTCTTTTATTTTAAAGACCTTCATTTTTATTTGAAGATTTGAATGATTTACAGCTTCAACGACAAAAACCAAACAGTAATAAGCAGTCACAAATAAATATACGAACTTCAATGAATTTAAAATAACAACTAAGCATTTTGAAAATTAATTTATCAAGGCCTCACAGGCAAACCATTACTAAATTAATAACAAATTATAGTTAACCAAACAGTAATCACATAATACTCGGTTTCAAATGTGGTTAGTTACTACAGCGGCGGTGGTTATACCAAAATCATAAAATTTTAACCATTAACTTAAATATTATTTTGACAAAGTTAACACATCTTCTCTATATTTGTAATACACACTATTTAATAATAATTATGCTCTAATAAAGTAATATATGTTATTTACAAAATAGAAAAACTAATAAAATTGTAGAAAATCCAGAAAAACTACTAATTATAGTTACACCGGAAAATATTAATATTAAAACCTAACCTACTCATTCTCCTTTCAAACTCACCCCCCTAATTCACACACTGGTGACGAAATCCATCTGATTATCAAACGGCCAAATACACAACAACCTGACATCATTATACAACTACCTTTGCCAACTACCGGCGCCAGTCCAACATGGGAAACCTTGCGAAGCAGCCTGGAATATTTTCTAATGTATCATGAAATAACAGAGGCTGACGCAAGAAGAATGACTACACACTTCCGCAACTTTACCAACGCGGTCCAAATATCAAGACAAACAGAAAGAGGTACGACTGTAATTCTATACTTCAAAGTTACTGATTACAATTCACATGCAATGTCAAGGATAGACACAGACGTACTCATTGCTGATCTACAAGGTACAAAAAGAATAGCAACTACAGAAGAAGAAAGAGAGGAGTGCACAATTTGCCTACAAACATTTACAGGAACAGCCGAGATTAACAAGCTATCATGTAATCACATATACCACCATCAATGTATTATCACCTGGTTGTATACAAGACTTAGTTGTCCAATATGTAGGGCAACAGATATTTAGTATTCCAACTCTCTTACACCTTCAAAAAAAAAAAACTATTTCAGAAACAAATTGAAAGTATATATTAACCTATATACTCTTCAACTTATGGTTTCCACAGAGAAATCCATCACGCTCTTAACAATTGAAAGCCTCAGAGGAGACCAACGAGGAGGAATAACAATTGAAAGCCTACCAGATTTAGTTGAATCAAATACACCAGAATAAATCAGGACTAAAATTAGGAATAACCAATTACTAACTTTA
Organism: Cardamine occulta; assembly: GCA_028015245.1. Lineage (NCBI taxonomy): Eukaryota > Viridiplantae > Streptophyta > Magnoliopsida > Brassicales > Brassicaceae > Cardamine > Cardamine occulta. The sequence goes on from CM051393.1 coordinate 4,183,626, forward strand.
CCAAATAGGAACCTTAACAATCATACGAGATGATGTTCCAACAAATTAATCGAGGCTACCCGATCAGAGAACATACAGCACAAAGCTTCTTACTACTCTTCACAGCTATCTTCACATTCTTCAACTTCTCCTGGTGATACTCTGCATCGCACCAAGAGAAATCAAATCGAGCCACTGCAAAAAAATATAACCAATGAGAGAAACCCAAGCAAATCACGTCTCAAACAATAAGAGTGGGAAGTAAAATCGTAATTACCAGACATTCCAGCTTTGAGACAACCAGCTATGACCTCAACGGAACAAGATTTTGGACCTAAAGTTCTCACAATCTTAGTCAAAGCTGGGAAGAAACTCTGCGAAATGACATCAAATGGATCAAAAACTTCCAACAACGAAATACAAATCTCATACAAGTTACTTCTTCGATAATTGAAATATCACAACAGATCCATCATGCTTAACCTAAAATCAACGACGAACTAGGAAACCAAACCATTCACAGAAACACAGAGAGAACTAGGAGAAATATGTCAATAACGAACTCTTCTCTTGCCGACAAAAAAAAAAAAAACACTCTTTTGATACTTTCCAACATTCATATCTATACGAAAGACAACTTAGATCCAAAACTTAATTTCTTCATCTTTATTTGATCTGTGCCATTAAGCATTCTTCTAATGGTTCAATTTTAATTCTGATTTTTAATTGGGCTATTTAGCTTAATAAGCCCATCACATTTATTTACATTACAATATGAATAGACTTTACATTTTCAAAACATTGAAATACAAATAAATAGTAATCTTTCTTTAATACAACCAATTCCGCAATTATCGTCCACAAATTAAATAATTTTAAAACAGAGAATATTTTAAAATACAGAAATAAGGAAATATTAACACAACCTACTCATCAAATCATCGGACATTATTTTAAACATAACCAAAACAAACCATCATCTCATAATAAATCAACAAAAGTTAAGTAAAAATTTAGAAACTTTTAAAAACACACACCAATTTTTTTTTTTTAAAGGACAAAAACCCAGCCATCCTTTTCGTTTACAATGTAAAATAAAGAAAAAAAAAACGTAATAATAAAGTGCACACCCTCAACTAAGTCTTTCAAACATATTACTCTTCCTCTTCTTCCTCATTTTCCTTCACCCTCATCTCAACTCTGACATTCTTGCGTAGGTAAAATTTAGGATTAACCCAAACTTTACAACATTGAAAAGCTCTCCAAATACCACAACTGAAACAGCTGCTAAATCGTCCCATCTTCTTATAACTTTTTATGGGTTTTCCCCTATTACCCTCCTATACATCATTTATGAAAAATAAATCACATATCCAAATAAATGAAATTAAAATAATGAACAAACATAAAAACAAAAGTAATGACAATACTTTCTCAATAAATAAATAAAAAATTTTTATTGCTGTGCCAGAGGAAGGTGTCTTAATCCATGCTTCAGACACCTGAAAATATATTACAATTAAAAATTCAGGAGTCAAAAAAAAAAAAATTACTACCTTATTGTAGGTCAACTCTTGAGATTCTTTTCCATAAACCAGAGAAGCACGACCATCTACCAAAAATATCATATACACAGTTAAGCGAAAGTATATGATATTTAAAGGTGAATAAGTATCGTGATTAGGTAAGTAAGTATGGTGATTAGTAGTTATCAAATTTCAAATAGTAATTCTATCACATTAACTTTCATACTCAAAATTGAAGCACACTAAAAATAAATTTAGAAGTAAAATATTTAATTAAATTGTGAATAACAATTCAGAGAGAACAAACAAGAAAATAAATTGAAACTTGAATGAGACAATACTACATCTATGATAATATAGGACACCGAACTATGCGTTTCCACATTTGTCACACGGATCGGACACGCATATTTCGATAGATTTTTTTTTTCAAACGTTTTTGAACTTTTAAGATCAATAGATTTGAACTTGAAACAATTAAAAACTGTAACAAAATTTATTGAAAAGAGCTCCGATAAAACAAAAAACCACATATCACTAACCAAGAAATCACAATAAAGAGGAAACAAATTTTGTACCCGCATATAGAGTCAACACACATTTAACAGACTATGGAGGTATACAGATCTGATAACCAAAACGTTTGAAATGTGCTATTGTTTTTGCATTGAAAATTATTCCACCAATAAGAAAAGTAACAACATAATACAAATGGTCAAAACAAATAAAAAAGTAATTAATTTTTGCATTAAAAATTGAAAACGACAAATAAAATGAATAAAAAAAATCTTTAAACAATAAATAACCTGAGGGAGTATTAAAGATGTTTTGAGTATTTTTCATTTGAAACCAGCCGAAATTAAATTACACTTTGATAAAGAATTTTGTTATTTTTATCTAAAAAAATAAAATTTGTAACACAATTTTTAAGACAAATGTAAATGGGCTTGGCCCAATCCACTTTGACTTTGTGTTGTCGTTGGTATTTCTCGCTCTCCGCCGCATTTTCTCCGTCTCCAAAACTAACAAATTTTCCCGACCCAAACCTTCTCCGATCTTCTTCGCCTAAATCTCTAAATTCAAAGTTTCATCTGTAACCGTCATCGATTTTTAGATTTTTGAAATCGAAATTCTAATTGTGATGTTTTAGGTAACGGAACTTAGTGATGGAATTCAAACCATTGAATCGAATTGATCGTTGTGGTATAGAAACCCTAATTTCGTGGGTTTAGGGTTTTTGTGGCAAAGTTTCGCAATGAAGAAGAAACAAGAGGAGAGTTCGTTAGAGAAGCTAAGTACTTGGTATCAAGATGGAGAGCAAGAAGGTGGGGAGAGAAGTGAGAAGAGAAGATTGAGTTTAAAAGCATCAGACTTTGAGAGCACTTCTCGAAGTAGTGGAAGTAAAAGCAAAGAAGATAAGTCTGTTGTTGATGGAGAGCATCACGATCGTGATTCGAAGAGTTCTGATAAAAGAGAAAGTGGGAGAGATCGAAGTCATGGATCTTCTTCTGATTCGAGTAAAAGGAAGAGATGGGATGAAGCTGTTCCTGTTAAGAAAGGGGAAGATAATGATGGCGATTATAAAAGTAGTAAGCTTTCTGATTCTAGACATGATAGTGGTGGAGAGAAAGGTTCTGTTAGTAATGAATATGGTGAGGGTAAGAGAGAGTCGAAGTCTGATAGGAGTTTGAAGTCGAGTAGTAGAGAGGAGAAGAGTAAGAATCGAGGTATTAAAGAAGATGATAGAGTTAGTAGTCCTCTTAAGAAAAGTTCTGAGACTGTGAGAGAAGTGGGTCGTTCTAATAGGTCTAAAACACCAGATAGAAGTGGGAAGCGTCATCAAGAGTTAGAGCAATCAGAGGCGGATTATGAAAAGGAGAAATATGGGAGGAAAGATGAAAGATCTAGAGGAAGGGATGATGGTTGGTCTGATAGGGATAGGGATAGGGATCAAGAAGGTTCAAAGGATGGTTGGAAGAGAAGACATTTGAGTAGTAGTGATAAAGATCAGAAAGATGGGGACGTACTTTATGATCGTGGCAGGGAACGGGATTTTCTAAGGCAAGGACGTGAAAGGAGTGAAGGTGAGAGGTCTCATGGTCGTTCGGGTGGTAGGAAAGATGGAAATAGGGGTGAGGTTGTTAAAGCATTGTCAAGTGGTGGCGTTTCAAATGAGAATTATGATGTAATTGAGATACAAACCAAGCCACTTGATTATGGCAGAGGAGAATCAGGACCGAACTTTGCTCGTACGAATGAATTGGGTCAGCAACCTTCCAAAAAGCCTACTAGTAATGACGAAGAGTGGGGTTACAACCAGGAGGGTAGACAGAGAAGTGAAACTTTTGGTCTTGGGTCTTATGGGGAGGATTCGAGAGATGATGCTGGTGAAGCCAGTTCTGATTACTCAGGGGCTAAAGCTAGAAACCAGAGAGGTGCAACACCTGGTCGAACTAATTCTATACAACCCCCTAATAGAGGTCCGCAGACTCAACAAGGCATGAAAGGGAACAGACCCTTAAGAGGTGGGAAAGGAAGACCTGCTGGTGGCAGAGAGAACCAACAAGGTGCCATTCCAATGCCTATCATGGGGTCACCATTTGCGAACCTTGGAATGCCACCACCCAGTCCCATGCAGTCTCTTACTCCTGGCATGTCGCCAATTCCGGGCCCTCCTGTTGCCCCTGTCTTCATGCCTCCATTTGCCCCAACTCTTGTCTGGCCAGGGGCCCGAGGAGTTGATGGTAATATGTTACCTGTTCCGCCTGTTCTCTCGCCTCTTCCTCCTGGACCATCAGGCCCAAGATTTCCTTCAATTGGCGCTCCACCAAACCCGAATATGTTCTTTAATCCACCAGGCTCTGATAGAGGAGGGCCTCCTAACTTCTCTGGTTCTGCATTCAATGTTTCTGGACAGATGGGACGTGGAATGCCATCTGAAAAGAATTCAGGGGGATGGGTTCCTCCTCGTGCTGGTGGGCCTCCTGGTAAAGCTCCTTCTAGGGGAGAGCAAAATGACTATTCCCAGAACTTTGTGGATACTGGAATGCGGCCCCAAAATTTCATCCGAGAGCTAGAGCTTACCAATGTGGAAGATTACCCCAAGCTTAGGGAGCTCATACAGAAGAAGGATGAAATTGTATCTAACTCTGCTTCTGCACCAATGTATTTAAAAGGTGATTTGCATGAAGTTGAGTTATCTCCTGAGTTATTTGGAACAAAGTTTGACGTTATTCTTGTTGACCCACCGTGGGAAGAATATGTCCATAGAGCTCCTGGTGTTTCTGATAGTATGGAGTATTGGACATTTGAGGACATTATCAATCTCAAGATTGAGGTGACTATTCTCTACGCTCTTCAATTACTCAATAGGATTTTAGGCTACAAACATTCCCTCTCAGGTTATATCGTTTACTTAGCGCTAGATCTAATTGTGGGGTGGCATATTTCATTTGTCATCTCAATAATAGCTAGATGAAGACTGGTACTAAACATATAGTATTTTGACTTGTGTGTAGACTTTGTAGGTAAGATTAGTTACCGTTTTTGTTATTCCGGTTTATAACAAAGCGAAATCTTCTATGTATCTGTAGGCAATAGCTGACACTCCCTCCTTTATCTTCCTCTGGGTTGGTGATGGTGTTGGGCTTGAGCAAGGGCGCCAATGCCTGAAAAAGGTACAAGATTCAGACGCATTTCTCATTTCCTTTGTTGTTTTGGATTTAGTTGTCTTGAAAGTATTCACTTCATCTATATTTATTTTGTTTGGGTGTCACAGTGGGGTTTCAGAAGGTGTGAAGATATTTGCTGGGTGAAGACGAACAAAAGTAATGCAGCACCAACATTGCGACATGATTCTCGTACTGTATTTCAGCGTTCCAAGGTCCAGTATGGTCTGCCATTACCTCCTCGTTTGATTACCGCGGTGCATATCTTTTGCTCAATACTTTTTATTGGTTTCTCTTTGTATAGGAGCATTGCTTGATGGGGATAAAGGGTACTGTTCGACGTAGCACTGATGGACATATAATCCACGCTAACATCGACACTGACGTAATTATTGCTGAAGAGCCTCCTTATGGTTAGTAAAATGTGTGTTCCTGATAAAAGCGATATATTCAAGAGTATCTTGCTTGCCATATCTTGTTACTTCTCTCTTTTAAAGTGGGACTGTTAGGAGTGCATCAACCTTGCCACAGTAGCAGTTAAACGAGTATAAAAAGAATTGTTGCTCCATGTGATTAATGTGTCAAGTGTTTTGGTACTGGTTTGGGGCCTCTTGTTGGCAGGGAAGTGTTTGGGTTCTCGAAAACAAAACCCTAATTTTTCCTTTGGCTTTCCGTTATGGTTTATGTGATTAGTTTGCTGAATTAGTCTTGGATTCTCCACTGGTTCATTGAGAAATATTTAAGATTCTGTGGTTGACCTTAACAAGGCACGTCTAAATATTTAATGAATTTGTATCCCTCCATTTATTGCAACCTGGTTTACTTAATTGCATATCTTTATGCTGCAAATCTGCAGGTTCGACTCAGAAGCCTGAAGATATGTATAGGATAATAGAGCATTTTGCACTTGGTCGACGGAGGCTTGAGCTTTTCGGTGAAGACCACAATATTCGAGCTGGCTGGCTTACTGTTGGAAAAGGCCTTTCTTCCTCAAACTTTGAGTCACAGGTAAAATCTCATATTCACTCTACAGACATCTATCCACCTCCTTCTGTTTACATGAACTTTAGACCTATGCAAGGAACTTCTTTGACTGCAAGTGTAAGATCTGTTTGATCGGTTTTGTTTTAGGCATATGTGAGGAACTTCGCGGACAAAGAGGGTAAAGTGTGGCAAGGAGGAGGAGGAAGGAATCCACCTCCAGACGCACCGCATCTCGTTGTAACTACTCCCGATATAGAATCTCTGCGGCCCAAATCACCAATGAAGAATCAGCAACAACAATCATATCCAACATCTCTAGCCTCTGCAAATTCCTCAAACCGAAGAACCACAGGAAACTCACCACAAGCCAATCCTAATGTTGTTGTCTTACATCAAGAGGCTTCTGGATCTAACTTCTCTGTTCCAACCACCCCACATTGGGTGGCACCAACGGCACCTGCCGCAACAGGACCTCCTCCAATGGATAGCTTTAGAGTGCCTGAAGGTGGCAACAATACAAGACCACCTGACGAAAAGAATTTTGACATGTATGGCTTCAATTGAGCACTTGCCAAAATGCAGAGTTTCTAAAATTGTTTCTATTTGATGGATCTTTTTTACCCTTTGCATTGAGAAACTCTGCTGCGTACGGTTTTGATTCTCTGTTTGTAATTCTTTTCATTTTTTTTCTTTTTGTAACTTTCGTAGAGCCAATACTTAATATTCTTTTCATTATCAATCATGTTTTACCTAATAATCCTAATTTTCTCCATAAAATGAGATGTGTCCAAATCAAATCCGAAAACCCCCTTTATATTCACACTTTGTCAATTACAGGCAAAGTCTTATCTGGTTAATGCATGCATTGGTATCAGAAACTAAGATTCACTTAATCCACATTCCAACAGAAACCTCTTGTACTCGAGCTCCACTCTGCTATATGCTTGGTTCTCTACATCTTTAGCTTCCTGATTCACTGAACCGACCTGCATGAAGTTAAGCTTCTTTAACAACAGAAAGACAATCTGTAAACGAATATTACTCAGAACTTGTGGATGTAACTAACTCTATATTCTGGTGATAAATCATCTTCATCAGAAGAAGCAAGCGGCTCGTTCCAATCACTCAACGCGGTTCTCCATCTTGTTCTTTTGGAGTCATGGTGATGATCTCGTGATCTTTTTCTGGAGACTATAGTGTGTAGCGTTCCAATTATACATATGATGCAGAATCCAAGAACAGGAAGCAGAGAAGTGAGCAAAACACCTGTTTTTAACTAAAGAGAGACATGATTAGACGCTGGAAAACACAATATGCAATGCTAAGTTAAAAATCAAGATCCAAAAAGAATCTAATGGAAGGGCTTAGAGGAACACCACCGAAGCATCGAATAAACACATGACTGAAACACAGTAACAAATATGGATCCAATAAGATACGAAAATGGATATGAAAGCAAAACTTAAACCTCGAAAGGGGAGTGTGAACAGCAGTATGTTCTTACATGTGGCAAATTGTGGTGGTTTTGTCCTGAAAGACTCTCTACGGTGCTAACAGTCTCACTGTATACCTCTTGCCGGCGTAAATCAGGTAATTCCTCAGTTTTGTTCTGCCAGTACTCATCAATTTTCCAAATACTAATGAGAGTCAGGATCTCCCCAATTCAGATAATACCATTCAAGGACAATACAAAATTAAGTACAAATCAAGAACTTCTGAGATATACCATCTTAGAGTCATCTATAACAGAAGACGGAACCACGTCGTTCTTCTCTTCACAATCTAGGTCATCAAGTCTACTACTTGTATTATTTTCTTCAGAGTTTTCTACTGATACTCCATATTGCTTTAGAATACGTCCCAATGACTCACTTCTGCAACATTAAAGAAACTAATTCTATGAAACATTATATCTCAAGGACTCATTTCTGCAACATTAAAGAGACTAATGCTATAAAACATTGCCAAAGTTACCCAGAAATTATTGCTTCTGAAGAAACTTTGATTGATCTAATGCAATTACTAAGCTGCAACAAACCTTTTTCAAAGCAACAACCAACTAGACGAAGATATCAATTACCAGAACCACACAAATCTTATCATAATTAACTCAAATCCACCACACAATTCAATCTTAGCAAATCAGTGTCACTCACTAATGAGAAATGAAGTTCAAAAAACTTTTCCACTTGACACAATAAACACACAAAGAGACAAAGTCATCACCTTTTAGCAAAACGACCCAGTTCTTGTTTGCTCATCTGTTCATTTACTGACATCTGTTGAACACGAAACCTCCATCTCTACAATACCAAACAATAATCAAACTAAAAAACCAAACCACGAAAAAACGAAATTGGGATCTTTTCTTTTAAAGCTAACCTCTGAGACTCGTCTAAACCGTTTATTTCTGAAGCCAATCCGTAATTTCAAAGAGGAGCCAAAAACGACCCAAGATTCATTGTTCAACGAAGCAGCTCCAAGTTGCAAACTTGCCATGGACCCAGAGAGAAAATGAGAAAGATTTTAAAGGGTCGATGAATTTGGATTGCAACCATGTTCCACCACACAGAAAACATTGTCTTCTTCGACTAAAAGCTTCGTCTTCATCTGAAAAGAAGAACACATGGTCCTTAGCAAAGACAGCTCAAAGACTCACTAAACCAAAACGAGGGTCCACAATTCCTATATGAAGATCACAATTTCTGAAAAAGGACGTTTCTTTGAAATTAAAAAGTAAAGGGTGATTATTGTAATGAATTAAAACTTATGGGACTCTTTAGAATTCGTAAAGAGTGTAAGGATATAATAAGAAATTCTATATGGGAGTAATGAGATGCTTCCAAAAGCAAAAAGCAATCATCAGATGTTTCAGATTGCGACATCTTACCTTTTTACCGCCATTAATCACGCGCGGATTTCTCCACTTCTCACGCGCCTATTCCACTCTTAAACGTCACGCGCATCCTCGTAAACTCCATCAATGGCTTTGCTTCCACTCTTACTCCTTCCACTGCTTCTTCTATCGGAAAAATCTTCTCCCCTTCCAAAATGTACGGCGGAGAGATATGTCACGGCGTTAGGAGACGGAGGAATGAAGAATCGTAATACAAGAATAGCATTAGAAGCTTGGAATTTCTGTAATGAAGTTGGTAACGAAGCTCCTTCAATGGGAAGCCCTAGATTTGCTGATTGTGCTGAGCTCTCTTGCCCACTCCACGAAGGTATTGCTCGTTAATTTCCATGAATTCTTGATTCTCAAGCTACATATGATTTTTGTAATTTTCAGCTTAATGTGTTCATGAATGATTAGTGTCAATGTGTTCTTACCAATTTTAATTACGTGTAGGACAAGTAACTGATACTTGGCTTATAAATAATCTTCAGTTTTTAGCAATCCAATTTTACTACTTGTTCTGTTTCTTGGTTCTTTATCTCTCTATGGTGCTCTCTGTTTATATATAACCATTGTGATTGTTTTTGCGCATATTTGTGTTCTTATATAGACTCTCTGGAACAGAGGCTTGATAGCCATGGAAGCAAGTGTGAGGTGCATCATTTAGTAAACGAAACAGAGAATAAGTTACATAGTAATAAAGAACCTGACTTGTTTGCGAATGAGAAAGAAAGACGGTATTTAGGATCTTTATGCAAGATCCATGAACATGATGAAGAAGAGCCTTGGTATTTCTTTCGGATGATAATGCTTAAGAATGGAAACTTAAAATACGCTTTGTCCCGAGAATGGGAGGAAAGTTAGTAAAATAGTTACGGAAGAAACTTCCGTGTTTCGGACAAGGTTGTATGAACCAACCTCTTGTTTACCATAACTATTCAAGAGTTGTTGCTGAAGAGAAGGGGGAAAATATTTGAGTGGAGGGTTTAATGGAACATATGATCTTGATAGCGTTTTAAGGGTTATAGGGACAGGATCTTTCTTCTCTGTTTCTTGGCAAAAGAATGTACAAACCGGGAGCTGGATTTTCGCGAATTCATTAACGACTTCTACTAAATATCCATGGCTTATGTTGTATCTACGCGCTGATGCCGCAGAAGGTTTTAATGGTGGTTATCACTATAATGGGCGTGGCATGATGAGAAAGGTTTGTGAGTATATATATTAGTAATGTGTTCTTCTTCTTCTCTTCTTGATTTTCTTGATTCTGACTATAAGTCTTCTCTTTTGTATGCTTTAGCTACCCGAGTCTCCGAATTTCAAGGTAAAGTTAACACTTGATGTTAAACTCGGTGGAGGACCAAACAGCCAATTTTACTTGATTGACATTGGAAGCTGTTGGAAGAACAATGGTTATCAATGTGATGGAGATGTTTTGACAGATGTAACTAGGTACAGTGAGATGATTATTAATCCAGAAACTACAAGTTGGTGTCGTCATGATAATTTAGTTTCATGTCCTCCTTATCATACAAGTATCTCTGGTGAGATGATACATAGGAATGAGAGTTCGCGGTTCCCATATTCTGCTTATCATTTGTATTGTGGCCCTGGAAACGCTGAACATCTCGAGAAACCGTTCGATATATGTGATCCATATAGTAATCCTCAAGCACAAGAATTGGTTCAAATTTTGCCTCATTTAGAATGGTCAGTTCATGGATATCCGGAGAAGCAAGGAGATGGTTGGATTGGAGATTCAAGAACTTGGGAGCTTGATGTTGGAGCTCTTTCAAGTCGTCTTTACTTCTACCAAGTAAGTAAGAAGATAATTCAATATTATGTGTATATATATATCCTCTTTGGACTTGGTTTGAAACTAATATGTGACTTTTGTGGATAGGACCCGAGAACGAAACCAGCTAAGCGAGTGTGGACATCGATCAATGTTGGTACAGAAATATATGTTAGCAATAGACAAGAAACTGCGGAGTGGACAGTGAGTGATTTTGATGTGTTGGTTCCACAAGACACAACAAGAACCTCGTGAAGTTTGTATGTAGTAACACAACTTGACTGATTTAATAGCTTTTGCTCTCTTTTTTTTCTTTCTTATTACGTATTTATTTTTCTGTAAATTAAATTTACAAACTGAAGAAGCTCATTTGCCTCGATTATGATCTTTAAAATACAAAAAAAAAACTCTAAAATCAATGATTTTCTGAGCTGTTGTTACACCAAAATATATGAAAAGGAATAATATTTTTGTTTTAGTTTTGTTATAAGAAAAACAAAGTATTTATTCAATGACTTATTGGGGTTGCTAAGTTTAGACCCGACCGGTAGTGTAAGCTTTATGAAAACGTGTTTCCACAATAAGTTCAAGCACAACTTCTACATCATTTTAACTCTTCATTAATACAGCCAAGTGGTCTGAGCATATTACAAGAAAAGCAATAAATTTTTAAGAATATTAAGAAAAATATGTAAATTCAACCTGTCTAATACTCCGACAATTTAGTAAAAAAGTTCTATAACAATTTTAAATACTCCCTTTATATATTTCAAATTAGTTGTCGTTTAATATTGTTTCACACATATTAAGAAAACATTTAATTTTTCTGTTACACCCCTAATTAATGTTTATTTGATTTTATTTTATTAGTCCAGACATTAAAACATGAGGGATAAAGTTGAAAATCTTATCAATCATATGTATTAAAAACATAAAATGACAATTAATATGAAACGAGTTTTATAGTCTAAAACGACAACTAATATGAAACGGAGGGAGTATTATTCTTTGGTGGTGTAACTATTTAAAGCTTTGAAAACTTTTCCCAGACATCATATTTTCTAACTTAATTAAGAGTTGATCTTTGGATTTCTTTCGAGAAAATTTTACCAATCAAACTTTTAACTTTACTAAAAGCTCACATTTCCTCAAGTTACTCAAATTAGTTCAAATTTTATTTTTTGTTCTTGTTTTCTTGTTTCATTATTTAAAGTCAATTTCTTTTTACAGCCAATTTATAGTAAAAGTCGACAGTAACAACCTCATCCAAGATCAAATTATCAAGTATGTTAAATCGGCTAATAATAATACCGAACATTTTAGTAGCCGTACGTAGTTTTAATATTTTTTATGTTGGAAAATTTTCCAAATCATCTATTTGGTATTAAGAAAAGATTTTAAAAAGTTTTACGCCATATAAATAGTTGGATTGTGGATGGAATCTATCGATGTCCCTAAAAGTTGATGGAGTATTTGATAAGAAAAAAACATTAATTAAAGCTCTAAAGATTGCTGAAATATTTTAAACTCTTTTAATTAATGTTTCAGGCTGTCGTGAAAGAGCCGTTTGACTTCCTAAACAGCGTATTCTAAAACATAATGTAACAATAATTTGAGTGACTTAAATTGGTAAAAGGGTTTTGGAGTTTTAGAGACTGGTTGATTAACGAAGGAAAATCAAAACAAAATTTACTTAAGAAGGAGAGAGGAAAGATGGAAAACTAGGGCAAATAAATGAGGAGATGCACCAACAACGTCAACATCTACTCTATCTCTTTCTTCTGCAATAATACAATTTGCATGTCACTTTCAAACCCTAAATTAAAGCTCTGCAAATTCACCTTTCTCTTTAATTTTCATCCAAAGGAATCTTAATAATATAATTGCGTGCCACAATATAAATTTACATGATACATATATGATAATCTCAACATATATATCAACTTTTCATTTTGTTTTTGTTGGGAATGTCCTAACTTTCTTGAAAGATAGATATGTATACGTATATTTACGTGGAAGTTATGTATATATGTATGAAAAAAGGTTTGTAAAGTAAAAGGTTAGGTTAGTAATATAAATCACACATGTTTAAAACATTGATAACCAATGAGACTGCGTATTGGTATTGTGACAGATTTTGAATGGTGCATAAATTTTTTTGTATCTCTGAAACTAATTAAGGGTAATTAATTTTTTGGTAATCCAAAAAAAAACTAATTAAGGGTTCGTATAGATGGTCTAATTGGCCAAAAAACATCAAGTTTCCGAAAACTCAAAGTATTATTAGTTTATGTTTGGGTCATGAATTCTTCCGGCCATTAAAAACATCATGTCTAAAAAATTATCCTCATATGTCATATGGATGGAAATTTTTGTGGGAAAATAAATCATTTTTATTTTTACTTTTGGTTAATGATTTTTTACCATTCTAGAAATTGTTAATGAGCAAAAGTGAAAAATAACAACAAAACATTATAATATAAAAGATTGCGTCACAAGTTTGTCATATGTAAGAAAGGAGCTATATTTTTATTGCTAGCAAGTTTGCAATAATGTTTTTAAATTTTAATTGTAATATTTTTTCTTTTGACCTATTTAAAGCCTAAAATGTCATCAATCAAAGTTATATTTAAAGAAATATTTCTTATTATTTCATTAGTATTTTAGTGAAATCTCCTGTTTTATAATCTTACTGTTTTTTTTGTTACCAAAAATTTGAAACCAAAGTTCAGGTGCTAATAATTCATGGCACCAATGACTAATTATGATTAAAATTTTCTTGAGATTTGAACTATATTCCTACCATCTACATCTGTCTAAAAATTTTACTTTTTAACTGCGAACATTTTTTACCATGCAACTAAAACTTTTAGACCATATACATTTTGTAACGACAACTTGGTGGAACGATACATAATTATGTCTTCCGAAACTTGGCCTTGCCGTGAACTTCTCCACGATAAATATGAAATGAGACAGATGTAGCGAGCTTATAGCTAAATTAAAGTCTCAATCTCTCAATTTCTCTCAAAGTTAGAAACTAAATAATGAAAATTAATACTTTACGAGTTCTTAGGAAATTGTAAGTTATAAATACTTTAAGTACTACGTCGGTTAATATAAATTTTTCTTTGTTTATTAATTTTTAATTTATGTCAGTCTTAAATTTTTATTCTATTCAGAATTTCTGATTTCAAAACCACTTTCAAGATGACTGTAGGCAAAAATTTGACATACCTAGTCGTATTTATATAACAATCACATTGGCAACCGCAAACGCAATCGCTCTCAAGACTTTGGAAGGTGAGCAAAGAAAGAAACGTCTACAAATAGACATATTGAGTGGGAAGCTTAGGGTTTTTGAAGAGTAAAGGAATTGGGTTTGTTTTTGGGATTCTCAAAAAAAAAAAAAAAAAAAAACTTAAAAACTTTTTTGTTTTGTTTTGTTTTCTTATAAAGGAGAGATAGAAAGAGAAAGAGAGAGTTTCCGAAAGCTGAATTGAGTTGGGTGAAGCAATTCTCAGGTCTGTCTGTCATGTCTTTACTTCTTCTTCTCATAAAGGAAAACACTTCTTGATCTCATCAAGTTCCCATCTTTGTACACTTCTCTTCATTCAAAAACTCTACATTTATATATCTCTATATATGCAGATTCCAATCTTTTAATAATTCTTTTTTTTTTTTTGGCTTGCTCTTCACAAACTTATATAATAATCACAACTATGAAAATTTTCAATATTTTTTCCTTCTTCTGTTTGATGCTTTTTCCCAAGAAAAAAAGGAGAGAATGAAAGATCAAAAGGGTATAATTTGGTCGATGATCAGATTAAGATTTAGGTTTATCTTTATATTTTAAGTTTCTCACATGTAGATCTCTGCTAGATTCTCTTTCCTTTATTGTCAGCTAAAGTGAAGTGTTTTGGTCTGAAAATCTTCTAAATCTGCTGTATTTTCTTCACCTTCTTCTTGAAACTAAGCATAGTTTTGTCTCTCTCTTTTATTTATGTGTAATAATGTTTTTTTTTTGTTTTTTTTTTGGGTTTCGCTTCTGTACTAACTTCAGTTTCATGTGCATCAGTGCCTTCTTCTTCCTCTTCAATATCGATTTGTTTTCTCTTTCCATATTAAATTTTTTTTCTTGGTAAAATTCTTAGAATTTTCCGTGAAACAAAACTAAAAAATGTCTTCATATACATCAGATTAAAGATGAATGATTTTGTAAAACATATGTGTAAGTATCTATAGATCGATCCTTCCAGATCTAAATCAAATTATGTATATGTTGTTTTCCATTTGACCCCGTGAAGCCTTTCAGATGTTTTATTGAAGAGAGAGAGAGAGCGAGAAATAGTACAAGATATGGGTCAAAATAATTTGTATCTGTATACCAAAAAACCATGTAATAAATTTCTTCGTTTTTTTTCCCCCCAAATTTCTGAAGAGAGGTTTTAGTTATGTAGATTATACATATATAAACGTATTTAAGAAAATTACATGAAATATTTATGACCATCTTGCATAATAATGCTCTATATATGTATGTATGTATGTATGTATGTATGTATGTATGTATGTATGTATGTATATATAAGTGAAAGATTTGAGTAAATTCTTAAACTCAAGTTTCAGTTACATCAGATCCGCATCAGATCCAATTGATTCTTGTCTGTCCTTGAGATCAATCAATAACATCCTTAATTTATTTTTCCAATAAAGTTTAATTCGACACAAAAAAAAAGAAAACTCCTTTTATTTTGTTTACAACAAAAGATGAGTTTATTATTACTAAGTAAGGGGAAATATATTAATTCAAGCCCTAGCTTTAGGGTTTTGTTTATCATCCCCCATTTTTTAATTAGACATTTTTTTCTCGTATATATTCTTTTATTTCTTTTTGTAGTATATCAATCATTTGTGTGTTTGTTCAGACTTGGTATATTCATCTTATCAATTATGTCTAAATTGAGCAATTAATCTAAGTGTTGTTTGATGTTTAAATTGAAGGATGGGAAGAGGAAAGATAGAGATAAAGAGAATAGAGAACTCAACAAATCGTCAAGTGACGTTTTGCAAGAGAAGAAATGGACTTCTGAAGAAAGCTTATGAGCTTTCAGTCCTATGCGATGCGGAAGTTGCGCTCATCGTCTTCTCGACTCGTGGCCGTCTCTATGAGTATGCCAACAACAAGTAAGCCATCTCTTCCTTTATATAAACCTCTAAGCGAAAATCTAAAAAGTTGTGAGAAATGTCATTTTTTTTTGTTTCTGATGGATTGAATATATATATATATATAAGTAGTTAATTACAAGAATAATTAAGAGCTGACATTATATACATTTAGGTATATGAGCATAATTTGTATCAAAGTTGGTTTAACAACCAAAAATGTAAATTCACGACTAATCTTAATAAATCCGAAAAGTATATGCTTCTTGTTAAGTAAATGATGTAAAATTTGCAAGATTTGTTTAGTTTGTATCTGCAAATATACGTCGCTAATTCTATAAAACATAAAAAAATAAAATTGGGTGTAAACTTTACAATAAGATTTGAACCAGATTTATTACAATAAAACTATACCAATTGAACAATATAGTTTGTATCTGCAAATAAACGTCCCCAATTCTATAAAACATAACAAAATATTTGGGTTTAAACTTTACAACAACGTAGTAAATGTACATATGAAATTTTAATTTCAGAGTCTCATGATATCTACTTTTAGTCAGTTATATTTACATATGCTAACATATATTGTTATATATATATATATACCCAGATTTATATATCTGAAGAAGTAAATTAAACAAATATATACACAAGTCCAAAAGTAGTATATACATACTATGTTTCATATATACCATATATAGATTTTGAGAAAATCTTAAAAGAAAGACAAAGTACAATATAATGGATTGGATTTAAGTACCAAACTCATGCTAGCTAGCTTGTAGTTGCAGTTGGTCAACAAGTCTTTTTTCTTTTTTTTTTTTTTATTTGCTTTTGTCAAAGATGTTCTTGGAACTTAAAACAATTTGTGCAGCGAGAGATGTGTTGTTTGTTGTACTCTTCTTTCCTCTTTCATCTTAAGCAGATCAGATCTATTTCTTCATGTCTTTTCCTTCCTTTTTTGGCTTTTACATCTTACATCTTCCATTTCCTTTTCTGATCTTAAAGCCATTTCAATTTTCAACTATTATATACTCACAACATTCAGTTTTTTTTTTCTTTTTCTTTTTTTTTTACATGACTCAGTCTCTACTCCACTTTCTGTCTTTCAATTAAAACCCAATTTTAACTTAACTTGAATATTTTAATACAAATAAATACTGATGATTTACTGGTTTACTTAATTCCCATTAACATACATACCAAAGTGCTTCTTAATTACCGCAGTGATATTAATTGCATAATTAGGCTATGTTCTTGAGTTTTTCAAGAAAGTTACATAATGAATTGGATGTTTATTATTTGTGACAGTATAAGATCAACCATTGAGAGGTACAAGAAAGCTTCTTCTGATAGCACCAACACCAGCACTGTCCAAGAAATCAATGCCGCGGTTTCAATTTTTCTCCATCTCTACGTACTTATTAACATCATATGCATATATTTTCTTAATGTGATGGTGCTTATATAACAGTATTATCAACAAGAATCTGCAAAGCTGAGACAACAGATCCAAACGATACAAAATTCAAACAGGTTTTATACATAAACTATATATTATCAGCCTTTCTAGCCATATTAATTTATGTCTGATCTAGTGGATATTTCTATTGAATGTAACACATTTTTTAATAATGTTATAGGAATTTGATGGGAGACTCATTGAGTACCTTAAGTGTCAAGGAACTAAAACAAGTTGAGAATCGCCTTGAGAAAGCTATCTCCAGGATTAGGTCCAAGAAGGTACGTATAGCTACAAAATATTTATAAGACTCTTATTAATAAGCATTTTTTGTATTGTTATCAGTTTCTTGAATCTATATATTACATATTCTAAACCTGCTTTGTGTTCTTGTGAGATACAGCATGAGTTGCTTCTAGCTGAAATCGAAAATGTGCAGAAAAGAGTAAGTAATGTTCAAAAGAGTTTCTCTAAATCTTAAAGCTAAACTTTTTTCCAACTTTAACTGTGTGAATCTTTGAATTATGATATATTCTGCAGGAGATTGAGCTTGAAAATGAGAATATCTATCTACGAACTAAGGTAAAAAGAGAATTATTAGTGTATTTGTTAACTCTATTAACATATCAATCAATCAATATAGTTAATATTCTTTTAATAGGTAGCAGAAGTGGAGAGGTTTCAACAACACCATCATCAAATGGTTAGTGGCTCAGAGATTAACGCGATCGAGGCTTTAGCTTCTCGCAATTACTTTGCTCATAGCATTATGACTTCTGGTTCTGGATCTGGAGCTGGCAATGGAGGTTCTTACTCTGATCCTGAAAAGAAAATTCTTCATCTTGGATGATCTCTTTGGCGAAAAAACAAGCTGCAATAATGGCTTATATATAGCTCTGCATCTGATGATTCTCTGCTCAGATATATCTCTACATAAAATATGTTTGGTTTTTATAATAATTCAAAGTACAATGAAGGTATTAATCCTTCAAGACTCATTGGAAATTGTGTTGTGTAATGATGAAGACATAGTCTTGTTTTTATTGTTTCATTATCATATCTGTTTTATGGTATCTGAATTAGTGATTCATATGATCACAGAACAGAACATATACATATGACTAAAATAAGAGCATATTTTATATACAATGAAGGTATTGATCCTTCAAGACTCTGGTTTTATTGTTTCATATCATACATAGTATGGTATTTGATTATTATTATGATCCTAGAACATAGCATTAAGATATGATTAAAGAACAGTGCATTTTTTGCTGAGTTCGTTGCGCAAAGAAGCGGTCTCTTTCTCAGCTTTGGTGAGTTGTTCTCTCAGCCTCCTGATCTCATCAGAAGATAGTTTCTGAATTTCATGCATCTTTTTCTCAGTTTCCTCTCTTGCGGCTTGTGCTTTAGCTAATTTCTCATTCACTTCTCTCAATGATTCCTTAAGTTGATTAGAGATCTAACCAGAGACAAAAATAAATCAACATATAATGATGATATATTCATACACACATTACATATAAACCATACCTTATCTTTTACTCCCTCGAGCATTTCTTTATACGATTTGTCTACTTCTTTCTTCAGTTGTGTTATCTCTTCTTTTGAAGACCAAGCCTTCATTTCTTCAATCTGCTTCTGCTTTTCGTCGATCGTTGCCTGATTTTCCTAAGAAAGGAGACGAAATTTTAACTCAAGATTCAATTTCAATCAACACAATAAGAAATGTGAAATCTTGTTTTGTAAAAAGAATGAATCTGTTCACCTTTAGCTCAAGTGATAAGTCACCCATATAAGATATTCCATTGTTCTTTCTTGAGATTTGTTCGACGAGTTCAAGAAGATCTTGAACTTGTTTTTCTTTCTTTCTTTTAGGGATATTACGCCTATTATCAAACAACACTTTACGGTCATCACATTCTTTGAGAATTTCCTATAAAGAAAGCAAAATTTTGAAGTTATAAAAAGATGTAATCATGTAACAAGTGCTTAAATTTCATATAACATTTGTAGCATAAACCGACCTCAAACTCAGGACAATCCTCTAAATAGTCATCTAGAGTCTCTCCATCCTCAAATGCATCTCCATTGGTGAAAACAACAATCATATAGTTAACGATTTCACTTCCGAAAAGGATCTTTAATGTGCGAAGCGTCGATTGTTCCTCTTCCGTTAACCGATTCCTTACAGAGAAAACAAGAAGCACTGCATCGATACCGTTTTTAGCTAGAAGTAAGCATCTAACGATTTCTTTGATGGTAAATTCTTTTGTTGAGGCAGCACTAAACAAACCTGAAAGCAATATTGAATTTTAATCTCCAATGTATATAATGTTTTAAGCAAATATAGGATTTGATGATTACTAAACTCACCAGGAGTGTCGATAACATTGATTTTCAAACCATTTGGTAGATTGGACTCACGTAGCTTACACTCTTTCGTAACGAATTTTCCTCCTGCTTTAGACAAGAACTTGGTTTCACCTAGGATGCTGTTTCCGGTTGCGCTTTTACCGTTCCCTGTTCGACCGAGCAGAACTAGAGTTCTTTCAGGTTTCCAAGCATTCTCCACTTCCAACGACATTGTTTCGAATTCTTGAAATGAAAAAAGAAAGGATAAAAAGTTAAAAAAAACTCAACAAAATCTCAGAGAAACTTATTATTCTTTAGCATATAACATACCTGAGAAAAGCTCAAAACGAAATGTTATTTCAAAGTGTGGGAATAGTTTGTAATTTTATAGAGGCAAACGAAGAATATTCATTAGACTAATCAGAAAAGAGAAAGAAAAGAATAATAAGGGTGAGATGATCTATAAAGTAAGAATAAAAACCAAAAGGATCTTTACAATAACAACAAGAAAGGAATCTAATAGAAAGATAACAATCTTTAACAAGTTTGGTTGGTCAAATCCCTTATCTTTTAACCTTTCCTGAAGAAAGAAACTTGAAGCTGCCACTATGAATCTACCATTGCAGTTATCTGACAAAGCTAACAGGAATCTCTGTATTTTTTGCTTTCATCATTTCTGAAATAGATAAACAAAGTCCTCAACTTGCAATATGGTTTATTCCTCAACTTATTCGACATTCAATATCGATACGTAAGACACAAGAGAAGGTCCATATACTATTTTCTTTGAAATACAAGAGAAGCAATTTCTTTTCTGAAACTAGTTATAGGTATTAGTTGCAAAATATAGATTCAATTTCATTTCCATTTTTCTTACACATATGATCAAGAGATAGGGATTCAAAGAGTTAAAAAGAACAAATGCATACCTGGATCAGCTGCAGAATTAGCTCACTCATCTGCTACTAAGTCCTGCAAAGTCTCTTCAGAGCAACATTTCTAGACTCTCTTGTTACTCTTAAGGAACTTTAAAGGTAAAAAAATAATTGAAAACAGAGAGACTTAAGTTAATGTCATATTTGGGCATGGATGTTCTTGGCAGAATCAGTAAGAAAAATTAAAAGAATCATATAAAGGGTAGAAGAATAAATGAGTGTAAATGATAAGAATCACAATAGTGAAGGAGAAATAACTAATCACTCAATTCATCCAGCATTAAGTTATGATCTTTTTTTTTTTTTTTTATCACAATATCAATCACAGAATGATGCAGCGTTTGAAATTTTGTTGGAGTTCCTTGGTTATGATCTTTATGATATCACAATATCAAGTTATGATCTTTCCGCCCTCGCTAGATCCATCCTGAGACTGTAAACTACATCACTTGAATATCAAGAAGGCGCAACAAAAGACAGATTTTAGGCTTTGGTGACATTATGTCAACTTTTGACAAATTTGATGAGAAATATTCATCTGCTAATGAAAGCATCACCTAAAGTCAAAATCCCTCGAGTTTCTTTAAATCATAAAAAAATATCTCAAACTAAAATGACTTTAAGATCTCAGCTGGCAGAAGGTTAAAAGATCATCAAAGAATGATACAACTGTCTCCCTTTTTCTTGAGTTCCTTTTCCACCTTGTCAAGTTTCTCGCTCAGCTTCCTAAATTCTTCGATGAATTCTTCCTGGAGTTTATTCGCCCTCTTTTCCGCTTCAAATCTTGCATTTTTCTCCTTGATGGATTCTTCGTGGAGTTTCTTCGTCCTCTTTTCAGCTTCAAGTCTTGCATTTTTCTCCTCGGTCAGTTTCCGCTCTAGAGAGCTTGCTGTTTTTATCAGCTTAGTCTCTACCTGCTCAAAAAATTCGGACAAATGTATGATACACTGATGTATAAGAAAATTAGAGCACATCAGGAAGCATTTATCTATAGATTCTTTCATATGACTCTCAAGCTGATCAGAGAAAATAGAGACCAAAAGTGATGAACTTGAAAAGACATATTTTCTTTCTTGTTTTGTGTACCGACCCTTCATTGCTTTAAATAATCTTTTTTTTTCTTTTCTTCAAATATAGCCTCATTTTCCTAAGAAGCAAACGGTAACTTATACGCAATCAGAAGACATCAGATAGATAACATGCGTTAGAAACAAACTCACCATTGTCTCATGTGATAAATCAACCATAAATGGTTTCTTGTTGTTCTTCCTCACAATTTCAACAAGGTCAAGAAGCTCCTGAACTTGCTTAGCTTTCTTGCTCTCACTTGCTCTGGGACTGTTATCAAACAGAACCATGCGGTTGTTGCAGGCCGCAAGAATCTCCTAGAACCAATAAAAAACCAATTAAAGATTTCTGGCCTTGCTAACGGTTTCAACACAAATATAAGAAGAAAATATAGTGACCTTGAAATCATGGCATTCTACCAAATAGTCCTTCATTGTCTCATTGTTATCATCAAGTGAATCCTCATTGGTGAAAACAATGATCATGTAGTAACAATATCATTTCCAAAAAGGATCTTCAACACATAAAGCACAGATTTCTCCTCTTCTGTTAGCCGGCTTCTCAAGGAAAAAACCATAAGAACCGCATTGATCCCGTCTTTCGCAAGACGAACACATTTTAAGATCTCACGGATAGTAGACTCGTTTGAGGGGATCAAACTAAAAAGGCCTGCAAAATGATTCATGATCAACATGTTTAGCATTGCAATGTTTCATATGAACAAAAAACACATACAAACACACACACACACACACACCATGAGTATCAATAACATTGATGATCTGTCCGCTTGGACCCTTAGCAGTCTTTAGCTCACATTCTTTGGTAACAGCTGCAGCCCGTCCTTTTGATATGAATGCTTCTTTTCTAAGGATGCTATTCCCAGTTGCACTTTTACCATTGCCCGAACACCCGAGAAGGAGTACTGTTCTTGTACGTTTTTCCAATGTAACCATATAATCTTCAAAACTTGCTCTGGCCATTGAAGCAAAATTTTAGGGTATATATATAAGAAAACAAAGGAGCAAGAAAATTTAATAAGAAATATAACCATATAAGGCATCTTTTTGTAAGGATCCGTAAAAGAGAGATCAAATTTCATTTAAAGGATATATGAATAGTTTCATATCTTGAGGTACTCTATCTCAGATTCCAAATTTTGTAACATACTTTAAAGATTCTGGAAAAGCTGTTCCGATCAGAGAAGCAAAAACTTCTAGCAACCCTGTTTCAGAAAACAGAAATTTTGTCAAAGCCAAAACTATAATTATCATAATCAAGAACTGGAAAATCTCATATGCAAGTTACGGATGGCCTTTTATGAGCCTAGAAAGGAAAAAAAAAAGTTGAAAAATAAAGCAAACAGCTTAATGTTTAGGCTCTTAATTCTTATAGGACGAATGTTTATTTGCTTCTATAAACAGTTAAGGAAATATTGGTGTAATGAAGATAAAGAAATTTTCACTTTATACGCTTTCTATTTATATGCTTTACAAGGAATAACACAAAGACATGAGATATGAGAATATGTTGTTTACTAAGAAATGCAAAGAATCACTTTCTTCTATGAACCTAGTTCTGCAATGCTAATTAATTTCAGGACATAGATTCACATTTCTTTTCTTATTAGTTACATTTAGGGGTGACATAAAGAAAGTTTAAAGAAACAAATACATACCTGGGTTAATTGCAAAATCACCAGGTTCTCCAGCCATTTAAAGGATAATTTGATGGGTTTTATGTGCAAATGAAAATGATCTAAGCCGGAAAAAAAGAAGTAAGACGAGATCTCTAGACTTTCTCGTTTCTTTAAGAACTCATCTAAATGAGTAAATATTTTTTTTTTTTTTAAAGGAAACAAAAAGGAAGGAATATCAATAGTCTCCTCTACTCTGAATTAAAGAATGCTGATTAGTCCCAATGAGAGTTTTGTCACAAAAATTGTCTCAAGAAGTCACAGAGGACAGCTTTATGTTAATGATGACTTTATAGTTCCAATAAACCAGATAATTTCTTCAAATCCAAAACCAATCAGTGATAAACTAGAAAAGCTTCCAACTTTAAAGCGATTCTCTACTAATACATGAACAAAGCCCATTAAGTATAGTAAATAGAAAACTCATAAAGGTACAATGAGAAAGATCTAACAATTTAAAGAAAAAAAAGTATATAATTATTCAAAGTACAATGAAGGTATTGATCTTTCAAGACTCATTGGAAATTGTGTTGTGTAGTGATTCATATGATCGTAGAACATAAAATATTACATAAGATTATATTATGATTAAAGAACAGAAGCATCTATTGTTGAGTTCTCTGCGCAAAGAAGCTCTCTCTCTCTCTCTCTCTCTGCTTTCTTGAGTTGCAATCTAATAACCCTAAAACAGGCAAGTAAATGGCTAGTGATGGTTCTTGAAATGAAAAAAAAGAAAGGAAAAAAGAAACAAAAAAGTTAGAGAAACTTGTAATTCTTTAGCATAACATACCTTAGAAAAGCTCAGTACGAAATGTTATCCCATGTAAGGTAAAACAGAATATTCATTAGACAAAGTTCTCTGCAAAGTCTCTCTTATTACTCATCCGAAATTTTAACGTAAAATAGAAAAGAAATTAAACACAGAGAGACTATGTTCTTGTCATATTTAGACATTGATGTTCTTGGGAAAATCATTAAGAACAAAATAAGACAATCATAAAAAGGGTAGAAAAAGACAGGAATGTAGATGGTTAACTCTTCAGTGAGAAACCAGAAAACCAACCAAACTTAGAAAACAATAATCTGTCAGTGATAAGAATCACAAGATTTGCTCTTTTGGTCACAATATCAATCAGAGAATGATGCACTTTTTGGCCTTTTCTTGGAGTTCCATTGTCATTTTTTCAGCCCTTGTTAGATCCTCCCTCAGCTGCTTAACTACATCACTTGAATTTTTCTCGAGTTCGTTTCCTTTTTTCTCCAATTCAATTCTGGCAGCTTGTTCTTCATTCAGCTGCTTAACTACATCACTTGCATTTTTCTCGAGTTCATTTGCTTTTTTCTCCAATCCAAATCTCGCAGGTTGCTCTTCATTCAGCTTCTTAATAACATCACTTGAATATTTCTCCATTTCCATTGCTCTTTTCTCCCATCCAAGTCTTGCAGCTTGCTCTTGGCTCAACTGCTGCTCTAGCATCTTTTTTGTTTCTCTCAGCTGAGTCTCAACCTAAGCATTTAACAAAACGTTTTCTTTACAAATAATCTATCAAGTAAATAAATAATATGGAAAACTCCCAGAGCCGTTCCTAGAGATTTTAGGACCCTAGGCCAAAAATAATAATACATGATTTGTTAATAGTAATTTTAAGATTAAAATAACTATAATTAATATATTTTCTATATAATTATGATAATGAATTATGAAGTTTGTGAATAATATTTTTCTAAGAAAAAAAAAACTATAAAAGGATCATAAAAGAAACTAAATTGATTTTTTAAAATTATGTTTGTAAAAAATAATTAAAATAAATTATTGATAAAATTTATAAGTAAGAGTAATTAAAGAGTGAATGAAAATAAAAAGTATGGCAAATACAAGAAAATAAACATATTTTGGCCGCAAAAATTGATTATGAACAATGAAAAATTTAAAAAACCAATGATAAGGATTTGAAACTGAATGGAGATATACTTTGAGATAACTTTAAAACCATTAGACCACTAAATATTTTGATATTTAGGGCCCTAAAATTTTATAAATAAAACAAGCCCTAGGGAAATGTTTAAAAATTTTCTTCTTAGGCACGGCCCTGAAAACTCCATAACACATTACCTTCTCCATCATTTGCCTGAGCTTCTGATTTTCAAAAGACTCCTTCGTATCTTTCATCATTTGAGATATCTCTTGTTTTGTTAACCCGCCCTTCATTTCTGAAATATTCCTCTGACTTATTTGGAATGCAGTCTCATTTTCCTAAGAAACATATGTAATAATAACCGATAAACAATCAAAATACATCAACATGGGAAGTGTACTGAAAAATTCAATTCTTTCATACCCTTAACTCGCAAGATAAATCATCCATATAGGGTTTTCCATTCTTCCTTACTATATCTTCAACGTAGTTTAGGAGCTCTTGAACTTGTTTAGCCTTCTGACTCTCACGGGATTTGGCCTTGTTATCAATCAATACCTTGCGGTCATTACAGGCCTTGAGAATCTCCTATAACCATTAACAATTCAATAAGAGACGCAAAAGAAGGCGAAAAATCAAACCTGAAGCTTCAAGAACAATAGCAAGAATAAAGATACACTAACCTTGAAATCAGGACAATCTTTCAAATAGTCTTCAAATGTATCATCATCATCCTCAAGGGCATCTTCATTTGTAAACACAACGATCATGTAGTCTACAATTTTGCTTCCAAAGAGAATCTTTAATGCAAAAAGCGCGGATTTCTCCTCTTCTGTTAGCCGGTTCCTCAAGGAAAATACCAGAAGTACCGCATCAATCCCTTCTTTAGTCAAAGAAAAGCATCTTAAAATCTCCCTGCATGTAAACTCAGTTGATGGAGACAAACTGAACAGACCTGCATAAACAATAAAGATGCATAGGTTCAAGATTTTAAATATCATATATGACTCATTGAAAAAAAATAGAAAGTGAGAGAGAGAAGAGACTCAAGTCTTTTAACTAGATACTCATTTTACACTTGTTATTTTTTAATTGGTTCATTTTTTGTTTTAAATTTAAAAATTAAATATATAATTAAATTATATCAAAATATTAATATATTATTGTTAAGATACTTCATTGGGTATCTTAACTAATGAAAGTGCTCTAACCACTCTAAC
Source organism: Cardamine occulta (assembly GCA_028015245.1). Classification (NCBI taxonomy): domain Eukaryota; kingdom Viridiplantae; phylum Streptophyta; class Magnoliopsida; order Brassicales; family Brassicaceae; genus Cardamine; species Cardamine occulta. Next base: position 4,210,295 of record CM051393.1, read on the forward strand.
ACATACTAGTATTTTTTTTTGTTTTTTTTTTGTAATAGAAACAATCATAATTTATATAGAAGATTGGTAAAATATGTTTTAAATGTATTTAGAATTTTTATTTATTTTGGCTTTAATGTATGTAGTATTTTTTATATGGAATTTTGTGTTCATGTTAGTAGTGCATGTAATTGAACCATTAATAAATGAAAACAAAAACTAAGTAGAAATTGATAAGAATTTCACCTTCCATCAATTTATATATCGTTTTCTTATTTAAACTGAACTGCTCTTGGACCTGACTACTATATCATCATGGTCAGTCCTACCGTTTTGGAGGCCTAAATACATGTCTCTAAATTTGTTTTACTTCAATTCTTTATGTTTTTAGTTATATATAATCTAAACTAACACTTAAATTATTAACTAAGTCATATTGTTTATGTTATTAGTTTAGTAATTTATTTACGTATATATTATCATTTTAAAGTTTTTAAGTTTCAAATGTACATATATAAAATGATTAAAAAAATTTGAAAAACAACAAAAATTTACAAAAGATTAAAAAATCAAAAACTAAAAAAAAAAAAAGCAATTTTATAGAAAAAAAATAAATAACTAAAATAAAAATGTAGATATAGACTTTAAAGCCAGAGAAGAAGATTTTGAGGTCTCCCTGCAATATTAACGAGATAATCTACAAAAAGTCACTGAAGCTTTGTGAGGAATGGGAAGATCACTCAAGCCCCCAAATCCAAATACTGAAGCCCCCAAATCCAAATTCTATCTTCAATCCAATATACCCCTTAGTATATTTTAATTAAAAACAACAAAAGAATTTGAACTTCTGTTGATAAATAATGAAAAAATAAAATATATTAATATATTGAGAGTCAGACAAATACACGTCCCAGTTTATTTGATAGAACAGAGTAATGAGAACAAAATAGTCGAAACTCAAAATAGACGAAACAATTAACAGACTTTGGCTGTTTTGTCTTAAATCTGAATCGTCCTTATGCGTAATAATAAATGACCGTTTTGTTTCTTCACCCACTCTTCTTCGTTCTCTTTCTAACCCCCAAGTCAAAAGATCTTTTCTTTCCATTTTCCCATAGACACAAATTAATTTTGAAAAACTATAATACCATTTTCTTGAATTTCCCAAATCTTACAAAATCAACTTCTGAGATCTCAAATTCATAGATTTTGTGAAGAATGGGTAACAAAGTTATCTGCATGAAGAAAAAAGATATAATCATAACTAAAGGAGATGGATCCAGAAGCAAGAGATTAAATCGTTCTCAGAGGAACTTACTTGCTGATGAAGAGACATTGCATCAACGAGCTTTGTCTATGGCTATTCATCAAACTGAACTGTCTCAGAGATTTGATGGATCTATGTCTAGACGGGTCGGGTCTACTAGTTCTAGAAGACGAACTCTCTCTGACACATTTTCTAATAACAAGCAGGTCCAAGTTTTTTTTCAATAATAATTATAAAGTTCGATTTTTTCAGGCTAGGTCTTTGTCTTTTCTCTTGTTCCCTCAATTTTATAATGATTAGAAGATTTCTTGATTGGAAAATGAGTTCTGCTTTCTGAGACATGAGGGGTAAGAATATGTAATTTGAGAAAAGAGATCAAAAGTGTTTTAAAGGTTAAAACTTGATCCTGACATTATAGTTTGGGACCAAAAGAGCAGAACAAGTGTTATCTGTCACTGATTGTTCTTAAAGGTAGTTGTAGTGTGTTGTGCTTTTGAAAAGTTTTAATTGTTATTGTTGTGATTGAAAGCAGAGAACTTTGTTTCATGATTGTTCCTGTCACTGCTTTGTAATTTAATTGGTCTCTAAAGACCAGAACATATTTATGTTCTAACTGATACTAGTAACCTTTTGATCTCTTCAGGTATCTGATTTTTTGGAGAGCTTGACAGTTAAGAAATTTATTCTGGTTCATGGTGAAGGCTTTGGGGGATGGTGTTGGTACAAAACTATTGCTTTATTGGAAGAGTCAGGACTATCTCCTATGACAGTTGACCTCACTGGTTCTGGATTTAATATGACAGACACAAATAGTGTTTCTACCTTAGAAGAATATTCAAAACCGTTGATCGAGCTCATTCAAAATCTTCCCGAGGAAGAAAAGGTTAGAATTGCTCGCTTCGTGTAGTTTGTTAAGTGTATTTTGGAGCTTGGAAGGAAGTGTCAATGTATAACTACATTGAACCTTGGTTTTTTATTTGTTCGGTTTCTTTAAAATTTGTGTCAAGTTTAAAGCATTTAGATGAAAATTGTGGTCCTTGTATTAGTTGGAATATGAATTGGGCAGCATTTATCATAGGCTGTATGGCCGTGACACATGAAGGATTGTGACATCTATAAAATCTAATGTTCTTATTATTTAAGATATAATGTTCTGTTTCTGGGGAAGTGTTTTCCATTCGAGTTTCCTTTGTGTTCTTCAAATAATATGCTAAGGAAGGATTATAATTTCGTCGTGAATTCTAGTGTTTTCTTGATTTTTCATTCTAAGCATATACTTGTGTGAAGCAACGAGTGAGGATTGTTGTAGGTAATTGTGGTGGGTCACAGTACTGGAGGTGCTTGTGTTTCGTATGCGTTAGAGCGGTTTCCAGAGAAAATCTCAAAAGCTATATTCATATGTGCAACTATGGTTTCTGATGGACAAAGACCATTTGATGTATTCGCTGATGAGGTAACACTAGTAAAATTTCATTCATACATGTTTCTTGAATCTATTTTATTTTCTTAATTATTTATAGATACCAAGTTAAGTTAAGAAAGATTTATTTACACATTAAAAGATTTACATTTCACATTTTGAAAATGCTACAAATTTTTAAAACATGAGTTGTGGAGTCATTTGATTCCATTGCAAGTTTGCAACCAATGATTATGTAGTGCTAGTGCACATTTCCACAGATCCTATGGATTTAAAATTCAATGAAAATTCGAAACTTAGTTCTATTCTCATCTTGTGAATATTCCTTGTTTCTGTGTTTTACGCTCACTATGAGAAAATATCTTCATTGCAGCTTGGTTCTGCAGAACGGTTCATGAAAGAGTCGCAGTTCTTGATCTATGGAAACGGCAAGGACAAGCCCGCAACGGGATTTATGTTTGAGAAGCAACACATGAAAAGCTTGTACTTCAATCAGTCATCTAATAAGGTAAAACACTCACAAGAACCAATCTAAGTTATCATCATTAACAGCCCCAGTCTAAAGGTGGGAATTTGGTTTTGAAAAGTTTTGGTTTGGTTTGGTTTGCTTCGGTTTTGGATACAAATCAACAAAAATTTACAAAACAAAGTCTCTAATTTCGATTAATATGCATAAACATAGTTAAAACAATTTATTTTAAATGGATTTGGGTGGTTTGGTTGCATGTTTATCTAAAGATGGGCATTTGGCTTTGAAAAGTTTTGATTTGGTTCGGTTATGGATACAAATAAATGAAAATATCAAAACAAAATCCCTAATTTCAATTAATATACACATATTTAATTAAAATAATTTATTTATTGGATTTTGGTCGTTCGGCTGCATGTTTCGGTTCGGTTTTAAAAATATTGTTACTGTTTGGTTTTAACTTTGAATTTGATACAAGTGATCAATTTTTCATTTTTTAAAATTATGTCTAGGTTATTAACCCAAAAAAAAAAGTTATGGCTAGGCCTGCCTAATGCAACAAACAAGTGATCAAATTTTATATTTAAAATTGTTTTAGGACATTGCACTGTCGATGATCTCAATGCGATCTGTACCATTGGGTCCCATGATGGAGAAGTTGTCACTTAGTGCAGAAAGATATGGGAAAGGTCGGAGATTTTACGTTCAGACACTCGATGACTTGGCACTTTCACCGGACGTTCAAGAGAAACTTGTGCGAGAGAATAGTCCCGAAGGAGTTTTTAAGATCAAAGGAAGTGATCATTGTCCTTTCTTCTCTAAACCTCACTCTCTTCATAAGATCCTTCTTGAGATTGCTCAGATTCCTTAAAGAAAGAAAAAAAAAATCTTAAATTTAGTCACAATGTATAAATGCTTTCATTTCACTTCTTAACTTTTGTATATTTTATATTTTACGTCAATACGAAATTACAAGTGATTAGTTAGATATTAATTCATTAATTTTTACTTTATTTGTTTATAATATGCGTATGTTTTTTTTTTCCACCATTGGTTATATTGTGTTTCGTGTATCACGATGGAACAAAGGTTTTAGAAGTTTCGAAATCAATTAAAATCGAGAGATAGAAAAGTGAAATGGTTGGTTACTTTTTCTAATGAAAAATGACATGAATTACATGCACGCTATTTTAATATTATGGAAAAGGGACTACTATTTGGTAATTTGTAAAAGTCTAAGCAAACGTACAAAAGAAATGTGAACGAGGTGAGAATTGATCAAGGTTACAAAGAATTTACAATACAATAAACGTGACTGATAAATATTATTATATTTAGATTTCCTATTAATAATTTATTGAACTAACCTGTTTCAATGGTTTTCCTTAAAGAATCATTTTTGAGTGTAGCGGTCGACTTCGAGTAACCACTCACCATAATTTTTAATGAGTTCAAACATGATATTATATCGACTGACCCTATGAAAATGGTTAGATAATTCCACATTTGAAAAAATTGATTTCTAATCTAGACCTAGCGGAATTGATCACTTTTGTGTTTTTACGGGTAATATATTTGTTGGATAAATTACCGATATGATTTTCTTTAGACACAAGATTTTTTTTACGGGTCTTTTAAGTTTCCTCTAGACTTTTTTCCTTTATGAAATATTGAATTCATAATAGAAATTTCCACCTAAATATTCCAATTCCTTTGATGAGTACGATTCGGATCTTGAAACGGTTCTATCTCCCTACCTTCTAAGAACAAAAACATTGTTTTCTAAACATTTCTCCATCATGATTTGATTATAGGCAAATGACATGTCGTTCATTGAATGGTTTACCATTAAAACAATACACATAATGGTCCATGAAATAAAGAAAGCTAGTGGGTGCGAATTATAAATATACTTACCATCGAAATGTATGAAGAAATGATATCTTTGGAGTTTTACAAATTAGAAAAGAAATTAAAGAAAGAGTCCCCACAAAGAACCACTTGGCCACAAACATGAAGACGCAACCATTATGTGGAATTCCGACTCATTGCTTTCAAATCTAATCCTTCATAAAGACCAAATTTCAATTAAAAAAAAAAAGATTTCGACTTTATATTATTTGTCTTATGAAATTTAATTTGACAATTCAGCTTTAGACATATTGGGTCCTTTCTCTATGTAGTCTTGTCTCCACTTTGTCTTTTTCTTCTTAAGTCGATTGATCCAAGTCTATGATAGCAAATTGAAAATTTAATTCCATCGTAATTTTTTATCATTCCATGGTTATTAAAATATCAAAATAAAGTGCATGTTCGCATTATTTAGGTTATCAAACAAAAATTATCATTTCATATATGTTCCGGATATATTCCACTATTACTAGATGGAGTGACGCAATTAGAGGTATTGGAAAATACACAAAAATTCTACAATTATTTTTGAAATTTTGATCAAAACCGAATTATTAGTTCAATACCCTATTTTCTTTTGGTTGAATCATAGCAATTGATGGTGGCATGCAAAAACAGACTTAAAAATTGGGTCCACAATTAAAGATGAAGGAAGTAGATGATTCCTTCTTGCTACACCATCATGTAATCAACTATAACATCACACATGCTTTGCCACCTCACCCCCACCTATCCCACCCTTTACTGTTTTTAAACCCGGTTTTGATATAACCGACTGGACGGTTTGACTGAAGATTCAAAACAAAATTGGATGAGATTAATTTGTGTGATCACTGATGTTAAAAAGAAACTATAATAGCACTTTTTCTTTTGCGTCAAACTACTATTTATAGTCACTTATAATTGAAAACATCTAAATTTTAATTATATTTCTACCATATAAAATATCATAACTTTAATAATCTACGGTCTAATTGGTTTGATACGATTACCACAAGGATCCGGTTCGCTTTCCTCTTTAAACCTAAACCATACTACTTCCACTTCCTTATAAACCAACCCCATTTAAGAAGTGTAGTAAGCTTCTTTACTCACCTAAGCTATAACAAGAGAGAGACAGCAGAATCATTGCTTAGAAATTGAAAAAAAGCAAAGATCAAAAGCTAAGAGCCTAAAGATGATGAAGGGAAGCAAGTCTTACACGGAGTATTCGTCGTCTTTCTCAACCGATGAATTCGGGTATGATCAGAACCGCTCAAACTCCTATAATTTCAATGGACCTTGTATTAACACAGATCCTGAGATGAAGAGGAAGAAGAGAGTTGCTTCTTATAATCTCTTTGCCACGGAGGAAAAGCTCAAAAGCACTCTCAAGAACAGTTTCAAATGGATCAAGAACAAATTCTCCGGTGATGATAATAATATCCGGTACAGCGTCTAGATTACTCCACTTTGATCTTCTGATATTTGTCTTTTCCTTTCTTTTAATTACACTAAGATCATAGTGAAATTTAACATGTAAAAATTAAGTGTGTGAGATGATGTATGTGTGTGAATGTGTCTAAAGAGTTTTATGGGCTAGTGTCACTCAAATGGAAATGCAGATGTTGTCTATGTTCTCGATTTGCTTTGTGTGGGAATCAGAATTATCAAACCCAAAGATCTAAATATTTCTTTATGGTTTGTTTCTATATTTTATAAGGTCTAGTTGGTTATACAGTTATTTAATTGCTAATCTTAATATACAATGAATTAGTGTTTCTCCCACTTCTATTCTTAAGCACTCAAGTAGTCAAGTTAAAAGATGGGACATATACGAATTTTTTTTGTCTTGTTTAACTTCAAAAAATATTTTGAAAGAATTACCAAACTTTTATAATTTCACCCTACATCCAGTTGTAAGATATTTTAACAAAGTTTGGGATTTTCATAAAATTTGTGGTACAGTAATCTGAAAATCAAAGTTCTTTATACAAAATGTGAGTATATTACCAAAATAGAATAGAGTTAAGGTAGCATTGGTATCCACTTGTGAATCTTACGGCTAACTGTGGGATTCCAAATAAAGAACTTTCAAACAGAGCACACGTTGGGCCAAAATCATACATTAGGTCCAAAGCCCGAACGCAAAGCTAAACAAAACCGCAATTGGAGACTATCTTACATAACAACTTTGATTACCTCCTAGCTCTAGAAAATGACGATATTAGGGCATATGTTTCGATGCACTCCCGACTGCAATTATGACCTCCAGGGCCGGCGCTGGAGGCAAGCCAGCAAAGCATTTGCTTGCGACCTTCTGTATAATAATTAATATTTTTGGTATTTTTTCTCCAAAAAATGTCAATAGCTAAGATGGTAGTTTTGCTATGAGAGTCATATTGACCTCCTTGCACGTTGGATCATATGTGCACCATCAATACGGGCTGAACTCACACTCACCTCTTCTCTGTTTTGCTCTATTTAAGACTATTTCAAAGCTTGAAGATCTTGGTACATTCATAATATCTTTTTCTCTTGGAGATTTGAAAGTTGATGATGCCTTATGTTACTCTGGAGCTAGTGTGAATATGATTTCACTCGAAATGATAAAAAATCTTGGGATCTAATGGGTCCATAATGGGCATCCACATAATATGGATTTATTCATAACAAATATTTAATTTTTTTAAAAAGATGAAAAAGATCTTTGATCTCCTTGCAAACATTGATTCACCCATCTTTGGACGTGTATTGGTGTTGCAGCTCTTGAATGGTTTGTCTGATAAGTTTGATTACATCACTAACGTAATCAAACACATATTTCCTTTTCGGGCCCCGACTAGGCTGGGTGTCCTACTCGTCGATCGACCTTTGGCTACTGTGTGTTTCTTCATGATAACTTCGTCTCCAGGTCCAGCGACGATCGTCGATCATGAGTATCACGGTGTTGCTAACGCAGTTTCCGAGGCCATGTGGCTCCGTACACTATTATTTGAGATAAAACATTCTTTTTTCATGTGCAAGTGCAACATTGGTTTATTGTGACAATTTTGGTGCCATTTATCTCTCCTCCAATCCTGCTAACCAATGGACCAAGTACGTGGAGATCGATATATACTTTTCTTGGAAAATTTTGCCATTGGTCAAGTCTGAGTTTTCCATGTTCCGTCTGCTTACCATTTTTCTGGCATTTTCATCAAAGGTCTACCTTCTCCGTTATTTATCGATTTATGGAACAAACTCACCGCCCATTCTGCCATCACTTCGATTTATGGAATATTCTTTAAATATATTGTACTTCCCTAGATACATTCTCATTATAATTCCTTAGATTTATTCTCTAGATAGACTTTCTTTCTACACTATATATATGTTCTCCTAAAAGATTGTAAGAGACAATGGAGTTACCAAACTAAAATAAAGTGGTAAAGACAGAAACAATAATACGTTTTAAGTTAACACTTCAAAAACTATTTACTATCAACTATACAGCCTCTAAAAACCAGAGAGGTCTAGTTTGCATATGTTTCTTGATAAATGAAAATGATGCAGAAAAAAAAATAGAAATACATTTTAGAAAAACAGAGTAATAATCTCTAATAGAGAGATTTTTTTCCAAGTGTTAATAGTTGTAAATCAAATATCATATTGGGGTCCTATTTTGGTACAAACTCCAAGGACGGAAGAGATTGCAAAATGTAAAGAGGGTGACTCGAAGAAAAGTATCTTCCTTATAAGGGGCATATGTTTTTCCAGTTTCATGAGATTCTGCATGTGTTCGAAGCTTACAAGTGAGAAAACATTTGCGGTCTAAGTTCCATAGGTAGATGATGTTGATATCAAAATAGTTGATTGTCATTGGAACACAGTTAAAGCCAAGACCTACACATGCCATGCTGATTACCCATGCCTTTTCCCACTTCCAAGAACCACTCCCAACACCTCTTGACCTCGTCTAATATCTTTTTGCATAGTGAAGGGCAACTATTTATATTGCTTGAACTTGATCATTATTAGGGAAGAAATCATGGAGAACAATCCTACGGTGGACAGATTCATTTTCTTTTATGAAAAATAGATGTATTAATTATTTTTTAGAAATACAAATTTTTTAGAATGTCAAAAGTTTCATTCAATTAAATTAAATAATATCTATCTAAATAATTATATATGGTATTTATATTTAGAAATTGTATATATCATTCAATTATTAATTAGCATAAGTTTTAGTTAAATTGTATAGATATTTTGATTTATAATTAGAGATATAATTTTAAGGAAATAAAATTAATAGTATTAAATGAGATAACATAAGATGGAAGATATATATTCAATTTGACCAAAAAATAAGAAAAGAGTATGGAAGATAATTAATGGAAGGTGATATGGAGAAAAAAGAGTAACAAATTAAAGAGACTTTTTATACAGCATCTTGTTATAAGCTTTGGAAATCTAGAATTCTACACTCAATAAAGAAAAATACTTTGGGTTATGAGGAAAAAAAAACTAGAAAAACTTGATTGGTAAAATTGTACTTTACAATATAAATAAAAATTTGACCCCAATAAGACATGGATGGTGAAGGTAGTAGCTCTGGACAACAACGACAGAAGCGCCCGAAGCAGAAGAGAGCATCAAAGGGGATTAGTTATGAGAACAGCGTGATGAATCTCTCAAATGAAGGGAGAGCAACATTAAGGCTTGTAACTCGAGAAAATCAAAGACCGTTGAACTCAATCCCTGAAAATTCTGTAGCTGTTTTTGATAATACATGTTCTGATTATTACTGGCTTCGCTCTTGTTCGATCGCTGAGGAGCGCGTCAAGCCCAACAATAGAATCTACCGGGTAAGTTTTCCTATTTCTTTCAATATTTCTTATGTGATGAAAAATTTAACATCCTATCAAATAAGTGATAATAGTTTTTAGTTGTTATGGTCCTGTAGATCTAGGCTTTCATGTAATCTTTTTGTCATTGCGAAATTTATGAGTTCTAATAATTTGTTAAGATAGATGCAGATGCATTCCTTAAATCATCATGCTATGTCTAATTTTTCTCTCCCCTTTTTGACCTCATATCTGAATTTTCATAACACCTTTTCATTCTCATATAATTTTGAAATGCAGTACTATTACGATCTATTGGGGCAAATGTACAAAACCCGGTATGCAGTGGATTTTGTGTGTGCAAACATCGAAAAGGATCGCGTAATGATTGTCCTCGACAAGTGATCTACTCTGTAGACCTAATAAGAAATGCAATGATGGATTGATGACCCTATCAAAGGGACAAAAGATTCAAATCCAAATTACCTTGACAAAAAGGAACTATCTGTCTTTTTCTTTTTCTCTTTTTTTGCCTGAAGGAACTATCTATCTGGAATTGTTATTTTTAATACGAATATCAATCGTAGACTTTTTCTGTTGTTAATGTTTACAAAAGTTGAGTTTTTATTTTTTTTTTGCTTAATGTTGAACAAAATTAAATTGCAGTTTGTACTGTGTACAGAGGATTATATTTGGGAGTTTTCTGCTAGACAAGAATTAAAGAGGGAGAGAGAGAGATATGAGTTACATTCAAGAATCAGTCTTCGAACCAGAGAAAGAGTAGCAGAGTGAGAGATGCCAAAATCTATCGTTGCCTTCATGGTGAGCTTGATCTCATTGTGTAACGAAGTTGCATGAAGTTGTGGTGGAGTCGAGATGAGAGTTGTGTTCTTTCTTTACATAATAGATTGAATAATCGTAGCAGCATTATCTTCTTGAAGCTTACAGCTTGGTGAAAAGTTGATTTTCAAAGAAAAGTTTATAGTAGTAGACAAAACTAATATCATTCGAAAAACAATATAAAAGAAAAAAGAAACAACTTATTCTAAACACAATTAGTTTTATAAAGTTTACCATATTTAGTAAAATAAGATATACCACCAAGTCTATAATCAAGATTGGAACATCAAGCATATATGTTAGCTTCAAGCATGTGTTTAGAAGTTTGCCAAAATAAGATCTGATCACCTCGACCTCATGAAGATCAAATGCATCCGTGACTAAACAATGTAATAGCTGAATCATGTAATAGTGGGATCAATAGAACAATAAATTTTTAAAAACTAAACAGTAAATCAACTCGATAACAAAAAGCTACTCAGCTACTATTTAGTAGTGACTGGATTTTTCTCTTAAATTAGTTATAATTTTATCACTTGTTATTTTCACATTTTATTATTCTATCAAAATGACTGAATAAGATATATTCGCCGGAATCATGTTTTCAAAATGTAAAACGTGAAAAGTACGGCGGAATCAAGTTTTGAAAATGTAAAACATGAATACTTTGCATACGATTCAAGTCATATGCACATACTATGTTGTGAAAATACCAAAAATAAACTGCTATTAAATGCTTTCACCTCTAAGAGAACCAATTCAACTCGTCAAGAATGAGGACGAAATAGACAATAAAGTTAAGTAAACAAGACAAAAAAGTTTCTAGAAAAGGAAGCTCTTCATCATTTTCTTCATATGATGGTTGTAACACGTCTCCCTGATTATTTGAGACAGCGTGCTACTCGTCTTAGTTAGTAGGCCTTTCTCTTATTCATTTTTGCTGAAAACTTGGTCAGAAAACATACTTTTTCGGAAACCTTTCTTTATTAAAATCCACTAAAAAATAACTTGCTTTTAAAAACGTCTTGAGAAAACCTTTAAATAAAATCCAGCATAAACTGTAATCAATCCATTTTTAATGAAAAATAAATAAATAAAACTCCCAAGGTCTTGGAAATAATACCACAAGCAAGACAGACTTGTGCAGCGACACACGGTTCTCAACCTGATCTAAAAAACATAAAAAGAAGGGGTGAATAACGAATTACTAACTGAGGAGATCATTTTTTGTCCTCTGGAAAAATAAAAAAAAATTCTAATCCTATGCGATCATCAAAACACATAAACCTATATACATTAGAAACATATTGCATGCCCTTCTAGACAAGGTATAACATACATGACATTTCTCTTGCCCATAGCTTTTAGAACCTCATAATGGAGGATGGCCCTTAAGCTAGAATACATGCTTGATCAGAGGTTTTGCTCATCTTCCGCTTCTTTTTTTCTGGTTAGGTTTCTCATCATTAGCTTTGAAATTGATCTGTTCGTTAAAGTCAATTTGGAAATTAAAGTGAACATTCAGGTGCCTCGAGAGGCTGAATCAGAGATCAAAAATTGTTCTAAAATGGAAACATATCTGGCTATAAAGGAAGCTGAATTAGTACATGGCTTCTCAGTTTAAAATTTGAGTTGATTTTGGTTTCTGAATCTTCCTAACTTAACCACTGAAATACACATGCATGTTAGAATTCGATAAACAATATTTTCTGTGGAATTTTTCGAAACTAATATCAGTAATGGATGTCACTATGCTTGTTTCTTTAAAGACTATTCTAAAAAATCTCTCAAGCTAAAGGAGGAGTTAGCATAGTTAGCTAGATACTTAGTAGGCTAACGGAGAAGTGCTAAATATTGATTGCATTGTTCAATTACTTGATCTACTTTGTAACAAAAACATTTTTTCTAATCTAAGATTAAGAACTAATAAGCATTGATATGGAATTTTTTACCCATAGAATTTTTTGTTGTCTAAGTCTTGGTCGTAGAGAATGTTTTTTTGCGTTTTACTATTAAAACTTTCATTTGGGATATAAATGTGAGACTGAAGAGGTGGCTTGAGTCGAAGTAAAAACCTAGATGGAAACTCAAGAGTTTGCGAGCCTTGTCGTTAAACCTAACATTCCTGACTTAAATGCAGAACCTTGTTCTGATTTTGATGGAGATTTTGTGGGGAAATTTCACAATTTCACAGGTTTAAAAACTCGACATGTAGACCATGTTGGATGTAAGCTTTCATACGAGCTTGAGGTTGAGATTTTTTTCCATTTTTCATGCTTTAATTTGAATATTTGAAATTAATTTTTTTCAACAAACAGTTTTTGAAGTTGCTACAACGTTGTTAGATTTTCAAAGTGAGACGAGAATGTGGGCTTGTGAAACCTTACGTGTTTATGCTTACGAGTGGTGACACTCATTGGAGAATGTTTGCTAAGGCTTTCAAACATTTTCGAAAACTTCCAGAAGTTCCTTCTGACTATTGCTTCTATTATGGAGATAAGGAAACAATTAGTGCAGGTACGCATTTGCTAGTCATCGGGAGAGATGTGGATACATTGTGGTGTGGTGATATGAGATAGAGATGCATAAATGGATGAAAGGTCCTGCAATGATCACACCACGAGTCTTGTATGGTTCTGCGAGCCATGGCACCAATGATTTTTTTGCTGGAGGAATCAACATGTATGAAAAGGGAAACCCTAAGGTTGTAAACGTAGCGCAAAAGTACAATGCTGATACAAAAACGTGGACGATGATTAATGGAATGCTAAACAAAGAAAACTCAGTTCAGGATGTTTCTTACGTGGTAGGTTCTTTGTCCTTGGTGGCCGGGATGAGAACGATGAATATCTAAGATGTGGGGAAAGCTACGACGGTATTACAAATACTTGGAAGCTAATACCAGATATGCTTAAAGATATCACGTTCATGTCTCCCCCATCACCGCCCCTTATTGCAGTTGTCAACGACAACCTGTACTTGTTGGACATATTTTCGAACGTGCTTCTTGTTTATGATATCAACGCAAATGTTTGGAAAATATTGGTTGTTTTCCTGAGCAATCAAATGTTGCCTTAGGTTGGGGAGTTGCATTTAAGTCGTTTGGAGAAAGGCTTTTGGTGATTGGAGACTCTTCTGCTCATCCTTGGAAAAGAAAAATGTCAGTTTACACATGATGCCCATCTCCAAATGATGAAAAGTTATGGTGATCCTAACACCAAAACGTAACTCTAATCGTTGTTATAAGTCTGCTTACATTTTGATTAATCTCTCTGTCTTTTTTTGTTTTGTTTTAATTAATCTTCTAATTTTTTTGTTTCCTTTTTTGGTCATAAACTGTCATTGTTAAAGAAGAATCGGTGTATTCGATAGATGTTGTTCTTAGCTTTATCAAAATTTTGATTTCTTATTTTTTCAATGAAAAAGACCATCAAAAGTAAATTGACTTCGTCCTTTTTTTTCCTTTGCAAAAATAAAGAGACATTTAAACCGAAGGACATCAACCATAAAAATTGAATATTGTTGTATTGTTTATATATATATATATCGTATTACAATAGAACCTCTATAAATTAATACTCGATAAATTAATAAACACTATAAATTAATAAAATTTGCTGCTCCCAAGTCGGGCCAATGTAAAATTAAACAAAATTCAATAAGATAATAAGATAATAATTTTTTTAAAATCTCTATGTAAATATATGATCCCATTAATAACATAAATTAATAATCATGTAAATTTTTTTTATATATATAACTATATATATAAAGACAATATAATTTTATTTTTATGAATTTATGTTAGAACTCATAAATAACTTTTCTTATATAATAAAATATTATGTTGTATTTTAAAATATCTTATTATTATAATATAAATAATTTTTTCATAAAATAAAAAAAAACAATTTCTATAAATTTTTATATTATAAATATGAGTATTCAACATAAATATAATTCTATACTTTTTTATATGTGAATCATATTATGCTAACAAAATGATTAATATGCTATTTATTTATTTAGCACTACATAAATTAGTATAATAATGAAATATATAAAATATTAATAAGATAAATAATTTACTAACAATAAAACTTAGCTATTAACAAAATGATATAATCACATTAACAAAATAATTAACCATATAAACTAGAACTTTCTCCCCAAATATTTGATCACTAAATTAATACTTAACCATTAAAATTATGATAGGGGTATTTTGGTTGAACTTAATCATCATGAGAGAAGAAAACATCGACAATAATTTTGAGGACGAACACACAAATTTTTAAATTTTCTTTTATGAAAATAGAGGTATTAAATTATTTTTGAAACTTTATATTAGACTGTTAAAATTTTCATTTAATTAAATGAAATAAGACATATCTGAATAGTTATATTAGGTATTTATATTTACAAACTGTATATAGCATATAATTATTAATTAGTATTAAGCTTTTTTATTGTATGGATATTTTAATTTATATTTTGATTTTGAAACACTAAAGATATTGACTTTTAGGAAATAAAGTTAAAATTATTAAATGACATAATAGAAGATGGAAGATTTATATATTTTAGTTGACTAAAAGAGATAAAGATGGAAGAAAAATGATGGAAGGGTAAAGATGTGGAGAAAAGAAAGTAACAAATTAAAGAGAGAAGTTTTTTACATCATCTTTTTATAAGCTGTGAAAATCTCAAATTCTACAGTCAATAAGGTAATAGCTCGGGACAACAGCAACAGAAGTAACCGAAGCAGATGAGAGCATCTAAAGGGATTTGTTACGGGAACAGAGTAATGAATCTAACAAAGTATGGGAGAGCAACATCAAGGTTTGTGAGTCGAGAAAATAAAAGACAATTGAACACAATCCTTGAAAATTATGTTGCTGTCTTTGATAATACTTGTCCTTATTATGAGTGCTTCGCTCTGGCTGGGTCACTGAGGAGTGTATCAAGCCCAATAACAGATTTTACCAAGTAACATTTCTTATTTCTTTCAACATATCCTATGTGATGAAAAAGGTTAACATCATATCAAAGTGATAGTAGTTTACTTTGTTATCGTCATGTAGATCTAGGTTTTCACATACTCTTTTTTTTTCATTACAAAATTTATGTATTCTAATAATTTTCTAAGATGGATATGTAGATGCATATAGTTTTTCCCTTAAATCAGCATGCCCTCTCTAATGTTTATTTCTCCTTTTTAACTCTGTCTCTGAATTTTTATAACATGTTTTCAATTCTCATATAATATCAATGTGTAATACTGTTACAGTCCATTGAAACAAACGGACAATACCCGGTACGGAGTCGATTGTATGTGTGCTGATATCGAAAAGGATCATGAACTGATTTTCCTCGACAAGTAATCTACTCTGAGACCTAATAAACTATGCAATAAAGAATTGATGGCCTTAGTATATCAAAAAGATATCATAAATAATTTTTTGAAGTATAGAAACTATATTAATTAAGTTAAACAACACTTATTCCATTTTTGGTCATAAATTGCCATTGTAACAGAAGAATCATTGTATTAAATAGATGTTGTTCTTAAGCAGGAAGACAAGCTTGATCAGAGGTTTTGCTTATCTTCTTCTTTGGTTAGGTTTCTTATCATTACCTTTGAAAGTAAACAGTTCGTTAAGGTTAATTTGGAAATCGAATCGAATATTCCGGTGCCTCAAATCAGAGATCAAAACTTGTTCTAAAATGGAAACTGCTCTGTCTATCAAGGAAGATGAGCTAGTTCATGGCTACTCAGTTAAAAATTTGAGTTGATTTTGGTTCTAAGTTACAAATAAAACCAAATGGGAGAATTTATCGAATGACTATAAAAAAGGATTATTGAGCTCAAAATCCACAAATTATTTAAAATTTAAGTTTATGATAGTTGCTTTTCACTAATTTGTTCTCTCTCTTCTCATAATTTTTAAGACTAAAATCCCCTTATCATAAGTTTAACAATTAAGTATTTGTTTAGCGATCAAATATTTGAAGAGATTAGTTCTAATTTTAAACGGTTAAATATTTTGTTAACGTGACATATATTTAAGTTCTAACAAAATGATTATCATGAAATCCATTTGCTTACTTTACTACATATTATTATATATCGATAATAAAGATAGAACATGTTAAATTATGGTTTAGCATGTAAATAAGTTATTGCTTTATACAAAATATAAATTCAAAGTTAATATAATTCTAAGTTTTGTTATTTATGAATTATGTTATGCTAATAAAATGATTATACATGCTATTTATCTATTTACCTTGCTATATATTATTATATATCCATAATAAAATTAAAACATGTTAAATGTGTTTTTATCATGTAAATAAGTTATTTGTATATACAAAACATGAGTATTCAAAATAAATATAATTCTATACTTTTTTATATGTGAGTCATATTATACTAACAAAATGATTAATATGCTATTAATTCATTTAGCACTATATAAATTAGTATAATAATGAAATATATAAAATATTAATGAGATAAATAATTTACTAACAATAAAACTTAGCTATTAACAAAATGATATAACTACATTAACAAAATAATTAACCATATAAACTAGAGCTTATCTCCTCAAATATTTGATCACTAAAATAATACTTAACCGTTAAAATTGTGATAGGGGTATTTTGGTTGAACTTAATCATCATGAGAGAAGAAAATATTGACAATAATTTTGAGGACGAACACATAAATTTTAAAATTTTCTTCTATGAAAATAGATGTATTAAATTATTTTTGAAACTTTTTATTAGACTGTTAAAATTTTCATTTAATTAAATAAAATAATACATATCTGAATAGTTATATTGGGTATTTATATTTACAAACTCTATATCACATACAATTATTAATTAGTATTAAGTTTTTTTTTTATTGTATGGATATTTTAATTTATATTTTGATTTGGAAACACTAAAGATATTGACTTTTAGGAAATAAAGTAATATTATTAAATGACATAACAGAAGATGGTAGATTTATATATTTTAGTTGACTAAGAGAGACAAAGATAGAAGAAAAATGATGGATGGGTGAAGAAGTGGAGAAAAGAAAGTAACAAATTAAAGAGAGAAATTTTCTACATCATCTTTTTATAAGCTGTGGAAATTTCAAATACTACACTCAATAAAAAAAAATTCTTTGGGCTGTGAGAAAAATATATACCCTCATAAGACATGAAGATAGAAGGTAATAGCTCTGAACAACAGCAAGAGAAGTGCCCGAAGCAGACGAGAGCATGGAAAGTGATTTGTTACGAGAACAAAGTAATGAATCTAACAAGGTATGGGAGAGCAACATCAAGGTTTTTGAGTCGAGAAAATAAAAGACAATTGAACACAATCCCTGAAAATTTTGTTGCAGTCTTTGATAGTACGTGTCTTGATTATGAGTGGCTTTGCTCTGGCTAGGTCACTGAGGAGCGTATAAAGCCCAATAACAGATTTTACCGGGTAACATTTTTTATTTCTTTTAACATATCCTATGTGATGAAAACAATTAACATCATATCAAAGCGATATTAGTTTACTTTGTTATCAGATGCATATAGTTTTTCCTTAAATCAGCTTGCTCTCTCTAATTTTTATTTCCCCTTTTTAACTCTGTCTCTGAATTTTTATAACATGTTTTCAATTCTTATATAATTTCAATGTGTAGTACTGTTACGGTCCATTGGGACAAACGTACAATACCCGGGACGCAATTGATTGTATGTGTGCTGACATCGAAAAAGATCATGAACTGATTTTCTTTAACAAGTAATCTACTCTGAGACCTAATAAGCTATGCAATAATGGATTGATGGCCTTAGTATATCAAAATGAGATCATAATTAATTTTTCGAAGTATTGAAACTATGTTAATTAAGTTAAACAACACTTATTCTATTTTTGGTCATAAATTGACATTGTAACAGAGAAATCATTGTATTTGATACATGTTGTTCTAAAGCAGCAAGACAAGCTTGATCAGAGGTTTTGCTCATCTTCTTCTTCTTCTTTGGTTAGGTTTCTTATCATTAGTTTTGAAAGTAAACAGTTCGTTAAGGTTAATTAGGGAATCGAAGCGAATATTCCAGTGCCTCAAATCAGAGATCAAATCCTGTTCTAAAATGGAAACAGCTCTGTCTATCAAGGAAGCTGACCTACTTCATGGCTACTCAGTTAAAAATTTGAGTTGATTTTGGTTCTAAGTTACAAATAAAACCAAATCTGAGAATTTGTCAAATGACTATAAAAAAGGGTTATTGAGCTCAAAATACACAAATTATTTAAATTTAAGTTGTTCTCTCTCTTCTCATAATTTTTCAGACTAAAATGCCCTTATCATAATTTTTATTATTAAGTATTTGTTTAGCGATCAAATATTTGAAGAGATTAGCTCTAATTTTAAACGGTTAACGTAAAATATGTTTAAGTTCTAACAAAACAATTATCATGAAATTCATTTGTTTACTTTACTACATATTATTATATATCGATAATAAAATTAGAACATGTTAAATTATGGTTTAGCATGTAAATAAGTTATTGCTTTATACAAAATATAAATTCAAAGTTAATATAATTCTAAGTTTTGTTATTTATGAATTATGTTATGTTATTAAAATGACTATACATGCTATTTATTTATTAAACTTTTATTAGACTTTTATATTATTTTTGAAACATTTTATTAGACTCTTAAAATTTTCATTTAATTAAATAAAATAATACATATCTGAATAGTTATATTGGGTATTTATATTTACAAACTGTATATAGCATACAATTATTAATTAGTATTATGTTTTCTTTTTATTGTATGGATATTTTAATTTATGTTTTGATTTTGAAACACTAAAGATATTGACTTTTAGGAAATAAAGTTAATATTATTAAATGAGATAACAGAAGATGGAAGATTTATATATTTTAGTAGACTAAAAGAGATAAAGATGGAAGACTAATGATGGATGGATGAAGATGTGGAGAAAAAAAAAGTAACAAATTAAAGAGAAAAATTTTCTACATCATTTTTTTATAAGCTGTGGAAATCTCAAATTCTACAGTCAATAAAAAAATTCTTTGGGCTGTGAGAAAAATATATACCCTCATAAGATATAAAGATGGAAGGTAATAGCTCTGGACAACAGCAACAGAAGTGCCTGAAGCAGACGAGAGCATGGAAAGTAATTTGTTACGAGAACAGAGTAATGAATCTAACAAGGGATGGAAGAGCAACATCAAGGTTTGTGACTCGAGAAAATAAAAGACAATTGAACACAATCCCTGAAAATTCTGTTGCTGTCTTTGATAATACTTGTCCTGATTATGAGTGGCTTCGCTCTGACCGGGTCACTAAGGAGCGTATCAAGCCTAATAACAGACTTTACTGGGTAACTTTTCTTATTTCTTTCAACATATCCTATGTGATGAAAAAGGGTAACATCATATCAAAGTGATAGTAGTTTACTTTGTTATCATCATGTAGATCTAGGTTTTCACATACTATTTTTTTTCTTTGCAAAATTTATGTGTTCGAATAATTTGCTAAGATGGGTATGTAGATGCATATAGTTTTTCTCTTAAATCAGCATGTCCTCTCTAATGTTTATTTCTCCTTTTTAACTCTGTCTCTGAATTTTTATAACATGTTTTCAATTCTCATATAATTTCAATGTGTAGTACTGTTACGGTCCATTGGAACAAACGTACAATACCCGGGATGCAGTGGATTGTATATGTGCTGACATCGAAAAGGATCATGAACTGATTTTCTTCAATAAGTAATCTACTATGATACCTAATAAACTATGCAATAATAGATTGATGGCCTTAGTATATCAAAACGATATCATAATTAATTTTTCGAAGTATTAAACTATGTTAATAGTTAAATAACACTTATTCCATTTTTGTTCATAAATTGCCATTGTAACAGAAGAATCATTGTATTTGATACATGTTGTTCTTAAGCAGGAAGAGAAGCTTGATCAGAGGTTTTCTTCATCTTCTACTTCTTCTTCTTTGGTTAGGTTTCTTATCATTAGCTTTGAAAGTAAACAGTTCGTTAAGGTTAATTTGAAAATCGAAGCGAATATTCCGGTGCCTCAAATAAGAGATCAAAACTTATTCTAAAATGGAAACAGCTCTATCTATCAAGGAAGCTTAGTTAGTTCATGGCTACTCAGTTAAAAAATTGAGTTGATTTTTGTTCTCAGTTCAAATAAAAGCAAACGGTAGAATTTATCAAATGACTATAAAAAGGGTTATTGAGCGCAAAATACACAAATTAGTTAAAGTTTAAGTTTATGATAGTGATTTTTATTAATTTTTTCTCTCTCTTTTCATAATTGTTTAAGACTAAAATGCCCTTATCATAATTTTAACAATTTAGTATTTGTTTAGCGATCAAATATTTGAAGGGATTAGCCCTAATTTTAAACGGTTAAATATTTTGTTAACGTGACATATATTTAAGTTCTAACAAAATGATTATCATGTTATTCATTTGTTTACTTTACTACATATTATTATATATCGATAATAAAATTAGAACATGTTAAATTATGGTTTAGCATGTAATTAATTTATTGCTTTATACAAAATATAAATTCAAAGTTAATATAATTCAAAGTTTTGTTATTTATGAATTATGTTATGCTAATAAAATGATTATACATGCTATTTCTTTATTTACCTTGCTATATATTATTATATATCCATTATAAAATTAAAACATGTTAAATGTATTTTTATCATGTAAATAAGTGATTTGTATATACAAAACATGAGTATTCAAAATAAATATAATTCGATACTTTGTTATATGTGAATCATATTATGCTAACAAAATGATTAATATGCTATTAATTTATTTAGCACTATATAAATTATTATAATAATGAAATATATAAATATTAATGAGATAAATAATTTACTAACAATAATACTTAGCTATTAACAAAATGATATAATCACGTTAACAAAATAATTAACCATATAAACTAGAGCTTATCTCTCCAAATTTTTGATCACTAAAATAATACTTAACCGCTAAAATTATGATAGGGGTATTTTGGTTGAACTTAATCATCATGAGAGAAGAAAACATGGACAGTAATTTTGAGAACGAATACATAAATTTTTAAATTTTCTTTTATAAAAATAGATTTATTATATTATTTTGAATCTTTTTATTAGACTCTTAAAATTTTCATTTAATTAAATAAAATAATACATATCTGAATAGTTATATTAGGTATTTATATTTACAAACTGTATATAGCATACAATTATTAATTAGTATTAAGTTTTCTTTTTATTGTATGGATATTTTAATTTATGTTTTGATTTTGAAACAGTAAAGATATTGACTTTTAGGAAATAAAGTTAATATTATTAAATGAGATAACAGAAGATGGAAGATTTATATATTTTAGTAGACTAAAAGAGATAAAGATGGAAAACTAATGATGGATGGGTGAAGATGTGGAGAAAAGAAAGTAACAAATTAAAGAGAGAAATTTTCTACATCATCTTTTTATAAGGTGTGTAAATCTCAAATTCTACAGTCAATAAAAAAAAATTCTTTGGGCTGTGAGAAAAATATATACCCTCATAAGACATGAAGATGGAAGGTAATAGCTCTGGACAACAGCAAGAGAAGTGCCCGAAGCAGACGAGAGCATGGAAAGTGATTTGTTATGAGAACAGAGTAATGAATCTAACAAGGGATGGGAGAGCAACATCAAGATTTGTGACTCGAGAAAATAAAAGACAATTGAACACAATCCCTGAAAATTCTGTTGCTGTCTTTGATAATACTTGTCCTGATTATGAGTGGCTTCGCTCTGGCCGGGTCACTAAGGAGCGTATCAAGCCCAATAACAGATTTTACTAGGTAACATTTCTTATTTCTTTCAACATATCCTATGTGATGAAAAAGGATAACATCATATCAAAGTGATAGTAGTTTACTTTTTTATCATCATGTAGATCTAGGTTTTCACATACTCGTTTTTTTTCATTGCAAAATTTATGTGTTCGAATAATTTGCTAAGATGGGTATGTAAATGCATATAGTTCTTTCCTTAAATCAGCATGTCCTCTCTAATGTTTATTTCTCTTTTTTAACTCTGTCTCTGAATTTTTATAACATGTTTTCAATTCTCATATAATTTCAATGTGTAGTACTGTTACGGTCCATTGGGACAAACGTATAATACCCGGGACGCAGTGAATTGTATGTGTGCTGACATCGAAAAGGATCATGAACTGATTTTCCTCGACAAGTAATCTGAGATCTAATAAGCTATGCAATAATGGATTGATGGCCATATATCATACAAAAGTCCAAATTATCTTGACGAAAGGAACTATCTGTCTTTTTTCTTTTTCTTTTTTTGTTTTGTTTCCTATCTGGAATTGTTATTACCCTATTTTAAATATGAAGATCAATCGTGGACTTTTTATTGTTTTAATGTTTACAAAAGTTGAGTTTTTGATTTGATTTTCTGCTTAAT
Organism: Cardamine occulta; assembly: GCA_028015245.1. Classification (NCBI taxonomy): domain Eukaryota; kingdom Viridiplantae; phylum Streptophyta; class Magnoliopsida; order Brassicales; family Brassicaceae; genus Cardamine; species Cardamine occulta. The sequence continues at coordinate 4,233,537 of CM051393.1, forward strand.
GTTGAACAAAAATAAATTGCACTGTGTGCTGTGTATCGAGGATTAAATTTGGGAGTTTTCAACTAAGACAAGAATTATAGAGGGAGAGAGAGAGAGAGGGAGAGGAGTTGCATTCAAGAATCAAAGTGTTCAAACCAGAAAAAGAGTAGCAGAGCAAGAGATGCCAAAATCTATCGTTACCGTCATTGTGAGCTTGATCTCATGAGATGATGTAGAAAATTAACAAATGAACGAGTTTACCTCTATGAAATGATATTAAAAACATGATCTTAACGAGATTAATTCAAATTCAACGTAAATAAGGAAAAAGAACAAACTTACGTCTACATTAAAAGATATTTAAAAATGATATTACCGCAAAAACAAAAACTCAAACTCAACAGCAACAAAAAAAAAAAAAAAGAGAACAAGTTTACCTCTAAGTGAAAATATTAAAAATTGATATTAGCGAGTGTATTGTTAATCTCATCAATGTCATCCATTTCTAAAGTTAAGCATTGCAGGCATATCAAGACGTTGACTATCGTGGTCTGAAAGTGAGCTTTCGTCATCGTAAACATTTATCTCCATTGCTTAAAATTCTCCATATGGTGTCTTAGTCATAATTATGAACTTTTCCGTTGATGATATATATAATTGAATGTTTTTTGTTTATCTCTTTCAAACTCAATAATTTTGTATCCCAACGTTGAAGTTGGCTGTAGCGCTGCAATTCTCTTTTGCAGCCTAAAAAAACATATTTAAGAATTAAAACGTGTTTACCTTGTTTACTACGTATTATAAAAAAATTTGATCAAAATAATTATTTTAATGTAATTTTACCTCCCATTTTATTTTTGATTAAACATGTTAGTGCAATGCAAATGCATTTTTCTAATCACTAGGATGCCAAGGAAGTGAATAATAATAAGTTGTTTATTGATTATCAAAAATTTTCTTTTTAGGATTTCTTATACTACTTTTTCAATTATTTTTCATTTTTCTTTTGTAATACTTTAAACTCGGGCAAGTGTTGTCAAAAAAGGAGTTGAAATTCATCTTTGTCATCTTCTTTACTGTGAAACAGTTGTAATAGATTTTAAGAAATACATCATTGCTCTTATCACCCTTTGCATGCCATTTCCTACAAGCTTTTAAGAGAGTTAATAAATCTATTTTCTTTTAATTTGTAGCAACACCTCATATAAAGAATTTTTTGAGTTAATAAATCTACTTGGCGACACTATGTCTTGGGATTTTCAAAGCTAATCACGCTTGTAGTATCATATTAACTATCATAATAATACTATAAATTCTATAATGGAAGTATATTTAAAAAATAAATTTTAAAACATAAAATATTATAGCAATTAGCAAATATTATTAGTACAACTAAATTTTGAATTCATTATGGGTAAGAAATGATACTACAAAAAATCATCTAAAATTTATAATTTATATAATATTCATTTAATCAAAAAAATAAATCACTTAGGGATCTAGAATTTTAAAAAAAAATGTACAAAAGCTCTAAAACACACATATTTATGATTCAGTTAATATATTATTAGAAAAATATCATTGAGATTTAATTAATATAACTTTTGCTGCTTTGGGCTTTGGCCGTATTCATCATGCACTTTTGGGACCCGAAACTCTTGAAGAATCTTTTTCATTTTTCAAAATATAGAATTGATACACAAAACCGAGTTGCTGCAATTGTATCATTAATTTTTTTAAACTATCATACATAAATAAAACTACATTAATTTTTATATTAGTTTTTAATAATAATATCTTCCCGCTATCTATCTAGTCTAAAGTTATTTAGAGGATCCTATCGGTAAAAATACATCAACTACCTTTAAGATTCAGATAAGTTTTTAAGCTCCTAACATCAACTAATTATTTTTTCTATTATGATATACTAACCTTAAAATTGTACCAATTTAATACCATTGACTTCACAGAATATTCACGTCCGTAAATGATTCTATTTTATTATTATTATTATTATTATTTATATAATGAATTATATTAAATTTTAGAAAAAAAATCAAAACAATTAAAAATCCAAAAAAAACTAGAAAAATAATCTTAAAACTTTTTTAGTAATAAGTGAAAATATTGTACTCTTAGGGGTTGTTATTAGACCTCTACTTTATGTACAGTTTTAATGAATTTTAAAATTAGAACATTTACTGAATTTAAGAGAGTTTTACATATTATAATGGATTATTGAAAAACAATTATAAACTTTCATATAGTTATATTTTAAGTGAGTTTGTTGACTTTTTCTATAAATTATCCAAGCTAAAGTTCATACATTATTATTTTTCACTATTTTCAGGTGTCTTTTGTTCTCTAGTTATTTTTTATGTGTTCATACATAATTATTTATATGTGCTTGTGTGCTTCAGCTCTTTGTTTTTCTTTCACCTTGCATTTTATCTTCTAATATCTTTACTTATCAATGTAATTTACATTTTAATCATAAGAGACTTGTGAAATAAACAAAAAGGAAGTCTTATGAATTTTTTTCTCTAATGTGAATGCCAATTTCCCAATTAAAAGGGTTATTTAATTATAGAAATAATTTCAAGAGTATCTCATGAACCTGCAATACTTTGATAATTGTATTTTGTTAAGAAAAGTACGAGGAATCATTAAACCAATAACAAGAGATTTTTAAAACAATGCCAAAATGAGATTCTTTTGTTTTACTTGAATAACACCAAACTTTAATAAAGTTTTCAAAAGTCTTAATTGAATAACAGTGGACTCTCTAAAAAAAAAAAATCTCCATAACTCTACCTAAATTAACAAACCAATAACACCCCCTTACTTTTGATGTAAAAGTTGAAGAGTTTAGGGTATACAATATAACAAACGATATACATCGTGCTTTTAACTAATTAAGTGGGTTTTGTTTGCTTTCGGTAAACCACATTGTAATTCTAACTATTTGTAGTTCCTTTTTTAAATGAAGCCTGTTGAACAATCAGACTATGCACTATGTTGATGCTGCTAAAGAATAAGTCTTGAAGAGGTAAGCTAGAATCTCCTTGTAATCACCTAATTGGACACCAGTGTTTGGATCAACCAAGAATGGAACCTGTAATTTGTATTCAGCAACAACAGTTTCAGCCATGTTACTTTGTTAAGTGATTGATAAAGAGTGTAAAACTCACAAAATTGGAACCAGAAATAGACCTTATTGGATCCTGAAGCATTTTGAAGTGATCTCATTCGTGCTGACCCTTCTCCAATGTTGTGTAATACATAAGGGAGCTCCAGCTCACACAGTGCTTCGCGCACCAACCGTGAATACTACGAGGGATAAAGAGAGGATCAAAACCCGAAATTACCAAAGTTTTTCTGGAATATGAAAGATGATGTGAGCACTAATGGTGAATTATTTACTCTATAATAACAGTGCTAATTCTTGATGAGAAGGTTTATGTTAATACAGTGACTAATATGATCTAATGATCAAACATGAGAAAAGTTTTTGGATACAAGAAAGGATAAGGCGAGAGTATCTAGTACCGGGTTGTTTTCGTAAGAGAAGAGCTCGAGCATTTTAGGTGGCGGATCTGTTGAAGCTTTGTCCCACAATGACATACCTCTACCTGCTCGGAGAAGTGTTGGCATCCATCCAGTAAACAAGGTACTGGAAAATTCAAAAGAAGTCAGTGATACAATTAAAACTTATAGTTATAGGAAACTAGTCTACATGAATACTCCAATGAGCTAGGACCACACACACAACCTGAACCGAACCAAGTATAGCAGATTCTGAGGATGCTCACCTTTCCAGAAGTCCTGTGGAAGGGTCTCTTCCGTTTCCATATTGTTTAAATAGGTACTTTACGATGTCGCCTAAGTTCGAAAAGAGACGAGAACCAATGTAAAGATATCCAGAGAAGAAGACAAATAGGCTCGTAATGTTGGAACTCAAGACTCACCACTCTCATACATTAAAGTCTCAGTATTCGGGTCAATGAGGAATGGAAACCTGCACATTTTCATTCACAGAATTTTAGCGGCTAACCATTACAACGCAACCAAACGAGAGTACAACAATGCAAATTACATCTCTTTTCCGCCAGATCTTCTAACAAGTTCTCTGTGTCTTATAGATCCTTTAGGACAAGGATAAACCTGAACACCAAAAAATATCAGAATAAACTTTGATTTATGCTTAATGAACCATCTCTCAGGGAAAAAAGATGTTTTCAGTTCTTACTTCTACAGAAAGGTCTAGCTCAGTCAAGGCTTCACGCACCCTTCGACAAAAGGGACATGCCTCTTTTATCCAAAAAAAATAAAAGAAACTCTCACAATGTAAAAATGAGCTTTTCATTAATTCTCTTTGTTTACATGAAACCAACAAGAACATACCAAATTCAAAAAGCTGTAATCGCAAAGGAGGATTAGAAGAACCATCTTGGTTATCTATACTCCCAGATGATACTCGAGATCCCCATGGAAGTCTTGCCAAAGATGCTAATGATGAAGTAGCAACCTGTTTACATACCAACCATAAGGTAAGAACACAAAATGCAGAGCTTTCCATTACGAAATCAATGCTGGAATTCTTGGAAAAAACCCGTAAAAAAGAATACTATTAATCCTTCAAAACAGTTCAGATAGCTCCATTCTTCTCACAATCATTCTGCTAGTCTAAGGGACCATGAAGTGGTATACAATGCCTGATGGTCTTTAGATCCAAAACAGGCTAAAATAGAATCAGTAAACTGAAACCTAAACTTTTCACTCGACTCATGTCAGATTCTAATTCATTGTTCTAATAGACTTGTTGCTATACGTCTTTGGCTGCAGAGCCTTGTTTTGTTCAAGAACAGAGATTTTGACTAAAACAGAATTAACCTCCACAGCATGATTCCGCTGCTGAGAAGGATCACCTCCCTGGAAACAATAACTGAAAAATATTAGAGTTGCAGATTTGAGATATAACACTAACACACAAATGAAAAAAGAGAACACACAAGAGCTAAGAAAAAATCGAAACTTTGGAAGAAGTAGATAGAGTATGAAGAGAGGAAGACTCACAGAGAAAACTTTAAGCAATGGACAGAGAAAAGACAAGAAGCTAGATGTATTGCCACTTGTATCACTAGAACTAGTCGATTTTTGTGAAGTTTCATCTATTTTCGATTCTGATTTGGTTGATTTCACATAAAGTCTTCTCCTTTCGCAAACCCATGTCCTGTTTCCTGAAGTTGTCTTTGAGAATCGATGAGGTTGATGAAAATGAAACGTTGATGGCGAAAATGACGCAATCGGAAAGCAGAGAGTGATATTAGCCATCGAAATCGTATTTCGATACTGAAGAAAGAGAACGATCGATTCACACAGATACAGAGTGCGAATTTTGGCGCTTAGCTTTGAGTCAGTGGACAAACACACTTGACGTCTCCTTCGGCAAACCCCTTGGAACATTGTTTTGAAAACCGGCCGATCAAACCGGTTCTAATCGGCAATCGTCGGTCTAATTGAGTTTGAGTTGAGTCAAAATCCGAATTTGAGTTTAATCGATAAAACTTGTTGAAAACCAGTAAAACAGGTAAACCGATCCAATACAAAAACTCAGATTCACTAAATTTAACAAAGTTTTAACTAATTAGAGATTTTGAATCAAAATTTAGATTACGATTCAAGTTATTTATCCTTACATTTCAAATTTATTTACATTTTCTAAAATCTAACATAGATTTTTATTTTGAACAATTCTTGGGTTCACTCTTAGGGGTGAATCCATATATTCATCTCCTTTAAATTTACCCAATAAGAATATATCACCTAAGATTACATTTAAAAGAAATAATAAATTAAAATTGCAATTAAGCAAATTAAAATAAATTAAGAAAGTGATTGTAAGCATCATTAGTCCTCTTTTAAAACGAATATCTTTAAAACAGCTATATCCATCCATTAACGGGCTTCCATCACTCTCTCGATTAATGAAGGTAAGCCAAGCGATTCGATTATACCTTTATGGATTCACATGGATTGAATCGTACTATGACTTAATCTAACTTACTCATTGTTCCTTCTATATAGAATGTTATTGGTGAGGGAAGGACTCGTAAAGACCATTCTGATGTGTCCAACCAGGTTCTGTTCTCTACCTATATAGAACATTACTTGCCTAAAGTAGCTCACATGTTAATATAGTATCAAACCATTTGATATCACAAGATTTGTCTCAAAATATTAACAACAGTCTGATTCCAAAAAGATTCTGGCAGGAGTATGTATGAATAAGCAAATAATATCAAAATCTCAATTTACCAAAAGCAAAGCCAAGATGATTAAACATTGAAGATGATTTGTGGTTGCAAAGCTAGCTGATGTTTTCTCTATGTGGTTGAAACGAGTGCTCATATGATTGAATTGGTTGAGAGATCAAGTCATTGGTCTTGAAGAATTCTGAAATTTAGAATAGGTTCAGAGATCGAATCATTGGTCTCAAAGAATTATGTTAGTAGAGAAATTTGGTAACAAAATCTAATACTGACATATTGCAAAGTTTGGTGCTGTTTTCTCTATGTGGTTAGAACGAGCATTCTGATGATTGAATTGGTTGAGAGATGAGTCATTGGTCTTGAAGGATTATGTTGTCTTCAAGAATTATTTTTAGTACAGTAATTTGGTAACAAAATCTAAGACTGACGCATAACTATATCCAGAGAAAACTCGTGAGTGATTATCTTCTCATGTTGTTTATTACTATGCAGGATTACCTAGAAGAACCCATAGGAACTAATACAAGACGAGCACTTTTATATCAGGTAGGTTTACTGGTTTTCATGTGAAGAAAATAACATATAATCGTATCACTAATGAACGATTTAAGGGAACTAATATTTGTGTGCAGCCATATGTAAAAGGAATATCAGAAACTGGAATGCAGTCTAATGCATGTTGGTTACACAAAATCACAAAATCGGAGATCAAACTAATCCGCTCTGCTGGATTTCTTGTCTTGGTAGTTGATGGATGGTATGTGACACCAACACAATTAGTCAATTAGAATCAGAATAATCTCGGTCTTGAGCCTTTTGATCTAGTAAAGAATCTTTATCCGTACCCAATAGTTAATTTGAGTATGTGGTGGATTATATGCAGACATGATGTCATTGCTCAGATATGTTACGCAAGAAGACTGGCACTGAGGCTATATCCCGTCGCTAAAATGGTGAATCTTCATGGAGGTCATCTTGTGAGCCACGAGAGAACAGAAGAGGTACTTCTGTCTTATTTAGTCATGTTTTAATTTATCTGACTCTCTTGCGTCTGATGTATGTATGTAAGACTCAATCTATTTGTAAAAAAAAAAATATTCGTTTTAAAATAGGACTAACGACATTTACAATCACATTTACAAAAAAAATATTCGGCTGCTATTCCTAGTTTATTTTTTTCTCGTACGAAAGAGTGGTGTGGATTTAGAAGGCCAAAATTAGGATATATTTTGAGCAATTTATTCAACCTTGTTGACGTCAAATTTTTTATTAGTACTCCATGACTTCGATTTTCACATACATAACACATGTTTTATTTGATTCGTTTTGCTACTTTTTTTTTCTCTTTCACAGGGTGGTTAGGGTTCTCAAACACAAACTTTGGGTATATTTTTCATTGATTGATTCAAACCTAATGACATTATATTTTTTAATTTTCCATTGTTATTCTTATGATAACTGTACAAATTTTGGTTTTAGTTTATCCATGTGTTTCCGAAGACAAATATATGCTATGTGTTTTGTATGAGAAAATTTTGTTTAACTTTTTTTCCATATGTTTTCGTAGACTAATATATGAAATGTGTTTTATCCACTAATATGTGTTTAGGATATAAATTCATTCATTTATAACCTTCTTCCAGAGTAAATACTGTAAAATCACATGTTTAGGTTTTCCATTCCATGTGGATGTATGGTATACTATCATTCTTTTGTAACCTTTTACACGATAAATACTATAAAATCATATACTTGGTTTCTCGAATTCATTTGGGTTTAGGGTGTAGTATCATTCTTTTGTAACCTGATATATGATGATTTTAGCCTATATTTACTAATATTTTTTAGTATTTTTTAGTGTCTTTCGAGTCGTTTTGGAGTCTTATCAGGTCAGAATGAAGTCTTTGAGCATGGATTGGATAGACTGGAGCTAAATGGGCTTTTAGAGCAAAAAAAAATGGATTTGCAGCAAAAGGGCCGAATTCCCACGCGAGCACGTGCTCCGGTCACGGGAGCACATGTTCCGCCGCCAGAGAAAAATAAAGAACCCAAGTTGACCTAATTTTGGCGTGATTAAATAGGTCAAGCCGCCTTTCTTAAAGAACACGTCTTACCTTGGAGAAAAATCAGAAGCTGCTTGGAGATTCTCGCCTTCTCCTCCTTGTTCACCATCACCTAGCTCTTTATTTCCATCTTTTTTGTTTTTGATTCTAAGACTTTGTTTTGAGAAGAATTCTGAACCTTATTTTACTTTCAATATTATTCATGAATTCTTTTTATTTCATTGTTGTGTTTTCTTCTTCCATGCCTGAGTAATTTATTAGCTAGATTAGGGTTTGAATAGTTGCTAAAGTTTCATCTCTGAATCATCGGCGAATTACCCTGATCTAGTGCTTTTCTTTATTGAGTTTACACCGCTTTTATTTACTTGCAATTCTGTTACAAAATCAACCACATATTTTGTCTTACCTTTATTTACAAATCTCATAATATCATAGTGTAACCTTGGTCTCTGTGGATTCGATCTCTTATATATTACTGCGATTGTTTGTGCACTTGCAGAATTTATTTGGGTTAAAACTCTGTGTATCATAACCTTATTACGGAATAAATACTATAAAATTATTTGTTTGGATTCCGTAATATGTGTCTAGGGTATATATTGCTTGTTTTATAACTTAGTTACGGAATACATACTGTAAAATTATTTGTTTTGAGTTTCTTATTTTATTTGGGTGTAGGATATAGATTGTTTTTTTGTAGCCTTGTTTCGAAAACAAATACTAGTAAATCTAATATGTGGGTTCCCTAATTTGTGTATATGTTATAATATCATTCTTTTATAACCTTTGTATGAGATAAATACTGTAAAATCATATGTTTGGGTTCTTTATTGCATTTGGGTGTAGGGTATAGTATCTTTCTTTTGTAACCTTGTTACAAAATAAATACTGTAAAATTATTTGTTTGGGTTTCTTAATATGTGTTTAGGATATAAATTCTTTCTTTTATAAGTTAGTTACGGAATAAAGACAGTAAAATCATATGTTTTGGACGTTATGCTCTATGTTATATTGTCCAAAATAAATTATGTTTCTTAGTACCAACTAATGTTTCTATGTACAGCGATTTTTTTTTTCACCCAATAAAGGATAAAATCATTACAAAAATGCCACTATTCACGCATTGTAGCATCACTATTTAACGTTATGATTCAAAGTGGTTTTTTCGAAAGTCTTTTGGCAAAAGTGGTAGTTTCTATAATTCTCTCTAAACTAAATTATAGAAAGAAAAAAATGTCATATTAGTTGACTTGAGATTCAAACTCGGACTTATGGAGCAATATAAGATGGCACCAAACTATTACACCATGTTAAATTTTCTAAGATTTATGCCTTTTAATTCTTAATATATTTTGGATGTCTAAAGCATTTGCTTCATGAGCGTTAGCCCATGACCGACAAAAAAATAATTAATCATTAAGTATGTAGTAACATTCTCTCTAGAAGTTGTTGGTAATTTTGAATTCTTTTCATGTGATATTTGTGTTCTTGGAGACGCATTTGGTATACTCCTTAAGGGAAGTGAAGACAGTTTCATGCTTTTACATGATGAAATTCCTTCAGATGACCTTAAGCTGATGAGATAACATTATATGTTTTGTATGCATAGGGCTACTATGTTCTACAAGAGCTACATTGTTTCATGTACTATTTTTTTTGAATCGAATGTAAAATTAATTCAAACAAAAAAACGTATGACTTTCCTAGTGATGAGGACATCTTGATTCTTTTACAATTCATCCTCATCATTTTGAAGCCTCTTCCATGTTTCACTGTTCTTAAACCAAAATCATGACAGTGCTAAGTAGATAAATGTCTCAATCTCATGAGGAATTCTAAAGATTGGGACTAATCGACAAGTAAAAGTATGCTTACTAACTATTTATAACTTAACGGTCTTCAACATCTTCATAGGTTCTCTTGTGCTTATATCTCTTATATCCAGAGCCGGCTCTAACTATAAGTTGGTCAAGCATCTGGTTGAGACCATCGATGTGTTTAATATTTTGAAGTAGGGGTGTCAAAGTGGATAACCCGACCCAAATCCATCTGGGTTAAAAATTTATATGGGCGGGTTTATATGACCCAAATCCATTTATTTTATGAGTTGAAATTTATGTACTCAAACCCATAATCGTTAAACCTACTGGTTAAATGGGTTATATGGATTACCCATATATAAATTAAATACAGTTAAAAAAATTCAAAACATACCATATAATTATAAAACTAACAAGAATTTTTAAATAACAAATTAAATAAAAAATATCTAGTTATTAAAATAAATAAAAGCATCATAAAATAATAAAACCATAAAATCATGGGTAACTCAGAACCCTAAAACAAGATATCTTACATATTTATTATATGTTTATTAAATTTATATTTTAATGGTAGACCCATTGGTAACCCAGAATCCAAATGGGTTGACCCACAAATCCATTAGCGTTGATCCACCAAAACTCATTTATTTATATGGATATAAAAGTTTAACCCAAACCCACTAAAATAATAGGTAGACGGGTCAATCCATGAGTTTTGACCAATTTTGACACTTTTACCACAAGCCAACCAAGTAGGTGCTTGTTGCTGCTACAAAATATATAAATTTATCGACCACTCTATTATAAGCGCCTGGTCCTGTGGACATGACTACCTAAACAAGATAAAGAGGAAGAGGGAAGAGAAGAAGATTGAGGAGGAGTAGAAGACTTAAAAAACAGACTTTGTGCACGAAAATTTGAAAAAAGAAAAAGAAAAGAGACAAAATACATTTACTCTGTTTCTAAAACATTAATGTTCTAGAATTTTCTTTAGTTTCATAAATATTGATTTTCTATACATTTTTAATTAATTAATGTTAATAATTTGTAAATTTCAAGAAGTAATCATTAAAAATATTTTAACTTGTGATTATTTGTTCATAATTAAATAATAATTTTTTTGAGAGAAAAAATAATAATATTTAAAAATAAGAATCATTGTTTCTTAATTTGTGTAAAAATTCTTAAACATCAAATTTTTAGGAAGATATGGAGTATTTTTTTTGGTTTCTCAGAGTTTCATTCTTTCATTGTATTCAATCTTGTAAATATACTTTTCTTTGATGAAAAAAATTCAAAACTTAATTACAGCAAGAAATAAAGAAAAACTTAATTACAGAAGATCTTGATTTCATGTAGTTGTAAGAATATAGTCTTTATTTTCTTTTCAGGATTGTATTTCACGAACCCTATTTTCATTTAGTTTTATCATGTTGTTCTATCATTGACTTCCCTATAGAATAAATAAGATGCAAAGGTATCTGCTTTACTCTATAGTACTTTGAACGATTAAAACCAAAAAGAAAAAAAAATAATACTTTTAACGAAAATTTCCATAAATGGCGCAGAGAAAACAAAGAATAAAACCAGCAACATAACCAGGTCTTTCGATTAAGACTAATCTCTAGACTATTAGGAACCAGAAAGCAACATTAAAAACGAAGCAAAGGAAACGAGTGTACTATCTACTATAAACTAATAACTTGATCTTTATGTCAAGCAATTTAGTCGATCAATAAAAAATCATCATCACAAGATCTGGGCTCGTACTTGTCCAGTTTAAACTTGAGATCTGACACCATCATCTCAAGATTCTTGATGCGTCCTTCCATTTCTTTGACCAAAGAACCATCAGCATCATCTGATTTCTTCCTCTCCAAGGAAATCTCATCAAGCTTTGACTTCAACCAGTCCAGCTTGAAGCCTGCTTCCATCAGCTCACTCAACTCACTGTGAGCATTTCTTAGCTCAGTCTCTGAGTGATCCTGTGAAGGCTGTTCAAGTGTCTCAACGAGGTTGAGGAGGACTTCCATGTATTCCGTCTTTACCACTTCGTTTTTTAGCTTGAAATCCTCTGCAATGTCTGGGTGCTCCGCGAATATCTTTCTCACTGAAGTAACCTGCCAAGGAAAAATATGTTTATGTTGCTTAGAAAAGGAATCTGAATCTATAGGCATAGAAGCAAAGCTGTAAAGCAAATAACCAGAAGAATCAACAGATCTTTTTTAAGTTACCTGAGAAGGAAAAACATGAAAACCGTTGATATCCACATCAGCCTCCTCCTCTGTTGCAACTTCAATAACTTCAACATTACTAATGTAGACTTCAACGATGAGTCTATCATCCTCCAAAACCCCATCTTCCTCAAGCTTGCTAAGAGGCAAAACCTTTGTGTAACCCATGCGTGGAGACTTAGCGCAGTATTCCACACTGCTTGTAACTGTGAAACATAAACAAACAAAAACAAAAAGACAGAAAAAGTTGTAAATAACTTCTTTATCAACAAAGACATGCTTATATATAGTATCTGCCTCTTTAACATAAGCTTAGGCCTATTGCATGCTTGTTGCAAAGAAATCTTATCGTTTAGGAAGGCGTGACCAATTGACAAGAGTTGGATCCAAACCAAATCTACTAAAACCCTAGAGTATTATAATTCACCACAAAAGCTAATGAAGAGTTTGGGTCCTTGGGGTCTTATAAGCTAAATACAATGGTTTCATCCCCTATATTCTGCTTTGAAATCTATACTTAACAGTTTGTAAATTCCAAACACAAATGGCATGTCACCAAAAACAAAAGAAACATGGAAGGATATAACTTCATTACTAGGTGATCTAAAGAGCTCTTCGTTGGATTGATTCAACACAACGAAGCAAATATCAGCACTCCTTCTAGATCCATTTGCCAATGATTCAGAATTTGCAACGTATAGGTACAAAGACAAGTGATCATCACAATCACTCTTTCCCGTCGGATAAACCTCGAGATACCTGAAAGAATATAAAACAAATATTAAACCCTTTTTATAAATCAATATTTGAGAACACATTATTCTTGAATACAGAGATAATTTAATAAGGAAGATCCGATTCTTCTTTGTTTTACCATTCGCATCCGCCACTCAAGAATGTCGGAGACGTTATGACATCTTCCTTCTCCGAGAAGTTATCTATCTCAAACCTGAAACTGAAACCCTTCTGCACTTGATTCCCCATATTTGATTTAAAAGATTTCTTAGAATTTTTTACATGTAAAGTCCTCTCTATTTATAGAGACCGACAAAAGTAAAATAAAAACTTCTCAAACCCTAGCTCAAAAGGAAATCAATATCTACTAGCCTGCCACCGAGTCTTTTAATTAAACCAAAGATAATCACTCCTCTCTTAATACTATAACTAGATTCGTACACAGCGCGGAATCATGATAAACAAATCATAGATATTGATATATTATTGTTTCTGAAAATTAAATGAATAAAAATATATTTATTAATATCTTTATAAAGATATTTTACTGATTTTTATTTAGTTTGAAATTTTTACCGATAATGAGATGATTAAAATTGTTTATTTTCAATGGCATGAAATTAGTTTTAACAGATTTTTAGTTAGTTTCCGTAGTGTATTTCCATAATAATAGTATTAGGATAACTACTTATTTTTGCGACTATATTAATAAAACCAAATTAATAAAAAATTTATTTGTTATACATCTTAAAATTTGTTAAGAACTTTTGGTAAATCTAATATCTAAATATTACAGATAATTTCATTTAATAATTTTGACACCTTTTAGTTATTGCTTTTAAAAGATTTTTAGTCAAAAATATAGCTATTGATATCTTTTAATTGATTTTGTAAACAAAGAGATATATACAGGATATTTAGTTGATAAATAAGAGAAAAATAGTAAAAGATATTCGGAAATCATCTAAATATTAAATAATTTAAATATTATAGATAATATACAGATTTTTGTAGGAAATGTAGAGATATTTTCCCTTTTTTTGTTCTCAGTTAAAACTTTTATGTGACATCAAAAAGGAAAAAATAAAAAGAAAACCTAAACAATTTATTAAAAATACTAGAATACACCACTGAGCGCAGTGTGCACTACAATCTACCATTCATATCCTTATACTAATTTACGAGTCTAAACATAAAGAATTTGGTGAGTTTGCACTATCCACAATACCACACATGGGACCAACGTCCACATGCACTACCTTGTAACCCACGACAATACCCTTTTCAATCATTGTGACCAGTTCAGTGTCACTGAAACATTTATACTCTTGTAACCTAACGACATCATAACCCGTACATGTGCAGGGGAGGAAGTGGGATTCGAACCCATTGTTGCTCACTCAATGCTGCTAAAGTCACTTTTATGATATATTCAGGTGAAACAGAAGTGTGAAAAACTGAAAACGTGAGTTGTCTTCGCGTGTCTAGACTAGAATAGTCAGTTCCTTTAAATGGGACTCTTCACTGGTTTTCCTCTTTTGGTAGTGACCTTGACGTAACTTATGTTGTTTCCTATGATTTTTATAATGGAGGCGATGAGTGTCGTATATTGCAACGTTTTCTCTGATAATGGTTGAGGCCATACAATTAATTAGGGTTTGAGGATGGTCTCTATGGATGATCATCCTAAGGCATGACAACTTATTAGAAGTATGTGTCTAATTCACATTCAAAAACTAACACAAGAAGGGAAAATTGTCACATACTTATAAAAAACGCATTACTCAAACACCCAACCAATGTGGGACATTATAGTAGATCCCTTTACGCTCAAGATGGACATCTGAAGGGCATAGCTCTGATACGATATCAGAAGTATGGGACTAACTCACACCCATAAAGTATCTCAAAAGGGGAGAATTTTCACATGTTTATAAAGAGCACATTGCTCAAATACCAAACCAATGTGGGACATTCTAATACAACTCTAGTTGCCACACGATGTACACTCAATGGCCGACCCAAAAAATTTTTTTATCTTAGTCAAATATTTTGAGTTATCAAAATTAAATTAGTAGCTGATGACAAAAAAAAATTAGTGACTTAATGGAAAAGAAAAAAATAATTAAATACGACATTAGATGAAGTTGAACTCAAGAACTCTAGGAAAATTGAATGGTTTATGTCCCGAGGGTTAAAATCTATGAACGAATTTGCATGTGCCTTGTTACAATTGTTGACTGTTTATAGCTTTGCTTTGCCATCAATTACCTTTTTTCCTCTAGAAGCTGCAGGGGCCTTATTACAATTGGCTTGATTAATATATATTGGAAGATTTGTACGGTAACTATCCTTTCTTCCAAACATTATACCTTTATGTATGTTTTGGAAATGGAAGTAAACTATATGTATTGGCAAGTCCAAAATTTTATATGTTTTGATTTTATGTTTGATCTGATCCCATTGTATGTTTTTTGTTTATAGAGAAGAGAAAAAAGAAGCTTTTGGTGAGCATTTGAATGGGGATCGTCTTGTTAGCGTTCATGAAGTAAACATTGCTTTGTCTCTATGTTAGTTTAATTATGTTTTAGACTTAGCAACAAGATGTTAAGATTTGATATTTTGTAAGACATGTTTACATGGTTAATGAAAGAATCCATTTGTTTTGTTTATGCTTTAAAACAAGGTTCAAGTCGGTTCACTAATATTATAAATTGCTACAAAAATATATCATAACATGAAAAATCAACTATAATAGAGACCATTCCGGTTTAATTATAATATCATAACATGAAAAAATAGCTAAAAAAAATAACCAATAGCCCGTCAAAACAGCTATAAAATATATTAGAACAGCAATGGAAATGCGCTACGGAAAATTAAATAATTGCATACACGCAATGCTATTAAATACTAACATTTAATAGCAAAAAAAAAACGCTATCGTATATGGTCATCCTATTATAGCTCCGGCAGAAACAGCGTTTACGAAATCGCTATGAAAACCATATTATAGCATTAATCGTGTGCTAATAATATCAATATTTTTTGTAGTGAGTTTGTGTGATCTTCGATTGTGCGAGGTTGAGCTATGGTCAGAATGTGGTGCAGCGGTTGAGGCTTTGAATAACCCTTGGGACTGGCCCAAGTATCGAACCATGTTAGATCGATTTCAGAAGATAAGTCACAGTTTCAATCACCTTAGTGTAACGTTATCCTCACTAGTACTGTCAAATGGACAAATGTCCATGAACTTGCCCCAGTCCAGTGATAAAATTGTCTATTTGGACATGTCCAAGAATAAAGCATGTATATTTGGATATGTCCAGCTTTGTCCGCTATCAACTATGAGCCTAACCAACTGAACAAGCGGAAAGCCCATGGAAAAACAATATTAGGGTTTCTGATTTGGGGAAAAATTGACAAAAAAAACATTTCACGAAAGAAAGAAAAAAATCACAAACTTCTTCTCTAATCATCTCCGACTTCTTCTCTGATATTCTCTGCGTCTTCTTATCTTCTCCGACGAGGCTACACCAGCAAAGGTAGCTTATCCTCCTTCTATTTTGATGTTTTCTGTCTCTTGCTTCAATTTATTGCTTTAAGTTTTATAATCTCTTCAATAATATTCATCGTGTTTGATTTCTCAGATCTTGTATCTCACACAATGGCTTCAAAGCTTATGCTGAAGGATCCTTCAAGCAGCACATGTAATTTCTCTTTTGGGTTTTCGATATAGCTTAGGAATATGTATCTTTAATTGTAAAAACATGAGAAACCAAAATATGTATATTTTGATTTCTCTTGATTAGAGTTTTAGCATCGTTTCTCATTACTCTGTGCAAACTACAATAAGGGTTCTCATTACTCAATCTATATCTGACGGTGATGACAATAAACAATGATTCTTTAACTTGTTTATTGTTTCAGAAAATATGGATGAAGATATTATAAACTTGAATGATGAAAACAATTTAAGCATTGAAGGAATGGATCATGTGATGGATGATCTAGAAGGCAATCCTCTTGAGAGTGCAGAGAAAAAAAAGGTACACAAAGATGTCACTCTAGGTGTTGGAAACACTTTACGGTACTTAGAGAGAATATAGGGGATGATAAAAGTGATGTTAGATGTAAGCATTGTAAAAGACATTACTTCGTGAATCTACATAGGAACAAATACTTTGCTTCGTCATTCTATAGCTTGTTCAAAAACCCCTGGAAGTACCCTTGGAACTAGTGCAAGAAAGCTGGATATGAAGGTGTTTCGTCAACTGATTTCTCTACCTATAATTGTGCATGATTTACCATATTCCTTTGTTGAGTATAGAAGGATTAGGATTGCTTTTAGTTATCCTAATCGTAATATTCGGTTTTGGAGTAGAAATACAGCAGCAGCAGATTGCTTAAAGATTTTTGATAAGGAGTAATTGAAACTTAAGAAAATCTTGGCTGATATTCCTACTAGAGTTTGCTAACAACTGATCTTTGGAGAGCTATTACTATTGAAGAATATATATGTCTAACAGCTCACTACATCGATAGTGATTAGACTTTGAAAGCAAAAATATTGTCCTTCAGTGCTTTTCCTCCTCCTCATTCCGGTATTGCTTTAGCAAAGAAAGTCATTGAGTTGTTAAAAGAATGGGGTTTAGAAAAGAAAGTGTTTTCTCTTACGGTAGATGCTAATGACAACATGAAAGTATTTTGAAAAGACATCTACAAAAAGATTTGATTTGCAATGGAGATTTCTTTCACGTAAGATGTTCAGCTCATGTTCTAAATCTTATTCTACAAGACGGGTTAGCTGTGATTGGTGGTGCTTTGCAGAAAATTAGAGAGAGTGTCAAGTTTGCAAAAAGATCTGAAACAAGAGAAATAATGTTTCAGAATTGTGTAGAAACAGTGGGGCGTCAGGTTAAAGAAGGTCTGATTTTAGATGTGACCACTCGTTAGAATTCTACTTATAACATGCTCTCTAGAGCGATCAAGTTTAAAGATGCTCTAGGCAATCTTGCAGAGGTTGAGACGAGTTACAAAAGTTGTCCATCTGATTTAGAGTGGAGGAGAGCAGAAATGATATGTGAGTTCTTGAAGCCATTTTCTGAAATAAAATTTTTTATTTCTGGATCATCTTATCCCACAGCCAACTTTTATTTTATGCAAGTTTGGAAGATTGAGAGTTGGTTGAGATCTCACAAGTTTTCTGATGATGCTGCTATTTGTGAAATGGTGGAAAGTATGATGATAAAGTTTGATAAGTATAGTGAAGAGTATAGTGATGTACTAGCAGTAGTTGCGGATTTTGATCCTAGACTAAAGTTTACATTCCTTGAATACTGTTTCACCACCTTGGATCCATTAACTTGTAAGTCCAAGTTGGCTCACGTTCGCAACAAAATGTATAAGCTGTTTGATGCTTACAAGAAAAATCCAGAGATCAACACAATGGCCTCTTCCTAAGTAGAAACCTTGGAAGAAGATGTTCCTGCAGGATACGGTGTAAGTGTTTCTTACTTGATCCAAATGCATAGTAGAATATAAGAGATTTTTATGGATGATTAATGATATATATATATATATGTCTGTTTTTCAGGGATTTTATGCATTTTTTCTCAAAAGACTGGTAGTACTGGACAATCTCCATTCGACGTGTATTTGAGTGAGCCATCCCTTGACATGATTGCTTTTAGGAGTTTAGATATATTGGCTTATTGGAAAGATAATTCAAGTCGGTTAAAGGAGTTGTCGACTATAGCATGTGATATCCTCAGTATTCCGATAACAATAGTTGCTTCTGAGTCATCATTTAGCATAGGTAGTTGAGTGTTTAACAAGTACAGAACTTGTCTCCTACCTAAAAATGTTCAAGCACTTGTTTGTACAAGGAACTGGTTACGTGGTTTTCCAGAAACTGGTAACCAATATTCTTGAATCACTTTAATTTGAAAAGGTTTCAATGCATGTCTTTAGAATGATCTACATTTTTTCAGGTGATGATGAGGAGGGGAAAGAAAAGGAGAAAGAAAAGGAGAAAGAAGAGGAGAATGAAGGGGAGAACGAAGAATCTCAAGGACATGTTTAGTGTAAGTGATTACTTTTATCAAATTTTAAATCAAGTTTTGATGCATGTTTTGAATCAGTTTTTGAATTTTGATGCATGTTCTGTCTTTGAAAATGCAGACAGTTTCTAAAAGATTTTTTGTTTACTTATTGTTGCAGAAAGTTAGTAACTCATGCGAAAGATCAAGTGTATTGAGAAACAGAGCTTATTGTATCAATTTGGTTTTATTGTTTAGATTCTTGAATTTATATTTTCTTGATTTTGTTTCTGTGATTCTTTCTCTTGCGGATTAATCTATGGATCAAAGTTCTATCATTACAATTTATGGATCGAAGATCTGATTTTTTATTTTGTTGTGCACTTTAAATATTTAATCCTAGATAACTAAATGGACCTCCATGGAAAGCCCATTTGGACTTGGTCTTTTTTGGACATGGACGTTCTTTGTCCTTTGTCCAGATGTTCTTTGTCCATTGTCCAGGCGGACAGACAAATAAATATCCAGACAAAAAAAATGTCCAACCAGACAGGTCCATTTGGATATAGACAGCCCATTTGACAGTATTAATCCTCACCACAAGCTAATGTAGAGGCTCGGAAAATTGCTAAAAGTGTGACGAATGAAGGAAGAATCAATTCATACTTAGCCGCAGGAGGTCCTGTATGGCTGAACTCAGTGTTTGAAACTGATCGTCGTGAGTAAGAGCATCTCTACGTTTCTGGGTTTATCATAGTGCTCTGTTATGTTTTTGAGCACATGGTTTTTATGGGTTGTTTTGTTGTTGAAGTCTCTTGGCTTTGGTTGAGGGTTTCTTGCTCTGTTTCACGGTTTGATTTATAAAAACCGAAAGAGAGTTTCATTCTTTCTTTGGGTTGATGAAAAAGTTTAAAACTTCAACCAAAAGAAAAAGAGAAAATTTTGATTTTGGAAGACCTTTAGTTGTAAAAGATTCTCTTCATTTAGTTTAGTGGTTTTATGTTTTTTTTTTCTTTTTTTTTGAAACTTTTGTGTTATTGTGTAACAGTAATTGGAGTACTTAGTGAATTTTTAATGTTGGTTTATGCAAAAGAATCTATTTTTGTAGTTTAAAACATGAGAACCAAAGAGTAACAAATTATGAGATTTAAGAAGAATCACGGACAACAATGATTTACAATGTGAATCAGACCTAAAATAATATTTATACATATGTACATTATTGATATCTTCACAAGGCCCAAAAATATGTTCGTGATTGCTCTATCGTAATTCATTTTAGAACAATCTGCATCAAACCGATACCACAACACAGAAGAAGAAAACCCAGCAAGTTATGGATCAAAAAAGGAAGATAAAGTGGCATGCATTCATTGGGTCATTGGAGTTTCCAATTGGAGCAATGAAAGATAATGAAATATTGTTGAAGTGACCAAGAAGATATCTCCAATTCAAGGCAAGAAAGGATTTGAAGATATCAAGATAAGGAAAGGTGAATCTTCATTATTAGAGGGTGAAGACAATATATAAGCTGAGGGCCATTGAGTGATTGAGAAGTTTCCTGAGAAACTAAGGAGAAATAGCTTTAGGGTTCTTGGTGAGTGAGGAAAAAGCAATAGTCATCGTGTGACTAGTTGTTGTGAGATTTTTGGGTAGTTAGGAATCATCAAGTTGATCTCCAAATCGGAGACGGTGGTGTTTCGCCGGCGACGTGTCTTCCTTGTCGCTTTGTCAACGCCGTGTCTTCCTTCTTCCGGTGTTTCTTGTGTGCCTTTTGGTAAATTCTTTGAAGATTCATCTGCTTATTTCTTCCTTTGAAGTCTCTCTTTGACTATTAGGATTAGGATTAGGTCATGTCTTATGATTATTGTTCTGATTTGTGATGCTTTTTTTTATTTGGATCAGATTGAAGAAAATCAATGGACGGCTTTGGCGGTTGGGGTGGTGACTTTTTGGGTGACGGCTTTGGTGGTGGCTTTGGCTTTGGCGGTTGGGGTGGTGGCTTTGGGGGCGGCTTTGGGGGTGGCTTTGGCGGAAATGATCAGCAAGGCCTTGGTGGGAATGTTATCCAACCTGATGTGGTTGATGTTTTGGATAATGTAGGAAATGAAGCCGTAGATGAAACTGGACAGGACGACCTAAACAAGAGAAAGAGGAAGATGGAACAAAATAATCTTCAGAAGAAGCTGAAGCTGAAGCAAGAGTAGAAGACCTAGAAAATGCAGCAAATGTAAAAAAAGTATATGTTATTTTTTTTGTTTTCTTGCTCTCTTTCCCGGTTTGGTTTATAAAAACAGAAACAGAGTTTCATTCTTTCTTGGCTGATGAAAAAGTTTATAACTTAAACCAGAAAAAGAGAAAATTTTGATTTCAGAAGACCTTTAGTTGTAAAACGATTCTCTTCATTTAGTTTTATTTTATGTTATGTTTATTCTTAAGAGTACTTGGTGAATTTTGAATGTTGGTTTATGCAAAAGAATCTATTTTTGTAGTTTATAAAACATGAAAACCAAAGAGTTTAAAATTCACGGACAACAATGATTTACAATGCGAATATTAGAAACTCTTAACCAAATTACCAAGATAAAAGAACCAATTGACACAATTATGAAAAATCAAACCAGTTTTGTATATAGATCAAACATCAACAAACAAGATTTGTAACTTGTATTGTATCATAGTGTTCTTATTCAGCATGCATGTCCATTGAAGAATCAATAGATCCTGGAGAGTTAGATCCCCTGTTCAGTTCACTGCTTCTGGTTGTTCCTCCAGATATGTAGCCTCCCTGTGGAATTTGGTAGTTCTGGAGACTCCGGCGTATCGGACTTGACAGGGCGTTCGAGAAAACTGAGTTCTTGGCCTGGTTCTCACATTGCTCAGAACGAAGCACTGGAACAGCTGTTGGGCAAGAGGTGCCTGAAGAGGCCATAAGTCCGGAGTTCGTGACATGCATTGCTGGTTGAAATGGCGCTCTTGGGGACATTGGAGGCTCCTCTATGCAACATTCGAGCTCGTTCTACATTGGGAAACCGAAACTCAATCAAGAACAGGAAACTGATACTGACCAGAACTACATATTAGATAGATAGATAGATAGATAGAGATGATACAAACCTGAATGTAATTGATTATATCCACAGGTGTCACTCTTGACCCTCCTTCTTGTTGTCTCCATATCCATTGGTACAGCTTTTCCTGAAATAGGGAAAGACAAAGCAGGACATTCTCGTAAGGGTCTATTGTTCTCGTAATGGAGATGCCACAGAGCTAATTTAAAGTGGGTTAAGGGTGAATGAAACTAGCAAGAGATGCAAAAATTTATATGTTTCTCTCTATCCATACCCTATTTCACATATGTATCTCACGCAGCATTTCATCTCATAGGTTTCAAATTACAAGACAAGTATCCCAATCTTTAGTAAATTTCAGTACACCAAGGAAAGACAAGAACAGACAACACAATATTACTCTAGTCGTCAACAACTTATATTTAAAAAAAGACAATCACACTCAATATAGTGAAAGAGATCGCTTACAAGAAAATGCTAATCCTATCATATCAACACTACTGTTCAATTCATGTAGGTAAGAAGCACCTATACAGGAAATATTAGCTCTAGAGTTAAAACAAATGGGAGAGTTAGACAACAGTGGGATGTTCAGGCATTCACTATGTTTATAGTCAAACCTTGTAATATAGATGAATAGACGAAGAGACGCAAGGTGAAAGTTGAAAACCCTCAAGCGAGACTTTCACCTTGATTCTTTTCCATCTTCAAGCTACTAATTTTCATATTCTAAACTAGAGTTCTAAAATGTTTAGATGGAGCACATTAGAATAAAGAAAAGGTAGATACTAGGTAGGAGGATACGAATTAAAGCACAATGACTGTTTAAAGACTAATGAGAAGCTACAACAAGACATATAATCCAAAAGAAGAACAAGAAGAAGACAAATGCTCAATAAAAAAAAACTGGTTTACAGGATGTGAACAAATCTTGGTGATTGGGAATGAATGTGAGAAGAGAGTATGCTCTAAAGATATAACTAAGGACCAACTACAGTTTCATCCAAGCTATAGGAGCAAACATACCACGTAGTATTTATCTACCAATCAAAAAACCATGGAAGCCAGAAAGAAAGATACATATACATCTTTGGCTTTGGTTTCATTTGATAGGAGATGCAATGTCACAGACAAACTTTCAAACAAAGAGAGAAAAAGAAAACTTCATGTTTGGACACAAGTAAGAAATCTTCAAAAACAATTGGAAAAACTACAAAAGAGATCATCTTTTCCCAGTTTTACAGTTGAAATCAAGAGGGTCATAAGTAAATTATACAAAAAAAAAAACATAACAGTCATAAAACAAATTACATCTTACACTAAAATCAAACCAAAACAATGCTAAGAGTCTTAAAGACATGTTCGAGACAAATCAATATAAACTAATAACAATACTACATAGATTAAGCAGAAATGAGAAAAAATTAACAACTTCGTCTAAACAATTAAAACTTGAATTTACATCTTAACTTAAAATCAAAGCAAAATTGAATTAACCTAATGGATAAAAATCATAAATTTTGCTTTACAAGAACAGTCAAAGAGAGAAAGAAAGAGTAAAAGGATTAATCTTGACCAGACCATGGCGTTCACCGGCTTGAAAAGATAGTTTCTGATGGTTCATGGACTGAGTATAAAGCTGAGATAAGGAATTAGCGGCGGTGCGAAAAGAGGCGTAAACAGTCCGATCTACCTCATCGAGGCTCGTGGCTGTAGATTTTCTCTTCTTCCCCATCCCTAATTGGCGTCGATTCGGATTTCGCCTAATGTTCAACGGACACGATTCCGCCGGCGATGACGGATTCGTCGATTCGGAGATTGAGAGATAAAGGTTATAAAGAGGAGGAATCAGCTACAGAGGCTCTTCTCACTTTATACGAAACGGTGAGAACCAACAAGGTTTTGCTTTGGTCCTTTTTTTTTTTCTTTCAAATTACTTTCTAAGTTTTGCATTTTGTTACCATCTATTAAATTATCGGTTTAAAGATTTAAAAAAAAAAAAAAAACCAGGTGAGAACTGATATGCTTATATGAAACAAGAAATACACGAATTACTTTAATCGTAACGATCCATATTATCTAGATAAAGATAAAATACAATAAACAGCAAATACATAATATAAATGTAGAACAAAACTCTAGAAGATGAAAACTAAGAACTTTTGAAAATGCAGAACGTGCTGCGAGGATATGCTACTCGAAGTGATGTAAGGCTAACTCATGTTTTATGGTTGACTTCCAAGATAAATAATACCACATGAAATACGAAAGTATCCGTTGTATTTTGAAAATGTGCATCAAATGCCAAAACACTCGATACTTGAAAAGGGTGGTCACAAGTAGGACAAGAGGAGACTCTTGCCAAACCCGAGAAAAATGGGGACTTGGTTGCCGAAGGTGAAGCAAATCCTTGATCTCCTAATGCTGTAACTGCAATCCATTTAGCATCTTTCATTATGAAGAATGAAGACACCATAAATCTCTTCATATAGAAGGGTTTTTTGAATGAAATAAAATTTTCCTAAGAGGTATACTTAGTGAAAGTAATCGGTTCCAAAAGAAGAAAAAAACATAATATTACTTTTCACAATGGGGAAATAGTGACAAAATGATCTTTAACAAAGGATATTAGTGAAAATAATCTCTCCAAACCGGAGGAAGTTGATACCATGAGTCTTTTCACGGGGAAGTTGATACCATGAGTTTTTTATCACATGTTTCTAATTATTTAAAGTAAAAGATAATTATCAGGATCACATAATAAACCAGATATTTAGATAAAAAACAACAGAAAAAATAAATAATAAAATAGATATTTAGAATTTAAACTTTAAGATTTAATAAAATTTAAATTTTTCTTCTCATATTTAGATTTTTATATTTTTTATATTATTTAAGCTCTAATAAAATAATCTAACATGCTTCTAATTATTTGATCATGACACATGTCGGTTAATCGATAAGATTCTTAGACGTAGAAAAAAACTTGTATTATTATTTTTTTCCTTAACCGGAAAAGAAAATCAACGAAAAAAAATTAAATAATAAAATGGATACGCTTTATAATTTCTATTTTCTAAAATATGTTAAATCTTATTACTTTAATAAAATTTAAAATTTTCTTTCTAAATTGAGATTTTTAGATTATTTAAACCCTAATAACTTTTTTACACGCTTCTAATTATTTGAATGGATAAAATTAATTTTTTCTAATCTAACCTAATTTACTATTCTAATTGGTTAGCTGTTAAATAAATTTTAGAGTAAATTTTTGTCTAACTTGTTAACAGAAGTTACATATAATTGCACAAAATAATAAATTAGTTAGAAAATTCATAATATTCTCGGTTTACGAAACAAATAAACAGCACTGAACATGAAAATTGAAAAAAAAAAATATTCTCTATAGAGAAGAAAAAGTATGTAAATGATCTCTCACAAAAGAAAGAAGTCAAAATTGTTCTCTCGCAAAGGGAATAAATAAATAAAAATGTCGGAAATCCACTCAGAAAGAGTTGTTTCTACAGAGTCAAGTCTCATAGACTAATATGGAACCAGATGAGGGAGTAAGGTGGTGGGAATTCCGCTAAAGATTAAAGATGATGGTGGATGAGAATCTGATGACTGAAAAAGAAAAAAAGCTGCAAAAACCAAACATCTTCAGGTACCCGAGACAGGAATAAAATCAAGAGATGGTGAGGAAAGAGTTGAGCTAGAAGATGTTGTTGGAAAACGTTAGGAGCCAAGGAATGGTGAAGGTTTTTGACAAGTGAAGGTGCGAGAGGGAAATGATATTTTGTTAGGAACCGAGATAAGATCTGAACAAGAGGACATCAGAGAGATAACAAAGATTTTGCCAGAAGAACGTCTCGCCTATATATGAGCGAGAGCATATCCGTCGATCACTATATCCATTTTTCCAGATCTCACACTAGAGTTGGGCGTTCGGATTTGGTTCAGGTCTATCGGGTTTAGAAGCCTATGATCCATTATTTATTATTTTTGGTTCGGTTCGGTTCCATCTAGGTTTAAGTCAGTTTGAGGTAAACAAAATATCAGAAAAATGAATTAAAAATTACGTAAATTTGAATAAAGTTTGATTGAATTTTCACAAATATAATTAAGAACATTCAAATATTTTGTTTACTTTGGGTATTTTGGTTATTTCGGTCTAAAAATGATGGATATTTTTGGGTTTATAATTATAGGGTAATTGAGTTATATCAAGTTTATATATTATTTATATTTTTGGGTATATAGTTGTATTTCGAGTAATTCGGGTATCTATTCCGTTCTTGGTTCACTTCTTCGGATATAGGAATCTAGGACACATTTGGGTTTTTGTCGGTTTGGATTTAAGTTTGGTACCCCTTTTCGGATCGGATTCAGTATGATTCTTCTATTCTTGGTATTTTCTCAAGACCTATCTCACACGGTGATCGAAAAAACAAACAACAAGATGGAACCAAAAACTACTTGACAATGTATAAAATTTTCATATGTTAATAATAATAAAATTATAATATAGAAAGTTAAATTAATTTATTCATGTAAAAAAACTTATGTAAATAACTGTTTTTTTAAGGAAACATAATTTTTACTTTTTTTCTTAAAACAATTTAAGATATTTCATTAACAACAAATATTTAATTTATTCTTTTTACCTAAATTTAATTTATTTATAAAGTTTAGAAAGCTTGTCCATCGAACGAGTTCTAATCTAGTACAAATATAAAGCCGACTTTAGCTCAGTTTGTAGAGTGAAAGCTTGTAGTAAATGCTGAAATCTTTAGGTCACTGGTTCGATTCCAACAGGTCAGATTTTTTTACAACAAAAAAAAAAATTATTTTTCAATGAAAATGTTTTTTTATTAGGATATTAATCATTTTCAGTCTCTTTTATTTCATTTGAATTTTCACTCTATTTACGTGGGATCGAAGATGTTTAAGAGAATTTTAACCGGTTTGTTCGAAGAACTATGGAAAGAAAAAAATGTAATATCTTTTTTATCGAGTAATATTAGAACAAAAGAGCGAACAAATCACTCAACATTCGTAAATCGCAAAAAAAACAAAGAACTAGGTCATTGCCACCCTAAGAGTTCAGAGTCTCCATTTAATAAGTTTTTTGTGTCCCCTTCCTTTGTTTGATCGGTTCTCTTTAAATAGAAGATTGATCCCTTGGTTTTCCTTTCTTTCTTTGGATTGGAATGGTTTTTTTGCATATATTTTTGAAATTTTATCCATTCCGCCAATCTAAGAGTGGCAAGAATTTCAATCAATTACTCAAACCTTGATTGTCTTTATCCCGTCCTTATTTCATGATCCTTTTATTAATTCCGCATATGACTCCAAACACCAGGAGCATTCTCATTACTTCCCTGTGAGATACAAGGTCCACAATATTAAAAGTGCTTTCAAAAGATCTAGTTCTCCGAAAAGAGCCTAAAAATAATATTTTTCCCTCAAAAGTGCCTTCAAAGGAACTAGTTGTCAAAACAGCTCTAACGAGTTTTCTCGCCTCGAATAGTTGCTCCCGACCAGATTTCCATCTCACCGTGACTATAGTCGGACCTACATCTAAATAAGGAACTCTTGACCACCCAGAATGCATCTCATGCCTAAATTCCAGTCACAATGAGCAAACAAAAGTAGCTTCAAAACTCTCACCTTGGTTGCCTTAATCACCTTGAGTTGTAATTAGCCGGCTATATAAAGTTCCCCTTCTCCTTTTGCAATTTTGTCCTCGTTTACATTACACTCCAAGGGATTGGTGTAATATGGAACACGTGCCATGGTTTCCTTCGCTCCATTAATGAATATTGGGTTAGTTCTCAACTCAATAGCCTTGACTTCACCTAGGCAGGGAGTTCCGTAAATAACAACAACATCCTTAAACACCTTTCTAGTGCATTTTCTGAGCTCTGTTAGAATTTTATTCGTTGTTCAAAAAATCTCTATGCGTTATTCGGACAGCCATAGAGGATCTAGCGGCTAACTGATTAATCATATACTAAACACTGATTAATCGTGATTAGTTTTATACATTAATTTATTATATTTAATGTTAAAAATTGGATATATAATGACAAATATAATTATCACATATGAAATATATATTTATTTATATTTATATTATTATGCATCCTAAAAAATATATATAGTTTAAGTTTTGCAAAATTATTATTAAGTAAATATGTTTATTTCTTTATGTATAACATACAAATTTTCATATTATTTCTACAAATAGTTTGCAAGTAGATGACTTGTTATTTAACCTCAAAAGTTTAGAATATATCCTTCTACATGAAGTCTACAAATTATAAAATAATTATATGTTTTAATTTAAGTAAAGGAAAGACCAAATATATTGTGTGTACTGTAAAGCACATAAAATTTGATATCTACTATTCTACTATATACTTTTAAAATTGAAGTACAAACAATTTTTTACCGTTATAGTTTTAAAAAATATTACACTAAGTGTTATTATGTTTACTAAAAAAAATCTATTCATTAAGGGTAATCTTAGATTAACATTAATCTATTTATTCATTTATCAAAATAACTCCTAATTAATTCTCTACAATCCTTACCACCAAACACAATTATTTTTTTATCTAATACTACGATTTTAATAATATGAATTACCATTCTCTTTCACTTTTTTTTTTTATCTTATTTTCAAATTATTTTGAATAATTATATAATACATGTAATTAATAAAATTTTAGATTTTTTTTTCTGCATATGTTTTGATTTGAAGTTTTAAAAACGGACATTTATTACTCAATCAATGAAAAAAAAAATATGTTCAACGTCCCTTATCAGTTTTTACTATAAATATATATATATATATATATATATATATATCTATACATGTATAGTAAAATTATTTTTTTATAAATATAGTTATATATATGATATATACAAATATGTATATATATATATGAATGTTTTTTATACCAAAAAGGTATATGTAAGTTATGTTAAAAACATTTCTCCAAAAGTAATTCTAATAAGCACGGTAAATTCTACAAATGAAGTGTTGATTTTTGTTGGATCCCCAATTAAAATGATTTTAGCTAACCAAAAAATTAAAATTAAATGATTTAAAAGAACTGTAATATTTTTATAATTTACTTTCGAGATGTCAAAGCCCAATATTTTACATGCCTCTTTAAAGCAAAAGATAAAATATATGAGCATCCACATAAGGGTGTCTCAATGAAAATCTTACTAAGCATCTTAGTATTGCAAAATTAAAAAATTAAAAATTTAAAAAGGAAAGAGAGAGACGGAGAAACGATTTATGCTTAGAGAATCGATTCTATTTTATAGAGAGACTCTACTAACAAATGTCATTATGTGAGTGATTCAACTTTAAATTTAATTATAATATTAGAATATATTAATATAATAATAGTATATAGGAGAGACTCTTTTGAGAGTACTTTCATCCGTAGGTTTTGATGGCGTGTCTCACTACTAAAAAATTAAAAAATATAAAAAAAATAAGAGAGAAAAAAAGAATAATTGAGAGAGAAACCCATGAAAGATTTTCACTGTTATTGGCACAAATTTTGTATCACTTTAAATTTAATTAAATAACTAAATTATATTGAAAATATTAATATTTATAGTTATGAGATACCTTATTGATTGTATCTTCCGATAGAGATGCTTTGAGAACCTCATCCAATGGGTTGCTCTAACTAATTGTGTTTCTCTGCATATTATTGGTTTTGATTAGGCTGGGCAAAAAAACCAAAACCAAAAACCCCAACCGAACCGAACTAAAAATGTAGTATGGGTAGTATTTGGGTAAGGCTAAATAACCGAATGGGTTTTTTATAAATTCTGTTTGGGTATCGGATAATACCCAACTCGAACTGATACCCGAATTAGTATCCGAATGAAACGAACACTTAGATTATCTACTACTTATATATTGAAACCATTTCTTGTGTAATCAGATAAGAGTGTTAATCGAGTTATTTTGGGTAATTTTTGGATAATTGTAGGTAAATTTGGGAATTTCTTTTGTATTTTTTTAGGTAATTTCATCTAATTATGGATAAATCTGGATAATTTTGGGTTAAACGGGTATAATGGATATAAAATACCCGACCTGAACCGGAATATACTTAACTGGGTCATAAATGCAATACACAAACTGCCCGATACCCGATTAGTAGTACTCAAAATACGTCATTATTATATTACGTAATGCTTTGCGTGAACTCGTGATTTCTCTAAATTGAAGTAAATATAAACTTACATCTATTATGGCACATGAATTTTGGCATAAACTTATGTTATTTAGTAATTATGAATTTTGTAAAGGTATTTTAATTTTGTCAAATCTGGATATAAAAACTGCATACAAATTTCTACATTTTTATGCATCGATCCAAATTTTGTTTTAATTATATGCAAATTGAATCTACATCCAGATGTAACATTCATATATAAAAAATACTAAATTGGACAACCAAAAAACATGTAGTACATTTGCATTTATATGTTTCATCCGTACGCGGAAACAAATGGGGCCTATATGTATGTAACTAATGTCATAATAACAGATGTGAAGCTAAATACAAAAATACGTTTAATTATCCTTATCTAGAGTTGGCATGATCAATAGTGTTAGGATCTATAGATTAGTATCATGTAATATGACTTGGTGGATGGCTCTTTTGACCTCACCGATGCTTGTTTTCTTCCCTCTCACTTTCGCCCTTATCTCTGCCTCGAACTCATGATCGTTCGCCGTGGTATGAACCGACGTAGGCTCTATACAAAGCTCCTTAAGAACCTGAAGAATGTTAAGCAACAAACCATCTCGGCATTCGCATCTCATCTCTAGCAAAACATCACTCTCTATTATGGAAACTTCAACCTCTTCTGATATTTTTCTCTTACAGGTACGCGTCCGCTTATGTTGTTGTTGGTGATGATTAGTACTTTCAAGCTCATTGACCCTCTTTCGAAGATGGTTTACGTACTCAATGGTGTCTCCAAGGATTGAGACTTTATCCATCTTAGTCACAAATGGAACCATTGATCTTAATGTTATGAATTTCTCGTTTAGCTTCTCTCTTCTGCGTCGCTCTGCCACTACATGGGTTAGCTCTTCCCGCGGTAGTCTCTTGTCTTTAGGGTTGACGTGTAGGAAAGGAACTCTCAAGATCATGTGTTTGAGCATCCATTGCGACGACGACGACGATGCTTTCTCTTTGACATTATCAACCCTCCACGTGGCGAAGGATGATTGGACATAAGGGGTGGAAACTGAATCTGAAAGAAGACTTGTTGGTTGTGACATGAGAAGTGTTGATACTGTCTGAGAATAGTTTCCACCCTCTTCCATTATATTCATCATGTCCATGTGTGTGTCTATATATATACAAATGAACATTTTTAGATATAGCAAAGAAATTAAGAACACAATATACGTAACTTAGGGTATACATATATACCTAACGTGTGGGTTGATTCTATAGGAAAATCAGAGCGTAGATTTTGATTAGAGACGTCGTCATCATCAGGAGAGCCAAGCCTTATGTCTTCTGACATTGTCATTTCTTCTTCTACTTCTACTTCTTCTTCTTCGTCTTCTTCATGCACTTCATAGGTGGAGTGTTCAGAGAGAACAGGCTTTGGGTTTGCCTTGGAGTGGTCATGGAAAAAACTCTTTATGTGCTCAACAAACTCTACATCTTCTTTTACCTTCACACACAACACATAACAAATCATGATCCATCTCCTTAATTAATTTTCCCTCCCATATTTTAACATTATTATATCTGAACAAATATAGGCTATATTTACCTTGTTCGTTGTGCCCAATTCCACAACGCCATCAAGCATGGGAATGCAAACCACTGTCTGTTTTGTTATATCACGACACAATTCTCAAACATGCATGTAAAATAAATGTAATAATACTATACATATCTATACTAAACAAGTGCTAACTAATAAAGATAACGTTTAATTACCTGAATTTTGGCACTCTAAGCATTGAGGAACCGACGTAGAAGGAGCATCCCATAAAATAAGAAGGAAACATTAATTAATTTGTTTGAACGGTGAAATATATATATTTTCGATCAAAACAAATTAATTAATTTGAACGGTGAGATATATAAAAAGGTAGAGGTATATAGATGTATAGTGTAGTGTTACATAAATAGGTAGAAGTAGATGCATATATAGTATATAGTGGTGAATGATTATAAGAATTTACCTTAGCGAGAATAGCCCTAGAAAAGATTTTACTGTCAACCTCATTTGCACCACTTAGCCATACGTGCTTCCTCCTCGCATACGCTTTTCCTGGCATCCTACAAATTACTACTTCCTAAATTTATATTCGAATTTTTTTACCACATAGAGGAAAACATTAATTATACCCATAACTAACCCATTTTGTTATGCATTTATGTAATATCCATTCATACTTCTACTTTAGATAATCAATCAACAACAATAAGAATTTCAACGGTCTAATTATGTGTTCATCAAAATGTAGTGACATGTAAGTTTCATTAACTCCCCCATTTCTTTCTTATTCTAGTAACTCTACCTTCTCAGTTTCTCTTTAATGTCTCCACAATATTTGTGATATTCGCATTTAACACACTATACTATTTTTGTCTTCACTTAGAGAAGAAACAAAGAAAGAACAAATTAAGAGACTGGAATATAGAGAAAGAGTTGTGTACCCTGAAGGAGGAGGGAAAGAGAAAGAGACACACATTAGATAAAACCATTCAGTCTCCGTCAAATCCTCCGGTGACAATGCTGTGCATACCCTTGCTTCAGTTGATGCCTCTCCGGCCAAAAGTGTCTCGTAAAGCTCCCTCAGCTGTTGGCTCCTCTCGAGCGCCGCTTCTTCCGCTGTCACCTCGGCCGGCTGAGTTGTCTTCCTTGTCTTGATTGATCCGTTGTAGTATCCATTCCCCCACACCAAAACCCTAAATATTTAATTACTTATTTTCATTACATAATAAATATATAAATATTATAGTTTTGTATTGCGAGAGATGGATGAAACAGAAAAAAAGAACCGTTGTTGAGGACAAAATTGCCAGAAGAGACTATAAGTCCATTCTAAAGATTGAACCACCGCCTTAAGCAACCCTTGTAGCTCCTTTCTCTCAACTCCGGCCATTTTCTCTGCCGGAATAATACTTGATTCATCCATCTTCCCAGAGATACAAAACTTGGTATCTCTCTCTTTCTCTTTCTAAAAATATTATAACTTTGAAGGGTTGTTAATTTGTAAAGAGGAAGATACTCTCATAAGCTAGTTTGGTTTATGGTGATTTAAAATGGTAGGACCACGGATTTTGAAAGATACATATATACTTGCCATCTTAATACTTTTGTAACATGTTGACATAAATATTTTACTTAATGTAAATACTTCCATGTATATGTATAAACGCATGACCAAAACTCAGGATGTAGTAAAAGTTGACTTTTTGATTTTGGACTGGTTGGTTCACCAGACGTTGGATGAGATGAAAATATCTATGTATCTTGTAGACGTATCTGTCCACTGATTGGACAAATAAAAATTGGATAAAATCAAAATGAAAAAAGGCATATTTTTTAATATGTTATGGAATTTGATTGGTCTGAAAGCATAGCATATTGTAGTAGATAAAATAGCTAACTGACAAACAGGAAGAAACAGACTTTGGGTTGACTTGTGTTACTGCTGCAAAGTGCAAAGAAATTGTGATCATTTACATTTTTTTCAATTTAGAAAATTTACAGCACAAATATGCATGGATAAAGGTTCGTCGACGATTTAAAAAGGTAAGACTTTTTGGACTAACATTCTTATTTTTCTTGGGATGGAAATAGTAATTTAAAATAAATAAAAGACGGGGAATGGTAGAATTATTGACCTGACCGGTAAGTGAAGAATGATAAAGTAGTTTGGTGTAATAAAGAAGGAAAATGAGATGTTTCACAATTTTTTTTTTTTTTTTTTTTTTTGACAGCTGATGTTTGTCAATTTGAGTTATTAATTATTGATGTCAATTGCTAGCCAAGTAGCCACCATGTATTTCCAATTTAATAATGTCTTATAAAATCGTATATATAAATATAGATAGATATACGATTGCAATTGGGTATGGAAATGGTTTATGTACACCTGGTTAATTAGACAAAATCAACATTAAATATTTTCTGGCTTTTTTGTCGACAAAAATAAATGTTGCTTGGCTTTTCTTACTTTTTCTTTTGAATTAGTCTTTTAACCAATTATGTTTTTTTTTTCTGACGGCCACATGGAGTGAAATCTTGTTGATTTCTTCTGCTTCTGCATCTTACTTTTCTTTAAAACGTATGTTATTTCTTAGGTTCTATTTCTTATTGGATATGATTCAAATTTCATAAAAAGAAACAATGCTTAATTTCATAAAAAGAAACAATGCTTAGTACAAAAACGAGAGCTTGGTTATTAACAAATGTAACCTAGCTATAAGATTCATTTAGATTCTTTAACATATATATATATATATATATATATGGAAATAAAGAGGTAAAACCAAATTCTTCAATTCCTCAAATCATACTGAATTATTAAGTTATTATAAATAACAATCTGAATGATTTTTTTTCTTTTAAAATGACATTGACCAAAAGTTTTGGCAAGAATTATTCGTTGGAATACAAGTTATACAACCATATGATCTTTGGACGACCCTGGTTTGAGAGAGTAAGCTATTTACAAAATGGATTACATATATGAAGAGAATAATGGATAATAAAGTGTGAGGGAATATACTATGAAATTTGTGAATTTTTTTTTCAATTATATTAATTTATGTGAACTAGATTGAGTGTGTTATATATTTTCTATAATGTTTTAGGAACCAATATGGACCGGCCGGTTTAATCGGTAAATCTACCACATGGTCACTAATCTGGTCCTCGTCCATTGCTAAAATTCGCGAGCACCAGACTTTTGTAATCAGAAAAAATCCGTCAATAAATGGTGATACATTAACAACATGTGACACAACGGGATAGCAATACTTAATGTCTGGTGCAAATAGGGGGATAGTGATGGAGATATTCAAGATTTGTTGTTTCAGCTTTTATCATTACTATTTTTAGTAGAAAAAAAAATTTTTAAACATGGTGTGCATATATGTATTCTTGTTTTAATATATATAGATATATTTATATATATATATATATAAGATTTTACCCACAAAAAATACACTTGTTCATTTTCTTGATCGGCTTAAAAAAATTCATTTTGAAATAGACGTTGTACTTTCTTTTTTTTTGGGGTCGAACTAGACATTGTACTTTTTATTCAAATCAAGCAATACCAAGTACAAACCACCTTCTTGTTTACTCTCTAACCTCTTCTTCTTATGATTTTGTCTTGTTGGAAAAAACAATCTCAATTTTAAAAACTTTTTTGTATCTTTGTTTTTTTCTTTTGTCTTGTTGGAAATAAAATAATACAATTTCATAAACTGATATTAGAGTTGAACAAGACAGTTTGATACAACATCGATCACAAAAGTTAAGCTTGACTATTTTTCCTATCAAAAAAAAAATTAAGCTTGAGACGAAGCACTAGCAATACACAAAAGAATCCATGAATAATAACAACCAGGGCACACCTACTACACGCCTATCAACCCATGTTTATCTTCAACGATCATAAGTACAAGCTTTGGAAGGCGAGAATGAAGACCACTTAGTCATTTATGACTTATGTGAATGTCATGTTATAGAAATTAGAGTTCTAAAACTAAAAGAAATTAGAGTTCTACCATAGGCTGAGGAAATTACACTATTTTAATGGTAATTCCTTAAACCATGTCGAGTACTCAACCTAAAATTACAACTTTGAAAAAAATGTCAAGGTGAAAGACATGACAGCTCCCTAGTTGTTGCAACACAATTACACAACTTATAATACAACTTTCTTGAATTCACATAAATATATATATGTGTTGGGTCACAATTTTAATAAGACAAATAGGTCTACAAAATTGTGTGAGATTGAATTGAAATGAGCATAGATCAATGAGTGTCAAAGCCTCAATTTGGTAAGTAGAATATGGAAAATGTCCCACATTGTTTACAAGTTATGTTTTGAAATGATATATATATAGTCATGGTCATACAATGGTTTAAGTGACTATGGAAAGAGAAAAGAGGGACCACACGCGCACGTGGCTCGTGGCTTGTGGCAATGGACCTCCAGAGGCCTCCGCGCGCGTACCTTTCTTTTTGAAAAATTTTCGTAAGGAATATTTTGAGGCCCATTAAAGAATTCGAAAAAGGTTTATTCGGATATTCGAAAGAATATTCCTTTCGGATGAGCAAGTTACCCGAGATAATTCAAAAAAAGAATATTCGAATATTCGCCGGGAATATCTCCACCGGAAACCGCCCTCTCATCCCTATATATACTGTCTCGAAACTCGTGATTCAATCATTCATTCATTCGATCATCGATATGAAAACCAACAAAAAACCTCTCTTCTCATTTTTAAATCGTAAGTTCATTTCGAGAGTATCATATAATCTATAGTTCGTTGGGTTCTTTTTTCGAGTATTACGAAAAAGAATCGGTTTGCAATTGTATCCTGCGATTCAAAGATCGCACCAAACGGTCACACTACCGGCAATTTATTGAGACCAAGTCTCGCCTTTGCATTTTCGATGTCGCGTTTATAAGATTTAGCCCGCAATTTTATTTCCAGAAATTCGAGCGCCTACAATCTTAACTCAATAAAATCTGCTTCTAGCCTATCGCTCTAATCGGATTTGTTTTTGCGGTTTATAAACGCCACCTGTTTGTTTTTTGTTTTAAATCGTTTTTGGCCCTGCTTCACCGCAAAAAGAGAGAAAAAAAAATATATATATATACATATTTTTTTGTTTTGCGATTCGATCTGAGCGTTTCCGCGAAAGGGTTTAAAAATATATATATATATTTTTTAAAAATAAATATATATTTTTTTTAAAACCGTGATTTTCTTTTTGGAAGAAAAAAAGGAAAAAAAAATATTTTTTAAATAAATATATTTTTTAAAAATCGTGATTTTCTTTTTGAAAAGAAACAAAAAATTAATAATAATTATTATTATTTTTTTATCACGGTTTTCTGTATTCACGGTTTGGATAAGTGATTCGAATTATTAAAATGTTTTTTGGTGTATTTAAATCTTTTTTTTTTTGGAAAAATATTTCGAATTTTGCACATTAAACGTTGTGGTTATCATTTACCTGATACACTTTCTGTGTGTTGTATCAGGAACATGGCAATAAAATGATGGAACCAACGTTGATGTGAACAACAATACACCAAGGATGGATCCTCTTGCAGATACCGCGAATACTGAGGAGACTACTCGAAGGGCTCTGTTCGTTGGGCAACCTCTGGCTGTGGCACCAACAGTTTCATCGAGAAGCTTCCTCCGGGTTGGATCGACTTCAAGAACTACCTCAAGCACAAGAGGAAGGCGATGAGTCTGGAAGATCTGATCCAGAGGTTGAACACGGAGGACAGAAACTGGACTGCATACGGACCCAGTTCCGTGAGCACAATGTAGACGTGGCTGTTCACAAAGGGAAGGTCAATGACAAGGAAAAAGGTAAGGCAATTGCTAATTCTCCATTGAAGCCAACTTCGAAAACCTTCAAGAAGAAAGGTGCCCCTGAACCATCTGAGAAGAAGTTCTTTAAGGGTAAATGCCACCATTGTGGTAAGAATGGTCACAAGGCCTCTGAATGTCGCAACAAAGCCAAAACTTACAGCTTCAAGCCAACCTCGCAGAAGAAGATCTTTGCGCTGTGGTAACCGAGGTCAACAAGGTTGACGACAACCCAAGTGAATGGTGGTACGATACTGGCGCCACAACCCACATCTGCAACGATAGGGCAATGTTCAGCACCTATCAGAAGAGTAAGGCAGAGGAACAACTCTTCATGGGCACCACAGCGTTCTCCAAGATTGCTGGAAAGGGTAAGGTGGTGCTACGCTTAACTTTGGGATAAGAGCTCACACTCTAGAATGTGAAACATGTCCTAGACATGCGGAAGAACCTGATTTCCGGCACCCTCCTAAGCAAGGCCAAATTTGTTATGATCTTCGAGGCTGACAACCTCATTCTGAAGAAGTTTGGCATGTACCTTGGAAAGGGATACGTCAAGGGAGGCCTCGTGAAGATGTGTGTCCAGGCGATTGTCAAGGGTGGAAAAGATGAAGCAAGTAGCTCTAAAGATAAGAATGTTGCAAATGTTGTTTCGGATGTTGATCCAAAAACTGTTGTAACCATTGATGAAATGAATAAGAATTCAGTTGCTTACTTGCTTGAATCTTTTAATATTTGGCATGAAAGATTAGGACATGTGAATTATAAATTAGTAAATCGTTTGATGAATATGAACCTAATTTCGAAATGCAAAATGAGTAAAAAAAATGTGAAGTATGCGTACATGCCAAACTCACAAAAACACCATCACCCCACGTCGAAAGGACAACCACACCTTCACACAGATTTATGTGACTTAAAATCTGTTCCAACTAGAGGTGGGAAAAAATATTTTGTGATATTTATAGATGATCACATGAAATATTGTTATGTCTATTTGCTAAGAAGCAAAGACGAAGTTCTGGAAAAGTTAAAGGAATTTAAATTAGAAGTTGAGAATTAACTGAGTAAGACTATTAAAATAGTCAGAAGCGACAGAGGAGGAGAGTACGATGGTAGGTTTAATGCTTTTTGTCAAGAATATGGGATTATCCACCAAACGACTGCTCATTCTTTACTAGAATCTGATGGAGTTACGGAGCGAAAGAACCAAACTCTAAAAGAAATGATGAATGCCATGTTGCAAAAATCTAGGTTAGCCCAGAATATGTGGAGGGAAGCGTTGCTTACCATAAATAATATCCTTAACAAAATTTCACACAAAGTAACGGGTAAAACACCCTATGAACTTTGGAAAGGCGTTGTACCTTCGTACAAATACCTCAAAGTGTGGGGGTGCCTAGCAAAAGTAGCAGTGCCACCTCCGAAAAAGGTCACAGTAGGACCAAAAACTGTGAACTGTATTTTTATTGGATATGCATAAAACAGTAGTGCCTATCGGTTCTTGGTATATAAATCAGAGATACCAGATATCCATATTAATACAATAATAGAATCACGCAATGAGTCGTTCTATGAAAACATGTTTCCTTGCAAGAATATATCGTACCCAAAGCAGACACGTGATCAAAGAGACGAAAATGAGGCAAGCACCTCTGGTATCTCAGTCCATGAGGACAAAGAACATCTTGAAGATGAACCTAGGCGCAGTAAAAGAGCTCGTAAGGAAAAATCTTTTGGCGATGATTTCATGATGGTTTTTCTTTTAGAGAATGAACCAAGAACATTTGAAAAAGCCATGTCTACACCAGAAGAACCTTTCTGGAAGGAAGCCGTTAATAGTGAGATCGACTCCATTATGCAAAATCATACATGGAAGATAACCGATATACCCCAAGGGTTTAAAGCACTAGGGTGTAAATGGATTTTCAAAACCAAGTTAAAAATGGATGGATTAATTGATAAATACAAGGCCAGGCTTGTGGTGCAAGGTTTTCGACAAAAAGAAGGTCTGAATTTCTTTGACACCTATTCTCCGGTGATGAGAATAACCTCTATAAGAATGCTGATAGGAATTTCAGCATTAAGAGACCTGGAAATTCATCAAATGGATGTAAAAACTGTCTTTCTAAATGGTGATCTAGAAGAGGAGATTTACATGAAATAACCTGAAAGTTTTGTCATCCCAGGACAAGAACACAAAGTCTATAGACTTGTGAAGTCATTATATGGGCTTAAACAAGCTCCAAAACAATGGCATGAGAAATTTGACAACGTAATGATGTCAAATGGATTCTCAATAAATAAATGTGACAAGTGTATCTATGCTAAAAGTACTCCAAATGGGTATGTCTTGCTATGTTTATATGTAGATGACATGCTTATTATTTAGAGTAATAAAGACATGATCAATCAGACTAAGACCATGCTTAGTCAGAAATTTGACATGAAAGATATGGGACTTGCAGACGTGATTTTAGGAATCAAGATAATTAGAAATTCTGAAAGAATTATTCTGACCCAAGCCCATTATGCTGCAAAGATATTTGAAAGGTTTAAAGCATATTCTAATGGGACAACAAAAACTCCAGTTGACGCCCAACTTCATCTGACTAAAAATTCAGGTGAAGTGGTGTCACAAGTGGAATATGCAAGGGTGATCGGAAGCCTGATATACTTAACAAATTGTACTAGACCCGATTTAGTGCACTCAGTAAATGTACTTAGTCGCTACACCAGTAATCTAGGACATAATCATTAGAAAGCTATAATAAGAGTATTAAATTACTTACGTTATACACAAAATTATGGTCTGTACTATGGTAAAGAACCGGCAATTTTGGAAAGATATAGCGATGCAAATTGGATATCCGATTCCAAAAACTCAAAATCTACGAGTGGCTATGTCTTTACGCAGGCAGGTGGAGCCGTGTCTTGGAAATCTTCCAAACAAACTCTATTGGCCAGATCAACCATGGAATCTGAGTTTATAGCGCTAGACAAAGCCTCAGAGGAAGCAGAATGGCTTCGAAACTTGTTGGAAGATATACCGATGTGGGAGAAACCAGTGAAAGCTCTTCGTGTACACTGTGATAGCCAGTCAGCTATAGCTAGGACACTGAATAATCTCTATAATGGTAAATCTCGTCATATTAGAAGATGACATAAAACCATTAGACACTTGATCTCAACGAGAGTAATCACCGTAGATTACATCAAATCAAATGACAACCTAGCGGATCCATTTATAAAAGGTTTGTCACGTGATTAAGTTATAAAATCATCAAGAGGAATGGGTCTCAAGCCTGTAAATTAAGAGGAAATTTGATAGAAACCCTATCTACGTGACTGGCGATCCCAAGAAGTAGGTTCAAAGGGACAACTAAATTAAGGTGAATCAGAAAAAGCACTGTGAAATCTTGTACGTGCTCGGTTCCTAGGATGATCAACAGTGCTACATGTATATGATAAGGATAAGCATTGGCTTTTAATAATTTTATACCTTCGTCATAGTGGAGTATAACAGGATACTTCTGAAAGGAAGCTCATGATAGATCACCTAGTGAGTGTGAAATGCGGCCGTTTCTAGGAGAATGAAAGTAAGGTTATATTCTCCAAGTTCACTCATGAAAAACCAGGAAAGTTTAAGGCCAAAATGAACACAATAGAGAACATAGTTCTACGAGAAACTATCGCTATGATATACCTGTTGTCTCGGTTTACATCAAAGTCTGGGTGGTTCAAGACATCATGTTCACCTCCTATCCGAGAAAACTTGATAGATATTAAAAATGATTGGTTCAAAGCTGAAACATGCTACCTCTCAAATATAGTTACATCTTCGCATACTCTTGAAAGTCTGTCTAGTCTAGTCGAGTCATGACTACTCTAGTCGAGTCTGTCAAAGTTCTTTTTTTGTTTCAAATGTTTAGAGTCATTTCTATTCATGTGGAGGATTGTTGGGCCACAATTTTAATAAGACAAATGGGTCTATAAAATTGTGTGAGATTGAATTGAAATGGGAATGGGCCAATGAGTGCCAAAACCTCATTTGGTAAGTAGAATGTGGAAAATGTCCTACATTGCTTACAAGTTATGTTTTGAAATGATATATATATATATATATAGTCATGGTCATACAATGGTTTAAGTGACTATGAAGAGAGAAAAGAGGGACCACACGCGCGCGCCGCCGCCGCTGTCCGGCCGGCTCGGCACGGCACGACACGTGGCACGTGGCTCGTGGCAATGGCAATGGGCCTCCAATCTTTTTTTTTTGGGTCCCCGCGCGCGTACCTTTCTTTTTGGGAAAAATTAGTAAGAAATTTTTTGAGGCCCATTAAAAAATTCGAAAAAATGTTTATTCGAATATTCGAAAGAATATTCTTTTCGGATGTGCGAGTTACCCGAGATCATTCAAAAAAGAAATATTCGAATATTCTTTAGAATATTCGAATATTCATCGGGAATATCTCCAGCGAAAATCACCCTCTCATCCCTATATATACAATCTCAAAACTCGTGATTCAATCATTCATTCATTCGATCATCGATCTGAAAACCAATAAAAATCCTCTCGTCTCATTTTTAAATCGTAAGTCCATTTCGAGAGTATCATAGAATCTATAGTTCGTTGGGTTCTTCTTTCGAGTGTTGCGAAAAAGAATCGGTTTGCAATTGTATCATGCGATTCAAAGATCACACCGAACGGTCACACTACCGGCGATTTATTGAGTTAAGGACAAAGACTAAGTTCCGCTTTTGCATTTTCGGTGTCGTGTTTATAAGATTTGCCCGCAATTTCATTTCCAGAAATTCGAGCGCCTACAATATATATATATATATATATATATATATATATATATATATATATATATATATATTTGAAAATACGATTTAAGGATTTATGCAAAAGTTTTAGTGGATAAGTCGCTCATATGTGTAACACGCTTGGGGATAACTGTGGAGATGCATGTATAATCTAGGGTCTCTAGCATATACCAAAGCTTTCTTAAAATTTACAAGAACCCGTTGAAGTGTAATGAAGAAATTAAGTTGTACTTTTTCCAAAGCATAAAATCTTTGTTTCGTCGACTTAAATTACTTCATTGGGATGCATACGCATACCCAATGAAATGT
Source organism: Cardamine occulta (assembly GCA_028015245.1). Taxonomy (NCBI): domain Eukaryota; kingdom Viridiplantae; phylum Streptophyta; class Magnoliopsida; order Brassicales; family Brassicaceae; genus Cardamine; species Cardamine occulta. The sequence goes on from CM051393.1 coordinate 4,276,547, forward strand.
ATGCCTTCAAACTTTCACCATCGAATCTCGTTGAAATCGACATGATAGATGCCGAGTTTGAGAAGATATGGGAAGGACCTCAACTAAGTTTTTTTTAATTGAATGGCATTTAGAGATTATTGTATTTATATACATATATAGTTCTTTATGATGGTACCTTAGTTGATGGAATCATTACTCAAGATGTATAAATATCCTTAACGTGCCTTGAAATGTTTTGTGCAACCACTTATACATCTCAAGAGCATGAGTTTATGGAGATCCAAAAAATTGAAAGAAATCTTGAGGAACTATATCTTGTCGATTTCCAAAGTTTAGAGATGCTTCATTCTTCTATTTGGTATCTCAAGAAAATATAAACTTAGAGATGCTTCCTTCTTCTATTGAGAAGTTTCAATGATTTTGCATAAATTCTCTATAGGATTGTATATAACCAAGGAACTGGAGAATGTGAGAATGAAGAAGATGAGATTTTTGTGGTTGAAGAAGACGAAGTTAACAATGGCTCCAGTTAAAAAACAGATAAAAATTCACAATAGATGCAGCTGCTAGGATGTTCAATGTCATTACTTCTGTTGGAATCATCATTGTTAATCAAGCTTTAATGGCTACTTATTGTTTTAGCTTTGGTAAAATTCTAATAAACCCATTTATATGATTTCTCATCACAACTAGTTAAACTCTTCTAATGATTCATCTACATTGCAGCTACAACCTTAACTGGACTACATTTCGCTACGACGACATTAATGACACTTGTTTTAAGATGTTTAGGATATATTCAACCTTCTAATCTTCCATTTACAGAGCTACTTAAGTTTATTGTATTTGCTAATTTTTCGATTGTTGGTATGAATGTTAGTCTTATGTGGAACTCTGTTGGGTTTTATCAGGTAAAATGAACGAACCTATGCTTGTTTGGATTAAAGAAACGGTTCTTGTTGTTGATTCTTCTAATGGTGCTTTTATCTTTCTCTTTTGCTTTGTTAGATTGCAAAGCTCAGTATGATTCATGTATCTTGCTTGTTGGAAGTTGTATTCGATAAGATTCATTACTCGAGAGATACTAAACTTAGTAAAGGACTTGTTCTCGTTGGTATTGGTGTTTGCACTGTTACTGATGTTAGTGTAAATACCAAAGGTTTTGTTGCTGCTTTTGTTGATGTTTGGAGTACTTCATTGCAACAATATGTAAGTTCTCAGAGCTTTCATTGTGGCATTACATCATTACATAGTAACGTAACTTCTTTTATCTAAGATTGATGCAATGTTTATCTTTTTCCTTGTTTTGCAGTATGTACATTATCTTCAACGAAAGTACTCGCTTAGCTCATTCAATCTACTGGGCCATACTGCTCCAGCTCAGGCTGCAACGTTGTTGATAGTCGGTCCGATTCTTGACTATTGGTTGACAAAGAAACGAGTAGAAATGTACGATTACAACTTTGTATCTGTGGTAAGTGCTAGAAACTCTTAAATCATACTAATCAATATCTTCTTACCACATTGAGCCCCTAGTATGATGGATCTTTGTTACTGACTAATCCTTATACCGTTATGACCCTTCATATATAAGTCTTATTATCATTTGAATGGTACTTAGTTCTTGTCAGCCTGCTCTAAGGGCAAACCATGATGGGCAATGCAATCAGTTATGTTATGTAACATAATAACTTGGTGGTGATTCTGCAGATCTTTATAACACTCTCGTGCACCATAGCAATCGGGACACACCTGAGCGAGCTCATATGTATCGGGAGATTTACAGCAGTGTCATTCCAAGTTCTAGGCCATATGAAGACGATCTTGGTGCTGGTAATGGGCTTCTTCTTCTTTGACAGAGATGGTCTAAACCTGCATGTGATTCTTGGCATGATTATTGCAGTACTCGGGATGATCTGGTACGGTAATGCCTCTTCCAAGCCAGGCGGAAAGGAGAGGAAAAGCTATTTTCTCTTCCAACGACCCAAGTCACCCAACAACAGAAACCGGGAGCACCTTTGGATTCTGATGAACATCAAGTTAAAACTTAGCAGTACTAAATAGTCAGGAAGATTAGTTTCATACATAGATTTTACAACCCTCATGTGAGTTATTCCTTTTTGGCAAAATTGAAATTTTATAGTGCTTCTAACTTTTGACATGGTTCCAGACATTATACATACACAGATTTATTGACAACAGTTCACTCAGTTGTAAGACTTATGAATAGGATTTGCTATCGAAGTAGGCAATACGAAGAGAGCTGAAAATTCAAACAAATAGACTATTTAAGGCAATTGGAGGGATCAAGAAGGGATAACAATGTAAAGAGATCACAAAAAAACCCGACAAGCGTCACACAAAAAGGTCCTAGTCCGAAATAAAAACAGGTCCTTATGAAGCATCCAATACAGAAGTAAGTAGCAACATTGACTCTTGCTTAACGCTTCTTTGACACACCAACAGTCTTTCCTCTACGACCAGTGGTCTTGGTGTGTTGTCCTCTGACACGGAGACCCCAGTAATGCCTCAGACCACGGTGGTTCCTGTCCATGGAAGAAACATTAACACCATGTAATATTCAATTGAGTACAAGGAAGGATCAGGATCATCTGTTGGTTTTTATTTACCTGATCTTCTTGAGACGTTCAAGATCATCTCTCAGCTTCATGTCCAACGCATTGGAGACGACTTGGGAATACTTGCCATCTTTGTAATCCTTCTGCCTGTTCAAGAACCAGTCTGGTATCTTGAACTGACGTGGGTTTGCAACGATTGTCATGAGGTTGTCAAGCTCGGCAGCAGATAACTCACCAGCTCTGTAAACATATACATCATGTAAGACAACAGTCTCACACAAAGCAAACACTATTTGGAAAGTATCTTACACAATTATATGCTCCACACACAACAAAAACAGACTAAAAGAATCATGTAACGAAAACAATCTCCCACAAAGCAACACGATTTGCAAAGTATTATAATCAATAAAATACTCCAAACACAACTGAATCAACTTCGACTAAACCTCTAACAAGATTGTATTTCTAGTTACAGAGCTAAACTCCTCACTTGAGTATACAGCCAGAAATGACAAAGAACTTGAAACCTTATTCACATAAATATGGATAAACAAGAATTTCAATTTATAAGAAAATCTATGATCTAGATGTTACATGGAATAAGAGTAAAGTATATTGAGCTAAACTCCTCCTTAAATTAACATTTACAGGCAGATATAACCAAACTTCAAACTGTATTCATATCAATATGAATAAACAGAGATCTCAAATTACTAAAATCTATGAACTAAACAGTATACAGAACAAAGAGTAAGCTAACCTGAGCAAGCTAATTAACACTCATGAATCTATAACAAACCATAACTATTCAACATTTCAGAAGTCTCAATTAACTATGACATACCTTTTGTTCATGTCAACATCAGCCTTTTTGCAGACAATGTTAGCAAATCGCCTCCCAATACCTTTGATAGAGGTAAGAGCAAACATAATCTTCTGTTTACCATCAACATTAGTATTCAACACACGAAGAATGTGCTGAAACTCTTCATTTGCAACCAGAGACTACACAACCAATAAACAAAATTCAATCACAAATCAGCAATTTCACAAAAAAAACTTACAGAAAAACGCAAACTTTCTCAACCTCCACGCAATTACATTGTAAATCAGAATATACAAACTCCAAATTTCTAGAAACTAACACAACCTAAGATTGAATTAGCTCACTGTTCTTAATTTCTTTAGTATAATCGAATAGATACATCTAAAGACTGGATTTTTATTGCAGATCGATAGAATTGAGATTAAAATCTGTAAACCCTAATTACCATTTTGATTTGCTGAGATGAGGTGTGTGAGAAGAAGCCGTCTTCAAGCAGTTAACGATCTCTGCAGAGTGAAGAACACAAAAGAGGTCTGCTAGGGTTTTTCAATGATTTATATATATTTCTCATTAGTAGGGTTATCGTAATTCTGAAACGCTCAAAGACCATTATACCCTTTATGAAAAATAATTTATTACCTTTGTTATTTTTATTTTTCGTCTTTGATGGTAGAGTTATTTTTTTATTGTTAAAAGACACTTGTGAAAATAATCTATTATAGATTTTATAAATTACCAAATCATCCAAAATCCATAATTTTAATTTTAAAACTAATCATGAAGCATAGAAATATTAATTCTTCAATCCTAAATCTCTTTAAAACCAAAATCATTAATAAACAAAATCTATTTAACTAGTTTTATTTTCAGCTCGACTCAAATGCCTAGCTCTGATTTTACTTTTGAAAAATTCAAATATTTGGTTTAAAAAATATGTAACAATATAAAAATAAATGAATATGGGCTAAAACTAAACCAAAATATATTAAGCCAAAATAAATAATAATATGCCGAATTGACACAAAAAAAAAAACCAAGAAAAAAACAATGGATCTTAATAAAATTTTAAAAAATTCGATTTACAAAAGCACCCATTTATTTAATTTCACGTGCTCTAAATTATTATAAATTTCAAATTTACATTGAAATACGTTTACCTCTTACTTAATCATTTATTTTTCTCTCCTATCTTTAATCACTTACCTTTTTTATAGCTTTTTTTTTATCTCAAAAAAACACATTAACTAATGGCAACGGCAGTGCAGAATTATAGGAGTCTGAATTTTTAGAATCTCAAGAACAGAAACCCAAGAAATAACTCAAACATTTATCGATTTAATATTTTTTTGTTAGAAATAAGTAGATTATCACTAATAAATTTTGCATATGGATTTTCTGCATTTTTGTCTAAAATTTTATTTATTAAACACATGTAGTCTGACTTTTTTAACTATAACTACCTCAAATGGTAAACAATTCAACCGATATTAATTTTTCTTATGTCATGGTAAACTAAGTGTGTGTCACCTTCAACCGATATATAAATTATAAACATTAATAAACACTATAATAAAAAATTTAACTTATTTTGAAAATGTTTATCAGAGAAAATTTTGTTCAAAATTTTTTATCATTTATGTCAAAACACTATGATATCTTAAAGTCTTTTCACCTTTTTTTTTTTTGTTTAGTTCACCTCTAGTGATCTGTATCAAACCTGAAATTAGTTGAGCTTAAAATAGTAGTAGTCTATGATTCACTCATGTTCTTGTAGGAAGATATAAATTAATAACACTTCAAAAAAATTTGGATGGTGAAAGTAAATTTTAAATAGTTTTTTAAAATAGTGAAATCAGTTCTCAGTTTTTATCAGTATCAAACTTGAAAAACAATTTACTTGATGACAAAAAAAAAGAGTTAACTTAAAAATAAATGTAATGTCAAAAGGTTGGTTCAAATAAATTCAAATAAATCTATGTATAATTACATTGGTCTTAGATTAACCACACGAAAAAAACAATATTAGATAAATATATGATTTTCAATGATTAAAAAATTACTGTCACACTAAAGTATCAAAAAAAAAATTAAGATCAATATCCAAAGAAAAAAATTACTATCAAATTTGGTAAAACAAAACACAACTATATGACAAGGTAAAAACAATCAATCTAATTCTAATTGTTATCACTTTTTACTGTAAAACCTCTCACTTGACTCCTTTAGCTTAATGGGTTAAGTTTTTTTGTTAAAAAAAACCTCTCACTTGACTCAACTAAGAGAAAATCAAAATTTATAATTAATTAAACTATAATAAGAAAAACAAAATTAGGTATCACATATTTTAACTAAATATAAATCTAAAATATATCCCCGCGTAGTGCATGTTCTCTCCAAATATCTTAGAACGAATATCAAAATTTTGGAGTTGGGCTTGATATCTCTTGTTTGATCATATTGAGCTCTGGTGAAATAATAATTTCTTGAGATTTTTAATAAAACTGTAGAAAGTTTTAGATCAATTGAAAGATCGATATAGCTCAGACAAATAAAATTAATAAGTAAAATTTATGCTGACTTTATTTTAAAATTAAAAATCTAAATATAAATAAAATAGAAAATTTGATCCAACAAGTTCGATACTTTATCTGATTTGTATCTTTTATATCTGATAAATTAGCTTTTCTAACAACAAAATTAAAGGTCTTTTTTATTTTTATATTTCAGATATATAGTCGACAATTTTTTTAAAATCACACCAAAATAACAAAATGATTTTCATTCTTCTACAAGTAAAAGGAGTTCTAAACGTGTTTGTTCACATGTATAAATAATAAAGGAGTTAAGTTATATTGGCCACCTTTTTCACTCTCACTTTGAGAAAAGGCGAACGAACCTAGTTTTCTCATCATCATCACCATCATGACGTTGTTTAAAACTCGACGTTCACAAATCCCAGGCTCACGTTTCGACCCTACAGATCAGGAGCTCATCCACATCCTTGGCCGGAAAAGTTGTAGTTACATAACCGATTTGCATGTGTACGAGAAAGAACCACGGCTTCTTCAACACGTAAGACACTTTAGATCAGTAAAGAACCAATGGTTTTACTTCGTCAGAAGAACAAAACCTCCAGGGATAAAGAAAGAGGACTCGAAAAAAACGAGCCGAACGGTGGCTGGTTTTACATGGAAGACCAATACCACGACTTCGATACCGGATGAAAACGAAGTCACGATCGGATATAACAAAAGTCTAACGTTCTTAGTCAATAAAAAATCGAGTGGTTGGGTGATGCACGAGTTTACTTTGGCTAAACAGGGATTTCAAGAAGTGGTTCTATGTAAAATCTTGTTTAATCCGGGTAAGGACAATGCTCAGTATGCTCCAAGACTTGAGCCTATAGTGATTGGACAGCCACAGCTGCCGCGTGAAGAAGCTGCACAGGGTAAGAAGGATCTTTATGTTGCTGCCAATGAAGAAATTCGATATTTGAACGTTCCGGTAGAGATTCATCAAGGCGTGGAGCAACAACAACAACTATGGATTAGGTCTTGTCCTAGTGAGGTTGTCTCATACCCAACTGGTCAATATCAACAGCTTATGACTGGAGGTAGAGAGCAATATCAAGACTTTGGTTCTTTTGATCCGTTCGTCGGAGCTCAGCGGTATTATCAAAATATGCTTCAAGGCATGCCGCAGAATCAAGAGTTTGACTCTTTTGCTCAATATTGGGGAGGAGCTTTGGCTCAAAATCATCTCCCATCGGTTACTATAGAGACTTATCAAGGCGTGGAGCAGCAACAAAAACTATGGACTGGGTCTTGTCCTAGTAAGGTTGTCTCATACTCAACAACTCAACATCAACAGCTTATGAATGGAGGTATGGAGCAATATCAAGACTTTGGTTCTTTTTGTAAATTTGTCGGAGGTCAGCCAGACTTTGGCTCTTATGCTCATAGTTGTGGAGGAGATTTGGCTCAAATTCATCAAGGCATAGAACCGCAACAACATGACAAAGTATGGGGGCTCCATTGTTTGTTTTCCAACAACATAGAACCGCAACAACATCACAATAGTTTGGCTCATCAAGGCGTGGAGCATCAAGAGTTTGGTTCGTTTACGCAATTTTCAGGAGGAGACTTGACTCAATACCATATCTCAGTGGCTCCTATGGAGACTCAAAAATACATAGAACCGCAACAACAAGACAATAGTCGTTTCGGTCAAAGTGTTGTCGAAAATCAAACTATGGAGCAACAACAACAACATTTGAGACAAGACTCAAAATTCTCGGTGACTCAACAAAACATGATGGAGCATCAAAAGTTTGGTTCTTCTACTCAATTTTTAGGAGGAGATTTGACTCAAAACCATCTCTCAGGGGTTCATATGGAGGCTCAAAAATACATAGAACCGCAACAACAAGACAATAGTCCTTTCAGTCACAATGTTGTCGAAAATGAAACAACTGAGCCCCCAAATTTGACTCAAGAACAGAGCCAACCGCTTGGAGAATTAGATGAGACTGATGAATTCGTGAATTGGGAATTGCCTCTAGAGCTTGAAGATATGGCTAACTTTGGGAATAAGAAATGGAGAAAACTGCTTGGAGAAAACACACCAGAAGAAGAAGCTGAGTTAAAGGCTGAACTTGGAAACTGCAAAACCACCGCTTCTCTCATTAATTACTTCTGTCCAATTTAGTTTAATATTACATTATCTTTTGTTTCTGCAATGATTTATTCAGTCATGAGCACATCTCAAGAATAGTTTGCCATGAAGAACACTGTAACGGTTTTTCCTTTGTTTTTCATTTATTTTCGACTAATTTTCGTGTTATGTTTCCTTAACAACAAAAGTGTTAGAAGATTTCTTCTGATGCTGTGACACTTTTGTTATACTCACAAATTCTATCTATAATAATTTGTTTTGTTTGGTTAGAAAATAAATTAATTAGTAGATCAAGTTTGTCAAAGAATCTAATTAAAATACAATACAGAATACATTAACATGTAAAAAACTCAAAAACAAAGACTCGTCTGGAAAGTCAATAACTCTGTTCAGTCATATTTTATTGTTTCTAAAGATTAAAGTCTTTCTCTATTGCTATTATGTAGTTCTCTCTTCTTCTATATATGCAAATCTCGTTTCTGGCTTCCATACATATACACAACTCCAAAGTCAACAAAAATTTGCCAAGAAAATTTCATCATCATGGAAACTCTAAGAGAGGAGGCTCCTTCAAGCTATTTGATGAAGCTGGTGGGTTTCTCTGAGGTTAGATTAAGTCATCAACCTTATGAATCTGCTGCTTTCGACGCATCTGGACATAAATGGTATAGTCAACCAAATCTAAGCTCTCAGCTCTTATATACATGTTGTTCAGTGTGATTTATCATTGAAATAATTATATCAGGAGATTGATACTTCACCCGGCTGGTAAAGAAGAGGAAGATGGAAAAGACCATGTTTCGATTTACGCGAGGATTGAAGACTTAGCTGCTTCTGAGATGCTTATGAATAATTGGGAGATTAACGTAGAACTCAAGTTCTTCATCTACAATCAAAATGTCAAGAAATACTCTATTTTCCAAGGTATGAACATATCTATAAATACACTTTTATGTAAGATCTAGCAGAAAACTTCTTTCCAAATCAAGATTTATATTCTATAAAGCGATATTGTGATAGATTTTGGCGGTTTAGTCCAATCTCTCATAGCAAAGAAGAACTTACGTGGTCAGTATTAGTTCTTATGTTTATGGTGTGTGTATATGTGTAGATGGAACTGTGAGACGTTACAATAAGGAGAAAAAAGAGTGGGGATTTGCGAAAATGCTTCCTCTTACGAAGTTTAACGACCCAAAAAATGGGTACATCGATGGAGATGCTTGTATCGTTGGGGTGGAGATCTTTGTTATAAAGCCTATAGAGAAGGTAGAGAGAGTTGTTTTCACACATAACCCACCAAACAACAAATTCACATGGAAAATCTCCGATTTTTCGAAACTAAACAAGAAATATCATAACTCGGATGAGTTTGTGGTAGGAGAAAGAAAATGGTGAGTTTTTCTTCATTAATATTTAATACAATGTTTGGTCTCTAGTTTTTGTTACGGATTAATGGATCTATTCTGTTTGATGTCATTGTGTATTAAAAGGAGAATAAGTATTAGTCCAAAGGGAGGCAAAGAGAAAAGAGCACTTTCAGTCTATGTTGAAGCCATGACATATCTCCCAAACGCCGTCGTTTCTAGCACTTATGCAAAGATCAAGATTCGTCTAATAAATCAGAAAAACTCTAACCACGTTGAGAAAATCGGTACAAATCAAACTATCTTCAGAAAAATCGATACAATCATCATTAAAATATGACTCATGCTTTGTTTCTATGTGTGATGTTTTGATATAGTTTGGCATATTTATTCGAGAGAGAGTAAAGACGGATATGGAAAATCTGACTTAATATCTGTGGAGGATCTAAATGATGAATCAAAAGGGTACCTTGTTGAAGACACCATTGTTCTTGAAGCTTCTTTACTTTGTGTCACTGAGACTAAGTTCATCGACTCCATCTAAAGACTCTTATTATCTCTTTTTCTGCATACATGTTTAGTTTTATTAGCAAATAAAAGTCTCCTTTGGTTTTCCTATTTGTTTTAATATTGTCGTGTGTAATGTCATGTGCTTGAATATTGATTGTGAATCAAGTAAAAGGAATGGTAATGGACATTCGGGTGCCTTGGTTGTTGTAGAATTATGTCTAGGGTGATTTTCTTGTTGTTTGGAAATGATTAAGGAAATGTGGCTAAAGAAAGTGATATGTGGATTGATAATGAGACATAGTGAAATGTAATGTGGATAAGATTGTGCAATTAGATTGTACCTTGTCATTTTACGCTCTAAAAAGTAGACAATAGGGTCCGAGTCAAAGCAATAGAAGATAGGAACACAATGGTTTTATTGGAAGATTGAAACTGACTTTCTCATATATAAAAGTGGATTACAAAATTGGAATCATCATCTCAATTCCTACAACTAGCTAGTTAAAGTGGCAAAGGTGGAGACTTGTGATGAGAATCAACTGGTTGACCAACATAAACCGGCAAGGACTAGGTCAAAGATCGAGTCGAGATGTGCCTTTCTTTCTCATAAATTAATGGGATTGTATCCCCACCTCTTCATGTTCATTAGTAGTTAGTTTCTTCCTTTGTGTATTTAAGCATAGTCAATTATATATACAATCAAATACAAAGACAAAAGTGTCGAAACTTGAATCTTGTGTTCTTAATGCTTTTGGGACATCTATCAATTTGTTCCTAAACTTAGGGAGAAAGACTTGAACTTCTTGTTACTAAACTCACATAGTTACTACAAGATAATGTTAATTTACCAACCTTCTTTTTGATAAGTAGTTTACTAATCCAAAAAGTTTTTTTTAAAACGAAACAGATGACCTCCTATGATCATTTACTCACACAGTTTCACTCTTCTTTCACACGTGACTTTTTCGACCTCCAAACCTACTTCCTCCTCCTTTGATTAGCATTGGAGCTACAACAGTAGATTTTTTTGGTTTGATCAACAATTTCTTTATCTCTCCAACGAGCGCTTTTTCTTATTCTCTAACAAAGGGACAAAATAAGTATTGGTCAAGTGAAATTAGCCACTAATTAGGTTTGGTTCTTTATTCTCTAACGAAATTCATATTTTTCCCCCTTGTCAAAGAGAAATTCTAGTGAAGAAGACTAAGTCTCAGAATTGGGGTTAAGTGATAATTTATTCTTCGGTTTGGACTTTACGGGTTTCAATTCAGTATCAATTCTTTGATGGCTCATAATACTTGATCCGTAAAATACACATTTTGCTCATCTAATATTAAACATTCAATATCCCAAAATAATTTATTCCTCTCGTTTACTTTTCTTATTCTCTATGAAAGAGACAAAATAAGTATTGGTCAAGTATAATTAGTCACTAATTCGGTTCGGTTCTTTATTCTCTAAAGAATTTCAGGTTTTGTTTTCCCTTGTCAAAGAGAAATTCTAGTGAAGAAGACTAAGTCTCGGACTATGGGTTAAGTGAGAATTTATTCTTCGGTTTGAGTTTCATGGGTTTCACTCCATAATCGGCTTTTGATAGTCTATATTATTTAATGTGCAAGATCCATATTTTGCTATTATAATATTAAGAATTATGCTGGGTTTCTGCAAGCCCAAGTCAATTTTCTATTACTATGATATTGTCCGTTTGGGCCAACTGGTTAAATCTGTACGGATTTTTGTTTGACCTCCTTCCCAAAAGGTCTCATACTAATTAGAGATTAACTTGACTTATATATTAGACTGTCATTTTCTAATCTTCCGATGGAAGACGTTGGTTTATATCCAAACAATCTTTCCCTTAAACCAAGGGCCACAAATCGTAACCTCCCCTCCATCGAAACATTGGCACCCAAACACTGGCACCTCTTAATAGCTAAGTCATATTGAGGATTACTCCCACAACGAACATGTATGCACACATCACTTCCTAGATCCACTTATCTAAATCTCGCTCTGATATCACTTGTTGGACTTCTGCAAGCCCAAATCAACTTCCTATTAGTATGATATTGTCCGCTTTGAACCAACTGGCTAAACCGACACTGATTTGTTTTTGGGTTTCTTCTCAAAAGACTTCATACTAATTAGAGATTATCTTGATTTATATATTATACAGTTATTTTCCAATCTTCCGATGTGTGACGTTGATTAATATACCAACACAATTAGTATCCCTAAAATTTTGCATAAAACACAATATTCAACTCAATGCAATGTTTACAAATATGAGAAGATTAAAAAGGTTCAAAGCTATCTTCAACTAATTGCAAGAAAACCTTTGAAACTTCTTTTAAACTGGAACTGTCTCTGATCAAATACATAAACCGTTCAGTAGGCCTTAGTCTCATGTCTTAACTTTACCACCAATACATTTTTGGGTAAAAGAAACTAAGGGTATGTGTGTATAAAAATACTCAATTAAATTAGGTCCATCCCGTCACAACCCAATCCGTCCTATTACAATACCCTAATCGGCCCAAGATCTTTAGGCCATTTCATAAACAATCACCGGGAGTGGCCACCACTGGCTAGGGTTACCAATGAAACATCAGGAATCGCCAAACTTATAACTTTAAAATTTTGACGGAATATATTCTGCACATTTTAAGGAAGAGATTCATAACAAAAGGTGGTGGGAAACATAACTACTTCAAGAATATATAATAGTAAAGTTTCAAAATCAAAAGAATATAACCAAACGATTGAACGAGAAGTGGAGGATCAAATTTTGTCAAAAAAGGCAAAACATCACGAATTATTGAAAGTAATTAATTATAGACAAGACTCTAAGGGGAATCTTTTTTCTTTTGGTTAAAACATCTAAGGGGAATCTTGGCTCTCAACCAGACGTTAATTCTTACTTAATTCAACGCCATTTTCCAAGTCTTTTGACTTGATTCTCACATCACTTGGACTCATGGAGTCATAAGTAAGTTATTTATATCTAAAACAGCCTATCATCCCTACTTATATCAAAAACAATTTACCGTCCCAAATTCCGGAGTATCGATGATTAATTTGTAATATCATTTGGTTCGATTAGGTCTAATTCATAGTCAAATTTATATTTCGTAAAAAAATGTGATTTACTAGAGTTGAAATCTGGTGGAAAAACCATAGAGCTACACCATTAACCACTTGACTAAAGGAATTTTCCCACTCTAAAATATAAGTATAAATCATCACTTTTGTTTTTCGTTTCAACAATTATCACGTTTGAAAATCAGTATTTTTAGGTTTCTTTTCTCGTAATATATATTTTGGCACCACGTTTTCTACTTGAAAAATGAAAGCTAAAATAAACAAAAAAGAAGGAAATGCATCTATATATAAAATGGAAAAAATCTAGGTGAGTAGGACCGACGATGTAAAGACGTTCAACGTTATCTTCTACAATAGTGGTGTATTAAAACGTGTCGTATTCTGATTTGTAAACTAAGCAGTGGAATCCAAGTTGAGTTCTGTAGTTTACTAACCGCAAGTTAAATAACGATGGTGATCTGTCTGAAAATCAGCAGCAAAATAGCCGACTCACCTTCTTCATTAGTCATTACCTACTTTTGTCTCATCGTTCATAATTTTATATTGTATATAAGTTTTCGGAGAGATCGACATACCCTAAGTAAATCATATTGAACCAAGAATTATATATGTAGAAACTAAACCGAACATAAACAAGAAAATTGATAGAGAGAACCGTAAAAGTAGCTAAATTATTAAGATCACCATCTATCATGGACGTAAGTTATTGGACGTAATCGAGGAGTATCGATTTAGAATAAAAATGGCCACCTGTTTTAAATGTTGCCAATTCAATTGAGAGAATTTCTGATAAGTATATTTGCTAAAACTTCTAAAAGTCTTAAAAACTCTTTAAAGTACTCTTTGAAAATGTCATTATCTAATCATGGTGACATGATATATTTTATTACTTTATTTCGGCCCAACTGGTTCCATAGTGTAAATGCTATTAACTATCCTGATTTGTACATTTGCGGCCAAATAATGCAACTTATATTTCTTGTGCTTATCATCTTCTCACCATATTTTCTAGCTTCAAAAAGTTTAACACGAGGATTTTTTGGGAGAGGTTACCGATATTTAATTCTAATACTGTTCTCATCTTTCTAGTTCTATTTAATTCTCATATGACAGGGAGCATTGATTTTTTGACTAAGATTTCCGATATGTCACCTGTTATGATAAAGCTTTCTGATGGTAGATATTTCATGTATAAAGATGGGAAAACACAGTTGAGATCAGTGACTCTGCGTAATGTAATTTTTTGTGGATGAACTTCAGTGTCATAACTTCAGTGTCGTCTTATTTCTGTCTCCCATTTGACTCGAGACAGTGGCTGCGTTTTTCAGATTACTGATAGGATTTGTGTTGTTCAGGACCGTATCACGAAGACATTGATTAGAGCAGGTGAGCAAACACACAGACTGTATTTCTTTAGAGGAGTGGCTGTTGCAGCAACAATGCAATCCAATGCCTCACAATCCATAGAAGTTTGGCATTGTCGCTTGGGACATTTCTCATCTAAAGCTTTGGAGATGTTGCAGTTTTCTGAATTAAGTAGTAGTAATAGTTTTGATTCAAAGACGTGTGATGTTTGTATTCGCGCGAAGCAAACCAGAGATTCTTTTCTTTTGAGTACTAATAAAACAAATTCAGTTTTTGAGATGATTCATTGTGATCTTTGGAGTCCTTACCATACTACAGCAATTTGTGGATCTCACTATTTTCTGACCATTGTTGATGATTATTCTCGTGCTATATGGATTTATTTACTTCCAAACAAACAAGAAGCTCTGATACATCTTAAGAATTTTCTTGCACTTGTCGAAAGACAATTCTCTACACATGTTAAAGTTGTTTGCAGTGATAATGGATCAGAATCTGTCTGCTTGTCAAATTTTTTCGCGGAAAAGAGTATCACACATGAAACATCTTGCATGGGAACTCCACAGCAAAATGGCCGAGTAGAACGTAAGCATCGGCATATCTTCAATGTTGCTCGTGCTCTCTAGTTTCACGCAAATCTTCCCATCGATTTTTGGGGTCATTGCGCACTCGCAGCAGGCATCTTATCAACAGAACACCAACCAAACTACTTGAAGGCAAGGCACCTTTCAAATTGATTTACAAAAGACCTCCTCCAATGTCTCATCTGCGTGTTTTTGGCTGTCTGTGTTATGTTCATAATCAGAAACACGGAGGAGACAAATTTGATACTTGTAGGAATCCTTCGGTGTTTTTGGGCTATCCGTTTCCAAAGAAGGGTTGGGGTGTTTACAATATTGAAACTGGAGTCATCTATGTCTTTCGCGACGTTGTTTTTTGTGAAATACGTGGTTGTATATATCACCACCTAAATCCAAACCCCTAGAATATCTTATTATATAAAGGAGAATGATTCAAAGTTAGTAACTTGCCTGATCGTGACATGTGTCAGTTAAAACGATCAGATTTCGATATGTGTTTAATTAAATAAAATCATAGATTATCAGAAAAAGAAAAGAAATTTTAAAAAGAATACAATACTAAAAGAAAAAAAAAGAATTCTAATATTTCATCTCTATAGTTATTAAGTAAAAAAACTTAGTTGAACTCACGAGAGCTCGACATGTGTCAAAATTATAATTCATAAGATCATGACACATGTCGATTGATAGATAAGATTATGACACGTGTAAAATTTTTTTTTTCCTTAACTAAAAAGGAAAACCAACAAAAAACAAATAATAAAAAAAATATTTTTTTTATTTATCATTTTTCTAAAATATGTTAAATATTATTACTTCAATAAAAATATTATTTTCAAATTTATATTTTTAGATTTTTATATTATTTAAACTCATATAAAAATATTTTACACGCTTATAATATTTGAATGTTGGTTAAGTGTCAAATAAATTATACAGTAAATTGATTGGATTAACCAATTAACCATGAATCTATCTTTTTAATAGATCAAATTAAGACATAACTATAATAGTTTCATGAATCAAAGGGTTAAATAGATAGACTCATGAATATATGATTTTTTTTTTGTTATAATAGCTTATCATCTTGAAATAATAATAATTAATTAATTTTATGAAATTCAATAAATTACATAATCACAATTTTTACAAGAAATTAAAAAAAAAATAGATTCTTAGTGAGAAATATGTATTTGCATATTTTGGAATGGTTAAAATGCACTCTTTCAAGTGATAGATATCCCCTTTGTGCATATTTTATTTTTTCTTTGGGTACTACGGAGATCTACTCCGAAAAATTTGCTTTCGTCGAAGCTAATTGTCATACTCAAATATGGATCTGGAGATGAGAAGAAGACTGTGAGACTTATGTTTGAAGCTGAAGATGGTGGTAGATGGAAATCAGGTAAAAAAAAAGAAAAGAAATCGTGGAAACCAAACATCCTTAGGTATAGAGCTAGAGAAAGGAATAAAAAATCGAGAGATGGTGACTTAAAGGTTGAGTAAGAGGATGTTATTGGAAAGGCTAAGAGCCGAGAAATAACAATGAAATTGCTATATAGCAATTTAAATTACTTTATTTATGTTGAAAAATAAATTTATGTATATAACCATCTTCTTTAATGAAGCATGCTTTATAATTTTTTTCTCAAAAAAATCTAAGATATATTTCATTAACAACAAATTTTAAAATTAATATTTTTGTTTAAATTTAATTTATTTTAAATTTAGAAATCCGTCCATTGGACGGGTCCTAATGTAATATATATATATATATATATATATATATATAATTGACAAACAGCCTCATTATCTAATTCCTGCCTAAATCATTCAAAGATAAAATAGTCCAAAAAATTTATAACAAATGTCTTATGCTCTAAGCCCATCACATAAGTGTCAAATTTAAAAAATTCAGCCCAACAATTGTCTATAAATGTAATAATATATTTTACAATATATAACTTAAACGAAGTTGTTTTATGCTGGTCAAGAAAATCCTACTTTTCTGCTATATATTTTATTGCAGCCGCTTCTTATTATGAAAAAACTGTCCTGCCACAGTAAGCAGGGTGGTTCCTCTGTCACCGTCGTATACTTCTTGGCGAGGTACATTTGTCATTCGGGTTTCATCTTTTATCCAATAGAATATTGGTTTTCCAAAAAATCGTCATCATAATCTCCTCCATTGGTAATGTTTTTGGCTATTTATTCATATATTTTGGTTTTATCGCAGATGATTTACATATTAAATCTTCTTGAAAATCCTTCAAATTATTTTGATGAATAAAATAAAAAAATATTGGACCATAACGAATCTTTTTTCCTTTTTTATTGTTTTTCAACCAATTCAAAGATGTATAATTTTTAGGTAAATTTAGTATCGAAAAAAAGTTTTGTATCTGAATAGATATGAAGTTTCATATCTAATTGTATTCAAATAGATGATATATTTGAATTTTAGTACATGATCTAAAACATTTTGATTTACAAACAAAAATCACAAAACAATTCATACACAATATTTTGACGTTTTTAAAACAACTACTTTTTGATAATGTTTTAAAAAATATATATCTGTACTAATATTAGGGAGTACATTTATAAAAATAATTTTAAAATTGTAGAATATTACAAAACAATTCCTCTAAAAAGACAATATTAATCAATTCATTATGGTTAAAAGAGTCAATCGATTTTTAACTAATTAATACAAAATACAATATCTTTTAATATAATTTTATTTTATTTTAAATATTGAAATTTTGTTTCTCTGAATCTTTTTTAATCTTTTAAATTTTTTTTATAAAAATAAATAAATAAAAAAACTGAAAACTTTACTAAATAAAATATGGTATACATTTTGATATTATTTTTTGTGTCCAACAACATACAATGCAACATAGATAAATCATTAGATATCATGTAACATATTATGATATACAAATTTTACATCCAATTTTTTTTTTTTAAGTCAATCAAAAAGAGTTTTCCTAAATCATGAATTTGCGCTACGAGCGGGATATAACCTAGTATATATATTATTGACAAAAACCATATCTACAAATTTACAACCCTGTCTAAAATAATAAATGCTGAGAAGAATAATACTCCATCTATTTCACTTTAATTGTAGTTTTAAAATTTCAAGTGTTGTTTTATGTTTTCAATGTATTAATTTGGTAAATTTTTTAGTATTATCTCTATTATTTTAATATACAGACCAATGAAAATATATATATGGTATATTAATGAGGGATAAAATAGAAAATTTTATTTTTTCTTAATTAGTGTGTAAAAACTTTAGATTACAAATAAAGTGAAACAGAGAGCATATCAAATATTAATAGAGTTCATTTGATATTTTTAGCATGCAACGCAAGTTTTTTTTTTTTTTTTTTTTGATAAAAAGCAACGCAAGACTTTGTTTTCTCATAAATCGTAACATTTACATTTGTATGTTTTTCACCACCCGTTTGGATTTCTAAAGTTGTTAATTCAATATATTTCTTATTGACAATAACCGCTCCAAGTTTATATTTTTTTCTTTTACAAAATATTTTCTGTTTCCTCATAGAAAAAAATCCAATTATTTGCTTGTTTGATAGAATTTTATGTTTGAATAATTTTCATGCGTTTATTTAATATTTTACAATGTTACAAATTAATACTACCATTTTTCTTTGTTTCTTTCTTGATCCTCTCAAATCCTACGCACCAAGACAAAGAGATAGATCTTCCTCTTTCTAGTGTGAAGACAAATGTCCATAAATACCTCTTTCAACACCTCTCTCATCCACCATGCAATCTATCTTTCCTTCTGACCAAGACTTCTCTCCTACAATAACAAAAAACAAAAGACTTTTTTCCTAAAGATTCTCTGCAACTTTCTTGGTAAGCTTCTTATTCTTCTTCTTCCCAAGTTTGATCATTTAGTGAAACTGAGACTTCTTGATCTGTCAACCGATTGAAATTGTATAATATATAGACACCGTTCTGCATGGTGTGGGGTGGTTCCGAAAGTAACAAAAATCTTTACTTAATATATATTTTCGTTAATATTAGAACCACACAACACTTTCTTTAAAGTTGTCTGAGTACGTCTTTATTCGGAGCCAAAAACTAAGTAACAAACTTAAAAGAACACAGTTTTTTTTTCAAGAACAGAGTACTTCTAATTCAAGAAAGAAAGAATTTGATTGTTTTATTTTTCTCTCTTACAAAAAAGAAAACGATGGCGATAGGAATCTTTGGATTGATCCCAAGCTCATCACCAGACGACCTAAGGAAGGTTCTACAAGCACTTTCAACAAAATGGGGTGACGTAGTTGAAGATCTTGAGTGTCTTGAAGTGAAGCCAATGAAAGGAGCGATGACGAACGAAGTGTTCATGGTGAGTTGGCCAAGAAAAGAAACTAATCTTCGATGTAGGAAACTTCTTGTTCGCATCTATGGTGAAGGCGTTGAGCTTTTCTTCAACAGAGATGATGAGATTCGTACTTTTGAGTATGTTGCTCGCCATGGTCACGGACCTACACTTCTTGGCCGCTTTGCTGGCGGTAGAGTCGAAGAGTTTATTCATGCTCGGGTAAATTAATTATTACTCTTTCATTTTTATGTACTTTTTTATGAATATTCTATTTTTCTGACCATCACACGATTCGTGTGTATAGAATTGTTCGGTCCTACTTTTTAGTTTGGTGTCGATTTCGGTTTGGATTTTTGGTTTATTTAATTTTTCGGTTTAAGAAATTTAAAAACCGGATGAAATTGAATACCAGTCGGTTTTGGTTTGATATAGTTCTTGTTTCGGTATGGATTCGTTTTTTAGAAAATATTTGACAGATTTTTCAAGTTTTTTATCCGTTTATTTTTTTTTCTGGTTCAGTTTGGTTCGTTTCGGTATGTTTGGATAAGAAAATTTGAAACCGAATCAGTTTATAGTATAATTTCTTTGGTTTAGTTTTTGGATTGGTTGTTTGGTACGATTCTGGTTAAACTAGATTGAGCAAACCTTATCGCTCATATAATTGGTTTTAGTTTTACCTTTACATGTGGGCGTCAAACCGGAAAAGATCCAAACCGGTTTAGCTGTACACTGATTGAATTATAGGAATTAGAAGTTGTCCATTTTAAAAGTCCTACCATTGGATTCATCAGCAAAATTCTTGTGTTAATCTCTTTCCATTAGAAGACTTACAATATTAATCCTTGCATTTGTAATTTTGGTTCCAGACACTATCAGCAACGGATCTTCGTGATCCGAACATATCAGCTCTGGTTGCATCTAAGTTAAGAAAATTCCACAGCATAAACATTCCTGGAGAAAGAACTGTACTTATCTGGGACAGGATGAGGTAAGAAACTGCAAAACTATAAGAAAATTTCCTAGTAAAATGTTTTGATCAGATGAATGTAGTATACTAATATCCATTGAAACCATGAAATAACAGGACTTGGGTAGGGCAAGCCAAGAATCAATGTTCAACTGAACATTCAACAGAGTTTGGTCTAGACAACATAGAAGATGAAATCAACTTGTTGGAACAAGAAGTAAACCAACAAGAGATTGGTTTTTGTCACAATGATTTGCAGTATGGTAACATCATGATTGATGAAGACACCAATGCCATTACTATCATTGTAAGTCTTACTCATAACCACAAAATTTCAAAACTTTTTTTATTTTTTTCTGTTTTTCAGTATGGGGATAAAAAGTTTAAAACCCATTTTTACGATACGATTAACTCGAGGTAAAACAATATCATAATGCATGGATGAATATAAATTGTTTTAGTTACTCTGTTCTAATTGTTTATGGAGCTTGTGTGAACAGGATTATGAGTATGCAAGTTGTAATCCTATTGCTTATGACTTAGCAAATCATTTCTGTGAGATGATGGCAAATTATCATTCTGAGACTCTCTTGGACTACACTCTATATCCTGGTACAGTGATTACTCAAGAAATGTTTATAAATCCATAATCAAGAAGTGTTTTTTTTTTTTTTTTTAATTCATGGTTTTGGGAGTTGCAGGAGAGGAAGAAAGGAGGAGATTCATCTGCAACTACCTCACCTCTTCAGGTGAAGAAGCAAGAGAAGAAGATATTGAACAGCTTTTAGATGATACTGAGAAGTATACATTAGCAAGCCATCTCTTTTGGGGTTTATGGGGAATCATCTCTGTAAGTTTAATTCTCTCTTTCTTTAAATGAAAACAATAACATCAATAATTTCAGAAGCTTATGATTGTGATTGTGCAGGGCTATGTGAACAAGATTGAATTCGATTATATCGAATATTCAAGGCAGAGATTCAAACAGTATTGGCTTCGAAAGCCACAGCTTTTATCTTTCTACACATCTCATGAGTAATGCTATCTACTTTTATATTTACTTTTGGCGAAAAAACGCCATATAAAAACGACGATGGATCTTTTATATACTATACCTAAGCTAAAAGCTATGTGTAATTCTTGTTTTCTGATGCTATGTAATGAGTAAACGTTTAAATAACCAGCACTATATTATTTCCACAAAAGAGAGAAAAGTTTCATAAATTTACATGCAATCGTAATCTATTTTCGAGAAAAAACCATGTCGCAAATGGACACTTATGGATTAAGATCTGCCATGGAATGGACAGTATCAATGACTGAGTCAATAAGGTCATGAGACTTGCTTGTACCTGCAAGCTTCAGATGTTTTGGTGCTTCAGCTCTATCGAAATAGAATGCACCAGAGACAAGCTTCTCTTTAGGCTGCAATGCTAACCAAACGATTGTGTCTGCTCCTTCTTCGCTTGTTCTAAGCTTACCCGAGAACCTGATTCATAAGTTTTAAACTTTCTTTAGCATAAAAAGATGTATGCTTTTAGCACAAAAGATTGTTTTCTTTAGCGTAATTTTCTTACGATTGATTGAAACTTGGCAAACTCTTGGCGACACCAGGTGTCTCAGCCCAACCAGGGTGCATTGAGTAGAATCCTATGCCTTTGTTCTTGTACTTATCAGCCCATTTTTCTGTCAAAGCCACCTAATCATTTTGATACAAACGAAATGAGAAAACCCAAAAAATAAGAGATTTTGACTAGTAGGTTCTCAATTAACAGACCTGGATTCTTTTGTTCCGTGCATACTGTTCCACTCCATCAAATTTTTCACCACTAAACTGCAGAAAAATTATATGTAGCTTGAGTTACAATCTGACATAGGAGTGATATAAACAATTCCGTAGAGGTTAAACAAAAAATGAACATAATCAATTCTTGAAGATGACATATGTGTCAATGCAGATTAATTACCTGAAGATCTGTTGTAAGTGGCGACGTGTACATTCCACCAGAGGCAACTGTGATGACCTTGGCGTCTGGTGTTGCTTTTTCCAACAGTGGAAGCATCAGCTCAGTCATTGTGTATGTTCCAAGTACATTCACCGCAAAATTTAACTCGAATCTGATATGACAGACAAACATAGGGGTTAAAAATAAAAATAAAATGATTTTGGAATGTTCAAGAAAGATAACTGAGACTAACCCTTCAGGTGTAATAGTACGTTTGTTCTCAAGCAAACCGGCATTATTAACCTGAAAATTGAAAATCAGAATCAAACAAGTTCTAAGTAGTTGAGTTGTATAGGGTAATATTTTCTTAAGTAATAGAAAAAAGAGACTGTATACCAGCACATGAACCGGAACATCCTTGGAAGCAAAACTCGAAGCAAAGGACTTTATTTCGTTAACCGAAGACAAATCACAAACCTAAGAAAGAAGCAAAGCTAAAAGGTTTGATATCCAAATTGTATAGAAAGAGCATGGAACTTGCAAAAATGAATTTCAAAGTAGAATGTAACATACTTCCAAATACACATTTTGGTTTCCTGTTGAGCTTTGAATCTTAGAAAGAGCCTCCTGTCCTCTTTCCTTATTCCGGCACACCATGTAAACAGTCGCTCCACTGGAAACAAAAAATTTCAGAATTGGATTTGCATCCAACAGATCACACCAACCAAGAAACAACACTATGGACAATATAGATTTGGCAACACTCTTCCCGCGAGATCTCTTTCGAGAAAATAACAATATTCAATTTCGAGTTATCAACTATATCCTTTAAGGAAATAACAAACTAACTCTATGTCTATGAATGTCTGGCACAAGTATTTCAATCGGTTTGAACTTGTTTTAGTCTTGAATAGAGACCAAGACAACCAAAATTATTCACTCAAGGAGGTCCATGTAACAACACAAAAAGAAAGTGACTAGCTAATATACTTTGTGACAATTTGTTTCCTAATTCCCTCAATTCCTTAACTAAGAAACCTTACCGTGAAGCAAGACCCTCTGCTGCAGCATAACCAATACCAGAATTAGCTCCAGTAACCACACAATTCTTTCCTTCAGTTTGTATCTGCATATCTTCAGGTTTAAACTTCTTCGAATGCTCTCTGTCAAAACCACCACAAGAAATCACTTCTCCATAACAGGGTTGCTCAGGGTACTAATTCTCATAGTGAAAGCAAATGTTGAATCGAAGATTGAATCTTTTTACGGATTCTGTTATCTTCACATATGCTAATCTACAGGCTCACAAAGAACACAGGACAGCATTAAGATCCAAATGATTTGGTCTAAAAATAATCCATAAAAATTCAATCTTTTCATTTCCACAGCTATCGATTCTCATGTGGAAGCAACTGATTGAATCTTTCTACGAATTCTGATATCTTCAGTTATGTTAATCAACAGACTCACAAAGAACACGAAAAAGTATGAATCATATGTCTCTAAATCCATAAAAATTCCAACTTTTCATTTCCAAAACAAATTTGACTTACAGGTAACCATTCTTGGTGAAATTCATATAGCCATAAACCCCAAAAGCGGTTGATCTCCATGTCTACAGATCAAAATCAGACAAAAGTAGTCATTTTTAACCCCACAAGACAGAATCTAACATGTAATGGTAATGAGTGATTACAAGGACAGTAAAAGGACATACCTTTAAGAGAAACATTTTGGTAAGTTGTGGAAGATAGTACGAGTAGGCCCTAAGTATGAGTTCCTGAGATTGTGGCGAAAGAGATGTGAGATTAGCAATGGTGTGGAGTTATATAAGCCATGCGGCGACGTTTCGAATCCTTAGTCAAGTCGTCGATTGAGAATAGAGAACTCCCGGTAGAGGTTGTGCCACGTAGAAGAGAGCCACACCGTGACAAAGGACTATTGATAACGTCGCATTTAGGTATTTCAGAAAGTTTTTTTTTTTTTTTTTTTTTTTTTGAGAATTTGCATATTACCATTTTGTTGTTTGCATTTTTCAGTTTTGGCGAAAATTTTGGTTTTGCAAAATAAGTTTATTTTGGATGTAGATCAGTTCTCAGTCTCTAACAAAAAATATATTCAAAATAAATAAAATTGTAAATTTTAAATGTATTTTAGAAAATTAAATGTATTCATAAAACATGAATAATGTTCATTATGTTTATTCTATTAGATTTACTCTATTTCAATAATTAAAATAAAGTTGCAATTGGTTTTGTGATGGATTTGGCAACTGGATGGTGGTTTCTATACCATGCGGTCGTGATCACACCAACAGTAATGGTTAATCAGTTTATGGGTGTAGAAGATCTGAAACCGAGAAAGACAAATGAACATCTCTTTAACCACATCGTTAACGATTGGAAATGGTTTCGTTTTCGAAAATTTACTCCGATATCGGAAGCACTTCATTCATGGCTCGTTGGAATGGATTGAATTTTTTTTAAATATCTCATTCTCATTTGGTCCGTTATCTCCATGTAGGGTTTTCCGACTCTCCATGATGCCTCACCTGAAACCATTTTGGTGAAGGGATTAAGTATAATATTTGAAGAACATGTTTGTGTTTTGGTCGACAAATATGGGATCCCGGAAAACCAAAATACGGAGAAACAACAAATCGATGAAAGAGAAGATAACAAGTGCCATAGACAATCTTAGAAGAATATGGATTTTCATCAAGGAGATGATAGCTAAGAACGACGACCTCATCAAATTGGGATTGACACTGAAGAAAGAAAGAAACATATCAAATTATCGGTTGGCGAGTAAGGCTCTGGTATCGAAAGTATCGTAAAAATTCACTTTTTTCATCATTTTTTTTAATGATCAGTTATGTATTTGTTAGTGTATACTTAAATTTGTTTATCTTTGATGTATTGTGGATGTATCAACTTTTGTATCTGATTTGATTTGAATGAATGAATTAGATATTAAAAAAATAAACATAATAATGTTCACATACTATTTTGAAAAGTATATTTTCCATTTTTTATAATAATTTTGTCTATACTAAAATAATGATTTAATGTTTCGTTTGAAAAGAATTCGAACAAACAACAAGAAAGTTAAATTCACGTGCGATTCTAATAAATTTTGGTAGCTTTTGCATATCATCATTTTTAAATGGCTCCAAAATGCCAATCTTTCACTAAAAAAAAAGCACATGAAACATTTGGTGATTTTCTTCTCAGTAGAAACATGAGAATATTAATATGCTGCCATCAAACATATATAATTTAGTTTTATCTTTATCAAATATTTTAATTACTGAAATTTACTTATATCTTCGCTTAACCAAATATTGGCTCAATACACTAATTATATATATATATATATGTGTGTATATATATATATATATTAACATCACTCAAATTGGTTTTATATATCTGTAACTAATTAATGTATGTGATTAAATAAGTATTGATAAGAAACTAATAAAAAAAATTGAAACTATAAATATGTTATCTCCATCCATGAATTTAGCCATTCAATTTTACTTGGATACTACATCAAACAGATCATATTTATTAGATTTCATAATTTTTTTGGTTTCTTCTTCGCATCTCTTCACCAATATCCAATAACAAACCATAATTTTTTATTTTTACATCTATCTTCTTCATCTTTCTTTTGCTATGTATCTTCTCTTTAGATGATGTTACGCTCAATACTATGAGATTACCCGTAAACTCCACTGTATCTAAAAGCTGTTTTCAAGTCTTTCATCGTTGTATACAAGAAAATTTCATTTAACATAAATTCATAATAAATACCTTCTACTAGTAGTAAAAACTATTTACTATGAATTTTTTTAAAAAAATTAAATTAATATGTTTTTTTGTTATTAATTTCTAAAATTGATGTCTAATTTGAAACTATTATACACAAATAGATAAACAAAATTTTAAGCCAACTACCAAATCATTACGCGGAACAAATTTCACCTTGTTAGTTTTTTGTGAACTTTTAAACTTTTGTCAAGTAGTTCTTACTTAGTTTTTATCTCGAAAATTTTGAAACTAATTCTCGTGAATCCATTATTAAGATTTCACCCAATTATGTGATAACAAATCAAAATAGTATTTCGTTAAGACTTCGATGCACGAAACATTGCCTGTGGTTCCTGTTTTAGAGCCTAAGCGGTAGATTGAATAACATTTACAAAAACATTGACTGTGGATCCTGTTTTGGATCCTAAGCAGTTGATTGAAAAACCTTTACAAAAACATTGATTGTGGTTCTTGTTTTGGACCCTAAGCGTTAGGCTTCCAAGTTGGAAGCGATTTTTTTTAAACATTAGGAAGTGAATAAGTATTGGAAGCGTATACATATACATATATATATAATTAAGTATTATAATATATTAAAAATTATTATTAATAACATAAATTCAATATATTTATATGTATATATAATTAAACATTTAATGTATTACAATTTTGCTATGAATAACATAAATTTAGTCTCATTTTTACACAATTCAATTAAAATAATTAAAAAAAAAAATTATCATATTCATTAAAATTCTATGTTTTCAAAAGAAAAATCATCATACTTAAATTTTTGAAATTGTCTTATTCAATTAATCAAATTAATCACTTTCAACATTTCACATATAATTCAAATAATCCTTGTAAATAAAAAATTTTATAAGTAAAAGATGAACTGATATGCACAATCACAAAAATTATTATATTAGTTTTCGAAATTTTTTAAATACAAAACATATAAAAATAATAGTTATTAAATTGGAAGCGTAAACTTCCAAAATAGAAGTGCAAGCTTCCAACATGTTTTTAGAAAGGTATTTTTGGAAGCATCATGGAAACGAGATTCTGAAAGCTTCCAAGAGCTTCAAAATCCGATTCCGATTCCAAAACGGGAAGCGGACATTAAACGAAACTTCCATGCTACCTAGGTTCCAACTACGAAAATAAACATCCAAAATAAGCACTAAATAATCCAAAATATCCAATGAAAAGTATTTACATCCCAAATATCCATAAGGTTTTAAAACACTAAAACATCGCAAATATCCAAAGAGAAAGCATAAGGTTTTAAAATTTCAATATCGTTTAAAATTTCAATATGGTTTTAGGATCTCACCTTCTTAATAAACTTCGTAGGCATAGTGGTGAAATGTACATGTCTGACAATTTTCTTTTTCATCATTCATTCCTGGATTACATCTGTATCCCCAACCCAAACATGGTTGTCAAACAGAAAAGTGAGTCACATCGGTATAACCCTTCCGATTTTATCGGAATTAGTGCTGAGTTGATAGGCACAATTAGATGTCGATTCTGAAAAAGTATTCGCCAGTCCTCCACCGATAGCCATTCTACCTCCGAACGTTCAAGCACTTCTTGGACCGCTGTAAAAAGTTTTTTACAAAAATCTAAATAATTCTAAATTAAAAAATGTTAAAATCGTTAAAGTTACCTGGAAAAAAAACTTTATCAAAAAGATGCATGAAATAATCTTTTATTGTTTAAAATTTTGGGTGAGTCCCTCAACGGTTTTTACATTAATTTTTCTGTGTCTTTTTTTTTAATTTTATCTGTACGTGGATGACCTGCAAGTAAAGCAAAAAATCATCATAAAATTATAAGTAAAAAAATTAATCAAAAGAACATAAGAAAGAAAAAAATCAAACTAAAATTGGTATGCTAACGTAAGTGGGATATATGAAAACAACCCGCCATATAAAAGTCAAACTTTATTATGAGTTTCATACAAATTAAAAAGAATGTCTTTGACCACAAAAGCATTATAAGAAACATGTAACAAATATAACATAGTGTTGATACCAGATCTCCGCACACCGAATCCATCTAGAGCATTGGAGGTGCATCAATTCCCAAAGTTCAAGAAGATCCATCGATGGACTACTGAGATCGCAGACAAGTCCAATGAAGCAGGAACCCGACAAAAGCCCAATCAGATTTAAATTAGAAACGTTACAACATTAAAGACATTATAAAATAAGATACATTTAAAGGAATCATAGAATTTAGTAGCAACATTTAAGTCTCTAAATTGTATAAATATAAGACTCCTAACTTTGTAAAAGGGATATTTTTCATGTTCATTTCTCTTAATCTTAGGAGAAATATGCTTCATCTTCTACATTGTAGACACAAACAATGTTATTTCCAATAATTAAACTAAATACTATTTCTTATCCTTATGTGATCAAACATATATACACAAAATCTTTCAATAGTTTGATCTCTCTTTTTCGGATTCATAATACTTATTTTTAGAGTCATGTACTTTTGTTCATTACAAGTATAGCAAGTTTCATATCTATATACAAACAATACTTATATTTTGGGTGTTGAATCTAGTATCCATATTTTGGCGCTAGAGAAGGGGGAAATATCCCTTGAATCTTACCAGATCCAGTTTATTCGTAACAATTCACCATGATTGACGTGATAAACATGATCGAGATTCTCAAGCAGCTGCCACCTTGCGACGCGATTTCCCAACACATTTCAACGAACCAGATGACAAAAAAACCTATCCACGGAATACCCCGGGAGTCAGCTTTCCAGAGAACTAAACCTCGCATCAATCAGAGCTGTCTAATAATATTTATAGCAGTTTTTCTAAAACCGACGTAATCTGCCTGAAACTCTAAAACGCAGATCTGTCGCTATTAGATTAGCCAACGTCAGGACCAATTTCCAGGCAAAACCACAAAACCACGAGAGGAGCAACCTATCCCCGTGGTGCCCCAAGAGTTACTTGTTTCCAGTTATTGTCAAATATTTGCAACAGACAACTTGTACGAAATCCCAAAATACAGATTTGTTGTTGTCAGAACAGCCTCCTTCGAGAAGATTTTTCTGGCGAAGTAGAAAGAATCACGTGATGATCTACATATATCCAGAAAATCTCGAGATTATCATTCCAAAATGACCAAGCTCGCATCTATTGTCAAGCCCACCTGAGTGTTATCGCTGTATCCTTGCATCTGCTTCTAAATTTTTCTTATTTTGCAGGCACAAAGTCATTATAACAAGCATCAGAAGAAGGAGATACAAGCTATGATGTCATTGTAATGGCGGTGTCCGAGATCAGCTTAATGGAATTGATGGGTTTCAAAGATGAAAAGAGCTATATCCTTCGAGTATGTGACGAAGAAGAGCTCGCTTTTGCAAATGTTCTAAAACTTCGTGGCGATTTCAGATCCTAATGTAACGAGATGGTCCAATCTCTAAAGATGACGCGATGGAGACAATCGAGATTAACGGAGTTGTTCTAACCCAAAGACATCAGCAAATTGCTTCAAAAAAAAAATATCCAGATTGCACTTATGCCTGAAACAAGTTTCAATGCATCAATGCCTTCAAGAATGAATTTTCAAACCATTTTAACTTTTAGTTCGACAAAATAGGTTCACCTCGTTAGTGAATTCCCAGCTCATCGCAGAGAGCTCCTAGCTCGCAGAGAGCTCCCAGCTCGTCGCACAGAGCTCCCACCTCATCGCAGAGAGCTCCCAGCTCATCGCCAGAAGAGCTCCCAGTTCGTCTCCAGGAGAGCTCCTAGTTCATCGCTAGAAGAGCTCCTAGTTTATCACCAGGAGAACTTCCAGTTGGTCCCCAGGAGAGCTCCCAGCTCGCAGAGAACTCCCAATTCGTCGCCGAGAGCTCCCAGCTTATTGCAGAGAGCTCTCAGCTTGTCACTAGAAGAGCTCCCAGTTCGTTGCTAGGAGAGCTCCCAACTCGTAGAGAACTCCAGTTCTTCACAGAGAGCTCCCAGCTCATCGCCATAAGAGCTTCCAGTTCATCACCAGAAGAGCTCTCAGTTCGTCGCTAGGAGAGCTTCTAGTTTGTCTCCAAGAGAGCTCCTAGCTTGCAAAGAGCTCCCAACTCGTCGCAGAGAGCTCCCAGCTCGTCGCAGAGAGCTCCCAGCTCGTCTTAAGACAACTCTTTGCTAGTTGTCAAGCAGCCCTTATCTCATCGCTTAGTTAGTAAGCTTAGACGGGATGATTCATGGCTTTATGTTATGAAGATGGTCAAAGTCCCAATCCACTTCGATGGCCTAATCTCGTCAAAGGAAGCCACTAGACCTAATCGTCAAAAAGTAGCTAAGAAAGATCATCTCCAAACACTCATTACATTCAATCACTCGTCAAGATAAGTTTTCTCCTGACATCAACAATCTAGATCTTTTCATGAACAAAAAATTCGACATGTCCTAGCAAGATGAGGCCTCAAGAAGAAAGAAAAGAAGAAATTATCGATGGAGGCTGTAAAATATACTTGGAGACATGAGAGCCATTACGCTGATGATTTAAACGTTAAATAAGCCAAAAAGTGTATGATCTACACATACTTACGAAGTCAAAATCCAACAATCTTCTACGAAGTGCAAGCCATATTTGAATAGAGAAATTTGATAATTCTACTTCATGACAATTTCATTCACTGAAAAGTCGCTGTTATCGTCAGAGAAAAAGCGTCATATCATCAATTCATGGAATAAAGAGCTGCACCAACAAAAGGTTTTCCTCAAAATCTCTTCAACCATGTTATCAGGGAGTATATGAGAACAATAGAGCTCTCGAACGTAATGGAGAAAATAGGAGTTTGTTCAAAAAAAAAAAAAAAGAAGAAGAAGTTGTGATACTCATGGGCTTGTGGAAGTGCTACTAGTGATTTTGGCCCATGTCATCACATGTGATAATCGATGGAGGTTGGATCGTCATATAACTAGGAAGATATACACAAATCCGAAGTTTTGGAGTTAAGATTTTCTCCTTCCACGAAGGTTGTGGCGTTCATCACATCACATCGATGAAGAACTAGAGTTAGACGAGAATATTAGTCAGAACGATACAACGTCGATGACAATACGACCAATTTGGTCACCAAGTTTGATATGTTAGAGCGAGATATGGCCACAATAAGAGCCACCCAGAAAACCAAGGAGATGATGACAAAGACAACAATAATGATGGTCAAATGAAGCTCGACAATGAAAGAAACTGAGCTCTAACTTCTGATTTTGACAAAGTCCATCGCGAGCTGAGGGAGATGAAGTAAAATTTCCATCAGGCAACTAGTTCGGTTCCCTAAGTCGACAAGGTAATCAAGGAGACACGACGGTCCCCACTTACCCCCACGAATTGCAAACTCTCGGATCAATAATGCACAAAAAGTCAACTTACCAAAGTATGACGGAAGAGGTGATCCGAAGAGTCATATAGCTGCCTTCTGGATCGCAGCAAGAAGAGTCAAGCTTGAAGCTCATGAGGAGGACACCAGATATTGCAAGCTCTTTATAGAAAATCTATTTGGCGAAGCCCTTCTCTGGACTCAGTGGGATTTTGTTCTTGGCCATCTCGTCGACATAAGTCAAGAGAAAGTCAAGTTGTTCCTATTGAGATATGCCTTTTAAATCTCAATCCATTTGATTTGGCGGGAGAAGAATGGTAGAAGGCATGGGGAGCTGGCTACACATAACTCCCAACTAACTAAAGCATAACAAGTAAATCCGCAATAGACTCTCGACGCTTCGAGCCATGGGAGACGCTTGCTTCAATCCGCTTTTTAGATAGTTCGTACTCTGTTATAGGTTCTTGTCTTCTTAAATTAACGAACAAAGAAAAAGTATGACTTTGCAAATTGCAACCAATCAGCACCCTAAACGCTGATCTAGTTTAGTATAAAGTTTTCCTCCAAAAATAATATAATCTTTTTTTTGTGGCTTTGTATGTAAATATGATTATAATTTTGTTTTAAAAAAATTATATTTAAAATATAGTATTGTACGTTATTTCTCTATATTAAATAGATGAATAAAAATATATAAAAATTAGAAACATGTTACAAATTTAAAACAAAAAAAATGATTATCCATTATGGTAAGTCGGTTGATTTAACCGACTTACCACATCTATAAATATATGTGATGTAAAGAGTGTATTAATGGGTATAAGTCAGTTGCAATAAAATACCTTCCCTCACGTCCACTTTTCTTGTCTCACGTCTACCTTATATATATAAACACATATACATAAATAATATATATATATCTTACCTTATAATATTATTAGTATTTTCATAACACGTTATCAGCACGACCCGCTCTAATACTGAAAAGGTGAGATTTAATTTATGTTTAATTTATTCTATATTAACAGAAAGATAGGCCCTACCTTCTCCATTTATATGTTATTTCGGGATGATAGGCGCTGCCTTTCCCGAATTGATCGTTATTGGAGGCTATGCCTTTTTACGATCATGATAATCATATGGTAGACTATGTCACCTCAGATTAAATGGTAAGCTCTACCACCTCAAACGACTTATGATCATATGGTAGATTATGTCACCTTAGATCAATATCTTATTTGTAAATAAATGTCCAGAAGACATTCATTGAAAAAGTTTCAAAAGAACTCTATGTCCAGAAGACATACATGAAAGTTGCAGAAGAACTCTATGTCCAGAAGACATACATGAAAGTTTCAGAATAACTTTAGGTCCAGAAGACAAATTATACGCTTTAAATTATTATTCTTTTAATTTTTAATTATTATCGTAAAGTATATGTTATTTTAATATATGTTTTTATTATGCTTACAAATTAAAATTTTTTATCATGCCATTTAAATTTAAGTTGAATTTTAATTAAATTTATGCTTAATAAATTGTTATACAGTTATCATGTCAAATTTACCAAAACTCGAGATTGCTGCCCTTGATATATCTAGAAATAATTATATGACGTGGGCAGTTGCAGCAAGGATGCATTTAAAAGAAAAATGGCTGCTTGATACCATCGATAAATCAAAGCCAACTCCAGAAGAGAAAAAAGCTAACGCTATGATCTTTTTAACCCACCATATTCATGATGGTTTAAAAGATAAATATATGACAAAACAAGATACTGCAGATCTTTGGCAATCACTCAAAGATAGGTTCAATCATCAGAACTATGTGATCTTACCGAAAGCTAAACATGAGTGGTTGAATCTCCAGTTTCAGGATTATAAAAGTGTTAGTGAATATAATTCCACTTTGTTTGGAATTACTTCTAGGATAATTCTATATGGAGAGAAGATAAGTGATTATGATATGATCAAAAAAACTCTCTAAATTTTTCATCCTGAAAATGTATACCAGTAGCAACAATACCAGGCGAATAGATACCAGAAGTATTCAGAGTTGATGCAAGTTCTATTGGTTGCAAAACAAAATAATGAACTTGTGATGTTAAACCATCAAACTCGTCTTACTGGATCAGCTTCATTCCCAGAAGCGAATGTTGCGTCATCCAATTACAATTATGGACGAGAGCGCGGTCGAGGTTATGATTGTGGCCATGGACGAGGAAGATATGGACGTGGACGTGGACACGGACAAGAAAAAAGATTTCACCCCAATGATTACAACGCTAAAAGAAATAATAAAAAGTTCAAAAGGAATGAAGTTATTCGTGTGACAAATAAGCAGCATGAAAATGCTTGCTACAGATGGGGCATGAAAGGACACTAGTCCCGTACCTGTCGTACGCCTAAACATTTGGCCGATCTGTATCAAAAATCACAAAAGACTAAAAAAAAAGTAAATAAAACCAACTTCATTCATGGCAACTCCGGACCCTCCTTCGATGGCTTAAATGATGACACCTCTCTTGATATTGCTGATTTTGTAGTTGATCCTGAAGCCATCAACGAGAAACAAAATGACTAAGATCTTCCTAAAGAAGAAACTATGACATGATGTATAAATCGTTATGTTTGTTAATCTTCCTGCAGAAGAAAATAAAAACTAAAAACCCAATGTTTAATAGTGCTTTGTTTATATGTTTGTTGTAAGATAGTTTTTATTGTAATATAAACTTTTTGTTTTGTTATATTAATACACTTTTTATGAATATTTTTAAATTCAGAAAATGTCAATTTCTGACATCGGGGATGGAGACATATATCTAGCAGACAGTGCTACAACGCACACAATAATTAAGGATAAAAAGTATTTCTCCTCCCTTAAAATAAAAGATTTCGCTGGAAGCGTAAATACTATATCTGGAAATGCAAAAATTATAATGGGCTCCGGAAGAGTCAGTTTTTCAATGCCAAGGGGAACAAAATTTGAAATAGATGATGTATTATTTTCTCCTAAATCTTACAGAAATTTGTTAAGTTTCAGAAATATCCGCAGAAATGGATATCACATAGAAACTATGAATAAGAATGACATTGAATATCTTTGTATTACATCAGTTATTTCGGAGAGAAAACAAATATTAGAAGAGCTAGCAGCTCTATCCTCTAGAATATATTCCACAAAAATAAATACGACTGAATCATATATTACAGTAAACTCGAAGTTTACAAGTACATTCAAAATCTGGCATAAATGTTTAGGACATCCTGGTTCAGTCATGATGAGAAAAATTATGAAAAAATTAAATGGCCATCCGTTGAAAAATCAAAAGATTTTTCAATCGAGAGAATTTTCATGTAATGCTTGTTCTCAAGAAAAACTAATAACTCAGCCGTCACCAGCTAAAATAGGAAATGAATCTCCAGTATTCTTAGAGAGAATACATGGCGATATATATGGGCCTATTCACCCACAATGCGGCCCATTTTGATATTTTATGGTATTGATTGATGAATCCAGCAGATAGTCACATGTATGTCTGTTGACTACACGAAATACGACGTCCGCAAGATTCATTGCCCAGATAATTAGGTTGAGAGTACAATTTTCTGATTATACAATAAAGAAAGTGAGACTTGATAACGCTGGTGAATTCACTTCACAAGCCTTCAATGACTATTGTATGGCATTAGGAATTGATGTTGAACATCCGGTCATGCATGTTCATACACAAAATGGTTTGGCCAAATCTTTAATTAAACGGTTACAACTTATTGTTAGACCGTTAATATTGAGAACAAAGCTTCCAATTTCAGTATGGGGTCATGCAATTTTGCATGCTGCACTACTAATTCAAATACGGCCAAGTGCATATCATAAGTACTCCACAAAATAATTAGTATCTAGCCAGCAGCCAGATATATCCCATCTCTGAGTTTTTGGATGTGCGGTTTATATCCCTATAGCTCCACCACAAAGAACAAAAATTGGACCACATAGGAGATTGAAAATATATATCGGATATACATCATCAAATATAATTCGTTATCTTGAACTGCTAACTGGTGATATGTTTATGGCAAATTTTGTCAATTGCCATTTTAATGAAGATGAATTTCCAGCGTTAGGGGGAGGAATTAAGGAAGTTCCAAAATATATTACATGGTGCACATCGTCGTTGTTGTACCTTGATCCCCTTACGAAATAACGTGAACTAGAAATTCAAAAAGTTATACATTTATAGAATTTGTCAAATCAATTACTAGATGCGTTCACTGATACAAAAAAGATGACGAAATCATATATATCCGCTGCGAATGTTCCATCAAGAATTAATGTTCTGGAAGAACAAACTCATGGAAAAATAGTAAATGAACCTAAAGTTCAACTGAAAAAGCAGAGACTGGTGGATCAAAGGATAAAAATCTCCGAAAGAAAAAAAATTAGGAAAAATGAATGAGACTGATATAGAAGAACCAAATATAGAAAAAAGTTCTGAAGTCGAAAATAAAAGTTCTGAAGACGAAACTGATCTAGAAAAACATGAGATTTCCATCAACTATGCCCAAAATGGAAAGTATGAGCTAGAAATGAGATAGAAAATAATGATGGAAGTTTCTCATTCTCTGTATCTAAGGAAATTGATTATGAAAATAATGATTCAGATCCAAATTCCATATTAGAATGTCAGAAAAGATCTGATTGGGAGAAATGGAAAATGGCCATGAAAACTGAGTTGAACTCCCTCAATAAAAGAAAGGTTTTTGGACTTATCGTCACAACGCCCAAACATGTAAAACCCATCGGATATAAATGGATTTTTGTTCGGAAAAGAAATGAGAAAAATGAGGTAACAAGATACAAAGCCCGACTTGTTGCCCAAGAATTTTCTCAAAGGCCGGGAATTGATTATGAAGAAACATATTCCCCGGTTATGGATGCAATTACATTCACATTTTTGATGAGTTTAGCGGCATCCAAAAATCTAGAAATGTATCTAATGGATGTTGTCACTGCATATCTATATGGATCACTTGATAATGAGATATATATGAAAATCCCTGAAGGATTGAAAATGCCTGAAGCATTAAGCTCAAAAGCTAAAAAAATATGTTCAGTCAAATTACAGCGATCACTTTATGGATTAAAGCAATCCGGACGCATGTGGTATAATCTCTTAAGTGAATATTTGTTGAGTAAAAGATATACCAACAATGCGATATGCCTTTGTGTATTTATTAAGAAATCCTTATTTGGTTTTGTGATCATCGCTGTATATGTGGATGACCTGAACATAATTAGAACTCAAAAGGAGATTGATGATGCGAGAACTCATATGAAAAAAGAGTTTGAAATGAAAGATCTTAGGCAAACAAAATTTTGTCTTGGACTCCAGATCGAGCATCATCGAGATGAAATTTTTATACATCAATCAAATTATACGAAAAAAATTTAAAACGCTTTTATATGGATAAAGCAACTCCTTTGAGTACTCCAATGGTCAATAGGTCGCTTAATATTGATAAAGTTCTATTTCGACCTTGTGAGGATAACGAAGAAGTATTAGGTCCTGAAGTACCTTATATGAGCGCTATTGGTGGACTTATGTACCTTGTAAATTGTATCCGACTAGATATAGCATTTGCTATAAATTTACTTGCAAAATATAGTTCATCTTCCACGCGCAGACTTTAGAATGGAATAAAACATATTTTCATTATCTTCAGGGAACAACTGACTTGGGATTGTATTACCCTAGAAACTCCACTTTTGTTTTAGCTGGTTTTGCAGATGCAGGCTGTCTATCAGATCCACATAAAGCCGGATCGCAAACAGGATATGTTTTCACAGTTGGAGGTACTGCAATCTCTTGGCGTTCCCAAAAGCAGACTTTGGTTGCTAATTGATCAAATTATGCCGAGACTATTGCACTACACGAGGCATGTAGAAAATGTGTATGACTCGATGACTCAACATATACAAGAATCAAGCAGAATAGTCATTAATAAAGAGCCAACAAAACTGTTCAAAGACAATGATGCCTGTATCGCCTAACTCAAAGAAGGTTATATCAAGAGCGACAGGACGAAGCATATTCCCCCAAAATTTTTTTCATATATACGAGAACTCGAGAAGAATCAAGAAGTAGATATTCAAGATATCCGTTCAACGGACAATGCTGCTGATTTGTTTACAAAGGCGCTTCCAACTACAACATTCAGAAAACATGTTCATAGTATCGTAATGCGTCACCTACATGATTTATGAAGAAGAAGTTTTGTCCATCATTTTAGGGGGAGATTACGTCACTGTACTCTTTTTTCCTTGTCGTGGTTTTTATCCTATTGGGTTTTTCCATAATAAAGTTTTTAACGAGGCAGTACGTAATATATTAATAATGATGGATAATCAAGGAGGAGTATTACAAATTTAAAACAAAAAAATATGATTATCCATTATGGTAAGTCGATTGATTTAACTGACTTACCACATCTATAAATATATGTGATGTAAAGAGTATATTAATAGGTATAAGTCAGTTGCAATAAAAGAGTATATTCACGTCCACTTTCCTTGTCTCACGTCTACCTTATATATATAAACACATACATAAATAAATATAATATATATATATATATATCATACCTTATATTATTATTAGTATTTTTATAACAAAACAAAAAATATACAATAAATGGTACATTCCTGATCCTTGCACTTTAGAGCTGCCTCGGTCTTCCATGTCCTGTTATTTTTGTTCTCTAGCAGCTTTTGGATGGTTCCTAGTTCCTAGTTCCTACTCTGTTACAGGTTCTTGTCTTCTTGATGTACTACTAGTTAACAAAGAAAAAGTAAGCCATTATAATTATAAAACTAAAACAATGTCATCCAATCAGCACGCTAATTACAGATTAATGCTTAATCACAACTTTTGCTTCTCCGTTTACTTCAGAAATTTACAAAAGTCAAAACCAACAATGGTCGTTAATATCGCTCAACCGTCTTTTCCCAGCACTTCTTTCCTCTGATTAGACTTAGTCCTCGGAGTCTATGGCGCCTGAACGATTCCAATCGAAGCGAACAGAGGTGCTCAGATCTCTGTTTTTTTTTTACTGCTCTGCTTTCAATTGAGGCTTTCTCGAATTTTAATCAAATTTGGAATTTTGCAGAGTGGTTGGGCTAAACTATGTTGTTCAGCTTCTTCTTCGTGCTTACAACTCTACTGGGGTCGTCTTCTTTTTCGTAAATGGTTTAATATCTCCAACACTGAATCAGATCATATCGCTGATACTGATGATGAAGAAGATGATGATGATGACAGTACTGCAGATTCTGACATTGAAGGTTAGTGTTTCTCCTAATTTTACTCAAATCTGGATGTAACATTTTGGTTGCCTAATCGGAAAAATCTGATCTTGAGTTACAGGAATTGAAGATCCTCATGTTGATGCTGACGGTACTATGCCCTGTTCTCAAATTGAAGCTCAAAAATGGTGAATTTGATTCTTTTGTCCTATTTTCTTGTACAAAGTTTTCGTTTTTATGGAATGTTTTTAGATGCTGAACCGAGGCTAAGAAGAAGTAATTCAGAAACGTTTAGAGTTCAGTATATGGATACCAAAGCCATCAGGTCTTTAATTTTCTAAGTTTGAGATGTTTCTGTTATTTAGTATGTTGTTTTTACTTGATCCATAGTGAATACTTTCGTAATGTGGTTTTGGTGTAGCTAGAATCTGTGTTGGAAGTTGGAATGTTGGAGGAAGAGTTCCACCTACAGATTTAGATATTGATGGTTGGGTTGATACCATTGAACCTGCTGACATTTATGTTCTTGGGTATGGTTTTCGATGAATCTGTCTCATTTCTTCATGTTCGCTGTTTTTTCGTGATTTCGAATGTGTGTTTTTTATTGTCCAGTCTTCAGGAAATTGTTCCATTAAATGCTGGGAACATTTTTGGTATTGAGGATGATCAGCCTGCTTCTGAATGGGAGGATACAATACGTGATGCTCTTAATAGAATTCGACCCAGAAAGGTTAAGATCGTAAGTTATAGTGATCCTCCTTCTCCGTCGAAGTTTAAGCCATTTGAAGAGGTCATTGATGTAGTAGAAGAGATGGCTATTGATACGCGCAATGTGATTCATTCGGTTAATGATGATGGTATTGTGGATACTAATTATAACAAGAGTTCATGTTTGCCAAGACAAGAGTATCTACAGAGACAATTTTCATCGCCAAAAACGTTGGACAGGTTATTTTCAATGCAGCTTGACAATGCTGATTCGAAACGCGCGAAAAGTTTAAGCAGATGGTTTAGTTACTCCGAAAGAGTTGGTTTAAGCTGGCCTGAGCCTCCTTTGAGACTGTTGAATCAACATGTTCGAGAAAGACGTTGTTCTTTAAAGTCTTTCAAGAATTATAGCTCTTTTAAATCAACTGCAAACAACTCTGGAGAGAAGAAGATACCTCTACTTGCAGATTTAGATTTCAAGCCTCTTATGAATGTGAGAAAACCGTCGTATGTTCGGATTGTAAGTAAGCAGATGGTTGGAGTTTTTCTTACCATTTGGGTTCGAAGGAGCTTACGCAAACATATACGAAACCTGAGTGTGTCTACTGTTGGTGTTGGCGTTATGGGTTACATTGGTAACAAGGTCTTCATTAACTATCTCATTACTTTGGTTAAACTTGATTTATGACTGCACTTGAGGATTGTAACAATTCAGTTTGGACCTTTACAGGGAGCTGTTTCTGTGAGTATGTCGGTGTATCAGACACCTTTTTTGTTTTGTGTGCACACATCTAGCATCAGGGGAAAAAGATGGAGATCATAGAAAAAGAAACGCTGATGTAAGCGATATTCACAGAAGAACACAGTTTCATCCTCATTCTCTTAGCGCGACCAGACTACCGAGAAGCATCCGCGATCACGAGTATATATATGCTTGTTTCCTCATAGTTGAACTTTCTTAAAAAAAATTTTCTTGAAATAAACTTCTAACAAGACAAATGTTGTTTGTTCTACAGAAGAATAATCTGGTTTGGAGATCTGAACTATCGGATTAATTTATCGTATAAGAAGACTCATGAACTTATTGCAAGAAAGGAATGGAAGAAGTTAGCTGAAAAGGATGAGGTACGATTACTAAATTTCGATGATCTTTTGTATAAAGCTAAGCCAGAATCATGAGACTTTACATTCATATGTTATAAATCTTTTGTAGCTTGCAAGAGAAATGAGACAAGGACGTGTATTTGAGGGATGGTCAGAAGGAGCTTTAAATTTTCCACCAACTTACAAATACGAAATCGATTCAGAAAACTATGGAGGAAATGATCCAAAATCCGGAAAACGAACACCAGCTTGGTATACCTCTTTGAACACACTCTCAATACAAACTTTTGTGATAATGCATCAAAGTCGAAGTGATATGTACTTAGAACTGAATTTGATTCAGGTGTGACCGCATTATTTGGTACGGGAAAGGAATGAAGCTTATGAGTTATAGAAGAAGTGAGATTAAACTCTCTGATCACCGGCCGGTCACAGCTACATTTGTGGTAGAGGTTGAGGTTTTTTCTCCTCGGAAGCTTCAGCGTACGCTTACACTCACCAACGCAGAGATTGATAGTCATGAAGCTTTTGTACACGATTAGGATTCTACTTGAATCAGATCCATTCACTCCCATTTGTGTTTGTAAGTGTTTCAAAATCACTTGCTATTCATACGTTCTATTTGTGACATGTCTCCTCAAAGAAACGTCTATGTTTAAGGTTGGAACTGTGTCAATAGTTTTAGTGTGAAATACACATTCTTATTCTTATAATTATTACATGTGTGTATTATATAGCACGAAAGCAATTTTTCAAAAACATAGGGCAATTCTACCAGAAGCATCGTTTTATATCAATTTATTTCCTTCATCTTTCAAGCCTGCTCAATGCTCAATGCTCATGATATTGATAATTTTTTGTTTGAAAGAAAAAAAAAAAAAGCCAAAACAATTTAGACCATTTCTCGAGCTGTGTGTCAGCCTTGTGCATGGGCCATGCTATTTTTCTTTGTATCGTTCGAATTTTATCGGATGTCCCTGAAGGAAAAATCTAAGTTTGTCATGTGTATGCATATGTATATGGTTAGAGTTCTCTTAACAGAGCCACCAGAGTTATAAGGTGAGCCTGCAGATATAAAGATTGCTTGCGTCCTGGTTTCATTGCTGCTATGAATTAGCGACATGCTCTTCTTTATGAACAAAAATAACATCAATTAATTTCAAAGGTCGGATCCAAGCTCTTTTTCTACAGAAGCACAAAAACTGAGTTGAAATAAAACTTTCGAGCCACTCTTATTACAATATATGTTATACGTTTCTCGCCCATGTGAGACAGTATTTTGTTGGTGTTTTCTCTTTGAATCCCAAAAATTGATTGTTAAATTTTTTGAAAAATAGCTAAATAGAAGATGATTATTTATTTTCATTGACTTTTCTTTTTTATTTTAGCCGTTTTAGAACTTATCAATTTAATATCGTAAAGTTATCTTCAAAACAAGTTAAAATTAAACACACCGAGTCTCTAAATTAAAAAACATGATCTAATATTAAACCTCTCTGCTAGATATATACAAGATTGATAGATGATGAATTATATATAGCACGTAGTTTATGGAGTTATGTTTTACAAAAATCCCAATAACTAAAGCCATAGTTAATTGCCTCCCAAGTCTTTCTATAGGTCTATTTGATGTATAAAGAGAGAACCTTGTGATTTTGTTTTGTTAAGCAGTAGTGAAATCAATTCATATATATATAGGCCTCTAATAAAAAAAACATTGTTTTGTATCAATTGATTTGCTTAATCTTTCAAGCCAAGCCAAAAATAATTTGGACCATTTCTCGATTTGTGCGTGTCATCCTTGCACAGGGACATGCTAATTTCTCTGTAACGTTCCAATTTTATCAGATGCCCGGAATCATGTAAATGTATAATATATATGGCTAGAGTTATGTTAATACAGCCGATGTGGGATATTATAGAAAAACTATACTAATTATCTCTTGCTGAGCTTTTAGGCCCTTTACGTTTTGTTCTCATCGGCCCATTAGAGACAAGATCAAAACTAGCCTTAGTTCTCGGTAGGTAACTCTTAAAATGAATGTCCAAATCGTGGTGGGGAGATATCAAAGTATCAAACTGGTCGAACCCACATCGTAAGCAACAATTCTTAGACCGTAAATCATCCCCTCCGATGTAGATTTGGGAACATTGGATATATAACCATGCAGTACTACATAATTAATTTTGAGTGATGAGTTACGTTGTTACCGTGGGACTCTGATGGTTTTTTATTTCATCGTTGTAGTAGTAACAGGTACGAGTATCAAAGTTACCCTATATACAACGTGTTTTGTGTCAAGAGCATAATAAAATAGGGAATTGGCATCAGTGTCTTCTTTGTAAACAAAACAACAGGCCACAAATGGAAGGTATCTCCAGCATTTTGTTGCATCACTGCGCAAAATTGTGTTGCAATATAGCTTTTTAGCCACTGAACGTTGTTATTCCTCAATTTTCTCATAAGTACTCTGTTTTGTCTTTTTTTCTAGGAAAAAGAAAAAAGAAGCTCTATTGAAGAGACTAAGTAGATAGAGGAGAAAGTTTTAAGCTAGTTATAGTGGGGTGCGCCAAATGCCCTTGCAGTAGTGCAACACATAGGCGACGCTCAAGAGCCCGGACAGTGAACTGCCATAATGG
The DNA here is from genome assembly GCA_028015245.1 of Cardamine occulta. Classification (NCBI taxonomy): domain Eukaryota; kingdom Viridiplantae; phylum Streptophyta; class Magnoliopsida; order Brassicales; family Brassicaceae; genus Cardamine; species Cardamine occulta. The sequence goes on from CM051393.1 coordinate 4,319,742, forward strand.
GCTCTACCCCTTAAAAATAGAGTTAATATCGTGTGAGACGATGTCCCACATATCAGATATTAAACTGATAAGAACAGATACTACACTTGATCTTAGCCAAAAGGCCGAGAAAGGTATGATTTGGATTGCCCTACTCACTTCCTTTTTATTGCTCCAACATTGGTCTTCCCTTATTATCCCTTCTCGATGTGGGATCATTCTTTTTTAAATATATATATAACTCCATCTTCCGTACATTCTTGTCATAATAATGAACATATATTTACAGAACCAAACATGCATTCTTGTCATAACCATGCTTTTTTTTTAAACTCAAGAATTGATGGGGGTTGTTTGAAAACCCTTCCAAAAATAGGCGTATGCCGTTTAGGACGGAGAAAGATTTATATACCAAATGTATCTAAATGACTGTTTTGCTGCTTGCCGATGTGGGACAAAGCGCAATGGATACGAGCCAAGAAAACCAAAAAACTTTGACACAGAGGTACTAACTAGCCTATAGAAGAGATCGTGAATGTTGCTGCTTTCTCTTCCCTTTATATAACGAAACTCTTGGCCTCAAGCACTTTGTGTTAGACACCTCTAGTTATTGGCTTTCTCTTAACTTTCCACTAATTATATCTCATCATTTCTTCTCTTTATTATAGAGCAACTAACACCAAAAACCAACATTTATTTTAAACAAATATCCACGCCATAACTTTTTGGGGTTTAAATGTTAAGATGTATTTATCAAGAACGTAACTTACATCCTGATCTACCCATGTTGAGAACCAAAAAGCAAAAGGGAACGAGACAGTTTTCAAATTACAACCGAAATAAAATTCAAGGAGAGACGACCCGGCCAGGACGAGAGGTCTTATGTCCGGAAGGAGATGAGACAGTTTCTCATTATTCTGTCCACATTTGTAGACGAAATAGATGAGAAAATCCTTTACGTTCTTGCCAGATGGTGTATGTAGGGTTGGAGAAGCTTCGTGATTGTAGTTTCAGCTTGACGAGAGCTTGGCCTTGGCTGCAAGAGGAGCAGAGCAGCCATGAGGCAGAGAGGAGGATTGGCAATACTACTGTCGAAAAGAATATGTTACAACCATTTAGAAAGATGTCATACACAGAGTTTCCTGATATTATAATCGGCCAAAGGTCTACGAGTTTCAAAAGTGAATTTCTTCGATCATTACAAACTTTGTTGAGGAAAGAACATATTATGATCGCTTGACATTTATCTCTAACGCTTTTGTTATCATAATCCGAAATATAATTCACTTTCACCACAAACTTTGATTCTCCTGAAGTTTCCAGAATGTAATCAAGTGGCTCTTGCCGAAGAAGACCGACCTCTGAACCCAACAACACTTAGTTTCTTTCCTGTTCTTCTTTCTGAACCCTTCTGTCCTCTCGCAGCAATCGATCTGGATCCAACCGTTTTTAATATTTTTCTTTTCGGCTTTGAAGATTTCTCTGGAGGAGATGATGCTTTTCTGGGTTTTGAAACCGAACTTGACTTTCTCAGTGGTGTCTTCACACCTGTTGATGATCTTGCAGGAGGAGATGATGTGGGTTTGTCTTTGATGTTTCGTTGCTTGCTCACTTCTCTGATCTGCTTAATGCTTCTTCCTTTATCTTGAGTGATTCGGGTTCTTGCAGCGTCTCTCCTCACATTATCAGTGGTGAGTGATTCCAAGCTCTCGTTGTTTCTCATGGCTTCTTCGATTCTTCCTGCTAACATTTGGTCCTTCCTGCTTATCAGACTCGTCACTTTCCCTGTAAAGAGTCACACGCAAACACTTTAAGGCATGCACCTTTTTTTATTACCCAGCGCCTCAAACCATTCAAAGCATAACCGTAACAAAGAGTAAAACCAAAACAAGATCGAAAACTGATTCAGCACCTAGTTGAAACCATCTGAAATACAAAGAGTTTTCATAAGTAATAATCTAAATCTAGGAAACGAACCTTTAGCACCCATGCGAGCTGTTCTTCCAGTGCGATGAAGGTAGTCAATCTAAGCAATCAAAGTTTAAATAAACTTAAGATTTCAAGAAAAGCGTATCTACAAGTTAAGAGAAGAAAGAATAACGGTTATAGGCAGGGACTTACAGAGTTCTTTGGGAAATCAAACATGATTACATGATCAACGTCAAGGTCCAGACCCCTGGCAGCCAAATCCGTGCACACCAACGTGGGACAGTCTCCTTCTTCGTCCTTGAACTTTCTCAAGTTCTCAACCCTGGATAGATGAGACAAACAGATTTTACACTTTGGTTAAGTAAATGCGTTTCTCAAGAAATGGTTCAAGGTTTAGGCTAAGCTGTTTCAATCCCACCTTTGTTCTGCTGGAACTTCACCGTGATAATTCACAGTGGAGACCTGGTTTTCAGAGAGGTAGTGATCAACAGCGCGACTGGAGCTCAAAGTGTTACAGAAGACCATCACCTTGCTCCCTTTTGCTAAGCTAGGTTCAAGAACCTGCATTCTCATCAAAGCATAAGTAATGTATAAGTATCGCAGGCACATAATAAAAAGAATGTGCATATAACTTGGACACATTTTCAGCCAAACAAGAACCCTAATATGTCTGATTGCCTTCCAAAATCAGAATCTTAATGATTCATTTACCTGTAGAAGTGCTTCTAGCTTATCTTCACTACCTGAAAGCTTGACGAAGTCATGACGAGCGTTTGCTATCTTTTTATGCAATGTCGATGTTCGTAAATGCTCTATCCCTTCAAACTCCTCATCGACTAACTTCTGAACAGCCTGAAAATTCATATTTCCTAATTCAAATTCAATATGCAAGGAGCAACAATAATAGCAGAGAAATGGTGCAAGTGTGTAATATTGCTCCCAATGAACATGTACATACCGTTGTCATAGTAGCAGTCACTAAGACGGTTTGAAATCCTTGGTCATTCGTTTTTAACGCACGCTGTTTCAGTGGAGCAAGGAATTTCCGAATCTCAGGACCAAAGCCACGATCAAACATAGTGTCTGCCTCATCCAGCACCTGATAAAACCATTCCATTGCTCACCGTTTCATCTAGATCCCAAAACCATAAGAATCATGGAACATAATTTCAATATCCCAAAGTGGAGCTTACCAAATATGTGATATCTCCATAGACCATGTTTCCTTCTTCGATATGCTGAAGAATCCTACCAGGGGTTCCAACAACCATGTCTATTGCATTGTTCAAAGAATCCTCCTGTGGTTTTATCCGAGAACCACCACTAACCAATATAGATCTAAACCTTGCGTGGTGGCTTATGGACTTTGCCACACGGTAAACCTAATGCAGACTCCTTAGTTAGTTTTTCTTTCGCCATTTCTCTGTCTAAAAACATTTACGATATATAACAAACTGCCATAATCACACACTAAATCATTCTCCAATTGCATGGTCATCCTATATGAAAGCAACCAAGACTTTATAGAAAATAAAGATTCCAACTTTCCTTCTTTTTCTGGAAATTTGCAAGACCTAATTGTTTAAATAGTCGAACTAAACAAAGAAACCACATTTACAATTACTCACAACATGCATTCATCGAGAGCAGTAACTAATTTTGGTAAAGACACAAACCTGCTCAGATAGTTCTCTTGTTGGACAAAGAACAACAGTCCTTGGACGCCTAGGCTTTGTTATTTTACCAAGTGATGCCTCATCTTCTCTCATCAACTGCAAAATCAGATCAACAACTTAAATCAAAATAACCAAGTCGAATTTTTCAATGTAGTACCCATAAGAATCAACTCAACAATGGAACCAAGAGAGCTATATACACTAGGAAACATAAAAACAAAACAAATCAAGTGTTCTAGATAACTACTTCTAAGAATAGATATATCTACAAATTGTTACATTGTATAAGAATATACAAACATATTAACCAGAACTAGACCTTCCTTACTAATATAAACCGTTTCATTTTATTTGTCAACAACATACAATATGCAGATTTGAACATAAGTAGTGACACAGCTACAACATTTCAATTTAGCACTCACTAACTACATCTCCTAGTCTAAACCATTTCAATTTTGACCAAATAGACGATAACCAATTCAAGAACCAAACACTGTATATGCTCAATGCACCTGAACAATGGGAAGCAAGTAAGCAAGAGTCTTGCCAGAACCAGTGTGAGATCCCAAAACAACACTCTTACGTTCCATAACCGCAGGTATACCAATACATTGAATCTCAGTAGGAACTTCAATATTCAACTCTTGTAAAGCTCCCATCACTTCTTCATTTAACCCTAACTCTTCAAAATTCTCAATTAACTTCTTACTCTTCTTCCTATTACTGTTTCCTTCCTCTACTCCAACAACACTACTCGGTCTCTGTTGTGGTGGTTTCGCTGATTCTTTCAAATGTCGAAGCCGAAGTCTCTCTAGTAAAATCGTGTGTTTCAATTGATCCGGATCTGTGATGTTTCTTTCCGTTGAGGGAGTGGTGGTGGCTGCGGCAGCGCAGAGAGGTCGAAAAGCATGGTGGAATCTAGAGGAAGGTTTGTGGAGGCGGAGAAATGGGATAACGTTAGGGATTTTGGAGAAAGTGAAGAGGGAGGAAGAGAGTGAGAGTGATAAGATTGTTCTTGAAGCTCCTACCATAGCTTTGGCGCGTTTTCGATTGAGAGGTTTATTAGAAGGTTTATGAGGTGTTCTTGTTATTCATGGAGCTCATTTGGTACGAGTGAAAAAGATCAAGAAGATAGGTTTTTTTGCAAGTGGAGTTAAATTGTGTAACAGATTAAAGCCTTTAAGGCCCATATACTGGCCCAATTATAGTTAGGATGGGTCTGTATTACAAATTTAGGAATGGGGACCATATGGAATAAAATCATTCATGGGTCGTATGCAATTAACGTTAGGCAGGCCCGATGTTCAACATTACAGGTAAAGAAGAAATGTTGCATTTAGAATTGTTTCCGATGATATTTAAAAGGTATATGTACTGAGATTGACAAAAATGGTGGCTCACTTTTGGTTGATTCAAGAATTACCTCAACATTTTTAATATAAAAATGACCATAATTAATTTAAAAGGAAGTTTAAGGAAACAAAAGATTAAGGGCTGATTAGTTGCAGTCTTTAAGGGCTTTGGATAATTTTAAAATTCTAACAACTTTTTTTTTCAACCAATCACACTTTAAAAAAAAATTCTAAACTTTTTTAAAGTCTAAAAATTTCTAAAGGTTTCACTTTAATATTAGTTCAAATTATTAAAAGTCTCAAAAATAAGGCTTTTTAGGCTGTAGAATTTTTTTTAATAAAAAAACTGAAGTTACGTAACAATTGTTTCAAAATGATTGTTTTTTATTAATTAAAGCAAAAAACAATTCAAAATAAATCATAAATTACAGTCAATTAATAGCATGTAGTACATCAAATAAATTTTGTTTCGAATGTTTTGTTTTGTTGATGTATATATAGCATATATATATAGTTTTAATATTTTCATTACAAAATATATTTACATATCAAACAAAATATCTGAAACAATTTCAACAAATAAAATCATTATAAATATACAATTTTTGACATCTATACTATTAATTGAGAGGGACGGGCAAGAAAAATTACAAGCCATTTAAGCCATATCTACTAAATTTTGAAAATGCCACTGTCATTTAGTTATGAAAACAAAATGGTGGGCGTAAACGAGATTTTAGTGCAAGATCCAAGCCAACCTAAGCCGAAAAGCTTTTACCGACTCGTATTAAAGGGATGCAGATCCTAATTTTGGTGCAATTGTCGACCCATTTTAAACAAATTGACCCGGTCCTGCAAAATGGATCAAATATATCAGACTCAAATACTAATCCGGCCCAGGCTCATATAATAGGCAATGGCTCCAAGGCTTGGTAAAACATACCTCAAAGATGTCAAATATTTCAAAATAGGCTGGCGAATCCGCGTGAAGATCCTCCACATGTGGACACAATACACTCCTGGATTTGGAAAAACATTAGACATGGTCATTTGTGATGAATCTGTAAGTTTCTAAAGTCTTAAATATTTTCATAATATGTTTACTGCTTCTGAGAATCACCTTTTTCTATGTTATAAACTTATAGGGTTCTAAAATGTAAGCCACCATTAAAAAAGCTTATACCACTCGATTTTAGAGGGACCTTAAAGTCGGTGAATGAAAAATCATTGATACCTTCACTGTGTCTTCTTGCTCTAGAAAGTATAAATTGTTAAAGCTTAACTTCAAAATAACTTTTACTAACAACACAGAAGTTAGTAAATCTGATTCAGTGTCTGATAGAGCTTTCCTTCAGTTAACTGATTTTGGAAAAGTTAAAGGATAAAATCTTGGACGAAAATGTTTTGATAGGTAAACTCTTTACATTATTTGGTTTCTTAATATCATTAATTATATCATATAATAATCAGTCTATTTTACTCACTTTGTATTGCATTTTAGACATTTTAGGTCAGGTGATTAGTGTTGCAAAGTTTTAAAATCTCAATGTTCGAGATAAGTCAACTAAGAAGCTTGACATTGAAATCCGAGATGCTAAGTAAGAAATAATGTTGTTTGCAACTGTGATAGATTACCATATTATTTATAATTCCAGAATATTTTTAATCTTTTCATATTTGAATGTAGTGATGAGCGTTTATGTTGTATTTTATAAGGCAAATATGGTGAGAAAGTTTATAATGCTTGCCAAAATATGAATGGTGATGACAAAACTTTGGTGCTAATCTGATTTGCAAAAATCCACAGTTTTAAAGGTTGCAATTAGTGTATTTTTATTGGTTTTATTATTAATATTTACATACTAATAATAATTCACTATATAGGAGAGATAAGTATAACCAATATTTTCAAGGTTTCTGATGTGTTGATTAATCCTCTAGAATATCCAGAAGTTGAAGAATTTATGTCCCTGTAAGGATATCACATATTGTATTATGTTTATCATATACTGGAATATTTCTTAAACTTATTGTAAACTATTTTTTTTATTTACAGGTTACCAATTGATGGATTGAATCTCACTATTTCAGAACCTTCATTTAAACCATATATGCATGTATTGTCAAAAACTGACAATTTCATTGATTATCATAGGAAAACCATAGCTGAACTTCGTGCTTCCTTAGAGGTAAATAGTGATTTATATTGAATGTTAGATATTTCATGTGGTATGCAATTTAGTTTCTATATTGGATGACTTTTAAAAATAGTCTGATCTTGTCAGAACAATGACCGTCTCTACCACTTCTCCATTGCGGTTGAGCTCCTCAACGACAAAGCCGGAAGAACAGCAACTAGCCAACAACCGGGAGACGAGGAAGTAACCGCAATTTTGCTGCTTAAAGAAACATCTCCAGATCATGTCCTCGACTCTTTTGTTGTTGGGACCTTTACATTCGAAAGCATAATGTTCAATCTTCCCACAATTGTAGAATTTAACATTGAATTTATCGTATCTTGATTTTGGATTTCTTCTCCTACGATTTCTTGATGAGCTTTCTCCTCTTTGGTTGGTATTATCTTTATAGGGCCTCCAACTTCTTTGATTTCCATGATCTTGTCCTCGTACTTGACTGCCACCTTTTCTTAGATAACTTTGTTCATTTCCTTCTTTAATATTATCAATATGCATCTTGACAAGTTAATATAGGTGGAAACAAAAAAAAGGAAATATACATATAATATCATTCAGGAAAAGGATTAGAGATGCTAAAGCATTATATAAGCAGTCATATAGAGCTCTTAATCAATACTCGTCAAAATTCAACACAACACTCTGGATTTCTCTGAGTTCTTAAAACCTTTCTTCTTCGCTTCTCAATTTGTTCATCTTTCTTCTTCTTCGTATATACGAACTAATCATGGGCAAAAAAAACGAAGATATTTGGTTTGGTTCTGCTGGTGATAACAACCTTGACGGCTATCTTGGGTTGTTGTACGGCGACTGTTTACAAAGTGGGAGGCTCCGATGGATGGACGGCGAAGGAGGACACGTACTACTCTTGGGCTGAGGGAAATGAGTTCCACGTCGGAGATTCTCTGGTTTTCGAGTACGATCGCAACTTGAACGACGTCACTCAAGTCTCAGGTGCTTCGGAGTTTGAATTCTGCGAGTCTTCTTCTCCTAAAGCCGTATACAACACAGGCTACGATGTCGTAACCTTGACGGAACCAGTTTATCACTACTTCATCAGCTCAAACCATGTTCAATGCGCATCGGGACAGAAGCTCGACGTTCTTGTCGTCCATGACCCGTCACGTCCGATTCCTCCACCACCACCGAGCCAGATCCTTACTTCTGGAAAGATCTACAAGGTCGGTGACTCCAAAGGATGGAGCGTTTATGACGTTGACAGAGACTATTATTACAAGTGGAGTGAGCAGAAACAGTTTCATGTGGGAGACAATCTACTCTTCGAATACGGCAAAGAAGGCAACGACGTTTTAGAGATCAGCGGTGACCTTGAATTCATATCATGTGACCCGACTTCTCTTGTCGCTGTGCACAAGACTGGCCACGATCTCGTCAAGCTCACCCAACCAGGAGTCAATTATTTCATTAGCTCAAAGACGGGTTATTGCCAGGCCGGGCTTAAGCTTCGAGTCGTTGTCGGACCAGTACCCAATACTCCGAAGGTGACGTCACCTATAGATCGTCTTATAAAGTGGTTCCGCAGTCTCATACCCCATTATCATCATCATCATTAAGCAGCATTCGGATCAACAACTCAAGCCTTCTTGTTCAATTTGGTTTGATATATGTATTAGCTAATAAAGAGACTCTCTACTGGTTACGTACTAGTTTAGTAGTTTACATTAGTCTATTTTCTTTCATTGTTTTCTTTAGAATGTCTCTCTCTTGTAGTCCTTATTTCCGCTGCTGTACAATTTTTTAAATCAATTCAATAAAGAAGAAAATTCTATTTTAAAGTGCTAATTTACTATGATCATCAAGAGAATGCCCTAATAAAAAGGTTAAATACATTGAATCGACTAATTAACCGGCTCAAACAAGAAAATGTTATTGAATGGAAACTGTAGATTTTTGTTTTTTTCTTTTTAATAAAATATTATTTTATTTAAGTGTAAAACCCAAAAAAAAAAAAAACAGTTCTGCGACCGGAAGCATAGTTACCAAAATATTTTTGGCAGAGTATCATTTGTCCAATATTTCATTATTCTCCAAGGACAAGGGCTACAATTATATAGTAACGGAGAAGTTTGGGCGATTTTATAAATAGTGAATTATAAATTTCATCTCGTCACAAATATGTTAAGAGCAATAAATGGTTGTCCCAAAAATAAAAATTTATCCAGCAGAATCGATTTGATCATACAGACTCCTCCAATCAATTAATATATGATGGAACGGCGAAAATTTGCTTCTACAAGCTTATATCGTTCTGCAACTCAAGAGTACATCAACCTTCAATGAATGCATTCAAAAAACCAATGTAAAATGAATCTTGAAATCTGCGGTTCAGCAAGCGCAACCACCGCCTTTTGGCTCGTTTTCAGTCACTGCATCTGGTATGCCTTGGAAGTATCTGCAATAACCCAAAACATTGTGTATAAGGGTCACAATTGTATTAGTATTCAGCTAATATTATTTACCATTCTTGGTTTTCAATTCGAGAATTATACAGACTCTGGAATATAGAAGTATACAAATCTCAGATAGGGAATTATTCAGATTTAGATGAGATTCTACACTATTCAGACTCTTGATTTTAAGAATTAGACAATCCAAACAAAGGGGAACCAAAACATCTGGAAAATTGGAAAGAAGAAAGCTACTAGTTCCCAGGATCTCTATGTTCTATGTTTCAGTAGTATCTTAATGCAGTCAAGATTTCATTTTTTCGAAGCTCTCATATACTAGTACTAGAGATAAGCGAAAGAGAAAACTTACATATCCTGTTCAGTTTCGTTCGCAAGAGCAGTTTTGGCAATGGTTAAGAATGCTTCATCAACATTGAAGTCTTCTTTTGCTGATGTCTCGAAATAAGGTATGTTACCATTTGAAGCACACCAGTCAGCTGCTTTCTTCTCTGAGACCTGTAGTTATAGAGGATGAAACTAGACTGAGTAAAAGACTCAAAAGGCTTGAAGCACGATGGAAAATGTTTGTTAATCTTCTTCTTACCACTCTACTGCTCCCTCCATCTACGTCAACTTTGTTTCCAAGCACAATAAACGGAAATGTCTTTGGATCCGATGGACTTGCCTGAGTAGCACAAGACAAAGGCATGGAAACAGAGAATTAATACAAGTTAGCAAATTATAAACTGTTACAGGATTAATAGTGTGAGTGCAGGAAAACAAACTGAATAAGGCAATTGGTTATAGACTAATGAATTCTAAAACTGTTATGAACACGGAACAATGTAGTAATATACATGGCTTAACCAGTTAAAGGCAAATGATCACTCAAACATAAAAACATGTTACATTCCTCAATCATCTTTTTTTCTACTGAGAGAACAAAACTTGAGATATGGGTCCTGAAATAGATACAAAGATAACAAAAAGCTCTCCTGACCACATCATCCAAAAAAGAGTTTGACTCTTGGTTTGTAGAAGCGATATATTAACCAAAATCTGAAGATAATGACTCTAAATAGTCAACCTATTGAAACAGAAGTACCATATTCCCATGTTCCATGCATTTATCATAACAAACCAAAGCCAACTTCAATTGTAAAGCATTTAACAATGAAGCATCAACCAAAGCTAATAAAAAGCAAAGTATGCCAAGAAAGAAGGTAAATAGCTAATAACCTGTTTAAGAAACTCCTCGTGCCAATTTTCGAGAGAGTCAAAAGACTTCAACACATTAACATCATAAACCAAAGCACAACAATCAGCTCCTCTATAAAAAGCAGCACCAAGACTCTGAAATCTTTCTTGTCCAGCAGTATCCCAAATCTAACAAACACACATCATAAAAAAGTGAAATCTTTAAGAAAGTAATATCAAATAAAAACATTTAACAAAAATAAAATAAAAAAGCCAAACCTGTAGAGTAACAAGCTTATCACCAATCTGAAGCTCCTTGGTTACAAAATCAGCACCAATCGTTGCTTTATACTGCAAACTAAATTTCTTATGCACATATCTAAATTCATCCATTAAGATTCACAAAATCAAAAACAACGAATCTATAGCCAATTCAACCTCAAACCGTCAAAGAATTTGCAGATTTTCTGAAATTTTTGATTCAATCGAAGGATACTGATTCATCAAAGAGGTCTTACCAACCCTAAGAAAACAACAATCACAGATCAAAATCAAAAATCAAAGGAATGAATAAATATGAAAAAACGTATTAGACATCGGAGTCTATACCCGCTATCGCCGAGGACAATGACCTTGAGCAAAGTACGTCTTCTCGTCGCCATTTTTACTCGAAACAATGAATTAAAGATTCTATGGATCTCAGAGATGAATGCGTAGAAAAGGATTCGTGAACAGTGAGAGGATTTTGTAGGGATCCAATTTCTAACTTTTTTTTCTTTTTTTCGATTTGAAAAGAATCCGAAGAATGAAAAGAGGGGCGCCAATTAGATCCCGACGTTTTTTTTTTCTCTCCGAGACTGATGAATCTATAATTTTCTTTTATTTTTCTTTTCCCAAAATAAAAAAAAAAAGCACTTGTCTTTCTTCTAAGGAATATTTGTTTTTTCTTTTAATCAATTCCACTTTGGAGTAATCAAACGATATAACAAAATCAAAATACATTAAATTTGGAGATAACACTTATAATATATTTTTTAAATCAAACCAATTAAAAAATTCTATCCGTCGTTTTTTTTTATTCTAAACATATGTATGTTTTTTTTATAGATATAACCAAAAAAAATTACAAATTTATAGGCTTTTCATCAATTCTTTTAGAATAAGGAATAGCATATTGAGATTTACTTCATACCAGAAAAATTTATAACACACATAGTTCTCATGGACACAAATGTTTAGACTTAATCATCCAGCATGAAAAACTACTGACGCAAACGTTGTAGAGAAGAATAAGGTATCATTGTCTTCTTTTATTCTCGTATTCTTGTATTAGTGTTAATTGTTTGGTTACTTTTTTCATTCTTTGTAGGTCTTCCAAAGGTGACATCAGTTGCTGAAAAAGAACAATCTGCATGAAAAAATATCCTTGTCTTCGTTTCTTCTCATTTTCTTGTTAATTATTTGTTTACTTTTTAGTAGGTTTGAGGATAATTGCTTTACATGAAACTAAATCAGTTTCATATATTATATTATATATTTATATTAGTTAAATGTTAAAAAACTACATACTTTTATAAAATACTTAACTTTAGTAATTAGGGAACTTAATTGTCTTACAAATTTATTATAAATAAACCTATGTATTCAAAGTAATATTTTGTGTATAATTTCAGTAGTTTTTAATGTAAAAATGTTATCAAATATTCCAACAAAATATAAAATTTTCCGAGTAAGCCAACACGAGTATTCACAATCAAACAACGGCAAAGGTAAATTTTTATTATTTTAAAAATATAACTTTATCTTGACTTTACGTTAGAAATATAAATATGCTTTGAATAAGCGTAGAATGAAGATAATTTTAAGTAAATTTATCAATAAACAATAAGACTCATTGAATTATATGATGAAGATTTGACAAAGAAAAACTATTCTTTTAAAGATCCGGCACCGTTTGGTAGAAAATTTATTATTCAAAAGTTCAATGAGGAGTTCAACATGAATGTTAATTATAAGTGTGACTACTGTGCATTCGGAATTCAACGTTCTAAAAAAACTCAAGATCAGTTCATGAGGAGAAAAGATCGATGATACAAATCTTGATCGAGAAATTGTTGTTTTACGCTATTGATTACTGAAAAATAGTGATGAGATGGTTATCTTATTTATACCGGGAATAAAGATTTCGAATTAGCAATGATAGATCTAATCTAATGGACGTTTGGTTACACAATTATGTTAGCTGTGAACTCTAAAACAAATAAAGCTTTTATTATGGAATATTATGATATATGAGATCACACCAAAATTATGTTTTCATTAGGTTTCAAAGGTGGGAAGAAAGATGCTCAACATACTTATTTCAAATCTCAGATAATATGCAAAATCTGATATTTACTCATGGTTCTCATTGATTTTTATAGCTTCACAATGATATATCAACGTCTAAATTTGTAGCAATGGAACATTAGTAAATGTAGGATTAGCCCAACGTATCTTGATTTGTTTGTTGATTGTTTAATATGGGTTTATTCTTGTTAGAGCATTTTTTTTGTACCTAATGCTTTTAGAGCTCTTTTAGTAGTGATTGTCTACAATATTTATTTCTTAGTTCAATCAATCATCTTTTTCTTGAAACATTTGGTATATAAAGTTTTCAAATGTCATGTGATGTTTTTTTTTTTAAATCTAAGTTTGATTTTGGTGAATTATCAACTTCCTAGAAAGCCATACTAAAAGAAATTCTCTGGAATGCGAAAACGTTCAAAGCCTCAAAATTTGTGAATAATTTTTTCGTTATATACACTCATGGCATTAATATAATATTAGTTATACTAAGCACTTCTTCCATCTTTGTGTATCCCTTCTTACGGTGTCGACATATAAAAAAATATTGTGACATCTCACAAATTTTTCTTTCAAATGGTTTGATTGTCTCCTGCTGTGTGGACACAAAAGTCACATGTAGCTCTACTAGAACTCATGGGTGGAATCACAAGAAAGAGCACACCAAAAAAAAAACAGAAAAAAAAAATCCTAGACGTGCTGAATAATTCATGGTCACGTATTTAGCAATCCTTGGGAGTAACCTCCAAGCTCGGACCAACGGATCCACTTGGCATACTTCATTACCCCAAACGTTCTGCAGAGCAAGTCTTGAAGTCTTCATCTCTACACTCTGTTGAGCTGACGCCGAGTTCCTGTTTAAACCAAAACAATGAACACAAAGAAGACCGGTTATAAAATCACGAAAGGAAAAACAACACATGCACCAAGTACAGTGTGTCAATACTATTTAACTATGCATGCCACCTAATTTTGATGCTTGAGACAACTGTTGGACTAGTCATATTATACTCGTTAATATGATTAGTCTACTTTATCTAACCCGTCCGCCCGACTAAATAGCGTACTAAACGTAATAATAATAGCCTACTATACATTACTGTCCATCTAATTCCAAACAAGAAAAACAATAATAGCTAGATTTGAAAGAAACATTGATAAGTTCTGTCCAATAATTCTCAAGCTAGGACCGTTTACTTATGGTCAATGGTCAGGCCTCGGGACGGAATGAAAATGCAATAAAATAATAGCGAATAAAAGAGGTCGAACATACCCAGCTGGGACCACTAGTGGCATTTAGGATTCACTAACTTGAGGAACTTATCCTCTCTGAATTGGTGAGAAGTTGATGTGAAGCGATAATAATGGTGATGTTTTGAAAGAGTGCGTCAATTTGTGATCCATTGCATTTCATCACTATTCTCTTGTGAACCCGGACAATTTTTTGAAGATGGTGAGCTGTAGCCTGTAGTACTCCGGTTGGTGTCTCTTCTAGTCCACTGTGCTACATGATTGGCTTTTTTATCGCAATTCTTCGTGTAGCCTAAGAAGTGTAAATCGTAAACGCTCTTTTCCCACTCGTCCAGCAAAGATAAGTTGATGACCCGTCATTTAAACCAGGAAATGTGAAGCTCATTAAATAAGTAAAAATGGATATGTCAGGTGTATCTCATTTATGATGTTAGTATACCCAATTTATCTATATGCCACTGGAAACTGAAGAAAAAGCTACTCAGGAGCAAAAAAAAAAACAAAGAGTATAAACAACCATTTAGTAACACCAATGAGATTGACAAAATTGATCTGTGACAAAGTTATCTCAGTACGATACTTGAGTTATCATCACTATGATAACACCCTTTACTTTGTGGTTCAATGCTATAAGGTAGCACTAATCGACCCAAATCCTTGAACATGCTCTATTTTTAAGTTTCTTTATCAAATCTTTACTCTATTTTTTAACTATCAAAAACGTTACAATTTGCATGTAAGAAAGCTTTTTTTTTTGTTGAATATATTTTCATTACAAAAACAAAACATACATCGAAACATACATATTTCACAAGAAATGCAAACGAAGCAGAACAACATATTTTAACAATACCAAAGATAGAAAAACATACAAACTAATTATGAGATTTACTTCATACCACAAAACCTCTTCGTTGATCACATGCTTTATTGCATTTTTGGGCTTTAAAATTCTTTATCCACTCCGTTAGTGGGATCTAGCACGTTAAATAGACATTCAATAGAGCAAAAATATGTATCCGAGGTTCCAAGCATCTTCAACATGATAGGATACATGCAATACAACTTACACCATCTGCAAAATGGACGAGATATACTATTCTTGAGCACCACCTCAAATGATCTGCCTAAAACCTCTATTGTGCTTGTTGGCATGAGCTCTGAAAAGTCTCCAAGCACACAATTTATATGCAAGGTATCTTTTGGCGACAAGAATAACCCCCAAAAGTCCAATCCATCTTTTGGCGACAAACTCCACAAACAGAATTCTCAACACCAAGAACAGAAGTTCAAGAGATACGATGATCATGGCGATTAATTTTTATGAGGCGTGGAAGGTCAATACAGTCTTGATGGATCGTTAATATGCTGTTTGCCATTCCAAAAGGCAGTTGGTAAATCTGAACAAATTTCCTTTTCAAAAAGTGTATTAAGATCTGAAATTTTTTCTTTTATTTGTTCTGTAACTAGTGTTTCTTTTGTTGTTTCTAACAAAAATTCTGTTTTTAGATTTTGTAAATGGAAAGATTTACTTTGTATTAGGGTACTTAGATTGTTTTTTCTATAGAATAAGCTTTTATTAAATTGAAACTTCGTTTGTTGGGACTTTCAAAAAATTCTAAATAAAGTTTTTTGTTTTGAATTCTAAAAGAAATTGAATCATCTAAGGGCTTCGATCTCCCTTCAGCTCGCAAGCATTACATGTAAAAGAATTAAGTCTTTGGAGAAGGTTGAGTTGGTGATCATGAGCTTTCAGATCCAGCAAAGATTGGGGTGGTGGGTTTAAAGCACAATGCATATCCAATGTGAAGTTGCAAGTAGAACAATGATATAACAATCTATCATCAATCTTTCTTCTGCAAAGACGACATTTTCCATCAGAATAGTCCAGTAGCGGACCTGTGAAGAGCTTAATAGAGTGTAAGGAGTGGTTTCTCTCTAACAGTGGTTTACCTTTGATGGGTGCCATACACAATCCAATTCACATTCATGACATTTGTAAGGAAAACTCATAACCAATCTTCCAACTTTCTCAAAAGTCTTTTTTTTTTGTATTAATTATCAAAATAGCTTTAGATTAAAACTTTCTATATCTAAGTAAATAACTTATATATTAACTAAACAAAGATTCTTTAAAGATTTAAAAAGCTCACGTTCACTTCCTTCTAGAATTTGAACTTGTTGCTCTACGTTCTAATTGCTAGTCATTTAAAAGCTTCTTCTAACATTTCATTTTTATAGCTTAAAATGGTAACAAGTTAAAAGTTTCAATTCGCATGATTTAACAAGACTCGAAATATTTATGAAATTTTGCAGTTCTACAATATTTCTCTCTGATCAAAATAAAGTCTCACGATTCGATCACTTCTCATCTAAATTCATAAACTCTCCAAGGAAAAATTAATTTTTTTTTTTATAAATTAGGTGTTGAGTTTGTAACCGTTTGTACTAACTCTCTAGATATGTTGAATAATTCATGATCACGTATTTAGCAAACCTTGGAGTAAGCTCCAAGCTCGGACCAACGGATCCACTTGGCATACTTCATTACCCCAAATGTTCTGCAGATTAAGTTTTGAAGTCTCCATCTTTACACTCTGTTCTCTTTCCAAATGCTCAATCATTTGCTTGTCCATTGAGCTCGCGGCGACTTCCTGTTTACACCAAAACAGTGAAGAAAAAGAAGACATGTTTTAAGATCTCAAATGGAAACAATGCAATCACCTAAGTACATTGTGTGTCAATACTATTAACTATGTATGCCCCTAATTTTGATGATTGAGATGAGACAACTGTTGTACTAGTCTTATTCACTTGTTAATTCGATTAGTTTACTTGATTCCAACACATCCGCCTGACTAAATAGCCTACTAAACGAAATAATACTTAGCAATATATTTTACATTTAATTCCCACAGAAAAACAATCTCAGACTTGAGAGAAACATCGGTAAGTTCTGTCCACTAATTCTCAAGCTAGGATCGTTTAGTTATGGTCATGCCTCAGGACAGAATGAAAATGCAATAAAATTATGGAATTAAAAAGAGGTCGAACATACCCAGATGGGGCCACTAGTGGCATTTAGGATCACTAACTTGAGGAACTCATCCTCTGAGTTGGTAAGAAGTTGATGTGAAGCAACAGTAATGGTGATATCATGAAAGAGAGTGTCGATCTGTGATCCATTGCACTTAATCATTATCCTTTTGTGAACCCGAACAATTTTTTTAAGATGGTAAGCTGTGGAGTTCCGGCTTCTGTCTTTTCTAATCCACTGTGCCACATCAATGGCTTCCTCAGGCAATTCTTCGTGTAGCCTAAGAAATGAGCACGCTCTTTTCCCACTCACCCAGCAAAGATAAGTTGATGATCCATCATCTACAGCAGGAAAGTGAAATTCATGATAAGAGAAAAAATGGATATGTCAGATGTATCTTACACAGATGCATATATTATTAACCAATGTATCAATGGGCAAGTAAAATTCTATTTGCCACTGGAAACTGAAGCAAAGGCTACTCAGGAGCATAAAATGAGTCCAAAGATCCGTTCTAACGATTATGCAAACATAAATGTATTGAATGTGACTTACCTACCACAAATCCTGCAAGTGGTATATCAATACTTTTCCCACACTCGTTTTCTGAGGGATCATCAGATCTCATTTGGAGAACCAGAAGACGAACTGACACAACCTGTTGCATCAACAAAACAGTACACATAAATGGAAGATTAAAACAAATTTGCTAATCCATGAAAAGATTACCTTGCAGGCAAAGTTTATTTCCAGATTATCCTTGTTTCCAGAGAATGAATTACAAGCAGGACCAGCAAGAATGCAAGGTACGTATTCCTGAGGTGTAATTTTGGGCAGACACGAAGCACCTTGATGAGTCGATTTCTCTAAATGTGGATTATCCAATGCCTTTTGAGTGTTTATTCTGATAAATGATGCTGAAGTCAACAAGAACCTATTTTCCCCTCTACAGAAACAATAATGCAAGGGACTGAAGATGAGTTTGTCACTTGATAAATAGATAATTATGCAACAGTTTTTGTTTAGGTATAATACCCTGTTCCCAGAATCCGATAGAATGTTGCATTCGCCCCAGGCCTGAATCCAGAGAGATATGAATGCCTTCTAAGTGGACCAAAAATCTTCACCTGAAACACCATCGTTGAGGAGATAAGAGGTACAAGAACACAGACAGCAGAGAGAACAGGGTATTGACTAATACGCACTTACAATTTGATCATTGACTAAAACATGAATGCAATGGCTGCTTGAAACATCAATGCCACAAGAGTCAACAGCATCAACTTCTACTACATCACCTCTGAAAGTCGCTAGATTTCCCTCTGGAAATAAGCTGTTGGAAAGAGGTAGTTGAGATGGCTCTGCATGCATGATCATCTCCGACTGAGTACAGCATGAAAGATTATTTTTATCTTTCTCAGCTGCCACTGGCTTATTAAGTTCTTCCAAGTCCTTGAGATATACTGAAAAGAGCCTTTTTGAATCATAAGGGAGAAGAAGAGAAACATCTGAACAAGATTGTGGACTAGAAACATTTTGTTGTTCCACCGCAAGAGATGGTTGAGAAGACACCAGAGGATATACATTCATAGATCCATCACGAGTGAGAACTTCATCAAAAGAAAGCTCCACACTCCATAAACGTGTTTCAGGTCCAAAATTGATTTTGTCATTGTTAGATATGCAAGACGGTCCAACACAAAAAGAATCATCAGTGCCATGCTTCATCAAATAGAAACTACCAATCTGCAATGCCTGCCATTAAAATGCAAAAACATCATTTAGTTGATGTCATTCGTCTTTGTGCAGCATAAATGTTTACTAGGATTCAAATGTTAATAAGAAATTAATACTTACATTATAGTTTTTGCATTCAGGTACGAATTCTAACAGCACACGCTTAGCATTGTTCATGTTACCACTTTTGTTTTCCTTTAAATTAGACAGAGTTGCTGCTGTCATCAAACAGTGACTACTAGCACATCTGATGGTCATCTGGCAGGAAATTTCATGCTGCACAAATGATACTCTTTCCCTTTGTAATGCATTATTAGTTTTACGTCTCTTAAGTGGACGTATTTCTTGGGAAGTATTACATTCTTCAAAATAGGGAGCATCTGTGTCTTCTTCAGTCACAGTGCAAATGAGATCCCAGGGAATGATTACAGCCTCGATGAAAACACTGGTACAGTCAGGCATTCCTAGATGACCCTGGTACAAGATCAATAGTTATAACAGTTAAGACCTTCTAGAAGCATAAACAAAAGCTTTTCTTAATTTAAGTAAATAAATAAACGACAGTGACATTTTGGAAATTGCTATTTTGTAAAATAAAACCTTACATTTTTTAGAATCGGAAATCTGTGGGTCACCCTAAATAGATGAAACATCGCCCCTTTGAACTCACTCAGATCAGGCCTCCAGTCAAGAGAATGGTGCATGGGAACATTTTTGCAACTTGCAGCACCAAACGATAAAGAAAAATGCCCTGTCAAGGTGTTTTCTATGGCCAATGGAGTGGGATTAACCATACTTCTACAGCAAAGGGGATTTCGAAGAAACGGTATGTGGAGCATTGATTTAGGTATTCCTTCCACAGTAAGATAGAAATCAGAAACCTACAGGATAAACTGAAGAGTCAATAAGACAAGTTTGGTATCCTACAACATGCCGGATAAGTGAAGAAAATGTAGTTTGAAATACAAAATTAACCTCAAATATCCTCCACGCATTTCTATCACTTAGAAGGTCTGGACTCAGAACATCGATGCTGCTAGTTCTGTCATACAATTGTAGTCTTCCAGAAGATGAGATCTATATAGAAGAATAATGTCACAGCTACATAAGGGTATAAACTGAGAAAGAAAAAAAACTTTTTATGTAGCAAAAGGTTAGAGATGTGTTCCAGATATTAAGCAAAAATACATACCCTATCAAGCTGATATGATTGCACTGATATCTCAACAATTTTAAAAAACTTTAAAACGAGTTATTTGATGGCACAATAGTGTACTCATGTAAGCCTTCAGATATTATGGAGCGATATGGAAGCATAACACAGATATGGAGTGGCAATATATGCAATTCAATAACCAAAAACTTTGACGCCACGAGTAATATACCTTCAATCTTCCAAGCAAGATGACACCAATATCTTCACTTCTAACAGTCTTTGTGTTTGTATGACTGTATCTTTTCCGCGTTGACGATGGATGACTTAAACAATTACTAGCACTAAAGTTTTTAATCTGAGAAAGCAAATCATTCACAATGACCTTGTAGTGGTGGACAAAACTTGAGATAGGCATTACCTGTTTGGAGAAAAATATAAGTGGTATTAATTTAATAAGATCAAAGAATAACCATGACAATCAAAAAGAGATTAAGCTTGTCCAAATATAACCAAACAATAGACTGACCAGTTTTAGGTTGCAATCACGGGCTTCACTATTGCATCCGCATGATTCATGCATGCAGAATTCAGTAAAAAGCCCGCACTGCAAAATTAAAAGTTACAAAAAAAAGAGTAAAACTGATAAGCATGGATATATTACCCTTAGTGTATAAAGCTGCATCTATTATTGAACTTTGAATTTACCAATTTACCCTATGTTGAAACATGGATGGCGTTATGTGTGACTCTGCATACATCTTTGTCAGTTCATCCTTCTGATAACACCTCAAAAAAATGAGGAAGACCATAGAACTATAATGTGGGAGAAAACAGGAAAGCCCAGGATCAAAACAAAGAACCAAGCCCGCTTTTAGTTACCTGATAGGATCTTAAGATTTCCTTGTCTGATGGCATTCTGTCAAATTTGTGGAAGCATAAACGAACGAGTAATGTCCTGCAAAGCATTGTTTTGCAGCAATATCAGACTATCAGTCACAAAGTCATAAATAGTATGAAATCACCTAAGATATTGCTCTAAAATCATCATAGAGAGAGAAAGTACCAAAATCTTGCAGGAAAGGACAAAGACTCTATGAATCCACTCAAAGAAGTCTGCTGACATGAATCTACAAGACAACTAAAGAACCAGCTGGATGAATCTCCAGACATAAGAGAAAGCCTCCAGGATTTAACCGATTTATAGTAAAACCTTACCTCGCTTCAAAAGGTGAAAAAATCTCAACTGTGATGCTGGTCTTGAAGCATGCCCCAAGTATAAGCACTTCTCCCCAAGAAAATTTGGTATTCACAAAATGTACATTTCTGATAAAAATCTGCACTAAAGTAAGTTAAATCAATCAAAGATCTCAAACTAGCACAGACAGACTAACTTCTCAGATGCTTTTACAGCCAAAACAAAAAGAACCATCTTATTAATACACAACAAACTGAATCAAGAGGGGACTTCTTACAAGAGAACCAGTACGGATACTGTGGGATCTATTGAGTATCTGATCCGACAATAAAAGCCAAACATCTTCATCCATCTCAACAAGCTTTCCTTTCATGTACACACCTTTGACAAATCCAAGGTAGGAACCGCAGTTACCTCTCTTCTCAACAACAGTATTCAAAACTCGCTGTTTCTTAGAACCCCAATGTGAATGAAGAACAGAGATCTCAGTTGTCACAAAAACCAACAAAGAATCACATTTGCCTATATAAACCAACTTCTTCTTCAATCCCGAGAGAGCAACATTTCTTCCAACTAACTTCGTTATCGCAGGGTGCCAACTCGCAGCCACTGAACCATAAAAGTAAACAAAGACAGACTTCTCAAACGAATGACCACAATCGATCACATTCCGGCTATACACTTTACACTCACAAGCCATAACATGTACTAAGAACCCAGGAAGATTTACAGAATCATCTGACTTCCCATCTTTACAAGGAACAACAGACACAGGGCTGATCGACTCTAACACACCATGAACGCTATATCTTGACTTACGATCACCGTTCTCTGATAACCGCAGAGAAGGATTCAATGGAAACAAACCATTACTAGAACACCGAGAAAGCAAATTACCGGAATCAACAAGTTTCCACTTGATAATCTCCAAAAATCCACCATAATGCTTCATAGGTATAAAATTCCATGATAGAACACAAATCTTACTCCCAATCGCACGGATTTCGAATCTAAGTATATCGCAGCAGATTGTTAAGTCGCCGTCTGAGAATCGAAAGCAGTAGCGATTTGGACATTTTAGGGTTTCGGAAGGAAGAGCTAACGTCCCAACGATAACAGCTGGGTGATTCAATGGTGCGAGAAAGTCCGAATTGATGGCACCGGCACGTGATTTAGGGTTCCTACTGCTTGATTCGGAAGACGAGTGAGGATAGAATAGCGACGATGCACCGGTGACGCCTCGGCCACCGTTGATAAGATCTGTAATCGTGATAATTGTGGCGTTCTCCATTGTCAGGAGCTCTGAGTATTTTAGACTCGCGGCGACGGTTCGGTGGCTCTGTCCATGTACTGTAATTGTGGAGTGAACGAAAAAGAAGGTGAATTAGAGCGGGAACCCGAGAACGATAACCCAATTTGTTGACCCGGCCGGTTTTGTATTGAGAAGCTCCAACTTCATACCGTTTAGGTGTAGGCGTCGACGAAATGGATAACGTTTTTGTAATTCGGTTTGGGTTGGGCCTTGGATCTGAGTTCCCTTTTAAAATTGAATTAGCTCAACCTCCAACGATGTAAATCCTATCGTGAAATTTTTAATTTTGAATTTATGGATGCAGAAATCAATACATTATCGTCTCTTAATTAATTTTTTTTTTAAATTAATTTTCATAAAACTATAAGCCACAATATATCTACACATATAAACTAATTTAATATTCTAATACTATACGAATTATTGATTTGCATAGTAACATTTAAGAACTATAGGTCATAGCCAGACCTGTCTAAATGTTAGGTAGGACTCCTTAAAAAACAAAACAAAAAAATTTAAATTTTTAAAGAAAAAATTAGGTGTTTTAACCTTAAGTTTTTTTTTAATTGGCAATAGGCCCTAGGCATAGGGGTAGAACGGACTGATCACATCATATCTACATATGCAAACTAATTAAATGTTCTGATAACTACACGAACTAGATTTCACATAATAACATTTACGAAGTATCATAAGCTATATGTACAACATCTCAACCATCAATTTTTTGTATTGTTTCGGTGTAATGGCCTACAATGTTTGGTGATATTCTGATGACTTGGAAAAATCGGAACAAATTACAAACTTTGACATAGGTATGTTTGATTTTCTCCACATCTATCTATCTCTTCGGTTTCAGAAGAAAAAAAATAACAACAAAAGAAGCAACTTTTCACAAAAAAAAATTCAGAAACATATGAGGATTGATTGACTTCGATTGATCGAGATAGAGAGCAAGCAACTTTGATGGTGTGACCTTCTTCATCCTTCAGCCCTCTCTCTCTCATCTAGGTGTCGCCGAGTCCCATAGACGATTCCTCACTTCCAAGGACGATTGTTAATTCCAGCGGCGGAGATAAAACATGTCATGTTCCCGTCGGTATGGGACAACGGAGCTGGATTCGTCAGTAGTGATGAAGTAGAAAAAAACCAAATCCATTTCCTCTCATATTTAATTTATCCCAAATTTGTGATAGAATGAAAGCTTCGTTGTTTTGGTCACAGAAAACCGAAAAGGTACAATCAAAACTGCATGTAGTTTTTAACTTTCAAAACTACGTCGTTTTGAGCTTTATGTTAGTTTTTTAACAAAGACAAATGAAGCCACGCCGATGATATAGCCAAGTTTTATATTGCGGATGACTTTAGAGTTCATATGATTGTTGAAAGCACTGTTTTTAATCTATTTGCATTGATCTTCGATATGATTTTATAAAGCATATTACAATTTTCTTATTTATATAGTTTAAAGCTTAAGTTTTGGTTATAGCACCTAAGTAACAAAAAAAGGAATATAAAACCTATCATTTACATTTTTGCTACTGTATAATCTTAATTTTTGTTTATTTTTTAGTTAATGTACAAGTTTGCTCTTAATTTAATGGGAAAATGACAAAAAATATCCCTAACTCTCAAAAAGTGTTAAAAAAAATCTTCAAGCTTACGAAAAAATATATAACCAAATTTTGTTGTCTTTCTATTTTAATCGCTAATTTTTGTTTATTTTGTCAATTTAGTCACGTTGTTAACTCGTTTGATGGAACAAACTAACGGTTCCGTCAGAAGACTTAACGGCGTGACTAATTTGGTAAAATCAACAAAAATTAGTGATTAAAAATGAAAAATCAACCAAAATTATGAATTTTTTTTCAACCAGACAATTGATAATTTTCATCATAAGCAAAGTTGAATTTTTTTTCAACACTTTTTTGATGGTTTTTTAAAACATTTTCTCCTTAATTTAATGGTTTTGTTGAAGAGGAAAAAAAACATTATTTAACAGCAATTCTATTCCTATCTAGTACTATGTAACGCTTAACTATCTACTTCTTTGGTAGATAGACATGCCTCTTTATGAAGAACGTTTTCCTTTTATTTTTTCTAATCAGATAATCAAAAAGATTCTTTTGGCATTGTTTGTTTCCCACCAAAGGCACGAACTTCAAATTTTGGTCCTCGACTCGAGGTAGTTTCTTATTTCGAGCTTATCTTTTTATAAGTGCTAAATCTCCACTAGTCTTGGTACTCTCATTCTCTCGAAGGACAAAGCCACACCAATGGCCACCGATATGCCAATCCAAATCGGAGTAATGGGATGTGCCGAGATCGCTAGGAAGGTCTCTCGTGCCATACATCTTGCTCCCAATGCCGTTATCGCCGCTGTGGCTAGCCGTTCCCTCGAGAAAGCCAAATTGTTTGCTTCCTCAAATGGCTACCATCAATCAACCAAGATCCATGGCTCCTACGAATCCATTCTCGAAGATCAAGAAGTTGATGCTCTCTATGTTCCTCTCCTAACTAGCCTCCATGTCGAGTGGGCTATACGCGCCGCGGAGAAAGGAAAACAAATTCTTTTAGAGAAGCCTGTCGCAATGAACGTGGCTGAGTTTGATAAGATTGTTGCTGCTTGTGAAGCTAATGGTGTTCAGATTATGGATGGTACTATGTGGGCTCATCATCCTAGAACGGCTAAACTTCAGGAATTTCTCTATGATTCTGACCGTTTTGGCCAGCTCAAAAACGTAAGTACATCTTTCTATATTTGTTCTTAGTCTCTAGATTTGATCAGTTCAGTTAACATTTGGTGATTGACATTATAAATTTATTTTTTATTGAGTTAAAATCATATACTTTACTCTCTTTGAAATTTGGCATTTATAAAACTTCTGCATCTAAGGACATTTGTAGTTTTTTTTTCCCTTAAGAACATATTTTGTTTGCTTCATATAAGTTATGAGCTTCTCATTTCAATGACAAGTTTCTTGCTTGTGTAAATTTTCTCACTTATAATAGAAATTATCTAAGTAATATTTTTTAACCAAAAAGAAAATGTAAAGCATTTTAACTACTCACCTACATAGAAAGTATTTTGATATTTCATAAACTATTTCACATAATTAAAATGTCAAACTTATGAAGTTTTTTTCTATTGATTTGGTGGGTAGTTGCAAAAAAAATTATATATGTAAAAACATTTTTAGTCTCTCACCTAGTCACCTACATATAAAGTAGTTTGATATTTCATAAACTATTTCACAGAACAAAAATGTCAAACTTATGAATTTTTTCTATTGATATGGTGAGAGAGAAGTTACAAAAAATAAAATATCTGATCAAGATTAAAAAGAAAGAAGAAAAGCTAACTTTCCAGAGAGATTCACAATAAACAACATAACTGGTTAGTCTAGTGTGGTTCTTGATAATCTTATTTCTACTCAATATTGGATGCTCCAGGTACATAGTTGCTTCTCATTTGCTGCTGATGAAGATTTCCTCAAAAACGACATCCGTGTGAAACCCGGTCTAGACAGGCTTGGTGCGCTTGGAGATGCTGGATGGTACGCGATTCGAGCCACCCTTTTAGCCAACAACTTTGATCTTCCCAAAACCGTCACAGCCTCTCCCGGCGCAGTCCTAAACAAGTCAGGAGTAATCCTCTCATGTGGAGCATCTCTAAGCTGGGAAGACGGACGAACCGCAACCATATACTGTTCTTTCTTGGCAAACTTAACCATGGAGATAACCGCTATTGGAACTAATGGTACACTTCGTGTTCATGACTTTGTTATCCCATTTCAAGAGTCCGAGGCATCGTTCACTACAAGCACTAAGTCTTGGTTTAATGATTATGTGACTGCGTGGGTTAATCCTCCGAGTGAGCATATGGTTAAGACAGAGCTACCACAAGAGGCATGTATGGTTAGAGAATTTGCTCGGTTGGTTGGAGAGATCAAGAACAATGGTGCAAAGCCTGATGTGTTTTGGCCCAATATTAGCCGAAAGACACAACTTGTGGTTGATGCTGTTAAAGAATCTCTTGACAAAAACTGTGAACAGATTAGTCTTTCTGGTCATTGAAGAAAAAAAAGGACTCATATTAGCAATATTGTCATGAAAATCCACATTTTCTTTAGAGTTGGCTTCTCCAAAACTCACATTTTCTTCTGTGTTTTTCGATTCATTTTGTTTTTTTGACCAAACCTTGTGGTTTTGTTACTGACGAGACCACTAGAAAGTCGTTGAAAAACATATTGTATTTGTACCAGTGAACGTCTTCATGCATGTTTTTTTTTTTAATTATTTGGAGGAGATTTTTCATCCATAGGTAGTGATAGGTTGAAGTATCTCACTAAGGTTCTCCATAATATTTAATTAATATTTTTAATATTTTTTTAATTTAAGATACTTACCTTCATTTTATGCTCCATTAGTAGAAACTCAAAAGGTATCTCATTAATATCTTTTAAACACATTTTAATATATTCAATTACATTAATGAGTTATATTATTTATTTAATCTATAATTGTAACAATAAATAAATAGTTAATATTAATAATTACAATTGGAACAATAAATAATTAAATAGTTAATTTTAATAGTAATATTAATAATGCAATACATTAAACAATATATCAAAAGAGTTAAATAATAAACAAACAACATAATTGATCTTTTAAATGATCATCCATTTATTTAATCACAAAAAATCTAAACTAATAAGATATTGATATGTGTCAATGAGAAACTCTTTCATGAGTTTCTACCTACATGATCGATTCTACCTTCTTTCCTCATTTTTTTTCTTTTTTTAATTAAAATTATAGAAAAGTGGAGGAGAGACTCTACGAGAGATCATTGCTGGGGCTGCTCTAACGCGATTAAGTAAAAAAATATCAAAATAACAATAAAAATGGATATTATATTAGGCAAAACCTTTATTTTTACTTTATTTTCATATCTAAAATAAATTAAACTAAAGTTACTTTTGTGGTTGATAAAGGTTGTTCAGTAGGAGTAGTCGAGTAGAATTCTTGGACACGTGAAGACCATTTGAGATTAGAATCCATCGAGGAGACAAAGATCATTTATATGTGTTCTTTAAAGTTGCTTTGAAAATCAAAGAAATGTTTTTTTTTTTAATTATGTATAGAAATAAAAAAAATCTTTTTAAAGTAGTCTAACTCTATACAAAAATTTAAAATAGTCCATATTCTTTAAAATAATATACATTTAAACCTTACATTTAAAATTTAAACTCTAATCTGTAAGAACTAAAATTTAAACCATAAAAACTAAATCTTAAATTGGAAATCCTCAACACTTATCCAAAATTTAAATTCTCAATTGAAAATCGTGAACTTTAATCCAGAAAACTTAATTTTAACCTTAAATATTAAACTTTTAACCATAATATGTTTTATTTTCTCAAATTTTAAAACAATTAGGGGGGAGTTATTGAATGTAGAAATGTAATTGGATTTGAATGAATTCAAGTTTCTATTTGATTATAGTGTTATTCAATTATGTATTTTATAAATTCTCTAAAATTCTAGTGTTATTCAATATTTCTATGGTTTTGTAATTTAATAGAAACAGTTTGAAGAATGGAATCCAAGCCTTTAAGGTGTGGATTAGATAGAATTCAATTTCTTGTTCATTTCAATTCTTTTAAAATCAGTTATTGAATACCAGTCTATCTTACTAATTTTAGACTTTTAAATTAAAAAAGAAATCTTAGTTATTGCTAAAAAACAAATGATGTTGTAATATATATATATATATATATAGAATATAATAGTGAAAGGTGAAGAAAATTTGTTGTTGCTGTTTTATTAACTTCACTAATATACAAAAGATAAGCGTCACATATTTATATATATATGTGGCGGTAAAAAAGTAAGTCGGTAAGCATAAGAATATTAATTTATTATTTAATGGATAATTATTTTCTAACAAATGAGAAATTATATCTTTCTTTTTCTGGTAAAAAAAAAGTTATTTAAAATTAGGATTCTCTTCTATATAAGGTCTCTTCTTGTTTCCTCAAATCTCCACCTGTTTCCTCCTATCTCTCATTATCACCACTCCCATTCTGTAATCTCTTGCCGGAGAATCCAATCCACACCACACCCAATGGCTACCGTCACTCAAATCGGAATCGGAGTAATGGGTTGTGCCGGAATCGCTAAAAAAATCTCCCGCGCAATCCACCTCGCACCAAACGCAACAATCGTCGCCGTTGCAAGCCGTTCTTTAGAAAAAGCTCAAACCTATGCCACCGAAAACAATTACCCAAAATCAACCAAAATCCATGGCTCTTACGAATCAATTCTTGATGATCAAGAAGTTGATGCTCTTTACATTCCTCTCCCTACTAGTCTCCATGTTGAGTGGGCTATACGCGCCGCTGAGAAAGGGAAACATATACTTTTGGAGAAGCCTGTTGCGTTGAACGTAGCTGAGTTTGATAAGATTGTTGCTGCATGTGAAGCTAATGGTGTTCAGATTATGGATGGTACTATGTGGGTTCATAATCCTAGAACTGCTAAGCTTAAAGAGTTTCTCTCTGATTCTGAACGTTTTGGTCAGCTTAAAACTGTAAGTTATTGTTTGGATTTTCATGAAATTTTATGTCTTTTTCAAATGTTTTGATGTTGGAATTGGATTGGAATTGATTTGGTTTTTTGTGGGTTTCTTCAAATTCAATAGCTTTGGTTCTCATTTTAGTTTCATAGAGGTGGAATCATATAACTGTAAGTTATTGTTTGAATTTTCATGAAATTTGTTGTCTTCCTGGAAATGTTTTGATGTAGGAATTGGATTTGAATTGATTTGGGTTTTGTGGGTTTCTTTAAATTCAATAGCCTTTGGTTCTTAGATTAGCTTTCTGATTCAGAACGTTTTGGTCAGCTTAAAACTGTATTCTTGTTTGAATTTCATGAAATTTGATGTCTTTTTGAAATGTTTTGATGTGAATCGATTTGGGTTTTGTGGGTTTCTTCAAATTCTATGGCTTTGGTTCTCAGATTAGCTAATCATATAGAGTAGATGTTCTCAGTCTCTAAGATTTGATCAATTCAGTTAATATTCATCTTAACTACTTAATTACTCATGAAATTTTCATGAAATTTGATGTCTTCTGGAAATGTTTTGATGTAGGAATTGGATTGAATCGATCTGGGTTTTGTGGGTTTCTTCAAATTTAATAGGTTTTAGCTTTATAGAGTTGGGATCATATATAAAGTGGATATTTCTCAGTCTCTAGATTTGATCAATTCAGTTAATAGCTCTTTGAATGATTGAAAATTTGGATCTAAGAACATAACTAGTGTGGTTTCTTATTTCTTGAAAGTCTTATTTCTTACTTGATGTTTGAATCTGCAGGTACAGAGTTATTTCTCCTTTGCTGGAGATGAAAATTTCCTCAAAAACGATATCCGTGTCAAACCCGGTCTTGATGGGCTTGGTGCGCTTGGAGATGCTGGATGGTACGCGATCCGAGCTACCCTATTAGCTAACAACTTTGAGGTTCCGAAAACTGTTACTGCCTTCCCCGGTGCGGTTCTTAATGAGTCAGGAGTGATTCTCTCCTGTGGAGCATCTTTGAGTTGGGAAGACGGACGAACCGCAACCATATACTGTTCCTTTTTGGCGAACCTAACAATGGAGATAACCGCCATTGGAACAAATGGCACACTTCGTGTTCACGACTTCATTATCCCATATAAGGAAACCGAGGCATCGTTCACCACGATCACTAAAGGTTGGTTTAATGAACTTGTGACTGCGTGGGTTAGTCCCCCGAGTGAGCATACGGTTAAGACAGAGCTTCCACAAGAGGCATGTATGGTTAGAGAATTTGCTCGGTTGGTTGGAGAAATCAAGAACAATGGTGCAAAGCCAGATGGCTACTGGCCTAGCATTAGCCGAAAGACACAACTTGTGGTTGATGCTGTTAAAGAATCTGTTGAGAATAACTATGAACAGATTAGTCTCTCTGGTCGTTGAAGAAACCAAAAGGCTCAAAAATTAGCAACATTATCATGAGTTCTCTCCTTGTATTCAAACTTTGATCATCCGTTAAATTTCGTTATCTATATGTTCAGTTTTCTGCTGCGTCCGCTTGGATCAGTATGGTTGTATCTATGGTACTAATAAAATTTTAAATCTAATGTTACTAGATGTAATATAGATGAGCTTCTCTTCTCATAACATGTTTTGATTCTCCATTACGAAAGTGTAGGAAGGGAATTTAACAATTTATCCATTCAAAGAGCTGAAAGTTCGATTTCGGTTTGCTGCTGCATAAATCTCTGTTGAAAACAAATAACGATATACCTCCAGAGAATATTTATTAATCTAAAGTGGCTTAAATCATTATGAAATTTTTAGGGGTCCTATTAGAGAATAAGCAAAAGAATGTTTCAGAAGGCCTATATAACAACCAATCACAAAATAAAAAGTCAATGGTACGGTACGATAAGATTTAGAAGTTTTTTTTTTTTGTTCAGTTTGGATTGTATCGGGTTTGAGACCTATATAAAATAGTCTATAAGGGTTATATAGTACTCATTCATCATATTAACAAAAAAACCAAAGAATATTCGCCTCAAAATCACTCGTTTTTCATCTCATTGGCTTTGTTTATTCGCCCTAATTCACAACATCACGCCTACCCACGTACGTGATCCATATTACACTACCAAACATACCATCAATGCATATACATAGTCATGGAATAGATCATACATCAAGCATACACTCAAGCCATCGTGCAACCTAGCATCATCTAACCATCATACATTACCTTACTTACATCATTGACATACGCTCACACACTTGCACACATTTCCCTGCCTTTTATGCGGTCATTTATTCGGCTCGTCAGCCATTTATGTGCTGGAACATGGCTCCCGAATCGTCCATGTTCACAAACAGATATATTGATTCACAAACATGAGACCAAACCACTAACTATATAACACAACACATTTTTGGAAAAAACATTGTGTATTTTGACTTTTATGCAATTTTGACACACATTTGACTTTGTTTTTTACAATACAACGTCATTTTGATTAAACTATTTTCAAACGTTCTTTAAAACCTTTACAATTGTTATCGTTGAGTAACGTTTAGACAAAACTGATTTTGTCAACAAACTCAAAATTTAGGCAATTATCAAATAACCAAACCAAACTACAAAAACATCATTTTAGAAAATTTGGCGAATGATTTAAGAGCGTTTGGAACACAAATATTCTAATTATTAATAAAAAAAAGATATTAATGGATATTCTAATTAAACGTAGAACTTAGGTAAAAAAAGAAGAGTATTTGGTCGCAGAAACAACTTTAAATTCGATCTCAACTTTCAAAGTGTCTTCCTTGTCCAAGTAAGACTTTTGAAGTTCATCTATGGATACGAACTGAACCCAAATATAACCCGCGGAGCCTTGTGCTTTGTGCCACCAGTTAAGTACTGTAATCAATAAAATATGTAATGTAGTTAAGCATTGGTTAATTGAAAATCACAAACGCCTAATAAAAATCTTCGTTATCCATGAATCATTTCATCTCATAAGCTTGAGTGATTTTAATAAAGTTAAAGAAATTATAATGTAAATAGTGTCATTATAACATCTCTCGAATGATAAGTGATTCGATCCATGTGGGTCTTCAACTTTCAATTGTGCTTTCACGTTAACCTTCTCGTCTTGCTTTAAAACGTCACGATCAGCTGGAAATAGAAAAATGGATAACCATTTACCATCTGGTGTAGGGTAACCTTTGGGATACATCTTTAAAACCCTACAAAAACGTTATTCTGCACTTATTAAACAATCTTATAAAATCTCGTATATTTATTTGTGTGTATATATATGTACATACTCAATAGTTAAAACTTAAGAGAAAGATGTAATTTTACCATTTTCTTCCTCCCATTGAAAAACTGTTTGATACGTGAGGATTCTCTTTTATCGTTGAGAAAATTTTAACAATCCAAGAGAACTTGGGGTAAGAAAATTTATCATCAAAGGAGATGATTTCCCACTTAGTTTGAGGTGGAGCTACAAAGATATCAACACCAAACTCACAATGGTCTCCATCAAAGTGGTATCCGTTTTTACGGTCATTGAATGTATCAAGCAGAAGCACTCGCGGTATTCCCCATATCGTTCTTAATGCATTGAAGGGCTTAGATTCCACATCTGAATATAGATATACAGAATAATGATTTATATCTTGAGAGAAAGAACAAAAAAAAACAAAAATACATGCATACATACATACATATATACCTTGAATAGTAAAGTACTTGTTTTCTTTTCTATTAAAGATGAAAAACCGGAGATCTGCATAAACCTCAGTTGATGATGTAGACATGAGGCTTGTATTGTCTATTTCAACATACATTGAAATAAATCCACTCCCATAGTTCTTGTCGTTTCCTTTTGGGTATATGATAAGGTTCTGAAGTTTTACAAATCAAAAATTGCATAAAGTATTTTGATGATGAATGATATTGCGAAAGGTGCAAAATCTATGGAACTTGAGGCACTATAAGTGAATACGTACCATTTGTAATTACCAGAGGAGAAACTACGGGATTGGTATTTGCCATCAGAGTAGAGAGTTGAGCTTTCGAGTTGAGAGAGGTTTTGAACTTTGATGGAATAAGAAGAAGGAGGACGTTGTCTCCAACTCAGCATAGTTCTAGAAGATATGGTTGAACACATTATTGTACTTTCTTAGTCCAAATTAAACAGAGGTGTGAAAGAAGGGATACGAAAGATTGTTCTTATAGAGGGAGAGAGAGGAGGGGAAGCGTTTTTTAAGATAGAAATTACTCCATATTCCATAACATTATTTGTACTACTTTCTTACTCCAATTTATTAAAATTGTTAGTATTAAAAAAGGAGGTGTCTTGGAAATAACATTATGGGGAAGGCGAACACACGCTTAGCGATGTTATTAGAATACGAAGAGCCATGGCTTGTGAGCTCTAGTGGTGGTTCACACCTGTGAAGTAGCCTATTAGGTTTGTGGTTAAATCACTTATTAACGAATATACTACTAATATTCCATGAATATGAGCAAACTTAAGAATCTGTTTCTTAGGTTGTGAATCTAATGGAGATTGGACCTGGGTACTAAAGAACATCTATCGATTTCTTTTTCATTTTTTTAGGGGTATCGACAAAAAAATTCCTTCTTCAGTTGACTTTGAATTTGAATTTGAGTATCCATGTCTAGTTAGGTAACAATACAGAAGACGATGCAAGATTATAGTACCATGTTGTGATGATATTTTGATTGCAGACATTGCCAACACAGCTAATGTATAAACTGATGATATTCAAAGAAACAGTTATTTTTCAATGTTGTTAATTTTGTTATATACTAGGCCATGTCAATATGCTTCTTTAAAATCTTTATATAGATCCTTGGCTGCTCTTTTATGTCCAAAGTCTTTGTAGTTCTGTAGCTGTATTGTTGTTATTTCATAGTTCATGACTGAAAATCATTTCTCACTTAACATTGCACCGTAATGAATACTGTACTTTGATGTTTCAAGAGATTTTACCCTAGGCAAAACATGTCCCAAAAGCTTTTTCTATACCAACAACTACAATTTTTAAACTTACCATTTTCGAATTTAGAAGTTAGATTTGTAACTGTTCAAAAATGTATTTTTTAATGGTCGGAGCCATACGGTTGTTGTGACTACATAAATTATAAAAACCAATAAAGTAGCTCAAATGATAATGGTACTTTCGTTTATCGATTTTAAATATCGATAAAATTTTAAACTCAGAACATTGCATAAAATTTCAAAATAAATTTTCTTATATGAAAAATCTACAAGACATCTAACTCAGCAAAAACTATGTCACCTGCCATATGAGTCAGCAAAAATATGCCACCTGGCATCTGATTCATCGGTTTGACTAATACATTTTCGGTCAAAGTTGATTTTGACACATATATTAAAGTCTATATAGATTTTTAAAAAATTTTTACTAAGTTGAAGTTGAAAAATACACTGTATCTTAGTTCGTGTATGAATAAACACCATAAATATTGTTTACGTTGAAATTAACCATTTACCTGTAAAGATTCCTCTTCTTCCTTTTAACTTTTGGTCGATGTGGGATATAACTTATAAGACATCCACTTGATTGTACCACGAGAAAAGGATCAATTTCAACGTGAACAATTTTTACAGTGCCTTTTCATACACGAATAAAGATGCAGTGCATTTTTCAACTTCAACTTAGTAAATCTTCAAAAAATCTACATAAACTTTAATATATGTGCTGAAATTAATTTTGACCGAAACTGTGTTAGTCAAACCGATGAGTCATATACCACGTAGCATATTTTTTGTTGAGTCAGATGCCACGTAAAGTTTTTTAAACAA
Source organism: Cardamine occulta (assembly GCA_028015245.1). Taxonomy (NCBI): domain Eukaryota; kingdom Viridiplantae; phylum Streptophyta; class Magnoliopsida; order Brassicales; family Brassicaceae; genus Cardamine; species Cardamine occulta. The sequence continues at coordinate 4,354,941 of CM051393.1, forward strand.
AATTCATTTTGAAAATTTATGCAATATTCTGAGTACCGAATTACCCAAAACCAAAAAAATCTAACCTTAATCCGATCCGAAACCCGAAAAATTTGATCCGAATCCCCAAAATTTTGATCCGAATCTGATCCGAAATCCGAAAAATTTAATCTGAATCTGATCTGAAACCCGAATGCCCCTTTTCTGACTTGGTCTTGGCTATGAGTATTATTTGTGTTGTGGTGAATGTGACATAATTAAGTTAAAACGTTTACTGGTAGGAAAAATGTGGCATTGATCTTAAGTACATTGTGGCATGTTGAAATAAGACATTTTAACAAATAGTGAAATTAATAAATGGCCAAGTTAAATAGTAGTTGTGAAACAAACAAATTGAATGCTTAAGATAAAGTGACCTTATGGAGGTAGTTTGACCTTCAAAGTCATTTTGATTATCAAGATCGTTTGGTTTTAGGGATCTTTGGGATTGTTTGGCATTCAAGGTCGTTTTGATCTGCAATATCATTTGGCCTTCGAAGTCGTTTTGATATTCGAGAACGTTTTGCACTCGGGTTCGTTTGGATATTCGAGATAGTTTTACCTTGAGAACTGTTAGATAGTCTTCGGATCGATAATAGAAAGGAATTTGGTTGCATAAAAAGGGACTAATATGCTGCTTATCTTTTACTCATGTTAGCATGTAGGCGAGAATGACCGTTCTCACTGAGTAACTCATTTACATGCATCTCTTTTCACTTTTCAAACTCTTTTCATAAAAGTTTTAAATCCGAATGATCTCTTAAGGAAAACCCGATTAGAATGTATTCATGGGTCGGTTGTTTTTTAGCTTTACAAATCCTTAATCGACAATCTAACATCTTACTAAAACACCAATTTGGTTGGTTACCCCAACATAACATATTGTATTGCGTTGATATAGGAGAAAATCTAATATCCTCGTCCTCAATAACCAAACCAAAAGTTAGTAGCCGGTCAAATGCAGAGACATAATATAAAATAGTTGAAAACACTCTAGTCGAAACTTATTGAATCAACTATCAAAAACCTTTCTAGCAACACAGTTCATCATTCATGTTCCTTCACCAATGCAATATGTTTGATTTTTTCACTAAAGACTTGTCACTACTTGGTTCAACGAATTCAGAAACAAATTAACCTTAAAAAGCTACAAACATTGGAACTTTCGAATTGGCTATATAGGCTTAATTAAACGATTACTAAGATAAACCCGAATAATTATTATATGATCAGTATATTATATGATAATTGATGAGATAAGAAGAAGAAGAGAAATAAAAAATTAAAATTGCACAAAAAAGAAAAAAACGATTCTCAATTTATTTTTCTTTTACAATTTTATTTCATCAAGTAGCTAATTGAATCTCACCAAGTTCAAGCTGTTCAGCAATATCTTCAAGCTGTTTCTTCACACTCATATCAATAAGCTTCGAACCGGAATCACCATACCGAATCGTAAAACCAGCTACAAGACTCGGATCAATAACCGTCTTAACCCGAACATTCTTAGCTCCGGTTAACTTCTGAACCTGTTTCGCAATCTGAGCTAATTGCGGCGGCTCCAATTTCACCACCGATCTAACCTCAGCCATTTGTGTATCCGTTAGCTTATTGTAAACCGTCTCAAACTCTTTCACGATCTCTGTCACTATATCGATTCGATTCGCATCAACAAGGATGTTGAGGAAATTCGAAGTATGAGTTTGAAGCGATGATGATTTCACGATATCGTCAATCACTTGACGTTTGTTCTCGACGGATACAGTTGGATTCGCGAAGAACTTGAGTACCAGTGGATCTGAGAAGACGTTCTCAAGCTTCTCAACGTCAGCGACTGTTAATTCCAATGTGTCGTTTCTCCTCGCGACGTCTGCTAAGGCCATCGCGTAACTTCCGGCCGCCGTAGCTGACATTCTCGCTCCCGCTGCGTTTCCTCCGCCGCCGATTCGGAGAGGTAAGGTTTTTCGGATAGGGAGAGATCTGGCGATTTGAAAGGAGGATGGTGGAAGTTTGGATTGAAGAGAGAATAGAGTTTGCTGTAGAGACGCCATTGCAGAGAGACGAGAGATACAGAGATAGAGAGAGAGAGAGAAGGATTTGTGGTTTCTCGAAGACGAGAGGAGAAGAAGAAGGTAAGGTTTGGGAAATGAAAGATTGACGGTGGAGATTTATTGATGGGGTTAGATTGACGGTGGAGATTAGAAGGTCTATCTTGTGTGGAGTTTTCAGAAGGATTAGGCTATGGTTTCAGAAGGAGTGAGGATATGACACGTGGAGTTGTATGATACGTGAGATATCTGTGTTCCATAGTGAGTTAAAAGGATCGATACTAATTATCCTTATTTTTAATGCCATAAATTATAGGTATTTGTTACGAATTAATAATTATCCATCACTAAACCGACCGATGTATTGAACCGATTTACTCCTCTACGTACCTTTGTAAATATAGAAAAATGAGATGTAATAATAAGAAGTTAATTGCAATAATACTCCTTCTCTCAAGTCCACCTTTCTCCCACTCATTCTCTCACGTCTATCTCTATATACAAATACATATATACATAAACATATATATAATATATATATCTCTCACTCTACTATAAATATATGTATAGTGGTATATTTTATAACATGTTATCAGCTCGACCCGCTCTAATATCGAAAATGTAAGATTTAATTTATGTTTATGTTTAATTTATTTCCTGTTAACGAAAAGATAGACTCTGCTTTCTCCGTTTATATGTTATTTCGGGATGATAGGCGCTGCCTTCCCCGAATCGATTGTTATGTTTTTATTATGCTTACAAATTTTAAAATTTTATCATGCCATTTAATTTTTTTTAAGTTGAATTTTAATTAAATTTATGCTTAATATATTGTTATACAGTTATCATGTTAAATTTAGCAAAACTCGAGATTGATGCCCTTGATATATCTGGAAATAATTATATAAGGTGGGCAATTGCAGCAAGGAAACATTTAAAAGGAAGAGGGCTCCTTGATACCATCGATAAATCAAAGCTAACTCCAGAAGAGAAAAAAGCTAATGTTATGATATTTTTAACCCACCATATTCATGATGGTTTAAAAGATGAATATATGACATAAAAAGATCCGCAGATCATTGGCAATCACTCAAAGATAGGTTCGATCACCAGAAATATGTGATCTTACTGAAAGCTAAACATGAGTGGTTGAATCTTCGGTTTCAAGATTACAAAAGTGTTAGTGAATATAATTCTGCTTTGTTTGGAATTACTTCCAGGGTAATTCTATGTGCAGAGAAGATAAGTGATTATGATATGATCGAGAAAAATTTCCAAACTTTTCATCCTGGAAACGTAATCTTACAGCAATAATACCGGACGAATAGATACAAGAAGTATTCAAAGTTGATGCAAGTTCTATTGGTTGCTGAACAAAATAATGAACTTGTGATGTTAAACCATCAAACTCGTCCTACTGGATCAGCTTCATTCCCATAAGCGAATGTTGTGTCATCCAATTATAATTATGGATGAGGGTGCGGTCGAGGTTATGATCGTGGTCGTAGACGAGGAGGATATGGACATGGACGTGGACAAGGAAAAATGTCCCGTCCTAATGATTTCAATGCTGAAAGAAATAATAAAAGGTCCAAAGGGAACGAAGTTGGTCGTGAGACAAATAAGCAGCATAAAAATGCTTGCTACAGATATGGCATGAAAGGACACTGGTCCAGTACCTGTCGTACGTCTAAACATTTGGACCGCTCTATATCAAGAATCACTAAAGGCTAAAGAAATAGCGAACGAAACCAACTTCATTCATGGCGACTTCGGACCCTCTTTCGATGGCTTAAATGATGATACCTCTCTCGATATTTTTGATTTTGTAGTTGATCCTGAAGCCATCAACGAGAAACTAAATGACTAAGATCTTCCTGAAGAAGAAACTATGGCATGATGTTTGTTAATCTTACTGAAGAAGAATATAAAATAAAACTCCTAATATTTTAGTTGTGTTTTTTAATTTTTTTTTTGTTGTGAGATAGTGTTATTGTAATATAAACTTTTTATTTTTTTTATATTAATACATCTTTTATGAATATTTTTAAATTCAGAAAATGTCAATCTTTCACATCGGGGATGGAGATATATGTCTGGCAGACAGTACTACTACGCAACAATAATTAAGGATAAAAAGTATTTCTCCTCCCTTAAAATAAAAGATTCCGCCGAAAGTGTAAATACTATATCTGGTAATGCAAAATTATTATGGACTCCAGAAAAGTCAGTTTTTCAATGTGAAGGGGAACAAAATTTGAATTAGATGAAGCATTATTTTTCCCTAAATCTTATAGAAATTTGTTAAGTTTCAGAGATACCCGCAGAAATAGATATCACAGAGAAACTATGAATAAAAATGGCATTGAATATCTTTGCATTACATCAGTTATTTCAGAGAAAAAACAGATATTAGAAGAGCTAGCAGCTCTATCCTCCGAAATATATTCCACAAAAATAAATACGACTGAATCATATATTACAGTAAACTCGAAGTTTACAAATACATTCAAAATCTGGCATGAACGTTCAGTCATGATGAGAAAAATTGTGGAAAATTCAAATGGCCATCCATTGAAAAACCAGAATATTTTTCAATTGAGAGAATTTTTATGTAGCTTGTTCTCAAGGAAAACTAATAACTCGGCCGTCACCAGCTAAAATAGGGAATAAATCTCCAGTATTCTTAGAAAGAATACATGGTGATATATGTGGATCTATTCACCCACAATGCGGGCAATTTCAATATTTTATGGTATTGATTGACGCATCCAGCAGATGGTCACATGTACGTCTGTTGACTACATGAAATACGACTTTCGCAAGATTCATGCAATTTTGCATGCTGCTGAACTAGTTCAAATACGAACAAATGCATATCATAAGTACTCTCCAAAATAATTAGTATCTGGCCAGGAGCCAGATATATCCCATCTTTGAGTTTTTGGGTGTGCGGTTTATGTCCCTATAGCTCCACCACAAAGAACAAAAATGGGACCACAGAGGAGATTGGGAATATATATCGGGTATACATCACCAAGTATAATTCGTTATCTTGAACCGCGAACTGGTGATGTGTTTACGGCACGTTTTGCCGATTGCCATTTTAATGAAGATGAATTCCCAGCGTTAAGAGGAGGAATTAAGGAAGTTCCAAAAGATATTACATAGTGCACATCGTCGTTGTTGTACCTTGATCCCCCTACAAAACAATGTGAACTAGAAGTTCAAAAAGTTATACATTTACAGAATATGGCAAATCATTTACCAGATGTGTTCACTAATACAAAAAGGGTGATGAAATCATATATACTCGCTGCAAATGTTCCATCAAGAATTAATGTTATAGGAAAACAAACTGATGAAAAAATAGTAAATGAACCTAAAGTTCAATTGAAAAGAGGGAGACCAGTGGGATCAAAGGATAAAAATCCCCGAAAGAAAAAGAAATTGGGAAAAATGAATGAGACTGGTCCAGAAGATCCAAATACAGCGAAAAGTCCTGAAGACGAAAATTGATTTAGAAAAATATGAGATTTCCATCAACTATGCCCAAAATAGAAAACTATGGGCTAGAAATGAGATAGAAGATGATGATGAAATTTTTTTATTCTCTGTATCCAAGAAAATTGATTATGAAAGTGATGATCTAGATCCAATGTCCATATTAGAATGCCAGAAAAGATCTGACTGGGAGAAATGGAAAATGGCCATGAAAACGGAGTTGAACTCCCTTAATAAAAGAAAAGTTTTTGGACCTATCGTCACAACGTCCGAACATATAAAATCCGTTAGATATTAATGGGTTTTTGTTCAGAAAAAAATGAGAAAAATGAGGTAATAAGATACAAAGACCGACTTGTTGCCCAAGGATTTTCTCAAAGGCCGGGAATTGATTATGAAGAAACATATTCTCCGATAATGGATGCAATTACTTTCAGATTTTTGATGACCTTAGCGAAATCTAAAATCTAGAAATACATCTAATAGATGTTGTGAATGCATAGCTATATGGATCACTTGATAAAGAGATATATATGAAAATCCCAGAAGGATTGAAAATGCCTGAAGCATTAAGCTCAAAAGGTAAAGAAATATGTTCAGTTAAATTACAGCGATCACTTTAGGATTAAAGCAATCCGGACACATGTGGTATAATCACTTAAGTGAATATTTGTTGATTAAAGGATATACCAACAATGCGATATGTCCTTGTGTATTTATTAAGAAATCTTTATTTGGTTTTGTGATCATCGTTGTATATGTGGATGACTTGAATATAATTAAAACTCAAAAGGAGATTGATGATGCCAAAACTCATATGAAAAAGAGTTCGAAATGAAAGATCTTGGACAGACAAAATTTTATCTTGGACTCCAGATCGAGCATCTTCGAGATGAAATTTTCATACATCAATCAAATTATACGAAAAGGATCTTAAAGTGCTTTTATCTGGATAAAGCGACTCTTTTGAGTACTTCAATGGTCAATAAGTCACTTAATGTTGATACAGATCTATTTCGACCTTGTGAGGATAACGAACAAGTATTAGGTCATGAAGTACCTTATATGAGCATTATTGGTGGACTTATGTATCTTGCAAATTGTACCCGACCAGATATAGCATTTGCTATAAATTTACTTGCAAGATATAGTTCATCTTCCACGCGCAGACATTGGAATGGAATAAAACATATTTTCGTTATCTTCAAGGAACAATTGACTTGGGATTGTTTTACCCTAGAAACTTCACTTTTGTTTTAGCTGGTTTTGCAGATGAGGCTATCTTTCAGATCCACATAAATTCCGATCGCAAACAGGATATGTTTTCACAGTTGGAGGTACTGAAATCTCTTAGCGTTCCCAAAAACAGACTTTGGTTGCTAGTTCATCAAATTACGCAGAGACCATCGCGCTTCATGGGGCATGTAGAGAATGTGTTTGGCTCAGATCCATGACTAATCATATACAATAGTCAAGCGGAGTAGTTAATGACAAACAGTCAACAAAATTATTCGAAGATAATGCCGCATGTGTTGCCCAACTCAAAGAATGCTATATTAAAAGCGATAAAACGAAGCATATTCCCCCAAGATTTTTCTCTTACATACGAGAACTTGAAAAAAATTAAGAAGTAGACATCCAATACGTTCGCTCTACTAACAATGCAGCGGATTTATTCACGAAGACGCTTTCCACTACAACGTTCAGAAAACATGTTCACAGTATCAGAATGCGTCATTTACGAGATTTATGAAGGATAAATTACATCCAGCATTTTAGGGGGAGATTACGTTACTGTACTCTTTTTCCCTTGCCATGGTTTGTTATCCCATTGGGTTTTTTTCCATGATAAAGTTTTTAACGAGGCAGTACGTAATATATGAATAGTGATGGATAATTAAGGGGGAGTGTTACGAAATAATAACTATCCATCACTAAACCGAGGTATTGAACCGACTTACTCCTCTATAAATACATACCTTTGTAAATGTAAAAAAATGAGATGTAATAATAAGAAGTCAATTGGAATAATACTCCTCTCACGTCCACCTTTCTCCCACTCATTCTCTCACGTCCATCTCTATATACAAATACATACATACATAAACATATATATATAATATATATATATCTCACTCCACTATAAATATATATATAGTAGTATATTTTATAACAGTATTGATATATTCGTATTAGTTGAAAAATTGAACTAATTATGTAAAATCCTCTGTCATGGAGAAATATTTTGTTTTTTTAGTTTTATTTATAGTGTATATATATAATTTTTTTTGTATTATAAAATTTTAATATATTTAAAGATAAAAAAATTGTTGTGTTTGGTTTTGTTATACATATTTATAGTTTTATAGAGTTTAGAAAATTAATAATGTATAAATTTGACATATAAATAATCATAATTTTTAAATTATATATATAGTTTTTTAACTTGACTTATTGAGAAATTAACATTTTGATTATTTTATTATGTGTTATTTATGAAAATTTATTCATGGAAAATATGATTATGGTTTCAATTATTTATGGAAAATATGATTTCAGTTTTTATGATTTAAATATAATATAATGGAATTTAAATTGAATCTAATTAATTGATTTTTAGTGTTTGGCATATGGATTAAGATAAAAGAATTCCATAAATAATACACACATCATACGTAATAATCATTTTGACACGAGTAAAAATTACTCCCTCTGTTTCAGTATATAAGATGTTTTAGGGATAAAATTTTGTTTCAAAATATATGATGTGTTAGAATCTCAATGCAACTTTTTTGCACACAATAAAAAAAATACTCCAATATTTAATACTAGTAGTATTTAATAAATTTATTGGTACAATGCACTCACTTTAAATAAAAGCTAGTATTACAAAAACGAAAAAGAAAAGTCAATACTCTCGACTCTCGTTACTCACAATATTACTTCTTGTTACTCACATAAACTTCTCAAAAATTTATTATAAATTCCTTACATAAGATGAGTTTATTCTGAAACAAAAATGGAGCAAGGTAAAAACCTTTACAAAAAAAAAAAGAAAGGCAAATCAAATGATGTTCAACCGTTTCAAAGGATAGAATACCACACAACTCAAAAATTCGATCTCAACAAGACTTTCTTTTACGATGTTGGAGAACTCCATCCCAACAGAGAAATGGAAAACACTATATTGGATATGTTAAAGATTTATTTTCCTAAATCATTTTAGTTTTTCATGGTTGTAGTAAACAATTTTAGTCTTTCCTTTCAATATTTCTTTTTTTGTTTTTCTGGGTTGTAATAAACAATTTTAATCTTTTATGGTTACAATAAATAATTTTAATCTTTTTACTTCATTAATCTATCTATTGATGTTTCTTTTATTAAAAGAACATGAGGAAAAGAAAACTTATTAGTGGGAAAAAAGCTATGTTTCATGAATTGAAAACATAACACAAATAGAAGAAGATTCGTTCAGGACTATTATTGATGAAATATAGCACAACTAAATCCAACGTAACAAAATGACAATAAAATATAAATTTTGAATTGAAAATGGAGCACAACTAATCCAACAAGACAAAATGACAATAAAAACCAAATCATCACAATAATCCAACGAATTAAGTGAGTTGATTACATGTTGGACTAACATAGCATCACAACTTATTTGTGTGGGAAGAAGACCATCTTTTTCCAACTTGAATTTCTTCATATGCGGTATTTTATACTTGTTTGATCCTCCAACTTTCATGATCTCTTCCATGCACGATTGAAGAGTTAAAAAATATAGTTTACCTATTTTGTGGGGTAATCTTCAAAAGACTCTTCTACCGCACGAACAAGATCTTCTATGGTCTTTGGACATGTCCTATGTTGCAGCAATTGGATGGCGCTAAACAATCCAAAATTCAAAATATTTAGATCCGGTGAGTTCGATGGTTGACACATCAAACAAATATCAAAGCCAGTTTTCGATGTAACTTCTTGAAAATCTTTATCCCCACACTCAACATGTGTTCTTGCATTATCTTGTTGAATAAAAATAGTCTTCCCTTGATCTTTGCTTGGCCACTTTTCACGAATTACCAGAAGAACTTTATTGATCAAACATGCTTTTATATCTTCTCTCTTGATAGAAGTTGCTGTTTTTAGTTCTAAAGTTCCAGCATCTCTATTTTTACTCCGTCTCTTAGCCGGTTGCATAGTAACAAATGGAAATATTCCAATTTTTCCAGAAAATACCTCTTTTCCTTCCTCATCAAACCTTGGACGAGCCATCACAGCTAGAAACATGACTTTCCTGATGAAGTTCTTACTCTTACACATACGGTGTGGGTCTTCTTCAATTGAAAGTAAATAATACTTTCCGGTCTTCTTCGTCATATAAAACCATTTTTCATCGATATGCACAATATTGTACATATAAAAAAACTTAGGTTCATGAGGCAAAGTATTCTTATCCAGCATAGAGATGCAAAATCTCAACTGACCTTTCATTTTGTCTTTCTTCAAATGTGGCTTGATACTATTAGAATGACGTCAAATAACCCCCTCTTTCATACGCCTAAATAATGTTGTAAGACTCACATTCATTGTCATGGAAAACGTCCTAAAATTTGTTCCCTTTGCTAGATGGAATAGCAGCAACTTGATTTAAATCAAGTGAGATTTTTTTGCGACCACAAGTTCCAGATTTTCTATGAGAAACATTGACTTTTCCACTATTACCCGTTTCTTTGCCCCGTCCTCGTCGCCAAATCCTTTGTGCTGTTAGTATAGGTACTGAAAATTGATGAGAAACTTCTCTTGCAGTATATTTTGTCAATTATCCATCAAAACTCTTTTCTAGCAAAGCACCAAAAATCTCCCACCTTTTCTCATTTGAGATAAATACTCTGGTTTTCAGTAAATTTGGTGCATCTTCATTTTCTGTTACAAGAAAAAATATATATGCATTATCATAAAGATATTCAGATCAAGATAATTGAGGGACGGAATATAGTTATTGAGGGAAAAATACTCTATGAACACCTTGTGATGAAGAAAAACAAATTCATTATAAATTCCATGAACACCTTCGTCACTTTGGTTACTAAATTAAAACAAAAACATAAAAAATGGTACAAGTCATTATATATATACACATGTGACTTACATATTAGTGGAAAGATAACGTGGTTTTGAAAAACTCTCTCAAAATAATTAAATAGCAGATGCATCACTAAATTTTTTTAAAGAAATCGATCACTAGAATAATGGTTAAAAAACACTCGGTAAAACTTATTTACACAAAAGAAACAAAACATGTACCTGAATCAACCTGGGTAGGTTGTTCATTGCCGTTCATTGGTAAATCCCTATCTCCATTGTTAAACGTTTCTTCTTCCGGAGAAATTTCATTTAAATCAAACAAAAACGTGATCATTTAGAACTTGCAAATTCAAATCAAAATTATAATCCATGAAAAAAGTTAAAAGTCATTTTAGTTGAGAAATCTTATATAAGCATAAGTTTTTCACAATCACTTTAATTTGGCTCCATTGTAAAATTCAAAAATTTAAGTTTTAAATTGATCAAGTAAAAATTGGCTCCAAAGTGAAAATTTTCTAAAATTTTAATTGTTGCTAATAATTAGGAGAGTTATTACTCCTTAATCATTGTTGTTGTGGACGTGGACTAGATGACACACATATCATGGAGTATTTTATGAGTATTTAAGATGTTTAGGCTAAAAGTTAAAATTTCTTAAATACTGTGCTTTTAGGCAAAACATCTTATATATTCAAACAGAGGGAGTAATAATTATTCTCCTATTTCTATTTGAATTGATTTTACTTTAAAGGTTTATAATATTTCTATTTTCTTCAAATCATTGATAAATTATTTCTCATATTTCTATTTGAATTACATTTATTTATCAGTTTTCATCACATTTGATTTTTTTAATCGACATAATACGACTAAATTGATTTCTCAACTTTTCTTTGTAATATTATTTTAATTTTTCATAGATATCAATAAAAATAATAAATATAATATTTTAAATAATAATATGTACTTTTAACATTAGATGAATTGGATAACAATCATGGTTATCACCAAACTGTTGTATATCTTATTGATAAGTTGAAGAAAAAAATAAAATAAAAATAATGATCGGATCCATCTCAAATATTTTGATATTATTAGTTAGTGGGTTGAAATGACAATCAAAAATTTTGGGACCAACTGTGTCGATACTATCTCGACTTTTATCCAGTTTCATAGGCACATCAATTAATCAGATCTCAACGAAAACTGATCTTGACTTCGAGTGGAGGAGGCAAAAAAAAACCAACTTAGTCACCACACTCAACTAATCTTATTTTATAATTTTTGAGAGATTATTTTATTTTGTTTTTATTTTTTGCTTTTAGTTTTTTTCTTTACGGGTTATAGAATATTTTTATGAACTCACATATATGGAGATCCTTAGCTAGTTAATTATAAGGTGGATAGTATGTAGAAGGACCTTTATAGTATGTAGAAGTAACTTTATGTGAAGTTAACATAATGCTAGACAAGGATATCTACTTGTTCAATAGTAATTGTCTTAAATAGCCAAAGTAACATTGAGAACTAAGGAGTGTAGAAGATTCCATTCAAATTTTGGGAACACTTGGGATAAATCGACATGGATACCAGTCAAGCTTTGGGAAGCTTATAATGAATTCTTTAGAAAAGGATACTACAGCTAACCCCAACCTATACGGCTATACCTAAGTCTAAGTGGACAAGAATGGCTTGGTGGTTGCTGATCAAATGCAAAAGACCTATTTAGAAGGCTGGTCTAAGGTAAAAGAAATGCCCTAAAACATAAAGAGTAATGATAATCCCTTAGTCACCGATCTCAGTGTGGCCAGCCTCCTTTTTCCGATGGGGAAAAAGAAGCACTCACCCCTGAAGCTTCCTCCCCTTACGCTCCCTCCAAAATCAACTTCGTCGCCGGCTAGATCTTCTTCTCTGCCGCGTCTGCTCCCAATCTTGTACGCCGATTGACTTTGCTCATGTTTTTCCAGCTATAGTTTTGGAAAATCAACTTTGAGAAGGCCCATTGATGAAACATTTACCCTATTTGAGCCTTGAACTATTTCAGTAGCAAAAAGGATGTTTTCAACAAGGAGACATCCCTTAACGAAAGCTGATTGGGAATTGGACATGAAGTCGGGTCTAAGAGCCTCTAATCTGCGAGATATGATCTTGGAGGTAATTTTGTACACAACATTACAGCAAGAAATCAGCCTAAAACCCCCCAGATTTACAAAACCAACCTTCTTTAGAACTAGAGTAACTGGTGTGACATTCCACTGCTTGAGTAGAAATCCAGAGTCAAAGTTCAGAAATTGTTATCAGTTTGTCAGAACCGTATGATGTCTGATCCGTCTCCTCGCTTGGCAGGTTTGGAGAAATAGGCCCATAATAAATTTCTTGAACTGGCCACTGCTAAAGGGAAGTTCTTGTATCAGAAATCAAGAGTTAATTGGGTATTTCCAACCCTAATGTTCAACAACCTCGCTCGGAGAGTTAAATGAAGAGAAGTTCTTGTATTAGAACTTTGTTGAAAACTGATAAAATTAGGGTTGAACATACCTTATGAGAACGCACAGGAATAAAAGATTCTCTTTGTGAGGTTGTTGAACGGAATAAATGGTGTGGTTCGCCGGAGATCAAATTGTAAGTAAAACTAGATCAAATTACATAGATTTTCTCCCTAATAAGAATTTGTGATTCAGATGGAGTGAATAAAGAAATCTTGTTCTCTTGCTTTCTCTGCGCTTCTATGAAAATTGACATGAAATCTCTCTATATAGAAAAAATATTAAGTTCACCCAAAAACTTGAAGATATATGAGATTTTATCCGCTCATAATAATCAGTTGTATTAAGTATTTTTGCGGCCCTTAAATTTTATTGATTTTTTTGTGAAATTTCATTAACTTTTATTAATTCCATTTACAATTACATTAAATTTTGATTCCAATTACAATCAGAATTTGAGTTCCTTATGATTCTAATTCCCACAATATCATATGTATTTAGAATCTAATTATATCATGAACTGGTTTCTGGGATGCAACTAGAGTAACATGTTGTCATGCTCCATGTTATGACCTTTAACTAATATTGTTTCTTTTTTTTGTTAGATCTTTCATCAGCTTAGTCTTGGAATAATATTTCTTGGAAAATATTTTTACTTCTTCATGTACAACAATCTTTCTTTAAATTTGATTTCAATATGTTTTTTTCCTTAATGGCTGATCACTCTCCCATTTTATGTGATCTGCCTAATCTTTAATCACAAGTATCCCATATATAGTATGATGTTTTATGTATTATATCTTGTTTTATCATCTCCAATTCTTAGAGTAATTAAGTTACATTAATGTCTTCATCAATATCAAGGTTTCTCTACCATAATTAAAACGTATCTCTAAGCTTTTGAAAGGTTTTAACCGAAATTAACCTATCCGAAAATTAGTTTCAACAAATCTGGAATGATACATCACTTGGGAAAATATGGTAAAATGTATAAACCAAATCTTGTACGAGAAAGCATCAACCAAGTGAATATAGGAAAAGGCTGGAAAGTTTTTGTTGAAGCAAATGAGTTAGAGCCAGGCGAATCCACTACGTTGGAGTTAGTCTTGAATAAATCAACTCCTATGCTCAGATTGTTGAATATCATATATTCTTCCTTAGCAAACCAAGTGACATTAGCACTCACGCCTTAGATATTTCACAGTATGTAAATTGGTAATTTCATCACACAACTCTTATTCAAGAGGTGTGTTTGTTTTTGTCTTAAATTCTAAATGGTACTAAGATGTGTTTGTTCAAATACTTTGTAGCATCTTCCAAGTCAATTCATTAGTGCCAACAACATTAACAAACTTGGGTGGATAGCTCTCTTGGATGATAATAAGAATTATTCGGGGTTTTTATTGAGCAATGATGGGCTGGTCACTAGCTCCAACATAGTGGATTCACCTAAAACCAAACAATTCTTTCCAACCACTTTACAAAACGACCAGCCCATCTTTGCTCAGTAAAAATCATGAATAATTCTTATGATTATCCGATAGAGTTATCCTTCCAAATTTGTTAATGTCGTTAACACTCATTAATTGACTTGGAAGATGCTATACCATATTTGAACAAACACATCTTAATACCATTTAGAATTCAAGAAAAAACCGACACACCTCTTAAACAAGAGTTGTGTGATGAAATTACCATTTACATGTTGTGAAATTTTAAGGCGTGAGTGCTAATGTCACTTGGTTTGCGGAGGAAGAATATATGGAATTCAACAATCTGAGCATAAGAGTTGATTTGTTCCAGACTAGCTCCAACATAGTGGATTTGCCTGGCGGTAAGTCAGTTGCTCCAACACAAACTTTCCAGGCCTCTCCTACACTCATTTGGGGATGTTCTCACGTACAAGATTTGCTTTTCACATTTACCATATTCTCCCAAGAGATGTATGTATCATTCCAGATTTGTTCAAGCTAGTCTTAGTATCGGTTAATTTTGGTTAAAAATATTTCAAAAGCTTAGATATACGTTTTAATTATGGTAGAGAAACCTTGATCTTGATGAAGACATTAATGTAACGTAATTACTCTAAGAACTTGAGATGATAAAACAAAGTATAGTATATAAGACGACATACTACATATAAAGACTTGTGATTGAGGATTAGGAAGATCACATAAAATGGGAGAGTGACCAGCCAATAAGAAAAAATATATTTTGAAGTCAAAGTCAAAGAAAGATTGTTGTACCTGAAGAAAATAAGATCTCATCCAATAAATAGTATTTTGAAACTAAGCTTCTGAAAGATCAAACAAAGAAGAAGAAAAATAGTAGTTAAGGGTCATTACATAGAGCTAGTGGCTCTAGTCATTCCAGAAACTAGTTGAACATATAATTATATTCTTTATACATATGATCTTGTGAGAATTAGAATCATAAGGAACCCAAATTCTTATTGTAATTGGAATCAAAGTTTAATGTAATTTTTAATGAAATTAATAAAAGGTATGTCCAACCCATATTTTATTACATAGCACTAAATCCGCATTATACTTTTGAATTTATTATAAACTTATTTTTAATAAATAATTTTATTGTATGAAAATATTTTACGTAAATCATTTGTGTTTTGAATCTTTGATTCTATTGATTGATTAGTGAGTGTATATATTATATATACAATACAACTATATCTTTATGACAAGATCTTGGAGAAGAGATCAAATAAATTTGTACATGATATTTATATGTGCAATATAGTATATACTAACAATTTGGTCATTTAGGGTTTTAGCCTAAGTGCTTAAACCATGGTAGATTTGTAAGAAACTCATTGTGATTGTTTTATATTGATTTTAATGTTTTAGATTTTATTAAATATCATTATAAATGTTTTTACATCATTTGAAGTATTACATGGTTAAGGTAATAGTTTTATAACCTCTATTTTACTAACCCTTTGCAGCTTCCTTTGTGATCCCAAATTGCTTCATCCAACATCTAAACGTAAAAAAGAGAGAGAAACTAAAGATCCTTCCAAGATTGTATTTAAAATGTAGAAATTGAATTGAAGAAGATTGTTTGATTGATTTTACTCAAACAAGTTGTTGTTTTTTGGTCATATGAGACACAATAGAAACAACCATCAACATCAGAACTTGTCTTATATTCCTTCAGACCAGATTTCTCACTATTGAAAGCACAATTGAGATGGGATGACAAGCCACATTATACATCGTCAATTCGGATCATCCATTTGACGATGAATCTTGTGGCTTGCCATTCCTTCTTAATTATGCTTTCAAGAGTAAGAAATCAGGTCTGGAGGAGGATAAGCAAAGTATTGATCTTGATGGATACTTCTACTATGTCTTGTGCGGCAAAAGAAAAAACAAGATTGAGTAAGATCAATCAAAATATCTTTTTCAGTTCAGTTTTTCTTAGATTTTTATACAATCTTGGATGTCTCTTTAGTTTTTTTTTTCTTTTTCTTTTTTTTCATCTTAACATAACTTTCTAGATCTATTATCTTAGCATCATAATAAAATCATATCACTATTGAATCTATAGATCTGCCACCTAACTTCATCATAACAAAAGAGAAGTCTAGATAGAACTAATTAAGGATATACATATCCCACCCTAACTTTAAAAATACCATTGTGGGTGACTTGGATTTTGACTGGATCTTCTTCTTCTTCCTTCCCCAGGGTGGCTTCTCTCCTTCGGCTTTAGTGCAGGTTGGGCGTCCTTGGCGGCGGTAGCTTCATGGATGGATGGCGGTGAGTGAACATGTGGCGTCAATCTCTCTATTGGACTTGGTGGCAAAGTAACAAAAAAATAAAGAATTTATAAACCCTAAGGATCCTTATTTTTCTCTTATATATGGTGATATGTTTTATTAGAGTTTTAGTTGAAAAAAAAAGTGCCCTCAATTTTAAGAGTGACATGGGCTTTTTAAATGGGTTAGATCTGATATGTTACAAGATATTGGAATAAACAACTAATAATATATATTTTATTTAGAACTAATGTTCTATTTACATTTTCAATTAATTGAAATAAGAATGGACTATAAATTTTTTGTCAAAAGTTATTATATAGATTATATATTAGTCATCCATGCATTCTTAATGTTTTGTATCTTCTTTTTTTTCCTTTTAACAACCAATTTTTTATATTGCTTTTGCGTCATTTGGACTATTACATGGTCTTCGTAATATATGCACCCAAAACTAAAAGAAAAAAAAGTTAAAAAAAATTCTTTTCTTCTTTATTCAAAATAGAATGTTGTTGGATGATGGGAACTTTATAGGTATAGTATCTCTAGTTAGAAACCTACAAAAGTGATTAGAAGGCAAACTTTATCTATAATAAATATGTGTAGTAAATTTACTTACAAACAAGTTCGTGGAATATTTTCACTACAAAAGGAATAAATTGTGAAAATATGATCACCTAATTGTGATACATGCACCCAAAACTAAAAAAAGAATAAATTGTTTTTTAAACAATCTTTTTTTTTTCTATTATTCACAAAAGACTGTTGTTGGAAAATAGAAGGAGAGAATTGGCTCATGTACTAGATGAGGGGACACTCATTATGTAGCCTCTATGACCCCGAGATATGTTCTATGATAAAAATGCAACAACCACATCTCGGAAATACCATATTTCATGGTTCTAGCATGGATTGGCTTGTCATGTCCAACCACTTCGACGAGCTGGAAACAACCCGAGACCACCATACATTTTTCTAACATCCATATGATCAACATAGGATCCAGCTCCCTATTCTTATAAATGGGAATCACTTGTAGAATTGCATGATACGCTACAGCATGATCTTCGATGATCCGCTACAGCATGATCTTCGATGATCCGCTACAGCATGATCTTCGATGATCCGCTACAGCATGATCTTCGATGATCCGCTACAGCATGATCTTTGATGATCCGAATGAAGACGACGCCATACATGCGTGTCTAATTGCTGACAATTTTTTTCCTACAAACTTTTCAGGTGATGATAAATATGAATATTCCTCATCTACGTTTATATTATGTGGCAAGAAAGAATGGAGTATGGAAACAAAACTGGTCTTCCCCGTCTGTGGATAATAGAATTTTTTTAGATATTACATCAATCTCGGGAAATGGTGGCGAAATCTCCATTTGAACGAGGAGTGTGACTCACCAAAACTTCACTTTTAAGATCAAAGATTGGGAACACTTGGAGAATCAATAATACGATCCAATAGAATGGAACCATTTTAAAGGGAGATCTGGTGTTAGCGACGTCGATGACATTAACCCTAAAACTGTCATGTTGCGTATCGACTATGCTAACACCAGATCTCCCTACAAAATGGTTCAAATCTATGAGATTGTATTCTTGATTCTACAAGTGTTCCCAATCTTGGGTTTCAAAAGTGAAGTTTTGGTGAGTCACGCTCTTCATTCGGATGGAGATTTCACCACCATTTTACCAATATTGATGTAATATCTTAAATCATACCATCATATAGAGACATGGAAGAGAAGTTTTGTTCCCATACTCTGTTCCTTCTTGCCACATAATAAAAATGTAGATGAGGAATATCCATATTTATCATCACCTGAAATATGCAGGAAATTTTTTGTCAACAATTAGATAGGTATATATGACGTTGTTTTGTTTCAAAGAATCTGAGAGCACGCTGTAGCGCATCACAAAATTCGGAAGGTGATCCCTAATTGTAAGAATAGGGAGCTGGATCCTCTGTTGATAAGATGGAAAATAGAAAAATATATGGTGGTCTCGGGTTGGTTCCAGCTCGTCGAAGTTTTTGGACATGACAATCCAATCCATCATATAACCAATAAATAGGGTGCTTTCAAGATGTGGGGTTTGCATTTGCATCACAAAACCTATCTCAGGGTCATAGAGGCTACATAATTCGATACATGATCCAAGGTTGATTCTCTTCTTCTATTTTCAAACAACGTTCTTTTGAGATAAAGAAAAAAAGATTGCTTAAAAAAATTCTTTTGTTTTAGTTTTGGGTGCATATATCACAAATCAAGTGATCATGTATATTAATAGTGAAAACATTCCATGAACTTTTGTGTAACTAAATTTATACATGATAAGTGTGGTTTTCATTGTCATTTTAACCATGGTTTTTATGATATGGAGACTTGGAGTGAATTGAGACTTGGACATGGAGGCTTTAGGAGAGCAAGACGAGCACAGAGATGGATTTTGTAAGAGAAGAATCTGGTAGCAGTCATCCTGACCGCTCGGGTCAACCATTGTTGAGCTCTCCATCTTAGCAAAATGTCAGAGATTGTGGAATTTCTCCGTGATGGCCGTTTGACCAATAAATGAGACCGATGTGGAGACCAAAGAGCATTAGTACTGGCCATCATCGCTTCAAATGACGGGCTATCACCGCTAGAACTAACTGCTATGGAGCCTCTAATCTTCATTTGTGATACAAGCATTCTAGAGATGCTCGTACCGGCCATTCGGCCCATGAAACCAACTTATAGGGTTGTCCCTAACTTATCTAATTTTGGATCCGACCCTCTTTGTCCCGGATCGACCCGTTTCTAATTTTCTGAGCTATAAATACATTTTAGACCAAATTTGTTAAGGATAAGTTTTTTTCATAGCTAAGCTTTTTGCCTCTTTTGGATCTAAAACAACAACTTGTTTTGGATCTTGGTATCTCTTTGCACTTAGTTATTATTTCTTTTCTTTGCTCTCTTATTTATTTCATTATGCATTATTTTCCTTGTTTTGTTTGTTTTTCATTATTAGCTATGTGTGATAGTCATCTAATGAGTTAAGAGCTTAGTAGATTAGGGTGTTTTGATGATTGATACTTTGGGACTTGATCCTTTGTTTATCCTTCATTTAGGTTGCTTTAAATGCTAGATTTTAATTGATCACTTGAATCTAGATCATAGAGATTACATTCCTAGAAGGTGTTTGATGAAATGTTTAAAATAAATCTAAATAAACTTTTCTTCGTGAGCCAATGGAAATTGATTTTAAGATGAGTAGTGGATTGATTGGACTTAATTGTTAATGATCATTAGTTCTTTCATTAACAAATCAAAGCTAGCTTGATTAAAGGTGATTAGTGAAGTGATTAGTGATATTAAAGTTGATTAGTCTTGATTAGTGATCCATGTCCTAGGATTGTGTTTATTGCTTGTTCTAGCATCATAAGTAAACTGTTATTTCATATTAATCAATTGATAACTCTTGAATCATTGCTTCATTGTCATTTATATCATTTTGTTTAATCTTGGTTCTTAGTGTCATATAGTTATCTCATTAGCTTTGTTTTATGTTTAATTTCAATGATTCACTTAGATTTTGTTAGGAATTAGACAACTAGAAGTACATAATGAGCACCAGAATGGAACACTAGATTCTTCCTAAATACAGAGATCCCAAGTGCAGTGGGTGTGTGATGGGAGACAGAGAAATAGTCATTGGAATATCAAGTTCAAGCAAGTTGGGGAGCCAACCAATCTTGAAATATGGGTTCTACATCATTTCTCTACACATTTCTCTACACATTTCTCTACATCATTTCTCTACACATTTCTCTACATCAGCATGCTAATTTGCTAGTTGCTGATGAGTGTTGATGATCTAGTTAGAATGAAAAAATCCTAGTATCACTGTTCGAAGGATAAGGCACATATGATTTTCTATCAGAACTTGGTGGAATAAGATGGATCATGTCGCAATAATTTAAGAAAGATAACGAATTCCACTTAAGTAGGAGAAAATTATAAAAATCAGAACCCAATCCATTAAATATTTGTGAGAAAAGCCATAAACATATAACCCATTAAACACAAGCCTTAAACTTTTAAAATAAATAAAAAGGAGACTAAGTTTGGCTTTTTCTCATTAGTCATAAGCCACCAAACCCGATAGAGAAACCCTTCGTCTAAATCCCTTGTTTTTGTTATTGTATCGCCTTCCCCTCGTTGAAGCTCGCATGCATTGCTTCGTCCTAAGCTAAGCCTCCTTGCCTTCATTTCTCACAAAATCAAGATAAAGAAAATGAGAGAAGCTGTAGCATCCCGATTTTTGGTTTATGGTGGTGCATGAGTATCACTTAAGAGATTTGATTTCACTACATATGTCACCAAAGTGCACTTTTCTTTTCATCACTCGTCAAGAGAGAACTCCAGAGTTAAACGTGCATGGGATGGAGTAATATTAGATGGATGACCTATCGGAAAGTCATTTTCGGTATCGTGTGAGTGAGGCCAAACACGGTGAAAGATCATATGGTGATTTGTAGGGACCTTAACTAGTATTTTGAGCCTCTTAGGGATAAAGCACCGGCTATCGGACGAGGGTGGGGTCCACGGGCCGAGAGAGCGTGTCGGACGGTAGAGAGAAGGCTTTCCAATTTGGTATCAGAGCCAAACCCAGATGAGTGTGAAGTCAAGTGTGCTCACACCATCGGGGGTAAAAGTCGTGGTGCGCAATAAAGACGTTGCACTCTGTTAGTGTGGGTGATTGTAACATCCTAATTTCTAGTATATGGTGGTGCATGAGAAGCACATAAGAGATTTGATTTGGCTACCTATATCACCAAATTAAGTGCATTTATAGTTTTCGTCACTTATACGGAGAGAACTCTAGAGTTAAGTGTGCTTGGGCTGGAGTAGTACTAGGATGGGTGACTTATCGGGAAGTCATTTCCGGTACCGTGTAAATGATGCCAAAACACGGCGAAATATCATATGGTGATTTGGAGAGACAATAAAAAGTAATTTGAGCCTCCTGAGATAATACACCGGCCATCGAACGAGGGTGAGGCCTGATAAGCTCAAAATAACCCTAGAACAACTCTCTTAAATTAAGAGATCAATTGTAGTACTTAGGGATCGAATTCCATAGAGAACTCGCATTCACACAATATATTATCAGTTTATGAATTAAGCTAAACAACATAAATTGTAATTTAAACAGCAAAGCAATTAAATCGGGTTGTAAAACATTTGGGGAAAGAGCTAAGCTTAGAGAATTTCTCAGGTAATTCAGAATTGCAGAACAAATAAATTATCAGGATTATTATTATTAACCTTTCACGAACTCGAAACACAATGGTAAAATCAACTAGCTTTCGCTGTGAAAATTATCAATGTTTAAATCTAGATTCCAAATTTCTTTGCTAAATTCTTCAATTCAGACAAACATTAATGATCAGGTTCTGGTTCTGTTGTTCAAAAAATACCTAAACCAAATTTCTCTGCTAATAGTTATTTTGCTCATTTAAAATAGTTCAAGCAATCAATTACACTTTTGTATCAATTAATCAACCTAAGATCAGATTCTAGGCCATGAAGCTAGAATAAGCAATAAACACAATATAGATGAAGAACTCTATTGATTCAATCCTAACAATCTAACAATTCATAAAAAACCCGTGTAAATTCCTAAACCTAACAAGCAAACTACTCAGACATGGTAAATGAAACAAACATCATGAATAGAATAGAAATCATAAAAGAAATTAACAAAGAGATTAAAGAGGTTCGAATTCTTCTCTCCAATGAAGTCTTAGAATTATCTCCCCAAAAGCTCTCAAAATAAATCTCTCAAAACCTGTTAATAGAATCAAAGCGTAAAGAAAAACTTGGCCTAAACAAGCAGCCAAAACCCTATGTATAAAGCTAAACACGAGCCAAGACGGTTCTAGAGATTTTTGGGCGAAAAGGAAATCTTCTATAAATCTTTTACGTGTCTGGTGTCTGTGTCGATCGACACCACCCTTGGTATTGGTCGACATGACCATTCTTCTGTGTATCTGGCACTTGTGTCGATCGACACAAGGGTGTGTCGGTCGACTCAGAGGTAAAAACATGGCCATTTTTCTGCGATTACTCCACCTCAAATCTGCTTTGATCCATTTGACTCCAAAAACCTCCAAAAGCTCCAGAATAGTCTACCTTGTTCAAGAACCTGCAAAGACTCTAAAAGACTCAAAAAACTCGATAAAGACTACGTACATCATGGGTAAAAACCTGAAAAAACCATGATATATCAACTCTTCCAGACTTAGCTTTTGCTTGCCCTCAAGCAAACATAAAAATAAACAAGAGAAAGAAGTTTGAAAACACAGAAACTCATTTCTTCATAAGAGCACCACACTCACATTCACCATAGTAAGCCACTATAAATTCTTACCTGATAGGATCCAGACCACTATGTACTTCAATGTAGACATTCGCAGTTTTCCAGATTCAACCCAAAATTTCGCAACATAGTCCATAAGCCCTTCATCGTGGGGTCTCATCTTTGATCTCAATGCCAAGAACCTTCTACACTCATTCCTGTACAACACCATGATAAATCAACCATATAAAATTTTGGTACTTTTTCTCTCCCCCAGACTTTCTATTTTCTTATTCTTGTTTTTTTTTTAGAACAAAGGTGTTGGCAAATAATGGTATCACGAAAAGTTTTCCTAACCTTGCTTCCAACCTTCGTGTGATCAACTATTTCAAAGTAAAATAATGGGGTCATTGGAAATTTCCCTATTCCTTTACTCAAAAGAAAGTCATCTCATATTTTCTTTATTTTTTTTTTAGAATAAGGGAGATGAGTACCATTTTCTTTTTACACAGGTCGTCTGTTGTCAAGTATGAATGAGGAGTCAAGTCCTATGAACATCAGTTACATCGATGAGGTAAAAGGAAAAATCAGAAATTAGTTCAGGCTTTAGTAGATTTTTGCTGGAAATATGGATGTCTCAAGTCTACTGGTCAGCCTTTGGATTTTCCATTAGTCTCGGATGCCAGTCAAGTTTGAATCAGTGGTTACTTAATTTCCTGAAAATGTGGTGGTTTCTCAAAAAATCATAGTTTCTTACAAAATTTTTGACTCAATAAAATAGACTCAACTGACTCTAAGAAAAGAAAAGATATTGTTAGTAACTACCTCCCCCATACTTAAACAACACTGTCTCCAGTGTTATAGATGCTTGAGTTTGGTTAAAAATTAAAAAGAATTGAATGTTACCTACTTAATGTCCCTGTGTCGACCGACACACAGCCTGGTGTCGATCGACACCAGGCTTAAATCGAGACATGTTGTTCGGATTGAGTGGTTGTTAAATAAACGCTTAGTGGGTTGCCTCCCACTAAGCGTTTATTTAACATTACTAGCTCGACTTTTAACGTTACTAATGCCACTAGTACTCTACAACAATCTTGTAGCTTGCATATGTGTGAGACAAAGTCTGCATCTTTTAAATCGTTATTGATGATATCATATTTTTTGGGTCCAGAAAGTGCGTACCTTTGCTTTTCCCGGGTTGGATGGTGTGTGGGATGTGGAGCTTCTCGTTTGATAACAGCCCTCGAACTTGCAATATTGAGACCATTCAGAAAACTAGCTGTTTTGGACAAATCTGGGCCAACCCATAGAGGGTGTCGACTGACATGCTGTAGTCGACATTGGTCTGTCTCATCGAGTATGGTGTCGACCGACACCTTGGTGGTGTCGATCGACACTAAGGCTGCAGCTTGGATATTTGCACTTTTTCTGCAATTCAGCTCTGCAATCCCTGTCTCCATCTCAAAAACGTCTTCTTCCAGCAACTTGTCAGTGAGTAAAACCTTGTCTTGGAGTCTAGTCTGGAAGAGATGATCACCACTCCAATCCTCAAGCTCAGAAGCTTGGTTATTCACTTGCTCACTAGGACCCAACTCCTTGACATATCTAGCAGTAATGTCTTTCGAGGTTTCTATAGAGAATGCTTGACCATCAGTGGTGGGTGTTTTTTCTCAGCTTTTCCATGTCAAAGTTCATGACCAGATCACACACATTCAAGCCTATCCTTCCTTTTTTATATCAATCATGGCATCAGCTGTAGCCAAGAAAGGTCTTTCCAGAATAAGAGGATCCTCAGGTTCTTCCTCATATTTCAACACCACGAAGTCTATGAGAATCAAGCAATCTCTAATTTTTACTAGAACATCTTCTAAGACACCATATGGAATCCTTTTGGATTGATCAGCCAAGATAAGATCTCTTTCGGCTTGAAAGCAGTCATCCTAAGTCTTACATCAACAAAGTGAGACATCAAGTTGACACTTGAGCCAAGATCAGAAAGAGAATGAGAAAATCTTCATGTGGTGATGGAGCAATCGAGCACAAAACTTCCTGGATCAGGTAGCTTATCTCAAATCCTACTCTTAATCATGGCACTAACTAGTTCAGAGATAATCACTTCCTTCTGCTTTCCTTTCCTCTTTTGTGGGTTTTTTTTCAAGAAAATTGCGCTAATATCCTTGGTAAGCGACTCACACCATTAGTAACCATTCTCTTTACATACCTCTTGAGTGGAGGTGAAAGCTTGACTGCATCAGGTAGAGGGAATTCAATCATCACCTTATTCATCATTGCTTTGCATCTGGCTTCCTCCATCTCTTGTTAAGACTTCCTAGGAGTTCTTGAGAAAGGAACCTTCGGATTTTAGACCCGTTCCTCTAAAATAGGCAGCTTCTCAGAACTTGGTGCCTCATTTGGCTGCTTGAGTCGACCAACACTAGAGGTGATGTCGATCGACACGGGTGCCTCAATACTCAGAGTTCCCGTATTCTATTGTTGGTGTCGATTAACACCAGAGGGTGTGTCAATCAACACAAGCACCTCTTCTGCAACATCCTCTTCGATTTCTTCCAACTTCAAGAGTTCATCTTTACTTTCCACGAAAATGCATTGCAGGCATGGTTAGGGTTATTCTCAGTCCTTCCAAGAAATAATCCCTCTTGTCTTTTGACAGACCCAGTAGTCTGTGCAACCTGAAGATCCAGCTTCTTAACATGGGTGTTCAAGACTCAAAATTCAAATAAGAGAAAGCGAACTCTCGAGATAAAGAAAAACAACTAGGGTACTCGATTGCTAACTACTGGAGCTTTAATCTACTTCAATAAGCTAATCATTTGGTCTTAGATTACTAATATTATCTAATCCACTTCCGTGGTATTAATCTCTTCTTTAATCACATAATCATCAATAACTTTCATTAGCGATCAAGCAACCAAAAAGCATTAATTACAAGCCTAACTAACCTCTATAAGTCCTAATCAACTATTTTTGTAGGCAATGTATGTAAAGCTCTCAGTAATTTGGTTCCGACATTTCATCGAACACCTTCCAGGCATGAAATTTTCTAATTCCTAAATCAACGAGATAAATGCTAATCTTGTCTTAATAACACATACTAAGAAAACATCTAACATGTTCCAAACTTAAAATCCATTACTCAAACACCAATCACCCTAAATCTATCAAATCCAAAAGTCCTAAAACACTACTCACAATCTATCATAATAACACAAAGCAACAAGATTGATCTTTGCATAATCATGGTTTAGAGATAAGTAGTGAAATATTTAAGAAGATAACAAAGATTTATAGCTTTAAAGATTAAATTCATAAAAAGTTCTTGAGAGAAGCTTAAAAGTGGCTAAGAAAATTCCTAAAATAAAGCATAAACTCCCAACATTAGGCTTAGAGTATTTATAGGGAGAAATAAAAAGATTGTTTTAACACATAACCAATTGGGCCAGCCCCGGTTTAGAACTAAATAAAAATAGATCGGATCAGTTATCGGTGTCACCAAGTCGCTAAAATCGGTCGCTGGGACTTTGCAGTGCTGAGAAACCGCTAATCTTGGCCGCTATGTGCTAGCGGTGACATCTCGTCGCGTGATCACCCCACTAAGGTCCATCGGGGTCACCTTCCCGCTCACTCGTGCCCGCCAAACTTCCAGGTGAGTTCGTTGATTCGCCATCGAGCACTTCATCCCGCTGGGTTGACCGCTGCACTCTCTTTTCTTCATCAATTCCACTTCTTTGATTGCCTTTTACCCCATTTGACTCCATTTTGCTCTTCTTGTTGCATACTTCACTTCAAAAATCTACAAAGCAAAAATGATATGCAAACGATGCAACTAACTCCTAATATGAGATGTAAATGCTTGAATTCAATGAAGAAATGCAATTACAAGGATGATAAAAACTCAATATATCAGATATGTAAACTGATACACACATGACCTGCTCTTTTGGGTGTAGTGAGATAATTACCAAGTGACTGTAATTATACAAAGAAAATGAAAGGATTAACTCTCCAAAATGTTGGGATGAGTTGCTAAAAAATTCCGTTAAAGAGAAAACAGGTGCCGCTATGTTTTTTCAGCGTTACCGACGACACCAATTTTTCATAGTTTTGATCGTTGTACGCTCAACTTCTCATGCCAGCGACTGTAAAAAAGAAACTTATTAAAAGATACAAAGAATTTTCAGTTGTTGTCGTCAGTCGTGCGACAAGTAAAAGAACACGTCTACAATAAAATTGGTAAGTCATTTTATGATGGAGAACTAAATGAGAACTAACTCTACTATATTTTTTTCCTCTAAACTCTATTATAGAATAAAAAATTCTCTCCAACCCTACTTTATATTCTACTCTAAAATAGAATAATGAATAGTTACACTCTAAAATAGAATAATAAATAGTTACTCTATATTTAAAGTAATAATATTCATTACTCTATTATAGAGTTGAACTTTTTTATTTATAAAATAGACCTTTAATGTGTAAATATTTTTATTTTATACTTGACATAATATATATATATATATAATAAGTACCAAAGTTAAAGATTAATAACATAAATTATACTTAATAAAAAAAAGATTTTCACATTTTCAATCTATTTTAACCGGATTTGAAAATACACTACTAATTAGTTCCAAGATTTTTCAAAATTTTAATCTTTTTTATGTTTTTATGGTGTGGAATGTAATTTTATTTATTTAATTTCAATAATATCATAGTTTTATTGAATTTTTGGCATAAACTATAATAAGTGGGTTAAATTCAAAATTTTGATAAATAACGGTTATTTTCAAAAATTAATAATTTAAAGTGAAAAATAGAGGAATGGGTTGGAGTAAAATCCAATTCTATTTTAGAGGGAAAATAGAGAAATGGTTGGAAATTTTCTTAGTGTTTATTCTATGGGTAAAATAACAAAAAAGCTAGAATTAAATTCTAGTGACTTTTGTGACTGTTATTTTTGACGTTTAAAAAAAATCATGATTTTATTAGAGAAAATATTTGATTTTTGTGTAAAATAAGTTTTAGCAATTTGTACTGATTCTTGTCGAATCCAAATGTCTCAGAATTTTATTAAAAACAAAACAAATGTCTTACACAAACTGGTCCAAAAAAAAATTTATCCGCTAAATTTTATTGGTCTAAGGCTGGAAACCTATGATACACTAGCTTTGAATCTCATATATGTATAACATATAGTAAAATACTATTTATTTTTAAGACATTGAAATTGCGTTACAAATTTATTTTTTAATTGGTAACCTCAGTGAATGAATAAGACTTAGATAAATATATATATATATATATATATATATATATATATCTCATGATGATATAGGAAGATATGATTGTTTATTTCAAGTTTTATAGATTTTTGAGGTTTCTATTATATGTCTCAACACCGAAAAGCCGAAACTATGTATAAAGAATAGGCGATATGAAAATAGGAAAATTAAATGCAAAGTAAAAATGATGACATATTAACTGTATATTATCAAATTTCAATCTATATTTCAAGTTAAAGGTGCACTAACAAACATTTTAAAAACTAGTTTCGCTAAATACCTAAATATTTAAAGATGCTAGTTTTAGAAAATATAATTTTTTAGAAGAGCAAATATGAGTCTTGAGTTTTTTATTTGTTGTTGTGAGGATTGAGACAGAGTGTTACCAAAATCAAAAATTTAAATCTACATTCATGATGTTGGTTTAGAAATCAAAACACCGGTTCATAGACTAGCAAGAATACTTCAATGTTTATCTCTTTCTCAATTCTTTAATTAAAACAAAAATCTGTTTATATCTATAATTTATTCATTTCAAAATTTCAGGTGTACCTTTTTCTTTTTCAATTGAAACTCATCGCTCAGCCATTCTGGACAGAACCGACGCTTGGTCCAAGCAAACCAAGTTTATGCTTGTGTCCGATTGTTATTATTAGATATGTTTGGCCTTTTTCATGAAGAGTTTGTTTTACTTTAGTGGCATAAGTCTAAAAATGAACTTTTGGATGTTGAGTTCGATCCATACATAAGTCAAAAATAAAAATTTTATGCCCAAATTTTATTCCAGTTTCTGATCACATGTACGATTCTGATTCTCGAAATTACTTTTGCTTTCCACGAGACAAGGCGGATGAACTCGGTGGGCGTGGAACAATAGTGGGGGAGTCAGGCAAGACGGTAAGGGTTGAGGGTTCTCGGCTTCTTTCTTACAAAACGCTAAACCTAGTCTTTTTATAAACTTCAGTTTAGGGTTTAGCTTAGTGTACTTAAAAGCTTCTATGTTTTGGATTTTCTTACAAGGCCAGATTTGGGGTGTTACATTTTCTTCTAGAAGTTTGTGCGTGTCCTCTAATTTATTTAGGGATATTTTATTAGGTTGTTGATCTTTTATGCCGGTGGGATGCCAACAGAGTCAACGATGGCCGAGTCACAAAGAATCGTCAGTTACCCACGTCCTTTTTTACTCTTTTAAATCCAAATGGCAATAAATGTTTAGGTCTTTTCTGTGTATTTAATTTATCTTATTTTCAGTACGTTACCTTTGTTGTTCATACATACTATTCTATTAGGTTCTTTTTCTGTCACGAACATATCTTGACTGGATTTGAAACGGTTGCTATAATGAAATTCCATTGACTTTTATCCAGTCGGGTGACTTCTTTGATCCTAAATCGTGTCTTCATGTGATAAGCTAAAACAAATGTATGTTTTAACCCATAGTTAATTTAATAGATATCAATGTAGCCTATATTACTTTGTGTCATTACGCGCTACAATGTGTTTATTGATAACAAAAAATAATAACAGTAGCGTTAGGATTGACTGGTAAAAGTAACGGTAGCATTAGGATTTTGTCTTTAAAGTTGAGACTCTAGATTTTTTCTGGTGTAGTTTTAATATTTTAATTTATGATGTAAAAGAAAAAGAAAAAAAATAATTTATGATGTAGTTGTAAACTTGTAGTAGTAAGATTTTGGCTGTAACTTTTAAAAACTGGAAGGCATCATTAGTAAATATAGTTGTGACATTTAAAGATAAAAATATAATTAATTGATAGATATTAGTTGTATGGTGTAGATTAATATTTTTTATCTATATTAATAACTAAGAAAATAAATATTATTGAAAATTTCGTGTTAGTTTTAGTAAATAAATAAACATTAAAACGTGAAAACATCAACCACTCCCTGTAAGAACTCAAATAAATGTCTATAACAATCATCTTTGAAAAACTTTGAGTAGACAAAATAATAAATTAAATAAAACTAATTTATTCTACACAACACATAACATATGGTAGTAGGTATTTAAGTTTCTACAGCCCCAGAAAAAATAATATAAAGATGGGTGTAAACTTTAAAAAGTGTGTAAAATATGATTTTTCTCAATAGAAAGAATGATTGTTGTCGATATAGATTCGTAGACAAAGATATAGATGTGAAAAGACTCCCGAGTTTTTGGCGATCAAGCCGTTAATTTAAGATACATTAAATAGTGTTCAGAAAAACGATAACCGCTAAATGGATGGAAATTTTCAAAATAATAACAATTAAGCGGACACAACTCGTTAAAACGCTAACCACTAATAAGATGCAACTCGTCATATAACGTCAAAGTTTTCATAACATATTGAATCTCAAATTACTTTAAAAATTCATATGAAATATTAGATATGAAAAAAAAATGTAAAGATTATCTTTGAAAAAATTTGAGTTGACATAATATTAGAAAATAAAAATATTTTATTTTCCACTACTAAAATATATAGTTACAGATATTTACCTTTCTACAACCCGAAAAAATATATAAAGATAGTTGTAATTTTAAAAATATTTGTAAAATATGATTGTTATGGATTTAGATCCGTAGACAGAGATATAAATGTGAAAAGACTCCAGAACTCTTGGCAATCAAACCGTTAATTTAAGATATATCAAATAGTATTAAAAACGATAACCGTTAAGCAGACACAATTCGTCAAAACGATAACCAATAAACAGATGCAACTCGCCGTATAATGCCAAAATCTTACTTTAAAAATCTATATGAAATATTAGAAATATAAAAAATATATAAATATCGAAAAATGATCATAAATGAAGAATATGAAAATGAAAATATCCACACAAATATTTTTCTTAAAGGTTTAATTTTATGAGAAAAAGCTGTCCAAACACCATCAACTATAAGTTTATCGAATTATCAATTATAATAATATAAAAATTCAACTAAAAGATAACCGAAAAACAATTTAATTTACCTTAACCAATATATGCTGACCTTAAAATCCATATATATATTTATAAAATCAAAACTTATAAATTTAGTTGTATTATATTTAGAATCATCTAAAACCGTCTAAAGCCCTTTAATGCCGGACTAGCGGACTGGTTAACTCCAAGTTACTAATAAAACTGCCTAATTATAACATTTGAAAGATAATTATTATTGTTATATTTTTTTTAACAACAGATAATTATTTTTATCCAACGTCTAATCAACTATCTAGCGCTTTTTAGAAAGCTTAAATAAAAAATCAATTATACAATCATAAATTTAATTATTACCTTGACAAATCCGTTTATATATCATTTATTGACAAAAACATAATATTAATTTTAGTTACTTTAAATGTCAAAAACAAAAAAAAAAATGGCAAGAAAATCTACTTTGTTATCATTTTTCGTCCCATCTAATTTCTTAATATTTATGACTGTGTGCTGACTGGATTTCTTAAATAGTTCACTGGATTTTATAGGATTAGCAATTAATAAAAGGTAACACGTGTGTATATATTTACAGTACAGTACTACTACCACTATCTACAAGTCGACTCGAGCTCCGATACAATTCTCCACTATAAGTTTTATCCAAACACCGTTATTAAATTTCTCAAATTATAATCATATAAAAATTCAACATAAATAAACAATAAATCAATTTAACTTACCTTAAACAACATATGCTTACTTTAAAATCCACACATATATATATATATATATATATATTTATAAAATAAAAACTTTTCACTACATATATGTAATACCATCTAAAATCCATATCTAGTATAATTTATTTACCAAAATATTTAATATTAATTTTAATTACGTTAAAAGTCAACTTTTTTTTTTTGTCAAAAAGAAAATAAATGAAATTCTACTCTAATGGATAAAATTTTTCTTCCACCTCCCGCCATTTGCCATCACATGCAAAGCCTCTCCTTCCTATTTATACTCTGTCCATTTCCATTTCTCTCATCCACACCACAATCCACATTTTCATAATCTTGTAAGCAAAAAAAAAATTAGAGAGAGCCATGAAGAACTCCAACACGACGCCGTTCCAACTCACCCACCAAACGCAAACGCCGACTTCTCCTCCTCCATCTTCATCACCACTGAAACAAACGATTGCGGTTGCGTCCATCGCCGCTGGTATTCAGTTCGGGTGGGCCCTACAGCTCTCGCTTCTAACTCCTTACGTTCAGCTTCTAGGCATCCCTCATAAATGGGCTTCACTCATTTGGCTCTGTGGGCCCATTTCTGGAATGCTTGTTCAGCCTTTTGTTGGTTATTATAGCGATCGCTCTCGTTCGCGTTTCGGTCGCCGTCGTCCTTTTATCGCCGCCGGTGCTGGGCTCGTTGCTATCGCCGTCGTTCTTATTGGCTACGCCGCTGATATCGGTGTAATTCTCGGAGATCGCGTTGATTCGACGCCGAAATCACACGCGGTTGTTGTTTTCGCCGTCGGATTTTGGATCCTTGATGTTGCTAATAATATGCTTCAAGGACCTTGTCGAGCTTTGCTTGCTGATCTCTCTGGAAACAGTGGGAAGAAGACGAGAACGGCGAATTATTTCTTCTCTTTCTTCATGGCTGTCGGAAACGTCCTCGGATTCGCCGCCGGAGCTTTCACGCATCTTCACGACGCGTTTCCTTTCACTATGACGAAAGCTTGCGATGTCTATTGCGCGAATCTCAAGAGCTGTTTCTTCTTCTCGATTCTACTTCTGATAACTCTAACGACGTTCGCTCTCTGGTACGTCGATGAGAAACAGTGGTCGCCGGAGTCGGAGACTGAAGTAAAAAACGGGGGAGAAGATGATGATCAGAACGAGATAACGGAGGAAGTAACGGCGTCGTCTAGAGAAGTTAAATTTCCGTTATTTGGGGATTTATTCGCTGCGGTAAAGGATATTAAAAGACCAATGGCGATGCTTTTAGTAGTGACGTGTCTCACTTGGATTGCTTGGTTTCCTTTTCTTCTCTTTGACACTGATTGGATGGGAAGAGAAGTGTATGGTGGTAACTCAGTAGGCAACGTTAACGACAATGCTCGGCGCGTGTTCAACACAGGCGTACACGCCGGCGCGTTGGGGCTAATGTTGAATTCTGTGGTGCTTGGGTTCACTTCGCTCGGGTTAGAGCGGTTGGCGCGTAGAGTCGGCGGTGTGACGAAGTTGTGGGGAATCGTTAATTTCATTCTCGCTTTCTGTTTGGGAATGACGGTTTTGATCACGAAGATGGCTGAGTCTAGCCGCCGTGGCTCCGCCGTGTCAGAGATCGTTTCTCCGTCGGTTGGTGTTAAAATTGGAGCTTTGTCACTCTTTGCTCTCCTCGGTGTTCCTCTAGCTGTACGTTACGTCCACTTTATTATGACTTTATTGAATACTTATTTCATTTAAATATTGGTCATAATTTTAATTTTTTTCAATTTTTTAAAATTTTGTCAATTTTTTTTTTTCAGATAACTTACAGTGTTCCTTTTGCTTTGGCATCCATATTTTCTTCATCTTCTGGTGTTGGCCAAGGTAATATTATATATATATATATATATGATAATACAATTTATATGCATGTACATGATATATATTATTATTAATTTTCTAACTTATAAGTGTGTATTTATATACGAGTATTTATTAATTATAGAGTGATTTTTTTTGTTGCATGCAGGACTTTCGTTGGGAGTTTTAAATCTAGCAATAGTTGTACCACAGGTTATATAGTTCTTAATTGTATCCATTAATATATTGTTTTGGAATTAACGTGTTATTAAAATATGGATAATTTAATTGCATGTAAATTAATGATGAATGCAGATGATTGTGTCGGTGGGAGCAGGGCCGTTTGATGAGATGTTCGGAGGAGGAAACATTCCGGGGTTTGTGTTAGCGGCGGTGGCTGCGGCCGTGAGTGGAGTTTTGGCGCTCACTGTGCTTCCTTCTCCACCGCCGGAAGCAGATGTTCTCAAAGTTTCCGCCGTGGGAGGACATTAATTAGCTTTTTTTTTTTTCTCTATTTTCTGTATGCAAACAAAGTAAAAAAGAAGTGGAAAAGAAGAAAAGTTTATTTGTGTAAAAAAACTTTTCTTGTTTTGACACATGTAAAAGGCACTTAGAACGAGTGTTTGTTTTCGTATTAATGGCAATTTAATGTACTTTTTAGATAAGACAAATGTTACTAATTTGGCATGCAGCAACTAATTAACTGTTTGCATGAAAGTTGACAAAGTAATTTAATGGTTTGTGTCTTACATAGAGACGATTGTGTGGATAACGTATTCGTAACAGTCGTTGACACTTGAATTCAGTCTTAAAATTTCAAAGAAGAAAAATAACGGTCTGTGACTCGTTGACACTTTTACATTCTTATGTGAGTTTTCTCCTGAACCTCATCCAGCGTTTTTTCCCACATCTATGAAGTATATAAATTCAGTCGTTGGGTGTTCGAGAGAAGCGATTTCTGACTTATTGGAAAATTTTTTTTATCTCTTTCTTCACTCATTTCTATCTTTCAGAAAGAGAGAAAATTTGATGTTTTGTTGTAAATATTCTCAATCGGACTTTTTCCGAGTTGAGATTTGCTTCCGACTTGTTCGGTTTTAAATTCCGACTTTATGTCGGTAATATACTCCGATTCTGATGTTGGTTTTTCTTAGTTGTTTAGGTTATTACTCAATTATCTCTTTAGCGTTAATTGATTAATTGAACCAGATTTATGGAAAATTGGTTGATTTGTTAAAGGCATGATTTTCTTTTACAATTGTTCTTATCTTTCCGATATTTAAAATTTCTTTCACCGGAACAGAAAATCCCGATAGCTCACCATTTAATCTTCTACCCGCTTCTTTGTATTTGATTTCTTTTTTCGAAAGAGTAATGACTTCGTTGTTCCAATATATGGACTTTGACTGCTTACCTTGAAGATCTAAGCGGTGACCGGAGCTTCTTTGTGTTGGAGGTGGGTTTAGCAAACCCTCCCCACCAATTAGCTCGACCCATTAATCGACCAGACCCATTTACGACAAGGTCAAAGAAGCCAACCGCCCTAGTCACGTGTCAGTTCAGGCGTCAGGTTCAAGGCAATAACCATCTAAATCTTTACTATAAATACACCCATCTCATTTATTGTAAAGACATCGAAAAATAAAAAGAAAAAGAATACATACATTCTTACATCTTCCAAAAGCTATCTTTTTACCGCGCTCAAATCGTACTTGTTTTTACACCGAACTCTATTTTCAAGCTAAACCCCGACCTGGTTACTAAACCGAACTCTGCAAGAATACCAAACTCAACCTCTTCGAGTTAATACCGACCTGATTACTGTTCTGAATTCTATTCTATTTAACGAAAATCTCGACCTATCTCATAAATAAATTTGTTGTGATTTTATCTGTCAACAATTGGCGCTAGAAGGAGGGTTGCAGAGAAATTTTCTGTACGCAAGGAATAGATCGGCAATGACAGGATAGATACCAACCGAAGTACAACAACACGCACCCGGGAAAGAGCCAATGGGAGCACCTCGGACTCCCTCCCCGGAAATAATACGCCAGCAGCCAAATCCAAAATCGACTACGGCGTCCGGACTCATTTCCGACGAGATGATAGCCGAGCTATATCGCGATCTCGTTGATCGTACCGCTCAGCGAGCACAGAGAAACTCCACCGATCTACCACAATCGGCGATTTTCGAGCCCATCCAACTATTCCCACAACCAGTAACCGAGCCAACATGAAACTTGTATCCGGAAGTCTTCCAAAGAATAGAGCAAGAGCAACGTCGGGATCAAGAGATTGAAATCATGAAAGCAACCCTCTGAGAGATGACATCCAAAGTTCATCAGGCCATTAGTTCGGCACCAGAAACTGACCACGTGTTGCAGGAAACCCAGAACACCCCGTTTTCAATCCAAATTTCTAGCACCCGGGTCCAACAGTCCGGGAAACTTAAGCTTGCTACATACGCAGGAAACTCTGATCCCACCCAGTATCTGACTGCCTTCAATATTGCGATGGAACGCACTCAGTTTGTACCTGAGGAACGTGATGCCGGATTCTGTCAAGCATTTGTTGAAAATTTAGTGGGCTCCGTGCTGACGTGGTTCTCCCGACTTGAAACATACTCGATTGGTAACTTTCGACAGCTCTCCACTGCCTTTCTGAAGTACTATTCAATGTATATCATGCGCGGAACATCAAACGCCGACCAATGGGCAATAAACCAGGGTCGACAAGAGTCATTGCGATCCTACATCGATAGGTTCAAAGCAATAGTCTCCCGGGCTGCCGTGACCGATGACGTAGCCCTACCCGCTTTAAGAAACGGTCTCTGGTTTGAATCCGGGTTCAAGGAGAATATGAAGTTGGAATGGCCGCGTACTTTAGAGGACGCGTTACACCGCGCTACCTTATATATTGAAGTAGAAGAAGAGCGGGCTGCTTTGACAAGGAAGCATACCCAGAAAGCGATCTCAAAGGATCGAGCTCGGGAGAATCGTGAACCAAGCCAGCATTATGATGCAAGCTACCAAGGTGACAGGGTGAAGGAAGTAACCTCGTTCGTCATAAATGAACCAATCGTTAATGACAAACCCACGGTGCAACCGCCCCCGTGGAACAAATGGCAGCGCCCTAGAGAGACAAAAGATCCCCAAACATTTTGCGATTTCCACCAAGCCTCGGGACACCCGACCTCACATTGTAGACAACTCCATGACACCCTCCTTGCCTAATACCAAAAGGGAGAGATTAAGCTCGGCGATCGACAGGGATATCGAAGAAACTCCACCCGTGGAAGAGGGGGTAGAAGGCAATAGTCCGGAAGTCGGGGACGTTTCAAGGGAGATCGACAAACAAGTGACAGCCAGGACGGCGATCGACATAGATCTCCCTCGAGAGAACGGGATGACGGTCGGCGACAGGAATCAGATTACAACCGATCTGAATCCTCACGAAAGCACTAGGAACAAGGTCGGGATCCTTCACCTCCCCCACCAAGACGGGTAGTCCGCATGATCATGGGCGGCCTTCTCTCGTGCAACGATTCGGTACGGTCGCTCAAACTGTATAAACGTAAGCCCGAAACCTCGCTCCAGTGGCAGCACGGGGCGGACAATGAATACAAGGTCAGAAGTGCAGAAAATGACACCTTCACAGCAGACGATGCCAAGGGGTTAGATCACCCTTACAATTACCCGCTGGTGATACAGCTCAGGGTCGCTGATTGCAAAATTAGTCGAGTATTGATCAACACTGGTAGCTCGGTTAATCTTATCTTCAAAGAAACCTTGGATAGGATAAACCTGCATGATTGCAAAATTAAACCCGCCGTCGCGCCACTCACGGGTTTTGCTGGTGATACCAAGCTGACGATTGGCACCACCAACTTGGTTGTATACATCGGACACACGGCAAAGGTATTAAAATTCCAAATTATCAAAAACCTGCGATATACAACCTGATCTTCGGGACACTGTGACTGTATCTCATGAGAGCGGTAGCATCAACCTACCACCAATGCCTCAAATTCCCCACCATCAGTGGGACGTGCACCATCCGTGGAGATCAAAAGATGTCTCGCACATGCTTCCTGTTGGAGCATAAGTTGCGCAAATTTTCAACTTGCCTCAATATCAGTTCGGCGATTAGGAGTAATGTTGATCTTCGTGATAACCCGAGCTGTGAGTTTGTGATCCAAACAAATATCGACTCCAGAGATTTGGATCGGT
Source organism: Cardamine occulta (assembly GCA_028015245.1). NCBI lineage: Eukaryota > Viridiplantae > Streptophyta > Magnoliopsida > Brassicales > Brassicaceae > Cardamine > Cardamine occulta. The sequence goes on from CM051393.1 coordinate 4,393,261, forward strand.
GCGTTGGTATTGGTGCCGACCTTGAGCCCAGCATCAGAAATGAGCTCGTGGTTTTTTTCGAAGAGAACGTCTCAACGTTCACATGGCTCGGCGAGAATATGCCTGGGATAGACCCGTCGATAACCAGCCGCGAGTTAAACGGGGACCCGACCTACAAACCAATCAATCAAAAACGTCGGAAGCTCGGTCCGGAGCACGTAACAGCTGTCAACGAAGAAATAAATTGGTTAACAGCTTCAGGATAAATCACCAAGGTAAAATACCCGGACTGGCTAGCTAACCCAGTAGTCATCAAAAAGAAAAGCGGCAAATGGAAAGTCTGCGTAGATTTTACCGACCTCAACAAAGCCTGCCCAAAAGATAGTTTTCCCCTTCCCCGAATTGATTAGGTCGTCGAGGCCACTACGAGAAATGAATTACTATCGTTTATGGATGCATTCTCGGGTTATAACCAGATTGCTATGCACCCCGATGACCGAGAAAAAACAGCTTTCATAACTGACAGAGGGACCTACTGCTACAAGGTCATGCCATTCGGACTGAAGAACGCGGGAGCAACTTATCAACGGCTCGTAAATAAAATGTTCGCCGAGCAGATAGGACATACTATGGAGGCCTACATAGATGATATGCTGGTAAAATCCTCAGTAGCCAAGGATCACGTCAGTCACCTCCAAAAATGCTTCTAGACTCTTAACAAATACGGCATGAAACTTAATCCAACCAAATGTTCCTTCGGCGTCACCTCGGGTGAGTTCTTGGGATACAAAGTAACCCAGCGCGGAATTGAGGAAAATCGCAAACAAATCACATCAATCATCGAACTTCCTTCGCCGAAAACAGCACGCGAAGTCCAACAACTTACAGGTCGGATAGCCGCCCTGAATCATTTTATTTCTAGGTCAACGGATAGATGTCTCCCGTTCTACCAGTTGCTCCGCGGCAAAAAACATGTTGAGTGGGATGATAAATGTGAAGGGGCATTTCGGGATCTAAAAACCTATTTGTCAACTCCCTCCGTCCTAGCCAAACCAGAGGAAGGCAAGACCCTTTACCTATACGTTGCTGTCTCCAGTTCGGCGGTAAGCGGTGTCTTGGTGAGAGATGATCGGGGAGAGTAAAGACCGGTATTCTATGTCAGAAAATTTTTGGATGGCGCGGAAAGCCAGTATACCGCCCTCAAAAAACTCGCATTTGCTGTCATCATGACAGCTCAGAAACTTCGCCCATACTTCCAAGCACATACTATAACCGTCCTCACTACGCAACCCTTAAGAATGATCCTACATAACCCAAATCAATCAGGGAGAATGGCAAAATGGGCGATTGAATTGAGCGAGTATGATATTGACTATAGGGCTCTGACTGCCGCCAAATCTCAAGTCCTAGCTGACTTTCTTATTGAATTACCTCTCGAACTCACTGGCGACCAAACCCCAAAATTTTGGAGATTATACGTAGACGGTTCCTCCTCCCTCCACGGATCCGGTATTGGCATCCGGTTGGAATCACCAACAAACGAGGTCATTGAGCAATCATTCCATCTTGCATTCCCGACCTCCACCAACGAGGCCGAATATGAAGCTTTGATCGCCGGTCTGAAACTCGCAAAAGAGATTGGAGCAAGAAAGATACATGCGTATTGCGACTCCCAGCTCGTCACCAATTAATTCAGTTTACGAGGCCAAAGATAAACGCATGGACTTATACTTCAAAATGGTCAAGCACTTGTCTTCCAAGTTCAAAGAATTCAATCTCGCAAAAATATCCCGAGGTGATAACACGTCCGCTGATGCTCTCGCTGCTCTGGCATCGACCTCGGATCCAGCACAGAGACGTGTGATACCGGTTGAAAGCATAGCTTCACCAAGTATCACCTTACCCAAGGGAGTTTGCCATATTAGTTTAGTAATAGACCAGCTAAGTGATGGCTTAGATAATGCAGAGGAAATTAGACTTCATCCGCACTGATTAAAAACTTCGCACCGGACTAGCGAAACGAAATCTTGTTGTACATCAAAACTGGAACCGTACCTACAGATTGGTGGGCAGCCTGGAGGCTAAAAGAGAAAAATGCACATTATGTAAAGAAAAATGCTCAATTGCCAGCACGGGGAAGAAATAGTAGATCTAATGAAAGAAATCCACGAAGGCGCTGGAGGAAACCATTCTAGTGGACAAGCTCTAGCACTCAAAATACGAAATCAAGGTCACTACTGGCCAACTATGATAAAAGATTGCAAAAAATTAGCAGCCCGGTGCGAGAAATGCCAGCAATATGGTCCAAGTATACATGTTCCAACCGAGCTACTCACCACGGCGACAGCACCATACCCCTTCATGCGATGGGCCATGGATATAGTTGGACCATTACCCCGATATCGTCAAAAGCGTTTCCTGCTTGTAATGACCGACTATTTCAGCAAGTGGGTTGAGGCTGAATCATATGCCATAATTGAAGCCAGGGATGTACAGAAATTTGTATGGAAATTCATTATTTGCCGACACAGACTGCCATACGAGATTATTACGGATAACGGGCCTCAATTTACCTCGGTTGTATTCGAAGATTTCTGCGCGAAATGGCGAATCAGCTTGAGCAAATCCACCCCGAGGTACCCTCAAGGTAATGGTCAGGCCGAGGCTACAAATAAAACCATTCTCGACGGTCTCAAAAAATGACTCAATACAAAGAAGGGCCTTTGGACAGATGAACTAGACGGCGTCCTATGGTCGCATCGAACAACCCCTCGAACTACGACCCAACAAACCCTGTTTATCCATGGGGTCGAAGCACTTGCTCCATCTAAGGTCGGACTACCAACACTGCGCCGCATCATGCTTACGCAAAATCCCGACCTAAACAACAAATTGCTCCTAGGTGAGCTCGACTTCATAGAAGAACACCGTGACCGGGCTTTGCTTCGAATACAAAATTACCAACAGCTCGCGTCCAAATATTACAACAAGAAAGTTAAAGGATGACACTTTACCAAAGGTGATCTGGTCCTCCGCAAGGTATTCGAGAATACATCCGAGCTGAATGCAGGAAAACTTGGGGCCAGTTGGGAAGGCCCCTACCTAATTCCCCGAATTGTGCAGCCCAGAGTTTACGAGCTAGTCACCATGGGCGGCGAAGCAATCCCGCGATCATGGAATTGTGCAGTGCTCTTTGTATCCGCTCCGCGTAAATGTCGCCCCACCGAGTTTGAGCTACCGATTGAATGGCTTTCAGACCCGCGAAATAATCGTCAGGATATGGAGCTCCTATCGGATGGCGATCTGAAAAAAGAAAACATGAGATCGGCCAAACGGAAATGCCAAACAAAAATAATTCACCGAACTTGTTTCCTCTACCAGGAAAGAGATTCAAGGCAGTTCGGTAATATCTGCTCTCGTTAAGGCCGCACGTGACGTTTGCCCTCACATAGAAGTAACTGCGTGACCAGTCGTCAACCTTGGTCGGTTTACCAGTCATGATCTCCAATTTAGGCTTAAAGGACGCATAGTACGTCCCAACAATCTTCTGGATCGCCTTATGAACAGTCAACTCCTCGAAGAACCGACAGTCCATCTCGATACCGCACTTGGCTGCCAGCACATACAAAGTAACCATATTCTGGACGGTCGTCGGGCAGACTTGCGAAAAGGCAATCTTCCGTCTTAAACAATACCGAACGAACAGCTCAGGTAGCGGAAACTAGAGCCCGCACTTTGTAAAAAAGCTCTCGTACAAGCAGACGAAGCCTTCGGGAGGACTCCACGGCCTTTGATTGTCTTCGAATATCATGATTTCAATAGACGAGGGTATGCCACAGCTCGCAATCATATTTTCCCTCGTCCGCTGATTAGACCAGGTCGGGGAGCCTCCTTCAGAATACTGACTCACCGGTCTCAACCTCCTCCAATCTCTCATACCCCTACCTCTACTTCCACCCCTTCGGCCTCTGGATCCTATCCCTCCACCTCGGCCTCTAGACCCTATCCTTCCACCTCAACCTCTAGAACCTGATCCACCTTTCTCAGGTTGTGATGTCCCGACCTCCGAACTGTCTTGGTTGCTCCGTAGCCTGGTGATCTCTTCATATGCCTGCTCCGCCCTCTCCTGAAGATGAGCTCGACTCGAAGTTTTCGATTCACTCGAACTGTCCAAGCTGCTCCACGATATCTTAGTTTCCAAGCTCAAATCTACCGAAACCCTCGAAGCAGAATCGAGAAATGACTCCACAACAATCGTGTTGGGCATGATGATACCGACTTAGACAAAGAATGCGGTGAAGTTTGCCGGAAAAAAGAAAAATTACGAAATCAGAAAAAAACGTAGAGAGATCAGGAAAGAAGTACTTGTGAAAAGAAATAAAGCTTGAGTAGAAAAAATGAGAAGAGGGGAAGGGAATTTATAGAGCGATAACTAGGGTAAACCCAAGCGACGCGACTCTTTGACTTCGGCGCGAAACCTTAACCAGGGTAAAGTTAACCCTAACTAGGGTAAAACCAAACAATACGACTCTTCGACTTCGGCACGAAACCTTAACCAGGGTAAAGTTAACCCTAACTAGGGTAAAACCAAACAACGTGACTCTTCGACTTCGGCGCGTACGTAAAAGCCCAATAAGCAAGAAGTCAGATCACGCGCCCAATCAACGTTAACCATTTTCAACTTCAAATTCAGCGCGTGCGAATCACGAGACCGAGCTGACAATCAAATTCGGTATGTTCAGCAAAATCTTCACATACCGAACTGGGGGGGGGGGCTACTATTGGAGGTGGGTTTAGCAAACCCTCCCCACCAATCAGCTCCGCACATTAATCGACCAGGCCCATTTACGACAAGCCCAAAGAAGCCAACCGCCCTAGCCACGTGTCAGTTCGGGCGTCAGGTTCAAGGCAACAACCGTCTAAGTCTTTACTATAAATACACCCATCTCATTTATTGTAAAGGCATTGAAAAATAAAAAGGAAAAGAATACATACACTTTTACATCTTCCAAAAGCTATCTTTTTACCGCGCTCAAATCGTACTTGTTTTTACACCGAACTCTATTTTCAAGGTAAACCCCGACCTGGTTACTAAACCGAACTCTGCAAGAATACCAAATTCAACCTCTTCGAGTTAATACCGACCTGATTACTGTTCCGAATTCTATTCTACTTAACTGAAAATCTCGACCTATCTCATAAATAAACTTGTTGTGGTTTTATCTGTCAACACTTTGCAGAGCAGGAAAAGTCAAGTTTAATCAGAGGCTGATGGCGAGTTTCGGTTATGGCTGTTGAAGAACTTCAAGTGGATCTTGAATCTGAGAGGAAAGTGTTGGGAGAAATTTTTTTTTTTAAAATGAAGATGGTGAAAGTGTTTAAGTATTTAAAAGAGAAATGTAAGCAATGGAAAACCTTAATTTCTTTTTCATCTCTTTCTTATTATTCACTTTTTAACTTAGTTACAAATAAGAAGGGAGAGGAGGTATATATAGCCTCCACATTACAAAATATCTCACATGTTTTAATCCTAACTCTAGATAATTCTTCTCTAATATTAGATTATTTTATTATAAATTATCTAGATAATTCTACGTAAATATCTAGATTTTTTTTTATCTTTAAAGAGGTGTATCTGGATGATTCTAGAACTTTATAAGGAGGTCGGGGTGTTAATACTTCTAGAAAAAACTCTAGAATTTAGATTTAGTCTAAAAAGATAATTATTGGATAATTGGTCCAATAATTAAACTTGATCCAAAACCAAATTTAACTTTCAACACCCTCTCTTAAACTTGATTTTGCTACTCCAAGCAAGCTCCTCATCTTGATAACTCAAGATCATCTTCTTCCAGATGTGGAAAGAAGTTATAGTCTTCATCAGTTGATCTCCAATCCCATTCTCCTTCTTCTTCAAAGATGACATTTCGACTTATGATTATCTTCTTTGTATCCGGATTGTAGAGCTTGTAGCCTTTGGAGTTACTATCATAACCAATGAATATGTACTTCTCACTTTTGTTATCTAGCTTGTTTGGCTTCTCTTCCGGTACATGAGCATGAGCAATGCTTCCAAAGATTTTTAAATGAGAAACACCGAGCTTTCTTCTACTCCAAACTTCTTGTGGGGTTTTTTCCAACGCACTTCTTGTTGGAGATTGATTTAATAGATAAACCGCATACACGACTGTTTCTTCCCCTAACTCTTTTGGTAGTTTCTTACTTTTTAGCATGCTACTCGTCATCTATAAAATTGTTATACTTTTCCTTTATGCTACTCCATTTTGTTGAGTGGTTCTTAGCACCGTTAATTGTCTTCGAATGTTGTTATCTTCACAATACTTCTGAAATTCCTTGGATGTAAACTCTCCTCCACGACCAGATCTCAAAGCTTTGATCACAAGGCCACTTTCCTTCTCAACATGGGTTTTAAACTTTTTGAAGTTTTCAAAAATTTCTGATTTTTCTTTCAAAAAATAAATCCATGTTTTTCTTGAAAAATCATCAATAAAGAGAAGGAAGTAGTTGCTTTTACCGAGTGATCTTGGCTTGATTAGACCACACAAATCTGTGTGCATAAGCTCCAACGGCTTTTGAGCTCTTGTGCTTGACTCTTTTGGAAAACTCATTTTGAATTGTTTCTCAAGTAAACACCCTTCACAAACTTGATTTGGATGGTTGATGCAAGGTAGTCCTCTCACCATTTTTTTATTCGAAAGCAATTCCAATCCTCCAAAGTTGAGATGCTCATATCTAAGATGCCAAAGCCAAGACTCCTCCTTATAGTACATCTTGAGACATTGTGCAATGTCATTTTGAATGTTAAGGACATCGACACCTTTGTAATAAGATTTTTTTCTTGGTCTTTTATAGAAAAACTATTATCCTTTAATCGAATATCATAACCTTTCTCTAAGAGTTTTCCAAGACTCAAGATGTTAGTCTTCATGGTTGGAATATAGTAAACGTTAGAGATAAATTGATGATCCTCATTCTTTAATCCGATAAGAACTTGTCTTTTACCTTTAACTTCCATCTTTGATTCATCTCCTAAAGCAATGTCTTCTCTCACCGATTCATCAAGCTCCACGAACATGGTTTTTCTCCCGCACATGTGATTACTTGCACCGCTATCAAGCTACCACTTATGATTATCTTCTCGTTCATCTTTCTTATAAGCCATCAATAACATATCTTCTTCTTGGATTTTTTCCTCAGCGTAGTTGGCATTTTCCTCGACTCTTCTGTTGTTGGGAGCTTTACAATCAGAAGCATAATGTCCAAACTTCCCACAATTGTAGCACTTAACACTTGATTTATCGTACCTTGATTTTAGATTTCCTCTTCCACGGACTCTTGATAAGCTTTCTCCTCTTTGGTTGGTGTTATCTTCATGTGACCTCCAACCTCATCCATTTCCATATCCACGACCTCATCCTCGTACTTAACCGCCACCTCTTCTTTGATAACTTTAGCCATTTCCTTCTTTAATATGATCAATCCGCATCTTTAGTACTTGTTCGACTATATCTTCCTTTTCTTCTTTTTTTTTTCATAAGCTTGTAATAATCCAAGAAGTTGCTCCATTGTCATAGCCTCCAAATTTTTTGTTTCTTCGATGACGGTGACAATATGCTCAAATTTTGGATCCAACGATCTAAGAACTTTCTCCATGATTCTCACATCATCTAACTTCTCTCCATTTCTTCTTAAGTTATTCGTAACCATTAAAACTCTTGAGAAGTAATTAGAGACGAGCTCACCTTCCTTCATTTGCAATGCTTCAAATTCTCCTCTTAGAGTTTGAAGACGTAGCTTCTTGACATGTTCGAAGCTTCTCCCATGTTTCTTTGGCCGACGTAGCTTATGCGACCTTCTCAAACGTATCTTCATCTAATCCTTGATAGATTAGACAAAGAGCCTTCTTGTCTCTCTTTCTTGAATCTCTTAAACTATCTTTCTGAGCTTAAGATATACCACCTTCACTCTCCGGTTTAATGAAACCTTTTTCACTATCTCCGACACAGCATGTGCTCCTAGGATAGCCGTCATTAGTAGACTCCAATTGTCATAGTTGCTCTTTGTGAGTATCGGGACTTGGAAAGAAACGTCATTACTTGCCATCTCCAAGAAAATCTTCTAGCTCTGATACCACTTTGTTGGGAGAAAAAAAACTTTTAAGATGATGATGGAGAAAATGTTTAAGTATTTAGAAGAGAAATGTAGGTAATGAAAGACTTTGATTTCTTTTTCAACTTTTTCTTATTACTCACTTCTTAACTTAGTTACAAATAAGAAGGGGGATGAGGTATATAAAGCCTCCACATTACAAAATATCTCAAATATTTTAATCTTAACTCTAGATGTTTTTCTCTAATATTAGATTATTTTATTACAAATTATCTAACTCCTGAGAGGCAGCTACATTGTCTTTCTATTTCGCTTCTCAATTTGTTCATCTTTCCTTTTCTTTTGTATACCATCGATTCATGACAACAACAAAGATCTGGTGAATACGATTACAACTTCACCTATGTCACTCAAGCGCTTTGGAATACAAAATTTGCAACAAAATATCGTAATCTCATCCTTTCTACCCCTGTAAGTAACCAAACAGTTTCTGCATTATGAGTTTCTTCAATATCTCGCAAATTTGAGTACTCCTCCAATGATTTGGCAGACTTCATCAAACTCCTGCACGCTTACAAAACCTTTCTTGCAAGGTAGCATTAGTCCTGTTGGATAAGCTTCAACATTAACTTGAAGCCCAAGATATCTTTATCAAGTTAGGTTAGGATAAGATAGGCTTATACAATCCTAATAGAATTAGGAGTTATTTAGTTCTAATAATAATAGGAATGAGAATAAGATTAGCAAATGTGTGCTAACACTATAAATATAATTGTTGAGTTGTGACAATTATATCAAGAATATTAAGAGCTTTTGATTGTTTTGTTTTGAGAGATTTTCTAAACATTAATAAAGAGAGTTATTCTTTATTGAAAGGTAAGAGTGTTTTAGTTTCTTTAATTGGTATCAGAGCTTAAGAAGAATCAATCATGAAGCTTTGATGAGCAACACAAAGATATTAAAAACATATAGCCATCGTAACCGAGTCATGGGAGACGACAACTCAGCTCGCCTGAAGGAATTCACACCACCATCGATCCATGCTAAACGCATCAAACTACACGGTATGTTCCATGAGGATAAAACTCTCATTGAAGATATATAATGTATGGAATACAATTGAACCCGAAACTGATGAATCCAATAAAAAAAAGTCGCGATACGACTATTGTTTCAAGCCATCACGGAGGCTCTTATCTTGCAAGTAGGCGAACAAGATTCTCCAAAAGGGATATGGGATGCAATCAAAGCTCGTCACTTAGGTGTCAATCGTGTGAAGGAAGCAAGACTCCAAACACTCATGTCCGAGTTTGAACGATTAAAGATGAAAGACTCGGACACAATCGATACCTTTGCAGAAAAGCTATCAGAATTAGCTTCAAAATCTGCAACCCTAGGAGAAAACATCGAAGAATCAAAGCTCGTGAAGAAATTTCTTAATGGCTTGCCACAAAACAAGTATATACAAATCACAGCATCACTTGAGCAAGTCCTAGACCTAAAAAAAACTGGTTTCGAAGACATAGTGGGAAAGCTCAAAGCATATGAGGAACATATACTTGATGATGAAAGTCATGTTGAGCCACAAGGGAACTTGTTATTTTCAAACATGGAGTCATGCGGTAACCAAGCAAGCAACAAAAACTCAAGAGCAAGAGGAAGAGGTCGAGGAAGAGGTTTTCGAGGTAGAGGCCATGGGAGATTTAACTCACAAGACTGAGACAAAGAAAGGAAAGATAGATCGAATGTGGTGTGTTATCGGTGTGATAAAGCGGGACACTTTGCTTCAAATTTTTTCCTGAACGAAAACAGAAACTCCAAGAAGTAAACAAAGTTGAAACACAAGAAGCGGATGAGGCTCTCTACATGCATGAGATCGTATTTCTTAATGAAGAAAATCTAATGCCAAAGAAATACGAGACGAGTAAAAGAGAAGAAGGAATCTGGTACTTAGACAATGGTGCAAGCAATCATATGACCGGAGTTAAATCATTCTTCTCAGAGATGAATGAAAATATCAAAGAAAAAGTGAAGTTTGGAGATGGATCTTGCGTCAACATTGGTGGAAAAGGATCAATCCTTTTCCAAAGAAAGTCAGGAGAACATGAGCTTTTAACCGACATATACTACATTCCCGAGTTAAAGAGTAATATACTAAGCTTAGGATAAGCTACCGAGCATGGTTGTGATATTAGAATGAGACATGATTATCTAACACTACATGATCCTATCAGAAGGCTCTTAGTAAAGGTAATAAGATCTCCTAATAGACTTTACAAGATCAATCTCAAAATTGAAAAACTGATTTGCTTACACACAAGAATCGAAGAAGAAACATGGAGATGGCATGCAAGCCTGAAAACTATCAAGACGATGTCAACACTTGAGATGGTTCATGGTTTAACATTTAAGCGAGGTGGATCAGAGAAGATTATTGGATATAGTGATAGTAGTCACAATGTGGATCTTGATGATGGAAGGAGCACTATAGGGCATGTGTTTTATTTTTGCGAGTCACCAATCACATGGTGTTCCCAAAAACATAATACAGTAGCCTTATCCTCATGTGAAGCCGAGTTCATGGCAGCCACAGAAGTCGCAAAACAAGCAATATGGCTCCAAGACTTATTTAGTGAAATCATGGCTTGGAATTGTGAGAAAACTACCATTCGCATTGACAACAAATCCGCCATTGCACTCACTAAGAATCCAGTGTTCCACGGCCGAATCAAGCACATCCACAAGCACTATCATTTCAGCCGAGAGTGTGTCAAAGAAGATCAAATCGAAGTAGAGCATGTATCCGGAGAAGAAAAATGTGCGGATATACTAACAAAAGTCCTAGCAAGAATCAAGTCCAAAAGGATGAGAAGTTTGATTAGAGTTCAAGACCTCTCGAAGACTAACTTGAAGCTTAAGGGGGTGAATGTTGGATAAGCTTCAACATTAACTTGAAGCCCAAGATATCTTTACGAAGTTGGGTTAGGATAAGATAGGCTTATACAATCCTAATAGAATTAGGAGTTATCTAATTCTAATAATAATAGGAATGAAAATAGGATTAGCAAAGGTGTGATAACACTATAAATATAATTGTTGAGTTGTGACAATTATATCAAGAACAGTAAGAGCTTTTGATTGTTTAGTTTTGAGAGATTTTCTAAACATTAATAAAGAGAATTATTCTTTATCGAAAGCTAAGAGTGTTTGTTAAGTTATATGGGTTTCCAACTCAAAACCAATTAGCAATGAGTGGATTGGCCCATATCCCTTATATACTAGGGTTATTCCCTTTATATATCTAATATGGGATTCTAACACGCCCCCACGAGATGATGACTCTTATCAGTCCATTTCGAACCGAATCCCGTTTTTAGGACTGATATTAAATTCTTCTTGGACCACCCTACTTGGAACAACAAAGGAGACTCTGCTACCATGTTAAGTCCTTGTAGGATGCTTTTGTTGTAAGATAACATAACTGGAGACAATGAGAAATCAAATTTAGTAATCAACTAAGAAGAAGCCATCATCATGACATAACATATGTTAAAGTATAAGGCAATACAGATGCTTACATCATTGCTCGCATAGCATTCGTATATTATAATGTAACTAATCTGCTGAAGAGAAACAACAGGAGACGAAACGGCAACAGACTTCTTAGGAACATTCATATTTGACTCAGTTTGTGAAGCTAATTCAATCCTCATAGATGATTGATCTGAAAGTGGAAACCATTGTCATGAATTATGAATCACTAGCTAAGTCTAAATAAATTCAAACCTCTAATATACTTAATAGGGAGGGATGTAATTGTAAAATCCCACCACGAAGCCTACATGTGCTATCAAATCAAACAACACAAACCCTAGAAATCGAGAAAAACGATAAGGAAAAAAAAAACTAAACCTGAGATAAATCAGCACTTCAATTCGTGGTTGTCTTAACAAGAGCCGAGGATGATCGTATCCATCGAGAATTTTTGGTCTCATAAGCGTTCTTTTAAGACAATTATCTGTTTGAAGATATTTATTTTAGTCCAATAGATAAGAATATTGAGAATAATATCTCACAACAGATGTGCATAGAGATCTTAAGTGATATATAAATGATATGGACTAATCCACTTATTGTCAATTGCTTTTGAGATGGAATCCCATAATCTAATATGGTATCAGAGCCCGATCACACGCTGTCCAATCCGATCCATAAGTGGCCTGATCCAAAAAATTGGTTTGCCGATCCAGATCCAAACATACCGAGATCAATGGTTAGAAGTGTCATCATCTCGAAGGGACGTATTGAGAATAATGTCTCACATAGGATGTGAGTAGTGATCTTAAATAGTATATAAAGGATATCGGGCAATCCACTCATTGCCAATTGGTTTTGCATTAGAAACTCATAATCTAATAAAGATTTGGGTAAGGGATTAGAACATGATACTCGTATGTCCTGTTTACGTTTTTTAAAATGTTAAAAAAAGTTTCTAATTTTTATAAAATTATTAGAAATTATCTAAATTTTTTTCTTCATATTTTTAAAAAATTCCCTATTTTTCAAAAATACCCAAAATATCCATCTCGAAGTTGACCATTTCAAAGTTAGTGAGATTTTGACAATTGAATTTAGCCACTCGAATTTTTTGATCCCATCCTGCTATCCAAAATTTTTATTTAATATTTTATTGGGAATAGTTTGGATAACGTTTTTCATTAGCCTAGTTACCGTTCATGTCCCGTATCCGATTTTTTCTGTTCGATATTCAAAATGGACAGGACTAGACAAATATAATTGATATTTTAAAAACTGATGGCATTTCATGTAATTGTTTACATTTTAAAATTGTTTACAAAGAGTGCTTCCCGATTAATAGTATATATACTAAGATCAATGTAATTACTTATGTATTGTAACAAACAAATTATGTTCTTGTCAGTAGATAGAAACACATTAATTTTGTCTAAATTTATCTATGTTTCTTTCGCTAATTTAAAGTAAACAATTAACATCAAATTACTTTATGTTAATTTAACAATCTATATGATGTTTTTATATTCTCCTCACATTAAAATAAATAATTTAAATCACATTATTATTCAATTATCTTACAATAACATATTCGATAATTTTCTTATCTTGGGGTTGTCTTCTAATAATTTAATGCATTTGAATAATTGAATGTTTCCCTTAACTAATTATATGGGAGAATTTAGATGGTCATCTACACTTTTATAATATTGACGACTCTATAATACCTTTAAATATGTGATTAAAAAAACTATTTTAAAAATTATTTCAATTAGTAATTTAATAAATTATTTTAGTGAGCAATCCAATTGTTGTTCATTTGTCACCAGAACGGGAGGAGAATTAACGCTTAGTTCAATAGGTAAATAATTGAATTTCAGATCAACCCTATTGTCTTTCATTCTGTAGTTTTCTTAAACCATTATTTTCATATCTTCAAGAGTTTTAGTAGATTGTAAAATTAGTAATCTCGCACGTTTTTCTTCATCAATAATACATTTTTATTCCTTGTTATCAAACAATCTCCATATATAACATGCTGTAGACCTGCATCATATATACTCATCTATGAAATACAAGAAATCGATTCCAAATAACGTATTTGTGGTTGTTCCCTTCTTAAACCAACAGTTCTTAATTAGAAAATTCTAAACTAATTATAATAGCTATTTTAAACTTTTTAGAAAGTAATCTTAACAAACATTTGATTTTGTTATGACATATCATATGTTAATGAAAGATTCATTAAGGATTCAGTTTTTATTTTATTTTACGGAATTCTAAATTATACAGAATTCATCTTCTAAACTTCGTAGAACATAAAAGCTAGATACAAGTTAGACCATCCTCATCACACAACCCCATCAAGGATATCTTTAATTAATTTTATTTATTAAATATTAATTAAAAAAATTAGAACCAATCAAAATATGACACATAGTTTAAGAGTGTTTTCAATAAAGATCTTAAGAGCATCTCCATTGGTGATTTTTGGAGGTGTCTTTAAATGAGGATCGCCACGTGTCGCGGTGTGATTCGCTGTTTCGGAAGACACTAGCTCTTCTGTGTCTTCCCGAAGACACCGGGTCTTGCCATGTGTCGCGTTGTGATTTGTCGCGATAATAAAATATTAATAAATATATTATTTAAAAAAAAATCAATTCGGAAGACACCCATGTGGGTGTCTCCGATGGAGATGCTCTAAAAACACCATTATTGATCATATTGTCATGAGTGTCTTCATAATAAATTAGTATTAAAATTTAAAGGCACTTTATTTTTATGGATCTAAAATGTGTTCCTATAGATACTAGTGCTAACTATTCACACATATAAAGATACTCTATTTTTTTTATTTTTTATATGTTTAAAGATATTCTCATAAATATTACCAATGAAGATGGTCTAAATGTCTTACATTTTTGTTTCTCTTTCTTGATGAGTATGCTTAATCTAATATTAAATAATTAAGAAAAACACTCTATTTACAAGGACATCTCCAATAGTTCACCTCATTTTGAGGGGAACAAATCCTCAAAATAAGGATTTGAGGGTGCATTAACCCAACAATGAAACCTTAAATAAATCCTTAAAAATTTAATAATTTGCAATATAATCCTTAATATTAACAAAATCTACTAATAATGATAAAAATTCATAAATCAACGTAAAACATACTAATAATGTTAAATTTGTTTAATGTATTTTTATTTTGTGTGAACTTTGTTTAATATATTTTTCTTTTATGTGAACTTTTTATTTAATGTTATGTAATATTTTTCTATTTTATTTTATTTTAATGTGTTTAAGTTTTTCTAAATTAAGTTTGGTACCATTATTTATGAAAGATATAATTAGAGGACCAAATGAAAAATAAAAAAAAGTTTTGAGGTTTTGAATAGTGAAACCTCAAATTTGAGGTTTCACTATTCAAAGCCTCAAAATTTGAGAATTTGAGGATTTGTTGGATTGCTCAAATCCTCAAAATTTGAAGATTTGAGGGCTTGTTGGAGATGCCCTAACTAATAGAGCTGCTTTTAGAAGGACAATTATTCCCTCTATCTCTCTCTCCGATCGGTTTAAAATCTCAAGCCTACTTTCTCTGGTTTGATGACCTTTTTTTACCAAAAGATTATTATTAAGCTTTTGAAAATAATCTTTTGAAAAGATACAACTCCGGCGATTAACAAAGTAAACCCAATAGGTCTAAGCCGGCAAACAAAAAGTTTCCGAAGAGTAAGTCCTATTGAAAGGAGACAAACGATTTCACTAACTAACATGACAAATCCTAAAAAAAAAAAAAGATCAAAACCCGAAACTAAAGACGAGAAACAAACCTAAAACTGAATTCTAGCATACACAAACTCGCCAACCAAACTTCCTAAAACCTTGAGAGCATTTCATAGTGACAAACCGAAGAGGACGAGAAAATCCCAAGCAACGGAACACAGTTCCTCCTTGCGAAATAAGACTACCTCACAAACGAAAATGTTTCTTAGGAATTCAAACCAGCTAAACGGGATCCAGGCCGAAGCCAACTAGATCCTAACACATCTACCAATCACAGCGAAGTCGATGAAACCATAACTTATCAACGCCTCGACATAAACCTTTGAACTGATCAGATCTCGATTTGATCTTTTGAGTAGAGACAAAAAGTGAACCCAAATAAAACCGGATCACACCGAACTCGAAACTAGACTGACAAGAGATCAAATCGGAGAGATACGAACGCTGACACCAAACTAGAAAGGGAAAGTAGGCGAAGGAAGGTGAGCCAAATATCCAGATCTAAGAAATATCTCTGCAATAGATCTTACCAATCCCATCCACTAAAAGAAAAATTAAAAATTATTGATGACCCTTTTTTATTCACAAAAGTTATTAATCCAATACTTAAATATTCAAGGCGTTTAAAATGAAAGACAGAGTAAAAGAGGAAAGCTTTCAAAGTCTTTACCTTATCTCACCACTTCACTATGCAA
The DNA here is from genome assembly GCA_028015245.1 of Cardamine occulta. NCBI lineage: Eukaryota > Viridiplantae > Streptophyta > Magnoliopsida > Brassicales > Brassicaceae > Cardamine > Cardamine occulta. Next base: position 4,409,388 of record CM051393.1, read on the forward strand.
AATTGGCAAACACACGCATTTATCTTTTTCTACCTTTCTACTCTTATTGGAGGATGCTTGCGTTGTAGGCCGTCTTAGATGCTTCAATCACTTCACTTTCTTCCTTCTTTCTCTCTCACTTCTTCTTCTCTTCCATTGTCTCTTTTTGTGATCTACAACATTTGCTCTCCAATGGCTTAGGTTTTGCGAAACTCAAGATCTGAAAGCTTCTGGCTTTTCACTGTCAATCGCAGAATCGAGATGACCCATTAGCCAAAGACCTTAGTTAGGGGTTTTAGGGTTTTTTTGTGCTGTAGAAGCAATGGTGGATTCAAGTGGAAGTTGGAAAGATGCGTATAAAGGAATGTCCTCAGATAATGTAAAGGGTTTAGTGTTAGCTTTATCTTCAAGCTTATTCATTGGTACTAGCTTCATTGTGAAGAAGAAAGGATTGAAGAAAGCTGGTGCTTCTGGTCTCAGGGCAGGTTTATTCTCACTACTTCCTCAACCTCTTTAACTCTGCTTTTAGTAATTTGTGGGTTTATGAATGTCTAGAGATCAATCTGTGTTAGCTTCACTTGAAAATGTGTGTTGAAATAGAGACTTTTGGTATTTAATGGCAAAAATTGAAGCTTTTTTTTTTTTTGCTACCGATTTAGTGTTAAGTGGCAAAGATTGAACCTTTTGTTTTTGCTATTGGTGTAGTCTGGAAGATGTATGTAATTTCCAGATTCAAATGCAGCATACTTTGTAGGATGTCACTTATTTCCTGGGAGTTTTATAATCAATGGCCTCTCTAAGATTGTATTGGTATGGTATCCATGGCAAAATCGTGCACAGGACATGAGCTGATTAAATTTTCAATGATATACAAGTCTCGTTAATATTGTAAAATTTCGATTTTCTTCTTCTTTCTGATTATGGTGGTGACATATCTGTAGGATCTGGAGGTTATTCATACCTGCTTGAGCCTCTCTGGTGGTTAGGCATGATAACAAGTTAGTTTATTTCTTGATTCTTACATGTTTCGTTTAAGATTTTTCTTACTCGAGGATCGGTTTACGTGTGCATTTTGGTGTTGGCATTATTGTTCTTGGAACATTGTGGTGGTATTTGTGATAGACATTATCTTTGCTTGTTTTGTAGTGATTGTTGGGGAAATTGCAAACTTTGCTGCTTATGCGTTTGCACCTGCCATTCTAGTTACTCCTCTTGGTGCGCTTAGCATTATTATCAGGTTTGAATAAACTCATAAGTTTCGCAAGCAAAAGATATACTAGGCTAGCTAGTCTTTCGCTATAGATTGAACTTTAATATTGACAACTTCATATAAGCTAATGATTTAAGTTGTGCATTGAATCATAGAGTGTTTTTTTTTCTTGTGATTTTGCAGTGCTTCTCTTGCTCATATCATCTTACAAGAAAAGTTGCACACTTTCGGGATCCTTGGTTGTGCTTTATGTATAGTTGGTTCGATAACAATAGTGGTACATGCTCCACAAGAACAAGAGATTGTTTCCGTTTTGGAAGTATGGAATCTTGCCACAGAACCTGGTACAAACCTCTTAGTCTCTCTCTCTTTCAAATTCAATATCGCTCATTAAGATTTGTATGGTGATGGTAACTTCTGTGTGTTCTTTAACAGCTTTTCTTTTCTACGCTGCGGGTGTGGTAGGAGCAGCCATTTTACTTATAGTTCAATTTATACCACTTTACGGGCAGTCTCACGTCATGGTCTATATTGGTGTTTGCTCTCTCATAGGATCTTTATCGGTAAAGTCATTACTCTATAATCTTACATGTTGATACATTCACCATGTTGGAGTGACAATATTCGTGTGTTTGCAAACAGGTTATGAGTGTGAAGGCGCTCGGGATAGCGTTGAAACTCACTTTCTCGGGATTGAATCAATTAGTTTACCCACAAACATGGGTCTTCACGGTGATAGTTCTTATGTGCGTGATAACACAAATGAACTATCTAAACAAGGTAAGTAAAAATGGCAATTCTACACAATTTTTCTCTGGTAAATGGTAATGTAATGTAATACTGGCTTAGTAAAATTCATTTTGGGTTATCACTTTTTGTCATTGGCAGGCGCTTGATACGTTCAACACGGCAGTGGTTTCTCCCATATATTATGTTATGTTCACATCGTTAACGATCTTGGCTAGTGTCATCATGTTTAAGGTATTTCTTGTTCCAAATGTGGTTTCACTTATAAACACTTCTGTAAACGCAAACAAAACAATTAAGATCTGATCGTTTGTACGGTGATTACAATGTTGAATTAGGATTGGGATCGGCAGAGCGGAACACAGATCGTAACAGAGTTGTGTGGATTCGTCACAATCCTATCTGGAACCTTTCTTCTTCACAAAACAAAGGACATGGTTGATGACGAGTCTAAAGAAAGTAAGTATTTGTTGTTTCTTGATTTGTTTGCTGGATATGATCATTTCAAGTTTTATCCAGAAATCGATAACTAACAGCGATCAAAATGCAGATTTATCATTAGAGGATAATCATCTGCTTCTACGACTTCCAAAACATTCGGAAAACGGGAAAGGGTTTGCGCAGGAAGGCATTATTCTCAGTTTAAGACGCCAAGAGTCAGGAAAGTCGCCACGGCCAGCTCGTCAGACCAAGCAACTGGAAGAGGATCTTGATGCTGTACCACTCCGAAGACAAGAGAGTTCATCTCGTTCATAAGATTGTTTTGCCATATATGCATATATATATATAATCCATACTCAAGGTCATGTAATCGGCCATTTTTATAACTAGCTGAGCCTTTTTTTTCACGATATCATTTTGTTATACTGAAAACTTGGTTTCTTCAGAAATGTAACTTGTCACTTTTCAGAATTACACACGATTTTGTGATATGACAAATGGTGAGCATTTACCCTTGTCTTGAGCATCGTACATCATAACTAAATCAGAATCATACTAATCCAAACCGAACTCAAACACTGAATCCAAATGGAACTAAAGGGGAACCACAAACAAACCTGATTTCGCTTTCAGGGAACTTTGTGAGTTCTTGTTGCAATCATAATGATACCAACTACAAGCCTACGGAAGCAATTAATTGAATAAACCAGAAGGCATTAAGAATTGAATAAAACCGGACTGTTAATGAACAGAATCAGCCTTTCTTTCTCTTTTTTCAACTGAAACATCTCTGTCTCTCACATTTGTATACCTTTAAACCGTGTTCTCTCACCTGAAACGTGTGTTGATCTTTTCACAACAGTGTTAGTCTCAGAGAAAAAGGTGTTTTACTCTTACTCACAATCAGTACAGCCGCGATAATATACAGCAAGCTCGATACAGCATTCAAAAAATGGTCATGTTACTGTGTTGCTGCTTGTATAAGTTTCGCTTCTCCTCTGATCTGTGACGAAACAATTTGGTGATTTTTCTCCTCTCGCAATCCTAAAATTTTCACAAGGGGAAAAATTAGAATTTTTCTTCTTGATACTAAGGGTTCAGGCTTAAAATGAACCTAACTCAACAATATAGCCAAACCTGCATTATGACACTTCCCTACATAGGAGTTGATTCAAGTAGAACAGACAATGCAACCCACCTTACATATTCTTATTTATCACTTTCTACAGACCCATGATACTAGTTACGTATTTTCGGCTCTGATACTACTTTTTACATCGTATAGACCATACTATACTAACTCCGCTTTCCACAAAGCCGTAGGTAGAAGATCTCTATCTACCCTTAAACCCAGCTTAAAAGTGGAAGTAAGGAAAATCCAGTGATTTTTTGTAAGCATCAGGCAGGTCAATGAGGAATCAAAACAATTTCATGGAGGGTTACTTGAAACATGAATTTTTACCTTGAACATGTGAAGATTAAATGGAGTGTCAGGATTCATCCTTCTTAATTTTTGATAGGTGTATGCAAAGCTCAGCTGATCTCGGGGAGTGAAACGTTCAACTTCGTTGAACCAAAGACATGAGAATAGGTTCGACATGGGAGTATGTTCCCGTACTATGAAAGATCCTTCTGGAACATCTGCAAACAACACACGTAAGGAGGATCACGAAGTGTAAACAAAAAAAACAAATGAATGTATTGAATACATCTATTGGTCAACCATATAGCGCACATGGAAATAACCATTCTTAACCCAAAATGACAACTTAATTTGAAGACTAGAATAACAGTTGACTGCAATCAGATACTTTTGACCAACTTGCACGGTAGATTCAAACCAAAATGCAAACAGTTGGCAAAATTTTAAATGTGAAATTCCACATGCAAATAGTTATCAAAAGGTCTGTTTTTATAATTCTTTATCATGCTTAATACTATTTTGTTACTTTTCAACTCACTTGTCAATTTGTTTGTAAATATTGACCAGTTTCTTTCTAATCACTCCTGATGTATGTTATGAGCAAACATGAGAAGTTATAGCCACTAACTACAGAAAACGCACCCTAAGCAGGGTTATAATCATGGCTTTTAGTAGTTATCCAAAAGAACTTACTGCTGGGAAGAAGCTTATTGGGATCTGAAGCATTGAATCTCGTTAGCCCGTCCGTCTTGTAAAATTCAAACTGCTGATCAATGATGGTGTGATTGTACTTGTTCAGCTTCTTGTTTTGTGCAACTTCTTCCCATAGGCAATGGCGGTCATAATGATTGGAGATAGCATACTCGTACCCTTCACGCCACAGAAAGTATTCCAAAATAAGTATGGGGTCCAACTGGAGACGTAACTTGCTGTCCAACCAGATTGAGTACCTAAAAAGAATATACATCGGATGATTTTCTGTATGTTTCACGATAGATCTGTTTTGAATCGCAGAACTTAAGGTGGATAACCAAAACAACTTCCAACATCGAAACGTTAACATATTCAGAATTTGACTCATTTGTAGCTTAGTAAAAAAAAATTATACTCAACCGAGAAGTGCTTGTCTAGTCGCTCTAACTTTGGCTAATTGTAACTGCAGAACGAAATTGTGCTAGTTAAGCCTATTGAAACCTATCCCGACGACAGGAGTCTCACCTTGCCGATGGGAAAAGTCTGTGTGGTAATAGTTTTGGTATTTTGCCTACCCTCCGCATATCTGCGTAAGGAAGATTCCTTACGATGACCAACTTCCACAAACCAATGAATCCAGCTCCATCTGGGGTTTGACCTTCTGCAGAAAGTGTTTGCATGGTAATCTCGTCCACGAACACCACGAAGCAAACATCTTTTCTTGAAAAACTACTTACCTAAATGAAGAGATAAATCCCAGGTTAACACAAGTAATGAATATAAATCTGATATATCAGCGTGTGAACAGAGAAAACCACATACAAAAGAGGATCTGCTATTGAGATTCTTACGATATGTTTAGACGTTTATTAGCTTTTATTGCACTATAAATACGCCAAAATGAATGCAGCAAAAGCTACTAACAAGTCAGGGGAACCACTGCTAATTTCCTAATGGGTATAGAGCTTTAAGAGATGGTTGTATTTATGATAATGGAAACACCCATCAAACAAACTTTTTCAAATGCCTGGCATTCAAGCATTCATAACTCAGCATTTGCAAGTGTAGTTCTATGGCGATTATATATACATCAGGAGATGTTTTTATGCAACCCCAATACATTTTCTAATATTCTGCACTCAATCACAATTGTCAGCTCCTCATCATCATCTAGGTGCCAAAGATTAGGTTACTACTGCTTTTTCAGTTCATGTTGTTCAACAGTTGGTCAAACACAACTAGTGAGTATCTATTTGCCACAAAATGCCTAAAGTCTCCATGAATGTAGGATGGGCTATTTCCATGTACCCCACCCGATACTTCTACAGAATAGCAGTTCGAATTTTCAAATCCTAGATGTGGAAATAAGAAGAGAAATACAGCATTAAAATGCATCAAGGGCTGACTGTATCATACCATTTTATTAGCAGGATGCCTCAAGCGATCAGAATTTCCAAAGATACAGGAGATCACAGCAATGTGACATCTACTGATATAGTTAGCATCATCTTCTGTCAGGTCAAATCCAGTGCTTGGCAATCCTTCAGGGGCTTTGACAAAGCCACAATGAATTTTCTTGTCTTGAACCAAGAAAGAGTCTTCTCGTTCCTGTAAGCTTTGGTGACCTGCAAATTTAGGCTCCCACTGTTCTTCTCCATCAGGTTTATCCTCCATCTGAATGTATTGTAAGGAAGGTCTAGCAAATTGTTGAGCGTTCAAAGGCTCTTGTATTTGTTGACTGGAATTCAACAGCTTCATCTCACAAGATATACCTAGAAAATTTAAACAACATGAGAATTCTGAGCAGCAAGTACCCAGAATATGTTCTGAAGCTAATTATAAGGCATTACCTGAAAATCTGTGACTTCGAGCTCTTCTTTTTGTATCAGATTGTGGTGTTTTCCCAGACTTACCAAGCATACCAACAAGAGAAGACTTCCCACGTGACCTTTTTGATGTAGCTCCATTAACCTTTTCAGTTCTCTGATGCTTAGTCATGGGATGACGAAGCTCAGAAGCATTCTCTTTGTGAGATTCTTCAGCATCATCCTCATTGTGCCTTTGATTACCTTTGTGAGATTCTTCAGCATCCTCCTCATTATGCCTTTGATTAACCTTGTGTGATTCTTCATTTTCATCCCCATCATGCCCCATATCAACATATTCATCCCCTTGAGTATCATGAGAATCAATTGAATCATCTCCATTAGAATCCGTATCAACCAACTGATGATGTTCACCATTATCTTTCAATGATTGACCACCTTTCTCAAGAGAAGCCTGATACTCTACTTCATATTTCTTTAGCTCATCACGTCCAGCTTCATTGTAAAAACCAACCCCCCTAAAATCTGAACCCTTCAGAGGATTTCGCAGCGATCCATCCTTCTTCAATTCAGACACTGACCTCTCCTCAGCAACAGATTTATTATCCTCAGAAGCTACCTCTACATCATCCTCATTATAATCTTCATCCCGTCTTCTATCATCCTTATCCCAATATCTCGAATCTCGTCCATGTAACACTGAACCATGACCAAACTTAAGTATTTTCAATGGATCAGTTCTTGATACATTCGTAAGAAAATCATCTTCAGAGGTATCAATTCCTGCCAAATCGTAAGAGAAAGTATTAGCTAGATCAATTTCTCTATCAACTAAGGCAAAATTATCTGAAACAGCATCTTCTATACTCAAATCAACCTACAGAAGATCTAGCTAGATGAATCGTTCATACAACGAACCTTTATCATCTCTGCCGAAATTAGTATAACCGGAGATATAATAGTACACTGAAACACAGACAACGAGCACAACACAGAGAACAAACACCACAGAGCCAATGCCGAAACGGCGATTCCTATCTAACCGAGTAGATCGTCGCCATCGACTAGCTTTCCCGTGCTGTGTTACCCCTCCGAAACTTCCGCCGCCGTTACGGATCCCGATCGCTACGTGATCCGACGAAGCTCCTCCACCGTTGACATAAGGATTGTAACCGCCACGACCTCCAAATCTCTCCGTTCCTGATTGTCTATACTGAGCCATTCTAGCATTGTCGACGAGCCTTTTCTTCCTCCGTCAACGTCTCCGGCACAATTACCTTGTGCGTAGATACATGCAGACGGAGAGACTGAAGAATGTGAGGAGAAATTTGAAGTATGAATGAAGCAAACTGATTTGATTTATGGCGATACTTGACGAAGAAGATCGATTAAACCATTTTAAATCAATCTGATTGGGTGAGGTGAAGGCGCGTGAAATGTCACGCGCTTCCGAGCTATACGACAGCGTGTGTGTGGAGCAGCAACAGTTTGTCTGACGTGGCATGAAATGCAGTTACGAGACTAGTCCTTTGGATCCGACCCATTATTTTTGGGTTTTTTTTCTTTTTGACAAATTTGATGTCAATAGACATTTAAAAAAAAGTGTTAACGAATAATAATAAATGTAACTTCAGTTGATATTTTTGGTGTTGACCTCAAGTTGTGTGTAAGTCTCCCTCTTAATAGCATGGTGATTGGTAATCAATGAAGATTTTAGTAGTTTTCACATAGAGTTTAGAAATTTTAGAGGATATGCATTTTATAGGTATTTTGGATAAAAACGTGCATTTAGATCAAAATAAGTAATTTTTATATATCTAACTTACGATTTTAAAACGCATAACAAACAAACCTATTGATTTTAAAATATCATTAAAAATCTTGAGGTTTTTTAAAAACTTAAATACATCGTTTATAGTTAAAACATTACATTACTTTGTTTCTCTACAAGCCTATTTAGTCGTGTGTGTATTGTCAACGATTCATGTGCATGTTTCATAATAATAAACAAGAAAGAATGATTTTTCAAGTTGGACTCGTTAATCATTGTTTTCTTCATAACATTACATTATTAATTTGTACATATTTTATTTAGAATGTCATCAATGTTTTATACACAGATCGAAACATATAATGAAATAGTAGCTCATATGTATAAACAATGTTAGTCATGCACCATATTCGCATCAGAGTGAGATCGATTACAAAAAAGAACATAACAATTTTAACAATCGGTTAGCGAATAAACATTTACTAGATAAAACATCGTTATATTTCACTCCTATAATTATATCATCTACAATATATGTTGTTTATGTATTTAGTATTCTGAAATTTTTGTATATTGACTTTGTATTTTCAACTTGAAGTTTATGAAGTAAATTTGCGGTTAAAAAAACTAATAGGTTGACCAAAAATAACTGATAGAATAAATATAACTTGCAATTTCATAACACTCACATAATATTTGATTTAAAATTTTATGTTAAAGAATTTTATGGATTTTTAGACTTTTCTAATGCCATCCTCATGTTTATTATTTTCTATAACAATTTATTTTAAATCAAAACTGATAGAAAAGTCTAAAAATCCACAAAATTTTATGGATTCTTGCAAGTTGAGCGCCTTTCTCTAATGCCACAAATTGAAAAATTCTATTCTGACATGCCACTCTTTAATTTTTATGATAATCTCAATATGATACGCATATTTTACCCTTAATGAGAATCTTTGGAAAAACAAAAAGAAAAAAAAATCAGCAAATAAAAAACAAAACAAAAGCTCGCGGCTTCGCGTCTCCTCCTCATCGGAAACAGTTGGCGTCCTCCTTGTCGAAAACAGGTCAGATCTCGCCAGCCGGCCGTCGACTCCGGTGGCTCATATTTTTTGCAATTAGTTTCTTCTCCACTCACCTCTTCTTAAAAGGGTTTGAGATTTTATAAATTTAGAGATTGATATGAAAATTGCTTGTTTAGGTATGCTCCATTTGGTTGGGAATCATGTTTAATGGTAATATTTTTCAAATGTAGTTATTGAATCGTGTTGAATCTTAGGTATTTAGCTCTATTTGGATCTCCGATTAGATTTCCGATTTAACGGAACGAGATATGCAGAAATAGGACAAATTGTTCAATTGAGACAAATGATACATATGGTATAACTAAGAGACAATATGACAACCGGGACAAATGGTATAACTGAGACAATGAGACAAATGGGACAAAGGATACAATTGAAAAAAACTGTGTAATTCGTAATTTTGACAACCTTCGAATTTCTATTTTCAGGAGGCAATAAAGAAGAACCATTTGAGCACTGGATCGTGCAAGTTTTCAGCAAAAAGTCTGTAGTAGCCTGCTTATTTTTCCTGATCATCGAGATGAGCTCACGATATAGCTAGAGTGCAAGCATGTATATGAGCTTTTGGATCTGAATTACCCGTGTAGTCTGGCATTCGTAGCTTGCCAGTATCTTTGTAAAACGTCCCGACCCATTTTTTTTAATATAATAATAATAACTCCATAATTATTATTAATTCCCAGCAGACAAAAACAATTAACAGCTCAGCTGTTAATTGCATTCATGTCTCCTCGCACTGATCCGACCCCACAAAAGGGACGTCATTTCCAGTCAACTTGGTTATGGATTGCGCCATACTACCAAAACCCCTTGACGAACCTCCTGTAGTAAACCGCCAGACCTAGAAAACTGCAAATTTCCGATGCATTCCGCAGCCTTGGCTACTCTTCAATCGAGTGAATCTTCTCTAGATCCATTGAAACACCACGATCAGACACTACGTGACCCAGAAACCCTATCTCCCGCTGCCAGAAACTACATTTGCTACGCTTAGCGAACAACTGCTGCTCCTGTAACTTCTCCAGAACTTTTCTCAGGTGTACCCTATGCTCCTCAAGACTCTTAGAATAGACTAGAATGTCATCGATGAAAATAATGACAAATTCATCCAGATACTCTTGGAACACGCCATTAAACAACCTCATAAACGCAGCCGGTGCATTTTTCAACCCAAATGGCATCACCACAAACTCGTAGAGCCCGTACCTCATCCTGAAAGCTGTCATCCTGATATCAGACCCGATGCCAAATCGATCTTAGAGAACCACGAAGCACCCCACAACTGATCTAGCAACTCATCGATCCTCGGTAATGGGTACTTGTTCTTCACAGTAACCCAGTTCAGCCTCCGATAATCAATGCATAACCGGAAGCTCCAATCCTTCTTCTTGACAAACAGACCCCAGGGAGAACTGCTCGGCCTAATGAAACCATTTTTCATAAACTCCTCTAGTTGCTTCTTAAGCTCAGCCATCTTCGCCGGAACCATCCTGTAAGGAGCCTTAGACAACGACATCGTCCCTGGCTCTAACTCAATGGAAAAAAGATCTGATCTGGATGGTGGTAACCCGCTCAACGGCTGGAACACATCCTGGAAGTCATAAATTACCTCGATATCTTGCACTGCTGTCTCTCCAACCTCTCCAGGTATCGAAATGATAGCCCGGTAAGCTTCACAACCGTGCTAAATCAGATGCTCTGCCTGAACCGCATAAACAACGATGCTTTCCAAAACCGGTCTCACTCCTTGATAAGCCAGTCTCCCGCTAGGACACTCAAAAACAACACGACCTCGGTGATATTTCAAATGAGCCTTGAACTTTTTCATTCAGTCCCGTACCCAAAATGATGTCATATAGTTCCACTGCACATACTATCAAATCCATTGGCATTAGCTCTCCGGCGATAAGAATGTCGACACTCTCCCCACAACCTTGAGTCCTTAACAAACAATCCCCAACAACTCTCACAAAACCCAAGTGATCCCCAGAAAACTCTAGGATACCACTCTCCGACACCCAACTCGGTGTAGCAAAGCTGTGAGACGCTCTTAAATCGAACAACACATGTGACTCTACCCCAGCCACACTAAGGGTCCCTAAGCACGAAAAAAATTTAAGACCAACAGCAACACCAATTACATAGCTCGGTATCAAACAAGAATATAATTAAAGAAACTAACAAGTAATCGGTCTGCTGCCACTCGCCTCGCCTGACTCTGCGTCTGTGGTGAATACCCTCGGTGCTACTGCGGCCCACTTTGGAGGTGGTGCCTCGATCCTTGTGACTAGCTGAGCCATCTTTGGATAATCTTTCTGGCTTATACCATCCTCAAGCTGCGCTACACACTCCACCAATTTGGACACCGACTCAAACTTGCGGACAACGCAATTGTTCTTGAGGTCGATATACATACCTTGCAGGAAAGCACATATCAACTCATACTCGGTATCTGCACCCCGACCACAAAATCACTTCAGCCGGTTAAACTCGATCTCGTACTCCTGAATCGAATGACTCCTCTGCGACAAGTACAAAAACTCCCCTTGTAACCTGTCCTGAGCCTCCTGCAAAAAATACTTGAGATCGAACTCCCTCCGGAACTCATCCCAAGACAACACCCCGCCATCACTCATGTGCATCTTCCTCCAGATAATGCACCGCCAAGTCAACCCTATACTCCTCAGGGCACCTGATTGACTGGAAGTTCCTCTCCCACCTAGACTTCCACTAATCAGACTCAATCGGTCTAGCACCACCACTGAAAAACTTAGTGTCCAATCTCTACATGTGCTCCATCACCCTTAGGTAGGATGGTGCAGCAACCTCCGCTACAACATTCGGAACTCCCAAAACTGCTCTCTCTGGCAAAACCTGAGCCCCCAATGGTGCCACCGGAACAGAAGCCCGTACCGCAGCTGGTAACCACTCCAACAGCTGCGTCAAAAGCACCAGCACTGCTGCCATCGGGTTTGGATCATCTACGGGCTGGGGTATCGCACCTCCACCAGCCACGTCAGCTTGAACACCCCTAATAGGATGCTCCACTCCCACTTGCTCCACTGTGACACTCTGCGCCATCCTCTCTCCTTGGGACTCTGCTACTGCTCCAGCTCTGCCCGCTCGGCCACCACGACCAGCTCGGCCACCACGACCAGCTCGGCCACCATGACCCCAAACTCTATCAGAACTCACCATCTGGCAAAACCACACGGTTATTAAATTACGACTAAAAAAATAATAATAACCAAAAACAACAAGAAAGTTTTACCGCGGAACTGTTATCAGCCGGAAGATGACATATCCAAATTGAATCAACTCCGCTCTGATACCAAATTGAAAAGCTCCGACCCATTTTTTTTAATGCTAAGAATAATCCCATAATTATTATTAACTCCCAGCTCACCTTAGCCAGTTGTAGACGAAATCTAGCAGACGAAAACAATTAACAGCTCAGCGATAACGATTTATTATAAACCAATAAATTCGAATCAACTAACAACCTAACGGTTACAGAAAAAAAACAAGAATCACGACTAACAGTAATTTTTAAATAAATAAAATAAATAAAACCCTCCCGGTATGTCATCTTGGTCCGTCACCTCAGCTCCACGAGCTTCAGCTAGCTTTATCCATTCTCTTATCTGCGACATTACGAATAGACGCAGTCACTATTAAATAAATACTGAGGAGGCGATCAACCCGTCTACTAGGTCGATTAGGATAAAATTACAAAAATACCCTTCCGGCATAATTAAATGTCCAAACTCGACAAACAACAACACAACTACTTTATGAAATTAATTCACCGCAAAATAATGAATTAAATCAATCAAAACATGATTAAAACAATTAATTCTCAATAATTAATTCAACGACAAATCACGAAAAAATCACAGAAAATAATCTCATACATAACGGTAATTTATAGCAATTTTTCCAGAATTTATTTCAGCAATAAATACATAGCAAAAATCACAAAAACACAGAATTAAATCCTAACACTGACTTATCCCGAGAAAAATTCTGTAAAAATATCCGACCATGGTACTGCACTCACCTTAGCCAGCAGTAGCACTTTCCCGTTCGACTTCTACTATCATATTATGCAGTATGATACATGCTCTCATAATCTTTCCTATTTTGACTTTATCCCAAAAAAAGCTGGGTTTTTAACAATGGCAAATCGAGCTTGCAAGACTCCAAAAGCATGCTCGACATCTTTTCGGGTAGTTTCTTGATGTTGAGCAAATAAAGCTGCTTTCGGGCCATGTGGAATTGGAATAGATTAGATAAAAGTTGCCCATTTCAGATAAATACCATCTTGAGATAGTAAGCCAAATGATATTCTCTTCCGTTGACAGAGAAATTCACTTCCGGAGCTTGACCTCTTATTTTATCATCAAAAACGGGTGAGCGATCAAGTACATTGATATCGTTTAAAGTACCTGGAGGTCCAAAAAACTCGTGCCATATTCAAAGATCATATGAAGCTACCGCCTCTAAAACGATAGTGAATTTTCCAGAACCACGTGAATATTGCCATTTCTGAGCGGTGGGACAATTCTTCTACTCTCAATGCATACAATCGATGCTTCCAACCATCCCGGGAAATCCACGTTGGTCTCCAGTATGAAGTAGTCGTTGAAGATCCTCCAGAGTGGGTCTTCTTAGATACTACTCGCCGAACAAATATATTATTCTTTCGACAAAATTTTCCAAACATGCACGAGCAGTAGTTTCACCGAGTTGGAGGTATTTGTCAGCCGTATCAGCCCCACCACCATATGCCAAGAGACGAATTGTTGTTGTACACTTTTGAAGTGGAGAAAGAGCAGACCTTCCGATAGCATCTTTTTTTCTTGAAATAAGTGAACTTCATTGGAGAAGCGATCAACAAGATGCAAGAACAATGACTTGTTCATTCTAAAACGCCGTCGGAATAAATTATGAGGGTATGTTGGAGCTTCACTGAAATAATCATTCTATAAACATATGTGGCCTTCTTCATGATTTCTTTTGATAAAAACTCATTTTTTCCTTGACTTCCTTTACTCCCTTGCCTCTTGATGATCACCATAATCATTGAACAGATTTTCGAACGTTTGATCGAAAATTTGATCAAATTTTTCATCAAATGTTTTATGGGAAGAATATGTCATATTTGTGTGAATTTTTGTTTTAAAATTTTGATGAAAGAAGTGAATTTGATCAAAGAAGTAACAAAAAGTAACAAAAAGCAAAAAACACAAAGAGGAAGCAAAATTTTTTGAGAAAGATAGATTATGATCAAGAATATCAGTGTTTGTGTGATGTTTGGCAATATATATCACGGTATAAAAAATAAGTCTAAATAAAATACAATCTTGTGACAGAAAATAACAAGTCTTGTGAGTGTTGTTTGGCAATATATGTCACGGATAAAAAAAAATTTTAAATGAAATACAATCTTGTGACAGAAAATAACAAGTCTTGTGAGTGTTGTTTGGCACCTTGGACAGGTTCTGCCCGTGCAGGTTCTAAAAAAGTAAACATAAACAAGTAAAGATAAATAACCACTGAAACTGCAATACATTCATTCATTCCTTAATATCCGAATACATTCATTAAATTGAAATTAAAAACCAAACATAAACTTCAAAGAACATCAAAACCGAAATTAAACAACAAACATTCACTAGTTAGACAACATGTCTGTAATCAGCTTGTTCTTCAGAGCTTCTTCAATGGCAGAGAGTGGTTCTTTCTTTGCAAGGAGAGTGTCTAGTAGGTTGATCTTGGTCAGTCTTTCTTTCATAACCAAATCTTTCTCTTTAATCGTCCACATGGTCTGAAACTCGGACAGAGCATTGCCTTCTTCTAAACTCCTTTTACCTTTGCCTTTTGCTGCCTTAACACCAGGTGGCTGTTTGGTAACTTCACCATCCACTGTGTGAGAGCTTGACGATTGTGCACCATCCTCACACTTTCTTTTTTTTAGAGCTTACATCAGTCTTACCTATTGAAGTCTCACACCATTTTTGGTCATTGCAGCTCATTCCATGTGTGTTCAAGTGTGAATTTCTTCTTGTGATCGTTGAAAAAGATTTGGTGAGCCAATTTCATAACATCATTCTCATTCTGGCCATTACTTCTCTCTTTGTGCAATCTCATAGGATCCACAGAACTTGCACACCAGATCATTAATTTTCTGCCACCTCTGCTTACAGTGATCTGGCTCTCGTTTTTCACCACCTGCGACCTGAGGAAATGCGGCATAGTAATCAGCAATACGCTTCCAAAAAGTTCCTGATTTTTGCTCATTACCAACAACCGTATCCTTGCTGGTGTTTAACCAGGAGCTGATGAAAACAATATCATCCGTTGGGGACCATTTTCTTTTTTCTCTTCGCTCTACAGCCGTAGATTCCTAAGCTTCCATCTTCAGTACATTGGGTACTAAAGAGAGGGACATCAGTTTGACAATTCAACATGTCCACAAAGTTGGAGGCTTGACTATATGGACTCGGAGAATACATAAGCAAAAGTTTATGGTTGTCAAAGAAATTGTTTAAAAGAATTGTCAAAGAAGACAGAAAGAGAAGAAAAAGACAGAAGAAATGGGTTATGTGTTTTGGTTTTAAGAAGTTTAAAGAGAAGAAAGATACTTATTATTACCTAACTAACCACACAGAGTTTATTCCTTACCTAATTACCTATCAACAATCGCAGTCATACTGCATCATAATCGCAGTCAATAATTTATTAAAAGCTATAACCACTTTTACTCTATAAGCAATCAATTACAGTGTTAACTCTTTACCCAACCTAAAACTATCACAAACAACCACCTTTCATTGTTCTCACCCACCATGCGTATCACCTAGCCATCTAATTCAGTTAAAAGTTACTCATATTTTGAACTATCAATTTCAAAAATCTATCAAGAAAATTCACTTTCACGTTGTAACTTTACTTCTAGCGGATGGTTGTAGCGGAGGAGCCCGCTACTTTTTCTCTTGGCAGCTTCACATCTTCGGATATGAGCTATAATACTGAGAAAGAAATTTGGATAAGTGAAGTCACAAACACAAGTTACCTCATAAAGTTCAATTCCACTTAGCTCAGATCAATATAAGCAATAAAATCAGCTACTAATGAAGATAAAAGAAAGTGAGCTTAACACTAACAGAAACGAACAAATGAAATTAATTTTTTAAAAAAATTAAGAGAATCTCCACGAAATTGACGATCTGAAGCTTCCTAAATCGCACAAATTCTAACTAAAACACACAAATAAGTAAACACTAAACCCTAGCTTTGAACAACTACGAAGTCATAAGCTTCAAAAAACCTCAAGAACAAACATCAGAAACAACCAAGAATCGCTCTGATTGAGGTTATATTTTGTTTCAGTGAGCCATTCTCTTGGTTCAATATGGAAATTTGATCCTGTAATAGTCCCATTTGGTGTAAGAAAAAGAGAAAGCATAGAGATAGCTTGAAGATTAAGTGAAAATCTAACCTCTTTTTCTCTTAATAGAGCTGCATAATTTACTGAAAGGGCTTTGATATCTGCTTCAGATTTTTGAAGCTTCTTAATCTCTGCTTTATACCTCTCAATCTAAAAATACAAAAATTGAATTATAAAACAAGCAAACTTATCAATACAGCAACTACATTTCAGTATTCGAGTAACATTCCAGTAAAATTCGGATGCTTAATCAAATTTACCTCATGATGATGAACAGGTGAGTCGATTCCATTGGACATCGGATACCTCAAAACGGATTTGGAATGTCTCCGATCAGAGTCACATAAATCACCGATGCCATTGGTGGAAGCGTAACTGTGGAGATCATCATCTTCCTCGACGTCGTCTTCATGCACAACGAGCACGATCTAGTTCAAGTTCTCTTTCAAATTCTCAATTGAACTCCACATAGAATGCTAAAGGCTGAAGAAATCGAATTTGAAGTTTAATTCTTGAGCAAAATAAACAAAATGATTTTTTTTCCTTTTCCGGTCAGAAAAACGTCACAAACTGCTCTGAAACAGAAATTAAGTAACAAAACCTCACCGAAATCGATTGTAGATTTCGGTGATAATGAAGATCCGATAAAGAGATAAAATGAAAAGCGAAGATCCGATAAACACAGGATAAATAGATGAAAAGCAAAGAACGAAAAAGACGAAGAAGAAGAAAGAGAAATGAAATGAAAAAAAAAAAAATCCTCCACTTGACACGTGGTTACTAAGAATCGTTTCTTCTGATTCTTATTTAAGAAACGACTCTTCTCTATTTATTAAAATTTTATTTATTTTAATCACTTAATTTCTTAAGAAATTGGTTAAGAACTAGCGATAATGATACTCTAAGAACCGTTTTTTCTGATTCTTATTTAAGAAACGATTCTTCTCTATTTATCAAATTTTTATTTATTTTAATCACATAATATCTTAAAAAACTGGTTAAGAACCAGCGATAATGATGTTCTAATTGTTATAGCATAATTAGTATTGAGAGTAAATTTCATATTAGAGGTCATGGATTTAATTGTTATTTCTCACAATTTTAATTGGTTTTAAATGCTTGAAATGTCGTTTTGAGCTTATACTTGCTCAATTTACATAACTCAGATAATAAATTCAATTATATAGTTGATGTATAAATTAAATACATGTCTCGACTTCAGCTTAAAACTGAGATCCTCAAGATAACTTTTCATCAACAACAAACTTTTTACAAGCTATGTCTCGGTTACGGCTATGTCTCGGTTTGACTCGTTTGATTTGACCTGAAGTAACCGTTTGACTCGTATGCTTTTTAATTAAGGTTTTCATCTCTGGTTTTCTTTGATATAAACCAAACCCAGACTAACGTTTGGATCGCAGTTCAAACCGGGTTGAACCAGCCGGTCCGGTTTAATTTTGAAAACACTGTGCCTGGCTGTTGGAAACAACGTAAAGACGCAATTTCTGAAATCAACTTACAATTTCGCCTCATCTCCCAATCAATGGTTGGCTCATATTACTCTCAATCTCACCAACACAAATCTATCACAGTTTTAGACTCGTCTACTTTGACTCGGTTTCACATCTGACTCACTGATTCAGCTTCTACGGCGACCTAGTTATAGTATCCTCACAATCCAGGTACCTTTCTCCACTCCGATCATGAAATCTTCGGACTTGCGTCATTGTTGTTCTCAATCATTGTTTTAATCTCATCTCTGTTACAAATCTGTAACTACCCATGAGTTAGATTCTCGAATTCGATTAGGGTTACGTGAAATTTGGGATTTTTATCTTCTGTAATTAGTTTAGCACAGGCCATTGTATTTTATGAAAATGATTTAAAGTTACTTTTTTATTCTAGATTATATGAAATTGATAATAGTATATACTTCTATTATGATTCTGTTCATTAAATCTCTTACCTTTAGATCGAAATTGAACATATTAATCACATTTGTGCCTCTGTTCTGTCCTTATGATATTTTCTCGTATGATTGTTCAATGCCAATTTGTGATTCAGAATCAGAAATATCAATTCTTTAGTTACTATTAGCTTCATTGTTCTTGATGGATATTGTTAGTTACAGAGGTTATAAAGCTGTTAGCGTCGGTTAAATACTTCGTTTAGTTACTTTATTTTATTGTGTATATAGAAAACACATTTTTACATGTTTACAATGTTAATGAATGAGTTTTACAGATTAAACAAAACTCTTATATAGTATCAAAGAACTAAAATCTCCTCTCTTTGATTCAAAATCAGTCATGGATATCATCTTTTTCGAGCTTTGATTATGCGATAGTTTTGTATGCCAATTGATGATACAAATATTGCTTTGCTGATTTCTTCTGCATTATGGTTTTGCTGCTGAAACAGGAGATGCTTGGAAACTCACTAGCTTCACCTTTGGCAACATTGGGTTCTATCAAATGCTTCCACCACTCTACCGTATGTAGTATATCTCTGACTAATCTATTTGGTTACATACTTATAGTTCTTGTGGTCTTTACATTATTTTTTTTTAGCAGGTTGATCTTGTAGCATACACTAATTTTTTACCACTGAGCTTGAACTCATCGTATCATGGTGTGATTGGAGGAGCAAGGACAAGATGGCGTGTTTCGCGAAACAAATGGATAGTGTTTT
Source organism: Cardamine occulta (assembly GCA_028015245.1). Taxonomy (NCBI): domain Eukaryota; kingdom Viridiplantae; phylum Streptophyta; class Magnoliopsida; order Brassicales; family Brassicaceae; genus Cardamine; species Cardamine occulta. The sequence continues at coordinate 4,428,710 of CM051393.1, forward strand.
GTTCAACAACGCAAGTGGAAACATATAATGAAGATCCAAAGACATGGGAAGAATGCAAAGAAGCTTTGTCTTGTTTTGATTTCAGTGTAGAGGAGAAAGATAAGATACTAGGAAAAGCTTTTGGTCATATCCATTCGCCATACTGGACCGAAGAACGAGTTAAAGAGAATCCAAAGGTGGAAACTTTGAATCAAATACTCGAGTTCCTTAGAAATCTCGGTTTATCGGACGAAGATCTTCACAAGGTGATGAAGAAGTTCCCGGAAGTACTTGGTTGCAGCCTAGAAGAGGAGATGAAACCAAACATTGTGATTTTGGAAAACCAATGGGGGATTTCGGGTAAGCAACTGCGAAATCTATTGCTTCGAAATCCGAAAGTGTTGGGCTATAATGTGGACTGTAAAGGAGATTGTATAGCTCAATGTACTCGGTGTTGGGTTCGGTTTTAGTCTTTTACAAGTCTTGTTGGTTCTTCAAGTTGATATTTTTTACCTATATGAGTGTTACCTTAGACTTAAAGAGTAAAATCTGATTTGTATCTTTATTCCTTCACCTTACTGTTTCATCACAACGACTTGAATAAACCACTCATTGATCATGTTTAAAATATTCTATAGATTATTGTTTTTAAATAAAATAAAGAGAAATTCCTTAACAAATATATATTAATAACAAATTAATATATTGCCTAAAATAGAAGTCACTAATTTATATTTTTTAAAAATTAATAACAAATAGAAAAAGTTTTAAATTGTATAAGAGCTAGTCTGCAGAATATTCCCATTTTCTTCAACATCTTCGATTCGAAGATGAGTTTGGTTTGCTCCGAATTAATTTTTTTTTTTCGCTTTCGAAGATTTCCCATTCGAATAATATTCATGTCCACTGTTTAGTCCGAAGCTTTATATTTTTATTTTCTGAATATTTTTTTTGTAAACCTTTTCTTTTCTGGGCTACCAAGCATGTTAGGTGATTTTTTAAAAAAAATATATAAAAAAATTATAAAATTTTAATTAATTTAAAAATTCTTAACGAATCAACCTCGTAGATTGTACAAATGTGTTTTTTTCATTTAAAGTTTATGAAATAAAGTAATAGAGATACGCAAAGTTTACACGCTAAATTGTGATTCACTATACTCGTTCGGTGGTTCAAGTGTCGATATCCAACTAAGAAGACATGTGCTACGTTTTACACGTGTGAAAAGGAGTGATTATGTGTTAAGAAACTGGAGAGTTTGGTGCCAACAAATCTTCATATATAACACTAAGTTTTATGCAAATACTTTTAACCAAAAGCTAAAGACAAAGAAGATGGTATTTGCCCGTTGGGTGCCATGTGGAATCTACTTCAATGGCACGTTCATATTCATCCACGTTAGCTTTGTACACGTGAAAATACCCACCAGTACACTTACATTTCCAAACACATTTCTTCGTCCAGACCATTTTAATTCCATTTAACATGTTATAAATCTGAAAACCGAAAGAAAAACATGTTATAAATCTTGTTTTTTACCATATATATTCATCCGCAGAGAAGTCCATGCATTTTACTTTCGAATATATCGTTAATCTTAAATAATAGCTAAATGTATAATTGGTTTAACATATATATCTAAACATGACCGAAGTTTTGAACTGCAATAAACTTCAATTACAGTAATAGACAAAAATTTACGAACGAAAAGAAATTCATTTTAGATTGCTCATCATGATAATGTTTTTACGAACGAAAAGAAATTCATTTTAGATTGCTCATCATGATAATGTTGTTCATTATCTTCTTGTTATATATATATATATATATATATTTTTAGTGATATAAAAAAGAAAGTCGTAAACAATAAAATATTTGGATTCCCACTATAAATAAACCAAGTAGGTTTTATAGCCCAAATGCCAAATAGAGAATCAGAAAAAAATAGTTGTATATCCTCCACAACTCAATAGAAATTGCATGCGTTTTGGGACATGGCAATCTTTCGAAGTACACTGCTTTTGTTGCTAGTCCTCTTCTGTCTCACCACTTATGAGGTTCATAATATTAGTCTTTGTTTCTCCAAGAATCACTTATAAGTTATACTCAACTTATTTCATATGTGAATAATATTAATAATAACGATGATTAATGATCATTTCTTTCAGCTTCAAGTTCACGCTGCTGAAGGCCAACAGGTCGGTGAAGGTGTAGTAAAAATCGGTACGTAACCTTAACATGTAAAGTTATTTTTATGTTACTTGTAGCCACAAAAAAGAATAAGAAATCTACTTGTGATGGTTTGAATAAAAACTATAGTCATATGAGTATGAATATAATGTATGTGTGTAGATTGCGGTGGGAGATGCATGGGCAGATGCAGCAAAGCATCGAGGCGTAATCTCTGCTTGAGAGCTTGCAATACCTGTTGTTACCGATGCAACTGTGTGCCACCTGGCACCGCCGGAAACCACCAGTTTTGCCCTTGCTATGCCTCCCTTACCACTCGCAATGGCCGCCTCAAGTGCCCTTAATTTACAATAGTAGTATGTATGAGAAGCTATAAATAAACTTAATGGTTCATGTTGAACTAGTATGAGTAGTAATATCATCAAACCGTGTTTCTTTTGAACAGTCGATTTCAGGTTTTTGTTGCAAATTTTGTAACCCTGATTCAAAATAATAAGAAATTACAAGAATATGTTCATCCGTATGAGATTGTAAACATTTATGTTTCCATCGTTGTCGTAACTACCATTGTATTACACAACTAGTCGGAAAAATAGCCAAAGTTTTACTAAATATTTATCGATTATTCCGCGAAAGTTTGAAATCGTTTGTAGTTAAATCGTTTTTATGTTGATTGTATATCTCAAAATAAAGAGTGATTAATTAACAATTAATCGCTATATAAGAGCATTGTTTAGTATAAGATCAGGGTGTAAACTTTATCAAAAAAAAAAAAAAGATCATTGTTTAGTCGGAAATTATGGTCAGAATTTTGTCAGAAATATGTTATCGTTATCTGTATGAATTTTCCGACAAATTTTATGTATGAATTTTCTGACAAATTTTCGATTGATGGTGGTCAGAAATTGGTTGAAAAGTCTGATAATTTCCAATAAATTTTCGACTATGGTGGGAAACAGCAACGGTAACATAGATTTTCGACTAATTTCTGATTATTTGGCCAGTTTGTCGGAATTTGGTCGGAGAATTATGGCTGTTGCAAAATTTTAACTAAATTTCAACCAAACTACATCTCTATGACCCAATCTCATTTTATTTGCAAATTCTAATGGCATCTCATCTAATTTATCGTATTAGAGAATTGATGTATAAGCGGAGTGATGAAGATACCGAAGAGATTCGAAAAGAATATAAGGTTGGACTTCGTCAATTTATGGAAGTGCTAACTAATCAAGAAATAGCACGAGAACAAGGTATGGCAACTTGTCTTTGTCTGAAATGCGCAAATGAAAAATTTATAAAAATAGATGTAGTTTGGAAGCATCTCTATCATAGAAAATTTACACTAGGATATTATATATGGTTATAGCATGGAAAAGATTTTGTTGATAAGCCAGGTAGTAGTCGTAGATGAGGAAGAGTAAAAGAAAGAAATAATGATATAATTGTGGGTGAAAATAGTACAACTATTAGAGATAAGGATAATGTAGAGGGAATGGTTACAGATGCGTATTCAGAAGTTGTAGAAACTAGTAATGTTGTTGAATAACCAAACTCTGAGAGTGAACGGAGTGCAAAACGAGGGAAACCTACTCCGGTAATCATAATAGCCAACGAACAGAATACAGTACTCCCAAACACACTTGTGGGTCAATGCCTTATGCATGTATTGATTTTATTTCATTATATAAGATTCTTTTTGACATATAATTATTAATTTAGTATTAATAATTTATTTTTTAAATCAATAAGCATGATCCCATCACCAATGAATTTTCTGATATGGTGACATTTATGGAAGCAACTCATATCCGGGTTGATGGAACTTTCGTCGACAAGAAAGCTGAAGCTATTATCCGAAAATGTATAGAGCATGAGCAAGAGCTGTTGACTCAAATGACTCAAAAGTCTGAAAATTCCAGAGATGTTTTACTCACACAAGCCAATAAAAACAATATTTATCATGAGGTAATAGTTTGGTTTATTTTGTTTCCTTTATATTAATTTTTGTAACATAAATTATATTCATATTATTGTTTCTTTTTGTAGGAAATCCCAAAAGAGAAGGGACCATTGTTTGGATATGTATCAATTCCTTACAATGAAGATGATGATGGGATACAAATGACCAAATCGTCGAAGATCAACGATTTGGAATCGGAGTTGGCATCCCAAAAATAGCAATTGGCAGCCCAAAAAGCGGATAATGCATCAATGAAATCTAAATTAAATGAGTTAGCAGCAACTTAAGGGGATGCCCTACATTGGAATCGGCTCATGCAAACTTTACACCCCAATGTGGTTCTGCTATCCCAGAGACCTCTTAATTCAGACGGAACAATCAATATGGAAGATGATTTCAATTTCCCTCCTCCTTAAATATAATATCTTTTCATTTGTAAAATTAATGTTTTTATGAATTGTCTTTTTAATTGTTGTAAGAATTTTAATAATTGATGTTTAATTATTATTTTTATTTAATTTTTAATATTATTCATGTTTAACATTTTTTTTTTTTGAAAATCAATTTTTTCTGACCATTTTCCGACTAATCCTTTAAACCTTTAGTCGAAAATTGGTCAGAAATTTTTGACATATTCCAACCATATTTCTCACAATAGTAAATTAGTTGGAAAATTCTGACCAACTCCGACCACATTTATGACCAAATTCTGACTGGTCAAAGTTTTTCACTAGTCAGGGTTCGGTCAGAATTTGGTCGAAAAGTTTTCGACTAAATTCCAACACTCTTTTTTCAACTAAATTCTGACATCATTTTTTCGACCAATTTCTAACTAAATTCACTTTCCGACTCTCATTTTCCGACTCTCATTTTCCGATTAAATTGTGTTTGTCGAAAATTGGTCAGGATCTTTGAGTTCCGACTAAAACACCCATTGAAATTTGAGTGTTTTCTTGTAGTGATGCTAGATCAATTCATGTTTACTATAGTAAAAGACAATGAAGGGGATTAACCAAGTGTTGTTAGCTCGACTGAAAAAATATTCTAGGCAAAGCTTAGAGATAACAGAATCGAGTGACGTCTGAAACTAAATTAATATTATATGCTGTGATTTTGAGTCTGGAGGGCTTACGAGTTTCGGCGCATAACCTCCTAGTAATTCAAAAAAATTAAAAAAAAAATTAAAAGGATTAAATTCTTAGTGGACTAGATTATTTTATTTTCAATTTTGTTTTTTGTAAAGATGGTCTGTAATTGATTTGTGGTGGATTTTTTTTTTTCACCTTTTCGCACTATTAAGAACTACCATTGATGAATAGTAAACAAAAAGTGCTTCAATCCACAAACGATTTTATTTGTCTCATCTATTGCAACTATTCGATGCTTTAGAGGATTTGATCTGCATACCGTTTCCGTTTAACATTTTGGTGGTCACGAATATGTTTAAAGTTATTAGATTTGAAGAAAAAAAATACATTTTGTTTTGAAAGTTAATGAACTTTTAAGATCATTCATTCCATACAATATGTGAAGATGAGAACTTCTTGCTCAAGAAAAGCAAGATCAAAAGAAATCTGAGGTCTAATCCTACTTACGATGTGTTGGGTTAAGTTTACTTTTGATACCACAAAGAGGAACTTTTCTATGTTATTTGTTTTGTGTATTAGACTATCTCTAATGTATTCTTCTATTTTTTACTCTAATATAGAGTAACTCTAAAATAAAATAAGGTTTCTCTTCAATGTACAATATTACTATATATTTTTCTCTAAAAAAGAATATTCTTAAGTATATTTTATTTTTTATTTTTATTAATATATTTTGTTTCTAATATTTATAATTTGATCCCTCATATTTTTATTATTTTGTAAATGTTCAGCAATTTACCGAAATATTAAGTCACTACTTTTTATTGTCTTAATTTTATTTTATGTTGCTTATTTTTAATTTTGGTACTTGTTTTCTTTTGCTAATCTTATAAAAGTGTATATGCTACGAATATTCTATTTATGTAATAATAACATTTTATTGCTAAAGTCAATCAAGAATATTCAATATTGAAAGTGCCGTTATAGAAAAAGAAAACAAAATTCTCATCCAATAAAAAAAAATTAAAGTCATCATGTTATCACCACACCCACAATTTTCTAGTATATGGCATAGATTTGTTAAAATATAATTTGTGTTGTATGTAATTTTATTTTTATTTAATTAAGTGAATAAGATTAGGAGATAAAATTAAAATATTCAAAATATGAAAGACAAAAGTATAAATAAAAAAGTTCAATTCTAAAATAGAGTAAAAATAGAGTTACTCCAAATATAGAGTAATCCTACTCATCCCTCTATTTTAGAGTGGATATAGAGTAAAATTGGAGAAAATTTTACTCTATAGTAGAGTTTATAGTGAAAAATAGAATAAGATTGGAGATACCCTTAGGTTTGAGGAAGTATTCTCTATATATGAGGTTGAATATTTGAAGAGAGATCAAGCCATACAAAATACATAGAAGGTGGAGAAACATGTAGAAGCATAAGCTTTGGGATATGTTTTCTCATTAGAACAAAAAATGATACAAAGAGTGAGTTTATGAATATTAAACAACATTGAATCACTTGTAACTTTTGTATATATGTTGTCCTTCTAGTGAACTCCTACCTTAAATGTGTGTGTGCTCTCATCTTCTCCTTCTCTCTTTTCTCTCTAATCTTTCCAAACTTTGTTTCCTGCAAATCTCAGTTTTTGACATCAAACAATTTATATCTTGGTTTGCTTGGGGTTTAAGCTTTTAATGTTTTCGTCTTTGAGCCTCTAAATCCTAACACAATAACTAGTAGGTACAAAAAGTTATCATTTTGTTAGTGAAAAATCAAGTCCAAAATTTAATCACAAGATTCACAACATCTTAATTTTCTTATATACCAAGCACTCAATGTTTTTGTCAAATACTTTAGGGAAAATACCCAAAATACATTACCATGAGTTTTTGAAGTTTGTGAACCTTCTGAGTCAAGTGGAAGGTAGAAAGAAGAGAGAATAAAGCATAACTATGTTCCAATTAAACTCTAAACATTAAATTTCAAGTCTTTACGTCTGAAATTCCCATTTCCAACAAATACTATTATGTAAGAAAAGAAAAAAACACAAAACATTAAGCTGAGAGAAAGAACAAAAGAAAGTTAAACCTTAGATTTGTTCATAAAATTTCTTCAATTCCTTCAAAACTGAGTTTTCTTAGGAAGAGAGCATTCCAATAATGGCGGCACCTCGGAATTTAACAGGTGACGGCGGAGGACTACTCGTAAAAGACGAAGAGAGCGCCGCCGCGTCATCGGCAGCTAAAGGAATCCTAAACGATGATTCACCGACGGGTAAACGAACCAAATCGGAACGATTTCCTCTCTCACGGTGGGAGTTCGCCGTGTTTTTTACCGTCTTTCTCATCTTCACCACCGGACTTTTGTGTATTTACCTCACCATGCCATCGGCTGAATACGGCAAGCTCAAACTTCCTAGAACTATCTCCGATCTCCGATTGCTCAAGTGAGATTTGCTTCTTCTCTTTTTATTTCTAGGTTGAAACTTAGAATTGTTTAGCTTTTCAGTAATATCTCTTTGAATCTGAATTCTAATTTGAAAACCCAAATTGAAAGTTTGGATCGTTACAAAGATTTTGAGTTGGTTTAGAGAACAGAAAATTAGCTTAAAGACATGATTTTTATATGTTATGTGGTTGGACTTAGCTTTATGATGATACATTGATGTGAAACATATGCAGAGATAAGCTTAATTTTAAACCCAAATTGAAAGTTTTGATCTTTACAAGATTTCGAATGTGTTTAGAGAACTGCAAATTAGCTCAAAGACATGATTTTTATATGTTCTATGGTTGGACTTACCTATATAATGATACATTGACTTGAACATATGCAGAGATAATCTTAATTTAAAAACCCAAATTGAAACTTTGGATCTCTACAAGATTTCGAATTTGTTTAGAGAGCAGCAAATTATCTTAAAGACATGATTTTTAATTTGTGATTTGCTTTGGACTTACCTGTATGATGATACATTGATATGAATATGTGTAGAGATAATCTTGGTTGTTATGCAAGTGAGTATCAAGCAAGATTCATTTTAGGTTACTGTTCGACGTATATCTTTATGCAAACCTTTATGATACCTGGAACAATCTTTATGTCATTGCTTGCTGGAGCTCTTTTTGGTGTGGTTAGAGGTTTTGTTCTTGTTGTTCTCAATGCAACAGCTGGAGCTTGTTCTTGTTTCTTCTTATCGAAATTGGTCGGAAGACCTCTTGTTTGCTGGTTATGGCCTGAAAAGTTGCGGTTTTTCCAAGCCGAGGTATGGTCTCTTGTGGTCAATTCGCGTAAACAATCTCGCTTGTTCTTAAGGATTAGTGCCTTGAAATCTTTGAATGCTTTTTGTTCAGATTGCGAAGAGAAGAGATAAGCTGCTAAACTACATGCTGTTCTTGAGGATAACACCAACACTACCAAACCTCTTCATCAATTTGTCTTCTCCAATCGTTGACATACCCTTTCACGTCTTCTTTTTGGCTACTCTAGTTGGTCTTATGCCAGCTTCGTACATCACTGTTAGAGTGAGTCTTTAGTTTAATCTCTTATTGCAGTTCTTATACATTAAACGGAGGCTAATGTCATACATTTTATTTCATCTACACAGGCTGGTCTGGCTCTTGGTGATCTCAGATCAGTAAAGGATCTTTATGATTTCAAGACTTTGTCAGTGCTGTTCCTCATTGGATCCATTTCCATATTCCCTGCACTCCTAAAGAGAAAGAGAGTATATGAATGAAGACTGAAGATCACATATATTTATATAGATATTGATTAAGCAGCACCATATATTCGCCTGGCGGGATTTAAAGATGTTTATGAGCTCAAGCTAAAGAAGAAGATCGTTTCCAAAACATCACAGAGGCTTAAAACTGCTAACTTTGGCTTTTTTATTGGTTTTCGCATTCTCGTTGATTTGAAAGCTTTCCCTTTGTAGTAATTGTTTGTCTGGCTAGTTTACTGAATCTTGAATCCACGATTGGCTTTGTATATTGAATCTTGATTCAGAGATCTGACTCTGCAGCCTATTGGCTTCTGTAGTAACATGATTATGTAAATGCTTGAAAACATTTCTTTGACCAAAAGATTGCTAATTCTGATCATATAATGTTCTTGGAAAAATTATGAAGCAAAAAATATTCATACTACAACAAAATTTAGAAAGTTTATCCTTTGTTTGTTCTCATTTCTCAGTTCCAAAATGTATATAGATGATAATAATCAGTTTGGTGAATCATCAGATTCTGCAGTGGTGCTTGTGTCTTCAACTCCAAAAGCATCAGCTATATTGAAGTTCAAGTTGTTCCTCATTGTTCTGCTCCTCCCAACTCCATCTCCTTTCTTCATCATAGCAGTAAACTCTGAGAAATCAATCCTCCCGTCCTAACAAAACCGCACATTTCACCATCAGTTTTTATCCAAACTCGGTAAAAAACCAAGTCAAAAGGAAACAGATCATGAAAGCTTCTTACATTGTCAAGATCAATCTCTTTGATCATGTCATCAAGAGGAGTGTCACAGAGACCAAACTCTGTGCAGGCTTGTTGAAGCTCATCAATGGTGATATAACCGCTACCATCTTTATCAAAGTATGAAAATGCTACCACCAAATTCTCTTCTCTCTCCATCTTGTTCATATGTAATGTTGCTGCTAGAAATTCACCATAGTCTATCGTCCCGCTGTTGTCAATATCCGCCTGCAATACACCGCTTAAGTCTCACGATTCCTAGAATCTGGCACAATATCTTTCGTATAAACCGATATTCTAAAAGAGGAGGTTTATGTTTTGGTATAATTACCGCATCCATAAGAGACTTGATTTCTGATTCCATCAGTTCAGATCCAACTCTCTTCAAACCAGATTTAAGCTCCTCAAATGTGATTGTTCCACTGTTGTCTGTATCTATCATTTTGAACAATTCCTTCAGACCACCGATTTCTTCCTCCGAGAGTCTCTCAGCAATTACCTAACCGAGAAAATCAGTTCTTGAAAATGGGATTTTAGATTCAAGAACTACAACTTTTCTTACCCGTAAGGCCATTTTCTTGATCTTATTCATTTGCGAGAACTGCTTTAGTCGCGACAACACTGCTGGATCAAGAGGCTTGTCGGGTGCAGCATGTTCATCAATAATCCACGGGTGACCTAATAAGATCATCAGAAGAAAACTCAATTCTCATATGTTATACATGCCCGAGGAGAGAAAAACAATCACTATGAATAACTTACACAATGCTTCATGTGCAGAAATACGCTTCTTCGGGCTCCTATCAAGCATTTTGTAAATCAAATCTTTAGCACCTTCCGAGATACTAGGCCACGGGTCAGATTTAAAATCTATCTTCCCTTGCAAAATCTGTCTAAAGATTCCTGACTCAGTTTCTGCAAACAAATTAGACATGGATGCATAAATGACATAACCAATGTGCTTGATTTGCTAATAACAAAGGTACTGGCTTTCATAAACTTACCTGCCCAGAAAGGAGGAACTCCACTTAGTAAGATGTAAAGGATAACACCGGCGCTCCACACGTCTATCTCTGGTCCATAACACTTTTTAAGTACCTCAGGTGCAACATAATATGGACTTCCAACTACGTCATACAGATACTGCCCTGAAGAGCAAAATAACAACACAAATTGACAATTTTGTTAACCAATAAATATTGGCTCAACACATTCTAGCTAATAGCATTGCTGCGTAAGCATAACCATATGTTACACACATAACAAAACCTTGCAACCAACACATTCATTATCTTAGCTAAATGTCAAAGCCTGGTTAAGAAAATAAATGTTTCCCTAATAATCATCAAGCATCAAGTTTGAATGGACCATTCAACGAAGAAGGTTTTGCCCATAGCATATCAAGAAATCCGATTTTCAGCAGAGTTGAACCATTTTTTCGATCAAGAAACCAAACAAGACAGTTCTTGGTAGTGTATCAAGAAGCAAGTATATCAACCAATGAAGAAAAAATAACAAAACTGACAATTTGATAAGCAGTGAAATTGCCTAGATACATTCTAGCTCTGATAGCATCACTGCATAAGCATATATTACATATAATAAAACCTTGTGATCAAGACATTTTTGCTAAAAGAGATTCATATATCACAACTAAATGTCAAAGCCTGATTCAGAAACATCTGTCCAAATAAAAATCAACAACAATGCTCAAGCAGCAAATCTGAATTGACCATTGAACCAAGATCTGATAGCATCACTACATACGCATAACATATTTGAATTGTTGAAGATTTTTGTTAAACTCAAAGCCTGATTCATAAATGTCAAAGCCTGATTCAGAAAAAGCTATCCAAAGAAAAATCAATGTTTCCCTAACAATGCTCAAGAAACAAAGTCTAAATTGACCATTCAAACAAACAAAGTCTGACCATTTCTTGAATCAAGAAACCAAAAAAAGACCATTTCTTGAAACTGTATCAAGAACCAATCAAAACAAACCAATTGATTCCAAGATTATAATCAAAACAAAAAGGAGTGAGAGAATCAAAGAACCTGGCTTGTAGAAGACAGACAAACCAAAATCTGTAGCCTTGAGTTTAGCATCATCAGCAGCACTATCAAACAAGAAATTCTCAGGTTTGAGATCTCTATGCATAACACCAAGAGAATGACAAGCTTCAACAACACCAAGTATAGTCTTAATCAACTTAGCAGCTTCCCTCTCACTAAAATGTCCCTTTGAAACAATCCTATCAAAAAGCTCACCACCTTCACAAACCTCCATAACAATATGAACAAAAACAGAGTCTTCATAAGTACCCTTGATTCTAACCACATTAGGATGTTCAGAGAGATGATGCATGATCTGAATCTCACGCCATACATCTTCGTAATCCTCACGGCAAACAAGCTTACGTTTAGGGATTGATTTACAAGCGTAATTAGCTGTTGATGATTTCTCTGTACAGAGATATGTTGTTCCAAATTGACCTTGGCCTAGCTTTTTGCCGAGGAGATAGTGATCTCTTAATCTTGGTGTTTCGTATGGAAGAACACTGTTTGAGGGTCGTCTAGGGTTTGGTTTCTCCATTTTCTTGGATTTGAAAGATTCGATTTTTTTTTAGTTTTGTTGAAGTCTATAAGGTGGAAGATGATAGGGGCAAGCTTCAGTTTATTTCTGTTGACTCTTCTTCGGCTTCTGCAATTATTATTGTTATTGCTCTTTTATTTTCCCGTGAGCAATAGCATTTTTTTTTTTTTTTTTTTTTTTTTTTATCAACCGACTATTACAATTAAATTTAATTGATGGAGAAAAAAAATATATTGAGAGGTAGGGACTGAGAAGCTATTTTATGCATTTTACTTGATGATGACATCAAAAGAAGTCTCTAACCCAAAGAGCAAGCAATAATCACTCAGTCCATGAGGTTAAAGAGACCAAACCGGAGACAAAGATGTTTAATCAAATTAGCCTTTTGATTCAAAGTTTTGGGAATTTGATTCGGCTTCTGTCTTGTCGATTTTTACAATATTGTGCGAGGTATTCTAAAAATTGATTTTTTTTTTTTTTTTTTTTGCCATAGGTTGATTTTTAAAAATGAAATTTTGCCATCATGAATTCAGGATTCATCACCATTTTTAAAGAGCGATAATCTCATGATCTACTACAAAACTTTTGTATTCTCTTGATATATATACCAGACTCTAGTATTTATAATATGTGTAATTGTTTTTTATGATATTATTTTTTTTCTTTTGATTTACAATAGAGAAAAATATTCTACTTTCGTCAAAATGTTTAAACAATTTTTGTAATAAATAGTTATTTTTTACAAATCTACCACAAATAAATTGACCATATGTTGTATTTAGGCATGAACGAATTTACGAAATTAACATTACTTAGATTTGTCTTTATTTATTTGGATTATTAGGTCAAATAAACTATAGTAAAAATTGGCAAAATCGTGTATCGCATTTCCGTAAATATGTATGCATTTTATTGCACATGTTTGGAAATATAAATAAACAATTCACCGACATGCATACACATACACAGATGTGACACGTCCCAGTGAATGGACAAAAACCAGTTTCTCCATATAATGGTGGGTAGCTTTGGCAGCTTTGCACTGCACTGCACGACCCTAAGTTCGTGACGACCACTCTTTTCAATTGAATTTCTCTTTTTGAGCAATTTTATTAAGTAAAACGGCACGTGATTTGTGAATATAATTGCGGGCATGTCGTCTAATTAAAAACATACTTATTTTCTATACTAGAGTATATTTTAAAACAAAGTCCGATTGGCAAAAATAAAATAAAAAAAATTAAACCTGTAATTATCTAAATAAAATACTTCAAATTAAATTGGTAAGACTACTAAAAGAATATTGATATTGGTTTTTTTGTCATTTCAATCAATTCAATTATATTTATCTAGGATTGATTAATCGGGTTGATTTCGAGCCAGATTACCCCTTGCAAAATAAAAAAAGATTGAAGCAACAAAAATTCATTATTTTAAAACAGCAAACATGCATTTCTATAATTATATTTACCCTCTTTTGATTTTTCAAAAAACAATATTTTCTTGTCAATATATATTATAAATTTACCAAAACATTAATAAACTATACCATCATGATCTTAACATCTATACTATTAAATGGGAAACATACTTTTGTACAAAGACATTTCAAATGTAAAATATTATATGTAATGTCATTGGTTTTTATTTTTTTAAATAAAATCATTAAAGGTACAATAGTAATCACAAAATTAATATAATTAAACAAAAAATCATAAAAATATTTTAAATAATTATTAGTTTCCAAAAATTATACTCCCTTTGTGTCTCTTATTAATATGGACGAAAATTAATTTTTTTTAAATTGTTAACCAATTAAAATTAAAAAATTAAGATTTGATATCTAATTATACCATATTATTTATTTTAAGTCATTATATTTGAAAGTTTTAGTTCAGATTTTAAATTATAATTCTTCTATCATCTTTGTTTATCTTATTTTCAAATTATATTGAATTATCATAAAATACTTATAGTTAATAAAAATATAGATTTTTTACATATATTATGAATCAAATTTTTAGAAATGGAGTTATATTACTCAATCAATAAAAAAATATGTGTTCAAAGTCGCACATTTGTTAAAACAATTAGAACAATGGTTCAAGTCATATTATAAAAAAGAGCAAAAATAGTTTAAAATATGAATGAGCAAAAATATTATTTTTTAGACGTCCAAATTTGAAAGTTTATTCGTTTAATCTGGATCTTTAATTAAACCAATAATTTTACCAAATAAAATAAATAAAAATATTTTAAATACTTAGTTTTAAATATTATAAACATTAATAATATTTAAAATATATAAAAAGTGTCAAATAAACATAAATGCCATTTTGATACAAAAAACATAAATGCCCCAAGAAAAAACATATTAAATCTATTTTCATATGTATACAATTTGATTTTTCTATATTATACCAGTTTTTTTAAGTGATTTATTTTACTAACTACATATACTATCAAAAACCACAATTAAATTTTGATTACTCTTATATTGTTATTCGATGCAATCAATATGTTATTTTAACGGTCACTCTATTTTTGGTATTGAGACAAAAAAAAAATAGTGGATTTGGGACGAAAACAGATCCTTTGGGTAACAAAAAAACATTACTCAAACGATTTTCTATTTAAAAACGAGACAAAAATTTTGGATAACAATACCGGATCAAAAAATTTGGGTAGGTAAATTCAGTTCTCAAATTTTCACTAATTTTGGTAAGAGTTGACTATGGAGCGGGTTAGAATCCACACCGAAACGGATAGCTTTGAAATTTTGGGTAATTTTTGAAAACATTTAGAGAATTTTTGAGAATTATAAAATTTTCTTGATAATTTCTATTAATTTTATAAAAATTAAATATTCAAACGGAAAATACAAATATCCCATCTAAAACTTTTACTCAATCTCTTATAATAACATTGTCGAACGAGTAATTATTTTGGGATTAAAATTGCTAAACGGATAGTTATTTAAAAAAAACAGTGGTGAGACGAAATATTTTTGATGAATGCTAGATGAGATGGTTTTTCGTTCCAAAATAGATATACCTAAATTATATATTGAAATAATCTAAACTAAAACCGAATCCAACTCTGATTTAACATCCCTAATCAAATTGTTAGAAATATTTTAAATTTAAATATCAAATAAGTTCATTATACAAATATAACTCCGCACGTATGTGCGAGTCCGATCCTAGTATTATAATAACTAATAAAGATTTACTTCACAACAGCTTTATCAACAAAAAAAAGATTTACTTCATAAGATACATGTTTAAGTATTCATAACCGTGAGTATGACATGTAGCTTATTACTTTGTACTAGTATTCTTTTTATTTATTTTTTAATTATCAAAAGTTTTGGACCGAACCTCATAATCTCTTCAGACCCGAAACCACATCATATAATATTAGTTTCGTTTTAACGGTCACTCGATGTTTTATATTAGTATTGTTACAATATAACTATCTAAATTTAAATTTTCATAAATACATATAGTTAGAAAAAAAAACCCTATTCACGAACATTAAAACCCTATGCCTGTATGTCTTCGTATTGTATGTTTTTTTTTCATAGAAAATCACTCCTTGATTGATAGCTAGTCGAAAAAAGTACAAAAAAAATCTCATAAATTAAATTTTTAGAAGTTCGGGCTAAATAGTCCGTGTGAAGTGGCAGTCTTCCACATGTTAAAAACTTGCATTTTACCGTAGTGAAATTGAGAGCTTAAAGGGATAAAGCAAAGATGTGATCGCAAAGGCCCATGCAAAATAGGGCCCATTTGTTTTTCTTTATTGCAATTTCTAGGATAGTTTTGTTAATCTTTCCGATTTTCCTTTAAACCACTATATACAGTTCAGAATCTACAGATTGTATTCTATATCTGCAATATATTTGTATATGGGTACAATTATGTTTGAAGAATTATGTTAACATGCATAATGCCATTAATAATAGACCAGAGACTATGTTCCCATAAGAATCGGGAAAGTGTGAAGATTTCTTGCGGAGGTGCCTTGCCATTCAAGTCTCTCCAATAAAGAAGAGACTTTAATCGACTGCTACAAAATTAAATAAAGCGTCTAGGAAATAGTAACATAAGTAAGTGAACCCTATCTTTTTAACTTTCCCAAAAACAACAAAAATGTTTAAAGAATATTTAATATAAACTTTGACCAGAATATATAGAGTTTAAGGTAAATTAAAGAAAAAAAACGTTTGAGCTCTCTTGTTTTCCTTTATATATGAAGAAAACCAACATGTTTAAGAGTCTCATCCTCCAGCTTTCATAATTCGAGATTTTCTTGTGTATTACTTTCTTTTTGTTTGTTACTATTTTCTTGGTTGCTCAGATTTACGATCAGTGTTTCTGTTGACGAACCTACGGCAACAGAATCTTGTGGGTTTTAAGATATGGAGAAGGTCAATTCTGATGAATTGTTGTTAAACATATTATCATTTCTTCCAACAAAAACTGCTGTTAGCACAAGCGTTTTGCCAAAGCGATGGGAGTTTATTTGGATGTGGTTGCCAAAACTTGAGTTTGATGAAAATGACATTTCTTTCAAAGTTTTGAGCATTGCTTGGCTCCTACCCAAGCAGGATGTCACTAGAATCAATTGTTTACGGTCAGTAAACGAGAATATGCGATCCTTTATCGACAGGAATCTGCCAATACATAGAGCTCCAGTCATTGATAGCTTGCGTCTCAGGTTAGGCTCCGCATCATTTCAACCTGAAGATATAAAATTTGGGGTTGCAATTGCAGTTTCTCGAAATGTTCGCGAGCTAAGTGTTAGGTATTTTTGGCGCAAATGCAAGCCTAATGCATAACTACCGAGTAGTTTGCATATGTGCAAATCTCTTGTTACATTGAAACTCGAAGGGAGGATTTTAATGGTTGTTCCTCGTGTTTTTTTGTCTCCCCTCTTTGAGAACATTGCACCTTCGACATGTAAAATACTCAGCTGGAGTATATTTTCAATGGCTTTTATCTAACTGTCCTGTTCTTGAGGATCTGGTTTTGGAACGATGCAAATATAACAGTTGGGAAAAACTGAGTGTAATCTTACATCCTTGCAGAGACTAACTCTGAAGATAGATATGGGATGCTATAATAATGAAATTATGATTAATACTCCTTCGTTGAAGTATTTTGAAATTCTTGATTATTATGATGGTGGTGATGATAGTAATAGTGATAGTGATAGTGATAGTGCTACTGCTAGTGATGACGATAATTATAGTGATAGTGGTATTATAGTGTTTCTGAATACTGTGATCCCTCCTTTATTATTGAAAATATGCCTAGCCTGGAGGAAGCATATATCAATTCTAGATTCCTTGAGATAGAGAAGTTTATCAAGAATTTTATCAGACCGGTCACATGTGTCAAGAGGCTTTCACTATGCTTAGAATTCATCGGCGGAGAGGTATTATGTTTCTATCTTTCTACCAATCTCATTTTTGAATACTATTATCATATTTTCTTGAGATTAAATATTTTGTTTTTACATTTCGTTGCTTATAGGATTTACATCGTGAGGGTATTGTTTTTCACCAGCTTGAACATCTGAAGCTATGTCCATGTGAGTCACGTTGGCCAAAGTTACTTGCTAGGTTGCTCAAAGATTCTCCTAATTTACTACAACTCGAGGTCGACCTGAATGATGTAAGTTTCTTCAATATTGGACTAATATGTTAGTCTTATAATAATGGAATACACTCTTAAGGTTTAAGCAAACCTATTTTTGTTGGTTTCAGTGTCATGGTTATGTGGATTCATTGAATTGTTGGGAAATTCAACTGGGATGTGTTCCTGAATGTTTGTTATGGAGTTTGGAAACTTTCAAGTGGACAAGGTTCAATGGATGGCATAAAGAGATCAATCTGGCTAAATATATATTGAGAAATGCTTGTGTCTTAAAGACTGCCACAATCTTGGGCCTTTCATGGATTGATCCAAAGAAAAAGTTTGAGATGATCGAGGAGTTATCACTTTCTTCTGAGGTTCAACATCATGCAAACTCACATTTGATTGAAGAGATATTCCATATTTTACTAAATGTTGAATTTTAACTTGAACTATGTTTTCAGGTTGTTAATTATCATATGTTATTTAATGCTCTATTTTGAATTCTTGTGCTCAGAGAGATTTTCAGATAATACGAGTTCACTTTAATCACAAAGTTAATGTTTGATTAGGTAGTCAATTAAGGCTTAACTTTGACTGGCATCTCAAACAAAATAGGGCTAAGACTGAATTAGTGTGTAGAGTTTAGCCCCAAAAATGCATCTGTTTACTTCACAGATTAATCCAATCTCCTTATTTGACCAGATAGTATAATGTATTACAGCTTTTATTAGTTTGTTTACACTTGTTATTAAATTACTAAATTAAATTAGAAAATTAAATTAATTAATGCAACTTGGAAAATTGGAAATTAGATTAGATATTTTTCTGTGAAATTAGCTAAGGTTTTTGATGCAAAACGAATCTTTTGGGTGCTTTCCGAATATTTCCTAAATTTACTGTTAATACCACCAAAAAAAAAAAAAAAAAAAAAAAAAAACTCTGAACGATTCAGATATTCTCAGAGTCATTGGTCTTAAACTCGCCTCTATGAAAGCTCTAAGTGTTTCTTCCACAAAAACCCTAAAAGACTTTTCAAAACTTGCGATTCATTGTCTCTCTTTGCTACGTTTTCATCGATACTATATTCGTTTTCTTCTTACTTCAATTTGATTTTCAATCTCAACGAGACATGAATCGCACATCGATCATAATTTTCTCTCTATTGCTAATCTCACACTTGGCTTCTGCAAAAGTTATGTTACTCGGAATGAACACATCTCTCTCCTTCGACGATATCGAAGCCAATTTCAGTAAGTTCTATTTCCTGTTCTATTCAATTCCACTTCAATTGGATTATTTTTTCTTAAAATTCAAAAGTCTTAGATTAAGTATAGAATCAAATTGTGGAAATTAGGGTTGGTTTGATCGTTTATGTTTTAGAAGATTATAATTGTAGAAAAGTCGAAAAATTTGATACCTTTTCGAGTTATGGTTTATTCGAATTTTTCCCAATTTAGAATTTGAGAACCAGCTTTGTAATTGGGTCTTATGATGATAATTGAGTCTTGTAATTGATTTTGATGTTTTCAGCTCCGATGATTAAAAGATCGGATCAAGGTGGAGTTTTGTCCGTAGCAGAGCCACTTGATGCTTGTTCGAATTTGGTTAATACTGTAAATGTAACAAAAGGATCAATTGTGTCTCCTCCATATGTGTTGATCATTCGCGGTGGTTGTAGTTTCGAAGATAAAATTCGAAATGCGCAAAAGGCGGGATATAAAGCTGCCATTGTTTATGATTATGAAGATTATGGATTCTTAGTATCAAGTAAACACATCTCTCTCCCTCGCCTTGCGTCATTATTTCTTACACTTTGTATCATTTGCCATAATCTCTTACGCTTTGCATCATTTGTCATAAAACTTAAAAGATGTGGTGGGAATGTGATAGAAGAAGCTGTTTATTTAGTCGAGGACTAAAGTACGACCAATGCTTGAGAGATGATTAGAATGAATTCTATAGTTATCGTTGTAGCTACGCCTAGTTTACAGCTCAGGTATCGAATAAATGAGGGTAGTTAGTGTAGAGTGGGAGGAGTTAAATAGCGGAGCGTGTAAGGTGATAGACATTAGGAAATCGAGTTTGTTGAAGGTTCTTTGATTTGGCGTGTTTTTGGTATCGAGTTTGTTCTTCATATTAGCGTAATTTGGTTCAAACTTATCGTAATAGCGATGGCTTATGATCGCGTGACTCTATTGTAGTGGCGGGAAATCCCTCTGGTGTATTTATATATGCGACGTTTGTTTCCAAAGCAACTGGGGAAGTACTTAAAGAATATGTGGGTCGTACCGATTTTAAAGTTTGGCTTATCCCAAGCTTTGAGACTTCAGCGTGGTCAATCATGGCTATCTCTTTTATATCTCTGCTTGCCATGTCTGCTGTGCTCGCCACTTGCTTCTTTGTTCGTAGGCATCGAGTTAGGCGCCGGCGTATTCTGGCTTATGGTGGCCACGATTTTCCTCGTATGGCCAAAGACTTGTTAAGACACATACCTGTTACTATATTTAACGGTCTTTGCGAAGAATCATCTACTTCTATTTCATGCGCTATATGTATTGAAGATTATCGTATTGGAGACAAGCTAAGAATCTTACCTTGCCATCACAGTAAGTACTTTGAACGCACTTCAAAGTAAAAATTATTTCCGAATAAACATTCTTAATTGGTTTGTTAATGTTGGCTTGGCAGAATTTCATGTTGGATGTATAGATTTGTGGCTTGGCCAAAGGAGATCATTTTGCCCGGTTTGCAAACGCGATGCAAGAACCATTAGCATCGATATGACTGCATCAGAGCGCACACCTTTACTATCTCCTAGCTTTACCCCGACGTCATCTTTTCTCTTATCATCATCCTCGTCAACTCCATTGCACTCATCTCATGATCTACCAATATCTATCAGA
Source organism: Cardamine occulta (assembly GCA_028015245.1). Classification (NCBI taxonomy): domain Eukaryota; kingdom Viridiplantae; phylum Streptophyta; class Magnoliopsida; order Brassicales; family Brassicaceae; genus Cardamine; species Cardamine occulta. Next base: position 4,449,550 of record CM051393.1, read on the forward strand.
AGAGACTCTTCTTCACCATCAACCTCAATGCAGCCACACACAGTCCCTATGTATCTCACCCATTCTCGCTCCAGCACAAGCTTCCAGAACGTGTCATACCGTCGTACCCTGGCTATACCAGTTAGCCGAAGTTCAGTAGATCTCAGGTACTCGATTTCCCAAAGATCTTACAACTCACCTCGCCAGGGTTCTCTGCCTCGTTCTCTTCACTCAAGATATACACACATGCTTAGCCCGGGAAATGCATCAAGTAGCTGGGTTGTTGGGTCGTTAATGAGCCCACGCGAGCATTCACTTCGCCATAATGACTCGTGCAGGTCTTTGACTCATTTCTCTTCTGCAAGCTCTCTACCAGACTGCTAAACCTGTAAAAGGTAACAACACCGGACTAACTAAAAGGTTAAATGTTGGGGCTCACTGCTTTGAAGACGCAATTAAATGTCCCTCGGCTATGATCTAAAGTCTAATTTGTGACGCATACCTGATTTTGGCAAACAATAGAGGTGAAAAGAGTGTTTAATGTGAGTGATATTCTTCAGTTGTACAGTTGTGGAGAATGATGAATGTGAGATGCGTGAGTTTGAAGATTAAAGCGTCTTTTGGTAAATTTAATAGCTAACCATTGTGTTTGGGTATATAACTGGCTTATCACTTTGATTCCTTGTTTTTCTATATATATTCCTTACTCACTGCTTCTCTTCCATAAGTTTTAACTGTTTACGCAGAAATTATACCTTAAAACTATGTACACGTAGATGAACTGATGAAACCGAATATGATTTAATTGTTTTACTGATGTACCACAGATTGATTTGGCACAAAAAACGACTCTTTTCCATTTGAAGAACTTCATGCAATGGGTAACAAGGTTTGGGAAAAAGCTGAGAAATACATCCAGGAATGTTCACAATCCTATGCTACATCCGACGAAAGAACTTTGGGAAATGCTTATGCGATACCAGAGCAAGTGCGAAAAATAAAGTCGGTCATGCTTGAGCTGTAGAGTTGTTTAGTTTGTGATTAGAAGCCAACTTCGTGTAGCTTGTAGAGTTTGTTCCCATGCTTGAGCTGCTTTTAACTTTGGATTTCAAAGAAGGGTTCAATCTCATACAAAATAAAACAAGTTATAATTCATCCACAAATTTCTTCTAAGCATACAAATAAAAGAAATTACAATTCATCCACAAATTTCTTCTAATCATACAAAGAATAGTAACATTTCACATACCAACACCAAGATTTGTAGAATCCCAAACTTCATTTGCTTTCGTTATCACCCATTTGCATATCTGCAACGTGAATTTCGATGGGTCAATATCGAACATTTTATTACATCTTGGAAAAAAACAAAACAGAAAGAGGCAGACTCGGGCATAGACTCGGTTAATCATCCTTAAACCGAGAACATTCTCAATACCTGATAAGTGTATAGAGGACGTAGGAATTATGATGGTATTGTTGAGGCAGACTCGGGGATAGACTCACGCCGAAGCTCCTTCACAACAGTAGCTAAAGCCTCAGGGTTAACACCAAGATCACAAAGAGCTATGAGAACTGACAAAGTATGTCGGTCTAGTCCCGTGTCCATGATGTTTGACATGCGAAACACAAGCTCTAGTGACTCTCTTGCAGTCCGAGATGCCTCCTCATCCATACTTGATCAGGCCTGTTAAGATCCAAAATTTGAAATTCTTAAGCTTGTTTAGTGAATTATGGAGTTTCTACAAATGAAATTAGAAGAAAGAAACTCTAATCAAAGTTCTTTAAATTAGGTTCAACAGTTTGCATCAGATAACCATGGCTTAAAAAAAGCCTACTGAAAGACTCTTAGGTGATTTTGAAATAAGAAGTTAGGAACATTGCTTCAAACTTCACAGAGAAACTGACACATATACACAGAAATCGGAAAGTTCAGACTACTAATAACATTCAAGACTATGCTACTTTTAATAGTTGATTTATCTTAACTCAAAAATCAGAACCTAAAGACTTAAACATATCTGAACTGCATAAAAAGACCCCAAAAGATCGACGAGTATTAGAACACAAAAAGTAAAATACACTTGAGAGAAGTTAAGATAATATACTATTCTTCAATTTCACATAAATTGAAATCTAACCTAAATTGTTGGCTGCCAACTACAGAAGTATTCATTTCATGGATTCATCACCACATTGGTCCTTTCATAACATCAAAAAAACCGAACTTTAGCTTATCATAGCTTACTTTAATTTTTCACAAACATTTTGAAAATAACTAAACTCAAAACTACAAACTTTTCTTTCACTAGATACATAGCATTTAGTAGATTATCCTGATCCTAATGAAAAGACTCAACTTATACATTGAAGTTCTAAAGATACATGTTTTAAACCAAAAGAGGTTAAAGAAACTAGAGTTTTAAACAACTTTGGTTTCGGTTTCTAATGGATTTTGGTTTTCTAATGATTTTTTGTCTCTTCAGCAACTAAACCAGGTCTAAAGCTTAGAACTTTTCAGAGTAGATAGATACAAATTACAATACCCAAACTTTAATATATCTTTGATCTCTCTAGTGAAATTGCTATACAATTGACTAATCAGGAAACCAGAAAAGCATAGAATATTGTAAAGATTTTGGATTATGTTCATAATTCTGATTTCGAAATAGATAAAATTGAAACTCACATTGGAGTAATAATGTATCCGATTCGTCTAATAAATCGGCGAATGCAAAAAAGAACTTACCCAGAAACATTCAATAAACAAGAAATGTATCTCAGGTTGAAATTAGGGTTGAACCAATAAACAATTCAAAATTTCGATTTCACAATGAAAGAGTAATACGATAGAACATGAGTAATTAGGAAGTAACAGTTTCTATTCCGAAGACGAAAGTAAGAAAACTTAGGTTTGAAGGTGGGAGACGAAGAGAGGACTTGTGAAGTTTCCTATACAAATTTACTAAGTTGTTGTTTCTGGGTTCGTGAAAATAGTTTTAAGATTAGATATTGGTTTAAATCATTTTTCAATACTCATTTAAAACATTTCTTAATAGATGTTTAGAACTTAGCCTTCGAATGGATACAAGCTCACAAAACTATTAGCGGACTAAACTATTTTTTTAGGAATGTATTACAGTTGCTACGGTTTTACTTAAAAACAGATTATAATTAATCCGCAGCAGTTTTCTTTACTTTTTTCTGTCTACATCACTGTGGACTATAATTTATTAATAGTAAAAAAATAATTTAATCCGCAAATGGTTTTATCTGTCCCAACTGCTGCAACCATTCAAAACCTTAAAATTGTGGGTTTATGTAAATAAAGGATCAATGATACATAAAAAGTTTTTTTCTTTTATTATTTAGATATTTAAGCTGCCAGATATCTCTATAAAATTAAGAAAGCACATTAATAAAAATAATAAAAAATTGTAGAATATTACAAAAATATCATTAGAAAAAGATAATTTTAATCAATTTATTATGAATAAAAGAGTCAATCAAATTTTAATTAACTGATACACAAAATACAATATCTTTTTTAATTTTTTTAATATAAATAAATAGAGAATTTAATGAAAAACTCCTCAACTTTGGTCACATCCACTTTTAAACCCTCAACTATTTTTTAGTTAAACATCCCCTCAACTATTATTTGCTAATAGATTTGACCCTCCTTAAACCGTCTCCGTCTACGGTGGTGGAAGTTTGGTAACAACACGATTTTCATAGAAACAATAAGATTTGCAAAAATAACAACTATCTTAGGCATAATCGTTGCCCCACTTTTTTCTCTCTTCTCTCTCTTGCGGCAAACATTTTCATCTTCATTCTTCTAGATCTAGATCTAGATTTTTTTTCTTTATTCGAGCTTCATTGTTGGTTCTTGTGTTGCTAGGTGGTGACAGTTTGGTGATCTCTCCAATCCCGTGGCGCAGAGGTGTGGTTAGCCAGCCGGCGAGATGATGTGAAAGCTTGTGGCTCGACAGAAGCTATTGTGGTTTTACGTCTGTCTTGGTCCTTGCTAGAGGATGGTGAGGAAGCACGGCGGCGAGCTCTCAATGGTGGCTCGGAGAGCTGCAAAATATATCTCGTTTATGGTTTGATCTGGTGGGTTGTGCCGGTCGCCTTGTTGACTCGGTGGTTCATTGGTGGTTTTGTTGGAGGATGGTGGTTTGTCCGATTCCCCTTTCAAGGGTCGATTAATAAATATAAATTAACTTTTTTTAAAACAATAAGATTTGCAGATTTGCATAAACTGTCAACAAGTTGGACATACAAGCGTAAAGTGGTACCAAAACCACCAAAAAAACCTGAAGGAAGATCAAGAAAAAAACAGAAGACGGTGGCTACCACTGAGCCAACAAACTTTTTTCTTCAAATTTAATATTTTGGTAGTGTCTACTTTAGTATATCTGTATAGTGTATTATGTTGCTTTTTGGTGGTATTTCGCATTTAGTTTTTTTTTGTTAAACAATGTTATTGTATTTTTTTCGGTTTTTTGAAATAAAATATTGTTCAACAACTTTAATTGTTGAAGATTTGTTCACATTATTGTGTCTTTAATTTGTTTACAGCTGCTAAACACTAAACTAAACCATTCCAAATCAACACTAAAATCACCAAACCGGAATCCTAAGTTTCTAATTTGAGCTTTTTACATGCACTTTATATTTTTTTTATTAAAAATCTTGTTGTTTCTATGATAAATATAAACATCTCGATATTTTATGTCATTCAAAACAACATTATATCACCGTAAATGGAAACTCTTTACGGAGGGTCGAATCAATTAACGAATGCTAGTTGGGAGAATTTTTTAGTACAAAAATAGTATTTAATAAATAACTTACATTTTGGAGAGTATAACCTAATAGTATATTATAAACAACTTACATTTTGGATTAGTATGTAAAGCTATAAATTATGTATATGGTGGTATCTATAGATGATTCCAAACTGATATGAGAGTTCCAGAATCAATCAATTCGTTTAATCATTGATTCATTTCTTTTCAACTAAAAGTGTGTGATATCTAACAAAGAACAGAAGTAAAATTTAAAATTTTTGTGAAGATTGTTACACCGTCTAGCACGCTTTCTCGACATATTTAAAAGAATTCTTCAGACTCAAAGAATTTGTTTTTTTTTTCTCTTTCCTTTTTCTTTTATTTTACGTAATTTTAACTTTAAGACATATAGGTTAGCACATAATGCTTAACTTTTCGGACGATATTATTTACGGCTGGACGTTTGGGTTCGTTCGAGTCTTCTGGATTTTGGGGTTAGAGGCCTAAATACCCATTTGGGTATTTCTAATTTTTGGTTCGGGTTCAGTTTAGTTTGGTTCTATTTTGGTTCATATCGGGTTTGGATACTCGAAATATTGGACAAACAAAAAAATTGATTAAATTTGAATAAAAGTTTGGTTAAATTTGAATAAAGTTTGGTTAAATTTTCACAAATATAACTAAGAACTTTTAAAATTTTGGTTATTTTGGTCTAAAAATAATTAATATCTTCAGGTTTATAATTACAATTTTGGGTAGTTGGATTATACCAAGTCTAAGTATAATTAATATCTTGGGGATATAATTTTATTTTGAGTATTTCGGATATTCACTTGGTTCTCGGTTTGGTTCTTCATATATAGGAGTGTAGGACTCATTCAGGTATTTTTGTCAGTTCGAATTTGGGGTTTGATATTTCTCTTTCGGGTCAGGTTCAGTTCAGTTTGTAGATTTTGGATATTTTTCTCAGACCTCATATTATTATATAAAGTCTACAATTCCGGTTTAGATTTCTAAACCATTTTAACTTACAGCAAATAACAAAAATAAATGATGTATATTTCACTTTAAAAAATATTTCCTAAACCATATCAAATGGCAAAAAAATATAGGAGATTTTGTTCAATATGCCCCTAAAAAATAAATAACTTTTAAAAATACCCATTCTGCAACTCCTTTACGGCAAATATCATTTAGTGAGGATATGATGCATAGAAAATGACGAGATTAACTCTTCTCTTTTCTTTTTTTCTCCTTCATTTTTCTTTCTCTCTCTTTTACACATTGCACAAGTGTGCTGGTGAACTTTTCTCTTTCATGAATGTCTTTTTTTCTATTTCTCTTTTTCTTTCACACACATATACACATTTTCTCTCTCTTTCTCACGACAATATTCTCCTCCTTCCTCCTTTTTTTTTTTAATATATTTTTACATTCTTCTTCTTTCACAAAATATTGCAAAGACAAAAAGAACAAAGAAACAAGTGAAGATGACAAAGAAGAGTTATATGTTGAATTTGAAGATGACGAAGTAGATCTAGAAAAATAATGACGAGAAAAGCAGATCTGGAAAAAGTAGAAAAGTATATCTAAAAAAGTTATGGACATATTTGTACCTTTTCCATCAGTTATGTTTGCACCTTGTCCATCAGTTAAATTTGTACCATGGACATATGATGGTTAATATATGGAAAATGATAAGTTTGAATGGTGGACAAGTATTTCCAAAATACCAAATAGTCCACAAGTTGGATACCTTGTTCATGAGAGGGAGGGTCGTCTTTCATCTATATCATGGATTGTGGACATGATAACTTGTTCAAGCCCTAACTACATGCATGATACCTTAGCCACGATCTATCATACTTGGTTATAATCTAACCTTATAGAATGTCCACAAATATGATACTTTGTCCATGACCTATACATGATAACTTGTCTCCGTGTTTGAAATTGTCCCTAAGTTTGTTTGAATGTCATTTAATGTGAATACTACATGCATGATAACTTATCAACAATCTATTTTACTTGGTTATATTATAATCTTATAGAATATCCACGGATATAATAATTTGTCCACGACTTATACATGATAACTTGTCTTCGAGTTTGAAATTGTCCCTAAGTTTGTTTGAATATCATTTAATGTGGATACTACATGCATGGTAACTTATCCAGGATCTATCTTACTTGGTTATATTCTAATCTTATAGAATGTCCACTGATATGATAATTTATCCACAACCTATATGTGATAACTTGTCCCCAAGTTTTAAATTGTCCACGATCGGAAAACTGTTGAGATAGGCTCTGTCGTTGAAATCTGGAATGGGACGATTGACAACGTCGTCATTCATAGTCTCGTTGTCGCCATCATAGTTTATAGTTTCATTGTCATGTGTTGTGTGAGAAAATGAGGGAATGTGAGAGAAAAAGAGAAAAAATGAGAGAAAGTGAGAGAGAATGAGAAAAAGTGAGAGAAAATGAGAGAGAAAGTGAGAGAGGGCAAAATAGTCAATTGACATATAAAAAGGATATGAGTTAGAGGGAGTTTTGAAAAAGGTGTTAGATATAATAAGAACTAAAAAAGAGGCATGCAAGTTAATTATCTCAAAAATATATTTAGGTTACTAGGTTGCCGAATTGATTATTAGCTTTCTCTCTCTTCTTTCTCTCGGATCTTTAAGAGAGATAAATCTTATAAAAGTTCATCTTTTTTGTTTGATTCTATTTGTTGGAAAAATCTTTTCTCTCTAACTCTAGATTATAAAGTTCCGATATTGTTTGGATTTAGTTTATTTTTGTTTCTTTCGTTTTGATAGATCATGCCCTTATTGTGATTTACTCCATTTGATTGGATCTAATTTTTCGATTCAGTTAGTATGAGTTTTAATAAAGGGCATGCATTCTTTTCTTCTACAGATCTTCAAGATTCTCCGCCAATTGAGGCTTCCCTCACGAGAAAACGAACATTCCGGCAGCTCATTCAATTGGTCTTCTAGCTTCTTCTTTGTCTGATTGCTATCCTTTTGTTAGGGAGTAATATCTTCACTATTCCCTTATGCAAACATTGACCATCTAGCTTAGTGAATTAGGTGGTGAGTGGAGATTCTCTTGGAAGACTGGATGAGAAGAAGAAATCGGAAGTGGTGATAAAGATTCTTAAGATTGGTACCGGTAATCTACTATAGAAGAATCTCGAATAGAACTGAAGAAAGAAGGTTCGATTTTCCATGTATCTGATCTTGATTTTCCATATTCCAGCCTGCAAAAGCTTTGAGTTGAGATGGTGGCTTGGAGCGACTAGCTTCTCTCCGATTAATCCTAGGTTGGACACGTGTATACCATATATCTTCTTACTTTCATCGTGTTGTATTTTTTTCTTTGGTGCAACAAGTGTGCTTAAATTTGTACCAGAGTAAGTTATTAAACTCTTGTTCCATTTGTAAGGACACCCATATGGGTTAATAAAAGGGAAATAAAATCAAAATAGCCGGTTAAAAAAAAAGATTATTGGATTGATTACGTTTGATTGCACGGTCCAAGTTTGTTTAATGTTTATAAAATATGAGTAAAGTAAAAATTGTATGCTTAGGTTCTTACAATAATCACAAATATTTAAATGGGAGAAATAATAAAGTATGTCAAATTTTATTATAAAATTTGAAAATAGGATAAACTTTTTTAAATAAAATAACTAGTATTTTTTCCCTGAGTAAAATGTCAAAACAATCTTTGAAAGCTTTTTAAAAATTAATTATTTGTTATAAACTATAATTTTAGTATATATATATGTGTGTGTGTCTATATATATATATATATATGTGATTTAATTAAGTAAAAACAAATTGGATAAAGAAGAAGAAATGGAAGTGGGAAGGAGAGTGGGGAGAGTAGGATTTGATAACACTAGCTCTTCTTCTTATTACCAATATGCATAATGAGACTTGCAATTTGATCGCATATATTTATAGTAGAAAAGAGAAAAGGAGGAGAAGACAAGTGTTTGATGATGAGGATGTGAATATTGACAAGTGCATTGTGTGTTGTCATATGATGGATAATCACACATGTTAAATGTACACTTCCCCTTGAGTATCCATCACTAATAATATATTACGTACTACCTCATAAAAAATCTTATCATGGAAAAACCTATTGGGATAAAAACCATGAAAAAGGAAAAGAGTGCAACGACACAATCTCCCCCTGAGAATATGGATATACTCTTCTCTTCAGAGATTCTGTAGATGATCTATATTCTCGATCATCCTCTTTGTTTATCTTAATCTCACTGATGTATGATATAGATTTTGAAAAAGAGATAGACCTTTACGATTGATATTCTCTATCTAGATTCGTTCGTTAATATGTTACTTGAAGGGGATCTATGGTTTAATATGTTAAGTTGTTAGATTCGTTTTTCTCTTTGTCATATGACTAGGATTCTTCTATCTAGATTCGTTCTTAATGCTTTGTTGATCTAAGGAAAGGATCCTGATGACAGTTGCAACACCTTCTCCTTGAATTAGCTAGGTATGTCAGTTAGCATCGCGACCAGCTATCTGCCGAGTTGTGGAGCTGCTGTGAATTGAGACCACTTAGAAATAATGCATGAAAGGTCCCCGTCGTCACCTGCCAGCTGCTTGAGTCACGGAGGGGACCAGACATAATTAGCTTGCCTACCAAAAGCACTTCTGTTATAGAAGGAACACCCTTTGTGTTGCGAGTTCTAGAATCGTATAAGAGAAATTACATGATAACTACTGAAATTTTAGAGAACCATAATCCCCAGATAGTTCCCCAAGCGCCCAATGCTTGCTATTAATGTTTTACTTTCATTATTTACTTGCTTTATTTAGTTAACAATAGCTCACAAACCCCCCCCCCCCTGTTTTATACGTATATTTTCGCTTTTAGTCTTTTCTAACTCATCCTAGTGCATTCACTCTCTGTGGGAATCGATCCTTAAGTACTACACACGATTGAGTTTTTCACTTGCAGCCTTTCTTTTGTGTCTAACTGAGGTAAAATCTAACACACATCATCTGGCATTAAACACACCTACCAAGAATGGATTCTAAACCATTACAAGCCTAACTCCACTACATCACAAGAGATCACTCTAAACCTTAACACCCCCAAAAGTTCTAAGGAGACTACTCACTCATCATCATGTTAACAAAAGGCATCAAGGTTGATATTTTTTTAACATGTTTCCTTTGTGAATAGATAAGAGATTTGAAAAGAAAATAGAAGATTAAAATTTAAAAGATCAAAACATACTATGTTCTTAGAGACTATCCCAAAAGAGGCAAGAAAAATCCCTCAAAACAAACCTTAACCACAATAAAATAGGTCTAAAATGTATTTGTACTAAAGTAAATGTGTGGCGGGTCGACTTGGGACAAACCGGTTCGGATCCTACAGGTAGCTTCCAAAGACAATGGTGGATAAAAATCCAAAATGAAAATTTACCCAAATCTCTACCACAAACATCTCAACAATCTCTAAGCCAAGCACCAGAAACATCCCAAGTTTTGGCCCACAAATCAAAAATATTTTCTATTTTGGCAGCTACCAAAGTCAGAGGAAGAAATTAAGGCTATTTCCTTGCACATCCTGCTATCAATTTCGGATCACAATTCTCAAGTTTCGGGGAGCTAAACTGATTTAAATATCTCGGAGATCGATGAAGAGATATTCGGCAACAATGGAGCATGATTTATCTTCACAACAAAGGCCAACAAATATATTGTTACAAATCTCTGAGTGCAAAATACTATTACAAAATGAAAATATGAGTGTGATCTACTGAACAAAGAAGAAAAATATCCACAAATCAGAAAATGAAAATATTGTATACTTTTTTCAAACTCCACTTATTTAATGGGAATCTCACTTTCTAGTGGATTCAGCCATATTGTACCACTAGTTTATGTTACATTATTAGTTTATGATTTATATATTTATGAACCTATATAAAGGAGTGAAGGTTTTTTTGTAATCTTCAAGTTCTGATTCTCTATTTCTCTCATGTCTCACTACCTCCCATTTTGTCTTGTTATTTCAAAAATTGTTACGATCTCCATATAATTAAACCAATAAAACCGAATGATTTGTTGTATTAAGTAGATTAAGATCTACAAATTAGCAATTAGTCACCCTAGTCACATACCTTATTCCGAGAGTTTGATTTTCTTGATTTGAATTTTCAAAAAACTGATTTTAGTATTTTCCCACCTTATTTACTTTTGAATTTTTTTTTAAAAACCCAAAACAACTTGAATTCACTTAGATTGAAATGAAGACTTGCATTCCTAGTGTGCTTTCTTGTTTCCTCGTGAATTGATCCTAAAGTACTCAACGTAAGATAGGTAAATTGATAGACCTTTGAACTATCATTGTTGATCAGATTGTGTTACTTTTTTTTTCTAAGAAAGTAACACAAGTTTCACTCACCAAAATTCTAACAAATCACAATCTCTATCTTTTGAAAATACAATAAATCTCAATTTCATTAAACCAATACATAGCCTATCAAATGAACTAATATGTAATACATTTTTATAATTAAATTACAAGATTACATACATATCAGCGTACTTATAACACATAACAATTGAGATGTCAATTCAATCGCCCACAGAAGAAAATTATGCAGCCTTATATATTGCTCAGCTATCCATACTTTGATATCTATAAATTTAAACAAAAATATTCCTTTCACAAAAAAGACTACATACATACAATTATTTTACTTATTAGTTGAATCTCCATATTAGAGAACAAAATTATTAAAATCTACAAATGATATTTTTATACCATAAATAAGTATACATATAATATACATATGACATAAACTGTACATATAATTTATGGATATAATGTAAATATATAATAAAAAAATTAATGAGAGAATATTTACCTTTTATTCCAAAGATGAAAAAGGAGAAATTTGACTATTTATGTTGTGAATTTTGTTTTTATGTGTTTGTATAGAATAAAAGATGTAAAAATTTATAGACATAAATAGAAAAGAAATGTATTACACTGCATTAAAAGAGGGTGAACGACACCCATATGCATGTAGGACAGATCTACATGTCTTTCTCCCACTTTTTCACTAAACGATAAGCTAATTTTGGTCATTTTCCCGTTAAATTTAGGAAAAATGAAAAATTATTGAATGGTGAACAAATGACAGGAAAAATGTATGCATTGTTTGTCTTTACTTTTTCTAATGTAGAATTCACTGCCTCGCTTATTGCAGGATTCCCTATTTATACACTAGAGAAAACCCGACTCTGACGCTGAGAGAGTCTCCAGAGAAGGTCATTGAAGGTCTGTGAAAATGAATATTTTAGAGAGAGCGTTTATGATTTTAGTTTTGATGGTCAATAGTAAATATTTTATGTTTTAACAAAAATGTAAGTAGCATACTATGTCAAGGAGATTTTGCTTCTTGCAAGAATATCTATTAATCCGCCAGACTCTTCATCACAGTCTCTGGTTTTTCTATTGGAGGAAAAATGTTCTATTTACCATTGAAGAATTGGCTCTTGAAAAGAATTCACCACACTTTAATTTAATAAATGTTGTTGATCCGATTGTGCGGTTGGTAAATTTCCTTGTAAAATACCCATGTGAATTACAGAACAAATGGTCTTGTTGCTGCTAGAGAAAACAAAATAAATTTTAATATATATACATGAAAATCTAATTAAGAATTACTAATAATTGAAAGGAAATAAAATTTACCAATAGAAACATCTTGCTTTTGAAAAGAATTCAGCAAGTTTGGATTTAAGAAATCTTGTTGATCATATTGTTGTTGAAATCCATCTGAATCCATCTGACTAGGGTGAATTCAGGATTCCTTTCGTTCCTGAATTCAGATGCATTTCAACAAACAATATAATTTCAACAACAGTATGGATAACTGAGCAATACATAAGGATGCATTGTCACTGGCCTTCAATGACCGACACTGGCGACTCTCTCAGCATCAGAGTCGGGTTTTCTCTAGTGTATAAATAGAGAATCATGCAATAAGCGAGGCAGTGAATGGTATAGGAGAAAAACTGCAAACAATCAATGAATGCGTTTTTCCTGCCACTTATGCACCATTCAATAATTTTTCTTTTTTTTGATAAAATTCAATTGGAAAATGACCAAAATTAGTTTATGGTTTAGTGAAAAAGTGGTAGAAAGACATGTAGATCTGTCCTACATGCATATGTGTGTTGTTCACCCTCTTTTAATGAAGTGCAATACATTTTCTTTTTATTAATAATTTTAAAAAGAATTTATTTAATTCTAAAAATTTCTACATCGCTTATTATATACAAACACATCTAAAACAAAAATCACAACATAAATAGTCAAATCTCTCTTTTTTCATCTTTGGAATAAAAAGGTCAAAATTCTCTCCTAAATATTTTTTTATATTTACATTATATTCATAAATTATATGTATAGTTTATGTCATATGTATATTATATGTATATATATATGGTATAAAAATATCATTTATAGATTTTTATAATTTTGTTCTATAATATGGAGATTTAACTAATGTGTAAAATAATTGAATGTATGTAGTTCTTTTTGTGAAAAGAATATTTTTGTTTAAATTTATATATACCAAAATATGGATATAACTGAGCAATACATAAGGCTGTATTATTTTCTTCTGTGGACGATTGAATTGACATCTCAATTGTTATGGGTTATAAGTACGCTAATATTTATGTAATCTTGTAATTTAATTATAAAAAAATTATTATATATTAGTTCTTTTTAATGTATTATTTCAATAGTTCCAAGTGATAAGTTATATGTATAGGCTACGTATTGGTTTAATGGAATTGGGATTTATTGTGTTTCAAAAGATAGAGATCGTGAGCATTTGTTAGAATGTTAGTGAGTGAGACTTGTGTTACTAGTGTAGAAAAAAAAGTAACACAATCTGATCAACAATGGTAAGTCAAAGGTCTATTAGTTTACCTATCGTACATTGATTATTTTAGGGTCAATCTACGAGGAAACAAGAAAGTACATTAGGAACACAAGTCTTCATTTCAATCTATGTAAAATCAGGGTGTTTTGGGTTTTAAAACAAAATTCAAAAGTAAATAAGGCAGGAACGTGCTAAAATCAGTTTTGAAAATTCAAATAGAGGAAATCAAACTCTCGAAATAAGGTAGGTGACTAGGATGACTAATTGTAAATTGTGGAGCTTAATCTACTTAACAAAACAAAGACTTTGACCTTAGATCACTAATCTCAATTAATCCACTTCCACGACACTCAAATCTTCACTAATCATCCAATAATCAATAACTCATAGTAGCTATCAAATGACCAATGAGCATTAATTACATCTCTAAATAACTACCATACAACTTAATCAACTATTTACATTGGCAAAGAATGTAAAACAATTGATATTTTGGTTTAAGCATTTTATCAAACACCTTTTGGGCACTAAAATGTCTATCTCCTAAACAAGCATTTTCAAAGCTAATCTAGCATTCATTTTACCTATCAAGCACAGATCTATGTTGTTACAAGCCTCAACTCCACTGTCAAAAAATAATCACCCTAAATCTACCATTTCAAAGAGCTCTAAAAAGACTACAAACAATCAACCATAATAACACAAAGCAAAAAACTTGATCTTTGCATAATCATGATTAATTGAAGAATAGTTAAATGATTTACCTCGAGAAAGAGATTTGATACCTTGAGAGGTTCATACAAAGAGTTAAAAATCCAAAAGTTGTTTAGGATAAATCTCTCAAAACAAGCATAAGCTAACCAATTAGGTTTAGAGGGTATTTATAGTGAAAAATAAAAGAGTTTACTCAACACAACCAGTTGGATCAAACGCAGTTTAGAGATTTGAAATGAAAGAAATGTGTCGCTGCAGACGTCATTTGGCAGCTGCACTTGGCCGCTGCAAGCTAGTGGGGGTCGTCCGGCGGCTGCACTTGGTCGCTGTGAGCTAGGGAGGGACGTCCAGCCGCTACACTTGGTCGCTGTGAGCTACGGAGGGAATAGTAAACCAATACTTTGTTTATAATTAAATTACAAGATTACATACATATTAGCAGACTTATAACCCATAAGATGTCAATTCAATCGCCCACAAAAGAAAATTATGCAGCCTTATGTATTGCTCAATTTTGCATAGTTTGATATCAATAAATTTAAAAATATTCGTTTCACAAAAAAAGACTCCATAAATACAATTATTTTACTTATTAGTTGGATCTCCATATTAGAGAACAAAATTATAAAAATCTACAAAGGAAATTTTTATTCCATAAATAAGTATACATATAATATTCGTATGACATAAACTATACATATAATTTTTGAATATAATGTAAATATAAAAATATATTAATGAGAAAATATTTACCTTTTATTTGAAAGATGAAAAAGGAGAGATTTGACTATTTATGTTGTGATTTTTTTGGGATATTTTTGTATAGAATAAAAGATGTAAAAATTTATAGAAGTAAATAAATTGTCTTTTTAAATCATTAATAAAAAAATGTATTACACTGCATTAAAAGAGGATGAACGACACCCATATGCATATAGGACAGATCTACATGTCTTTCTCCCACTTTTTCACTAAACGATAATTTTAGTCATTTTCCCATTAAATTTAGGAAAAAATGGAAAATTGTTGAATGGTGCACAAGTGGCAAGAAAAACGTATGCATTGTTTGTCTTTACTTTTTCTAATATAGAATTCATTGCTTTGCTTATTGCAGGATTCTCTAATTATACACAAGAGAAATTCCAACTCTGACGTTGAAAGAGTCTCCAGAATCGGTCATTGAAGGTTGGTGACAATGGATCTTTTAGAGAGAGCGTTTAGGATTTTACTTTTGATGGTCAATAGTAAAGAATTTATGTTTTAACAAAAATGTAACTAACATAACATGTGAGGGAGATTTTGATGTATTGTTATTGACTCTTGACATGGGGGTAGATTTGGCTGTGTACTCGCTGAGGGATTAGCTTTGTTTATTGCAAGAATATCTATTAATCCACCAGACTTTTCATTCACAATCTCTTGTTTTTCAGTTGGAGGAAAAATGTTCTATTTACCATTGTAGAATCATTTGACACTTGAAAATAATTTTCGCAATTTGATTTAATAAGAGTTTTTGATCCGATTGTGCGGTTGGTAAATTTCCTTGTAAAATACGCATGTGAATTACATAACAATTAGTCTTGTTGCTGCTAGATAAAAACAAAAATAAATTTAATTTATATTCACAAAAATCTAATAAAGAATTACTAATAATTGAAAGGAAATAAAATTTACCATTAGAAACATCTTGCTCTTGAAAAGAATTCATCAAGTTTGGATTTAAGAATCTTGTTGATCATATTGTTGTTGAAATCCATCTGAATCCATCTGACTAAGGTGAATTCAGGATTCCTTTCATTCTTGAATTCAGATGCATTTCAACAAACAATATGATTTCAACAACAGTGTGGATAACTAAGCAATAAATAAGGATGCATTGTCACAGACCTTCAATGACTGACACCGGCGACTCTCTTAGCATCAGAGTAGGGTTTTCTCTGGTTTATAAATAGAGAATCATGCAATAAGCGAGGCAGTGAATGATATAGGAGAAAAAGTGCAGACAACCAATGCATGGGTTTTTCTTGCCACTTGTGCACCATTCAAAAGTTTTCCATTTTTTTCCTAAATTTAATGGGAAAATAACCAAAATTAGCTTATCGTTTAGTGAAAAGTGGAGGAAGACATGTAGATTTGGGCTACATGCATATGTAAGTTGTTCATCCTCTTTTAATGAAGTGCAATACATTTTATTTTTAATAATAATTTTACAAAGACGATTTAATTACTTCTAAAACTTTCTAAGCTGCTTATTCTATACAAACACATCTATAACAAAAATCAAACCATAAATAGTCAAATCTCTCCTTTTTCATCTTTGAAATAAAAGGTAAAAATGATCTCATTAATATATTTTATATTTCCATTATGTTCTTAAATTATATTTATAGTTTATGTCATACGTATATTATATTTATAGTTATTTATGGTATAAAAATATCATTTATAGATTTTTATAATTTTGTTCTATAGTATGGAGATTCAACTAATAAGTAAAATAATTGTATGTATGTAGTTTTTTTTGTGAAAATAATATTTTCGTTTATATTTATAGATATCAAAGTATAGATATAACTGAGCAATACATAAGGCAGCATTATTTTCTTCTATGGATGATTGAATTGACATCTTAATTGTTATTGGTTATAACTACACTAATATGTATGTAATCTTGTAATTAATTATAGACAAAATATTATATATTAGTTATTTTTATAGTATTATTTTAATAGTTTCAAGTCATAATTTTGTATGTATTGGTTTAATGGAATTGGGATTGATTGTGTTTCAAAAGATAGAGATCCTGAGCATTTGTTAGAATGTTGTTGAGTGAGACTTGTATTACTAGCATAGAAAAAAAAGTAACACAATTTGATCAAAAATGATAGTTCAAAGGTCTATTAGTTTACCTATTGTATGTTAAGTATTTTCGGGTCAATCTACGAGGAAACAAGAAAACACATTAGGAACGCAAGTCTTCATTTCAATCTAAGTAAAATCAAGTTGTTTTGGATTTTAAAACAAAATTCAAAAGTAAATAAGGCAGGAATGTGCTAAAATCGGTTTTGAAAATTCAAATAGAGGGAATCAAACTCACGAAATAAGGGAAGTGACTAGGATGACTAATTGCTAAATTGTGGAGCTTAATCTACTTAACCAAACTAAAACTTTGGCCTTAGATCACTGATCTCAATTGATCCACTTCCATGGCACTAAAATCTTCACTAATCATCCAATAATCAATAACTCATGGTAGCTATCAAATGATCAATGGGCATTAATTACATCTCAAAATAACCACCAAACTTTCTAATCAACTATTTACATTGGCAAGGAATGTAAAACACTTGATATATTGGTTTAAGCATTTTATCAAACACCTTTTGGGCACTAAAATGTATAAGTCCTAAACTAGCTTTTTCAATGCTAATCTAGCATTCATTTTACCTATCAAGCAAAGATCAATGTTGTTACAAGCGTCAACTCCACTATCAAAAACTAATCACCCCAAATCTACCATTTCAAAGAGCTCTAAAAAGAATACACACAATCAACCATAATAACACAAAGCAAAAAACTTGATCTTTGTAAAATCATGATTAATAGAAATGTAGTTAAATGATTTAACAAGAGAAAGAGATTTGATACTTTGAGAGGTTCATACAAAGAGTTAAAAATCCAAAAGTTGTTTAGGATAAATCTCTCAAAACAAGCATAAGCTAACCAATTAGGTTTAGAGGGTATTTATAGTGAAAAATAAAAGAGTTTACTCAACACATAACCAGTTGGGTCAAACCCGGTTTAGAGATTTGAAATCAAAGAAATGTGTCACTGCAGACGTCGTTTCGCAGCTGCACTTGGCTGCTGCGAGCTAGCGGGGATCGTCCGGCCGCTGCCCTTGGTCGCTTGGAGCTAGGGAGAAAATAGTAAAACCAATACATAGCCTATCAAATTAACTAATATGTAATACTTTGTTTATAATTAAATTACAAGATTACATACATATTAGCATACTAGTAACCCATAACAATTTAGATGTCAATTCAACGGCCCACAAAAGAAAATTATGCAGCCTTATGTATTGCTCAATTTTGCATACTTTGATATCAATAAATTTAAAAATATTCTTTTCACAAAAAAAGACTCCATACATACAATTATTTTACTTATTAGTTGGATCTCCATATTAGAGAACAAAATTATAAAAATCTACAAATGATATTTTTATTCCATAAATAAGTATACATATAATATTCGTATGACCTAAACTATACATATAATTTTTGAATATAATGTAAATATAAAAAATATATTAATGAGAAAATATTTATCTTTTATTTGAAAGATGAAAAAGGAGAGATTGACTATTCATGTTGTGATTTTGTTTTGGGATATTTTTGTATAGAATAAAAGATGTAAAAATTTATAGAAGTAAATAAATTGTCTTTTTAAATCATTAATAAAAAAAATGTATTACACTGCATTAAAAGAGGATGAACGACACCCATATGCATGTAGGACAGATCTACATGTCTTTCTCCCACTTTTTCAATAAACAATAATTTTATTCATTTTTCCATTAAATTTAGGAAAAAATGAAAAATTGTTGAATGGTGCACAAGTGGCAAGAAAAACGTATGCATTGTTAGTCTTTACTTTTTCTAATATAGAATTCACTGCTTCGCTTATTGCAGGATTCTCTAATTACATACAAGAGAAAGCTCAACTCTGACGTTGAAAGAGTCTCTGGAGTCGGTCATTGAAGGTTGGTGACAATGGATATTTTAGAGAGAGCGTTTAGGATTTTACTTTTGATGGTCAATAGTAAAGATTTTATGTTTTAACAAAAATGTAACTAACATAACATGTGAGGGAGATTTTGATGTATTGTTATTGACTCTTGACATGGGGTAGATTTGATTGTGTACTTGCCGAGGGATTAGCTTTGCTTATTGCAAGAATATCTATTAATCCACCAGACTCTTCATTTGCAATCTCTTGTTTTTCAGTTGGAGGAAAAATGTTCTATTTACCATTGTAGAATCATTTGACACTTGAAAATAATTTTTGCAATTTGATTTAATAAGAATTTTTGATCCGATTGTGCGGTTGGTAAATTTCCTTGTAAAATACGCATGTGAATTACATAACAATTAGTCTTGTTGCTGCTAGATAAAACAAAAATAAATTTAATTTATATTCACAAAAATCTAATAAAGAATTACTAATAATTGAAAGGAAATAAAATTTACCATTAGAAACATCTTGCTCTTGAAAAGAATTCATCAAGTTTGGATTTAAGAATCTTGTTGATCATATTGTTGTTGAAATCCATCTGAATCCATCTGACTAAGGTGAATTCAGGATTCCTTTCATTCTTGAATTCAGATGCATTTCAACAAACAATATGATTTCAACAACATTGTGGATAACTAAGCAATAAATAAGGATGCATTGTCACAGCCTTCAATGACTGACACCGGCGACTCTCTTAGCATCAGAGTCGGGTTTTCTCTGGTTTATAAATAGAGAATCATGCAATAAGCGAGGCAGTGAATGGTATAGGAGAAAAAGTTCAGACAACCAACGCATGGGTTTTTCTTGCCACTTGTGCACCATTCAAAAGTTTTCCAATTTTTTCCTAAATTTAATGGGAAAATAACCAAAATTAGCTTATCGTTTAGTGAAAAAGTGGAGAAAGACATGTAGATTTGGCCTACATGCATATGTAAGTTGTTCATCCTCTTTTAATGAAGTGCAGTACATTTTATTTCTAATAATAATTTTACAAAGACGATTTAATTACTTCTTAAATTTTCTAAGCCGCTTATTCTATACAAACACATCTATAACAAAAATCAAAACAAAATAGTCAAATCTCTCCTTTTTCATCTTTGAAATAAAAAGTAAAAATGATCTCATTAATATATTTTATATTTACATTATGTTCTTAAATTATATGTATAGTTTATGTCATACATATATTATATTTATAGTTATTTATGGTATAAAAATATCATTTATAGATTTTTATAATTTTGTTCTATAGTATGGAGATTCAACTAATAAGTAA
Organism: Cardamine occulta; assembly: GCA_028015245.1. Taxonomy (NCBI): domain Eukaryota; kingdom Viridiplantae; phylum Streptophyta; class Magnoliopsida; order Brassicales; family Brassicaceae; genus Cardamine; species Cardamine occulta. The sequence continues at coordinate 4,470,074 of CM051393.1, forward strand.
AATAATTGTATGTATGTAGTTGTTTTTGTGAAAAGAATAATTTCGTTTAAATTTATAGATATCAAAGTATGGATATAACTGAGCAATACATAAGGCAGCATTATTTTCTTCTGTGGAAGATTGAATTGACATCTCAATTGTTATGGGTTATATGTATGTAATTTTGTAATTTAATTATAAACAAAGTATTATATATTAGTTATTTTTATAGTATTATTTCAATAGTTCCAAGTGATATTTTATATGTATAGGCTATGCATTGGTTTAATGGAATTGAGATTTATTGTGTTTCAAAAGATAGAGATCGTGAGCATTTGTTAGAATGTTGGTGAGTGAGACTTGTGTTACTAGCATAGAAAAAAAGTAACACAATCTGAACAACAATGATAGTTCAAAGGTCTATTAGTTTACCTATCGGACATTGAGTATTTTAGGATCAATCTACGAGGAAACAAGAAAGCACATTAGGAACGTAAGTCTTCATTTCAATCTAAGTAAAATTAAGTTGTTTTGGGTCTTAAAATAAAATTCAAAAGTAAATAAGGCAGGAAAGTGCTAAAATCAGTTTTGAAAATTCAAATAGAGGAAATCAAACTCTCGAAATAAGGTAGGTGACTAAGATGACTAATTGATAACTTGTGGAGCTTAATCTACTTAACAAAACTAATCCTTTGATGTTAGATCACTAATCTTAATTAATCCACTTCCATGGCACTAAAATCTTCACTATTCATCCTGTAACATCCATGTCCCGGGAACGGGAAATGAATTTGTTTATTTTGGACTAAGGAGCTTAGTTTACAGATTTTATTTAAATTAAATAAAAATCTGGGGTGTTAAAAAGGAGAATCGAAAAGTTTGGAGTAGTTTTTGTTGGATCAAAATGTTACGATGGGTGAATATGATAAAATCAGAAGTTGTGGGGCTGATGTGAGAATATTACAGATTGGGAGGACTTATGTGAAGTTTTTAGATAATAAACCCTAAACTTTTATAACGCAATGCCTCCATCGAATGAACGAAGAGAAAAGTGAGGGGCTGAGGGTGAGTGACGAAGAGATAGAAGAGAGAGAAAGATACGAGGGTGTCTAGGATGTGAGAGGAAGTTCGACTCTCCATCTCGGTTTGTTGTTTGGGAGTAGTGTGTGGTATTGGTGGAGATCAATAGAGTGTTGAACGGTGGTGTTGTGTGTCGTGATCGGTGGTGATCTACACGCGTGGGGTGAGATCGGCGTGTGAGACGATCGGATCCTGTTGTCAAGTCGCCTTGATGGCGTGATGGGGTTGTGGTTTGTGATGGTGGTGATCGTTGTTGGTGACGTAGTGCGGTTTGGCTGAGTGAGGTTTGGATTGTGGAGATCATCAAGGTCGTTGAATAGATCATTGTTGATGGTCAAGTCTCAATAGAGTTTATCGGAGAGGGATTGATGAACGGTGATGTTGATCGTGTTTGTGATTGTTGAACCGATGGTGATGAACTCACGCCGGTGGTGGTGATTTTTGGTAGTGATGAACTCACGACGGTGGTGGTAATTTCCGGTGGGGTCGACGTGAGTGGTGTTTGGTGTGTTGCAGAGTTCACTTACTGACTTCGTGACGTTGAAGAAGAAGACTTATTGATATAAGTCCTGTAGTTATGGTTCTGTTAAAATATTATTTAATAATATTTTATTATTTTATTATTATTAGGTTGCGTGTTCGGGAATTAAGGGTGTAGACATCTCGGAAAAAATTTCCAGAAAATGCAGAAAAGTTGTGTCAGAAAGTGCTACTGCTGGCTAAGGTGAGTGCAGTACCGTGGTCGGATGTTTTACAGAATTTTTCCCAGGATAATTCAGTGTTAGGATTTATTTATGTGTTTCTGTGATTACCGCTGTGTATTTATTGCCGAGATTAATTCTGGAAAATTGCTATTAATTACCGTTAATTGTGAGATTATTTTCTGTGATTTTTTCATGATTTGCTGTTGAATTAATTGTTTTAATCAAGTTTTGGTTATTTAAACTGTCGTTAATTGATTTAATTCATTATTTTGCGGTCATGAATTTTTATTAATTCATTGTTGTGCTGTTTGTCGAGTCCGAGCATTTAATTATGCTGGGGTATTTTTGTAATTTTTTCTAATTGACCTAGTAGACGAGTTGATCGCCTCCTCAGTATTTATTTAAATACTAACTGCGGCTATTCGTAACGACGTAGGTAAAGGAAAGGATAAAGCTAACTGAAGCTCGTGGAACTGCGGTGACGGACCAAAATGACATACCGGGAGGGTTTTCATTTATTTTATTTATTTAAAAATTGATGTTAGTCGTGGTTGTTGTTTTTCCGTAACCGGTAGGTTGTTAGTTGATTCGAATTTATTGGTTTATAATAAATCATTATCGCTGAGCTGTTAATTATTTTCGTCTGCTAGGAGTTAATAATAATTATGGGGTTATTATTAGTATTAACAAAAAAATGGGTTGGGGCGTTTCAATTTGGTATCAGAGCAGAGTTGATTTTAGGGCTGGTAGATTTCTTGCTGCGTTGCTTTGTTGTTATTGTTTGGGGTGTTTGGATATGTCATCTTCCGGCCGATAACAGTTCCGCGGTAAGACTTCCTAGTTGTTTTTGGTTATTATTTTTAGGCGTAATTTAATAACCGCGTGGTTTTGCTAGATGGTGAGTTCTGGTAGAGTTCGGAGTCGTGGTGGCCAAGCCGGTCATGGTGGCCGAGCCGCTCGTGGTGGCCAAGCTGGTCGTGGAGGTCGAGCAGGCAGAGCTGGAGTGGCAGCAGAGTCCCATGGGGAGACTGTGGCGCAGAATGTCACAGTTGAGCAGGTGGGACTGGAGCATCCTATTGGGGGTGTTTAGGCTGATGTGGCCGGTGGGGGTGAGATACCCCAGCCCGTAGCTGATCCAAACCCGATGGTGGTAGTGCTGGAGCTTTTGACGCAACTTTTGGAGCGGTTACCAGCTGCGATACTGGCTCCTATTCCAGTGCCGCCACCGGGGGCTCAGGTTTTGTCAAGGGGAGCAGTTCCGGGAGTTCCAGAGGTTGTAGCGGAGGTTGTTGCACCATCCTACCTCAGGGTGATGGAGCACATGCAGCAGTTAGGCACTAGATACTTTGCTGGGGGTGCCAAGCCGATTGAGGCGGATGAGTGGAGGTCCAGACTAGAGAGGAACTTCCATTCCATCAGATGCCCTGAGGAGTATCGGGTAGACTTGGTGGTCCATTATCTGGATGGCGATGCTCACACATGGAGGGAGAGTGTGTTGGCACGGAGAAGAGGAGTGATGTTGACTTGGCACGAGTTCCGTGAGGAGTTTGACCATAAGTATTTTCTGCAGGAGGCTTTGGATAAGCTGGAGGGCGAGTTCTTCGACTTGTCGCAGGGGAGCAGGTATGTCCGGGAGTACGAGACCGAGTTCAATCGGCTCAAGTGGTATGCTGGCAGGGGTCTTGATGACGAGAAGACTCAGGTGCGTAGGTTCTTGCGAGGCATGTGGTTAGAGTTGAAAAACCGCTGTAACGTTTGAAGCTATGATTCGGTAATGGAGTTAGTTAAGCGGGCCACCTTGATCGAGGAGGGCATGAGACAGGAGTCTATATCGCAGGTTATGAGCCTTGGGGTTCCGAGGAAGCCTCAAAGTTCTGCTCTGAGCAAAGGGGGCAAGTCTGGCAGTGAGCAGGGGCGGAAGAGGAAGTGGGAGGACACTTCCAACGTTGTGGATGTAGGGTATCGGTGTTTCCGGTGTGGCAGTCCAGAACACCGTATTGCCAACTGTACCATGGCTGATGAGCGGGTTTGCTTCCACTGCAAGGAACCCGGGCACATGAAGACGAGTTACCCAAAGCTGGGGCAGCAGGCACTGAGGATTGAGGCACCACCGCCGAAGCGGGCCGCAGTAACACCTCGGGTGTACACATTGGGTTCGGAGGCCGGTGGAGCAAGCAGCAGCAGACCGATCACTGGTTAGTGCTTAACCTTTTTCATTATTTTCTTTAAATGTTAAGATTTATTGTTGGTTGTTGTGTTTGGTAGTCTTACCTTATTGTTTCCATAGGGACCTTAAGCGTAGCGGAAGTCGAGTCTCATGTGTGGTTTGACTCCGGAGCATCTCACACTTTTGTTACACCGAGCTAGGTGTCTGAGAATGGGATCTAGGAGCTGTCTGGTGATCATTCGGGAGTAGTGAGAGTCGTTGGGGGTCGGTTATTAGAGACTCGAGGTTGTGTTGAGGGCATCGACATTCTCATCGCTAGAGAGTTGATGCCGGCTGATTTGATAGTCTATCCGGTGGAGGTTTATGACGTCATTTTGGGCATGGACTGGCTAGGAAAGTTTAAGGCTCATCTCAATTTTCATAGAGACCTAGTCGTTTTCGAGCGAGCAGGCAGGAGATTGTTTTATCAGGGGGTGCGACCGGTTTTCGGAAGCATAGTGGTTTCAGCTATTCAGGCTGAGCAGTTGATTGAGCAGGGTTGTGAGGCATACCTGGAGTTGAGGTCAGGAGTTGGCGTTACAGGACATTGAGGAGGTTCGAGAGTTTGAGGATGTGTTCCAGGCGTTGAGAGGGTTACCGCCATCAAGGTCCGATCCTTTCACGATTGATTTGGAGCCAAAGACCTCACCTTTTTCTAAGGCTCTGTACAGGATGGCTCCAGCCAAGATGGCCGAGCTAACGAAGCAGCTGGAGGATCTGTTGGAGAAGGGTTTTATCCGACCGAGTAGTTCACCGTGGGGAGCACCGGTCTTCTTTGTGAAGAAGAAGGACAAGAGTTGTCGGTTGTGCATCGACTACCAGAGGCTTAACCATGTCACTGTGAAGAATAAGTATCTGCTGCCGAGGATTGGAGAGTTGTTGGATCAGTTGGGCGGAGCTACGTGGTTCTCCAAGATTGATTTGGCGTCAGGTTACCACCAAATTCCTATAGCTGAGGTGGATGTTCGGAAGACGGCTTTCAGGAAGAGATACGGGCACTACGAGTTTGTTGTGATGCCGTTCGGGTGGACTAATGCGCCAGCTGCATTTATAAGGTTGATGAACGGGGTCTTCCAGGAGTATCAGGATGAGTTCATCATTATCTTTATTGATGACATCTTGGTGTATTCCAAGAGTATTGCAGAGCATGCGAGCCACCTAAGGAGAGTTTTCGGAAAGTTGCGGGAGCAACAGCTGTTTGCAAAGTTGAGCCATGCTAGCAAAACCTTGGAAAAACCTTTCTTGGGCTGGCTGGTTGAACGGTGGTGTTGTGTGTCGTGATCGGTGGTGATCTACACGCGTAGGGTGAGATCGGCGTGTGAGACGATTGGATCCTGTTGTCAAGTCGCCTTGATGGCGTTACGGGGTTGTGGTTTGTGATGGTGGTGATCGTTGTTGGTGACGTAGTGCGGTTTGGATGAGTGAGGTTTGGATTGTGGAGATCATCGAGGTCATTGAATAGATCATTGTTGATGGTCAAGTCTCGATAGAGTTTATCGGAAAGGGATTGATGAACTGTGACGTTGATCGTGTTTGTATTTTTGAACCGATGGTGGTGATGAACTCACGCCGGCGGTGGTGATTTTTGGTAGTGATGAACTCACAACGGTGGTGGTAATTTCCGGTGGTGGTGATCTCCGGTGGGGTCGACGTGAGTGGTGTTTGATGTGTTGCAGAGTTCACGTCGTGACTTCATGACGTTGAAGAAGAAGACTTATTGATATAAGTCTTGTAGTTATGGTTATGTTAAAATATTATTTTATTATTTCATTATTATTAGTTTGCGTGTTTGGAAAATAAGGGTGTAGACATCTCGGAAAAAGTTTCCGGAAGTTGCAGAAAAGTTGTGTCAGAAAGTGTTACTGCTGGCTAAGATGAGTGCAGTACCATGGTCGGATGTTTTATGGAATCTTTCCTGGGATAATTCAGTGTTAGGATTTATTTTTGTGTTTCTATGATTACCGCTGTGTATTTATTGCTGAGATTAATTCCAGAAAAATTGCTATTAATTACCGTTAATTGTAAAATTATTTTTTGTGATTTTTTCGTGATTTGCTGTTGAATTAATTGTTGAGAATTAATTATTTTAATCACGTTTTGGTTACTTAAAATGTTGTTAATTGTTTTAATTCACTATTTTGGCATGAATTTATTTTTATTAAGTCAATTTTGTGCTGTTTGTCAAGTCCGGGCATTTAATTATGTCAGGGGTATTTTTGTAATTTTTCCTAGTATACCTAGTAGACGGATTGATCGATTCTCCTCAATATTTATTTAAATACTGACTGCGGCTATTTGTAACGGCGTAGGTAAGAGAAAAAATAAAGCGGTGATGGACCAAGATAACATACCGGGAGGGTTTTCATTTATTTTATTTATTTAAAAATTGTTGTTAGTCGTGGTTATTTTTTTTCCGTAACTGTTAGGTTGTTAGTTAATTCGAATTTATTGGTTTATAATAAATCATTATCATTGAGCTGTTAATTGTTTTCATCTGCTGAAAATTAATAATAATTATGCAGTTATTATTAGTATTAAAAAAAAAAATGGGTCGGGGCGTTTCACATCCAATAAACAATAACTCATGGTAGCTATAAAATGATCAATGAGCATTAATTACATCTCTAATTAACCACCAAATACCCTAATCAACTATTTACATTGACAAGGAATGTAAAACACTTGATATTTTAGTTTAAGCATTTTATCAAACACCTTGTGGGCCCTAAAATGTCTAAGTTCTAAACTAGTATTTTCAAAGCTAATCTAGCATTAATTTTACCTATCAAGCAAGGATCTATGTTGTTACAAGCCTCAACTCCACTATCAAACACTAATCACCCTAAATCTACCATTTCAAAGAGCTCTAAAAAGACTACACACAATCAACCATAATAACACAAAGCAAAAAACTTGATCTTTGCATAATCATGATTAATAGAAGAATAGTTGAATGATTTAACAAGAGAAAAAGATTTGATACCTTGATAGGTTCATAAAAGAGTTAAAAATCCAAAAGTTGTTAAGGATAAATCTCTCAAAACAAGCATAAGCTAACCAATTAGGTTTAGATAGTATTTATAGTGAAAAATAAGAGTTTTGTCAGCACATAACCAGCTGGGTCATTTCCAGTTAAAAATTTTGAAATCAAAGAGACGTCATTTGGCAGTACACTTGGCCGCTGTGAGCTAGCGGGGGTCGTCGGGCCACTGCATTTGGTAGCTGTGAGTAGGGAGGTACATCTGGCCGCTGCACGTGACCACTGGGAGCCAACAACAATGCGATCCCACTGACGAATCCCTGCCAGATCCTTACGTAGGTTTTGTCAAGTCTTCACCATTGTCACCAAACCGCGGAGTAATGATGCTGGGTTTTACCTGTGTCATGATGCCGCCGGACCTCCTTGACGTTGTGATGCCGCTGGAACAAGCCGCTAATGCTTTGTTTCTTCACCAAATCTTCGCCTTTGTTCCTTCACCAAATCTTCTCCTTTGTTCCTTTATACCCATTTGATCCCTCTTATCGCATAGTTTACTCCAGAACCTACAAAACAACTAATGCATACTCAAACATGCACCTAAGTTTAGTTGTGTTAGGATTAGTGAGAGAATGTTTGAGATAACAAGAGAGATTTTTAGATATAAGGAAACATGCAACTAATTATTTTATATATGATTTTTAATTATATGGCTTGTTTAACCGCCTTATTATTATTTATATATTAGTTAAGCGGCCGGTTTAACTGTCCATTTAATTTATTTATAAATTAAATATTTTAAAATTCTGAAAATTATAATCTCTACTTCTGTTTACTCATGGTATATGTTTCCTCAAAGTTGAAAATTATATATATATATATAATTTTATTTTAAATAATTTAAATCGATCAATTTCATACTATAACTTTTACTATTTTAAGATAGATTAAACATATACATATATTTTCAAAAATTAATATATCTTTATATTAGTAATTATATATATTCTTCAACTATCAATAAAATTATTTCATTTTCTAATTTATTCACCTTGCATATAGCACGGATTATCATCTAGTAATTTATTTTTAAAATGATATTATAATTCAATCATCTCTCTTTTTGTCTATTTTTTTTCTGGTAGAAATCTAATTGAGTTGAAGTTTTGAAAAAAAATTTAATTACAGAATTTTGACCAATTGTTGTATATGGTAGTCAACCAATTAAGTCTTAGTTTTTAAGATCTTCAAAGCTTTAAGTTTTGGGAACTTATTACTCATAATTATACTTTAAATTAAATATAAAATGTGATAACAAACTGGTGAATAATTACTAAACTAAACTACATTAATCTTTAAATACTAAAAAAAATCTCTTGAGAGAAAAACATATGTCATATTTTAATTACAGTTGTGTTTCTAAATAATATTTTACAAGAAATATATATTATTGTTGAAAATATTATAAGAAACATAATTAGATTAAAAAATAGTAAAAAGGGTGCAAAAACAGATTTTGTATCAAAAGCAGTTTCAAAAGCTGATAGAATTGAAAGCGATGTAATGAACGATACATTTGTTTAGGCCTCTTAAACAATAGCACTCGCCATGTATACATACACCCACCAAAATAAAACCCCATCTATTATTGTATCCTTGAGTATTCCAATGGTCAATAGAGCTCTGAATATTGAAGAATATCCATTCAGACCTTGTAAATATAACAAGGAAGTACATAGTCCCGAAGTATATTATATGTGTACTATCGGTGAAATTTTATATCTTGCAATTTGTATTAGACAAGAAATAGTATTTGCTACTAATTTACTTGCAAAATATAACTCATCCTCTACATACATACATTGAGATGAGATAAAACATATCTTCCATTATCTTCAAGGTAGGATTAACTAAGACTTATTTTATTCTAGAAACCTCCGAGTTTGGTCTAGTTGGTTTTGCAGGTGCAAGATTCATGAGATCCGTATAAAGCTGGACCCCAAACTAGATATATTTTCACCACTAGCAGAAATGCAATCTCGTGGTATTCATAAAAAAAGATTTTGTTTGCCATTTTTCCAAATGATGCTGAAGTCGCTATGTCACCCAAATCAAAGAAGGAAATATCAAGAGCGACATGAAAAAATAGGCTCTTATCAAAATCTATTTACAAAGGTTCTCCCTACTCCAGTATTAAAAGAAAGATTTCATATGATCAGTATGCATCTCTAAGAGATGATGCTTCCAGGGGGAGAAATATAATAATATGCATAGCTGCACTCTTTTTCCCTTATTATGGTTTTTATCCCATTAGGTTTTTCCATGATGAGGTTTTTAACGAGGCAACAAATAACCCACAGAAGATATACATCAAAAGAATGTATTATCATAAAAATATCTCACTCTTCCAAAGTCATTGTCATACATCAAGAGAAGTGAAGAGAATGAGAATCATTTACAAGATTTATAAAGAAAAAGATTCACTTTATATTTTCCAGGGGAGATTTCGTCACTGTACTCTTTCTTCTTGTCATGGTTTTTATTCCAATGGGTTTTTTCATGATAAAGTTTTTAACGAGACAGTACGTAATCCGAAGATAGTAATTAGATAATCAAGGGAGACTGTTATAGATAATTAGATTAGTGATTATCTATTTACATAAATATCATAGATAATAGTAATTGGGTTTATCTATTAGCATATGGATAAATATAGTTATAACTATCCTAATGTTTTATATTTTATTTTGTAGTAATTTACTTGATCACCAAGTAAATCCAACACTATAAATAGTGTCCATTGCTAGTTAATAAAATCATCACTTATGAGCATAACTTCAATTCTTATTTGCTTCTTTGCTCATACATCACTTTCTTCCTTTCTTATATTACCCATGTAATCATATATATATATATATATATGATACACATTTTTTATTATTTTTTATTATTTACAACAAAAACTTAATTATTTGAACATTATTGCATATCTTTATCAATAATCTAATTTATATTCAATGTTTTTTATTCTTATATTTTAAATAATTTAAATCATTCATTTTCATTATATACCTTTTACTATTTTAAGATAGATTAAATATATATATAATTTAAATTTAATATATCTTCTAATGAAATGTAAAATTTATTCTTCAACTATCACTAAAATTATTTGATTATTAATTTATTCACCTCGGATATAGCACGAATGATTATCTAGTAAATTTTTGAAAAAGTTATGTTACGTTTAAATTTCATCTTTTTCCCTTGATAGAAACCTAATTGAGTTGACGTTTTGAACAAACTTTTAACTCCTAAATTTTGGCCCATTGTTATATATGGTACTCAACCAATTAAATCTTATGTTTACTATCTTCAAAGCTTTAAGTTTTGGGTACTCATTATTCATAATTTTACTTTTAAATTAAATATAAAAATGTGATAACAAACTAGTGAATTGCTAAACTAAACTATATTAATCTTTAAATACTTAATAAATAATATCTTGAGAAAAACATATCTCATATTTTAATTTAGAATTCGTGTTTGTAAACATAGTAAGCTCGTGTTTTTCAACCAAAGAGGAGAAAAATCTGAAACTCAATTATACCAAAATGGAATGAAATAATTATGCTAAGGAGATGATGGATTTTAAAATAACCTCAAAGGTTCAAGGATAGATGAATCAGTGAGGTAAATTCTCTGTAAAGAGTAACTGGCAGTTTCTTAGGGTTTGAAAAATAGGAGCCATGAAGAAGATGAAGAAGGTTTGGTGATATGGCCAAATCCACATATAAAGGAGAGGAATGAAGTTTGGTGATGTGAGCTCAGGTTCATGTATGGGCTTATACGTGAGTGACATATCAATTACAAAATCAGTTATGTTAGTGGGTTTAACACACCATGTAAGTCGTTAAATATTATGATCCAATAATTATAGATAAGGTATGGCTATGGCATTTTTTGGAGTTATATTTTTACGACCAATTGTATCTAAAATTATGATTTAGTAAAATAATACAATTTATCTAAACTACGCTCCAAATTCTTATTTTAAAAATTGAGAGGGGAGGGTTAGTTGTTGGGTATAATTTTATTATTTAAAATAATATTAAATAGAGTCTAATATAAATATATCCTACAAATAAGCGGAATATTAAATAAAATCCTTGATGATTTTAGTAAGGGTCAATATTGATTCCTAACCGTTCTTGGATTTCGGTAATGATCTTATCTTAGCACGAATCATTGATCATGCTAGAGAGTATTCGCAATAACCTTTTAGAGAATATTCTAAAGAACCTTATCATATCAAGAGTTGGTCGTCTAACTCATAATCCCATGAGGGTGAAGGCGGAATATATTTTCATATAAAAAGGAAAAAAATAACAAAGAAATGGACAATGAAATCGACAGCAAAAGAAAAAGATTCAACAAAATCTTCGAGACCACATCAAAAGTTAATGGGTGCAATTAGGGTTCGTAAATTGATTAATCGTGTGTCCAATCTTGTATTTGTTATTGATGCTCTGATCAATAAAGATTATTCTACATCTAAGTTTAGAAAAACATATATTGATAAAGGTAACATATGTATCACCGGGATTATAATCTACAATATTTCATATTTAGTGTTATTTTTTATGGCAATATCTCTCTTATTCAAATTTATGTGTCATGTATATCTCTTATTCAAGTTTATATGTCACATATGATTATATATATATTAATTTTGTTCACATAAGATTTAAATTTTTGTTCAAACACATGTTTTTATGTTTTTCGTTTTTCGTAACACTAATGCTGTTCTAAACACCTCGGACCTGCTCTTTTTTGTTAATGATAACACAATTTATTACCGATTTTTAGAGTGATTTTATTAACGATTATTGAGTCTTTTCAATATGTACAAGATAGTTTTTGGTACTTTATGTATTTATAGTTTTATACACTTGCTGGAGTCAAAATAAAGGTTTTAGAGTGGAAATAGATCATTTTGGATTATTAGAGATGCAGGACTACGCAGAAATGTCAGACGTTTGGCCTCCGATGGAATACTTTCCACAGTTAGATCTTTCTCATATTTTTATAAAATCTAGAGGAGGATGTTAGCTTTCATTTTCAAGTGGTATGAAGGAAATCTAACAGTGCGATCAAGAGTTATGGCCAATTTACTGAAGATAGGACGAACTGCCTCGCAGCCGGAGCATGCTTGGGAGGGAGCACTGATCGGTGCTGGCTAGTCATCGATTGGTGCCAAAGAAATTCTTCACCGATTGGTGCATAATTTGTCACTTATCGGTGGACCACCTCCGAAATTTCCATTTTTCTACTTCTATGGTTTTCCTTTGTCTATATAAATAGAGGGCTTGTCCCTAGATAAAAAGAAATTCAAAAACATAGAGGCTTCGATTTGTAACTTATCTAATTGCGGAATTACTTTTTCTATTGCAATTATGCAAGTATTTTACTAATCACACAAAAATTGCCTAATGATACGCAATTAGGCAAAAACGCAAGATTGTCTTTTTGCCTACAAAAACACAAGTAAAATTCCATTATGCAAATAAAAATTACTGGTTTATTTCAATATGCCTAATATATATATGATGAAAATTAACTATTGATATATATATATATATATATATATATGTGTGTGTGTGTGTGTATTTCATATGCTAAAAACTTAACTGTTGAAAATAAAAAGTATGTTACTTTTTTGATATTTCAAATAACTTTCAGTATATGTTACAATTTATTTTATAATAAATAGTAAAACCATTTTTTACCCATGCTAAAAATTAACAACGGAAAAATAATTATTTACAATAAAATATTATTTTATAATATGGAAATAGCTAAAATGTATTAAAATTTCATGTAATAAATTATGAAATTCCTTAATTATATGTGTATATTTTTAATTTAATATTACATTCTGCCATTCTGCAAAATTTATCCAATTACACAAATTTTCTATTCTGCAATTTTTCATTCTGCATCTTTTCATTCTGCAATTTTTATTCTGCAATTATGCTATTAAGCAATTATGCATTGTTACCAATCAGAGCCCCAGTTTTAGAGACAAAAAACTCAATCTAAACACTCTAAGGTGTTAAAACCTTTTGTATATATTCTTATGCTTTTATTTTATTTTTAGTATTCGTCTATCTCTGTTATGCATACTCCTACATGTATGAATAGATTTGTTAATATAGATTAGGGTTTTTGAAGGGATGTTCATGTAGATTCATGTTAGGGTTTTTATGAGATTGCTCTTATAGTTCTTCATCATTATATTTCTCTTAATGCTTTATCTAATTTGGTCAATTAGCCTCTGCCCTAAAATGCAATTCATCGTGGCATCAAAACTGTTGTTGAATGGGTGGATCTATCTTTGATGGGAAAAAAGTCTATTGTCAATGACAGTTGCAATTTATACTTTGTGAGCATATTAGATTAGGTTCTCAGTGCATAAATAATTCTCTCCCAAAAGATGATAGTTATTTATCGCTTGGGAATATATCTGTTTCGCGACAGCGGGATAAATTACATTTGTAATCTAAGCTCTAGACGATTCTTAATACATCTCATATAATCATTACATTCATATGCATGAACCTCTAAATTAATCCTAGGAAATTAATATCTATTTAATTCTATTTTAAGATGTTAGTCACATTGGTTTCAAGTAAACTCCTTTGCATCCTAACTTTATTTAAATCATCATCATTCTTCGTGTGCTCTATTGATCCTTGTGGATTTGACCCCTAAGAACTACTGTGATTGTAATGTGCACTTGTAGTATATCCAGGGTTAAAACCTCTGTGTATCAAGTTTTTGCCGCCATTGCTAGGGATCAATATGGGTGCCTTTGAATTCGTGGTTCAAATTTCGTATAAGAATGTTTATTTTTATATATATGTATATTATTTTTACTAATTATCTAACTAATAAATTCTGTAAAGTGATGAGTGATGCAGGAACAGTTCCAAACGCGAATTTTTAGAGTGTTCCAAAAAGGCTTACAAATCAGTGCTGACACTGTCATCGATCTGTATCAATTGGCTTTCATATCAATTGGTACGCTGTGGTTACCAATCGGTACTAGACCCCAAGAGAAAGAGATCATGAGAAGAAAAGAAAAGGAAGAAGATGAAGACAGATTTGACCGATTCTGGGAGAAGGAGCAAACGAAGTAGCAAACGAAAATCCCTTCATCTTATACTGCATGAAAAGATGCACACATCAAAAGCTAACCATAGCCGCAAGCAGATCCCAAATCATGGCTCTGGTTGGAAAGTTATGGTCGTTCTACTGTGGCAGATCTCTGCAGATCGGATTTCGCCATTGCCTAACTTCAAGAGAAGTTTCCCGAAAAATAGTAAAGAGTTAGAGGACGATCTAAGTATCAATGGAAATCCCCAGATGTAAGATTTCTATAGAAACCGGCAATGTCAACTCCGGCAGGAACCAAAGTTTGAAGCTGACGGCGGTGTGACCTAGTTTCTGGAAACCCTAATCTTATTCTCTTGGGGGAATGTCAACTCCGGCAGGAACCAAAGTTTGAAGCTGACGGCGCTGTGACCTAGTTTCTGGAAACCCTAATCTTATTCTCTTGGGGGTTCTCCATATCTTTCCCAAGAGAATAATCTTGAGCTCATGATGCAGTAGTTGTTAGATGCACCGAAAAAGCATTCACAAGAGATGAATAAGAAGATGGATAGCATGTACGCCGAGCTTAATGGTAAATTCGAAAGTTTGGTATCTCGGGTTGAAGTCCTTGACAAGAGAGTCTATGAAATGCTTTCTGCTCAAAGCCTAATGAGTATGTCAATGCCATCACACTCGAAGAATAAAATTAGCAATATTCAGAGATTGATACCGATCGGTGCAATCACTCTACCGATCGGTAGTTGGTATGGTATTGTACCGATCAGTACACATCATCTACTGATCGGTGCAAGGCAATTTTTTCGAGCAGATGAAGATTCTGTGATTTTAACTGATGCAAATATTGAAGATGCCTTGGATATCATGACAATTGAATAGCTTGATCATAAGAATGAGATCAAGGAAGTCATGGATGGAGATACTCAATTTTCTTTTAAGACATCCAAGAAGGTCAAGAAAAAAAACAAGCCAAAGATTGAGAAAGTGATTGGAGATTTCATGTCACCTTGGTACCACAGCAATGTTTTGGAAACACCATTGAATATAAGTTGCAATGTAAACTGAAATCATAGTGTTTCTCTAACATTAAAATGATCCTCACTTCGGAGTTCAAAGAGAAAGGCCACGAAGCAGTGGATGATTTGCTAAGCAAAGTTTGGGAATTGATGATGACTGATTAGAGAAATTTTTCTAAAGCAAGTTCACATTCTCCTTCCAGTTAACGCCTGAAACTAAAGTCAAGCTAGTGACCTTAAACAAGCGCTTAAGGAAGGCAATTCACTGAGTTTTCGCTTTTCATTTAGTTAATTATATTTTTATTGTCGGAATAGTCATTTTCTTTTTTATTTCTTTTTACCTTGTGATGGTGTAAACTAAGTTTGGGGGAGGATTCTCAAGGTTAATAACATTATTTTTCTTTTTGGTGATTTTATTTTTCTTTGAGTCATTTTTCAGTTTTATTGAGTCAAAACTTGGAAATTTTATGTTATTCTTGGATTTCATCTAGTGTTGACTAACTTTTTAATAGACTTCTAACCGTGATTGTTCTCGGAATAAGAAGATTGGAAACACCATCAGTTGATCAACATTACCAGAAGTTCCCTATCCTTTGAAAATATGAATGATCTAATGTTGACTCTATCTTTACATGACCTTTAACACTGATTTAACTTCTCATTCAGGGGCTTGATATCGCACAAAGGATCACTACATTCGGAGTTCAAATCCACCTTTTCTACCACCCTTTTCATAACTCTGAATGACCAAGTTCAGCTTTAGCTTGGTACCACACCTTAACCTTATCCATTCATTCAAACAAAATGCCCTCTGATTCATCATTATCATGTGCAATCAAGTGCAAAAACTACAGAGTAGGCCTCATTTTTGTGAGTTTTAAAAAAAAATTTAAACACCATTTTCAAACCTTTCTCTTTTGATTTGGATTTTTATTGTTCTTACTTGAGGAAAAGCAAGGATTCAAGCGTGGGAGAATTGTGATAACACTATTTATGACCGATTTTTTGAGTTATTTTATTAACAAATCTTGAGTTTTTTTCAATAAGAACAAGAAAGTTTTTGGTATTTTATGTATTTATAGGTTTATACACTTGCTGGAGTTAAAAGAAATGTTTTAGAGTGGAAATATATCATTTTGGATGATTAGAGATGCAGGAAGCGTCAGATGTTTGGCCTCCGATGGAATACTTCCCACTGTTAGATATTTCTCATATATTTACACAAGCTAGAGGAGAATGTTAGCTTTCATTTCCAAGTGGTTTAAAAGAAATCTAACAGTGTGGTCATGAGTTATGGGCAATTTATTGAAGACAGGACAAACTGTCTCGCAGCCGGAGCATGCTCGGCAGGGAGCACCAATTGGTACTGGCTTGTCACTGATTGTTGCCAAAGACATTCTTCACCTATTGGTGCATAACTTGTCACCAATCGGTGAGAAGCCTCCGAAGTTTCCATTTTTTCACTTCTAGGATTTTCCGTTGTTTGTATAAATACAGGGCTCACCCCTAGAGAAAAAGAAATGCACATAATTCAGAAACATAGAGTTTTAGAGACGAAAAACTCACCCTAAAAACTCTAAGGTGTTAAAACCTTTTGTATATATTCTTATGCTTTTATTTTCTTTTTGGTTCATTATCTATCTTTTTCATGCACACTCTTGCATATATGAATAGATTTGTTTATATAGATTAGAGTTTCTAAAGGGATGTTCATGTAGATTCATGTTCGGATTTTTATGAGGTTGTTCATATAGTTCTTCATCATTAGATTTCTCTTAATGCTTTGTCTAATGTGGCCAATTAGCCTCTGCCCTAAAATTCAGTTCATCGTGGCACCAAAAGTGTTGTTGAATAGGTGGATCTATCTTTGATAGGGAAAGTTTCTATTGTCAACGACCATTGCAATTTATACTTTGTGAGCATATTAGATTAGGTTCTCAATGCATGCATGATTCCCGAAAGACGAAAATTATTTATCGCTTGGGAATATGTTACATAGATAGTTATGTTACGTGACAGCGGGATAACTTACATTTGTAATCTAAACTCTAGACGATTCTTAATGCATCTCATATAATCATTACATTCATATACATGAACCTCTGAATTAATCTTTGTAAATTAATATCTATCTAATTATATTTTAGGATGTTAGTCACATTGAATTTCAAATAAACTTCTTTGCATCCTAACTTTATTTAAACCATCATAATTATTTGTGTGTTATATTGATCATTGTGGGTTCGATCCCTAAATATTATTGTGATTGTTAATATGCACTTACAATATATCCAGGATTAAAACCTCTGTATATCAGTTAACTTGACCACAATCAATGACTTTCGAAGTTTTTTCTTTATGATAAAGTGTGACTTTAGAAGTTCTCCTACTATTTAAACTTTTTCTATTCGTGAATTTTTGCTATCTCTATATGCAAAAACGTTTTTGCTGTGTTGTCAAAATATGTGTAACAGACTCCGTACAAAGACGAAAGAGAAGGACGTTGAAATAAATTTCTAAATCCAAAACAGTATGGTCGCTTGATCTCAGATCTTTACTGTCGATAACACTCTTCATGCCTAGTACATATCCATATCTCGACATAGTTTACTTTAGTCATTTCCTATTTAAATTTTTTAGAGCGTCTATTTCTGTTATTAATATTTGTTTAGGTTTTGATAACTAATAAATATTTAATTTGGCACAACGAAATTATATAAAAATTATGTTGGTATTCACTTTTAAGAAAAATTGAGGAGATTAAAAAAAAATTTTAAAAAATTTAATTTAAATTTAAAGCTCTATAAAAAGTTCACACGATGATTTTTCGGTGAAAGTTCATATCTTACGTTATTTTTATTGATAGGTTTATGAAAATAAAATTTATTTTTGAATCATTTTATTTAATTAAAACCAAAGATTATTAGATAATTTACTCATTTTAAAAAATTCAACTCCTAGCTATATGAAGTTGCATTTGACAAATATATAAAGTATACAGGATTTCCTTAGCATACACAAATGTAGATCTGCATTTATCTCTTCTACAGTAGCCCATGAGTAACAAGATATTACTCAGATATGAAAACATTACTGTAATTGAGTCTTCCGGAACGAAGCAATTTTTCCAGGACCATAGAGGACTACACATTTTTCATTTCATTTAGCTTTGGGTAGATCAATATTAACTTTATTTTTTGACAAGAAAATTAGATTTAACTAGAAAGTTCACAATTTTTGGTGAAGAACTCTTTTTCGTCGAATTCGATAATACATAAAACAAAAAAGCATAAACCATTTCTCTCGTTTAAAATGAAAACTTGGAAATAACGACTATGAATAAAAAATGAATTGTTTAATGAGAAAATATCCATCCTTTTGTAAATCACAAAATTAATAACAATAACATATTTTTTTTTAAACAATAGGAGTAACTTAGTTAACCCAGTCACTATTAATTTTACTTTTTTAACCTCAAACCATCACTATTTTTGGCATATATGAGGAAATGTAAAAACCTTATCGGATAGTAGAAATTAAGTGAATGTAGAAGAAGTATGGAGAGAAAAATCATCCTCTATAAGCAGTAGCAGAAACCATGTGCATTTCCTCAGTCACTGTATCGTAGCTGAATCCATGACCCATTTTATATTAACCACACATTCTCTCTCTGTCATGAATACGTAAGTCCTCACGAATGGTTTGAAAAACCAAAGTCATCGACTCGTTAAGTCCATTATTCCCCAAAATCTTCGTTAGACTTAGGACCTAGCTAGCTAGGTACAATCATATAAAATACTCATCACAAATGCAAATTGTCATATATAGATATTATCTTCTCAAGTTCGTTTTCCCTTTGACAAATAAATCTCTAATCTAAAAGAACTTACTCAGGAACTTACCCATGTGTACTTGTATTTTTTTGCATATGCTTTATATATTTACCTTATCCTTTAGAATCACGAATTGATCTATGTTAATATGTATATAAAATCTTCCACTCAGAAGAACAATGGAGTTTTTTTGGTAATTAAGAAGAACAATGGATTCCCCACGAAAGGAAAGACAATAATCCTAGAAACTATATCAAAGTCAAAGGATGCCAAAATATATATATATATATATATCAAACTCAAAGTGCACTTACTTCAATCGATTAATTAATCATTGTTTTTAAAGTTTTTCTTTGTTTTATTATTGTATTAGCTAGTTGTCAAGTCCGTGCTATGCATGAACATGAGATATTTTTCATAAGTTATATTCCCTCCATTTTATAATAAATATCGTTTAAAGTTTTTCTTTGTTTTATTATTGTCATAAGTTATACTCCCTTCATTTTATTATAAATATCGTTTAAAGTTTTTTCATACATATTAAAAAGTAATTAAATTTCTAACTCTATTCTTTATTAGTAAATTAGATATTTTCTCATTGCTTTTTTAAAAAGAAAAATTCTCATTGCTAAATATATAATAAAAGATTAAGGATAAAGCTAAAAATTTTATCAAATTTTTATATTGTAAATTGTATATATTGGAGACTATATATGGTTTAGAGGAAGGATATGATCATTGTTTTGTATGGATATTATGGTTTTTATGGCAGAAAAAGCATAAGAATGTTTTTCAAAACATTCAATCGGACCCTTTTAATATTTTAGGTCACTAGAAATGAACAATTAGCTTAGGAGGCAGCCCAATGAAGTCTTTTAAGGGAAATAGAGGAAAGAGAAGAAATTACAAGATCTTCTCACAATCTTAGATGTAAGAAAGTTGGATCCTGGAAATCTATTGATCATTTTACATGTTTTCGTTGGATTTATTTTGAGAGGAATAATCATGTGGTAGTTCTAGGGGCAAAGTGCCATAGGAGGAGCCTCTCGCCTCTTTCAATCGGAGATGGAAGGTCTATTATGAGCTATGAAGAATATCTTTTCTAGAAGAATTGATTGTCTGGTCTTTGAAACTGATTGTGTATAGTTGTTCTCAATGGTGCAATCTCCAAAAGAATGATCTGCTTTCTCTAATCTTCTCAACAAGATTGGTTGGCTTCAAGTTAATTTTTCTTTTTTCGATTTTTTCTATTTCTCGTTTGTGTAATCTTCAAACCGACTGTTTAGTCCGGAGCTCTAGAGTTTTAGTTTCAAAAAAATATTTTATAAAAATTTCTAATTAATGTATTGTTGAATATATATAACATGCTTATTCTAAAACACATTTTATCTTCTAAAAGATACTTAATATGACACAAATGGATTATTAATGTATATATTAACTGTGAAAAGTCTTTAAAAACAAAAGTAAAGATGACCTATACAGTTTTAATCTAACAGCATCTCCATTGGGGTATCTCAATGAGATACTTTCTCATTAAAAAAAAATAATAATAAAATATATGAGTAAGAAGTAGAGAAAGTCTCTCATTTGAGAGACTTGAGTTTCTTAAATAGAACCCCTCTTTTTACATGTTTGCCTTTAATTGATTTAGTTCTTATTTTAAAATTAAAACTTAAATATATAATTAAATTATATTAAGATATTAATATATTAATGTTTGGATATCTAAACCAATAAAGATGCTCTTAGTGTATTCATTCAAAACATATTAAAAACCGAAATGGTAGAGTATATGAAAACTGCGTTCATGTATTTTAGATGGCACGCATTCCCAAGCCCTATTACAAGGCTACAAAGTAATAATAAATATAAGTATGTACAACTATATATAAGTACCCAACTTCCAAATCGAAGTGGAAACACAAAGATCCCCACAAAATCCGTTATTGTCCTGTTACTCACACCCAACACAAATAGGTCAATATTTAACTATATGTCGAACAAGGTCATTGACATGGAAGAAGAAGAAGAAGAAGAAGAAGAAAATATAGGAGAGAGCAGATCATCCTCAAGAACACCGAGAGGACATTTCGTGGTTTACGTTGGTACGAAGAAGAAGTTGGAAAGATTCGTAGTCCCCACAAGGTTTCTGAAGAGCCCTTCTTTCCAGAAGCTTCTAGAAAAGGCGGCGGAGGAGTTTGGTTACGCGGAGGCTTACCGGAACAAGATTGTCTTGCCCTGTGATGTCTCTACTTTCCAAAGTCTCGTCATGTTCTTGACTTCTCAAGACAAGTCACATTAATCACATGAGCCCACTACTACGTCGTGTGAATGATAAAACGGTCATATGTATCATGTATGTGTTATAATTTAAATCTAATAATGTACTATATACATATTCTAACTTAATCCAACTACGAGTATAAGATCTTTATTTATCATTTATTGAATAATTAATTCAATATGCTTTTGATTGCTAACTTAAAACAACGTAAAAGTTACTTAGGTATTTTATATCAAGCATATATCCACAAACTATAATCAAATAAAGGAAGATATACATCGGACAGTCGATTATTGTGTCACACAAGTTTGTGCCTTTGTCACATGCACAGACAGAGATGATCATTACGTATTTTCTTTTCTATTTATATCATATTTTTTTTCTAACCGATTTACGTGTATAAGGTTTCGATCATCTCTTGTATTGTAACTCAACCCGACCGTTTTGGATTATGGAGTCAAGAGTTTTTAAAAGATCCACTAAACTCAAATCCTACACTAATGAGGAGATATGTATAAGAAAATCTTAAGATTTTGGCCTCTTTTCGTACCTCCCTGATCAGAGAGACAAAGAGAGGGGGGAGAGAGAAGAAATTCGCCTTGTAGTATTATTTGCATATTTAGATTGAGTCTACACACATTTAGATTTGCATATGCATTTGGGATATTCGCCTTATAGAAATTCATGCTTAAGATTAAGATCATTGCCCTTAGTCATGGTTATTTGTTGCTTGAACATCTTTGAAAATGAAAAATCCATGTTTGAATCTTTGCATCTTTCGAAATACAACTTCTACTTTTGAGAAGGTTGCATAATCTTTGAAGCATTTCTATGAATGTGGACTTAACTTGAATATAATTCTCGCTTAGGGTGATTTGAATACATTTTTATGGTAAACTATAAGTCATATTCAAGTTTTCTTATTCATTTTTACTATTAACAAAACTCTTAGTTGGTACCCAAACAATTAAGGACAACTAAGTTGATTTCATACATTAGACTTAAAGTAATAATTTCGAATAAAAGATGAAGACACGTGTAATAAAGTTAGGAGCAGAGCAACAACAAACACAAAATTTCAAAAGTGGAAATTGAAAAAAAACAGTCACATTTTTTTTCTTGCACCACAAGTAAATGATATACCAAAGCACAAAAAAAAAAGTGTTTCAAGCTTCAAAGCAAGTATGAATGAGATTGGAATTCCATTGCCTTCTATGGATGACTTGTACCAAGTGACTATCCGCAAGAAGTTCATTCAAGCCATCCTTGATAACCGGGAAAAGGTAAAGGTAAAAATGAGGATATCTGAACCACCTAACATAACACCTCTTGAACCCAAGTCGCTTTCAAAGATTGGAGATCTGGAGAATTTCATCATATCTTACTCCCTTGGAGATTTAAAACATAACGATGCATTGTGTGACTCTGGTTCAAGTGTGAATGTTATCTCCCTTGAGATGGTGAAGAGCTTAGGTATCACCAACATGAAGCATCGCTCTTCCTTTATAATGTATGCAGATGCTTCTTCTAAACCCGCACATGGTTTCATTGAAGATTATCCTCTTATAGTTAGGAATTTTTCCTAGTCCCAACGGATTTCACGGTAGTAGAAATGGATCAAAACCATAGAGTGCCTCTCTTTTTAGGAAGACCATTTTTTCACACCATGGGAGCAAGCATTGATTTCCCCTCCAAGAGAGTGGCTTCCAAAACATCAACACCAAGGTCTCTTACACCATTGAGTCATCACTACAAAATTTTGTGGTACCATTGAACATGAGGAAGTACGAGTGGAGAGCATAAAGAATGTCAGGATTCCTTTTTTGAAACAAACCGAAGATGTTGATGTTTTGGATGGTGGTTATCTAGAGCTTCTATTTGAAGAGCCAATGGAGAAAAATATCATGGTGAACAAACCAAAACAAACCCACTCTCCTACCATTGTCCCTAGTATTTTCTGTAAATCTATTGACTTCACATAATTTATGTAAATTCCATATGTTCTAATATTAGATATTGCTTTTAAATTTTCTCAAGCTTCTCAAATGCAGTGGAAAGGAAATTGCCAGAGGTTAAACACCGGATGTGTTGACACATCTATGAAAACATGAAAAAGTTGTTCCCTTACCAAAGCGAAATGAAACATATGTTTTTGAGAGAGTAGCTAAACCTTTCCTGAGTGTGAATTTAGAAATGATTAAGACTTACAATATTCATCTCTATAAAACCATAATGCAGAAGAATCCAAAGAATAACAGCCTTGCTGATGCGATTCCGGAGAGGACTCACACCCAATCTCGACACCGTGAAGTCAATATGACGAAAGACTCAAGCTAGACCCAAAAAAAAAGAAATCTAGCAAGAGAAATGGATCAAGAGGAGATGAGGGGAATCGAATGACGCCATGACAAGCCGCGAAAAAGCTTATCGATAAGTCGGGTTGATCTTCGGATGAACACACTGAGAGATCGGGTGATTCTTTGGATAAACACACCAAAGAACCGGGGTTGATCGATGGATATACGCACCAAAGATCAGTTCGAACGATTGGATAAACACACCAAAAGTTCTAAGTCGAAATCACTCCAACAAAAGAGATAAAATCTCAAAGGATGTTTTAATAAAAATATGGGTTAAGATACAATGAGAGTTCGACCAGAATATAAAGAAGAGAAAGAGATGAGAGAAATGGTTTGTTTACGAGACAAGCCTCGGTAAACAGCACACTTAACAAACATAACAACACTTAAGACAATGTTTGAATTTGAAAATGACTCTTGAAGTCATTTTCCTTCCTTCTTGAGTTTAGGCCACAAAATTCTTCATGCAAAAATAGGCATTGATCATGATTAACAAAATGGACAATGATAGAGTTTGGACCATTAACAACATTATAAACCTTTCTTCGGGAAACCCAATGGGACAAAACTAAAAGAAGGGAAAAAGAGTGTTAACATACACGCATTTGCAAATCCTCTTGAGCATGTATCGATACCAATGTGGCTCGGATAACATATCCATGACTCAAGTGATCCTTATGATTCTTGGGCTCAAAAAGGGTTTTCCATGCTTCTTTAACTCCTTGCTCGTCCATTGCCTCATATCCCTTCCACGCTCCATGCTCCAGGTCCTTAGAGCTATTCAGAATCGTATCACTTGTTTTCTGCAATTCAACATCTTCTTGTGTAGATGTTTACAACAACATCTCTAAGTCTTTTAACAATGCAATTGATACTACAATGTATATGCCAATTGTTGAGATGTTGGAGACGATAAGGAGGAGATCCATGATGCGTATTACTCTTAGGAAGAAGGCAGCAACAGACCATTAATGTATATTCACTCCGAAGGCGATAGAGAGCGTAGAGTTGGAGCAGAAGAAGATCAATTTTTGTAAGATGATTCCATGCTCAGAGGTAGATGTGAGGTTCTTGAGTCTGGGAAATCATTCAGTGTGAACATGAGATTAAGGACATGTACATGTCAGAAATGGGATATGAATGGTCTTCTTTGTCATCATGGTATACTTGTCATCGGAGAAAATAAGCTCAATAAGGAAGATTTCATTTCTATTTGTTACCTCAAATCCCAACTGCAACAAAATTACAGTGACTCAATACACCTTGTAAATGGTATGTAGTTTTGGAAGAAGTATGGTTTTGTTATCTTGGCACCTCTGAGCCTTGTTGAAACAATTGAAAACAGAAAATAAAGAAAGCCAAAGCCAAAGAGGAAGAGAGGAAAACATGAATCTCCACAAAGGAAGAAGGTTATAAGAGAGAAAAAGATCATCCATTGTGGAAAATGTGGTTTTACTGGGCACAACATTCAAGGTGTTAAACTATATATGCCACCAAAGAAGAAGCCATCAAAGACAAGAGAAGATGGCTATGAGTCCAAAAACACAACACAAGATGGATATAAGTCCAACAATACAACACAAAGTAAAGGTCCAAGTCAGCCAACTCAAAACTAGTTTATTCTAAGATAAGTTTTCAGTTTTGATGATTTTGGTGAATGTCTTTTGGTAAGTTTTTAGTTTGGCGATTTTGGTGAGTTTTCTTTTTTTGTTATGTTTTCAATATCTTAGGGAAGAAGATAAATTTTAGGAAAAAAAAAATTTTACAAGGAAGAATCATTTGTTTTTAGGAAGCACGAAGGAAGATGGAGATTCTCTTTAGTGAGCATCGGTTAAGGAAGCATGAAGAAAAGATTATTTTTGTAGTATTCTCCTTTTAAAACTATGACTCTTGACTCTTGTCTCTTGTTTCTTTGTAATCTATGACTCTTGCCTCTTTACAATCTATTTCGTTATATGACTATGATGAATGAGTGTTTCATATTTTTAGTGGAATACAATTTTCATTATTTCACTTCATTTAGCACTTTTTCAACAATTGTACATCTCATTTACAAGTAAAATAAGGAAAAAGAATGAAAATCCATATTTGTATATTTCACATAGAATTTTTTTCAACAACTCTACTTTCATTTACAAGTAAAATAAAGAAAAAAAATGAAAATAAAGATTTGTATATTTCACATAGCATTATTTCAACAAATGTATCTCATATTTAGATTCAAAAATTTACTAAATTTCAGTTCAGAAATTACGAGTTTGCAATGAAAAAATGTACACATACATCATTAGGGTTAAATTTACATACATCATATAAACACGATAATTTCATATCCTAACACGACAATATACTCAAGCTACTTCAAGCTACAATCTACTCTCATTCTCAAAACATAACAACATAAATCTCAATCATTATCATAACACACACAATGATTTTATTCAAGCTATAGAGTTGCATCTTACATTCTCGGATCTCTTTCTCAACCACATCCTCACACACACGCGTCTCCATTGCAAGAGTGTCAATCTCAGCTTCACAAGCATTGAAGATCTATTGTAGTGGCTGAAGCTCCTTCGGTATTGTCAACTCTCTCTTTTAAATCCTCAATATCTTCTACCAGGTACCTATCAGTCCATTTAAACATATGTACCAATGACCCTGCCACGTATATAGAAATTACTCAATGCACAATTTAAAATTGGAGAAGACAACCAAATTCACAAATAAAAAAAATTGTCACTTACCCTATCGGATCCAAAAGGACAAGCATGGAATAGCCTTTCGGGGTTTTTAAAAGTTTTCGACGTCTTCATCACTACATGTTCTCAACATCCACACATCTTAGGGAATCCTCTAACTCGATCAAACATTTCATCAACGAAACTCAACTTGTAAAAGTTTTCTAAAGCTAATAAGATTTTTGAATAATGATATTTATGACATAGCTGGTGAGAAATTACCTGATTTTGATGAATAAAAGAGGCAGTGGAAAAGAGAAGAATACGAGACAGGATCTGGAGAAATCCCTATTTTAGCATTGTTTTGTTAATAAAAATTCTTATTTGAAAATATCCAAACCTTGTTGTAATTGTGCAATTACACATGTCAGCTGACTCAACGAGATAGTAGAATTTAGCACGATACTATAGTTTGTGTATAAAAACACATCATACTGATAATTCAAGTTAAAATCAGTCTTTTCGATTAAATCCACATACATCATACAAATACGATGGTGACATATCCTAACATAATAATATACTCAAGCTACTTCAAGCTATAATTTACTCTCATTCTCAAGACATAATAACATAAAACTCAATCATCATCATAACACACACAATGATGTTTTTCAAGCTACGGAGTTGCATTTTACACTCTCAGATCTCCTTCTCAACCACATCCTTACACACACGCGTCTTTAATGCAAGTGTCAATCTCAGGTTTACAACCATTGGAGCTCGTTTATAGTGTGATTAAAGCTCCTTCGATATTGTCGACTTTCTCTTTCAATCCTCAATCACTTCTACCATGCACCCATCAATCCATTTAAAAGTATGAATCAATTATCCTGCCACATATAAAGAAATTACTCAATGCACAGTCTAAAATTGGAGAAAACAACCAAATTCACAAAAAACAAATGTCACTTACCTCCATCGGATTTAAAAAGACAAGCATGTAATAGTCTTCAGGGTTTTTAACAGTGATAGACGTCTTCATCACTATATGTTCTCCACATCTACATATCTTAGGGAATCCTCTAACTCGATCACCCATTTCATCAACAAAACACAACATGTAAAAATTTCTCAAAATTTCCTAGTTCACACTTGATAATTACATAAAATCCAGCTAATGGAAGAGATAATGAGATTATGTCTTACCTGGTGAAGAAAAACTTTGTTTTGATGAATAACAAAGGCAGAGGATGAAGAAAAGAGAAGAAGATGAGACGACGAGACAAGATCGGGATCTTAGCTCCCAAATACAAAACAACGCCATTTTGTTAAAAAAAATTACTATTCGAAAATATCAAAACATTGTCGTAATTGTGCAATTACACACTTAAACAACCACATGTAATCTGACTTAGCAAGATTTAATGGTTGACTAATTTTGCTTTGATCAATGTTGATTTTGGCTCAGAAATTAAATTTTAAGTAAGATTTTTATATTTATAGTTAGTTCAAATAGAATTTAGCACGATACTATAATTCATGTATAAATATACAACAGAGACTGATAGTTCAAGTTGAAATTGGTGATTGTCCTGTACTCGCACCTCAAGTTGATTGTAAATTGTTGTATAATAAAACTAGTGATACTAAAATGATCCTAAACTAAACAAGCCTAAACATGTGGCCTCCTATAAATGTTTTGGACCTGAAGCCCCTTTAAAGCATCAATACAAAGTAAACGGATCTTAAAATGTTTGATCCGTTTGATTATTCACGGATCTGGACAACAATAATAGAGTAGCCCCTTTTTCTTGTTTTTTTGGCTAAGGTAAAACGACGTAGCTTTGCTAAATGAACGATTATTCTCATTTTTCTAGTCAGAGCTGCAGATTTATTCTTCCGGCGACGATAACGATTCCGACGGGGACGGTAAGAGATTATTTGGAATCTGATTATGCTTTATTCGATAAAATGTCTTCTCTTCCCAGATCTCAAATCTTTTCCAATCTCAGAATCCAGTTTCTCCTCAGTCTCATCGACAAACCCACGATTCCGACGCCGGTAAAAAGCTCTTTGCTTGCTCCTCCTAAATCCTTAGCCAATTGAATCTGTCTCTCAATTTCAACGGCTCTTAATCGTTGTCGTTTAGGCTGATTACTTCATCATCTCCGACTGTCTCCGTTAAAGGTACAATTTTGGATTCGGATCATTTTGTTTTCATGTTCATTGATTTGAATTTGTCCTCTAATAATGCCAAAGATTTTAAAACCAATTGGAACAGAAAAATTCAAGTTTTGCAAAATGGAAGAAGTTCGAAAAAGAGTTGCTTTTGTGCTGATCGATGGTTTAGGAGACGTATCAATACCAAAATTAGGTTACAAAACTCCATTACAAGCAGCAAACATACCTAATCTTGACGCAATTGCATCTGCTGGAATCAATGGTTTAATGGATCCTGTAGAAGTTGGATTAGGTTGTGGTAGTGACACAGCTCACCTCTCTCTTATGGGTTATGATCCAAGAGTTTATTATAGAGGACGTGGTGCGTTTGAATCTATGGGTGCAGGCTTAGCAATGTCACCAGGTGACATAGCTTTCAAGGTTTGAATTTGCTTCCTTGAATCAATCTTTCTATTGTCATTTATAGGTTTGACATTGTGAAGATTTGTTTTTTTCATTCATTGTGCAGTCGAATTTTGCGACTTTGGATGAGAAATCTGGAATTGTTGTTAGCAGGAGAGCTGATCGACATTTCGAAGAAGAAGGACCTATACTTTGTGGTGCTCTTGATGGAATGAAGCTTCCATCTTTCCCTGAGTATGAAGTTAGGGTCAGGTTGGTAAATGTGTTTTCTTTTCGGTCTTTATGATTTCGGTTTTGGGTTTTGGGTTAAAGTGAGGTTTTTTTCAATAGATATGCAACGGAACATAGATGTGGAGTGGTTGTAAAAGGGCCAAGACTTAGTGGGAATATATCTGGAACAGATCCATTGAAGGATAATCGTTTGCTTCTTGAAGCTAAACCTTTGGATGAATCAGAAGAAGCTAATCACACAGCTAAAGTTGTTAATGAATTATCCAGGGAGATATCGCGCATTCTTGTTTCTCACCCGGTTAATGTAAAGAGAGCTGCACAAGGCAAGAATATTGCCAATCTTGTCCTTTTAAGAGGCTGTGGCATTCGAATCGAGGTTTGTGTTTCAGTCCTTTACTGCCTCTTACATATGCTTTTTAATGAATTGTATTGCTCTATCTAATTATTTGTTACGGGTTTTGTATATAAAGGTTCCTCCTTTTCAAGAGAAGCATGGCTTGTGGCCGTGTATGGTAGCACCAACAAAGATTATAGCCGGACTTGGTATGTCCCTTGGTATTGACATTCTGGAAGCTCCGGGAGCCACTGGAGACTACCGGACGCTTCTTACATCGAAAGCAATTGCTATATCCAATGCACTCTCAGCTCCTTTGAATCCCTGCCCAAATGTCTTTGTACCAGGAGAGGATGGGCATAAACGGGGAAGGTCAGATGGTTACGATTTCGGATTCCTTCACATAAAGGTGAAAACTGTTTCCTGTCTTTTAACACAAGACAGAAAACTTTCCATTCTGATTTTCAGATGTTTTTTTTTTATAATTCTCGCAGGCTATAGATGATGCGGGTCATGACAAGGCGACATTGTTCAAAGTTCGAGGCTTGGAAGCTGTGGATAAGGCGATACGCCAGCTCGCTAAGCTTCTATGGCAGGCTGAATCTTCTACAAATTACCAGTATTTCTTGTGTGTGACCGGTGATCATTCTACTCCAGTTGAGTATGGAGACCACAGCTTCGAGCCCGTCCCATTTACAATGTGCCGATTAAGAGACTTTGTGAATGCGGTTGGAGGAGAATCAGCCCTATTAGAGACGTCTTTGGACCCTTTTCCACTTCCAACGGTTAAGGAATCCGGTGAAAATGTCACCGGAAAAGAAGAAGAAGATGGTGCGAGGAGAAAAGCTCCTCCGGCGATTGGTGGAGATTCAGTCTCAGAGCTGAATGAGATTGCAGCTGCAAGAGGATGTCTTGGCCGTTTCCATGGCGGTGAAATGATGGGAGTGATCACCAAATTTCTTAAGCTAGATGTATGAATTTCGTAAATTTTGCATTTTTCTTTGAGAATTTGGATTTTGGAAGTGTAATAAAAATATCAACTCTGATATTTATACTTTATCATGGAAAAAAATTCTATGTAAAGACAAATTTACAGGCTCTTGGTGATGCATTGAACATAATGATGTTATGGAGCAAATTTGGCTGCAGCAATAAAGAAGAAGATTCAGATTTTGCTATGAAGTTAAAACTTGTCCAAGTGAAGATAATTCTCTCTGGCTAGGTTTGTGTAAACCTTCCATTTAATTATGGTTTTTGATGTTATAATGCTTTTAGTTTCTTTGTCTATTAGATTAACCAACAAAACAGTGAAGATCAAGAGGGTGGCTTTACCCGGAGTCTCCGAATGATTATCCATAAAATCTTGATTAGCTCTTATTGAATTTAGGATAGATTGAATCATTAGGAAACACATTAGTGATAAAACAATACACCTCTAGCAGAGCAGTTGTATAATGGTCTATTCTGTGTATGCATCAGAAACATTTGGACTACCTACTAATGATGGCCTCATGATCTAAGTTAAACCGCTCCTCTGAAATTGAACTAAGTCTTATATTAGTAAACTAGAATCCGAAAATTCTGTTTTGACTCGCCATTATGCTTACCAAAGATCATAGGAACTTCTTTATAAGGTTTGGCAAACGTGTTTGGGAAGAATGATAAGTGGGCCGTAGATTGTTGCTCTTAGCCATTAAATGTGGGCATGATAAATGAATGTGCTTCGGTATAGTTTTGTAGACATAGCTTTAGGTCCAGTCTGAATAGGGGCATTGTGTTATGTAGGATGGTCCATCAGCTCATCCAAATCGCAATTGCCTGATCCCATGTCTGGGAAATTATCTGTAAGTCATTACTATGTCAAAGTCTAAGCTAGGTGAGGCGTGGTAGATCTCTCCTTCCCCTTGCTTGCTTGGATCTAGGTTTTTCTCTTCTCTGTTATCTCTGATTTATGTGCTTGTGGTTTCATTCAGTGAGTCTTTCTCCTTTACAGAACGGTGGTCATCTTGGAGGTTCATTCTCCACTTCAAGCCAGTGGCAGCTTCTCGGCGGTGGACTCGGGTTATGATCTGGATAGGTTATCGCCGTCGGCGGAGTCCTCTCCTTTGCTTCGCCGCCCCTTCTAAATCTCAAGTTCCTGTTAAAAGCCCATTTGTATTTTTTTTTTCGTTTGGTTAGGTCCATTCTGTGTCTAGTAGAGTTGCATGGTTTAAATTTTCTGTTTTAATGTAATCCAAGAAAAACTCAAAAATAATTTAATTTGAAAACCCTTTAACAAAAAAAAAAATTAACTTGACGAATCAATTTCTCTATTATTATTTGAATTGAGTTTATTTTTGTTGTTTATTTTCTTCTATTTTGATTGTTTTGAAAACTTTGATGAATTGAATTCCTCTTTTTATTTGAATTGGGTTTACTTTTTACATTTTTTTGGAATATACCTATTGTTCTTCTACATATAAAGATTAGCTTCGATTTTCTATACAATAATATTTTCTTAATCTTTTCATTCTCTTTAACATGCATATCAACCAAGAAGTATCAGTGTTGCGGCTCAAAATAACAATATAAGTTATTTAACATAGATAAATTATATAGAATCATAGAAAATATGTTTATTATCGTACTATAATAATGTATTTTCCCCACAAACGGTAACCCAACATTTTTGGAAAAGACAATGATAACTTGAGAATGAGTTTTTTTTATTTTATTACTTATGGCAAATTTAGTAGATTTGTATTTTTAATAATAATGTTTTCTATTTATTACAAACTAGCTTCTAACCCATACAATGTGTGGGAGTAATCATTTTTTGATAATTTTCTTAAATTTTTAATTGAAAGTTAGATTTATTAAGTTTGTTAAGATTATATTACTGATTCTAAGATAAGATAATAGGTTTTTTTCTGCAACTTTGAAATTCATTAAGCAAAAGAGAACACATGCGAATTACATAAATCCGAAAGAATCTAATTCTTCGGAGGCAAAACTCCAAATATGGGGAGTCAAACAGCCAAAATACATCAAAAGAAAGCAAATTATTGAGATACCCAAAGACTAAATAAGCAAACTATATGTCTCAAACTCCTATCAAACCGAAACTTTTCAAAAAGGAGAAAAATCGCCGGATATCGCTGGAGATCGCAGGGAAATCCGCACAAAAAATCTGGTTTAGATTTGAGATTATGTTGGACCAATTCAGGCAAAGATTTACTAAAATGACAATAATTTCCTATGAAAAAAATTCTGGCAAATAGCAATGAAAAATTTCCGTTTATTTTTTATTTTATTTTTTTCTGTTTAATTTATTTTTCTCTCAAATTTTTTTTCTGGGTTTGGAATTATCGATATTATTTTAAATTAATTCAATTTACATAAATTAAGTAAATATAGATAGAAAATGTGTGATATTGGTCAAAGTTTGAGTTACTAGAAATCCAATTATTCATATCTGATCATTTTATTCAAAAATTCATAAAACAAAAACAAAGATTGAAAACAACATTCTTAAAGAAAATTTTAAATATTTTATAGGTGTCAAATTATAATAAATAAATATTATATTAAATTCGATATTACTTTTTCATCAATGTTTTTTTATTAGAATAGCGCGTAAAGAGATCTCCAACCTTACTCTACTTTTCACTCTAAATTATATTATAGAGTAAAATCTTATCCAATCTTACTCTATATCTCATTCTAAAATAGAAAAATAGGTATGATTACTCTATATTTGGAGTAACTCTATTTTAGAGTTAAAAATTTAAATTTATACTTTAGTCCTTTATATTTTGAATATTTGTATTTTATCTCATAATGTTACTCATTTAATTAAATAAAAATAAAGTTATGTACAACATAAATTATATTTGAACAAACCTTGGCCATATATTAGAAAATTGTGGGTGTGGTAACGATGTGATGACTTCAATTTTTTTTTCAATTGAGAAGGTAGTTTTTTTGTTCCATTTAGATAAGTCAAAGATAAAGAAACTCATTTCTCACTTTGAAATACGTTAATTGATCATTTGTGAGAAATATATATTAATGGTGATGTTTAAACTAAAATCTACTATGTTTATTATTTTTATATGATGTACTATAATGGTTCTTAATTTAATGAATGTTTAAATTAAATAATATGATAATTTATGGAAATTTGTAAAAAATAAAAGATGTAGGACCAAATTAAAAAATTTCAAAATAAAATATATTACCTTTATAATAGAAAAGATATACTTAAGAATATTTTGTTTTTATAATAAAATATAGAGTAATAATAATATAGTCTAAAATATAGTACATTAGAGATGGTCTAAACACAGCTCCTAATCTAATCTAATAAAGTATATGAACTCTATAATAAATTCATTTTTTCAGGAACAACTTAAAAAAGGTTAACTAATATTTGAAGCTATCATCATTCTATTACTAAAATAAAACATTAAATAAATGTGATATATAATTATATTGTCTACCTAACCAACAAAGTAAAAAGCTATCAGTCCACCACTGACATTGGTTAATATGTTAAATTAAAAAATAATAAAAACAAAAATGTGACGAGTATCCCAAGCGAAAAAAGTCCAATAGCCCAAATCAGCCAATTAGAGAATCAGTACTCGTCAGTACATTACCGGTTACTCCACGTAGACCTTTTTTCTTAACCGGTCATTACCGGTAAACTCCGTCTCTTTCGTCGACATTTGTCTCACCAGACCCGTTTTGTTTTGTTTCCGTCTCTTAAACATAACAAGTCCCGTTTGTCTTCTTCTTCATTCTATCTATATAATCACTTCTTCACTCTTCATGACTCTTTTTTTCCCTTTTTCTACTCTTTTCTCCTTTTCTCTCCCGTTCTCCGGCGAAATCGCCCGCCGCCGGTACGAGTTTTCAAGGCTTTCTTTGTCTTCTCAGGTTTGGTTCCTTCTAATCTCACTTATTTTATATTCGTATATGTAGATCTGGTTTTATTAATCTCTAATTACATTCTCATAGATCTTGATTCATCTGTCGGCTTAATTTTAACATAATTTTATGGATTCATATAAAAAAAAAAAAACATAATTTTATGGATAATGAAATAGATAAAAAAAAATGAATTTACACTATTTTTGGATTATTATTTAGAACTCTTATCATTAAGAAAAGTTTTTGCTTTCTCATGGGATTCGTTTTTTTATGGTTAATCTCGCGTGTCTCAACGACACAATTGTTTGGATAAGTAATTACAAAATTGTTTTAATTGTTGTTATAAACTAAAACTGTTTAATGTTTTTATCTTAATAACTAATTTTTATCTGTTACTATTGTTTTGTTCTATCCATTAAGAAATGGAAGGTAATTATTATAAAGAACCATTGGAGCTTAAAGAATTTGGATCACATTGTTCATTATCAGAGATGGATGATTTTGATCTAACTCGAGCTTTAGAAAAGCCGAGGCAGCTAAAGATCGAACGGAAAAGATCATTTGATGAAAGATCAATGAGCGAGTTATCAAGTGGCTATGCAAGACATGATAGTATTTTAGACATGGCTCATACTCCTGGAAGCAGATCGATAGTGGATACGCCACTTTCGTATGTTAGGAACTCGTTTGAGCCTCATCCGATGGTTGCTGAGGCTTGGGAAGC
Organism: Cardamine occulta; assembly: GCA_028015245.1. Lineage (NCBI taxonomy): Eukaryota > Viridiplantae > Streptophyta > Magnoliopsida > Brassicales > Brassicaceae > Cardamine > Cardamine occulta. The sequence goes on from CM051393.1 coordinate 4,505,159, forward strand.
TTTGAGAAGGTCAATGGTGTTCTTTCGTGGTCAACCTGTTGGTACCATTGCAGCTTATGATCATGCCTCTGAGGAGGTCTTAAACTATGATCAGGTACATAAAGATTCTAGACATGAAACATAATCAATACAAGTGATTGTTTCTGCAATATTTGCAAAAAAATGAAACATAATCGCGAAATAGTTATATAAAATTAGCTAAACTCTCTTAGTTAGAAGCTTATTTTACATTTTTATTCTCCATTTTTTATGTTTTAGTCTTACATCTGCCTGATCACAATCAATACAAGTGATTGTTTCTGCCATATTTGCGAAAAAAATGAGACGCGATCCCAAAATAGTTCTATAAAATGTGCTAAATTTAGTTAGAAGCTTCTTTTTTTTCTGTTTAAGGGTTTAGTTAGATTAGAAGCTTCTTTTATGTTTTGATTCTCCATTTTCATGTTTTAGGCTTACATTGATATGTTGTTAAAGACTTAACTAATATATAAAAGATTTAACATTCGTAAACTAAAACTTTTCAAATATTGTTTTCTTGATTTTAGTACTCTAACTTACAGAACACATTTTTTTCTAGACTAACTAATAATATGGTTTGCTTTTTCATGATATTTTATAAAATAATGGTCACATTAATTTTATTTTAGTTAGAGCGCGCATTTGAACACATTTTTGCTCTAGACAAACTTGTACTGTTTTTTGTTTTTCATGATATTTTATAAAATAATGGTCACATTAATTTTATTTTGGTTAGAGCATTTGAACATTAAAAAGTATCTCAAAACTTGCCTTCTATCTTTGTGTAGGTGTTTGTACGTGACTTTGTACCCAGTGCATTGGCGTTTCTGATGAATGGAGAGCCAGATATAGTGAAAAACTTCTTGCTCAAGACACTTCAGCTTCAAGGTTGGGAGAAACGGGTGGATCGGTTCAAGCTCGGTGAAGGCGTTATGCCAGCAAGTTTCAAGGTGCTTCATGATCCAATCCGTAAAACCGATACAATCGTTGCTGATTTTGGGGAAAGTGCTATAGGAAGAGTAGCACCAGTGGATTCAGGGTTCTGGTGGATCATACTTCTCCGTGCTTACACAAAATCTACAGGAGATTTAACTCTCTCTGAGACACCAGAATGTCAAAAGGGAATGAGACTTATACTCTCACTCTGTTTATCTGAAGGGTTCGATACTTTCCCTACACTGCTTTGTGCTGATGGTTGTTCAATGGTTGATAGGAGAATGGTAAGAAGAAAGAACTTTTTTGTTGTACTAAATTCTTATGTGATTGATTCTTTAAACTAAAACCAAATCTTGATTTGGCACCTTGTAGGGTGTTTATGGATATCCGATAGAGATTCAAGCTCTGTTTTTTATGGTGCTGAGAAGCGCCTTATCGATGCTTAAACCTGATGATGAAGGTAGAGAGTTCATAGAAAGGATTGTTAAGAGACTTCACGCGCTGAGTTTCCATATGCGTAATTACTTTTGGCTTGATTTTCAGCAACTCAATGATATCTATAGGTAAGTAAATTACCTCAAAATGTCCTGAATATACGCGTTAAAATGAAATATGAATACAAAGAATCCGCGTTTAGTGTGAGTACTCTTCTAGTATGGATAATATATGTTTGAGATATACTAAAGGATAAAACTTTTGTGAAGGTACAAGACAGAGGAGTACTCACACACCGCGGTGAACAAGTTTAATGTGATGCCGGATTCAATACCAGATTGGGTTTTCGAATTCATGCCTCTCCGTGGAGGATACTTTGTTGGCAATGTAAGTCCAGCTCGTATGGACTTTAGGTGGTTTTCTTTAGGCAATTGTGTCTCTATCCTCTCTTCTCTAGCAACTCCGGATCAGTCAATGGCTATTATGGACCTCCTTGAGCATCGTTGGGAGGAGCTAGTTGGCGAAATGCCGCTCAAGATTTGTTACCCTTGCATCGAGGGTCACGAGTGGCGGATTGTTACTGGTTGTGATCCTAAGAACACTCGGTGGAGCTACCATAACGGTGGTTCTTGGCCAGGTTAGCTTTCTTTACTCTTAAACTAAAGATTGTTATGTGAATGATTCTAAGCTTATTATTAGGGTTTGCTCTAAACCCGAATTGAATCAAACCGTTTAACCAAAATCCACTTAAAAATTATTGTATTATATTAAATATATTGAAAAATCTATGAAAATAAATTAAACACTCACAGCGGGCAAAAAAAAAGAATATATATATATATATATATATATATAGTAAACGCTCATAATATTAATTAAAATTAGTTAGTTTATGTTTATTTTTGTTATAAATTTTTGTTAAAAATAAACATAAACTAATTAATTTTAATTATTATTCTAAGTTTTTGATATATTTAAATGTATATTTTCTATATGTAAGTAAATGTATTAATTTTTTATTAGATTTTGGTTAGATGGTTCGGTTCGGATTTGATATAAAAATTTCTATACCATTTAAGTTATTTTTAAATTTGATTTCAGTTCGGTTTGTTGAATTTCGATTTGGTTCGTAAAATACCATTCATTTTGATAATTTGCACCAAATATTGTTACTTTCCCCGAATAATGTTCTCTCTGATTTTGGTTTGAAATTTTTTGGTTCGCTTAGGGTGGTTATTCCCATTTTGTCATTTTTTTTTACCTTGTTTTACCAAATATTTTGGGCCATAGGCATGTAATCCCTTTGGGCCCATAACAAGAGTAGATTAATATTAATGTGAGATCATAATAGATAAAAGATGCATTTTCTCTGAAAGGTCCTCTAGTAAGCATGTACAAAAGCTTGGTCCTTACCGCTATCTTTTGTTTGCAGTATTGCTGTGGACGCTAACAGCAGCGTGCATCAAGACAGGCCGGCCTCAAATCGCGAGACGTGCGATTGACCTCATCGAGTCACGGCTACACCGAGATTGCTGGCCGGAATATTACGATGGTAAGCAAGGAAGGTACGTTGGAAAACAAGCAAGGAAGTTCCAGACTTGGTCAATTGCGGGTTACTTGGTTGCAAAGATGATGCTTGAAGATCCTTCGCATATCGGAATGATCTCTCTTGAAGATGATAAACAGATGAAACCTGTTATCAAGAGATCTGCGTCATGGACTTGTTGATTTTTATGTTTCTTTTTTTTTTTGGTATTTTTATGTCATTTGAGACATCATTGATAATCAAGATTAAGGCTTGCAAATTACCTTTAATCAGACAAAGATTAGTTCTGTCCTGCTCTTCTCTTTGATGCAACCATTTGATTACTAAACTGACTCTTGTCTTGGAGCCATGATTTATTTTCATAGGCGATGAGGACATCAAGCCACCATCTGAACTGGAGCTAACGGAACTCAAGCATACATGTCACATAATGCCATACAAGCTATCTGAGAAAACATACGAGCCTTGTTCAACCAAAATAAAGCCCGAGGTCAATTTTCATACTAAAGACTACTTGGACTACATTCTTAGCTCAGCTAGATCACTCCTCAAAGTGGAATCAGTCTAATAGGAGTTCAGACGAAGGAGTTATTCAATTTATAAACCGAAAGATCCTCGGCTTGCCTTATTTGGAACCTTCCGGGTTTAGGAAACTTCAAACGTATATGTGGTGACCAGGATACATTCTGCTTCAACCAGAGACTCTACAAGACGTCATTAGTTCCACCAAATCGCACAGCATCAGTTTGGACTCAAAGAACCACTTGCCTTATTTGGACCCAAGTGCATTCACATTTGGAGCATTCATTCCCCAACGGCTCTTTCCCTTTTCACAACTTGAAAACCACGACTTTGAGAGACTATTCACCATCAAGAGACTTTCCTTACATGGATATATCATTCAGCTCTCAAGATACAAGTCATCACCCAAGCTTTTCTAGCTACAAAGCACCTACACTTGCCTTATCTTGCCGATTATGTCATCAAGGCTCCAACGGCTAGTTTTTCATTTAATTCTTTGCGATTTGCTTCTTGTTTTAGATCTTAGAGATTCTATTCCGAGCCTATATAAGCTCAGTTCATTGCTCATTGTAAATCACCCTTCTTCCTACGAATTTATACAAGTAAAGTATTTTCTTTTCAAAGTTTGTGTCTTTGAGTTGTTCTTGTCTTTAGTATCCAAGTGTGAGAGAGTTATTTTCTATTGATCTGCGGATTAAGATTGTTTGAGTGATTCAAACTCTCTTGTTTCGGCCATTGATTGAGCGAGTAATCATCTATCTGTCACCTCCATCACTACCTTCGTCCCACTTTCGCGTGCAAAGCTTGTCAACTTTGACATCTTTTGATCAATAAGACTTGGAGTGATTCCAATCTTATATCAATAGGGGCATAATAAAATATTTTTCTATATCAAAGAAAAAACATTGAAAAATATATTCTAATTCGATTTGGATCTGTGTGATATGGAGGTTTATAATTTATTGTGGCGGTGAAGTTATTTAGTTTTAAGAAAAATATAAGTTTGATAACCAAAGCTATCATATATGAATTTGATAGAAAAGTTAGTCATGAAGATTTTTTTTTTTTTTTTTTTTTTTTTTTTGTTAAAGAAAAAGAAAGACATGAAGATATTAAATATATGCACCTTTTATACATATCGTGTTGTGATTCTCCCACTCCAATAAGATTTTTAGGCATTTAGAAGTTCAAAACATATCATATTCAAATGTCGAATTGGTTTTAATTCATATAAAGAATTTTTTGGAGTTCAAGTCAGTAAACAAACCACGAGATCTGGTTAGAAACCAAAAAGAATCGAAAAAGTAAATAAAACCTATTTTTTTACTCGGCAAAGATTTTCAAAACTTATGAATATATGATGAGACGAAAGCCCTATTGGAGATTTAAGTGAATCGATGCAATCTTTTAAGTGAATATTTGCAATTTTTTACTAAATCAATGCAACTATTGGTTGGTAGTTATTCTATGAACCATTACAATATTTGGTGATTTATTTGATGAGCCACTGCATCTCATTGTCTCTATAAAAGCAACATGTGCATTGATAAATGTGTAACAAGAAAAAGGACAGAAGAGAGAATTCTAACACCCCCAGAAGATCAAAACACTAGAAGTTCTATTTGTGTCTCTTATGTCTTAGCCTAGAACAAGAGGAAACTTTTTTTTGTCTTAACCGATAAGAGATTTCGTGTGACCCAAGACTGGATAAGGTAAGTTCTCCCGTGCATGATTCAATTATTATTCAAGTTCACTGTACGTTACGATCTCGGAGATACAACAATCTTAAAGAGTATTCTATTGTGAACAATGGCTAGTGCATCGGTGCGCGAGATGACAACAAGTTTGGAAAGTTAGAAAAGTTCGAAGGAATAGACTTTCAAAGATGGCAAAAGAATATGCAGTCTGTCCTCACAACTCTCAATGTCATGTATGTTCTGAGCATGCCAATGCCTACCGTGCTGGAGGATGCTGAGAACGATTCTTTGGATGAGACAAGGAAGCAACTTAAATGGGAGAGCGATGACTACATATGTTGCTGTCATATTCTAAAGGGTATGTTGATCCTCTCTTTGATATTTATAAGAATGTAGACTCCGCAAAAGAGTCCACAAATTAAAGTTGAATCTGTCGGACAAGAATTTATATAGCAAAATTTTTATGAGTCCGGTAATGGAGTAATCATTTGCTTATATGTTGATGACATGTTGATCTTTGGCACCAACCTTAGACAAGTAGAGCTTACAAAAGAGTTTTTGTTATCAAATTTTGCCATGAAAAATATGGGAGAGACATATGTGATTCTTGGAATTCGAATCATGTATGACAATAAAGGACTACCTTTAACACAATCTCAACATTGAGAAAGTGTTTTAAAAGTTCAATTGTAAGAATTTTTCTCCAATGAGCACTCCCGTGGATGTGAATATGAAGCTTATGCCTAATACAGGGAAAGTAGTGTCACAACTCGAGTATTCACAAGTAATTGGTTGTTTAATGTATGACAACTCGAGTACTAGACTGGATATAGCTTATGCAGTGGATAGGTTAATTATATATACTAGTGACCTAAGTACCCACCATTGGCAAGCTATAAGATGAGTGTTCAGGTATTTGAAAGAGACCATGAATTATGGTTTGTCATTATGTTGCTTATCATTCGGTCTAGAAGGTTATTCAGTTGCAAGTTGGATCACTAATGTGGGAGATCATTCTTCTACAAGTGGTTGGGTGTTTTTGCGTGGGAGAGGAGCCATTTCATGAGCTTCTAAGAAGCAAACTTGCATTAAATTTTTGATTATGGAATCTGAATTCTTTGCATTGGGGTTGTCGGTAGAAAGGCAGAATGGCTAAAAAACCTAGTTTATGAGATTCCATTGTGGGCGAAACTGGTGTCACCCATCTCTATCTATTGTGATAGTCAAGATACTATTAAAGCTTATAGCCAATTGTATAATGGTAAGTCGCAACATCTAGGCGTTAGAATAGCATGATACATGAGTTGATCACTCATGGAGTATTGCGATAGAGTTTGTTTGGTCTCAAAAAAATCTAGTGGATCATTTGACGAAAGGATCAGTTAGGGACTTTGTGACAAAGTTGTCTAAAAGGATGAGAGTAAAGTTCATTTCAAATCTTTAATGGTGGGATACCCAGTTCTCCTCTAATTAGAGACTAAATTCAATGAGGAAAGCCTACACTTAAAGATTGAAGCACATGTTTCATATCATCCTAAGGTGTTGCCGCTTGATGATAAAATTCCACCGAGAGTGCTTCAAATTCTCCATCAACATTCATATTAAGGTTGGTCATCAATTTGTTGATTTTTGCAGAACAAGTAACAATCATAAACTGTTAAATGGAAGAGGAATGTTGGAGATTTAAGTGAATCTGTGTAATCTCTTAAGTGAATCATTGCAACCGTTTGACTAAATCAATGTAACTATTGGTTTGGTAATTATTCTATGAATCATTACAACTTTGGTGATTTATTTGATGAACCATTGCATACCATTGTCTCTGTAAAAGCTGCTCATGTGCATTAATAAATGTGTAACAAGAAAAAGAAGAGAAGAGAGAATTCTAACAACACCAAAATATCAAAACACTAGAAACTCTATTTGTGTCTCTTGTATCTTAACGTAGAACAAAAGGGAACTTTGTTTGTTCTTATCCTACAAGGGATTTCGTGTAATACAAGGCTTGATAGGGGTCAAACTACTCTTTAAGGAAAGTGCTCTCGTACATGATTTAATCATTATCCAAGTTTACCGTACGTTACGATCCGTAGATACAACAAAACCAACATTTCCAATCTTGTCTAAAGAACCATCAAGGCAAGACCCTCAAGATTCACGGATATAGGATGACTCAGAGATGCAGAAGAGATGGATCATGCCAAGAAAAATTTAGTTGATTGAGACTAGCTAGGGTGGATTTGCGAGATAGAAAATGGCATAAAGACTGTCTTAGGATTACGACATAAGCGATGAAGTCTCTCTCCTTTACATGTGGAGTTATAAACTCTCATTACGCAATGGAGTGTGTTATCCGATAAAAGATAAAAGTGTCCCGATCCAGGACTAATTGCTCGAACTTGAGTACAGTGACGTCTACATTGTCATATTTGCCAGCATTGTCCTCCCTTCTATATATATATTCTTCAGTTGCCCTTTCCCGTTTTTTTGTTTTTTTTTATTCCCCTACTTTTGCTCAACCGATAACGTAGCATGAAAGAGCTAGATCTCGAGGAAGGCTGGCTAGCATGAACATGTAATATATATTACTGAGATGGCAAAAAAAAAAATGTTAATTCTCTAAACCATTTGGCCATTGATAAAATTTCCATTTCGCATTGCTACATAAAACATTACAAATATGATTTCCTAAAAATCTTGCTACGTGGACATTGATTAAATCTGTTCTCTTGTTTTAGAAAGGGTTTTGAGTTTTCACTGAGTTATGGTCTCTAATCTTACACACCTCTCGGAGTAAGATTTCAAATATACATGAATCAAGATTCACGTCTAGGAATCAAGATTTACACACACAAAAAATATGTACTTGTGATTTGTGTCGCACCACTGATTTTCAGGACTATTTCTGGTTCTATCAAAATCCATTTCACTTACTCTGTTCCGAGAATACCTCCTCATTCTCTGTTCCTACTTGTTTTTCAAAGTTTTGATATTGTCTTTATGAAAAAAATCTCTCTAACTTGTGTTAATCTAAGTTATTTAAAATCATATTGGGATTTTTCTATTAGGATTGTATCGAGTTTGAGCCTTGTATAAAGAAGCCCAAGGATTTGTAACATATTCATGAGATTAATAAAGAAACCTAGATGCAAAATGTATGCGCCTCAAAAAAACTCTCTTTTTATTCTTTGTCGCTTTCTTAAGATTCATATCTTTGCGAATTCACAACACTTTGTCATTTTAATTCCAGTCAATAACTTTGGATAATTTGTTTAGTTTGAGTTTGTTTTCAGTATGTCAAACATCTTTAGAGTTGTCGTGTTTCCAAGTCAACAACTTTATGAAACAAAGTTTCAAAAACCCCCAAGAAAAATCATAATCTTGAAAGTTATTTTTCATGCAGTTTCTCAAGTCTAAGAAACCGGTAATCATCACTGGAGGTGCGTTAGGAAGAACTACATTTCTCTTTTAGCTATTGCTTCTTTATACTATCGAGCCTCAACTAATATGTCCCTTGTGCATCACATTTGGCTCGTCTTTAATCAGAGATGCTTCACTACAACATATTTTAGAAATTTCCATTAGGAATTCATGTTTCTTTCAAAATTATAATGCTTTTAAGTCTATAAATAAATTTAATCATATCATATCTTTTCCAAAACATCAATTTAAGTTTTTATAATGCATTTACTGATAAATTTTGTTCTTGCTACAACTTTATCTATATATTATAACTATTTTAAAACTAAAATAAGAGAAAAAATAAGTTGAGAAACCATAAGGAAAACATAAGCAAACCACAAGCAAAATATAAGTAAATAAACAATAAATGACAAGAAATAGAAGTTGAGATTCAAGTTTGAGATATCAAAACAAAAGCAGATGATTGTTACATAGTAACTACAAAAAAGATGTAACAATATGAAATGCTCCAAGAAAACTATTTTATAAATTAAAGTTGGTCTTAAGCGATATCTTAGGTGCTTTATGCCACATAACATACCACATCTTGAACTGATTGTGGTCTATCTTGCTTTACTTATTGTACTACTCTATTTACGCTATTGATATCTTCAATATGCAAGGAGAGATTTGAGTGATCTTTTAAGATTTGATTCTTGTTTCTCAGCTGAAGTTGAAGAATAGTTGATAGTAATCAGTTATCTGTAAACACTTATGAGGATGAGTGACGGTGAAAGAGAGGCATTATCGTAAAGCTTGTGATGTTTGAAGAATACATATGGGGGATGATCGGAAAACATGATGTGTCGCCGAAGATTTTCTTGGATAAAAGCAGTTTCTTGAGGTGGTGGAAGGAGTACAAAGAGATCAAAGACTTTCATTCTTCACTTTCACACTTAAGTGTGTTTATGAACAATGGGATGTACAAGAATTGTAGTCACGTTTCTGGCCCATTACCTTTTTTGTAACTCTTTTTGTTTCAGGATTTGTTTGTTACGAGTTCATTAAAGGATTTTGGACTTTGTTTCGGTAAATATAACCCAAGAAAAACAAAAAAAATAATAATTTAAAAACCCTTTAAAAAAAGAAGAAGAAAAGAATTATAGTCAGTTAAAAGTACATTTATCGTTCTACAACGTATAAAAATTCATTGCAACTTGTTAGGGGGTAGTAAATTTAGCAAAAGATAATTTATTTACTTTGTAGGGTGACAAAATCCAAAGAAAAAGACAAAAAGTAATATCTGCGGGTCTGACTCCATTGACATGAAACATTTGAATGGAGCACCCAAGTTTCAAGGGACTTAAAATAAATTAGTAGAGAAATTATTGAATTATTTTTCCAAGGATTTCAATTCTAAAAGAAAAAAACAAAAATATAAATTTAAAAAATTTTAGAAGTGAAATTATTGCCAAAATATTTTTTATAGTTGTTAAATTTTGTAAGAGTGAAAATTTATTATGATTTTTATAATATTTATCACTAAAATATTATATTTTAAATCTATTTTATGACAAATTAATTATCATGTAAACTTATAATTGTTAATTTATAAATTTCATTTAAAAGTGAAGATTTATCATTGTTTTAATAATATTAGTCACTAAATATATTATATTTTATGGATTTTAAAATGTATCATTTAGGAAGATGTATTCAACTGGGCATTTGGAGAGATTTGAGTTTAAATGACAAATCGAGTGTTATTGGATTAATGAATTTAAAATGATAATCAAACCCACTGTTATTAAAAACATATTAAGAATTGGATTTGAAAATTTCATCTGAGATTTGAGGGTATTTCTTAGTTAAAAATACAAAAATCAAAATCTGATGATTTTATGTGAGATTTCAGAGAATTTAATAACAAAATTTTTAATCCACCAAAATTCAACCAAATCATCTCAAAATTCATTGAAACTTAAATCTCTCCAAATTCTTCATCTAATACACCTCTCTTAGTTTCGTATGGAATCCAAAACTTTTATTTAAAGTAAAACTTTTTCCAACCTAATAGCATTTCCAACTCCAAAATGGAGTTCTCCAAATTATTACCCCAGTTTGAAGTTAAACACTTTTATTTGCAAATCATTCTTTTAAATTTATACTTTTACTTTTTTTACTTAAGAAAGTTATTTTAAACAATTTTACACTTATTAAAATTTCTAAATAATAAAATTAGTTATGTTTTTATTTAATATTTTAAAATGCAACAATGACATATATTACATAAAAATAATAAAAATATAATAACATAACTAATGATCAAATTAAAAATACATTAACGACAAATATTTTTACGTAAAGAGTACTCGGGATAAAAAAAGTTTTTAAAAAAACTTTTATAATTACTGCTAAAAATAAGATAAATGTGTAGAATTTTCAATTTTGGTAAATAAAATATTATACTAAAAATTAATAATTAAATAGAAAGAGAATATTATTTTTAGAGTAAAAAATGAAACTCCACCCTGTGAACCTCAATTTCTTCTTGGAACGAATGAGAAGTTAAGCTTGGAAGAGAAAACAAATCAGATTTTGGAACACTGTTTGTTCATTTCACAGAAAGGCTACCTTAGGAAAATTTTGGGAACCTTCAGTATGAAAAACATTTCTACTCCTCTAGGAGTGCATTTTAAGTTGAACGCAACAACTGAAAGAGAAGCTCAAGAACATGTGGAGTTTATGAGAAGTATTATGTATGAAAGTGTTGTAGGGAGTCTAATGTACTCGATGATAGGAACAAGACATGGTATGTCATACATAGTTGGTCTTGTGTGTAGATACATGATCAGCCCGATCAAGGACAATTGGCAAGCAGCCAAATGGATCATGAGGTATGTAAATGGTTCATTGAAAAAGAATGATGGAGACTTTTTCATAGGTGGTTATTGTAACTCGTATTATATTGCAGACCAAGATAAGAGGAGATCAATTTCAGGAATGGTTTTTACTCCTGGTGGTAACACAATTAGGTGGAGGTCAAATTTGCAGAAAGTAGTGACTGAGGCCGAGTAAATATATGGCCTTGACTGAAGCGGCAAACGAAGCAGTTTGGCTGAAAGGTTTAGTGAATCTTGCTTTCCAACATGAAACAGTTAGTGTGTACTGATTCTCAAAGTGCTATTACATTGACCAAGAATCCAGTGCACCACAAGAGGACCAAACACATTGCAGTTAAGTACCACTTCATTAGAGATATGATAAGTGATATGTTGGTGCAGTTTGTGAAGATTGCTACCACCTATAATCCTGAAGATAACTTCACTAAAGTGTTACCTGTGGGCAAGATTCAGGAAGCCTTTTGGGTTTACTCAGAAGGTTTAGCTCCATACCACAGCTGAGTGGGTTTACTCATAAGGTTTTAGAAGACTGTGTGGGTTTACTCATAAGAAGTGTGAGCAGGTTTGATCATGTTTCTAAATGGGAGTTAAGAAAACTAGAAGAAAGGAGTACAAAGGACAAGGTTGATACGATCATGGGAAGCAGCAAGGACAATCTAAGAAGAGGCATGACACAACCCAACTGGATCAAAGGCAAAGTGGAGTCCTCAGCATTCAAAGATGAACTTAATGGGCTAATTTATGAAGTTCTGGACATGGAGCGCATTCAAAAATCCATATATGATGTTAAGTATCAAGTCCTGCCCATTTTAAGTCTATTACAAGTCCAAAATCATCACTTTATTTTTCTGGCTAAAAGGAGTAACGAAAATTGAAGATCAAGAGTCATTGGAGGCCGAAAGTTGTTCAACTATATTTATTCTCGTTTATTTACGTCACAGCTTTGGGATTGTATTTTCTAGTTTTTACCATAAGTATTTCCTATAAATACTTGTGTAAACACATTTGAGAAATAAGACTTTCTTGATATTTTGGGAACCCTTTGAAAGGTATTCTCATTTACGTCAACGGTGTGTAATATTCATTGATCAAAACTTGATCTGTCTTGGTGCGTCATATCCATGGGATCTTGTCGATTCTTTGGTGCATCATATCCGTTCAATCAACTTTGAATTTGTCTTAGTGTATCATATCTAAGGGATTCAAGTTGGGGTAAATCAGAAGACATAACTTTTGTGTGACCTTTCGATCCACCTTATCTTGTTCTTTGAAGATCATTGCTTCTTAGTTCTAAGGCCCGTCCATCTATCTTGCTAACTCTAGAGTGACAATTTCTTTGGAAGGATCGTATCAAAGGTGAAAATTTGAAGTTTAGTGTCCTGTATAGTTAAGATTACGTACTCTAAAGTAGAGAAGAGTCTCTAGTTGAATATGAGGGTTTAATGGTTCGTATTAAGTCAGCCGTACATGTCTTTATCCCGAGGCACAGGTAAAGTAAGTTGAGGTATATTGACATTTCTCATTCTTCTCTTAAGATCTAGAACACTGTAGAAAAAATCTTGTAGCAGACAAGAAGAGAGATGAGTGTAGAGTTTGAGCTGTTATAGTGGATTCTGGATTCATATATGAGCTTGGTCCGAACTTGTAAAATTGTAGTGATCTTTACTTTTTGTTAAAACAAACGAGTGAACGAGAGAGTGAGTGAGGAATCGAAGCAATTACATAGAATCTAGTTTGAAGATTAACAATATATTTACGTGTGAGGCCCAAAGAAATGGTTTCCCTTTTTACATATACCAGAGGAGGTTGAGCGGTTTCGATCTGCACAGTTATGGTAAGATATGATCCGGCCAAGGCCAGTCCAACGATATTGATAGCCCTAAGCGAAATTAAAAACTTTTCCCAACATATATCAACCTTTTTCAACATCAAACGAAAGAAACATAAGGTCTACTCTAAAGTAACGACATAAAAACATAAAACATGAAAACTAAACAAACAAATTAAATCAAAATATAGAGCCATAGAGGGAAAATTACATAAGTCTCAATCACGAGCTAAACAAAACCTAGAACTAAATATTATTTGTAAATATGACCCTTTCTGCATAACCCATAAAATTGTTGCTAAGAGAAATATGATTCTTTTTGCATAACCCTAAAAAAATATGATCATTTTTTCATAGCCCAAAAAGTTAAAACTAAAAAAAAAAAAATCTTCATATTCCAAAAGATTGTTCGGTCCTAAGCCATTGGCTTATGCCACAAGCCGGGCCTGGGCTCGGCACAACGGCGGCGCATGCACGTGTACTTTTGCATAGCAACCTTTTCTCTCCAAAGCTTCCAAGTCTTGTTAAAACACTCCTCTATATATACTTGAGTGTTTTTTTTTTCTCAAATTTCCAATTTAGGACAAATGGATATTTTGACACATAGTCAAATGTTCCTGTTGGAATTGATAAGAGTTCTATGTCTTATAAGTTTTCTAAGCTACATATATTGGATATCCATTTTTAATTCAAATTGATATTAATTTTGACAAGTGAATACACTAAATTATAGTGCACATTGCGAAAAATCCAATGCATTCATTTTTCTATCAATCCGGTGACATCTTCCAACATTTCTTTCACTTATATATCTCTTGCATCTCTTTCACTATCTTTAGTTGCAATTTCTGAGCATAAACTTAATCTATTACAGCCCCAAGCTCATGATTCCAATTGTGGTACAGAGAAACATAGATCATGGGAAATGAGAGTGTATACAAAGTCTTGCATCTTTTTCACTTATATATATCTTTCACAAACTACCAAGGACCAGATTTAAATCCAAGAAATCTACCCTAAAACCGACGGACTTTCCGACGGAAATATATTCCATCGGAAAAAGTGACTGCAAACCGACGAATTTCCGACGAACATAAAAATTGATAAATCTGTCGGCTATCCGTCAGTTATACGTTGGTATTTTCCAACGGATAGTAATCCATCGGAAATCCAATGGCAATCCATCGGTCCGCCGTCGATTAATTTCTGATGGATTTAAATCCGTCGGAATATATGAACGTTAATATAACCGTTGTAGTAGCCGTTTAAAACCGTCGGAAATCCCTCGGTCGACCATCGGTTTTTTCCGACGTATATAAATTCGTCGGAATGTTTGAACGTTTATGTAGCCGTTGTTATAGCCGTTTAAAAACCGACGGATTTCTGATGGAGTTCCGATGGCCAGCGTTCTTTTATATATTTTCCACACTCCTCCATTCAATCACAATTTTTACATTTCCACACTTCAATTCTAAAAAAACACGTCAAAAGAGAGATGTCATCTTCTAGATATTTTAGATCGTGGATGGACGAAGAAATGTTTGATCCGGAGTCGAAGTTATTAAACGATGGTTATGCACGAGGTATATGCGAGTTCATGACGGTTGCCGGAAAACAACCGCGAGTGCAACAAAGTGGTAAGATGAAATGTCCTTGTTCACTTTGTTGCAATTCTCATAATGTTAAGATAGAGATGGTTTGGCATCACTTGTATCGGAATGGGTTTATGCCGGATTACAAGATTTGGTATCTACATAGAGAAAAAAATTATGATTATGGTAGTAGTAGTAGTGAACCTTATGTTGCAGATAGCTTAGGAGAACATAGAACGGAAGTAGATTTTGGTGTAGGTACCGTCGAGATGGTGAATGATGCGTTTAGAGAGAATTTGCCATCGACCGTAATAGATGAGGATCAGGTTGAAGAACCAAACGTAGAAGCTAGAAGATTTTTTGATATGTTAGACGTAGCGAAGCAGCAATTATATCATGGGTGTAGAGAAGGTCAGTCGCCTTTATCATCTGCTAGTAGAATGATGTCCATTAAGACGGACTTCAATTTAGCTGAGGAATGTGTTGATGCGATAGTAGATTTTGTGAAAGATCTTTTGCCTGAAGATAATCTTGCACCGGCATCATACTACGAGGTTCAGAAACTTATAGCTGGTCTTGGTTTGCCGCATCAAGTGATAGATGTGTGCATCGACAACTGTATGATATATTGGAGAGAAGATCAAGACCGGAGAAGTTGTCAATTTTGTCGTAAACCACGGTTTCAGAATAGTAGTGGGAGAGTTCCAATTCTATTTAAACGTATGTGGTAGTTGACTTCGAGGTTGAAAAGATTATATCAATCTCAACGCACGGCAGAACAAATGAGATGGCATGCAGAGCATTGTCAAGATGGAGAGATTACACATCCTTCAGATGCAAAAGCGTGGAAACGTTTTCAATCGCTGTATCCGGATTTTGCGTTTGAAAGAAGAAATGTGTACCACGGGTTATGTACAGATGGTTTCACCCCATTTGGGAAGCATGGAAGGCAGTATTCGTTGTGGCTCGTAATTGTAACACCGTACAATTTGCCCCTTTCTATGTGCATGCGTCAAGAGTTTTTATTTCTCTCCGTTCTTGTTCCCGGCCCTCAGCATCCGAAGAGATCACTTGATGTATTCCTCCAACCATTGATCTATGAGTTACAAATGCTATGGAGTCACGGTGTCGAAGTGTTTGATATTTCACTCCAGCAGAATTTTAGGATGTGTGCGGTTCTTATGTGGACCATTAGCGATTTCCCAGCATATGGTATGTTATATGGATGGACAACTCATGGAAGATTATCGTGCCCGTATTGCCAAGACAACACAAATGCTTTCCAATTGAGGAACGGAAGAAAGCCATGTTGGTTTGATTGCCATAGAAGGTTTCTACCGAGGGAGCATCCGTATCGTCGGTCTAAAACATTATTTACGAAAAATAAACAAGTGTTTGATGCTCCACCAGATGAGATAGATGTAGACGGTAGTACTTTATTGAACCAGTTGAGAGATTTTGGTGCTGAGTTGACTTCTGAATGTGGGGATAATGGGCATGAAACTGTTTACGGTGCCGGGGAAATTCATAATTGGCATAAGAAGAGTATCTTTTGGGATTTGCCTTACTGAAAGGACCATTTATTGAGGCACAATCTCGATGTGATGCACATTGAAAAAAACTTCTTTGACAACATCATGCATACTGTTTTAAATGTCCCGGGGAAAACGAAAGATAATCTGAAGTCTAGGTTGGACTTGGCAGAGATTTGCGATCGTGATTTTCTTGAAATTCTTCCGAATGGTCAATATCCTTTTGCTCCGTACTGGTTGGACACAGAAAAGAAAAAATGTTTTTTTGACTGGATTCAAGAAGATGTTAAATTCACTGATGGATATGCATCTAATCTGCGTAATTGTGTCGATCGCGGAGAAGGAAAGTTTATCGGAATGAAGAGTCATAATTATCACGTTGTGATGCAGCGACTTCTTCCATTTGCTTTTGTCTATCTTCTTCCTAAAAATGTCCACGAAGCAATTGCAGGTATATTCCTTTTCATGAATTTTTAAAATTAATCATATATATATATATATTTATTTATTTATTTTAATTTGTTTATTATTTATTTGCAGGAGTTGGTGCTTTCTTTCGAGATTTATGCACGAGAAAGCTTACAGTTGAGGGAATCCGCAATTTAAAGGACAATATACCTTTGATCCTTTGCAATCTTGAGAAGATATTTCTGCCGTCTTTTTTTGACGTTATGGAACATCTTCTGATCCACCTCCCCCGAGAAGCCGCACTAGGTGGTCCTGTTCAATTCCGTTGGATGTATCCTTTTGAGCGGTACATGTTCCATCTAAAGAAGAAGGTTAAAAATTTAAGTCGAGTTAAGAGGTCTATTGTCGCACAGAGTCTCAACGAAGAAGCCTCACATTTTGCAGAATATTACTTTCCACCAGAAGTTCGTACGAAGAGTAGACGCCCTGCTCGCCATGATGATAGAGGTGAGAAAGCCATTTATCCCCTGGTGGTCCCTGAGTTATTTTCGCAAGTTGGTCGAGTCAGTGGGAAAGGGAAGAAACGCAAACTATCACAACAGGAGTGGACCCACTTGCATGTGTATATCCTAACAAAATGTGAAGAGATGGCGGAGTACGAAAGGTAAAAAACTTAACGTAGTTAAATACTTGATTATTTAATACCTAAGTATTAGCTTTCAGAGGTTATATAATGTTGGTTGCTTTCAGGATTTACATGACATTAATACGTAGCTATTTTCCGGAATATAGTGAAGAAGAACTTGAACGGCATAAGGAGGATGATTATATAACTTGGCTGCAATTTTATGTAAGTTTTAAAATACGGTTATTATATAATTTTAAGATTAAATACGTAAGTGTTTTATTTTAATTTTGTGTAAATTTTTTTTTTTTTAGGTTTCTGAGGGAATCAAATGTGGACAAACCTTTCCAACTTGGTTAGTGGAGTTTGTTACTGGCCCAAACTA
Organism: Cardamine occulta; assembly: GCA_028015245.1. Classification (NCBI taxonomy): domain Eukaryota; kingdom Viridiplantae; phylum Streptophyta; class Magnoliopsida; order Brassicales; family Brassicaceae; genus Cardamine; species Cardamine occulta. Next base: position 4,522,988 of record CM051393.1, read on the forward strand.
CATTACAACCTCATACCCTAGGTATTGCAGTAGGAGATTTGCGTTTAGGATTCACGATGAAGGAAGGCCGAGGCCAACTGCAAATTATGGTATTTCGGCTCAATCTGGTGACGTTGTCTACTACGGGATTCTCAATGAAATATTGCTAGTGCGCTACCCAAGGATGTTGGACATGAGGTGCATTATTTTTATGTGTGACTGGTATGATCCTGAAGTTGGGCGTGGGGTTAAGGTGGACCAGTTTGGTGTTACGTCAGTAAATTCTAGTAGGAGACTTCGTAAGTATGACCCATTCATCCTAGCATCACAGGCAGATCAGGTTCGGTTATTTTAATAAATATTTTAAGAAACGTGAGTTATTGGATTCATATTTAGTTTTAATAATTAATTGGTTGTTTCAGGTATGCTATATTCGCTACCCTCGGATAACAAGGCGTTCAGATCCTTGGATTACAGTGACTCCAATTAATCCAAGAGGAAGAATTTATGGAGTTTCTGACCATGATGCTTTGCAACCAACTAGAAGTGTTCCAATGGATCCAGTTCAGCATTCTTTTGATTTTGACCTTGTGGTAGATTTCACAGCATTCGGTGATGATAGAGTTCATTCAGAATCAGAGGAAGAACTTGGAGAATTTGATGAGGACGAAGACGACATTCCTTCAGAAGGATCATCATCTGAGTCAGAGTAGTTACATTTGATTATTTGTGTTTTATATATATTTTAGTAAATTCAAAAAGTTATTTTAATAATTATGAGCTTTTTTTTTATTTAGACTTTATACATTAAATATTTTTTAAATAATAATTCTTCTTAAAGAACATAAAAAATTCGAAAAAACAAACCATTAAAAATTAATAATAAGAAACAAACCATAAAACAAAAACCCCAAAACATCCGAAACCCATGAAACCACAAATCCGTCGGAATTCCGTCGGATATGTAAGTCTCTTCATTGGCCATTCAAACCTTAAAAACTGACACGTAGAATCCCTAAACCCATCGGAAATCCGTCAGAAATTTCCGACGGAAATCCGATGGACTTGCGTTGACCGTCGAAAAATCCGTCGGAAATTTCCGACGGATTTCCGATGGGTTTAGGGATTCGATATCGAAATTCAAAATTTCACGAAAAACACACCTCAAGATACAATTATAACAACTATTGCAAAAGAAATGTGACCAAACAAACTTGTATATGATGATATACCAAATTGTCATAATTTAACTAGAAGAGTTCCATAAAGAAACATATATTTACATAGAGATGTTTATGAAACGTTATTGAAATAAGTCAATGTTATGAATTTGGTACTACGAATGATGTTTTAAAGGAATTTATCTTTCAAATCATTATACAATCACGATAGTAGCTGTACAAACCGAAACGGAACGGAAATTCCACGAAACCACAAACCTGTCGGAAATCCGTCGGATTGCCGTTGGAATATCTGGTTAAATAACCAATCATCTTCCTCGCGACTTCATTCGCAAAAACGAAAAAAAAAACGAAAAACCTTCAAATCCTCCCAAAGCTTCGATTTCATCCGATATTTCGTCTAACCATCCACAAATGGCCAACAATCAAAGAAATGTGTAAGTTTTCAATGATTCAATATAGGTTTATAGGATTTATTAGTTAGATTTGTGGATTTAGGATATTGGAATTTAGATTTTAGGATTTCATTAGATTTAGGGTATTGAAATGTTTTGGGATTTGGATTAGGATTAGGATTTGTGATTGGATTTTGATTTTGATGATGAAAGTTTTGTTTAATTGGATTGTGATTTTTATTTTCAATTTGTAGTTTTAATTGGATTTGGATTTCTATTTTGAATATTTGATGTTAATTGAAAATTTGTGGTTTTATTTTTCGTAATTATACAAATATAAAATTTTAGAATTTTTTTTTTTTATAAATTTATTTCTATTTATATGATTTTTTATATAAATTACTAAATTCCGAATTATAATTATTCTATTAATTTATAATTATTTTTATAAATATATAATTCTTTTTAGAAATTTATAATGATTTTTAAAATTTATATCTATTTTTAGAAATTAAAAATGAATATAGTATTTTTTAATTGTTTATATTAATTTATAATGATGTTTTAAATTTATATCTATTTTTATAAATTAAAAATGATTTTAGAAATGTATAATTATTTATATTAATTTATAATTATTTAAAGAAATTTATTATATTTTTAAATTTCTATTTATTTTTAGAAATTAAAAAATTATTTTTGAAATTAATTGTTATTTTATTTTTTTTAATTATTTTTAGAAATTTATAATAATTTATTTTGGATTTAAATTTTTTTAGGAATTACGGATTATACGACCATTCTACGGGCCGAGTACGTAGGGGTAGAGGTGCGAGGACTACTCCCACACAGTCGACACATATCCCCGAGACCGAGTCAGCACTACCCACAGCTACACCAACCCCATCCCCTGCTGCACCGACACCATCCGCTGCAACACCGACACCATCCGCTGCTACACCGACGCAAATGAGCGTCGAAGACTTCGTTGCTCTACCAGGACGAGATAGATTGACTCATCTTCATGTGGATTGCATTGGTAGAGATACATGGTAAGTTTGATTTTTCATTTTAAGAATTTTAAATTTTATTACTAATTTTTAATTTACTATTCAAATTCTTCGAAATTATTTTGTTTTGTAGGTTTGGAGATTCCATAAATTGGATTTCCAAGTCTATCAACCGGATGCTCAATGGATTGCTTCAGCATCCATATCCGACGTACAGCCAAATACCGATGGCGGATCAGGATATGTGGTTTCGCCAATTTGCTGTAAGTTATTTATTTTTTTATTGTTTAATTTGAATTTAAATAGTTTATTTTAATTTACTTTTATATTTTTCAGCAAGAATTTACTTGGGACAGTCACATAACCGCTGAGGTTAGACGATACTTCGATAAAAAAGCATCGAGAATGTATTCATGGAAGCTGAACGAGTAGAAGGAGAAGTGGAACAAGAATGATGTTCCACAGGAGTTGGTTACGAACCCGGGCCTATGGAACGGGTTATGCGCTTACTGGAGTGAAGACGCTACGAAGGCAAGCTCCACAACCCACTCTACGTGCCGGAACAGCGACCGCAAAGGAAAGGGAAAGGCGACACACAATCTAAGAGCGGTTAGCTTGGTCACAAGGGCAAAACAACTTGTAAGTGTTTTGTTTACTCAATATGTTGTTTTTTCAGTTTTAGATTCATAAAATTTACTCAATTTGTTAATTTTGTAGTTTCAAAAAGAAGGTGTCCAACCTTCTGCCCTTAGATTGCTCCAGGATGCGCACACCAGCATGAAGGACAATGAAATCCATGATGCGGTAGCTTGGGAGATCATTGACAACGTCAAGAAGATGGGTGATGAGTTCCTGCTTTCTTATCCTCTCACTAAAGGAACCCCGCCCCTCACCAAAGTTCCTTTCGACAAAATCAACGAGTTTGTCTATGAGGTAAGTAAAGTTTATACTTTTAATCAATTTTTTTTTCATTTCGTATTTTTACTCAACTTTTCGTTTGTTACCGCAGTGTACTCCGAAGACCAAAGGTCGAGTTTTTGGTCTTCCGGACGATGTATCATCTTTGGCAACTTCACGTTTCTACAGAGATTCTTCCAATCTTAGGATGCAGCTCGCACAAAGGGACATTGAAATGGAAAAAATGAGGATCAAGATGCAACGCATCGAAGAAGCCCATGAAGCGGCTAGGTTGCAGCAAGAAGCGGAACGGGAGAGAACTCGAAAATTGGAAGAGGATCACGAGGCGGAACGGGAGAGAACAAGAAAATTGGAGGCGGATCACCAGGCGATGGTTTCTCGAATGGACGCTTTCATGTCTTGATACCCACCACCACCACCGTAGATTTAGTTTTGATTATTTTGAAAACAATATTTATGTTTTTTTAATTTGAATTTTTTAATTATCAATTATATTAAATATTAATATTAATTTCTATTTTTAAAATTAAATTTTATTTATTTTAAAATTTATATATTTTGGAATTTTTAAATTATTATTAAAAAAAAAAGGGAACCGTTGGTTATCCGTCGGTAATCAGTCAGTATATCGCCGTCGGAAATAAGTCCGTCGGAACTCCGTCGGTCTTATATCCGTCGGTAAGCCATCGGAATAATACCATCGGAATTCTGTCGGTTTACTGTCGGTTTTTGGTAATCGGAACACCGTCGGTATACTGTCGGAAAGTTTCTGACGGATTTTCGACGGCTGGTTTCCGACGGATTTCCGATGCGGTTTTCAATTCCGACGAGATAGATCTGACGGCGATATCCGTCCGAAAAACCGTCGGAATTGGCTTATTCCGACGGACATCGCCGTCAGATTCCGGCTGTTTTCTTGTAGTGTTTGTGTAACATAGAGAAAATCATTTATTTTGGTAACAATACGTGTGAATGTATGATCATATGGAAACCTTTAGGAAATTAAAACATTCGTTATAGTTTATTTGATTTTTCTTTTTGAAAATACGGTACACAAGAGTGTATTATCGGTTAACGGAAACAGTATAAGAAATAATACGGACTTGACGCCATAATTTAAAAAATATATATATAAGTGTTAAAAATACAGTAAATTTTGACTTATGAATTGACAGTTTACTAAATTAGAAGATTTATTTTAACTATTTCTTCTAGCTTCAATAATATTCTTACAAGATAGATTAGATGTGAATTAACATTATTGGAAATCATGTGTATGTGTTTACATGGAAGTGTGCACGTTATCCATGCATGTGACTGTAAGTCTACAACAAAAGTATATGAAACCCCAAAAAAGACCTAATCAAGATATAACAAAATGCATGTGATTATAAATTTCAATAATTGAAAATTAAGAGGCAGCTCATTTGAGTTATATATCCACATGTGGGCTATGTACGTAACACTCCCATCTTCCGCCCACCCGTCGTTTGCAAGTAACAACGTACCCACTTTTCTCATCAAATTAACCTTTTATATTATATCAAATCAACCTCTTAAATTTTCTGAAATTTTCTAGATAAAGTATAAATCACTACAAAAAAGTGATGTATTGTATCACTTAAATTATATCACAAAATTAAGTGATATATTTTTAAATTATTTATATATAAATGACACAAATATTTATAGGTTAACATCAATTATATTAATTGATGTTGTAATTGACTAATTTGACATCAATTCAATAAAAATATTCAATTTTTATTAATTTATATCACTTTAACAAAACTGATATAAAAAAAAAAAATATATATATATATATATATATATGAATTAGATAATTGATGTATCTATTAATTTTGGTAACATCACTTCTAAAATGATATAAAATTTCAAATATCCCACATCAAAGGATGAGGGAAAGAGATCTTGAAAATTACAGTTATAAATACTGCATGTTACACTACTAATTATTCATTAAAAATTAAAAATACTAAGGCCCATTAGATTAATTGGATCTAAGTTTTATAACAAATCAGTATACAAACCGACATAAATATTTAAATTAAATAAAATAGGCTAAAAACAAGTTTAATATTTTAGAATCATTTATAAAACTGAAATAAATATAACATCAATTATGTAAAAATGATTAAAATATTTTAAATCAGTTATTGTAAATAATAAAATTATTTAATCGATTATTATAAATGACACAATTACTATTAAAATCACTTATATAAAATGATATAAAATATAACATCATTTTTTCCAATTGACACAAATTAACATTATGTACAATTGCATCAGTTTTTAACAGGATGTAAATTATTTGCATTACCACAATCAAAAATCATTTAACTAAGTAATGTAAAATGTTTTTCTATCACTTATAAATAATATAAATATAAAAAATAAACGATGCAAAATGATTTTTTAGAGTGAATGTCGAAGATGTAAAAACTAAAAAGGCACATCAATTCATATATAATAATATATTACCTATAACTTATTAAAGTCGTTAGAGAATTTTATTAATTTTAAAAAATTGAGAGTGACAACATTTGTTTTTAATTTCCAGGAAAGGAGGGAGTCATGTTTGGCTGGATCTCACCTAAATCTCACATTCCCATACCTTCTTCCTCTTCTTACGCACATGATTCTCTCTTTTCTTTATTGTTTTTATATGTTAGGCTTATTATTATATCTGTCTCCCAAACCAATTCTTGTCTTCTTCTTTTATTTCTTCTGACGTCGACCAAACATTTTATAGACAAAACATTTGATGAAATAGTCTTTAGCCCTTTAGTCCATATTGATAAATGGTTTTATCGAGACTCGGATATGTCTATATCTGTTTTTCAGATATGTACAAAGTTATGGTAGGAGATATAAATATCTCTCTCATTAAAAATTAGGTAAAGTCAATTATTTTTGGTACAATATGGTTTATAATGATAGATTCGGCCACCTACCTGCCTAAAACATGTCACATGTCTCCTCTTATCTTATTGCTCTTTATTTATTTCATCTCTCCCAATCAACTGGCTTATTCACTTTCCTTTTCCTGCTTGCCCATAGTAATATACTTATTAAAGTTTGTTTGTTTGTTTAGCACCGAATTACGCTAAAAAATATAATTTAAAGTAATAGTTACATACAATTTACCACAAAATGAATAAATATTTTTTTTTAATTAAAATTACATTGAATATGGAATTTGTTGAGATGAATTAACAGCAAAAAGTTATGAAAAAATAGTGACATAGTGAATGAGATTTTTATTGTAACTTCCTAGTTGCTACTTGCTACTTGCTACTTGCTACTATATGGTCCCCATTATAAAACTAATTCAAGTTTCTAGAAGCCTTTACTAAAAACAAATATCTATCTTTATTTATATGTAAAAATGGATAACTGTTTGATCCAAAAGAGTCCAAAACCATGTTCACATTTCACTCTTGGTAGATTATACTTTATACATTTTATAATACTATTTTTGGAAATCACATTAGTTCATTTTCGCTCCTTGGTAGTGGAATGTATATTTTCACAATACAATAAAGGAAAAATTAAAATATTTGATATATTGTTTCTTCAAAAGTTAAAAGATATTTATGAACAGAACCAAAATAAAATGCCAAGAAATTGAAGTAAAATCATTTCTGTAGTTATCCAAAAGGACCCCACACAAAAAAAAAATCTAAATAACCCATTTTTGGGATATTTTTGCAAATTTCGACAAATCTTACAACAGTGACAAACGAGCCGCCTTCACTGGATCTCGCCACGGCTTCGAATCTGCAGATGACCCGGCTCCAACAACCTGACCCGACCCGGAACCAAACCCGAGTGTTAAATCAAGATTCAGCTCATCATTATGTCCTGAATTATCACTGTAGTAACAATCACCGTTCTGCCGGAGATCTTCATCGGTCGTTGTTCCACTAGTGGAGGCTCCGTTATCGGAGGAATGTTCCGTCTTCGGTTTGAGATTTGAGAAAGAGTATTCAACGGCGTCGTTTTGATGAGGAACAGCAACATTGGGAGACGACACCGTTTTGGATTCGTTAATTGGACGATGAGTTTGTGGATCGATCCCATGGCTTAGAAGCTTCCTTTTAATATGAGTGTTCCAATAATTCTTGATTTCATTGTCTGTTCTTCCTGGTAACCTTCCAGCAATCAATGACCATCTGAAACAAAACAAAAAATCAAATTCATGAGAAAAAAATGAAAAACAAAAAACAGAGGAAACAGAGCAATCAAACTCTGTTTCTTGGAAAGTTGAAATATTTTTTCCGGGAAAGATCAAATTTGAAGAAAGAGTTGGTAAAATAAAGTGACCCTGTTTGTATTTTCTCACTGTTTCTGGGAAATTTGAAAACTTTTTTCCGGGGAAGATTTTACAAGAAGATAAGAGTAAGAACAGAAAAAGGGACTCTGTTTCTTGGAAAGTTGAAAACATTTTCCCGGGAAAGATCAAAGATGAAGATAGAGTAGGAAAAAAATAGTGTCCCTGTTCTATTTTATCTCCGTTTCCTAGAAAGTTGAAATTTGTTTTCCAGGGAAAGATCAAAGATGAATATAGAGTAAGAAAAAAAAAGTGACTGTTTCTATTTTCTCTCTGTTTCTTAGAAAGTTGAATTTTTTTAACGGGAAAGATAAATGAAGAAGAAAGAGGAGAAAGAGTTTTCGTACTTGTTACCGAGCAAGCTATGGAGTTTGATGATGATTTCGTCTTCTTCATGAGAGAAATTACCACGTTTAAGATCAGGACGAAGGTAATTAATCCATCTAAGCCTACAACTTTTACCACAACGTAACAATCCGGCGGATTTAGGGAGAGAACGCCAACAACCTTCACCGTGATTGCGGATGTAATCGATGAGACGTTGATCTTCATCTTTAGTCCAAGCTCCTTTGTTTGTATGAGCTTTCTCACAACACGGAGATCGTCCCATGGTTGTGTAAGAGAGAAGAAGAAAGCAAAGATGTGAGGATGATGAGTTTAGGTTTATATAAAAGGAGATGACTTTGACTAAGTTTGGTACATATACATGTGATTCTGTGAGAGAGAGGTTGTTTTGTGTTGTGTTGCTTTGCTGTGTTTTGTGTGGGGATTAGGTAGGTAAGCTTCTTCTCTTCTTTTTCTTTTTTCTTCCTACTTTTTCTCCTTAGATTTTGCTTTTTGGTTTTTCTTTTCTTATAATTAATTGGGAGTTGATACAAATACAAAAACTGTTTTAATAATGATATAATTTACAATAAAAATAATATATAATGGTTAAAATTTATCACCAAATGTCCAAATACTCAACGAAAAAAGCATTTGTATTATGTTTTTTTTAATTGATGTGATATCATCTCCGACTCACTACTCCATTTTCTACTCCAAAATAGAATAACTTCATTTTAGTATTAGTTTATCTCTAACCGATTATTCCATTTGTTATTCAAAAAATAATATTTTAATTTAATTAATAATTTTTATTATAACTCTTTATTTTCTAAATTTATAAATTCTACCTATTTATTTTAAGTTAAACAATAAGTAAAAAATTGAAATATTATTTAAATTTATTATAAAATAAAATTATATTACATAACATTAATAAATAAATAAAAACATAGAAAAGAAAATATATATGTATTTATAATTTATACCATTATATATATTTATAATTTATAAGTAATCTAAGTATTTATAATTGTGTACCATTATACTTGTACAATTATACAATATACATGTATTTATAATTTATAAATAATCTAAGTATTATAATTTTTTTAAAGTATAAAATAATAACAAATAACTTTATTTGAGTATAAATTATAAATATATTAAGTTTAAGGGATTGATTTGTAAATAAAAAATTTTAACTTCAAAATGAAATCAAGAAATAGAGATCTCCAAATATAAGTTAAAAATAAAAATTTTCATTTTGGAGATAGAAATAGAGGTGAGTTGGAAATGATTTTACTCTAAAATAGAGTTTGGAGGTGAAAATGAAGGTGAGTTGGAGGTGTCCTAAAGATGTAAATTGTTAATTACAATTGAATTCGTATTTATAGGCATAAAAGAACTACCATGTATATATAACCACGGTGGATTCCATATAACTTAATTTCACCCATTAAATTTGACATACATGTGTTTTGTTATTTGACTTTTGAAACATTCTTTAAAAAGACTAATGTTTTTCTTTTTTGCCTCGATAAAAGTACAATTATCTAATCTTTCTCTAAAATGATTATGATAACATCTTATAGGTCATGCCGATGATGCATTCTAATTAAAATATAAGCAGCATTGTTAAACGACCAAACATATTTTCATTTCATATCTTGGGTATATGATTATAATTTTCTAGAGAGATATGTTTGTCTCGGTCACTTTTGATATATCATTCTTTTGTTTATTACAACATTGTTTTTATATAAGATCGTTGGCCAAGTATTAATGTATATTCCACTACTTGATTGTATCGATCTAATTCATACATAATTTTCTACTGGCTTTATGAAGCACAATGCTTTTAGGATTACTCGAAAATATTTCCACATGTGTTTGCTTATTAGAACGCCATGATATATCATTACTTCTGATTATGAGTATGTAACTTATTTATGATCAAGGTTTGTGTGTATCTGACAAATATCATGTTCAGGCATGCATATACCAACCATTTGACCTTTTAGACTTTTAGGATAACGTCATCCTAACTCAGTAGTTTCTTAAAGGTAACAAAAGACATGTTTAATCTTATTCTAATGTTTTTACATAGGTGAAGGCCTTAAGATATCAACGTGCTTTTAATAGATTTAAAGTGGTTGATAAAAGCTACAAGAGTTGTCCATCGAATGAAGAATGGGTGAGAGCAAAAAACATATGTGATATTTTGAAGCCATTTTACAAGATTACCACATTGATGTCAGGTACAAGTTATTCTACTTCTAATCTTTATTTTGGGCATGTGTGGAAGATTGAACGCCTGCTGAAAGATAATGAACAATAAGTGATGCGCTCATCAAAGAGATGGCTAGTAAAATACAGTGTTATTCTTGCCATGGGTGCAGTTTTTGATCCTCGAATGAAATTTAAGCTCTTGAAACGTCTTTATGATGAGCTTGATCCAAGTACTTGTGAAACGAAGCTGAAATATTTGAGGAAGAAAATGGTTATGTTGTTTGAAGAATACAAGAAAAAGTTTCCTTCGACCATGAACTCTACAAGTACACCCTCCAACCATCATCCCACTGAACGTGGGAGAGCAAACTTTGATGATGTAAGTTTCAAAATTTATTCATTTTAATTTTTTAATAATTAATTAGTCATATAGTAACGAATTTGAGTTTTGTATAATGTAGGATTTGTTTGAATTGGATGATGCTCCTGATGCTCCGGATGAGGGAAAGTCACTCTTGGATATTTATTTGAATGAACCAAAATTAGAGATGAAGACTTTTCCTGAAATGTGTGTTTTGCAGTATTGGAAAGACAACAAACATTGTTTTGGTGCTTTATCATGCATGTGATGTGCTCAACATTCCCATCACTATGGTGGCTTCAGAATCATCTTTCAGTATTGGATCCCGTGTTCTTAACAAATATCGGAGTCGACTTCTTTCTAAACATGTTCAACCTTTAGTTTGTATTAGATCTTGGTTATTTGGTTATGTCGTCGATGAAAAAAATAAATTTATCATCTATATTCATTATTTTGTTAATATAAGCTATAATTATTATTATCATACTTAAGTTGCTAATTTTTTCTTTTTCAAATCATTTGTAGACAATGAAGCGGAAGAAGAAATCAAAGACAAAGAGTTAGATACATCACAAGAAGATTCAAGTGTTATTTAAATTAAGAAGCTTTTTTTTTGGTTTTATGGTTTTATTATTTTATGGTTTTATGTATTTGTAATTTTAAGATTTTATGATGCTTTTATTTATTTTAATAACTAGATATGTTTATTTAATTTGTTACTTGGAAATTCTGGTTAGTTTTATAGTTATATGGTAGTTTTAGATTTTTTTTAAACTATATTTAATTTATATATGGGTAACCCATATAACCCATTTAACCAGTGGGTTTAACGATTATGGGTTTGGGTATATATTTTTCAACCCATAAAATAAATGAGCGGATTAAACCCGCCCATATAAATCTCGAATCCATGTGGGTTTGGGTTGGATCGTGCGGGTTACCCATTTTGACACCCCTAACCCCAAAGACTGTCTAGTTGACGATAAAAAAAAAGAAAAAAAGGGAAGATGATAGATTGAGGGTTCCTATGGCAAGTATGAAGAGAAAAAAGAGATCCAAATGAAGAAGAGCTCGGGAAGAATTGATGTAGAGGAAGGGTCAAAGTGGCTAAAGTCAAAGAAAGGGGTGAAGGTGTGGAAGACTCTTTCTCAGAAAGAGTGTTTAGTCCATATTGAATAATAATTTAACGTCGTTTAACCTTAAGTTACATTGAGTCTTGTAATTAAGAAGGCTCCCGATTTGCAGGGTTTCCTTACCCAGAAAATTAATCAGAATTATTATCTATCTTCTTCCTCTTTTTTCCGAATCTCTATCTATCTCTCTTCTTATCTTTTGTTAGTCACGTTGATAACAAAATTGGTGCTTTCATTGAGAGTCAATGGCTCTTCCTAAAGTCATAACGGCGCCTGAACTAAAAACTTCATCACTGGAACTTGAGATCTCCACCCAAGAAGCTACTGACATGGAGACGCTCGAACAACGCTTCAACAGGCATGCCAAAGACATGGTCTATCTCTTGGAAGCGGTACAACATGTTGCTTTTACTGAGATCAAATTAAAGAACAGAGTTTTGCACAGAACAATAAACTGAAAACTCTTGAATTGCAGAAGAATCAGATTGGTCATTAAATAGACCATTACAACAGAAACAAAGGTACGTGGTCTTACTCTTACGCTAGTGGAATTGAGCTAACAACTAGAGCTAGTCTAACTCCTAGAAACTAGGAGACTTATTCAACAGGAACCTAACACTTGATCGAAAAACATTAAACGAGTTGCAGGCCAAACTTTCATTGGGCTTTTATTCTTCATTCCCTCCCGTAAACTGAAATTGTGTCAATTCAGTTTACTCTTCCTTCAGTCTTACTCCCATTCTTCCTCGAAGTTCTTCAAATGTTTCAAGCTTTACTGCTTTGTCATGATGTCTGCAATCTGATCTTGAGTTGAGCAGTAGTCAAGCTGAATTGTTCCTTCTGTCACCAGTTCACGCAGAAAATGGTACCTTACATGGATGTGTTTGCTTCTCCCATGTAGTACCGGGTTCCTTGATAGTTTTATCGTCGAGCTGTTGTCACAGAATACCATTGTGCCTTCTCCTTGTTTGCATCCAACTTCTTCTAACACGTTCCTGAGCCAGACTGCTTGACAAGCTCCGTATGCTGCAGAGACAAACTCAGCTTCTTAGAGGCCCAAGATATCGCTCCTCCTCCTAACAAGAACACATATCCAGAAGTGCTTCTTCTGTCATCAACATCCCCAGCATAATCACTGTCAAGAAATCCTATCAATTCCTTCATACCTCCACGCCTGTAACTGATCCCGAGTCCCTGTGTTCCCTGGACGTATCTCAAAATTCTTTTCACAGCAAGCATGTGCTGTTCAGTTAGACTCTCCATGTACCTGCTGACCAAATTTACAGAGTAAATAAGGTCTGGCCTCGTAGTAGTTAAGTACCTCAGGCTCCTTATGAGCTGTTTGAACTCGGTTGAGTTCACTAGATCACCACTTCCTGCCTTTGTTAGTTTCTGACCCGGTACAATGGGATTCTTGACAGAGTTACACTCTTCCATTCCATATTTCTTCATGATCTCTGCTGTATACTTTCTCTGATTTATGAAGATACCTTCTTCATCTTGTATGACTTCCACACCCAAGAAATATTTCATTTTTCCCAAATCAGTCATTGAGAACTCCTTCATCATTGACTCTTTAAAATCCTCAACCATAGACATCGAACTTCCTGTGTAAATCAGATCATCTACATAGAGACTTACCAGGAGGATATCGCTTTTCACTTTCTTGATGAATAGTGTATGCTCACAGTAGCATTTTCTGAATCCTTCTTTCTCAAAGTATCCTTCAATTCTGCTATACCAAGCTCTTGGAGCTTGTTTCAATCCATACAGTGCCTTCTTTAGCTTGTAGACTTTCTCAGCTTCTTCTTCTATCTCAAATCCTTTTGGCTGTTCAACGAAGACATCTTCTTCCAAGTCTCCTTGCAAGAAAGTGCTCTTGACATCAAGTTGGAATACTTTCCACTCCTTCTCTGCAGCTGTGGCAAGTATTAATCTGATTGTATCCCATTTAGCTACATGTGCAAATACTTCATAGAAGTCAATCCCTTGTCTCTGATGATAGCCCTTTGCAACCAACCTCGCCTTGAACTTATCAACTTCCCCTTTCTCGTTAAATTTTGTCTTGAAAATCTACTTCAACCCAATCACCTTTGCTCCTTCAGGGAGATTGATTAGTTCCCACGTTTTGTTCTCCTCTATAGAAGCTATCTCAGCCTCCATAGCTCTCCTCCATACTTCTTGTTAGTGTGCTTGTTCAAAGCTCTCTGGATCATCCTCACCAATGAACATCGCCAGTATCTCATCTTCTTCTTCTGTTATGAGGATCCTTGCATTTCCAGTGACATAATCCTTCATCCACATAGGTTTTTGTCTCTGCCTTCCAGTTCTGGTCTCGGTGAGCTGAGTATTTGCATCACCTTCTGTTTCTCCTTCTTCTTCTTGTTCCTCTGTATTTTCTTCAGGAACCGGCATCTCTTCTATATTGACTCCCTGATCTTCTTCTTCTACTAGGTCAGACTTAGAATCATCCATACAAGTTCTGTCTGCTCTGTCGTATCCTTCCATTTCCAGCCTCTGCCTTCGTCAATGTGTACGTCTCTACTGATCAAAATCTTTCCTGTCTCAGGTACATAGAGTCGATACGCCTTCGATTCTTTGCTTACACCAAAAAACACACACTTGATGCTCTTCTCATCAAGTTTGATTCTCCTCTGGTATGAAACTAGTGCATAAGCCAAGCTTCCAAAGACTCTCAAGTGTTCAACAGAAGGCTTCCAATTGCTCCATTTATCTTCTGGTGTTACGTCGCCTAGAGCCTTTGATGGACTCCTGTTCAGTATGTACACGGCATACTGCACTGCTTCAGGCCAGAACTTCCTTGGTACCGACTTCTCTATCAGCATGCACCTGGTCATGTTCATAATGGTCTGATTCTTTCTCTCCGTGACCCCGTTCTGTTGTGGTGTATAAGCTGCTGTAAGCTGTCTCTTGACCCCAACTTCTTTGCAGTATTCTTCAAACTCCTTAGAGTTGTATTCACCTCCCCTATCTGACCGCAAACAGATCAATCCCTTCCCAATTTCTCTTTCTGTTTCAGCCTTGAATTCTTTGAAGCATTGGAATGTCTCTGATTTTCCTGTTATCAGATAAGTCCAACACTTCCTACTGAAGTCATCTATGAAGTTGAGAATGTATCTCTTCCCACTGACAGAAGTTGGATTTATTGGCCCACATAAATCCGTATGAACTAGCTGCAAAACCTGAGTAGATCTCCACTGACTCTCCTTTGGAATTGATTCTCGGATCTGCTTTCCCTTCAGACATGTATCACAGACTTCTTCTTCTTCTCCTTGTTTGAACTTTGGTAAGCCCTTTACCATCTCCTTCTTAGCCAGAGATCTCAAGCCTTTGTGATTGAGATGTCCAAATCTCTTATGCCACAGACTGTCTGTTTTTCCAGTTACTTGCAGACATTTTCCTTCTTCAATCTCTCTCGCTTTTCTGATGATTGCAGGAATTACAAACATCCGATTCTTTGTCATCGTTGAATGCATCACCATCTTCTTCTCCTGTTTGTGCCATACTTCACACTCATCATCTTCAATGATGATTCTTAATCCTTTTTGCTGCAATTGACCAACACTGAAGAGATTGTTTTTCAGCCCAGGTACAAAGTAAACATCAGAAATTACTTGAGCTCTTCCATCAATCTCCAACCGCAGCTTACCTCTTCCTTCTACAGCCATCCTTCGATCATCACCTAATCTCACATTCTGCTTGAACCCATTATCTAACTCAATGAACCAATCCTTTGTGCCACACATGTGGTTGCTGCATCCGGAGTCTAAGAACCAGAGCTGTTTTTCTTCCTCTTCGATCTGTTCCACATGTGCCATGAGAAGTAGATCCTCTTCCATCTCTGCATAATTCGCCTCCTTTTCCCAGCTTGGACATTCTGCCTTAAAGTATCCCTTTTTGTGACATTTGAAACACTCCACCATGTCTCGATTCACATAGCCACGTCCTCGTCCTTGGTAACCTCCTCTTCCTCTTCCTCTGAGGTAATTTCCTCCTCTACCTCTTCCTCCATCATGTCTCCATTGACTTTCAACTTTAAGAACTCTTTCTTCTACATCATGTCTGCTCAGATTTTGTTCATGCACCATCAAAGAGCTTTGCAATGCATCTACCGTAAGATCCTTGATGTTGTTAGATTCTTCAATCGCACATACAACATATGTGAATCTTTCAACCAGTGTTCTAAGGATTTTCTCTACTACCTTAGAATCTAGCATGTCCTCTCCCAGATTCCGCATATCATTTGTGACTTCCATTACTCTGGAGAAGTATCCTGCGATGGTCTCTCCAATCTTCATCTCAAGTATCTCAAAGCTTCTACGCAATCTCTGCAGTTGCGCACTTTGTACCCTATCATTCCCCTGATATTTCCTCTTCATAGACTCCCACAAATCCTTTGACGTTTCCTTCTGTAGTATGGTTTTGAGGATTGCTTTATCTATAGAGGCAAATAGATAGTTCTTAACTTTGTGGTCCTTCACCTTCTTCTCCGCCAGCTCCGTTTTCTGCACTTCGGTGAGTACCACGTTTACCTCTGCTCTTGGGATTCCTGTTTCGATTATGTCCCACCATTCCTTCGACTTGATCAGATTCTCCATGAGCATTGCCCAATGCTCATAATCGCCATCGAATTTCGGTATTATCACAGACTCTTTTTCACTCATGATGTATCTCACTCACAGGTACCAAGCCTTTGACAAGCTCTAATATCACTTGTTGCTTTTACTGAGATCAAATCAAAGAACAGAGTTTTGCACAGAACAATAAACTGAAAACTCTTGAATTGCAGAAGAATCAGATTGGTCATTAAATAGACCATTACAACATAAACAAAGGTACGTGGTCCTACTCTTACGCTAGTGGAATTGAGCTAACAACTAGAGCTAGTCTAACTCCTAGAAACTAGGAGACTTATTCAACAGGAACCTAACACTTGATCGAAAAACATTAAACGAGTTGCAGGCCAAACTTTCATTGGGCTTTTATTCTTCACAACAAATGCTTCACAATCAGATCTACGATGTGGTGAGAGACAACGCCGCCTGGTTTTGCCAGTCCCGTCGCCGGCGTGCAGTACCAAGCTCCGTCGTCACCAACCCTATCCCTGGATTGACATGCTCATGACGGTGTAGTGAGTTGTGCAGGATCTGAGATGTAAACTCGATCCAGTGACCTGAGGACGCCTAATCTAGATTTTGAACAGCAAAGTGAGTCACCTCGAGTTGCTCATGGGTTCATGAACAAGAAGGCGGACTTGCCCCTGTATGAAGGAACCAATCCTGATGATTGGTTGTTTCGTATGGAAAAGTTCTTTGTGATGAACCACAGTCTTGAATCGGAAAAGCTCGATCAAGCTTTGGCATGTCTAACCGGTTCGGCCATAACATGGTGGGGATACTCGCAAGACAGAAAAATGATTACGAGTTGGAAAGACTTTAAAGAGAAGTTCAAAATCCGTTTTAGGCCAAGTAGAGGGAGTTCATCGGTGGATCATCTACTAAGCTTAACACATACGGGCACGGTGGATGAGTATCGGGATAAGTTTGAGGAACTATCAGTGGAGTTACCACATGTGCCGAGTGATGTATTGGAAGCAGCCTTCTTGAAGGGTCTGAAGAAAAATTTGCAAGACCAAGTGGTGTAGTGTAGACCTGCGAATATGACGGATATGGTGGAAATAGCTCGCCTCATTGAAGCCCAGGAGAACGAGAATGTGAACTACCAAGTTTGCACCTTTCCACGTTCAACTAATACCACTGTTGCAACCCAGTATTCAGGAGGTTCAAAGGAAAATGATTACTTCCAGAATAGAAAACCATTGGAGACTTACAAGGACGTGAGAAAGCTCCCGATTTGCAGGGTTTTCTTACCCAGAAAATTAATCAGAATTATTATCTATCTTCTTCTTCTTTTCTCTCTAAATTTCGATCTATCTCTGTTCTTATCTTTTGTTAGTCACGCTGCTAACAGAAGACTGCCTGGTTCACATTCGAATCTGGTTAGTGTTATTTTTTTGGTAATTATTCCATTAATACTTAAGAGTTCAATGTTGACATATAAAATTTGCTGTAAATTTTTTAATGATGACATGACAAAACAAATAATGAAAATTTTACTAAGATGAGTCAATCTCCTCCAAAAAATCTTATTTAGCGACATCAATATTATCAATACTAGATATATTTAAGGTTTAAAAAACTAGTTTATTCGAGATGAACATAAAGATTCAACAACGACATGATTGGCATAAGACTACACTTAAAATATTAGCACAAATGCAATTCATAACAGTTATATATTACAAAAGACCATAGTTTTCTGCTACAACGATATTTTCTTATTCTTCATCACAAACGATTCAAAAAAAAAAAAACGATTCATGGACCTATAAGACCTGCACAATCCAACAACATATTGATGATTTTTTTCATTTTGATATTTACAAGTGAAGTTTTTTTTCAAAAAGAATTTTCACTTTTTTAAATGGAAACATTTGTTCAGTTTCCCATAAAAGACTAATGCAAAATGTAAACGCAAACGTCAAACATAAAAGAAAAAAAAAATCTCTCCATTTAATTTGCACTGGCATTTACAGATAATTAACTTAAATTATTATTTTAAAAATAAATATAATTAAATCATTTACAAAAACATGTAAAACAAATAAATATACACATGGTAATGAATCAAATTGGGCCATCATAAATATTAGCACAATTCGATAAAACAATAAGATAATAATATTTTAAAAACTTATATTTAAATATATGATCCTAATAGTATCATTAATTAATAATTCTATAAATTTACACAAATAATTATAAGATTACGGCTTTTTTTTCTTATATTTGTTTTTTTCTTAGATTTGTTTTTCTAAGTTTTCTCATTGCATTGCACATTTTCTAGTGTTATGTTTTCAAACTGCTATTTTTTTTATAAATAGTTTCAATGGATATAAATTATTTTTATAACCAATATCGGTTCCAAACCAACATACCATCGTCTTTTACTCTATAATTTAACGTTATATATAATAACCCATAATTTGTTTGGATCTATAAACATATATCACTTTCATTAGTACAGTAAGAGTCTATTAATATCTATTTTTTATAATGACATTGAGATCACTAATCAATACCTCGAATTGATGAATGTCATTTTCAAAAGTGAACTCATCTAAATTCTTTGACATTTCGTCATCATAACGAATTTTGTATCGAATTCGATTTGTTACTATTTCTTTATAAATATTTTTTTTGTCTATATCGACATTGCAAATTTGATAATATCCAAAAATACTAATATGGTATGTTTTTGTTTTCAACAACTTGTCATTTTATTACTAAAGCTTGAGGCATTAAAACCGACAAACGAAACTACTCTATGAGAAGATATAGTGAGGCAAGCCAAGTGGCCAGCTTTCTGAATGGATATATGTGGAATAGAGGAAATAAAAAAGGAGGTAAAACATCTTCGAAGTTGAGAGAATTCTTTAAGCTCCGTTGATAAGTTCGACCAGTCTTCCGGTATTCCCTCCCAAAGGCTTGATGCGTATTGTGAGGGATAACACTCCACTCCACATTGCCCAAGTGAGAGCTTTGATCTCCGAATGTAGAGGTGAGACACTTCTTGGTTATTTACGATCCCCAAGAAGGCGGTGTTCTGGGTTCTGGGTTTTCTAGAGAAACCAAATCATCCAAGGATATCAAAGTTTAGGCTTTAGATGATATGATAAGATAACAATAGCGTTAGAGTACGAAAAAAAATTGTTTTGTTTTCCTCTGCCCGCACAACTACCAATTCAAAGTTTTTGAATGTAAACAGGAAAACAATTTTGTTTGCAAACGGAATAATCTACGACATCAACCATTCAAATGCTTTACTTTTTTCAATTCAATACTTTGTTTGGAGTCTTTGGACACATACATAATCTGATTATTTGAATCACTGCAATTCAAAATGTAAAGATAGATCTACTAAGTATGAATCTTGAAGTTATTACATAAGTTTTTATACATAATAACAGAAAGAGAAGCACACAAAAACAACCCAAATGCATGAAACCGGGTCTTGACTCTTGATCAAGGATTCAGTCTAGAGGCCCTCTTGATTCCATCTTCTTTTGGCTTATGTTGTTGTTTTGAATTCACCCTTTGCTTGAGTTGAAGAAAAACTGTCAAAATGAAAACAACAAAAGCAACGAACGGCAAACAGAACAAGTATCTGTATAACCAAGGAACAAAAATTACTAGAAGAAGAATGAAAAAAATGAAACCAACGAAGATTTGATCCCAACTATACTTTTTTGAAGAAAATCCATAATGGTTTGCTTTCACAAGGAGCTTGTCTGGTTCTGCATATACCAAAGTAAACCCACACTTGACCACTTCACTTGTACCATCTATTACATTGAACTTAACTGTCGCCTTTGTTGGTATACATTTACCTGAGTATTTAACGTAACCAATAAAGACATGGCTAGCGTTGATTGTTCCTCCTTCTGTCAACCGGCCTACATTGCATTCGATCAAGTCTTTGTTTTCAAACTCCAATTCACATTTCACCAAGAAACCATCTATCACGTCTTTGTTGTCCTGAAATGAGACAACGGCACACAGTGCTATACCAGAAAGCATATTGTTACACCCATTTGGTTGCAGCCTTTGCTCTATCACCGATCCGATAGCTTGATGCTGGAACCACAAAGGGACTTCACATCCAGGAAAACATATCTTGAAGGACGCCCCCATAATAAAACCCTGGTAACGAAAATGTAAAATTAAAGCACAAGGTCTAGTGGATCTCTGATAAAAGGAAGTAAACGTTTAAAAGTAAAAGAGAGTGAGATAATACCATATCGTAGCATTTAATTGCCTGAAGTTGGCACTTCCATTCTACATAGGATGTGATAGTGCTCCTTGCATTTTCTTCAAGATTTGTGCAGTTAGTGAAAATGAATGTAGAACAAATCTGCTCAGTGATCAAAGGAATGGCCAGTGGATCCATAACACGTTCCAGTTTGTCACATCCATGTGCGTCTAAGTGCTCAAGATTTGGAGGAAGTGTGGGAATATCTATGAGATTCTTACAATACTTCAAGTCAAGCCACTTCAAGTGATGAAGTTCTTCGATGTTAGCTGGCAAGTTGGTGATGATGCCATTTCTACTTAAGCATAAACGTTGCAGTGAGTTTTTGAAGTGAAATATCGTCGAAATCTCTTTTAATGATGTGCCATCAACCAGTAAGATCCGCAAATATTTCATGTTTTTTGTGTCCGTTGGAAAACTCTTGAGTTCTGAGCAACCAGAGAGTATTAGATCTTCAAGAGCTTTTAGCTTTCCAAGAGAACTAGGCAGATGCTTCAACGCTTTACAGCCTCTCAAATTCAATAAAGCAAGTCTCTGAAGACTCTCAATGGTTGTAGGAAGTTCCTTCAGTGCAGTGCCATCTAAATATAAAGCTTCTAAATTTTTAGAAATTACCTGAAATTCTTGAAACTCTGAGCAGTCGCTAAGTATGAGAACTTTTAGAGAGATTAGGTTTGCCTTTGGAAGATTACGGAGAGACATGCATCCTCTCATGTTCAAGAACACAAGACTCTTCATATTTCCCATCTTCTCCGGCAAGTTAACCAACTTTTCGCAACCTTCAAGATTCAACCTTTCAAGATTTTGAGCATTTGACAACCCTGACAGGTCACTCAAGTAACGCGAGTGATTGAGATCAACCCACTTTAAGTTTGGTGTATCCTGTGAAAAAAATCAAAATTAGTTTACTACACATCATCGGCTAAAACAGTACCAACATGAGACAAAGAGACAAACCTTAACACCCTCTCAGACTTTTTTAATGGAGCTGTAAGGCAGCTTGAGACTGACAAGTTTCTTCGCGTTGAAGTCTGATGGAAGTTTCTCCAATGGGAATTTCAGCCACTCAAGGCATCGTATTTCATCTGAGTGGAACTGAATCCCATGAGGGAAGTTGATCATTTTGTCAGCTTTGCACTCCATAGGATAAATCGAACTGTAGATTTTAAGATATCGAAGACTGCGCATACTGGTGATGTTGTTGGTATCAAAACTCATTTTCTCCTTCACTTGAGACATGTCTAGGAACAGACCCCTGATGTTCTCCATCTCCTTTTAACCAATTTAAAAGACAAGCAATAAGTAAACAGATTCTTATTTTGTTTTGGATATTTGTAACCTCTTGTAACAAATATATTAATCTTACCGATTTGTTATCCAGCACGCGAACAATGTCCTCGTGGTTCCACAGCCTACGTTCAACTCCTGAAGTAAGTGTTTTACCGAATGTATACAGAATGTCATGCATCTCTACTCGACCGCCAGAAATACTAATACGGAACCTATCTGCGAGATCACCTATTACACCCGAAGCCTCAGTAAACTCAGATTCATGTGAATCCAACATACATTTTACATAACTTGCAGTCTCTGATCTGAAAAAACAAGCGATGTCAAGAAATGCATCTTGCTGCTTCTCATTAAGGTCATTGAATCTTCTACTCAAAGCATCTTGGATTTTTCTATTGGAACTTGGTGTAAGTGTACTCACTATCTTTTCCCAGTCAGCATCCTCCTTGCGAAGCTCCACACCAAATTCCTTGAGAACTAATGGATTGCCTTTGGCATAATCTAGAATCTTTCTGGAAAGCCTCGAGTAATTTTCGTCGGGAGCAGAATTGGTAGGGCCGAAGGCATGATAAGTGAAGCACTCCAAACCGTCTTTGTCATTTAATCTGGGGACTACGTATGTATAGTCGACTAAATTCTGGAGTAGTGACTTGTCACTTGTAGTGATAACAATCTTGCTTCCCTCCTTAATCCAATCTAACTTACCAAGAAGAGATTCAATCTGTTCCTTTCCATTAATGTCATCAAGAACAACAAAAACTTCCCTTTTGAGTAACTCATCCTTCCAAAAACTATGTGCATCCACTCTGTATTCTCTGTCGAGATGAGTGTCCTTCAATAGATTTTGCAACAGTTCCATCTGCAACGTAGGCAGTCCATGCTGCTTTGACATCTTGCTTACTTCTGCTAAACATATGCTGTGCGGGAAATCTTGTTTCCACTTATTGTAAAACGATTTAGCAAGAGCAGTTTTGCCAATCCCAGGCATCCCAACAACACCAACAATACGGGTTTTTCCCTTCCCAATCTCTAACTTCTCTTCTAACTTCTTGAGGCATTGTTTGATTCCAAATAGATGTTCATCAAGCTCTTCTTTTCCTGTGTTTCCTCCCGGCGAATTTGCATTCAGCACTTTCTTCACCTCCTCAATGATTAAGTCAATGAATCCTCTGTTATCCCTGGTACACATAGAGTGATTAAAGAGGAGCAATGCAAAACAATGTAAAGCTAAGCCATGTTTGTCTGGTAGAATCTGAGTCAGATACAAGAGTCAAACATAAAGCAAAGATATTGCATCGAACAGCAAATGAACAAGGTTCTGATTGATTTGGGGTTTTGGAATAGGTCCAAGAGGTCAATGTTTTGATCCAGGTTCATGTGAGTGCATGTGTGAAAAGCATTTATAAAAAGAAAGAGATGGGTTATCCATTTTCTAGTTCCTTGGAGGAAATGTCAGTTACTAATTTCTTCATATCCTCAATGATTGAGCGGGTGAATAAACTATCATTCCTGAGCACATGAAGGAGAAAGGAGAGTGGGTAATCTATAAGATAGATACGCCTATACAGTAGAGCCCATAAGACTGGTCTAAGATCCTGTTAAAGCAAAGCCATGTTCATTTAGTAGACTCTGAGTAAGAGACAAGATCTAGATTCCAAAATCAGTGTCTAGAAATAACTATGAGTTGTAACATGCGGGTAGGCATGTGAAAGAACCATTATAAGAATATAAGAGGTTTTTACCCGTTTTCTTTCAACGTCAACCCTATCTTGCCAGTAATAGATGTCAAAGCTTTCTCCCATTTTTTCTTGGATTTCTCAAAGTCATGAGCCTTTACCTTGAAGTTAGTACCAAATTCTTTTTCAAGATATTTCACATTGGATGGCTCCAGCTTGTAAAAGATGGGAATCGCGATGAGTTGACCTTCGTCCACTCGTTCTTTGATCTTCACCAACTCATCTAAGCACCAATTTGACTCCGGATACCTCTTTGAGAATATGACCAGTGCAATCCTAGACTCTTCAATCTTCTCGAACAGGGTTGTAATATCTTTGCCTTTCATCAGGTGTTCATCCATAAAAATGTTGATCTCATTTTTTTTCAAGGCATTCGTAAGAGGAATCACGAAGCTCTCACGTAGCTCATCTCCTTGGAAGTTGATGAACACTTGATCTTGAGTGGAGGAGGAGGAAGCCATAGGAGCTATCTTGGTTTAAATTTTCTTTTATGGAATCCTGTCAATGAAAGTTTAGTTGTTTAAATCAACATCTTCATAATGACTCTACAGCACCATTATGTTAATTATAGTTCTTGGACTGACCCAAAATCAATCACCAAAGAGGCGATTCTAGGATGTTAAATTTCTTAGTCAAACATATATAACCGTGACCATTATATAAAAACCAAAAAAAGTCTGCACGAAACTTAAGCTTTAATTATACTTGTTTGTACCCATTAGGCTAATTTCTTTGACAATTTTGATCCAAGATAAATTGAGTTGATTAACAAAAATGCTTATTATACCTCCAATATCCATTCCTGGAGGTTGTGTGCCCAAATTCAAATCGTTTATCATACTTTCACGATTAAAGTGTCTCCAAGCTCTCAAGATGTATCTGTATAGAAGACAAGCGTTTCAATTCTCTACTGATAAGGTTCATTGTTAATACTAATAAGCAAAGTCAAATCAACGAAATAAAATTGTAACTTCAGCACCAATCATCTCTAGTGAGTCCAAAAGGGTGTAGCTGTCTCAAAAATCTCCACCACAAGATTGCAATTGAATTCTGCCATTGAAAGAAACCCTAAATCCCCTTTTCAACATTCGCACCAAAAATTCAAAATTGATAGAATCCAAAGGTACCTAACAGCCTCAATCATCGTTTCGTCGAAACATCCTTAAATTTTCCACGAAATTTACTTCGTTCAACCACCATTGAAAGTCGCATGTGTAGCTGTCGCAGATGATCGCGAGTGCCATTTTTGAGTTGTCGATCTTTTCTCTAAGAGGTATCGAATGGCTCACGCAGCTCGTTTCCTTCAACATCGATTGTTTTAGCTTTTTTTGACAGCAACAATAAAAGATGACCTCTTTATAAATAAAAAAAAACAATAAAAAAAAACAATAAAAGATTACCTAATTTGCTATATTAAGCAAAATGGATTAATATACATTTTGCAGAACACATAATTTACTAGTATGTTTTAACATTTACTTTATTTAGTGGATTTATATTTCTAAAGGAATTATAAATTATTATTTATTGTATTAAATATTAGTATATTTAGTTATAGAATAATTTTAAAAGTAGTCTAAGTACAACCAATAATATCACGCATATTATTTTCCATTTGTTAGTTCATTTTTTTTTGTTTTGTTAATGTATTTCTATAGTTAATTGAAATCATGAATCTCATGTTTAATTTAAAACATAAGTTCTAATTTTTGGCAATATGTCAAAATTTTCTTAAAGCATAGATTCTCATTTTCTTTTTGTAACCAATGTAAAAATATCAAGAGTCAAAAAAAATTTAAAAATTAAGAAAGTTTCAAGTCGTTCTTGTCGTAAAACAAAACAGTGTCTTTTTTCCTCCCTTTTTTGATAAAAGAACAGAGAATGTTTGAACCATAAAGTGAAGATAAAAGCTTCGAAAGAATCACCCATCAAGCTGCTCTTCTATTTCCTTGTTCCCTCCGATGGGGATGGCTTTGTCATCTTCTAGTTCCTAGGACGATATTTCAGTAATTATTCTTTTCACCTCTTCCATGATTGCACCGATGAATAAACTCTCATTCTTGTGCACATAAATGAGAAAGGAGAGTGTTTGTAATCTTTAAAATACATATGCACTAATAATAAGTGACTTATACATAAGATTACGTTTAAGATATGTTAAAGTAAAGCCATGATCGTTTGAGTGGACTCGTGAGTCAGAAACATGATTTAGAGTCCAACATCAGTGTCTAGAAATAACCGAGTTGTTCATTTTTTTAAACTCATGTCTAAATATAAAAAGAAAGAGATTTTTACCTTATCTTGTCAAAGCTTCCCTCCATTTTTTAATTTTGGGATGGCTCAAAGTCATAAGCCAGAATCTTGAAGTTAGTACCAAAGTCTTTTTTAAGATCTTTCGCATCGGTATTATCCAGCTTGTAGGAGATGGGAATGGCCACGAGTTGGCCTTCATCCACTCGTCCTTTAATTTTCATCAGCTCATCTAAGCACCATTTGGATTCGGAATACCTCTTTGAGAATATGACAAGTGCAATCCTCGACTCCTCAATTCTTTTGAATAGGTTTACAAAATTTTTACTGAGAATAATATCCCACATTAGATGTGGATAGGGATCTTAAGTTATATATAAAAGATATGAGTTAATTCACTCATTGTCAATTGTTTTTGAGTTGGAAACCTACAATCTAATATGGTAGCAAAACCCGATCACACGATGTTCAATCCAATCCATAATCGGCCCGATCCAAAAATTTGGCCAGCCGATCTATGCCCGAACATACCGAGATCAATCATTAGAAGTGTCATCATCTCGAGAGGGTGTATTGGAATTAATGTCTCACATCGGATGTGGATAGGGATCTTAAGTAATATGTAAAGGATACATGTCAATCCACTCATCACCAATTGATTTTGAGTTGGAAGCCCATAATCTAATATCAAAGAATACATTTTTCATCTTCCTTTCTTTGTATTCTTCAAGCTCTCTGAAGAAGCTTTCATCCACGACATCAATTATCCCACTCGTCGATGACTACAACTTCTCCAACCTCGATTCTCTCATTCTGCGGTGACTACGACCTCGATTCTCTCTTTCTCAAGCGACTACAACTTCTCCAACCTTGATTCTCTTATTCTCCGGTGACTACGACTTTGATTCTCTTATTTTCCGGTAACTACAACATCTCCAACCTCGATTCTCTCATTTTCCGGTAACTATGACTTCGATTCTCCCATTCTCCGGCGACTACAACTTCTCCGCTCCTCTGAGCACTCTCAGATTCTCTCACTCACCAGTGACTACAACGTCTCTGACCTTGATTATCTCATTCTTTGGCGACTACAATATCTCCAACCTTGATTCTCTCATTCTTCGGCAACTACAGCCTCGATTCTCTCATTCTCTGGCGACTACAACTTCTCCACTCCTTTGAGCACTCTCAGACCTAGCTTCTCTCACTCGCAGGTGACTACAACGTCTCCAACCTTGATTCTTTCATTCTCCGGTGACTACAACTTATCCAAACTCGATTATCTCATTCTCTGACCTCGATACTCTCATTATCAGACCTCGATTCTTGTGAGAAAAGTGATTAGCGTCAGAGATAAATCCTCAGATATACATGGTCATCGGTAATAAGCGTCGCCAGCTTCTGTCACCGCTTTCACCGCCTCTACCACCACCGCACACCATGAATGAGGCTATACAGCAGACAACATGGATTACAGGACCAATGTGATACAACTTGATGGAGAAGTTTCACTGGGGTAGGAGTCGACAATGACTGTCCAAGAGCCTTATATTACTCCTGTTTTAGAGCTTGCAACCACTACTTACAAGCTGGATGAATTGGTGTTGACTTGCTTTTGCAAGTGTGGTCACACACACACTTGTGTTTTGATCGATGGTGGGATCTTCAACAAGCTAATGACAGGAGAAGAAATGATTCAACCAGATGGGGACCCGACATTCATATTTTGTGATTCTATAAACTTTGAGGCACGGGTACATACGACTGTTATGCGTTCCTTTGAAAATGATGTCAAAAGTCTGAGTTGTCATTTCAAGTTTGGACGTTCGTCTCAAGTGATGAAAAATGAGGAAGGACTTCAATTGAAGACAAATCCTAGGATGCAATTGTAGAAAAAATATTTAGGTTTCTATGTAAAAGATCTAATTTTCTCTTTTCTGTCTTGTTAATGAGAGTTTTAACCTAACAATGTTTGTCTCTTCCCTTGTCTTGTGAATGAAAAAGCTTATGCATTTGGCATTCCTTTTATGCAAAAAAAAATTTTGCTTGCCGATCCATGCCCGAACATACCGAGATCAATGGCTAGAAGTGCCATCATCTCGAGGATGTATTGAAAATAATATCCCATATTGGATGTGGATATGGATCTTAAGTGGTATATAAAGAATATGAGTGAATCCATACTGGGAATAGTGTCCCACATCGGATGTGGGTAGGGATCTTAAGTGATATATAAAGGATATGTGTCAAGCGACTACAACTTCTCCAACCTTGATTCTCTCATTCTCCAGCGACTACGACCTCGATTCTCTCATTCTTCGGCGACTACAACATCTCCAACCTCGATTCTCTCATTCTCCGGTAACTACGATCTCGATTCTCCCATTTTCCGGTGACTACAACTTCTCCACTCCTCTGAGCACTCTTACACCTAGATTCTCTCACTCGCCGACGACTACAACTTCTCCGACCTTGATTCTCTCATTCTACCATGACTACTGTTGTACAGATAAGTTTTAATCCTATAAATATACTGCAAATGTATAGTGCATCACAATAGTACTTAAGGTATCGATCCATAGATAACAATAGAGCACACGAAGAATTATGATGACTAATATCCTAATTAAATTAATCTAGAATGAAAAAGAGTTTACTTGAAACTCAAGGTGACGAACATCCTAAAAATAGAATTAAATGTTAATTTACAAGGGTTAATTCAGGGGTTCATGCATATAGATGTAATAATATCATGAGATGCATTAAGATTCGTCTAAAATTTAGATTACAAATATAAAGTTATCCCGTTGTTGTGTGGACTAACTATCTATGCAACATATTCTCAAGAGATAAAACAATTGTCTTCTTTCGGGAAAGAAACATGCACACAATGAGAACCTAATTCAATATGTTCACAAAGTATAAACTGCAATTGTCGTCGACAATATAACACTTTGCCCATCAAAGATAGATCTATCCATTCAACAATACTTTTGGTGCCACGATGAGCTGGACTTAGGACAAAGGCTAATTGATCAGATCAGACAAGCATTAAGAACAATCTAATGATGAAGAACTATAAGATCAATCTCATAAAAACTCTAATATGATACTACATAAACAATCCTTTAGAAACCTTAATCCATATTAACAGATCTACTCACATATGCATAATATGCATAATAGAAATAGAACAAGAACTAAATATAAAATAAAAACATAAAAATATATATACAAAGGTTTTAATACCTTGGAGAGCTTTTTATTCTCAATGATCTTCACAATGAGGCGAGCCCTCTACTTATATAAGAATGGAGAAGCCTTAGAGATAAAATAATGAAAAGTTTGAAGGCAGTGCAACGATTGGTGTAACATGTTGCAACGATTAGTTCTTGAAGCATCCTTCACCAATCAGTGACAAATGTGCATCAATCAGTGCTTCAATCTTGACTTCTTCTTCTTTTGACGAGTTTTTATCCATTTCCACTCTAGAACCTTCCTTTTGACTCCAACAAGTGTACAAACCTATAAAAACATAAAATTACTAAAAATCATCTTATTCTTAATGAAAAGACTCAAAATTTGTTAGTAAACGACTATAAAACCGTAATAAAATGTGTTATCAACTACAAGTTCCCCAACCTCGATTCTCTCATTCTTTGACCTCGATTCTCTCATTATGCGACCTTGATTCTCTCGAGACAAGTGATTAGCATCAAAGATGGATCCTCTAGTATACATGGTCATCGAGAATAAGCGTCGCCGGCTTCTGTCACCGCTTTCACTGCCTCTACCACCACCATGCACCATGAGTGAGGTTATACAACAATTTTTTTTATCATTTTGAAACACTAGAAAACGACATGGATTACATGACCGATGTGATACAACTTGATGAAGAAGTTTCATTGGGGGAGGAGTCAACAATGACAGTCCAGGAGCCTCAAATTCTCCTTTCTTGGAGCTTGCAACCACTACTTACAAGCTGGATGAATTTGCGTTGACTTGCTTTTGCAAGTGTGGTCGCACACAAACTTGTGTCTTGATTGATGGTGGGATCTTCTACAAGATAATAACAAGAGAATAAATGATTCAATGGATAGGGAACTGACATTTACATTTTGTGATTCTGAAAACTTTGAGGCACGGGTACATACGACTATTACGCGTTCCTTTGAAAATGATGTCAAAAATCTGAGTTTTCATTGCAAGTGTGGACATTTTTTTGAAGTGATGAACGATGAGGAAGGATTTCAATTGAAGACGAATCCATAGGATGCAATTGCAGAAAAAATATTTAAGTTTCTACGAAAATTTTTCTAAAATGATTTCTGTACAGATTTCAAACGAAGTCAATGTTGACTGGTCTTTAGCCTTGATTCGCTCCCTGATTTATATCTTGAATAAGTGCAGAACTAGTCATAATGGCTGAGATCAAGCCATAATGGCTCTCGTAACTGCTTATTCTCTATTGGCTATATAATCAGCTCTCATATATTTATTCAAAAATAAGGTGAAAAACGTTCATATCATCAAAAATTCCAGCAGTCTCTCTTCTCTTCTTTCTCTCCCAAAATCGTAAGTCTCTCGAGAATATATCGTAGAGGTCTGAATTCGTTGATTCTGTGTTTTGAGTGTAGCGAATATGGTCTCACATGGTTTTATCCTGGCATTTTGAATTGTTTCAAACCGTCACACTACGGGTGATTTTAAGAATTAATGAAAGAGATCATATCTTGACTCCAAGATCTTCGGTTTTCATAAAGCCTTTTATCTCCGTACTTCATTCCGATTCTCTATTTTATTCGCAGTTTTCATATCCGAATTTTTTGGTCTAATAATCTTAATTCTTAAAAATCTGCTTTCTACTTATCGCTTTGATCGGATTGAGAATTGCAAAAAGTTTTCTAAAACGATTTCTATACGGATTTCAAACCAGATCAATGTTGACTAGTCTTTAGCCTTGATTCACTCCTTGAATTCTATCCTGAATAAATGCAGAACTAGCCATAATGGCTGAGATCGTAACTGCTTCTTCTCTATTGGCTATAGAACCAGCTCTTCTCTATTCATTCAAAAATAGGGTGAAAAACATTCATATCATCAAAAAAATCCAGCAGTCTCTCTTCTCTTCTTTCTCTCCCAAAATCGTAAGTCTCTCGAGAGTATATCGTAAAGGTCTGAGTTTGCCGATTCTGTGTTTTGAGTGTAGCGAATACGGTCTCACGTGGTTTTATCCTGGGATTTTGAATGGTTTCAAACATCACCTTGCGAGCGATTTTAAGAATTAAGAAAAATATCATATCTCCATGGTCTTCAGTTTTCATAAAGCCTTTTATCTTCGTATTTCGTTTCTATTTTCTATTTTATTCGCAGTTTTCATAACCAGATTTTGTGTTCTAATAATCTTAATTCTTAAGAATCCGCTTTATGCTTATCGCTTTAATCGGATTTAGAATTGCGAAAAAAAATTTCTAAAACGATTTCTATACATTTCAAGCCAGGTCAATGTTGACTGCTCTTTAGCCTTGATTCACTCCTTGATTATATCCTGAATAAATACAGATCTAGCCATAATTGTTGAGATCAATCCATAATTGCTGAGATCGTAACTGCTTATTTTCTATTGGTTATATAATCAGCTCTTCTCTATTCTTTCAAAAATAGGGTGAAAAACGTTCATATCATCGAAAATTCCAGCAGTCTCTCTTCTCTTCTTTCTCTCCCAAAATCATAAGTCTCTCGAGAGTATATCGTAGAGGTCTGAGTTTGCAGATTTTGTGTTTCGAGTGTAGCGAATACGGTCTCAAGTGGCTTTATCCTGGGATTCTGAATTGTTTTAAACCGTCACAGTATGGAAGATTTTAAGAATTAAAGAAAAAGACCATATCTCGACTCCACGGTCTTAGGTTTTCATAAAGTGTTTTATCTCGATATTTTTGTTAGATTCTCTATTATATTCGCAGTTTTTATATCCAGATTTTTGCGGTTTAATAGCTTTGAATCCTCTGTGAGTGCAGGAATAAGTTTCATGTGGATGGCTTCATCAATGATGAATAGACAGCTTCATCCTTTATGGTATCTGTCAAGTCAAGCTTACTCTCCCAGTAAATTTCTTGACAAAAAAACACAGGATTTAGAATTCGAGCAACACGATGTGACCAAGTGAGATCTGGGAGTGATGCGTAATTATTAGGAACTATGTTCCAGAATAGAGTATAAGAGATGAAAAACAGAGTAAATATCACAATCTATTTTGTGATCAATACGATTTTTCTTTATGTAAAACAAACGAACTTTTCATTAATCTGAAACTCTATGTTTTACATGACAACAACAACATCTTAAATAGATTTGAAACAGTACGAAAGTTAAGAGATGTAACTCTTCTTTCTTGTGACTCTTAAAATAAACTACCCTTAAGACAAGTCACGACTCTTAATACACATAATACTTAACATACATATCTAATCATTACTAAACTCAATTATCAATTAACATATGTAAAGCTCGATTAGTTACACACGCTTTACTCGTAGAGCAGGGTGCCACGTACTCATTTTGGCCACATTTTCCTTTGCAAGTGATATGAGGTTTTCAGCCTTCTCTATTGGAAATTACCATCTATGAATAGAAAACTGACATGGCGGTGGCAACAACAGCTCTGGTTTTAGATGACGCGCATAACAGTTCGACATTGCATTTATAAAATAACTAGCATTATGCCCCTGCTATGCAGTTACTTACTAAAGTGACTTGTGATTTAGTATATATATATAGATATCTGGATTATACATTGGGATCCGTTACGCTACATATGGATAAGCATTTTATCCTACACTAAAGCTAGCTTTTAGTGTCGGAAGGGAAATGCCAGTTTACATCTAACTATTTTATATCTCTGCTCAATTCGGGATTATGTGTCTGCTAATCCTATGTTTGAAAAGAATATAGGATTATGGTGAACTCATATTTTCAAAGTCTATAAAGCCTTTCTTTATTTTACAAGACTATTATTTTCAATTTTCTACAAATTTATTTATATATGCGATATATGTTATCTACATTTTTTTTTTTTTGTTCCTATGGACATATAGGATTATAAAGATATAAAAAAATCTAGACCACACATATCATGAGGCCGTGGGACAAGTTTCTGCGGCGTAACAGAAACCAAAAACATGAATGAAAAAAAAAAGAAGAAGAAAGAACAAACCATCTTCAACACAGAGCTATGGCTTCTGCAACTTCCACCTATCCTCAAACGTCTTAGATTTTCCTACCCAAAATCCAAAACGGCACACAGTTCAGGGACGAAATGAAAGCATTGAGAACGAAAACCGCAAGAAGAGTGACACGTATTCACGCATCACAAGGCCCAACAAAACCACCAAAACCATCGCCGGGAATAGACACAAGGATCCACTGGGACAACCCGGACGAAGGCTGGATCGGAGGATCCGACCCGACTAAATCCATTAATGAGGAAAAAACCAATCTCTTCAGTGAAGACAAGTTTGCAGAACTAATCAAAGACTCTTTTGATTCTCATTACCAGTAAGCAAAACAAAGATTCTCATTACATGTCTCCTTTTTTTTTTTTTTTTTATAGATTGTAATTTATAAATTGTAACCATTTCAGATTCTTAGGTATATCAACGGATGCTGATCTTGAAGAAATAAAATCTGCTTACCGAAGATTATCAAAAGCGTATCATCCAGACACAACTTCATTACCACTTAAAACAGCTTCAGAAAAGTTCATGAAACTAAGAGAAGTCTATGATGTTTTAAGCAATGAGGAGACTCGGAGGTTCTATGACTGGACATTAGCTCAAGAAGTCGCGAGTCGTCAAGCTGAGAAAATGAGAATAAAACTTGAAGATCCAAAAGAGCAAGAGTTTAAGAGTTATGAATCTATACCTGATATGGTCGACCGGTTAGGTGGAAGGAACATGGAGCTTGGTGATCAAGCTATGACTGCTCTTACGTTCGATGTTTTGATTATAGTATTCGCAATTTGTTGTATAGTGTTTGTTATTGTCTTCAAAGATCCTTCTTACTAGGTAATGAGCTTTGTATATATACATATGTAGATTGAAGATTTTAATACTTAAAGATTATATAGCATCATTTGAATTAAACAAGTGGTTTAGTCGTTTTGTTGCACCAGTTGCATTTTGTATCAAATAGTTAAAAAAAATGAAAGTCACAACTTCAAAGTTTAAGTAGTCATTAGTTGCCCTCATTATCCGACTAAAAAACGATGACTCAAATTGGACTAAATGCCCACCCCTAAATCCTTTGAATTTGTGTTTTGCTAGAATTTTTTTTTGCTTATTGCTTTTCACTTTGGCTCTTAGTTTATGAAGCTTACATGATATATCAATTTATATATAGAGATAGAACCAAACCTAATTTCCTAAATTAAGATAAAGGTAAATTATATATTTTTAATTTCGGTTCTTAATCTCGGTGAATCTCAATTCGGTTTGGATCAATATCATGGATTCCGAATAAAAAGCGCCTCTTTTAAGAGATATAATTTTATTTTGATAAGATAAACTATGGATAGGTAAAGAAGGCTTTCAGAAGCAATAAATCACAATGGAGTAGATCAAGGAACCGGACTTAATTTATGGATAGGATTAAAGAGAAATGATAGTATATGTACTGGTCTTCCGAAGCTGTAAGCTTCTTGACCATGGTTGTGTAAAGTCCAATTACCAAACATATAAACTATAAAATGTTTTCATGCCAAACGGGCAAGCTGGGGTTTTCTTGAGTGGGCTAATTGACAAACTTACGTTGGTCTTTTGTCAGTTGACAAACTTTTAACGGCTAATTGTTTCAAGACCAAACAATTAGTTTATGATCAGTTGACGATGAACTAACACAAATAAATAGAAAGTCACATAAACAAAGTTAAAATAAATCTTCCTTCTATATATGTTTTAACACAGATCAAGCGATTACATAGTTTCAAAGAAATATTGAACCTTTTAATTTCCAATTTTCCATCTTCAAGGTGATATATACTTGATCAGGCCTGGTCCAAACTAGTTATGAAAGTATTTAGGTGCTAACGTGGCAATAAGTGAGTACCAAACTAGTTGTCAAAGTTGGCTCATGGTCATATATCCAACTTAAACATGAAAGATACTTATATCGAAAATGTAGTTTTCATTTTGTTATGGTACCACATTGTATTTACTCATCCACAAACCAATTGTCGAGTAAACAGTGTAGACATTAGCTTGTGTTTTTGAAGAAATGTGTAGATACTTCTATTGCTAATCCCCGTAAAAAAGTTGGGAGAATTTGAAGAAAATAATTTATAAAGCACTCTAAATGATAAAAAGAAACATGCTTCATTTTCAAAATTAACAGATATGTAGATTTTTTCTGTTTAGGTCAAGATAAAACAATAGAATTTAGGATCTTTTCTTGTAATTCAGAATTTATAATTTAGGGTTTAAGATTTAGGATTAGGCTTTTATGTTTTTCTTTGCCAAAATGTTTTTAGGCTTTTTCTACTGTTTACAAATAAGGATTTAGATTTTAGTTTTGGATATTAAGATTTAGGGTTTAAAGTTTTTTTATGGTTTAGTTTAGTTTTAAACTATTTGATTGATTTATAAAATTCTAGACTATGTATTTTTGGTGTGCTTTGAAATAAAATTCAAGTATATATTAATAATCCCTAAATACTATAGATAAAAATCCGTGTGATAAAATTTACAAAACTATTTGCTTACTCCCAAAACTAGTTACATGTTTTGGCGAAACTAAATATCCGGTTTTAAAATAAATACTCTATCCATTCCATAAAGATAGATTTTAAAAGAATTTGCACATATATTAAGAAACTTTTAAACCTAAAATACTTACCTATATTCTATAATTAATGTTAATTATTTTTTCACTTTAACTCTAATTAATAGAGGCAAAAAAAAATATTACACAACTTTTGCATAAAAATACAAAATATCTATGTTTGTGATACATATTATTTTCTAAAACATATATTTTATGAAACAGATGGAGTATTAGATATAAGTATAACAATTAACAACAACACACTACAAAAAAAAAATCATTTTGCATCGCTTATTTTCTATATTTGTATTACTTATAAGTGATACAAAAATATTTTACATCATTTAATTATATGACTCTGATTGTGGTGATGCAAATAATTTACATCGTTTTGATAACAACTGATGTAATTTTACATAATATTTGCGTCGATTATTGTAACTGATGTTAATTTGTGTCAATTACAAAAAATAATTTTATATTTTACATCATTATATATAAGTGATTTTAATATTTTTATCATTCATAATAACCGATTTAATAATTGTATCATTTACAATAACTGATTTAAAATATTATAATCACTTTTACATTATTGATGTTATATTTATGTTAGTTTTATAAATGATCTAAAATATTAACCTGATTTTAGCATATTTTATTTAATTTAAAAAATACTTATATCGGTTTTCATCCCATTTGTTATAAAACTTAGGCCCAATAAATCGAATGAGTTTTACTAGTTTTGGGTCTTTAACAAATAATTGGTAGTAGAACATGCAGTACTTATAACTACAATTGTTAAGAGCTCATTCCCTCATCATTCGATGTGGAACATTTAAAGTTTTGTCATGTTTTCATTTTTATATCATTTTAAAAATGGTACTACCAAAAATTAATAGATACATCAATTATCTAATTAATATAAATTCATATTGTATATCAATTTTGTTAAAGTGATACAAACTAATAAAAATTGAATCGCTTTTATTAAATTGATGTCAAATTAGTTCCCAGAAAAAGAAAGGTATGTATATTTGTTTTGAAATTTATCCCTATAAAAGGGCACAAAGTGTGAATGTTGAAGCCAACCTTCTATAATACCATACCATCTTCAAGAGCCCTTTACTAGCTACTACCCTTAAACCGGATCTAACCAAGGAAAAACAACAAGTTGGTGAAGAAATTATGGCGAGCTTGCAAGCAGAAAAGATCGTGAACTCCTTGGCCTTTCCCAAGGTTTTCAAGCCGCCTTGGAGCTCGGTGTTATATACACAATTTCTTCTTTAGGCGATGGCGTGTGGCTTTCCCCTTCCGAGATAGCACTTAATCTCCCTATCAAACCCACCAACCCAGAGGGGTAGGTATTGCTAGACAGGATGCTGCGCTTCCTCACTAGTCACTCCGTCTTGAAGTGCCGCATGGTTGAAAACGGAGAGCTGGTACAGTATATGCAGCTGAACCGGTTTGCAAGTTTTTCCTGAAAGACAATGACGGGTCTGGTTCTCTCTTTTCTATGTTTATGCTTCTCCAAAGCCAAGTCCAATTTAAGACGTGGTGCGTATACATGTGTTCATGAAAGCAGCTTGATTATTAATCATCTAGCTTAACTGATTTACGTAAGAATGTTATATATACCGTAAATGATGATATTTTGTTCACAGGACACATCTCAAGGATGTGATACTAGAAGGAAAAGATGCATTCAGCTCTGCTCATGGCATGAAATGCTTTGAATACATCCGTTCAGATGAACAATTTGGCGAGGTGTTTAACCGAACGATGTCAGAAACTTCAATCTTGATCATGACGAAGGTTTTAGAAGTTTACAAAGGATTCGAAGATGTAAACACTTTGGTTGATGTGGGAGGAGGACTTGGCACCATTATAGGTTTAGTTACATCACAGTATCCTCATATTAGAGGCATCAATTTCGACCTTGCTCCGGTTTTAGCTCGTGCTCCTCTTAGTCCTGGTACAAAACTAATTTAACATGTCAAATTACTAACTTGTATATTGAGATTTTGTTTCAATAACTATTTCCTTGAAGCATTTTATTTTATTTTAATTGATATAACGTAAATGGATTATAGGAGTAGAACATACGGCTGGAGATATGTTTGTAGAAGTTCCAAAGGGAGATGCCATCTTTTTCAATGTAAATTATGTATGTATATATATATATATATATCAAAAATGAAAATTTCTCTTCAATGTATTCGATCAAAAATTGAAATATAAAAATTTATTGAGAATATATATCATGTGGATATTAATTTTTTTACGCTTTAAGAAATATTTAGTTTTAAAATAAAACCTATTTTTACGAGGATTTTTTTTTTGTAAACAGTGGATAATACATGATTGGGCAGACGAAGATTGTGTGAAGATTCTAAAAAATTGTTGGAAGAGTCTTCCAAAAAAGGG
This sequence comes from Cardamine occulta, assembly GCA_028015245.1. Lineage (NCBI taxonomy): Eukaryota > Viridiplantae > Streptophyta > Magnoliopsida > Brassicales > Brassicaceae > Cardamine > Cardamine occulta. The sequence continues at coordinate 4,561,292 of CM051393.1, forward strand.
GAAAGTGATAATATTAGACATGGTTATGCCAATAGAACCAAAAAGTGAGGATGTTTCATCAAACATTAAGTTCGGCATGGATGTATTCATGTTAACACAAACATCAGCTGGTAAAGAGAGAACTCTTTCTCAGTTCAAAGAGTTAGCTTCTCGTTCGTTTTTTTTTTCGTTGTGAGATCATTTGTGTTGCTTATTCATATTCTATTATTGAGTTTCAAAAATAGGTTTGGAGTTTCTAAATTTAAAATCTGCATGTGCATATAGAGACTATAAATCGTAAGTTTGATGCTTCATAAGTACATCGCATTTTTTATTATATATATAGTTTTGGTTATGTCTAGAAAGATTACATCCATGCATCCCTCGTCATGTAAACACGGCTATATATTTTCTTTGTAAAATATAAGCGGTATGTTGGATAAAATTGGCTCCATATTTTTATAACAAATCGTTGATCCAAATTCTGAATTTTCCTCTCTACTTAATCCCATCTTATAACTTATAAGGTATACATGCATGTTCTCCTCGTAATGATATGGTTCAGTATGACAGTATCCATCATATTTTCTTCTATTTGTGTAAATTGCAAGGACTCCTAAAATTCAATATATCATATATCACTGGAAATCATAAAATAAAAGAGATAATTTATTGTCTTCATCAATACTTCCTCCGTTTCAAATTAATTATCATTTAAAGTTTTTCACAGATATTAAAAAAATATTTAACTTTTTTTTACCCTAATTAATGTATTGTTTTATTTTGATATCATTAATTAATAAGTTACAAGAATAGTGATAAAATTAGAAAATCTATCAAAAATCTGTATTGAAAACATAAAATAATGACTAATTTAAAAAAAAAACTTTTAAAATGACAACTAATTTGAAATCAAGAGAGTATTTGAAAAGCTCTGCATATCAACAATTAATACCGCACATGCAGTTTAAGAAACCATCAATTTTGAAGCAACCACCCCCACTCAATTGCTTCTCATCACACCTTTGATTACATTCATTCATGCAAAATAAATGGCTCCACATTTTCCATTTCCTTTAGCATATTTTTCGTTTACCGGCTTTAAGGTTTTACTTGTCGCGCGTAGCATTGTGTGAACCGCTAAGTACCCGACACTCGACCATTTTAAACCTACATGCTGCCTGTATTCCCTATTCATGGTGTAATATATGAATAATATACTATATATGAGAATGGTGGAAATCATATAAAATGATTTAACATATTTTTGTGGAATGAAAAAAGAAAAAATATAGAATTTGGAACGATGTAAGGATAAGATCAAAAAGTATTTAATTCCATTGTAAGGATAATTTTATTTAATGAGCATAACTTGGATATAGTAGTTAATTTGTTGTCTCTAACACAGTATGACAACAACCGTTTCCTACTTTGGCATAACCACGAGTCGATGTTAGTTCCGACATCGGTCGTTCTTTTCTTTTCTTTCTGTTTGTTTGTAATTAGGTTTTCATCATTCCAATAAAACTAGAACAATGGATTTGAAGTATCAATTTTAAAATCTTGTTCTTCTTCTCTCCAAGAGAATTTTCATCCGACCAGAATTCGGAAACAACGTTAGAGTATTTCTGTTGGTTTCATTCCATGGGAGTTATCTGTTAGAGTGTTATGCGAAAAGTTTTAACCGAATACATATCTTAGCCCAGTTTACATGATGAATTTGGCACATAATTGGTTGGAAATTGGACGCAGAGATCGAGATTGAAATCAGAGATGGAAATCAACCACTAGTCACCGTTCAAGTTCCCTTCCGGTTGATTCCTCGAATCTTTCTTTATCTAAAATGTTTTCTATCCATAAAATGTTTTTCTATTTTTAAACTTCTCTTCTTGATTCTTTCTTTGAATCAATAGTTACGTTTCATGTGTTATGTGTCTCTGCGTTTTCTTATTTTTATAGACAAACACAAGTATCTTTTCAAGGAGACATGAATGGGGGTTTCCAAGAGTTACAAGAGTTAACTTCTTGTAACTACCAGTTAACTAAACCAGTTCAGTACGTATGCTGCCAATTCATGGGCACAAATCGACCATAAACTAAAATCTCCCACCCATACATGATACAGAGCATAACAAGCTAGAGAAGTCTTTGAGATTACACTCTAGAATTATAACACATAAATCATACGTAAAATGAACCATTTTCACAATGAGTTTAATCCTTCGTTTGATACTTTGTGGCTTGAATCCCCATTTTCACACTTCTTTCTTGACTTGTTTCTTATTGTTTGCTTGAGGACAAGCAAGAGATAAGTTTGGAGGAGTTGATATATAGAGTTTTTACTCTCTTTTGGTTTGCATTTCATCATCAATATCTTGCATTTTCATTGCATATTTAGAGTTTAGAGGAATTTTTACAAAATTTTTAACTCTTTTATAGGTATTGGAGTGATCTATGCAAGAAGAGGGATCATTTGGGTGAAAATAAGAGAAATGATGATTCAGAACCATTCTGAAGTGTCTCACAGATCAACACATATGAAGGCTTACCCTTGCGATTTAGCTCCAGAACTCTTAATGATAGTTATAGAGATTTGGGTTAGCTTTCTAATGGAGTAATTTGGAGCCAATCAGAGCTGTCATTCTAGAGTTATGACTGATTTAGTGAAGAGCGGTATGACCCAGCGGCTAGACGTAGTGATCAGGTGTGGTCGCTGGAAGACCGTAAAAATGTCCAGGAAACATTATCGACCAAGATGTAGCAACGTTGCATGGCCGCTAAACATTATCGACCAAGATGTAGCGGCGTGAAAACGCCGCTAAACATTATCAACCAAGATGTAGCGACGTTGTCACGCCGTTATACCAACTCCGAGATTTCTCCATTTGGTCCTAAACCAGATCAATTCTGATTTATTGCAAGTTTGGCTCAATCAAATTTATGTTGACTTGGTTTATTTAGCATCTTTTTGTATTTACTATAAATACCCCTTAACCTAATGTTAAGGGTCATGCTTGTTTTTAGAGATTCTCTCTTTGCCTCTTTTGAATCTTAAGAACTCTTTGTATGAATCTCTTTGATTTCAAGTATCACATCTAATTTTTTTCTTAAATTTTCCATATATTCTCTTATTAATCATGATTATGCAACTATTAAACCAATTGATTTGTGTTTTCGTAACTATGAGTGAGTAGTTTTTTAGATGAGTTTAGGGTTTGGTTGATTGTGATGATTTGATGTGTTAATGATGATGGTAGGACTAGATCTTTGGTAATCGTTCATTTAGATTGTTAGTAATGCTAGATTAAGCTTGTAATTAAAAAATCTAGATGATTAACATTTAATGCCCAGAAAGTGTTCGATGAAATGCTTGAGAGAACCTAAATGTGTTTTCATGCTTAGCTTATGGAAGTAGTTGATTAAGGTGATTAGTGATTAGATTAGACATGATTATTAATGCTTATTAGTCTTTGAATTGTGAACGGAAGTTGTTGATGGTTCATTAATTAGTGTAGAGATTAATGCCATAGAAATGGATTAGTCTAGATAGTGATCCTAAGCCTATGATAGTGTTCTTAATGTGTCCTTAGCAAAATCAAACATTCATCATCTTATCTAGATCACTGCCATTCCCGAGACTCATCGCTTTCTTTATTTGGATTTAAACCACATTTTTTTTATTTTCCACTTTCTTTAGATTTGAATTTCGTTAACAAAACCTAAAAACTCTTTCGCCTTAGATTAAGTTAGAATCTTATATTCCTAGTGCGTTGATTCTTTTGTCTCTCTTGGATTCGACCCTTAAGTACACACATACAAAAGGTCAATTGATGGCATAGACCGTAAAAAGTCCTAACATCAATATGACAATTGGATAAACCAAATACCACTATGTGAATCAAACTATTATCAGCTCGCTATCTAGCGCCGGATTATGTACTTATCTAGGTCTTCCAAGTATTCATGATTATGGGTCAATCATGATCGATATCTCAATATGTATATCTCATCTTGATTTCCTATCCAGGCGACATTAACAAGTTTTACAAGGCAAGCTCCCACTAGCGCCATGCTCATCATGTGTCTCATCTCATCCTTTCACAAAAAAATATGAGGTGATTGTTCATGTGAGTGAACCAATCTCCTACTTGGTGACACTTATTAACATTTATGTGTGAGTATGCAAAAAAAAGAAAAGAATTGATCATTGTACAGAAATATGATTGGATATATTAAAACATCAGATACAGAAAAAATGTCAAGTGGCTAAGTTCTTTTAGTACATAGATTAAATTCTAAGCAAACCTAGTCCTCGGACATGAGCAAGATAAACATTCCTTATGACGGGCTTAGTAAATGGATTATCCACCATCCTATGCATAGAATTGTACTTAAGGACCACCTCTTTCTTTGCCACAATATCTCTCACGCAATTTTTTTTTCCAATGTGTTTTGTCCTTCCATTATACTTGGGATCTTTCACATAAGCAATACAAGCTTCATTATCACAATGAATAGTCACATGGCACAAAGCCTCACGTGTGACTTTAAGCATATCCTGACGTTGATTTACGCTCATTTAGATCGCCAAACCAGTCGACATCTGAATATCCCTTTAAATGCAAATCACTTCCTTGATAACACAAGGAATATTCCATTTTTCCTTTCATGTATATGAGGATCCTTTTCATCGCCATTCAGTGTTTCTTCCCAAGGTTTGACTGATAATGACTTACCTAGCCAACAACATAATAAATATCCGGCCTGGTGTACATCATAGCATACATCAAGATGCCTATAGCACTAGAGTATGCATTTTTTTTCCATCTTTCTTTTCTTGTTTGGGGTCTTAGGGAACACATTAAAGCTTAGGCTTTCACATTTTGCGATTAGAGTTTCAATGGGATTACCCTTAAGCATCTTAAACCTTTGAAGGATTGTATGATTGTATAACTCTTGTGAAAAGCTAATAATTTCCTTGATCGGTATCAGTGTATCATTACACCAAGTATAAAATCAGCTTCTCCCACATCTTTCATCTCAAAGTGAGATAAAAACCATTCTTTAACAGTTGTGAGAAACTCCAAATCATTTCCAGCCAATAAAATGTCGTCAATATATAGAGATAGAATTACAAAGGATTGTCTAATGCTCTTGACATAGACCCAATGGTCTTCATTAATCATAGGAAACTCATAAGATCTCTTTTGTTAATGCGACATTCCTCTGTCTCTCTTGCAACACCTCCATCAGACCATCACTGTCATTTTACTCTGTCGCAGACACAATGCCACAATAGTCCATGTTATTTTGCTCTATCGTAGACACAGTCGCAACGATTGGTTTAAGAATAAACCATATATCCATTTGCTACCACGCGAGCCTTATACCGATCTATGGATCCACCCGCCTTTCCTTTGATCTTGAAAATTCATTTTTTTCTGACTGCTCGACGTTTAGGCGGAAGATCAACCAAGTCCCATACATGGTTTACCTTCATAGAATCTATTTTTTCTTCTACTTCAGTATTTCATTCATCTGAGTTTGGGTTAGAGAGAGCTTCATATATTGACCTTGGCTCAAAGTCATCTTGTAAAGCAACCATGAAAGCTTCCACGATGTTGAGAAAGTTTTTCACGGTCATTTCTACGCACATCAGGCTCTTGTGATTCTTTCCTAGAAGAATCATCAACCAATGTCTCTCTCCCACTAAGTTAAGATAGTTCACGTGAACTTTCACCAAATTTCACATATTTGGTTCGTAAAAGTGACATTAATTGAGTCAACCATCTCTTAAAGATGGAATTCCTTATCTGTCTCGTCCTCTCCAAAGTTATTTATAATGTTTAAAGCACTATAGTGCTTCTGACTTATGAGAAATTAGGTATATACACATACCCAAATCGAGTGAAATCATCAATGAAAGTGACAAAGTAAGAAGCGACATGCCTCACTCTCACATTCATCGGACCACAAATGTCTGAATGAATTAATTGTAATGGAAATTCAGTCCTGGTTGATTTTCCAAATGGTTTCCTTATTTCATTTCCAGCTAAACATGGCTCATATGTATCAATATCAAGTTATGCAAGAGAGCCTAGAAGGCCTTCTTTAGCAAATCTATTCATTCGGTCGACACCTATCTGACTAAATGAAGCATGCCACATATTCATCTCAACATTAGTAGAACTTTTGACATATGAAAAATAATGATCAAAATTACTACTAACAGCGTTTGTAGTACAATCAAGTACAATAAAACCATCACAAGCATAACCTGAACCAACAAACACAAATCCTAGAGTAATGGTTAAATACGTATCACAGAAGTTCAAACCAAATTGGCAAATCCTAACTTAAGTAAAGCTAAAACAGAGACAAGGTCATGGTGAATTTTATGAGCATAGAAGGCAACATGTAAGATAAGGGTCCTCCCACCATGCATATGTAGTTGGCAAGTGTTGATATCAAGTACAACAACTATGGAGTTGTTCTCCATATACAACCATCTTGAACCTTTAGAATCCGCCGATACTCCACAAATGCTTCTTGATTTCCTGCTATGTGGTATGTTGCTTCTGAATCCACAATTCACAAAGGATGAGATTCTGTAAGCATTATACAACTAGAAAACAAAAGCATACTTGCATGTAGAGTTCAAAGATAATACCTTCTATGCTTCAGTGCATTCACGAGCAAAGGGATCCAATGAGCTATAATTGTAGCATTTTATTTTAGTCTTATTCTTCTTGCCCCACGCTTACCAGGATAAACATATTTGTTTTTATTCTTAAGATCAGTTTGATAAGGAGCCTTTATCCATTGTTACCTCTCTTGCACTTCAAGTCCGAGCTTGAACTCGCAAAGTTAGCCTTGTAAAGGGTTTAGCAGCCTCTAGGCGCTTATCCTCTAACTCAAGATGACGTACTATATCATCAAATGTTTTCACATTAATATTGTGTATCATCTAGACCTTCATATGGTCCTAAATTTTGGGTAACGAGCGAAAAACCTCTTCGATTTTTTGTTCATCATATCAAATATAATCTAAAAAGCACTTTTGAGCTCTCTAATCATGGTAGACATACATGACTCTAAGATGATGCCACATTAATTGACTTGGGAGCTTTTTATAGTCATTAAACCTCTGATTAAGTCTCATAACTTTAGTTGCCAATGTGGGGAAAGTTGGACAATTCATGCCTCAAGTAAAGTCATGTCTTGAATTTATACCTGAACTATACCCCCATGCATTTTTATACAAGAACTAATAAATTTTTTGAATTTAATACCTGAATTTACAAAATTGAACGAATATATACATTTTGCATAACACCGTTAACTTGGCGTTAACTCTCGATGATGTGGCGATGATGTGGAATCCATGTAATTAAAGATGAAAAATTTTGTCCTGAAACAAACAATCAAACCCATGACCTTTAACACTCAAACCTAATGCTCAATACCAATTGTGCTATACGATTATTTTTATCTTTGTTAACAAATAAATATTTATACAGTAGCTTAAATCCTCAATAGGTTCTTCAACACTAGATTCAAGTTAAGCATTGGGTTATAGTGTTGAATTGATGGGAACTTACAGATCCAGAGCCGATTTTCTTTAAACCCATTGCTTAAGCTAGTGTTTAATTGTAATTTTAAACACTTAAATTCTCCGTCACTGTTGGTGTTCCTCGTCATTGCTATGTTTTGGCTTTCATTGTTGGATTTTTTATTCTCTTTGGTTTCTTTTTTTTTGATGCTCTATGGTGCTGCCAAACCTCAGAAACCTAAAGTCATAGTTAAGGTTAGTTTCCTAATTTGTGGTTCGATTTAGCTTAATTCGAGTTCAATTCTTCAAAATCTTGCTCCAATTTTAGTAGATCTTTGATTTAAAATCAATTCAGATGTGTAAATTTGTGTTTCTGCTTCAATTTGGATTAGTTCAAGCTCGATTTAACAGATTTTCATAGAATTCTGATTATGAAAATTCAAAATATGATTAATGTTTTCTCAAATCTGAATTGTTCTGAGTTTTCTTATAGAATTTATTTTTTTGGTGATTATGAGTTTTGCAGAGTATAACATTTGAGACACTTAAGGTTCAAGCTGGTCAAGATGCTGGTGGTGTAGGAGCTGATATGATCAAAATGAACGCGACTAAACCTATTGAGGATTTAAGTTACTGTATATATATATATATATATATTTTTTTTTTTAATTTGTTGACAAAGATGACAATAATTTTATAGCACAATTGGTATTGAGCATTAGATTTTAGTGTTAAAGGTCATATGTTCGAGTGTTTGTTATAACAAAATTTTCTTTCATCTTCAATTACGTGGATTCCACATCATCGAGAGTTAACGTCAAGTTAACGGTGTTAGATATTCGCTCAATTTTGTAAATTCAGGTATTAAATTCAAAAACTTTATTACTTCATCTATAGAAATGCATGGGGGTATAGTTCATGTATAAATTCAACACATGACTTTATTTGACGTATGAATTGGCCAACTTTCCGTCGATGTGGCACCAAAATTGTCTTTCAAGGCCTCCCACATGCCTTTTGCAGTTTCGTACTCTTCAAACTCACTGATGATATCTTCTTACATACAACTCAGCAACGTGATGTGAGTGATGCTATTTTTTCTTTTCCAGACAATGTATGCCACCTGACCTCTCGTGTGTTGAGGTATAGTACCCTCTCAGGCTCTTCCATGAGATGGAAACGAGTTTATTTCACATCTTGCTCCACAAGGACATACTAAACTTTACGATACCAAATATCGTAATTTTCATCATCCAATTTGTCTTCTTGATTGAGCTCAACAATTATGTTTTTACAAGCATATGACATACATACTTAAAGATTTAGAGACATTAAGTTGTTTGCATACTATTCACACAACACATAATTTTGCAATAAACACAAATTAATCAAAAGTAACTCGCTTTCTAATATAGGATTGAGGGTTCACTATGTTTTCAATTATCACCCATACTAAAATCTAATCACAAAATATTAACTTGTTTTATGAAAAATTTCCTAAAACAAAATAGAACTCCCACTAGATCAACATATTTTGTAACATGACTTAACAAAGGAAACATGCTTTTTTATACAAAATCATTTTAATTAAATATTAAAAAAGTTTCCACAATCAAAATTTGACCAAAATAATTTCAGATTCTTAATCTCCTCATTGAGACCAACGAATCTAACGCAATTTAAATTTTCGAATTTGGACATACCAAACTCAATTTGTTGTAAAAACAATATATTTATTTTCAGATAAATCAGAGATTGACAAGTGACAGTTACTCTTCATCTTCTTCCTAAGAGCAAATCATAGAGACCCTCTTGAGTCTCATAAAATTAGAGAATTAATGTTTTAATTTTAAAAAAGAACTGACCAATAGAAAAGAGATAAATGGAAGTAGTCTCTTACACTATTATGAAAGTCTCTCGTTTGAGAGATGTTTGTTGTTATCTCTCCTACTTTCCTGTAAATTTTTTTTTTTGAGATACTTCGATGGAGGAGCTCTAACATATATGTTTCTACTAGGGGTGGGCACGGATCGGATATCCGGAAATTTTAAAGGATCCGCCTTTTTATTATCTGAATCCAGATCTATTCATCACGGATATCCAAAATTCGGGTATCCGAGAAAAATCTGGATATTCGCAAATATTTGGATCCGATCCGAAATATAATTATTGATTACATATGTAATTAAAAAATTGAAATAAATAATCCAATAGCAAAAAATCTACAAATACTTAACTTATCAGTATTAAAAATACCATGAAATGATCAAACAAAAGTATCATAGAAAAGAAAATTAAATAAGTCTTTAAAAATGATGTTAAAACATCATAGCAAATAAAAAAAATAAGTCCTCATCCATTCTCTTGACTTTTCTTGTTCCTGAAAAAGAAATATAATTCTTTAGTAAAATGAAAATAAACATCTAGCACATAATAACACAAAGTCACAAGCTATTGTCACACATACTAGCAGTCTAGCACTCATCCACATCATATGAAAAATCTCAGATTTCTTTTTCACATATGGGCCATATAGTTGATGTATGGGCCTAAAAATAATATGTATAGGTCATTTAAGGAAACTATAAAAACAGTTACCGAATATTATAAGGCGGATCGGATCGGATATCCGTATAAGAACAAACTTATTATCCGGATCCAGATCCAGATCCGCGATCTAAAAATATTATTATCCGGATCCGGATTCATCTATGCCGGATATCCAAATTTTTGGGACAGATCGGAGCAAATATCGGATCGGATCTCAGACCCCGGATATTTTACCCACCCCTAGTTTCTACACAGTTATGCCAAAAACCTTCGAACCCTATAAATTTCTGTATAATTAACCAAATCGTGTGTTCTATATATCATTGGAAAGAAAATTTCAATATCTACCCACATACACAAAAATCATACGATTCTGAATTTTTTACAGAAAGTTGAGTAAAACAAAGTGTTGGTATTTTTCATAATTGGTTCAAATTCGATTCATCTATAACGATTCTTAATACGATACTTTCCAGTTTTCTCTCTGTAAAACGTTTCTCTCTGTCTAAACTGCTCTTCTTGATTATTTCTTTGTATCTATATATAGTTACGTTTCATGTGTTATTTGTTTATGCGTTTTTTTATTTTTATAGACAAATGCAAGTACCTTTTCAAAGAGACACAAATGAGTTTTTTTCCAAGAGTTATGGAAGTTAACGTTCCATAACTACCGGTTAACTAAACCGATTCGGTATGCTGCCTATACATGGACGTTATCCAACCATAAACCAACATTTTCTCCAATTGGCTTCCATCATTTCATATCTAAAAACATTTCAACTTCATCATGAAATGTTCGTGACTGTGATTTGGATCTCTCCAAATTGAGCAAGGGATTCCAAACACGGATCTGGGATCCATGGACAAAAGATAAGAGAAGAAAACGGATACCCCAACATGAATATCGGGAGTTTTTGCATGAATCATCATGTATTTTGATTTCAACATGAAATCAAGTATCATATTCATCTTCAACAACATTTTAATTAATCTTAGAGAACTAATGATAAAAGAAGTAAAAGTAAAAAAGAAGACAAGTTTAAGGAAGGAAAAAAATCAAAAATTAATGAAATTGCATTTTTTATATTTATAAACACAAGTCAATGGGAAAAATAAACATAAAGATAAGAGAATATAAATTAAAATATATAGAAATTGTATTAAAATATAAAAAATGAAAAAACAAATGATGAGAAATTATATAATCATTGGAATATAATGACAAAATGAGTGTCAAAATATTGAGATCTAAAGGCAAAACGAAGATATTTAAGAACATGTCCAAACATAGATGAAATATGTTGGAAGCTAATTTTACAAGCATTGTAACACGGTTAAAGAAACTTGGCAACCACAAGTGGATATCTCTGCTGAAATGTTTTGATGATCTAAATGCAACAAAAAAATCATGCAACTGACTATAGAAAATATAGTATTGAAAGAGAAAAATGAGGATATAATTATGATATGATTTGAAAATTAGTTCACAATTCTCCTTGTTATATGTGAACGAAGAGAACGTGAAAAGAATACATCTTAGAAGATGCCGAAAGAAATGGTAGTGAATAAGTATTGAAAGAAAAATGGACGAAAAAATTATTTTCAATAACATATATTTTTTTAAATTCAAATTATTATATTTATATTCAATAATTCATATTGTTAGTAATTTGAAATTAAATTCCGTGCAACACCAATAAATATAAATCTAGTTTATTATTGATGACTTGGTACCTTTTAAGTTCTGGTATGGATTTTAATCAGTTATATATATATATACTAGATAGTAACCCGCGCTGTGCAGTGCGGGGAAATATATACTTTATAAATCTATAGATCCTTTTTATAATATAATTTTGTTTTGGTAAGCATATAATTAGTATATTTATATTTATTTAGTATTATTACTATATATATATATATATCGACTTCAAACTTTATTATTTTATATTGGTATGAATTATTATTAGTGTTTTAAATTAAATTTATTTTATGTTTTTAATATCTTATTTATCTTATTTATTATTATTATATATGGCTTGTGTTGTGTTAATTAAAATTACTAATATATAATTACGTGTGATCTTATATATTTGAAAATTTTAAATAATAAGTTAGATTGTAATATAATTTCGTTGTAAATTAATTGGTATTATGAATATATTTTCACATTATTCAAAAATCTATAACTGTTTGATTTACTCAAATATATAAATTATTATCAATGATTAGAAATTCGATATGAGATCCGTCATGATCCGTCTTTCTCTGCTATGACCCGTCATGATCCGTCCTCACCCATTATAAAAATAAAAATATTTGAAGATCTGGATTATTTAAGTTAGATGGTAATTAATTTAATTTTAATTTTCGTCAATAATTAATAAGTGAAAAAACTGAGTTTAATTTTATATGAGAAGTAATCATTTACAATATTATTTACTAATTTTTTATTTAGTTATATTAATTTTGTGATTATTATTGTATTTTTAATGACCTTATTTAAAAATATTTAATACTATATTGTTTAAATACTCTAATTAAAAATTTATGTTTATTTAGGAGATACTAAATATAAATAAACAAATTTAAATTTAATATATTAAGAATTAGAATTTGAAATATCTATATATTGATTTTGTGCTATTTATTAGGAAATTGACTAACTAAATATATAATTATTATGATCATTAATAGGATTTGAAAAAAATTAAAAAGATTTTTCAATGGTATTTATTGTAATGTAAATGTAAGGTTATTTTGTTTATAACATTGCTCAAATAATAATGATAGGAAGATATATTTAAAGCATTCAGTTATAAACCAGTTTTCTTATTATATAAATTTGGTTTGAGTGTTATACAAGAAATTGATCAAGTAAATTCAAAATCAATGATATTTCTAGGATTTAAAGAAGAAAAAAACCCATCACAACTAAAAATTATTTCTGATTGGATGATATATTTTCCGGTTTAGTGTAAACTATCTTTGGTTTGTTTGTATTTACCGGTTTACTTTTCTGGTTTAAGTTGTATTTACCTTTCTTTTTTCTTTATTTTTTATTGTATATATAATATCATTTCTAGAAAATCACCTGAATCAACGAACTGAAAAAAAAAAAAAAAACAAATTCAATTATTCTTCCAGTAATCAAAATTCTAGGGTTTTCAATTCTCCTCTGCGATTCAAATGAACTCTTATTTCATCAACAAATTTCACCACTCTTCTAAGCTACCTACAATGGAAGATGAGGAAGAAGAATCACCAACGGAGCTAAACACGATCAACGGTTTAAGCGGTTATGCGCTCATCTCTCCCGATAAGCTTTCTATAAAGTACAGTGGCGTTGGCTCACACGGTCACGACGTCGGCGTTGTTCAGGCTAATACGGCGGCTCCGTGTAAGCGTCTCGCTTACTACTTCGAGATGTATGTTAAAGATGCTGGTGTTAAAGGACAAGTCGCGATTGGTTTTACTACTGATAGTTTCAGAATCGCGAGACATCCTGGGTACTGTTTCTGTTTGCGTTTAGATTATGAAATTTTTAGATTTGATTCTTTGAATAATGAATTTGATTTGTTGTTCAAATTTCAATTTAATCGTGTTTATGAGGAGTTAGGATGAACTAAGGGGAGATTATGGTTTGATTAGGCTCAGGAAAATTTGAAATTCTGTTCAATTATGTTCTATTTAGGTTTGATTAGGCTCAGGACAATTTGAAATTTGGTTAAATCATGTTCTATTTATGTGTGATTAGGCTCATGACAATATGAAATTCGATTCAATCTTGTTCGATTTATGTGTGATTAGGCTCATGGCAATATGAAATTTGGCACTGTTTGTTTTCGTTTCCAATTTTGCGATTAGTTTATCAAATTTTAGATTTGATTCTTTGAATAATTTGTTTGATTTGCTGTTTAAATTTCAATTCTATCGTGTTTATGAGAAGTTAGGATGAACTAAAAGGAAATTATGGTTTGATTAGGCCCAGGACAATCTGAAATTGGTTCAATTACTGTTTAATCGTGTTAATTTTATTAGTTTTAATTAGGTTCAGAAAAATGTGAAATTTGGATTTTGTTTTTGTTGATAAGGACATTATGTGAAATTATGCAAGATGTGAAATCGTGTTAGTTCTATTTAGGTTTGATTAGGTTTTAGGATAATATGAAATTTTGGATTTTGTTTATGTTGAAATGGAGATTATGCAAGATGCTCTCGACTATAACATTGTTGCTGAGCATAATTGAACTCAACACTTGTAGCTATTTCTTGTGTAATGGTTAGATGGGAACTCAATACTTGTGGCTATCATGGTGAGGATGGACTCATATATCTTGGAAAACGACAAGGTGAACCCTTTGGTCCAACTTATTCAACCGGTGATACAGTTGGTGGCGGTATAAACTATGATTCACAGGAATTCTTTTTCACGTAAGTAAAAATGTTACGATAACAATTGAAAATAGATATCAATGATCCAATTTATTTTCATGTTGACGTATCCTTGCAATTCTGATACCAGCGTAAATGGGAATCTGGTAGGGACAGTATCCAAGTACATCAAAGGTCCTTTATTCCCTACTGTTGCTGTACATAGCCAAAACGAGGAGTAAGCGCTTATTTTTTCTCATTGTTTATTAAATATTAATATGATGTGCTCTTGAGTTATTTCCGCTGCTTGCATATTTCTATGATTTTGTTCTATATCTTGGTAGGGTTACTGTTAACTTTGGGCAGGAGAAGTTTGCTTTTGATTTTAAGGTAAAATCCTCAATTTTTTTTTTTTGCATTCGAGTGGAGTTGCTATGTGGTAGCTTGAGTTATTTTAAGATGAAATAATCAGGAGTACAAGGTGTACAACTTTTGAATTAGATAAAGAAAAAGTATAAGTTTTTCATATGGTACAAACATATAATATGGCAGATGTTTTTCTATTACGAATTGCGTTCATAATTGCGTGTTTCATGCATACTTTGATGTTCCCTAGATCAAACATCACCACTTAGACTCTACGGTTAACATTTAAGAAAGTTGAGGTATAAGTTATGTGTTTGTTCGAGGGTAAGGTTTCGAAAGCGATTTATGTATAACTTCGCTGTTACCTTTTTTCTGTTGTGTTAGGGATATGAAGAATCAGAGAGGAATAAGCAACAAATAGCAATTGAAAAGATATCCATACCTCCAAACATGAGTCATAAGTGAGTACACTTTTTCTGTAGTAACTGAGATACAATCTTGTTCTTCCATTCTTTTTTCGGATTGGTAATAAACGTTCTGTCTTAGCTAAATGCCTCATTTTGTTTTGGTCATTAGGCTTGTAAAGGACTACTTGCTTCATTATGGGTATGAAGAAACTCTTCATGCTTTCGACTTGGCTACTAATAATACAATTCCTCCTATCCCTGTAGCTCAAGAAAATGGTATTGATACGCAAAATACATCGTATGCATTGCATGAGAGGAAAATTCTCAGACAGGTATTGTATTAGACTTCTTTGTCCCAAATCACAAGGAATCTTGATATTGCACTGATTTGTACTTGGGTTGGTAAAAAGCTTATAGGGAAGGGTGAGATCGATGATGCTCTTGCTAAACTCCGGGATTGCTATCCCCTACTTGTACAGGTTAATTTTGGAACAATTCATACTGTTACATTAAGCCGCTTCACTATGAGATATGAAGTTTTACTCAGCTGTGTTATCTGCAGAACAATAAATCAGAAGTGTGTTTCCTCCTTCACTGTCAAAAGTTCATTGAATTAGTACGGGTAATGCTCTTTATTCCTTATATATGTTATTAACACATCAGATCCATGGCGGTTTGATTATCTCTCTCTAAGTAAAATTGTGACATTCTTAGATCGGAGCACTTGAAGAAGCTGTGAAATATGGAAGAGTTGAATTAGCCAAATTCGTTGGTTTAACTGCATTCCAAGACATTGTAGAGGTACCGATACTTATGAAACCTTAAACTTGTGCAATGGATTGGAAAATTAGAGATTCCGGTGTCTTGTTATCTGTTTCAGGACTGCTTTGGGCTGCTTGTGTACGAACGCCCCCAAGAATCGATTGTGGGGTATTTCTTAGAAGAGTCGCAAAGAGAAGTGGTGGCAGACGCAGTAAATGCAGCGATTTTATCGACAAATCCAAACAGTAAAGATCAAATGCAATCTCATCTGGAGACGCTTCTCCGACAGCTAACAGATTGCTGTTTGGAACTGCGGTCACTTAACGATGGTCAAGGAGAAGTATTCTCACTTAACCGGCTTCTTATGAACAACAGTTGCAAGAGGACCAAAAGAAGTGGTTAGGACCATTTGGATTTGATTGGTGATGGTGGTTGGCTTTGAACTGTTAATTCTAGTCAGATTAAATAGGATATAGCTAAAATAAGCGGTTTGAAATAGATTGTTGAAACGAACGGTTTGAAGTTGAACCAGCTGGTTGTTTGATTTTTTTTTAATTTGTTATTTTTTTTTGAAAATGCTGAAAAAAAATTATAAATTAATTTTATTTATTTATTTAGCTTTTAACCAGTTTTATTATTCCTTTAAAATTTTTATTATTATTTTTGTTATAATCATAATTTTAATTATTTTGTATTGAACATGAGAAATGAGAACTGTAATGCCATTTGGATTTTTCTGCGAGCAGTGTAAAATGATAGACTCTGTCCAAAAGTATTTATTCTTATTGCTGGCTTATAAAACTTTATGAATAAACCATAAAAAGCGTGCTTCATTAGTTCATGTCTTGATTTTTTGGTCAACAATTATTCATGTCTAAAAGCATGCTTTTTCATAGTTTTAATCATAAAGTTTTATAAGCCAGCAATAAGAATAGTTTTGGATCTTGTGATTCGTGTCTATATGATCTACCAAACTCAAAATGGCCAAAAAAGTTAGAAATACACATAACATTAATCCAATGATTTATTAATACACATACGTTTAAGTTCAATACTATAGTTTCTGCCGTTTGAATTATTAAAGATTTAATTTTCTGTCGGCCAACAATAAAATTTGAAAGTTTCAAATTCATTATCAAATGATTTCAACTCAACTTAAAACATAGAAGTCGACCCAAAAAACAAGCAAAGCAACACAATGTCGAAAGCACACAAATGGAAAAATAGAACAAGATCATTCATAGATCCAAGGATGAACACTGCTCTGCCAGTTCACAGGACCATCAGGGAACCACAAAGCAATCTCCTTGGTAGCACTCTCGACAGAGTCACTTCCATGAATCACATTCCTTCCAATGTCAATTGCATAGTCTCCACGGATAGTTCCAGGCTCAGACGCAGCTGGGTTTGTAGCCCCAATGATCTTTCGTCCAGTCAATACAACATTCTTCCCTTCCCAGATCATTGCAACAACAGGTCCAGATACAATGTAATCGACAAGTCCACTGAAGAAAGACTTAGCTGATAAGTCTGCGTAATGCCTCTCAGCAAAAGATCGCTCTACACTGATCAGCTTCAATCCTGTTCACAACACATTATTAGGCATAGATGCTATAATTTAAAATCATGATAAACAATTACCAGAAAATAGATTAGACTATAACCTTATACAATTATCTAATCATGGAAGCAAGTGTAGTTACATAACAATGTGACATTAACTACATAAAATCTATTAAACCAAGCAAGCTATATTAAATTATGTAATCTTGAGATTACTTTTTTCCAATTTAGATAATACACAATATCCAGAAACTAGATCAAACCTTTAACCTTTTTTTTTACAACTACACAATTTCAATCTCAATTCAAGTAAGAATTAAATTTGATATAAAATCACTAATATTATAATCTAGTATTATTCAAATAAGTATGGTAATCAGAATCATCACCCTTCAAAGTGAAACCCTTCTTCTCAAATCTGCAGATGATTTCACCGATCTGTAAAAAGAACACAAACATATGCAAATCTTTGTCAAGTCTCGATTTTTAAAGTAAGAAACAATCAAAGGAACTGAAAAACAAAACAATAATCAACAAGCATGTATTAAGAGGGAAAGAGAAGCTTACGAGTCCTCTCTGGACGCCGTCAGGCTTGATCATGATGAAAGTTTGCTCCATGTTTGATGCTGCTTACTCGTGACTCGTAAGAGGCAAAGAGAGAGTTTATATACACTGCACCGATTTGTTGTAGCCCTAATCTTGTTGAAGTTTCACATTCTAGCCCTAGATTGTTATTGAGCCTCTAATTGTTCTAGTTTTAAGGCCCAATTATAAGAAACATAAAATGTGGTTAGAAAGAAATTTACAAGGTCTGACCGTATCAAATAAGAGTGAGGTTGAAAACTTGAAATGGCTAAAGAAAAATTAAATCAGCTTCGGAAATTAACTTGGTTTAAGATTAAATTCAACCTGATGATTGAATATAAATGAAATTCATTAATTTCAATGGGTTTTTTTTACTTAATGATAGATAATGTTAAAAGTTGTGGTTATATTAGGAATAATGAATTCATTTACTGTCAAAATGGAGAAAATGAAAAAATTATTTTTAACAACCGAAACTTATACAACCGTGCGTGATATTTTTTATTGTTGGATAGACTGTGTTTCAAAAAATTTTAATAAACAGTTTCATTATAATTGCAATATGGTTTGTCACAATTGAAAAAATGTGACATTTTTATTACTTCATTTCAATGATTTTTTATTTTTAATTATAGATATATTGTTAAGAGGTGTGGTTACATTTAGAATAAAATTTTCATTTACAGTTAAAATGGAGAGGATTGAATAGTTTTTCTAACAGCTGAAATTTATACAACCGGTGAAGTTGTTGGTCCTGAGATAGATTATGTTTCACAAGAATTTTTTTCATGAAGGTAATAAACTGTTTCATTACAATTGCAATATAGTTTGTTACAATTGAAAAATATGACAACATAATCAATGGTTGTTTTTTTTTTACTAATAGATGTAATGTAATGTCAAGAGTTCTGGTTATATGAAAAATTATGGATTCATTTATCATAAAAATGAGTGGATCGAAAAGTTCTTCTAAGACCATTGGATCACTTGAAAAAATTTTACCTACATTTTCATAACTAAACTCAAAATTAGTATAACAATATTTTTCAACTTTTGAAGTATAAAAATCTGATCGCTAAATCGGATGTCAAACTTGTAGGCCCTGTTTGATCCCCAGATTTTCTCTTCTGAGAGCTGATATTCCACACCAGAGGTCTCGACGAAGTACCGTCTGAATCTTCTTCAATATCCACCTCGAGCTCAGCCAACTTGGCCTCCTTGTTCTTCTTATATGCCTCAGCAACTTTCTCCGCCTTTAAATCGACAAATGTCCCATCCAGTTTGGTATGGGTCTTTATGAAAACTTCACCAACACTCATCGGCCTTCCCAATTCTACTTCCTGAAATGTTAGACAAAGAAAATGTTAATTACAGTTTAAATTAGAAATTGAATTAAGGATAAGGAAATGAAACTTACCATTTCTTGTTCGATTTGCAAAAAGGACTTCGGGCCTGATAAGTGCTTGTGAGGACCAAGACCGGCACAGTCAGACATCCGAGCCTGTGAAGTGGTCTCACTCTTCCCCATGGCTTCTTTAGTGTCCCAATACTCCACCATTTTTTTCCAGATAGTATCGGTAATCCACTTTGGTTGCTCTCGAGAAGTCCTTACGTTGCTGACCATGTCTTTCATCCAGATTTGACAAATCCTCTCGAAGTGTTGTTGAACCACACCAGTAATGATGGGATCCCATGTGTGGGTTTTCTACAATACAACAGAGAAGAGAAGATTGCTGTTAGTGATCTAAACAAAAAAAAGTGGAAAATGAAGGTTATAAGAGAGAGTTTCTTACCGCGAATTCGACAAAGTATCTTTCTTGTCTGTCCCGAGGCACACAAGTCCAGCTGTAATATGGACCATCAAACTTGTTTGTAAAAACCTTTGTAATCTTCCGGGTCAGTGAGGACTTGTCATGACCAAACCTACATACACAAACGTCCACAAGCCAAAATTCAGAGAAACTGTAAAACAGAGAAATAATACATACATATATATAAAACTTAAAAGTCTAACAACTATTATATCAACCATCCTAACAATAAAATCCTCATACCGAAGCTTTCCATCAGATCCAAACACAAACACAAACGTCAACAACAATAATAAGAGATTTGTTGGACATACCAAGTGGTTCCAGGCTTCTCAACGGGAGACAAGACCGTGGTATACAGCTCCCGTCCTGGCTGAGTTAGCATCGAGTTCAGAATGACTGTTTGGTCTTCTGAGAGAGCCAGTTCTGAAGGAGCTTCTTCTTCGAAGGGAGCTTCCTGCTGCGGTTGAGATGTTGGAGAGTTTTGTGCTTGACTACTATGAGTAGGAGATGCTCGAGCTTGAGATGATGTCAGTGGTCGAGTTTGAGTTGATGGAGTTCCTCCGGGTTGGCCCGTTGAGTTCTGGAAAAGATTCTCGGAGGAGGGTAGTCTCAGAGGAGTTCCCTTGGAACGAAATCATACTGACTGGGTAGAGAAGACGGTCTTTTACCTCTCGAGGAAGCGGTGACGATGGCTTGGGTTCCTTCACCGATTGAGCCTCCTCCTCTTCCTTCTCCTCTCCCTCCTCCTCCTCCTCCTCCTTCTCCTCGTCCTCCTCGTCGTCCTCCTCGTCGTCCTTCTCCTCCTCCTCCTCTTCCTCGTGCTGCTCTCTTCCTTCCACAGCCGGCCATCGTTAGAACAAATGCAGATTTGAGATAATAGGATTTTATTTAGGGATTTTGTGGAGAGAGTTTGGGATTTAGGGATTTTGTCGACAGAATTTGAGAGATTTAGGGATTTTCGGGATTATTAGGTTTAGAATTGGGAGATTTAGGGATTTAGTTTGAGAGAGAATTTGGGAGATTTAGGGATTTAGGTTTGTCTTTTAAAAACTTTTAGTCACAATTTAGTCACTGATTTGCGACTACAATACAAATTAGTCACTATTTTGTGACTACATGTATAAATTAGTCAATATTTAGTCACTAAAAACCATTTAGTCACACTTTAGTCGCCATTTTACGACTGATTTCCAACTACATTGCAAAAAAAGTCACAAATTACACTAAACGAACTGATTTACAGATTTTAATTCATCTAATCAACTATAAAAATGTTTAGGAGTACTTTTTCAATCATCTCAAAAAAATATAAATGTGTTACAAAGTATTTTATATATATTTACATAACATATAAGGTTACTTATTAAAATGTTTAAGAGTACTTTTGCAATCATCTAAAATGACTTTGTTTTATGCAACATTTGTTAACTTTGTTCATTCTATGTAATTTGTGTCCATAAATATGTATAGTACATCTTAAACATAATAAATATTTATTTAAAAATAGTTTAAAAGATATTTGGTCACAAATTAGTGTCAATTATAATTTTGATTAATTACAAAATTTTGATCAAAAAAAAATAATTTGTTACAATTGAAAAAACGTGTCAACTTTGATTCATTACTTCATTTCAATGAGTTTTTTTTTAATAACAGATGTAATAATAGATTCTGATTTACCTTTGAATCTAGTTTTAAACATATTGGTAAAATCTAATTAGTAAGCAGTATTACATGTAAGATGGCTACATAGGTTTGGATTTAATTTTGTTCTTGATTTTTTTTATTCTTCGTTAGATTGTTGTTTTACTGAGCTTAATGCAGTCTACAACAACATAAGGACATTGAATTTGTTTTTCTATTCTTGATTTATTTTTTTTAAATTTCGATTGTTTGGTCACACTTAATAGCTCAATAAGTAGATTTGCATAATTAATGTGGCGTATTGCTTTGATTCCCCGTAGATTGCTGTTTTACTGAGCTTAATGTAGTCTATAACAATATTTGGACTTTGAATTTGTTTTTCTATTTTGTGATTTGATTTTTTAAAGTTAGATTTCTTGGTCACACTTAATGGCTCATTAAGTAAATTTTCATGATTAATATGGCTTATTATTTTGATTGCCTTACATTTGTATTTGTGTGGGATCTAGATGATTGTGGAGAAGACTGAAAAGATTTATATATCGACCATCTACAAGAAAAAGTAAGCATAATATTGTAATTTTCTTCTCATTCTTACCTTACCTGTAATCTTACTGTTTTTGTCTGATTTAGACTTTATGGCCGACCAGAGATATTGGTCCTGGACAATAGAGGATCCTCCACTTCTGGATGATATTTTGATTCAACCAATCAATTTTGATGTTTGTTGGTCTATACCACCAACAAGGCAACTAGAAGCACTACTTAAGTTGGAAGGATCACTTCCTTATGGTTCAAGTCTCTCTGTGCAGGAAGTTATTGACATAATGTCGAGGCAAGATTTAACGGAGCCTACTTATCGCATTAAGATGTGTAGTTACATTTAGAATAATTTTTTCATTTACAGTTAAAATGGAGAGGATTGAAAAGTTTTTCCAACAATTGAAATTTATACAATCGGTGAAGTTGTTGGTCGCGAAATAGATTATGTTTTCCAAGAGTTTTTTTCCATGTAGGTAATAAACTGTTTCATTAAAATTGCAATATAATTTGTTACAATTGAAAAAACGTGACAACTTTGATTACTTCGTTTTAATGGTTTTTTTTTTCTTACTAATAGATGTAATGTCAAGAGTTCTGGTTACATTAAAAAATAATATATTCATTTATCATCAAAATGAGAGGACCGAAAAGTTCTTCTAACACAACTGGGTCACTTGAATTTTTACCTACATTTTTATTACTACAATCAAAATTAGTATATAAATAATTTTTAAGTTTTGAATTATATCTTTGTAATGGTGGTAACCACTTTTCGACGTACTCTTTCTGCACAACTCAACTTAAAAGTTGATACCATATCATTAGGTAGAGATGATTCAACTACTTATATTCTCTATAATATTCATCATATTGATTTTAAATATTTTTGGATTTGAAATTATATTTGAAACATCAATACTCTAAAAAATATAATAAATCATATAAGATATTGTGAGATAATCAAATAAACCACTACTTTATTTCGATGATCAAAATAGTTAAGAGATGGATCAATTTTCTCATAGTAGTTTAGCCAGTTATCTCTTATACTATACATAATACATGATGACAAAATAATATTATTTTGTGTTCATGCATTACATCAGTGATTTTAACACATTCATATCAAAAATAAATGACTAGTAATAATGGGATGTGGTAAGATAATTAATATGTTGCATTATTAAAATATTTTAATAACTTTAAAAGAAGAATATGTTATTTTCAAACAAAAGTTTTCTACAATCATCTCAATGTGTTATATAACTACAAATTTGTTAAGTAAAACTAGAAAATAAATTCGTGTAGCAAATAGAATGAATAAACATGTCATAAGTTGAATTTATGCCGCATAGAAAAATAATCTTCTAGGCAAACTTCGGATTTTCTCTAGTAGAAGAAAATATATCATGTTTTATATGATCCTTTACATACAATTTTTTTTTTTTTTATTTTTATTTTTAAGCATTATTTTACAGGCATTATTTAGCAATAAGCACACACATTGTCACTAACATTTTTTACTTTCTTAATGACAATGTGTTTTTTTAATAAAACAAAAAAAAAAAAAAACATTCCTTTTTTTTTTTTTTTTTTTTTTTTAGATGTTCATACTAGTTGAATTCAACTTAGTAGTATGTTTATGTCTCCAAGGAGCATGGCCAGTCTCGTTAATTATCAATAGGTTCTTATAGAAAGTATAATTGAAAGTCCTTGGACAAAGTATGCTAATGCAATCTCATTTGTGATCATTTCGTAGATAATACCCAAGGCTTCAAGCTAAATGAGCAGAGAAGAATTGTTATTTCTTAAATATAAATTATTTCCTTTGAAGCATGCATGTAGTTATATATCAGGTTATTCTTGAAGTATTATCCCACGTTTGGAAGCAAACATAGACTGAGCAAATGTGTGCTTTGTTAGGATTTTACATCAACCATAGATCTATAAAGTGTATGGAATGTGTTGATATCACTCTTGAATTGGGTTTCACCCAAATGTAACGGAGAAATTACTCTGTGAAAACTAAAAGAGTAAATAGTTAATATCAAATTATTCTTATATATTTTAATTTCAGTTTTAAGTTATGGTTTTTTGAACTTTATTTTGGTCTTGGATTAATATATACGGCTCTATGGTAGTTGTATAACTTGGAGGAAAGTGTTTTACTATATATAAGAATAAGAATTTGGAGTTGAAAAAATGTAAAATGTCAAATTTTAAGAGACATATGTCAACGTTTCATAACTCCAATTTTGAAGTATATAAAGTATTTGAGAATTTGTTAAAATTCTAGTGCTAGTTTTCAATTTTAATTTTCTTGGATTTTAATTAGTTCATGTAGTTAAATATGAATTGTTTTAAGATTATGAGATTATTATTTAATTTATATTTTAAATAAATAATTAAATGATAATTTCATTGATTCATGGTTGGTCCGGGTCAACCCGATGACTTGATGATCCTAAAGATTTTCTGATTTACCTTTGAATCTAGTTTTAAACACATTGATAAAATCTAATTAGTAAGTAGTATTGAATGTAAGATATTAAAAAAACATACACACACCTAAAATTGATTGTCAATTTGTTAACTATTCCAAGACAAAACGAATGTTAAAACTTTTGAATGTTGACAAACAAAGGTCATTCAAAGAAGATTCACAATTTCCATTTAGGAATATTCGTTTTTCATCAGAATCATTCTCTTCCAAGAAAATCGCATTCAACAAAGTGAATTTATTTAGAATCAATAGATATAGGATTTTTAAAACAAGATTATTCCACATGAAAATAAGAATTTACCAAGATCAGGATTGGCATAAGACCATACTTAAACATTAGCACAAATGAAATTTAGAACAGATACATAGAAACATAGACCATAGATTTCAAACATACCAATGTTTATTATTCTCTTTAGTAATCTTTTGAAGTTTGATATTGAAAAAATATCCCTCCTTATTTATAAAGACAAACTTCATAAAGTTCATTATAAAAACAAACATCAACTATGGTTTCATTAAGTATATTTATAACATAAAAAGGCGCTTAAAACTAAAAGACTAAAAATACAAAAGAGGTAATTATAAGTTAAGTACAATCGTTCATAAATGCTCCAAAATAGTAAACCCTAGGCGGTGGATCTACTTCTTCTCCATCACCAACCGTATTCCTTTTTCCGGTGGATGTAGCAATCATTGAATATTTTCCTCCCCTCTTCATCTGCAGTTAGTGCTCTCCTCCAATTGCGTAGTAGGTCTCCGGTCTCTCTCTCTCGGTGGTGGAGCATGGCGTCGACGCGATGGTGGCTAGGTGAGGTCTCTTCGTAGGTTCTGTGAGGGCTTGATCTTGGGTGGAGCTCTCCTCTTTGGCCATCATCGTGGTGGCAGTTTTGTAGTGTTATGGTGGTATTCCATTTGCGTTATGCGCCATTGTGGTTAGGTGGTGGATCCAAAGTCGTGGCGGTGACATGGCGGCATAAGGGCTCTCGACTAGAGGGTTGCTCATTACTCTCACCGGCATGGCGAATCTGCTTGAAGACGGCAATTTCATCAATGTCGGTGTTGTCTTCTCCGGCATTTCCTGCCTCGATCGACCCTCTTTCTCTTCGCCCCTCGCGTTTGCCATCATGGAGTAGGTGAAGCGCCTCTCCATCTATCGTTGCGGCGGTTGGGTTTTCTTAGGATTGGTCGGCCGGTTTAGCTTTGGTCTTTGCTAGTTTAATATAAAGTCCTTCTAACAACTAAAACTTATACAACCAATAATGTTGTTGGTTGCGGGATAGATTGTGTTTCACAAGAGTTTTCTTCAGGTAGGTAATAAACTGTTTCATTACAAGTCTAATATGGTTACATTAAAAT
This sequence comes from Cardamine occulta, assembly GCA_028015245.1. NCBI lineage: Eukaryota > Viridiplantae > Streptophyta > Magnoliopsida > Brassicales > Brassicaceae > Cardamine > Cardamine occulta. Next base: position 4,587,293 of record CM051393.1, read on the forward strand.
TAATGGATTTATTTATCATCAAAATAGATAGGATCGATAAGTTCTACTAACACCATTGGATCACTTAAAAATTATTACCTACATTTTTTCACTAAACTTAAAATTAGTATATAAATATTTTTCAAGTTATGAAGTATTATGTTATGAAGGTGGTTATCATTTTTCAACGCATTTTTTCTACACAACTCAACTTAGACATTGATGTCATATCATTATATAGAAATGATTCAACTACTTATATTCTATATAATATTCATAATATAAATTTTCACATACTCGACGATCTTTATCTGCTTATCTTGTATTTTTGGGTTCATCACCTATCTCGTGGAAGACTAAGAAACAGAAAAGAGTGTTTAATTCCTCAGTCGAAGCCGAGTATAGAGCCAAGGCGTATGCACTACGATATTTGAAATGGTTACGTGCACTACTTCATACACTTGGATTTGATCATCCACATACGATCCCACTTCATTGCAACAGCAAAGCTGCTATCCACATCGCTGCAAACCCGGTATTTCATGAGAGAACAAAACACATTGAATCGGATTGTCATCAAGTACGAGATGCTGTTCAAGACAGAACATGTCTCCACAACGCTACAAATCACAGATGTTCTCACCACAGCCCTGCCGAAACCAGCTTTTGAATTTTTATTGGTCCAAGTTTGGCGTTCGAAATTTTGCACCGCCAATTTCGGGGGTGGAGGGGGGTGGTGTATTGGATATATCGTATACATGTTAAGTTAGATTTATTCTTATCTCAATAGGAAAGTCTTGTGTTTATAAATACTCTATGCATTGTCAATCATAAACCAAGCCTTAACAAACTATTTCATGTACTTATGCACCTTGTTATTCTTGGAGTATTATCTCGTGTTTGGAAGCCAACAGAGACTAAATGTTTACCTAGTAATGTGTTTGAGTAGTGCCTCGTAACGCTCAAAGTTATTGCCTGACTTCATCAAAACATATTCTGAGATGGACATGTTGATAAGAAGTCTACGAGGAAAAGTAGAGACACAAGTTAGTCATGATGTGTGTCTCAAACATCAATCGACAAGAAGACTCAAGATTCAAGATGGTTAAATCTGAAATCAGAAAGAGAAGAGTGTGCTAAGAAGCTTACTTGGCACATGCAGGAAAGGTACCGAACTCCTTGCGTTCTTCTTCACATGCACGTATTAATATTGAACAAGATTAAGTTTGGGTTAACTAAGCTCAAGAATATAGAAGAACAGATAATCATCACAACAATATAGATAGATTCGAAGTTCTAGTTACCTATTCCTTGAGTCACTGCAGCATTGCTGACAATGGCTTGGATAATCTCCAGCGAAAGTTGCGATGAAGATCTCTTGGAATCATCCATTGGGAAGAATGATGATTTGAAGTGTTTTGTCTCGTGAGATGAAACATTGACCAAGTGACAAAAGTGGAGATCTGTGGGGAATTTTCACGGGTCATTCTAACAGGATCCAAGTTTGGACCGGATCATCACCTCAGCTGGGCCAAAGCTGGGCTATGAAGAAATCAAAGAGAATGGACCAATAAACCCAAAACATGTTGAATGTTTTATGGTTTCCTTGTGAAAGAAGGAATTCAATTTCAAAGAAGAAAAGGAGTTACAAGCCCTTATCGATCAAGAGTTGAAGGTTTCCGAAGTTATAAATAGAATCAAGGTTTAACCAAAAAGGGCATAAAAACATACATAAGCAAATAAGAGAGAGACACAAGCATTAAGAGAGTTTTTGGTTTAGAGAGTTCATGAGAGGTCTGTCTTAGAGTTTGGGCTATTAGGTTCTTTATTCTTGTCTTTCTTGTTTATGTTCCCTTACTTACAAGGGAAGGACGAGTGAATTAGCTGCAGGTTCTTATGTTTCTTCTTTAGGTACATTCAAGTTAAAAACTAAGAGCTTTTTGGGATTGAGTGATACAAGAGAGATTGTAAAGAACATATATTTTGATTTCTTTCTAGTGGATGTTTGTAAGGGTCGGTCCTTGCACGAGATGTATGCTCCGGTTCGGAGGAAGACTCGTTAAATTTTTTCTCCATTTGCATTGGCATTTACAGTTATAATTAACCAAGAAATAATTATTAAGAAAAAGAAAAACCTAAATATATTTTATTTATTTAGAAAAACATGTATACTCAAATAAATATATACATGGTAACAAATCAGATTGCTAATTTTCATTGACTGATATATATTTCCACACTTCGTACCGCGGGCTACAAGTTAACTGTATTGACGAATGAACTCAACAAAGTAGTTTACAACATCGGCAGTGCTTTGAGTCCCAATCTTCTAGGTTATCAAAGGAAAAAAACACAGCTCATAGGAATCATCCTTATCCTAAGACATCAATCATAGGATGAAGATTTCCTACAAACCAACATTACGCATGCACCTACCCGATGTTGCGCCTGACAGTAGCTCTCTTGCGGCTACTGTTTCGATGGTAAAACTGGAAATCAACATGAATAGGATTAGTGGCTTCAACATAGTTTCTCACAGTGGCCTTTTGAAGTTAAATGTTGAGAAAATCCCTCGCAGTGGCTATTTATAAAGAAAAACTTAACAATAGTTCTCTTAATTTCTCAATAACGACAACTTTTTTTTTTCATATTTCAATATATACTCTTAACAAAAAGAAAGGCGTGCGTTGTTATGATAGTGGAAATAGAACTAGGGCTGGTTCTGAGAATAGCCGGATGAAACATTTGCTTTGATCCTTAAATTTTAAAGAGTTAATATGTATAGATCATCAGATCCTCAGTAAACAAACTTTTATATATAGATTATTGGATTTTCAAACCGTAATGGTTTATTACCCCATAAATAATATATCGAATTATTCTTATATATTCGAGGTTTGTTTTTAAGTTTTGGTTTCTTAAAATTTGTTTTGGTCTAAGGTTAATAAATACGGTTCCATGTTTGGTTGTATAACTTGGACGAAAGAGGTTTACTATTTATATAAGAATTTAGAGAAAAAAATTACAAATGTTATAAATTTAAGAGAGATGTATCATGTATTATCGTTTTGTAACTCTAATTTTGGAAAACCTTACTATCTTATATAAAATGTTTGAGAATTTGTTTAAATTTTAGTGCTAATTTTCAATTTTAAATATGTTGGATTTTAATTAGTACATGTTAAATATGGATTTTTTTTGTGACCTCCATGATCCCTACGCTTTCGTTAATCAAGAGGTTTGACCACTAGGCAAACTCATCCTTGGTCTTTTTTTCGTTCTTTGTTATAATCAATTATGTAATTTTAAATGTTCTCCAACATCTACTTAGGGTTATAAAATTTATTTCAAGCATTATGTTACAATTATTTTAAAATTTATATTTTTATGTTAAGTATTTAATTAGAAATGTTAAATAGACTAAAATTACACTATAATGTTTATGGTAATTCAACAAATACGTTCATGGTCAACATTTAAGTAATAAAGGAATTAAAATATATTTTTTCAAAAATTAATGTGGAAACATGTTATTGGATGAACATTCCAAATTTCATAAAACTTTTCACTATGGTAAAAAGTTTGTACATATCAATAGATGGTATATATGGTATGTATACGTATATTACTGCAACTAGTTGTATGAATACAATTTGTTTTGCCTTAATGCATGAATAGAAATTATAAAGGGTAACTTTTATCTTTTTATCTTTATGTTTTAAGAAAAAGAGTAATTTCTATAAATAAAAAAATAAGACTTTGAATTATTGCAAAAAATAATTAAATTTCCATAACTACATTTAATTGAAAAATTGTAGAGAAATTTACAGTTTCGTCACCACCTACAAAGAGTTGTTAAACAATTTTGTAGTCAAAGTTGTTAGACATCTGAGTAGGGTTTTTAAGGGTTTGTCTCTTGTAACAATCGCTTGACTGATTCCAAAATATTATTATCCTCAGAGTTGCAAACCAACGACTTGTATGTTTTCCTTTCCTATTTTCTATTTTCTCGCATATTCGTTTATATTACAGAAATTTTCATTTGGGCTCCGAATTTGTAGTAATGGAATAAGGATTTATGCTTGTATCCCATTACTTGAGTCTCTTTAATGGTGAATTTGGGAAAAATTTAGGGTATTCGATTTGCACCGTTTGTGTAGATCCGTTTGAAAATATATATATATATATATATATATATATATATATTTTTGAACTTGGGTTCCAATGATTGTATTGCATTGATGTAAATGTATATAATTCTTAAGATGTTTGATCGCACAAGATTCTCCATTTCTGAGTTTGTTTATCTCTATTATATTTAGCGTATTTATGCACAAATTGTATTTATAATGAATTCGCGCGTAAATTTATATTTAACGATAACGCGAAATGTTTGGATTAACTTTTTTTTTATACAATTGTTTGGCAAGAGGATCAACCTGGGTTTTTTTAGTAAAACCCGGGGCGCTTCTACTGATTGAGACCTATTCCACCTGATTTTGATATGATTGTAAATGTCATTAAAATGAGAATAGAAGGGTTTACAAAAGAGGTTAACCAAGTTTTACATGAAACGTTGCTAAAAAAAAATTATTTTTTTAAAAAACAAGATTTATTTTCTTAACCTTATGTTTTGCATTTTTGGTTTTACCCAGTTTGATCAGATCTGCATCTATAGCAAATCATTAGACATTTGTTCACTTTGTAGCAATCTAAAATTTTTTGGGATGTTGAGACACTAGGGACGTTAGAGAATCCACATCAGATTATATTAAATATGTTCTGTTTAACTTTAGATTCTATTGATATGCTTGTGTAAATATTCCACTAAATTATTTTCTCACTTTTGCTCCTTTGATTTTTCATTGAGACAGGTACTTGAAGATAAAAGTTTCTAGAGGACAAAATTTTGTAACGGAGTAACTCTTGAGGACATGGAATGCAACAAGGTTGAAGCGAAAAAGGCAATGGATATGGCTGAGAAGAAGATTACAGAAAAAGACTACAATGGAGCAAAAAATTTTGCTAACAAGGCTCATCGCTTGTTTCCCAATCATGATGGTCTGAAACAATTGCTGACGACAATCGAGGTTTATATCTCAGGAGAGAAGAAATTAGCTGGAGAAGCTGATTGGTATGGAATCCTTGGTGTAGATCCATGTGCTGTAGATGAAGTATTGAAAAAACAGTACCGCAAATTAGCTCTTATGCTCCATCCGGACAAAAACAAGTGTAAAGGGGCTGATGGTGCGTTTCAGCTGCTTTCAGAAGCTTGGAGTCGACTATCTGACACTTCTAAGAGACTTTCATATAACGAAAAGAGGGGCTTGGAGCCTCCTGGCAGGGGTTCGCCTCCTTTTGTTTCATCAGAGCAGAATGAAAGTCTTACCTTCCGGACCAAGTGCGACAAATGCAGAGCACAGCATGAGTTCCTGAGGGTTTATCTTAGCCTTACCTTGTTTTGTCCAAAATGCCGTGTTTCTTTCGTTGCAGAAGAGATAACTCTGCCTTCGAATAGTCGAAGGAGTTCCAACAATTCATCTGGTACTAGTGGAAGAGAGCCTGCACAATCAAGAAGGGCCTATGCTAATAGCAAAAGTGCAACAAATGAAGATGCGAATGTAGTTCAGCAAGCAGAAGATACACTGAAAAGAGGGTTTGAAGAGTCACAAGAAACGGATGCTGCTAGAGGCCAGAGACAAAGGTAAGTGATCCAGTAAAAGGAAATACTTAAAACTTTAAACACCATGGACTCTATTATGGTAAACAAATTTAGACTGCACCTCATTTCAGTTTTAATATTTGTAAGACAAACGGTTAAACTGCACTGCTCTTTCCCTTTCCATTTACAGTTTCTTTATATTGTTTTTGTTCAACAACTGAAATTTGTTTAAAAAATTTTGGACTCTCTAGCTTAAAAAAAATTGTTGAAAACTTTGAGGGCTACGGTTTTTGCATCGCTTGTGATATAACAAAAGCACTTATAAATATTTCTTCTGTTCCTTATTAATCCTATTTCTAGAAAAAAAAAATTTGTTTCAAAATGATACAATTTTTAGGTTTTCTATGTAGTTTTTATTAGTCATTGATGATGGATTATAAAGTTCAAGAAAAATAACTAAATAGTATTGGTTTAGATTCATTAAAAATTGTAATCACACAAAATAATGCATTTAAAACCAGTTTTTAATATGTATTCTTAATATGTGTAAAAATGCTAGAAATAGAATCAATTAGGAACAGAGGGGTATAAAATATGTATGAGGTTTAATGTTTCTTAATTATTGTGTTAAATCCTAGAAACCTTTTTAATTTTAATTTATTAGTGGGTAAGATTTATTTTGTAAGAATATGGTATAACTTTGCTTCTTTCTTTTTATAGTTCTTTTTATAGTTCTTTGTTATAACCAACTAGGTATATACCCGTGCTATGCTGCGGAATGTTTTTTTTTTGTTGTTTTTTTTGGTTTATATTTACATTTTTTTCAAATTGGAGTTATAGAAAATTGATTTTATAATTTTTTATCTAATATATTAATAAAAATATATACAATAAAAGTGATCCCTTGTTCTTCGATGCCACTGCAAGTAAACTCATTTCGGTTACTAAGCTGTGTTTCGCTCATTTTGGTAAGGTTTCCAATTTTAAGTTTGGTTGCGAAATTTTGAGTTGATTTTAGTGTTATCAGTTGAATTTAAGCTATACAATTGATGATTTCTTCACAACCTTGTGGGTATAGATTCCTTGTGATGAAATTTCAAAGAAATAAATAATATCTTTTTTATCTGTTTAACAAATAAGTAGAAGATAGAAGATTAGTTCTCAAACGATTTCACCTTTCTATTTTATTCTATTGTTCTGTTTATATTCTCTTTTGCTCCAGCTTTTCACCATTTATGTCATTTGTTCTTGGATGTCTTCTTGGATTCCCTCTGCAACATGTTTGTATTTCTTTTGATTAGTTTTTAAGAATTGTAATCTAAACTGTTTAATAATGAAGTGAATGAAAAATACCTGGTTATCTTCTTTGGAGATTGTTGAAGATCTCTTTATGGACAACATTTTTAAGGTTTGGTGTTGAAACAAACGCACCTGCTTTTTTTTTTTATTAATATTCTCATAAATATTAATTACCCCAGACCATAAATAAATTCACTAAGACTCCATAAATTGACTCCAAATAATTTATCCAATTTTCAATAAAAATCCAAAATTTAACTTAAATAAAACAAATCTACATTCTAAAATAAACCAAAAAATTAAACAAATAAATTCATCAATTTATTCCACCATATTTTGATCCAAAAATCATAAACTAATAAATAGAAGACACACAAAATAAATAGACGAGTCTAGATCATCCCCTCTTCCTCGCCATGATCTCACGGTCACACTTTTTCTTTTCCTGCATCAAATAAAAAGAGATGCATAAGTATTTCGATAAATACTTAGTGAGACAATCCTCCCATCTACGAGATATACACATTCAGAAAATACAACATAAAAACATATAATCCAAATATCAATCATCCAATCAAATAACATGCTATAGACTCTCATCTGATGGCCTCTACACAGGAAAACATGTTAATACATTCAAATTCCCACAGTTAATCTCATGGTCATGCACTCACCTTGAAAACAAAGATGATTTTCGAACCAAAAACAACAATCCCCCTCCCAGCGGTTACTTTTCACTCGCCAACAGTAGCTCAACTCACCCTACAGCCAATCACAACAACCAAAAACAACATTTAACCTAAACTGTAAAATTCTGGAAAAATCACAGAACACTCAGCCTGAAAGATGGGATCACGAAACGAAGTATAACCGTCCAATTTCAAATCCCACCACTGAAAATCTTCCCCTAGATGTCTTGAAGCTATCTACAAAATTTCGTGACGATCCGACGGAAGGTTCACTCGTGTTCTCCCTTTGAATACATGCTAGTCCAAATCGCGTATGAAACAGAACAGTTCACGAATACGCAGATAACTCTTAGAATATTGACTCAAATCAATATCCGCAAAAGGTCACATCTAGATATAGGTCTTAGCTACAATCCCAGAAAATTTCGTCACCTTTGCCAACGATTTTCTAGGTCGAAACTCTTCTCTACCGGACTCTGACAGTTCTGTCTCGCCCTCCCTTCACCAAAGCTTTAGCCTCTCCCTCTTCCTTAAGTTAAACTCAACTCTCTTTTTCTTTTGTTTGCAGGTCACTACTAATGAGAAGAAGAGGAAGGTGGCGTCAATATTAAAGGAGGAAAAGAAATTAGGACTTTTTCGTTTAATTTGGTTAAACCATGATTTAACTAAAGCAAAAATTAATTAAATCACTCCTCGGTTTAATTAATAACTCGACCAGCTTAGTAAACCATTTAAAATTGAACCGACTCCACTCCAATTCCTGATATAAACTCAATTCTTTCATTCTTTTTGGAACACGGGCGTTATAGGTGTTGACTATTTTCTTGATGCTTCTCCAAATGTACAGTCCTTTTTGAGGTGACACGAGATAGTGCAACATAGAGTTGTCCATGACTGAAAATAGTCTTTGGTAGATAAATGCCTACATTTTCCAAGATTTGTCCTTGAATTTTGTGAATTTTCATAGCAAAACAAACTCTGATTGGAAATTGCCTTCTTCTCATCTTGTATGGACAATTTGTATCTGCTGTTGTCATGTCGATCCTAGGCATAAGGATTTTCTTGCCAACATTTTTGCCAAGTAAAATCTTAGCTTCGAGTACTTTGTCTCCCAAACGCGTAATCACCATCCTTGTGTCGTTGCACAGTCCTTCTTTTTGGTTAAAGTTTCTTAGTAGTATCACGGGTGCATTTCGCTTTAGCTGAAGGCGATGGTTTGGTAATTTTGAACATTTAAGTTCGTTTAGATACTCAGTTGTGTATAAAAGGTTAACTCCCTCCACATCTTTTTCATCATTTCCAATAGTGCCAGCGCTGAGATATTTTTTCATGTCGCCTCTGATTTTTGATAAGAAAAAATCATTTATCTCATCCACGGTATCATTCGTTGGGGGTAAGGATTGCACAAACTTGTAAGTACTTTTGGTCTTGAAATGAATTTTCCAAACCTGGAAAAGTTGCTTTCTGTATTTCTTCCAATGGATTTTCTTTGCCGGCCAACATTAATGATCTGTCGATCTCTATTTTGTCATTATCCAAATATTCTTCTTGTAAAAGAGATACTGTTTTAGCTTCTCCATTTCCAACTTCCAATATCCATTTAGCAAATTCTTTTTCATCTTGATTCACTCTCATGTTTTTTGAAAGGATGCATATGTTGCAGTTTTCCCATATGGATGATCTATTGAGTGATGCCAAAACTGTATCTTGTCTGGTTCCTTGTGGAATGACTAGCAATACTTGACAGAAATCTCCTCCTAACAAAATCGTTTTTTCTAAAAGTGTTTATCAGCAGCAGTAGGGTCGACATAGCTCATGATTTCCTTTAGTATTCGATCCAATGCTTCAAATGTGTTTTGATGTGCCATCGGTGCCTCATTCCATATGATTAAAGCTGCTTTTTGAATCAATTATGCAAGCATTGTGTTTGTTTTATATCACACATTGAATCATCATGGAGATCTATGTGAATTTTAAACCGCGAGTGAGCTGTCCTTCCACTCGGTAATAGTGTTGCAGCAATACCCAAAGTTGCAACGGGAAGAAGTATTCGTTTTTCAGAACATAGTTTTGAAATCAGTGTTTTATAAACATAGGTTTTTCCTGTGCCCCCTGGTCCATAAAAGAAGAATAGCTTTCCTTTGCAACTGTTGACTGAATCCATTACTTCTTTGTAAATAGATAACTGGTCTGAATTGAGCATTGCATATAACTCCAAATGTTTAGTTTTCTCCACATCTACACTATAATTCTTTTCCTCTAATATCAATGAATTTTTGACATTGTTGAGGATGTTTTTCTCTGGCACAGGCATGTCTGGATAGTTTGTTAATGACTTATCACTCTGGTTGAGAAGCTTTTGGAGTTCAATGAGAAGATATTATTGGACTTCTTCATCTTCTAAGTTCAACTCTTCGAACCTCAATCTTCTTCGCTGCATGCGTAATATATCCTTGCCAAGACTTCTTCAACAATTATTCCATAATTTCAGAGGGTCAATAACTTCACAAAGATTAAGAAAAACAGCTCTAGTAACTGCCATGCAGAAACCCATTGCGACGATTCATCCATTACTTAATGCAATTCTTTGTCTCCATCTAACAGCCTCATCACATAACAACTTTCTTTATAACTTTTGTAAATGACACCTACAACTGTTTGTACATCTTCAAAGCTTCTACAACCTTTTTGGTGATTTATCATCATCCGAAGATAATATTTTTGACCTGCTGATGGATTGATGTTAACTACTCTGCCGATACATGTTCCTTGCTTGCGTCTAGACCAATTCTTTCTTGTCTTATCCCAGACGAACATTTTTGGAAACTGGATATAGGTGAGGTGTTGCCCACTTGGATCTCATTCATTAGTTTCCATCCATTTAGTGAACATTGTATCTTGTAGCGTCATTCTTGTGACAACATCTTCTAAATCTTCATTTTCATCAATTATGACGTCCTGTTCTCCTTCAAGATATATTATCATCTCCAATACTGGTGGTTTCTGATGGTGAATTTCGAAAGCAAAAGTTTGCCATGCTGCTTCACATGTTGACAAGTATCGACATTCTTGGTAATTTTGAATCTCATTGATTTCGACATTTTCTGTTGATGTACTTTCTTCTCCGATTGATGTGCTTGTGAAAACAATGGTAGCTTTTTCTACTCCTTTGGTGATGTACTTGAATATATATTTGATAGCTTTAGAATAATAACACCACTCCACAATGATATGCGCTTTATACTTTTTAAGCAAAGACATAAAATGAGGACTTACGTAATGGTTGTCTAGCCTTGTTTGCCCTTTCATGACATATTTACTGTCATCATCTCGCCGCCTATAAATGATATAACCGACCTTATCAGTAGAGGTACTTTGAACAAATGATCTTGGATATTTTTTTAACACACTAATTTTTCCATGCAGGAGTTATTTGGCCGATCTAATCCACAAGGGCCATGCATCATATGCTTTTTAACCAACTCGTATCCTTCAGGGTCTTCTTTTTCATCAGGTATCCCAGCTGTTATGATCTCATCAATATCACTAATTGATGGATTTTGAATTGCTTCTTCTAGCCATAGGAGAATATGTGCATGTGGAAGACCTCTTTTTGGAATTTAATTGTGTAAACAACTGGAAAATTGGATTATTGTTACAATTAAATTAAAAGAGAGGAATGTATTTAGGATATTATGGCAAATAGTTTACATGCACGTATCGGTCCGAAAAATGTTCATTCCTTCAAATCTGAAATAAATTCGTCCAACTTCATCTTGAAGACACGACAGCATATATCATGCCTTTCATTGGCTGAGTCATTTCCATATGTTTGCAAGTGTTCTTTGATTTCTTCCCACCCTGAATACGACAAATTGCCATCCCATCATGATAGTATTCAATCATGTATCTCGGTCCTCTAGTGAATGACGCTGGTAGTATGATTCTCTTTTCTACTGACTTAGGATCAGTGTCTCCTCTTCCAACGGCATCACATACATTATTGTAGAGTTTAGCTCTGAGTTTTTTCTGATTTAGCTTGTGAAACTTCAAGTGTTCTTCTTCAATACATGTGTATGTGTCAACTATGTATTGATGCAATAGACGACCTCCTCTGATAATTGTTTTTCCTTCTTAAAATCTTGTTTGGAATTGGTGTGCATAGAACTCTCTAATTGTGAGAAATTCCCATATAATCTTCTTCCCATTTTGATTAACATATGGAATTTGCAGATGGAATCTCTTTTCTCCATAAGGGAAAAGCAGTGGGTACTGTAAAGCCATATAGTATGGGTGTAAATAGGAAATGCGTTGAAGTTCTGATTGTATTGGACAATGATATCTCGTTCAGCAAATTTTCCAACGATTAAGCCAGTGATTTCATCTGAAGTAGGTAAATCGTGTTGTCTTCGCTTTTCTTTTACTAATAAGGCATATGGTGAATTCTTCACAACTTCCTGTTTCATATTTATCTTTAGCCTTCCTGAATTCAGCAGCTAACCAATTATTTTCATCCAGCATGGAAATCAGACCTTGCACAATATTTTCCTGAAGCTTTGATGAATTGCTCTTTCTTGTCATTGTTTTTATGCGGTTCTCCACTTCATTACCAATATCAAAAATGTATAGCTGACCAAATTTTGGTGGTTTTCCTTCAGGTGGTAACAGTGACCCTAGCCTGTGATAAATTTTTCCTTAGATTCTGTATTTGTACGGGCCATAACCTGACATGAGTGAATGGTCCACCTCAGCTCCAATGGAAGTGAAGGCTTGTAATGAGTTGTAAACTTTGATATTCTCTCTAAAATGAGGTATTTCCAAACACTCCTTAAGCTGTTGAGGCGGTTCTTGAATGGGTGGTAAAGACATTCTTTCTTTTCCACAGCATATTGAAAACATGAGGTTTCCATCCTTAGATTTTTCATTGCTTTCTTTTTCCCAAACCAATGCATGACAATATGCGCATTCGATGAGATTGTTTTCCTTTTTTCGTCGCTTCATTTTTTTCCTTGTTATATTTTTGTTTAGGATTAATTTTTTATTTGGTTATAAATAATGACTTGGTTACCTTTTTTTGCAACAGTGGTTGTAGTTCTGTATTGTCGCTTAGCTTGGAGTATTTGAAATCTTCTTTTCATTGCTTTTCTTGCAATCTCTACATTTTGTTGTTTTAAATGTCTGGATTTTGAAGTAATGTATAGTTATGGAAAGTTAAAATCAAGTTGAAGTCATAATTTGTTACCTTTTGGATTAGGATTCAAGCTTGATGTCTCTGTGAAATGTAAAAACGAGTTTGAATAAATTTAACAATACATATAAATGGTGATTTGTTATTAGTTGATAGACCTGGCCTGTTTTGTCTGAGTTTTTGAAATCTTTTGAATCTGTTTGACCTTGCTATTTCTTGATCATGTGTGTCAGCTTTTCTCTTATGTGATTCCATTTAGAAGTTGGTCAACTGTTTGGTGTTGTTTTTCTCTTCAAGAGAACTGTAACTTTTCTGTATGGTTTATAATACTCTGTCTTGGGAATAATAAAGTTTGTTTTCTATAATTAAACAAAAGTGCTTTGTTTTTCCTTAAATTAAATTTTAAAATTAGTAACTCGGTAGTCTAAGTAAGATGGATCTAATTTATAATTTAGATTCTCTTAATACTTAAAATTGTTAGTGGCGAGTCTAAGTAAGATGAATCTAATTTATTGTTAGTTCATTAACTTCATTTAGTGTTTTTGATGTTTATGTTGAACTGTGAGATATAGTGATCAATATCTTTTTATTGTTTATTGATGTTCTCGCTAACTAACAGAGGAGACATGAAATGGAGTTCAATCAGGTCATACCTTGTCAACTCAACCAAGCAGGAAGACTTATGAGGGATCTTTGAGAAGTTCAGGTAGGGGAGGTTGAGTGCAGCTCTCTCAGTAAGGATGAAGTCATCAAATTCACTGATTTCATAAGCTCCATATTTTCTTTTAGGCCGTACTCAAGCATTTGTTTGTTTATGCATTGGTTTAAGGCCTGAAAATAGCTGTTACCAAAATCAGTAGAAGTTGACATTTTTACCAAAAAATCATATAGATATTGTAATAGAACTGTCACTGTTTGTTTGTTAGTTTGTTTATTAGTTTGTTATAGCAGAATCAGTGAGGAAACGCCTTCACTACAGATTCTGTAAATTTTAAGTCATATCAGATATTGTAAGTTTAATTGTTTTAATCAGATATTATAGTCTATTCTTGTCTGATTTTTTGAAATGGTCTGAAATTGTCAGTAGCTTATACTTTAGGATGGTAAGATCAGTATCATTGAGAAAATGATTATGTTTTGTGCATTGGACTGTATCATGTTGATAACAACACTTTTTTTTTTGTCTATAAAGGTCTTCTATGTCCATCCGAACTGAGACAATTAGAAAACCTGCATTTGAACTCGTTAAATCTTAATCAAAACACAACTTCAAGACCCAAACAGTTTGACATATGCATAATAATACTATCGAAGTAAATAGTTTAGTAATATGAAGGCATAGAAATGTTAAATAAATTCTATGTTTTATTTAACATTAAAACATAGAAATATATGCTTTAAGAATTTATTTAACATCCTGGAAATAAATTTTTATTTATTAAATACTTAAAGCATATATTTCTATGTTTTAATGTTAAATAAATTCATGAATCTCTTTTCAGAAAAATTTACCTTCTCATAAACCCTTTAACCACTTCTAAGTTGTAGTTGATGTATACCTTTGTTGATCCACTTGAATTTAAGTGCAGCTTCCCTAAAAAAAAAATTAAATAACTAAGAAGATTTAGTGCAGAATCAAGTACAGATTTATTGGTATTTGAAGAAGTTTTGATCTACATGAAAGTTAATAAATATAGTATTACCTACAAACATTTTGGGGTTCAAGCAAGTTACCACAATCACAGAGCAGTCTCGGCCACTTTGTTGAAAGTTTTGGCGAAAATTATATGCTTGATCATCCCAAAGAGTTACCTGAATGGTTGAGTTGCTGCAAAATCATAAACCCTTCCAGACATGATTTGAGGACCAAACATTGGATGAGTACAAAGAAGTTCAAAATCTTTAGGTAAGTGTTGAAGGGATTTAGCAAAATCTTTAATTGGTAAAACATGAACGTCAGGATTATTAAAATAGAGAGTAAGACAACGTCAGGATGACGTTCGCAAAGATCGTTAAGATCTATGGAGAATAAAATGCCAAGACAACAAGCAGCGGATGAGTGATCGGATCGAGAGTGTGCAAAGATAATATGGCCTAGTGAAATTACAGTTTTGGCGAGGAATTGGCCGTAATTGATGAATCCGATGATTGCGATTCAGATAGATGAGATTGGTTCTGAGTTGGGGAGATTGTTATTGCCGGTGACAAAGAGGTGGGTGATGGTGGTGGGGTTAGGTGACTGGAGAGAGAGAAGACAACATTGAGGAGGAGTGTAAGGAGATGGAAGGAGAGGAGAGGGAAGGTTTTGTGAGGAGTGTTGGGAAGAAGAAGAAGGAGTGAAAGAGACGATGATAATATTTCAATATCACTATGAAATTGAGATATTGGTGCTGAAAAATAAAGTTAATTGTGTGGATTTGGATTAGGTCATAGGGTTTGGGTGGGTAATTGGATACTTTAGGTTTGAATTTGTAATTTTAGGAACTTAGCATGGGTTTTTGGACTTTTCTATCAGTTTTGATTTAAAAGAAATTGTTAAAGAAAATAATAAACATGACGGTGGCATGAGAGAATAGTTTTTTCAATTAGTGGCATTTCAGCCATTGATTATTTTCAGCTTTCCGTTGCTTTCTTGGATTTTTATTCTTAGAACTAACATGTTTCATGCTTTAACCTTATTCTAGACTCATGTGTGTCATCCGCTCTTCCATGTTCTTATGGAATTTCAATCCGAGCAAGAATATTTGCAGCTGGAATATGTGATTTGGTTACTATTTTGCTATCTACAAAAGAATCAAGTAACTGATTTGCTATACTCTACAAATGCATAATTCGTCGAACTTCTAGTTTTGACTGTTTTGTAGGATAATCAAGGTGTAACAGAGGTGGCCCACACCATTCTATATCCTTTTCTACTTGTTTATTCTCTACACTTAGAAATGGGAATACTTTCTCATCGAAATTGTAACATATGCATTCCTGTTGTCGGGGGTTTAATTGGAGTATTTAAAAATTGAGGGTCGTTTTGTTTAAATCAGTTTTTCGGACTGGGCTTAATTGATAGTTTAAAAAGCTGTGGGGGTAAATGTTTAAGCTGCAGAATTGTGGGGGCCTGTTGTGCAAGTTTGTATAAGTTGAGTAAAACCCTACGGGTTACTTTATTAAGCTCTCACGCCGATCTCCTCGTTGCAAGTCCACCATCATCTCACGTTCATCTGTGAGGCCGGCAAGCTTGATCAGAGGAGAAGCTTTAAGAGGTGTGGCGGTCAAGACCAAAGAGAGAGAGAGAGATCTCGGGGAAGAGGAGAAGCGGCGGAGCTATCGACGTGCGCAGGAGAGGGATTTCTTCACCTCGGTAAGAACCTTTCCGTGTTGTTCCTTGTCCGTGTGTCTTGTGTTTTGTGTGTCGGGTTTTACGGTGGTTGGAACCGGCCAGGTTGTGTTGTGGCGGCAACGTCACGGACATGGGCTGTGACCGTGTCGATCGTGATCGGTGGTGCCTTCAAGGTTGAGATCATGAGCTGCGCTGATGAGGTGTCTGTGATGCTTTGTGATGTTGAACGGTGGTGTCGTGTGACCGTTACGGCGTTGGACGGTGGTGACAGATGGTGTTGTCATCGAGTTCGTGTAGAGTGATCATCGGCTGTGATGGCGATGTCGTTGGATGAAGACGTTGGTGGAGGTTGGCGGCGATGCGTGAGACAGTGGTGTTGTTCGGTGGTGATGTTGGATCAGCGGATGATCGGCGAGTTGCAGAGAATTCACGAAGTAGATAACTTATGTAGTTAAGTTAATTATTTCAATTAATAATTAAATATTATATAATAATATTTATTATATATTATATAATAATAATTTATTATTATTAGGTTGCATGTTCCGGAAGTTGCAGAAAAATTATGTCGGAAAGTGCTACTGCTGGCTAAGGTGAGTGCAGTACCGTGGTCGAATGTTTTACGGAATTTTTCCCAGAATAATTTAGTGTTAGGATTTATTTCTATGTTTTTGTGATTATCGCTGTGTATTTATTGCTGAGATAAATTCTGAAAAAATTGTTATTAATTGCCGTTAATTGTGAAATTATTTTCTGTAATTTTTCCATGATTTTCTTTGAATTAGTTGTTGAGAATTAATTGTTTTACTCACGTTTTGGTAGTTTAAAATATCGTTAATTGATTTAGTTCATTATTTTACGGTGAACTAATTTTTATTAAGTCATTGTTGTGCTGTTTGTCGAGTCCGGGCATTTAATTATGCCGGGAGTATTTTTGTAATTTTGTTCTAATTGATCTAGTAGACGGGTTGATTGCCTCCTCAGTATTTATTTAATACTGACTGCGTCTATTCGTAACGGTGCAGGTAAGGGAAAGGATAAAGCTAGCTAAATCTCGTGGAACTGCGGTGACGGACTAAGATGACATACCGGGAGGGTTTTCATTTATTTTATTTATTTAAAAATTACTGTTAATCGTGGTTGTTGTTTTTTTTTAACCGTTAATGTTGTTAATTGATTCGAATTTATTAGTTTATAATAAATCGTTATCGCTGAGCTGTTAATTGTTTTCATCTGCTGGGAGTTAATAATAATTATAGAGTTATTATTAGTATTAAAAAAAATGGGTCGGGGCGTTTCAGAAATGGCAACCAAAAAATTGTACTGTAAAGACATCACCAGTCTGTGGTTCTAGGTATAGTATGATTGATGGAGAATCAAAACCAATGGATATTCCTAACCTTCTTTGTGGTTCCATCTTTGTGCGTTGTGGTGGTGCTACAGACACATATATCGCACATCCAAAGACTCTTAGATAAGAAATATTTGGTTTCCGGCCAAAAGCTAATTGTAATGGGGAATATTTATGTTACACACTTAGTCTTATCCGAATAAGTGCTTTTGCATGCAAAATGCCATGTCCCCATACAAAGTTTAGAAGTTTTGATCTCATGATCAATGGTCTTGCAATCAATTGCAAATGTTTAATTACTAATTTAGCCAAACCATGTTTTGTATGAACTTGAACTACATAATATTCAACTTTGATTCCCGTTAATATTCATTGAAAGCTTGGGATGTGAATTCACTAGCATTGTCTAGTCTAACTCTCTTAATGGGGGTACGCAGAGAACTGAGCCCTTAGTTTGAGTATCTGAGTTAGAAATCTCGCAAATGCCATATTTCGAGATGATAATAGACAAACATGCGACAATCTGCTGAATGCATCAATTAATACCATAAAATACTAGAATGGTCCACTTGGTGGATGTATTGGTCCACAAATATCTCCTTGAATTCTTTCCAGGAGCTTTGGTGACTCTTTATCAATTTTGGTTGGCGATGGTCTTATGATCAATTTTCCAAGAGAACATGCAGTACATGTCATTGTATTCCACTGATATATCTCCAGGAGTTTTAGTGAATGACCATGTGAGTTCTCAATGATTTTTTGCATTATCGTAGTGGGGGGACCGAGGCGATCATGCCACAATATGAAATCTTCTGGATTTCTTTTAATCATTAGATGAGATTCGATTGCACTTATACTAGTATGGTGAAATCCTAAAGGGAGTTATGGAAGTTTTTCTAATATAAGTTTTTTTCTCGATTCTTCAGAAGTTATGTACATATATTTATTTCCATTCTCAGTTGTGGACTGAATGTCATATCCTTGACGGTATACGTCTTTGAAACTCAAAAAAATCCTTTTAGAATTTTGAGCATACAAAGAATCATTTATGAAACTTTTTGTCCCATTAGGCAACATAAAGTTGGCTTTTTCAGTTCCTTCAATCACGTATGCATGACCTAATATTGTATTGCCAATAATGTTTGCCAGTTTTAGATTAGAGAAATAACTCTTTTATCTCAGAATAGTGTACATTGTTCCACTATCGGGTGTGCAAATTTGTCTAACCTTTCCTTTGGATACTGTTCCATTTCTATCGCTGTCCATTTCTGTAATTAAGATAAACATCAATAAAGAGAAATAAATTTCATGCATATAAGAAAACACACATATACTTATATATTGGTTTATTGTTAAAACAGCATTGATCTTCTAATAATGGAAAAGCATAACTGGAGACTTATTCAGCATTCTTGCTATAAATATTTCAGTTATCTGCAAAAACGGTCTTGTCGAATACGTTTGCAAAGTCGGAAAAATCAAGGTACGAATGTTTCTTCAAATTTTTCTATGAGGTTTCACTTTTTTACCTTTTCTTTTAGTGGGATCCATGTATACCTTACAAAGGTGTGGAGGGGTTCGACATGTACGAGCACAATATGCTTTAGATCCGCATCTGTAACACAAATTCACGCTTCTCGGTGGAATTTTCTTGTGTTCTGTTCTTTTGGAATTTTGTTTGGAACAAACCCATTTGAACAACCCTCTCTCTCGTGGTTTGTAAGTTCTACCACGTCCAGGATTAAATTGACAGCCACAGCCATGACCCTGATAGGTTTGACTCTCTTTTTTCATATAAGTTGTATTCACTTCTGGGAATGTTTTGGTTTTTGTGGGATGAGAATTATGGTTTTGAATGAGAAGTTCACTATTCTTCTCCGCCAATATGAGTTTCACCATTAACTCAGAGAACCTTTTGTATTCGCGGTCCTATAGAGTTCTTGCATGAGGCATTATTCTTTATGAAAAGTCTTGTATGTTTTTGCTTCAGTGACTGGCTTGCCACAATATTTGAGTTATGACAAAATTCTCAAAATAGCTGAGTTATACTCATTTACTTTCAAAAAATCATGAAACCTCAGGTTTCTCCACTCTTCTAGAGCACGAAGGAGTGTTATTCCTTTTGTTGACAAACCTTTACTTTAGAGCTACTCACAACTTTGTTGGATCTTTTATGTATGCATAGTCATGCATCACATTCTCATCGAGATGTTTTTCAGAAAAATTATTGCATTTTCCTTATTCTTGGCAGGCGATTTATTTTCCACTTTTATGGTGTCAAATATATCTTGCATCTCTAGATGGAGCTCAACATCGGTGATCCATACAATATAATTTGCTCCAGTTAATTTAAGAGCTGGGAACTTAAGCTTCTCAATATTTGTCATTTGATTTATAAAAAAAATCAAAAATATTATTAATAAGATGATATTACATATTTAAAATAAACTGTTTATATTAATAATACAAGCTATTACAAAAAATATGATTGCATAAAAAAGTAAACCGATGTTTTTAACATCTAATTCATTCATTAAAATCAAATCAGATAAAAAAATTGATACATCCAGAGTACATTAAAGATAAACAATTTTAAGTACACTTCAACAAATACATAACTGATCATTTAAAAGAACGATGAAGAACTGAATTTTCACGATGCTTTCGATACCAAAGTCTTACTTAGCAACAGATAATTTGATCTGTTTCTTTCCTTCTTTAGAGTCAATCCCAAGTTTATGAGATCGTCGTTCTTGGCTATCATCACCTGGATGAAACTTCATATTCTTCTAAAATTTTCTATGGCCCTTGGTATCTTCTCTTTCACCGATTTGTTGTTTCTCCATAATTTTATTTTTCAGGATCCCATATTCGTCGACCAATACACCAACATGTTCTTCGAATTTTATACTCAATCCTTTCATCAAAATGGAAGGACCCAATCAGAATGAGATCAGAAAACTAATTCACTTCAATGAGCCATGTATTAAACGCCTCCGATATCAGAGGAAAATTTTGAAAACAAAGCCATTTCCAATCATTAGCAAGTTGGTTAAACAGATGTTCATTGGTCTCTCTAGGTTTCAGATATTCTACCGCCGATGTCTGAAACAAAAACTTGCCCGACAGATATCGAAACTGTTTTAACCATTACTGCCGGTGTGATCACGACTGCAATCACCATCATCATAATGAAGATATGAACAGATTGGCATAGAAACCACCATCGACTTACCAAATCCATCACCAAGCCAATTGCAACTTTATTTAAATTCTAGAAACAAAGTAAATATAATGGAAAAAAAAAGCCACCGACGAATGTCGGCGGACCTAAGAAACGAATCAGGGAAGAAAGTAAACCGATGTTTATGGTAAACTCTTCGTGGGTAAACTCTCCAACGAAGAGACCATAAATACAAGCAAGAATTACAAATAAACTTATAATTAAAAGCAAGCAAATCATTCTTCAAATTGAAAACTAAACCAATTTTTCAGAGAAAGATTTGAAAAGAGATGAAATATTTGGATAAAATTAATGAGTGAAAATGAGTGTATTTGTAGATTGAAAACACTAGTCATAGCCGTTTGAAAATTAGATAAATTTTGAAATTGTTTCTTTGTGACCGTTGGTGGTAAAAGATTAAAACAAAAATCAATCTGAAAAACTTTAATGAGCAATAAGTTAAATTTACTAATTTCAGATAAAAATATTTATATATAGTTGACGTAACCTAGTTCTTTTCAAGATAAATATTCATTGCAACACACAACTCGATAACTTCAATTATAAGAAGTACAAAGATCTCACACACTCTCTCTGTCTATCCTCCTTTTTCAGTATCATGTTATTCTACATGGTATAAATTTTTTGTCTTTATTTATATATATCTTCATGATATATTATAATGTATAATTTATTACAGAGGGCGGTATATCCTATATAATAATATATTATTTTTTCAGTGTTGTTCAATATACTACTATTCATTTTATTTTATTGTATGCGGTTTTATAATTGCTACTTCTTATAATTGAAGTTATCGAATTGTGTGTTACAATGAATATTTATCTTGGCAAGAGCTAGGTCTAATCACCTATATATAAATATTTTATCTGAAATTGATAAATTTAACTTATTTCTCATTA
This sequence comes from Cardamine occulta, assembly GCA_028015245.1. Taxonomy (NCBI): domain Eukaryota; kingdom Viridiplantae; phylum Streptophyta; class Magnoliopsida; order Brassicales; family Brassicaceae; genus Cardamine; species Cardamine occulta. The sequence goes on from CM051393.1 coordinate 4,608,941, forward strand.
AAGTTTTTTCAGATTGATTTTTTTTAATCTTTTCACAAAGAAAGGTTTTAAAACTTTATTTACTTTTCAAACGTCTTTGAACAGTATTTTTAATCTATAAATACTTAAATACACTCATTTTCACTCATTCATTTCATCTAAATATTTCATCTCTCTTAAAATCTTACTCCAAAATATTGGTAGTTTTCATTTTGAAGAATGACTCGCTTAGTTTTAATTCTTAGTTTATTTGTAATTCTGCTTGTATATGTGGTCTCTTCGTTGGAAAATTTACCCACAGAGAGTTCACCATAAACATCGGTTTATTTTTTTACGCAATCATGTTTTTTGTAATCGTTTGTATTATTAATATAAACAGTTCATTTTAAATATATAATATCATCTAATTAATAATATTTTAGATTTTGTTTTTAGAAATCAAATGACAAATATTGAGAAGCTTAAGTTCCCAACTCTTAAAATAACTCGAGCAAGTTATATTGTATGGGCCACCGATGTTGAGCTCCATCTAGAGATGCAAGATATATCCAACACCATAAAATTAAAAAATAAACCCCCTGCCAAGGATAAGGAAAATGTGATAATGTTTCTGAAGAAACATCTCGATGAGAATGTGACGCATGATTATGCATACATAAAAAATCCAGCAGAGTTGTGGATAGCTCTAAAGGAAAGGTTTGACAACCAAAGAGAAATAACGCTCCCTCGTGGTCTAGAAGAGTGGAGAAACCTGAGGTTTCATGATTTTTTGAAACTGAATGAGTATAACTCAGCTATTTTGAGAATATTTTCATAACTCATATAGTGTGGCAAGCCAGTCACCGAATCAAAAATGCTCAAAAAGACATACAAGACTTTTCATAAAGAATATTGCCTCCTGCAAGAACTCTATAGGAGCCCCGAATACAAAACGTTCTCTGAGTTAATGGTGAAACTCATATTGGCAGAGAAGAATAGTGAACTTCTCATTCAAACCCATAATTCTTGTCCCAAAAAAACCAAAACATTCCCAAAAGTGAATAAAACTTATATGAAAGATTCAAAAAAAGAGAATCAAGCCTATCAGGGTCATGGCTGTGGCTGTCGATTTAATCGTGGACGTGGTAGAACTTACAACCCACGAGGGAGAGGGTTATTCAAATGGGTTTGTTCCGAACAAAATTCTAAAGAGAAAGAACACAAGAAAATTCCACCCAGAAGCGTGAAAATGTGTGTTACAAATGCAGATTTAAAGGACATTGGGCCCGTACATGTCGAATCCCTCCACACCTTTGTATGTTTATACATAGAATCCACTAAAAGAAAAAAAGAAAAAAATGAACCTTGTAGAAAATTTTGAGGGTACATCGTACCTCGATTCTCCTGACTTTACAAATGATTTTGACGAAATTGCTTCTGCGGATAACTGAAATATTTATAAGGAGACTGTTGAATAATTCTCCAGTTATGCAATATATAACTTATATCAAGCTGAATATATCAAGACCGTACCATTCGGGTTTTAATAGCTTATACCACAGTTAGTTAATTACTTATATGCCAGGGATCATCAGTCATATATGATTTGTCTCCTTTAAGGCTAACATAGTAACCACTAACGGCTACCCTTACTTTTATCATAGATGATCTTTGACCCATTTGCAGTCAATATAATTGTATATGACATCCAAAATCATAAGAACCTAAGTACGCTAAAAAGGATATTACCTTATCCATATTAGGAACAAGCTCTTATAGCTTCCGAATTCGATTGCTTATTCGTGTTCTTCGTACCTACAAAATGAAAGGTAAAAGTAAATAAACACTTACTCGAAAACAAGTAAGGACTAACATTAAAACCAAAAAAAAATTAAAAAAACCAAGGACGAGAACAGAAACAATTTTCTGTTCAATGAAGCATACAGTAAATCACTAAACTTCCATAAATTGGAAGTAATTAAATATATAAACTTTATCACTAAAGTAATTTGCTTGACAACGTATCATTTACCATCTGAGAATTAAACTGAGGAGAAGAGAAGACTGCTTCCATTTCTCTAGACCAAAGCAGCTCCTGCAGCTAGTGACTTCAACAAAGCTCTCTTCTCCTTCATATCTCTATAGTGACCTGTTGAAGTTTGATAATGAGAAAATATCTCTCCTTATTTATAAGGATTCCTATTTATAAAGACAAACCTTCACAAAATCCCTTGGTTTCTCCAATAACAACAACTATGGTTTCATCTTTTTAGTATGTTTTCAACATAAAAAGTCATTGTTATAACAGTAGGCACAGAACCAATGGAAAAAATATGTGGTCTTATTTAGCCATCGTAGTATGTCGGTGAAAATTAAATTTAAAAACAAAATTCTTTCTTTATTTGTGGATACATTTGAAAAATTGACGTAGCATCTTTCCGTGAAAATATTGACCTACATGTCATTGTAATGTTGACACGCTATGGCCTTTAACTTTATTAAACTATATGCAAAATCTTAGCCAAAGTTTCAAATGTTAAATGGGACGAAACAATCTAATCGGTGTGGTAATACGTAATACGCTACAATTTAATTGATGTTACAGCGGACAACTAAAAAATATTTGAGATAGTCAGTTAAGTATTGGTTCACTGATTGACCAAGAGACTAAATGATGTAAATATAAACCGAATTCAAGACTTTTCATTCAATTTATAAAAGTAAATGATGTAAATATAAACCGAATTCAAGACTATAAAGACTAACAAGGTCTTAGAGTTTGAAGACTATAAAGACTCACAAAGTCTGGCATTTATAAGAGCCAAGTATCGAACTCTATCTGAATGTTTGGCTACAATCAAATTCGGTATTGATGGAAATCGCTCGAAATGTGGGGATGAAAGCTGACACTACTTTGCCTAATCCGATGTTTATTAACACGGTATGTACAAGTAATCCATTAACGATCTTACCGATCTTCAAAGGGCATGTTATTCAAATGCTTTTCACACTCCATCGTAATAATCAAAGGCGAAACACGCAGCAATCAAAAAAGGAGATATCGCTGAAAACCGGTTTCGTTTAGCTTTCATTGTTGAGTGAAAAGGAGAGATCTCTAATGCATTCAGTAAAAAATATTATGATGCTTGTTTAGTAAAGTTAAGTTTTTGACCGAGGACTAGTCGCGCGATCAGCCATAGCGACAAAAAAAAAAATAGAAAGCCCAAATACTTTTCACACTCCATCAACGTTGCATTGGTCTAAAATGCTAGCTTGAAAAGGAAGTCCCTTACACTAGTCCGCTCCTGTTTGCTTTCTGGCAATGAGCTAGCTTAACCCTGATTGTGAACAAGCAAACACAGCCCATGAATTAGTAGGGGTTCTTCCACTTCGCTCATACTCCACTTCAAAAACAGAGACGAAGCAACCAAAAAACGAGTTATCGCTGATATTTTCAGTGCTGAATTTAATCAACGTTGTTTGTCGTCGCCTTAGTCTCAGTTTATTTGCCGATGTTGGTGGCACAACTGTGAAAAGAACACGCCCGAAGTCTTTTCCTTTTGCTATAAGATTTAATCTACATTGTAACAAACAAAGAGCATATTGTCTTGCCCGTTTAACAAAAAACTCGACTGATTCTGTCCTATTTTGTAAACTCTACCGTTCCGGATTGGTTTCCCCACAAAGCATTCTTATTCCATGATGGTTAGTATTATCTAACACAAACCAAATACATCAACATCACTAAACTTTTTCAAGTACTTTAGTATCATCAAATAACATGACAATTTCAGAAGAAGAAAAATAAAACTAATTCAAAAGAATGATACAATAGATTCTAAAATGTTTCACTAGTTTTATAAAAGAATATATGTTTTCATTAATTAGTTAACTTTCTTCATTATTGTACAAAAAGTTTATTTTACACCTACATTCATTTATCAAATATTTTACTTTCCAACATGAGACCCATCTAATTCAGGCTAAGACCATGCATCTTTCGATTTTTCGATTAGATCATTGCCATTTATAGCAAATATAAAACAAGTCATGAGCAAACCTTATTGTTCTTCCTTAGGTATGCATGTGCACCTCTTCTGTTCTTCTGTTAACTCCTAAATTATCCCCACCAAAATAAAACAAACACAAAATTGGGGTAATTCAATATTAATAATTCTCTCTTTTTAATTCACCTTTTTACTAATCATTTCTAATTCATTTATTGGGTTCCTCAAAGGTTTTATTTGCACATGTACATATACTAACTTAGATATGTACCTGGATCTGCTTTTGAAGAACCTTTACGTATTCTACAGCTTCTTCTAACATGTCTGCAGTGTTGGTTTGCTGCAACAAAGACAAGACGTAAACTGAAATCCTCAGAACCTAGATTCAAGATTTCTATTTCTGTGATACATTCATGATCTCTATATATGCAAGAACCCGAAAATTTTCCTCAGTTTTTTCATGTTCTACAGAGAGGAAACCAAATTCATACTTCACACCATATAAAATCTGCCCTATTTGATCAAGGAGACAACAATTCAAATCGATAACAAGATCCTTCCCTTCGGGTTTTAATAGCTTATACCAAAGTTTGTGAATTACTTACTAACGGAACTGAGAACCATGACAGTATGTGACTTTGTCTCCTTTTAAAGCTAACATCTTAACCACTAATTGCTACCCTTACTTTAAGTTTAAGCATATATGATCTTTGACCCAATTGTAATCAATATAATTGTATATGACATCCAAGATCATCAAATTCTATCTATGCTATAAGGATATGACCTTATCCATATTAGGAACAAGTTCTTGTAGCTTCCTTATCCGATCGCTTATTCGCGTTCTTCGTACCTACAAAAATGAAAGGTAAAAGTAAATAAACGCTTATTCGAAAATATGTAAGGACGAGAACAGAACAACTCTCTCTTCAATGTACGGTAAATCCCTAAACTTCAATGAATTGAAAGTAAGGATATAATCTTTTTAATCACTAAACTTCCATGAATTTAAAGTAAAGATATAAAATTTATCACTAAAGTTTAATGAATTGAAAGTAAAGATAGAATTTTTATCACTAAACTTCCAAAAAATGAAGTAAATATTGAATTTTTTTACCCTCTCGGCAATGCTACGAGGATGAGTTGCGCAACCACGTTTAGCACGAACCCGAAAAGTAACAGAGTCCTCCATGATCATATCCGCCATGCTTGATACTCCAGCAGAAACTTGACCACTGCTTTGCTCTCCTTTCTATTTATAGAAAAAAAAAACCAAAAAGAGCCAATCAACACTTTAGCCTGAAACCTTAATCAACATCACACAATACATAGGTTACACATGTATTCCCATTATGGTTCATCAAAAGTAGTAACTCAATCCTTACTATTCATATAATATTAAGTTTACAAATATACAAAAAGATCTGGAAGATCAGATACATATTTACTCATTAGTCACCAGAATCGACATGAGCAAATAAGTATATATATCATTATGTGGACTTGTATTAAAGCCACAGAGACAACAACAACAAAAAGAGAACTAAAAACTGCAATCTTTTTTTTTTTGGTTAAAATAAAAGCTGCAACTTGATGGATTTGGTTCAGAAAAACACAAGTTGTCAATTTTAAGACAAGACTTGTACTTTTAAACTTAGTCAGCAGTTTAACTACAATTTCAAACAACTTGACAAAACAAAAAACAAGTACTTCGTCAGTTATGTAATATGTTCATCCATTTTTGGTAAATAATTTTTTTTTTTAAACCTTAAATTCAAATCTAATTATAAAAACATATCTTTACCATCTGAGAAGTAAACTCAGGAGAAGAGAAGAGAGCTTCCATTTCTCTTGACCGCTCACTTCCCGGAGAAACGTCGATACTCGGAGATAAGTAATCATAATTCGCCGGAATCCCAAAGCTTTGGATAAATCCATCAGAACCACTTAGAAAATCCGCCGGAGTACTGTTTTGACGGTGAAATCCACTTTGCTGATACAATCCTTGGTCAACCGGAATCGGAAACTCAAACGAGCTACGACTCGTTGGTAAATCGTTCGAGTTCCCGGTGAGTAACTCAGTGAGACCAAGATTAGGTTTTAAAGACTCTTCTTCATCTTCTTCGAGTAAAGTTTCAAGCCAAGTCGCTGGAGCTGAACGGATCCGAGAAAGTCCACTTCGACTCAACTGTCCTCCTCCTCCACCTCCTCCTCCTCCTCCTCCTTCTCCGCCGCTGCTTTCGCCGCTGCTACTACCGATGGATGTTGATTGCATCGGCGACTAACTCAGTCGATAAAATCACCTTTGGATTCTTTTATTTTTCTGGTTTCAATTGAAACAAAAGTTTTTGTTTTTTGTTAATTAATTAAACAGCAGACCAAGTTCACCAGATTGTTTCGTCGATTGTTTTATTTTTTAATTTATTTTTCTGAATTAAAAAAAATTGCGGCTCTTAATTAATAAAGAACCCTAACCGTTTGATTAAGATACTTTCCGAACACTTGACTACAGAACCAAAAAGGTTAGAGATGCGTCAGCGCGTAACAGAGAAACATTGCTTTAACGTCATTGTTTCCTTTTGTTTCTGTTTTTTAATGGTTTTACTTTACCACACAGTAATTCATCCACTCGCGGTTGAAGCGCGTGTAATTCAAATTCTGAGTCCGAGACAACAGACTGACTTCAGTTGAAATTGGCATGTTCGGCTCTAACTCGCTGCCACAATGACAGAAACAAAAGTATATTGGTAAGCTGGAAGCTACCTCTATGCTTCACTTGAGAGGATTTAGGCTTGACACTCATTTTCGATATTCAGTCTAGGAATTTGGCAACATGATCGAATTGGTTAAGAAGGTAGATATGATGGAGTTTGGTCTTGAAGAGGAAAATAGGCACCTGAAGAGCACTCAGACCAAGGCGACAAAGGGAGTGGAGTCTCAAAAGCACACTTGCGATAATCATGATCCAAGACCAGGCAAGAATTATCATCCGTAGTGTGTCATGTGGGCAAGAGGCATTAAGGGGGTATGTTGGACTAGTTTATGCAGGTATTACAATTAAGTGTTGGCCGCTCAGTCATACCCAGATGATTTTCATGGGTCGAGTTAACAACTATAGGAGGTGAACTGAGATAATACTCTGAAAACATTGCTACAATTGTGTGACAAAGACTATGTTCGTTTGCATGTTGCTGGCGACTTCGACCACACGTTTATTTCTTATCGCATACAGCCCCAACCCAATATTTTGACTGTTCCTACGGCCAAAAAAAAAAATTGTCCTTTTTATCAATACATCTTTTTTTTTTTTGAGGTTTTTGAGGCCTATTTTAATTTTTTTTTAAACTATGGGTTTCTATGTTAGAAATTCATTTAAGACAATCAAAATATAGCCATTTTCTATGAATTAATAAAGAAAAATTCCATGGACCTTTTATATGTCAGGTTTTTTTTTTTTAAGAAAATCAAAATATGGACCATTATTTTAAGGAAAACATTTGTGGGTCTTTGGGCCGTCTCCTCTTTATCCACTCTATTTGGACTGAGCCTTATTGCATCATCCTATGAACAATTATATAAAGTAAACTGCTTGGAGAAGGACTTCTGACAAAACGACAATCTTAATAGAAGAAATTATGTTTTAAACACTTTCATAGAAATCTTCTTACAAAATCAAATTTTCTATTGATTGTAGCTATCTGCTACCCAAAATTTGAGTAGCTAAATTTTTCAATGCCGAAACTGTAGTAGGGTCTGATGATTTCCATGAACCATCAATCCGGCATCTAAGCGATGTAAAAAGAAGCTCCATCAATTCCCTATTTTCAAATTTCTCAGTGGGAATTGATTGGGCCGCCTCCCAAGCTAAGTGTTCACTGTTTGCTCGATTAAATATCTATGTGGAATCAGTTTGTATTTCTTGAAATACTCTAGCTTTTCACAAAACTCATAATATCCAAGGAAAACACTTGGAACTACCATGTTCCTTTATATGAGATGGTATTCTCCAATATAAATAATCCAAATTCGTAAATTACGATCCTGTTGGGAACCACCCAGGTGTCGACGAAATTTTGATAGCATCCAAGTTTGTAAAGCGAAAGAACATTAAAAAAACGTGATTAATAGTTTCCTCAGTCGTTTCATAACGTTGACAAATAGTATCACATCTAACACCCTGATGATTTAAACCTAAGTTAACTGTGAGTGCTCCTGAAGCAATTTGTCAAAGTAAATGTTTAATCTTTGGAGGAGCTTTAACTTTCCACGTCTGGGCTTTCAGGGCTGTACAACTCGGACTCCAAACTCGAATCAATAATATATATTTATTCATCAATTTTTTTTTTAAAATAATTAACTAAAATTTTCTTATTGGTGAAAATATATATTAGATTTTTTTAAAATATGATCCCATACATTTACAAACTTAAATTTTGAATTGAAAAATATGTTATTAAAGTCGCAGTGACTAATTGCGAATCAACAAAATGAATAGCTAGTGACAAATTGCAGCGATAGCAAAGCGAAAAACAAGTAGTGACATGTGATCATTGTTGCTAGTTGCATTTGTTGGTCGTTGTCGGCTAGCAACATGTAAACAAACATGAACATAATCATTTCACGCATTTAATTGATATAAACTCTCCTATTTTGATGTTTTCCTCTGTGGTATTAGCAGTCATACCATCACCAAAATTTGGATGACATCAGTTATTGTTTACATAATTGATAAGCCCAATCTACTAGACGCATCACACCTTTGATTGAAGTAGTTGTAATGTTGTTTAACATCATCGACAATATATAAAATAACCTATGTGAGATTTAGAATCTATGATAGAACTCTCATTCATGATACACCAGATTATTAGAAAAGTAACCATTGAAGAAATTATGATGAGCATTTTTGATGTTACGATGTGTAGCTAGCATGTCCAGAAATAAAGTCTTGATGACTTACATGATTGACTTCTTGGGTGAGTTGATAAATAAGACGATTATTGTTGACAAACAAGATGATTGCAATTTTTTCTTGTCTCTCCATAGCTGCAATGTCATCCATCAACCATTCATCAAATTCATATGAATATGAAGAAGATGACAAATTTTGAAAAAAAGAAGAAGATGAACCTCCAATATTGAACTCATTTTTAACTAAAAGAAGAAGTTGTATGTTTTTCTATAATTTATTTGACTATTCTTATATATATATATATATATGTTACTATTTAAGAAGATAAGAAAATTTTGATTATTTAATCTATGCCATTCATTATATCTCATTCGTCACCAACTGTTAGATTGGAATCTTTTCTTATCAGACATATCTAATATATTATATAAAAAAATATGTAAAGTTAATTATTGGCCATTCATTTGAATTCTTATCCATCCATTATTGCGTATAAATAATATATTTTAATCAATAAAAATACACACTTTGATTAACTTATTATTTTCTATACAAAAAATATGGAATATAGAGGTACATAATTCAGTCAACAAGAAGAATGTTATTATACCGTGTTTATTTAAAAAATATTACAGTACCCAATTGATAATAATAACCAAGCTCTACAAATTTTAAAGAGAATATTGAAAAACATATAATGAACCAAAATACTGAGAGTTGAAAATATTTATCAAGCGGAAGAAACTTGGTTGTCCAGCACTGGCGGTCTAACTTTTCTGAAGCTCGTTCGTCGGTAACACAGAAGGAACTGGCAGTCTAGCTCTCCCGGAGCTCGTCCGCTGGTAACACTGCTGCTGCCGTCCAAAATTTAATTCTTCCTTTTTCTCTCTCCTTCATGCAGCAAAAACGAGTTTGAATCAATATTTCTCTATTTTCTTCATGGAGAACTCTTCCGTCTCTATATATGTGTATTTCTTTGTAAAGAAAAATTAATCTAATAAAATCTGAGTTTGTTTTTCTTTCTTCTCTATTCTCTCTATGATATTCCGCTTAAACTAACATGGTATCAGAACAATGATTATATCTTTTCTAGCCTCATCTCTCTACTCTTCATTCTCTCTATCTGTTTCTCAATTCAATTTTTCATTCTCTCTCACTCTCTCCGGTTTTATCTATGGAAAACATGAAACCGGTGGTGATTCTGGTTGTCCTCAAAAGAGGAAACTACTTGATGTGGTCTAGGACCACAAGAACAGCCCTTTGTGGCTGTGGGTTTTGGAGCCACGTTGAGACGTCCCAAGTTCTAAAGGAAACCGTGAAACAAAATAGAAAAGAAATCATCAAAGACAAGGAAGAGGAAGACAAGCTTGCTTGAGAATCCAAGTGGTTCCAAGAAGACCAAACTGTCCTCGGCCTTCTCCAAAACTCTCTTGAAGCGCTAATACTCAAAGCGTACTCCTAATGCGAAACTGCAAAAGAGTTATGAAAAACGTTCAAGAATGTCTATGGAAACATTTCCAACCTCACCCGTGTGTTTGAGGTAAAGAAAGCCATCAACAACCTAAGTCAAGATGATCTGGAATTCACTAAGCACTTTGGGAAGTTTAGGTCCATATGGGCCGAACTTGAGATGCTTAGGCCAAATACCATGGATCCGACGGTTCTCAATGAAAGGCGTGAGCAAGATAAGGTCTTTGGTCTTCTACTCACTTTGAATCCAGCCTTTAACGACCTCATCAAACATCTCCTAAGGGCTGAAACCTTCCACGCCTTGACGAAGTGTATTCTCAAGTCCAAAGGGAGCAAGGCTCTCTCGGTCTCTTTAGTGGAAAAGAAGAATTCCTGACAGCAAACGAGGGCATGTAAAAACATGAGCAAAGAAAAATTAGGATATATGATCACTACAAGAAGAAAGGTCACACGAAAGACAAGTGTTGGATTCTCCATCCCCACCTCAAGCCGAGCAAGTGGAGAGCAAATATCTTCCCAGAAGCCACAAGTGAACATGGTCTAGCCGGTTCATCAAAGCAAGGAGAAGGGCTAGCCATGGCTGCATACAAAAATGATGTTGTGAGGAAGTCTGACTTGGAGGCACTCATAAAATCAATCACTACCTTAAAAGAATCCGGTATGACTTTCTTTGCTTCAAAACCAAGTAAATATCTTGTTATGGATTCAGGGGCTTCTCACCATATGATGAGTAACCCGAATCTTATTAACAATGTTAAACCAGTTAAATGTAACGTGGTTATAGCAAATGGTGAGAGGATTCCTGTAAAAAGAGTAGGCGATTTGAAACTAGTTAATAAAAACTCTAAGGCATTCTTTATGCCATCTTTCACCTCTAATTTTGTGTCGGTTAAAAGAGCAACTCGTGATCTTATTTGTCATGCGATATTTGGGTCTAATAGTGTTCATTTTTAGGATATTGAAACCAGGAGATTTCTTGGAGAAGGAAATAATAAAGGGGATCTATATGTTCTTGAGGACGCTTCACCAAGCACTTCTACTTCGTTATCTTTTAATTCATATTTTGCATTTTGTTCAAATGCCATGTGACACGCTAGATTAGGACATCCTCATTCTCGTGCACTTGAAATACTATTACCTAATGTTTCTTTTGATCATTATAATTGTAAGGCTTTTATTCTCAGTAAACATTGCAAAACTGTCTTTCCAAAGTCCTCTACCATTTATGAAAATTGTTTTGAATTAGTTCATTCGGATGTGTGGACATCACCATGCTTATCTAGGGATAATAACAGTATTTTGTCACTTTTATTGATGAAAAATCAAAATATACTTGGGTTACATTGCTCCTTTCTAAAGATCGCGTGTATGATGCATTCCTAAATTTCTAAAACTATGTCACTAATCAATTCAATGCTAAATTGAAGGTACTAAGGTCAGATAATGGAGGAGAATACATAAGTCATTGGTTCAAGGAACATTTGGCTAAGCATGGAGTTATACACCAAATGAACTCTCTTTACACACCATGACAAAATGGAGTGGCAGAAAGGAAGAATCGACACCTCATGGAGGTTGCAAGATCAATGATGTTTCTTGCCAATGTACCAAGGAGATTTTGGGGTGATGCGGTTATGGCAGCAAGGTACCTTATAAACCGGATCCCAACAAGAGTCTTAGAAGAGTTATCACCATTTGAAGTACTTAACAAAATCAAACCGTTATTGATCACTTACAAGTATTTGGATGTGTGTGATTTGTTTTGATGCCAAGAGCACTAAGTTATGTTAGTCGGTTACTCAACAACTCAAAAGCGCTACAAATGCTACTATCCTTCTAATAATCGCACTTTTGTATCCCGAGATTTCAAATTCATAGAGAACCAAGACTATCATGATAAGAATGATTGGGAAAGCATGAAAAATCTAGCCCGCTCTCCATCGGACCGAGCCGTAAGCTTGCAATTCCTTTTAGATCACATTGGGAATCCGGCATCAAGGTGTGAACATTCGGTTTATACCGACATGGACCAATAGACACGGGATAACATGGATGATGCCTCTCAATCCGGTACCAAAAAGAATAGCTCAAAACTGAGTGATACAGGACGACCTAAGACTCTACAATCAATGACAAATCAGGTTGGCATGGATCGTTTGTACCAAGACCAAAACCAATCCGGACGGATCACGACCGAGAACTTGGATCCAAAAGAACAAGACCATGACTCAGATCATAAGGAAGTGTCTATAGCTCATGAGGACGTAGCAAAAAAAGAAGAGGATGATGAAGACTCTCCTCCTCTACTTAGACGAAGCATAAAGATCTGCAATTAAACATGGATTTACAAAAACAATCAAGCCGTGGCTCATTCCATTCAAGTTATTTGTTCCAAAAGATCATCAAGCTTGCCTTGGCAAGATTGAGCTGGATCGGATTCCCCAAAGTTATGAGGAGGCCAATGAAAGAAAAAAATGGTTAGATGCGGTTGATAATGAAGTTGGAGCTATGAACCGAAATCACACATAAGATGAAGCAGATCTTTCTCCTGGAAAAAGAGCAGTTAGCTCCAAGCGGGTCTCCACTATCAAACACATAAGCAATATATACATTGAGTGGTACAAGACTTGCTTGATGGCATGAGGTTTTACTCAAACCTATGGAGACGACTACACGGATTTCTTTACTCCAGTTATCAAACTCCACATGGTAAGGGTTATGCTTTTTTGGCTACTAATCTTTTTTGGGAATTATGGCAGATGAACGTCAAGAATGCTTTTCTTTAAGGAGAGCTTGAGAAAGAAGTTTACATGACTCCACCATCCGGCCTTAAAGATCGCATTACTCCTAGAAAAGTGTTACTGCTTAGAAAAATAATCTATGGCTTGAAACAGTCACCAATGGCGTGGTATCACAAGTTGAGTTCAAGCCTCCACACAACCAAAATGAAAGGCCTTACTCCCTCTTGCTAGTCAATCATCCTCACCTAGGACTTACGCTCACCATACCCCATAACATGCATATGCTTCTTAGTTCATTAACATATTTTACCCAATTCATCAAGTAAACAATACTATGTTCGAGCTCAAGTGATATATGTAACATCCATAATCCATTAATTGGGTTTTAATTGGACAATTTAAAGTTAGAGGCTGTTTTATGTAATTAAATTTTTGCTGGCGGGTATAATTGATCAAATGAAGAGTTAATGGGCCGTTTTATAAAGTCCAGAGAATCGGGGGGGGGGGGGGCAAAATCGCAAATCCTTAGAAGTTGGGTTAAAACCCTTTACTATAAGTCTTGTCGAGCCCTAGCTCGAATCTCTTCACAAGTCTCACCGCTTTCCCTTTTTGTCGCCTTGAGGTTGCCGTGAGGAGTCGAAAGAGAAGAGATAGAGTTGGTGTGTGGGGTGAGAGACAAGAAAGGATTTGGGGCTGTGATGTCTTAGCGTGAGAGCGGAAGTTGTGGCTTAGATCGAGTGTTGGCTGGAGGTTTCGTGGTGCCGTGAGCGAGTCGCCGTCAAGTTATCGTCGAGTTCGCGTGGTAAGGATCCTTCTCTTTGTTGTTTCGTGGATGTGTGATGGAGTAATTGGTGTTGCCGTGAGACGTGATGTTGAACAGTGGTGTTGTGTGTCGTGACGGTGTTGGATCGGTGGTGTTGCGGCCTTATTGGTGGTTGTGATCTGATATCGTGGTTAACTCGATGAGAATTGGATGGAGGGTGGTGGTTTGTGTTGGTGTTCGATGGTGTCACGGAGACTATGATCGCGTGGGTGGCTTGGAACGTTGAATTACATCAAGGTGGGTGACGTTGATCGGTGTCGAAGTTGGCATCTCGTAAGGTGGTGATTATTGGTCATCGGTGTTGAGCTCCAGTGGTGGTGTAGTTGCACCGGCGGAGGTGATCGGCGGGTGTGTTGCAGAAGTGTTACGAGGAAAACGACTTACGTCGTATATACGTAGTTAAGTTTAATTATTTCATATAATAATTAAATATTATTTAATAATATTTTATTATTATTAGGTTAGGAATTAAGGGTGTAGACATTCCGGAAAAAATTTCCAGAAGTTGCAGAAAAGTTGTGTCAGAAAGTTCTACTGCTGGCTAAAGTGAGTGCAGTTCTGTGGTTGGATGTTTTACGGAATTTTTCTCGGGATAATTCAGTGTTACAATTTATTTCTGTGTTTTTGTGATTATCGCTGTGTATTTATTGCTGAAATAAATTCTGAAAAAATTGTTATTAATTGTCATTAATTGTGAGATTATTTTCTGTGATTTTTCTATGATTTTCCATTGAATTAATTATTGAGAATTAATTATTTTAATCACGTTTTGGTTGTTTAAAAATGTCGTGGATGGATTTAATTCATTTTTTTGCGGTGAATTAAATTTTGTTAAGTCGTTGTTGTGCTGTTTGTCGAGTCCGGACATTTAATTATGCCGAGAGTATTTTCATAATTTTTTCCTAATTGACTTAGTAGACGAGTTGATCGCCTCCTCAATATTTATTTAATACTGACTGCGTATATTCATAATAGCACAGTAAGGAAAAAGATAAAGCTACCTGAAGCTCGTTATCGGTGAGCTGTTAATTGTTTTTGTCTGCTGGGAGTTAATAATAATTATGGAGTTATTATTAGTATTAAAAAAACAAAAATGGGTCAGAGTGTTTCAATATATCTTAGCATCAATGCTCTAGGTTTTACATGTATGCAATCCTAGCATGCATTCTAGCACTAATATTTCATCAAATAAGCGAACCACGAGACCCCAAGCAATGTGCCCAACTCACAGTTCAATGACCGGTATTATCAAGGATTTGTCGAGAATCGCTGTCGAGATTGGTCGTCCAATCCTCACTGCTTTACGTCTATTGCTAGCTGTTGTACGTCCAATACCCGTTATGACTCGATAAAATACTCCTTTTGTGGACAGAATTCTTCGACGGATCTGAGACTTTAGAGCTTTTTAGAGAGATAAGTGTTTTGTGTGAGAAATAAGGAGAGGGACAATCTCTTTATATAGAGAGTTTCTCGAGGTCAAGTGTCTTCATGCATGGTCTAGTTAGCATGCAAGTAGGCAGCTGGCAGTAAGGTGGCAATATGCATGGAAAGCTACCATGCAAACTGACACCTTGATACACATGCAGATTGACAGCTATCTGGTTTGGTTGCCTGAACCGGTTTTGACTGGGTCCGGTTAGGATCCGTGTCTTTTTGTCGGGTCAGATCGGGTTGGGTGGATCCGGTCCGGTATCGTGTTTATTGTTTTGTCTTGGATCATTGCCGGTGGTCATGGCCTGATGCTTCATAACTTGATTTATCATAAGTTCACTATTTGTAGGTATTACCTGGTACTTGGTAGCCATACGTTCATCCTTTGGTAGCCGTATGTTCATTTCTCGCTAGCGGTGCGTTCATTCCTTAGTAACGATATGAGAAACTTGTCTTTCACCAATCTTTTGATAACTTATCTCGTTCTTTGCTCGTATAATGGAGAGTTTCTTCGTTCATTATCTAGCATCTTTCTTTCTTAGTGTTCTTTTTGAGTCTTTACTTGATAACCTCCCGCTTATTAACTATTTTGTCAAAATACTCGATGGATTCTTGTTTGTCATCGAGACTGCCGAGTATTACATATCTTTCATCGTTCTTTGGCGTACTGCCTCGTACTTTCTTGACTTTTCTTCCGGTATCCATCTTTTCTTAGTATTTTTCTTTTTTTCCTTCGGTTTTCCCACAAGTTTTCTTCGATTTTGACCCATTCCTTCCCAAACATTATAAGGTTTTCTCAATGCCAGTTCTAGGCTGATGCACGGGTCATTACATTCTCCCCCTCTTTATTAGAATTTTTCCTCGAATTCTCTTTTACTTTGCCAATTCTTTCTATGCTTTGCTCCGTCCTTTTATGTTGAAATTTCCATTTCCTTTCCCAGTCTTCTCGTCTCTTGCTTCCTTTTGTTTGCCGGTTTCCCTTATATCCTGTCTTTAGAATAAAAAATCCTTGAATTTTTTTTTCTCTCTTTTGCATGTTTCCCTATTATTTTCGCAGTCATCCTTAGGATTTGTTTTCTTTTGCTTCCTTGCTTCTTCTTTTGCTTTTTCTTGTTTCCTTTTTGTTCATCCTCTTTGTCTTTTGCGTTTCTCGGCAAATTCTCGAAACCAACCATCCATTCAATCAACTAAGTATTCAAGCAAGCAAGCAAGTTATTCAAGCATTTTTAAACATAAAATACTTGGTCATCATTAGATTCATATTTTATATTAGTTATTGACCCTAATATAATACAAGGAAAAATTAGGTTATCCGATTTCTACCAAATATTTACATCCACCTTACCGATCATTGGCTTTATTTACACCGTTCCATCCACCATTACTCCCAACTTAATTACACAATCATACCCCAAACTAGACTCGCTATGCAATCTTTATATACACTTAAAACATGTTAGGATTTTCACTTACGCTACCCATATCCTAAAGGATTTATGGAGTTTTTGCGGTGTCTTGAGACGGTTCTGCCTTGGAAGGTTTCTCGGATAAATTACCCGGATCAAGTCTTCTAACTGATGATGGCCCAACACTATCTGTAAATCCTGAAGTATTACCCCTGACTGAATATGGACATTTGGCTAAGTAATAGCCAATTAGTCCGCAATTGATGCACGGATCTACTTTTGGAACTTTCTTCACTTGAATGTTATAATACTTTCTTTGTTTTTTCGAGCAAATGCTCAACCCCTCCAAAAATTGCTCGGTGGTTCAACATGACTACTTATAATGCGCATTGTTCCTCTGGCTTGGTGGGTCTCCACTATTCATGTTCTTTCATTGTTATCTTTTATCTCTGTAGTAACTTGTACCATTGGTTCGACTGCCTTTTTATTTGTAATGACTTCTTCCACCATTGTTATTATTGGGTTATGAGGGACTTCTCCCATTATCCTTAGGCGTTCTAAGGATGCTTCATTGCTCAGCTCCCTTTCCAGCATGGTTGTATCAAATTATCCATAATCTCCCATATTTTTCGTGTGTGTACCTTGATTAATCTG
Source organism: Cardamine occulta (assembly GCA_028015245.1). NCBI lineage: Eukaryota > Viridiplantae > Streptophyta > Magnoliopsida > Brassicales > Brassicaceae > Cardamine > Cardamine occulta. The sequence goes on from CM051393.1 coordinate 4,626,343, forward strand.
AGTATTAAAGGCAAAATACTCTCTTGCTTCCATGGATTGGATAGCTATTGTGACTGTATTGACTAGAATTAGGATTGCTTCCGGAATAAGCTCTAGTAGGATAGACTGGGGCGAAGTGGCTTGGTTTCATAAGTATTCCATCCAGCTATGAGAAGAGTAAAAAAAAACTCATTAATACCCGAACTCGGTGGCTCGGGTGTCAAGGAATTAAATGAGTCATTGGGTGTGGATTCGCTATCATTGACCAGAATATGATATCCTCAAAATGTGACACTTTGAGCAACTTAGATGATTGAATGATCCTCACTTTCCATCAAGTTTTGGACCTGAGCTTGTGCCTCATCGAACTCAGCTTCAAGGAGTATTGCCTCAATCTCGCCAGCTAGCTCTGTGTCCGATGGGTCTATGTCCATGCTTCTAGATCCTTCTCTCTCAGATGAGTCTTCATCTAGTATCGGAACTTCAATCCTTTCTTTTGTTTCTTGGATGACTATGAGCTCATCCAATTGACCAAACAGTTTATTACGTTTGGTAAGCATATTTGATACCGCCGCATCAAGTTCATTTTGGGAAGTGTCGAGAAGTTCCACAAGCATATTCTCGAATTCTTGGACAGTATCGATTCCGCCTTCACTTTTTGATATTGGCACATCTATGCTAGCCTATATTCCATCCTCACTATCAGATATGGGTACTATAATAACGTTCTCATAATCATCTAATTAGAGTTGTACTTCACTTACCGCACCCAGCTTGTAGGGAGTCAAGATTTCTAGTCCTTCTTCATCCATTTCGATTATTTCCCTCATTGATAAGGGTGCTTCTTCAATCATTCAAACTATTTGTTCTTCTTCCCATGTATCTGCTTCGTTCAACATTCCGTAATATTCGTTGTTACCTCTCCTACTTGAAAGCCGTCATCGATTGATAAATCGTCATCATCAGTGGATAAGTCATCATTGCAACTCATTGAACCGTAATATCCTTCCAAGAAACCCATAAGATTGGATTCTAAGGAATTTTCTTGCTCGATCATCCCCACGTAGCCAAATTCCTCCATGGTATGTGAGCCTAGAGAGATATTGGCATTGTCCGTATTTGTCGTATCATTAGTTTGATTCTGACTTGAATCTTTATGATCTGGATTTGGGTCATTCGGGTAACTTCTGTGGCTCGACCTTTCAGATATCTGCAACATTATCAAAGGGTAAGGATATTTTCTAATGCTTAGGCAGAAATCTAATGCTTAGCCAAAAATCTAATATCAAACACATGGAACCTAATGTTGAGTTTGTGACTCGTTTTGACTCGATAAATCTTTTGAAAACTCGAGTAAACAAAGCATAGTAAAAAACATGCTCTGAGGCTGATTACACTCTCTTCACTCTACAAAACGATCAAGGTATAGTTGTTGTTCTCATTTACATGGATGATCTAATCATCTCTAGAGATAACAAGGAAGGTATTCAATCAACTAAGTCCTTTCTCAAGTCTATTTTTGATATTAAAGACTTTGGAGAACTAAAGTACGTCCTCGGGATTGAAGTGTCCCACTCTCTGGAAAGCTTTTTTCTATCACAAAGGAAGTACACTTTTGATATTTGTTTTGCCGTGAATCAGGTAAGTCAGTATATGAAAACACCCAAAGTATTATTGGAGTATGGTGGAACGGATCCTTAGATACCTCAAAGGTAGCCCGGGCCAAGGAATTTGGATAGGAAGGAATGCAAACATCGAGATAGTGGGGTATTGTGATGCGGATTATGCTGGAGATAGTATGGATAGGAAATCAAAAACCAGCTATTTCACATTTATTGGAGGAAATTTGGTAACTTGGAAGTCAAAGAAGCAAAAGGTGGTATCATGTTCAAGCGTGGAAGTGGAATACCTAGCAATGAGGAAGCTTACAAACGAGCTCACTTGGCTCAAGCCTCTCCTCAAGGATCTCGGCATTGAATCTTCTAGCCCCATCACCATGCATTGTGACATCCAAGCTGCAATCCATATTGCAACCAACTCGGTCTTCCATGAAAGGACCAAGCACATTAAAGTAGATTGTCACAAAGTGCGAGAGAAGATTGAAGATGGCATGATCCTTCCATGCTACACTCGAAGTAAAGATCAATTGGCAGACATCTTCACAAAGTCTGCAAGTCTCAAAGTTTACAATCACATTCATAGCAAACTTGGGCTTGTAGACCTTTCACGCCCTTGATCATGTCCTATAATCCGTGGACATCATAATCTTTTTCCATTAACATAGTTTTTTTTCCCATGAGGTTTTTCTATGTTAAAGTTTTTAATGAAGTGATATTTCACGGGTTTCCAAGCTTAGCCTTGTTCTCAAAGTGTCATTACGGCTAAGCTTGAGGGGGAGTATTGATCAAATAGAAGAAACTGATTGTCCAGCACCAGCGGTCTAGCTTTCGTGAAGCTCGTCCGCCAGTAACACAGAAAGAACTGGCGGTCTAGCTCTCCCGGAAGTCGTCCACTGGTAACACTGCTACTGCAATCCAGAATTTAATTCCTCCCTTCTCTCTCTCCTTCATGCAGCAAAGATGAGTTTGAATCAATATTCTTCTCTTTTCTTCATGCAAAACTCTTCCATATCTATATATATATATTCTTTTGTAAAGAGAAATTAATCTAATAAAATCTGAGTTTTCTTTTCTCTCTTCTCTAGAACTCTATGATATTCCGCTTAAACTAATAGAAAAACTAGATGCAACAGATCTCTAGTATGAGTACTATTTTGTGATGTTAGGAATTTGAAAATTTGTGTAATCCTAGTTAAGGGTACAAACATAACATTATAAGTATATATTAAAGAATATGTGTAATATTTCTACTTAATTTATGTAATATTTTTCATGGGAATAATTAAATATTTAGTAATTTAGTAAAGTTTTATTATATTCTATCCATATAATTAGTAATAGAATAGTATGTATGTCTTAAATATTGTAAGGACTAAAACGAAATGTTAAGAATTTAACCATATTCAAAATTATAATATTTTTGATGATATTAATATATTATATGTTAAATTTTTTACATCACGTTATTGGAAGACTTAGATAATCCATGATACAATAACAGCGTTCATCTTATTATAAAAATTTTGATTGCTCTCAACAAAAGTTGACACGTGTCAAAATTCTAATTAATCAGATTATACCAAAAGTTGACACGTAAAACAAATTTTCCTTAAACAAAAAGGAAAAAAAAACAGAAAAAATAAATAAATAGTCAAATAGATAATCTTTACTTCCTATTTTTTACATATTGTTTTTATCAATGTAAAAAGAAAACACACAGAAAAGAAGAAAAATAAATAATCAGATAGATAAACTTTACTTTACATTTTTACATATATAATTTTGATTATGTTATTAAACAAGTTTAAATATTTTAAAATTAACCAGAAATAAATGTTTAATTTTTTTCATTTAAATTTATAATGAATTAGGTTAAACTTTTAGATACAATATATTTTAAGAGCAGTATATATATTTAATTAACTATTTACCTAAATTATTTCGTTACTCAAAACAAAAACCCAACAAAAAGATAGCAAAAAATAAATAATAAATTAGATAACTAAAATAGAGATCAACAAGCGATATTATGATACGATATGTTTTGGAAAAAATAAAGAAATGAGAATTCAAAAATGATGATTATCAAATTGGTTACATATAATTGGCATAATATAGAAAATTGATTAGAAAGTTGGATAATATTCTAGGTTTACTACTAAAAAAATAATTGGATAGAGAAATTGAAAGAAATGTTTTCTCTATAGAAGAGATAGAGTGCGTAAATGATCTTTTCAAAGGGAGAAAGTTATATTTTTTTTTCTACCAAAGGTAAAAAGTCAAAACAAGAGGCGGAGATCCACTCAGAGAGAGTTACTTCTGTCGGAACCAACTCTTATACACAAATATGGATACGGAGGAGGGAGGAAGGCAGTGGAGATTCTATCGAAGGTTGGAGATGGATGATAATCCAAAGACGGAAAAGAAATGAAGTCGCAAAAACCAAATAATTTCATAAATATAGCACCAAATAGGAATAAAAAATTGAGATCTAGTGATGGAAGGGCTAAGCTATAAAATATTATCAGAAAACACCAGGAATCAAGGAATGACGAAGGACTTCAGCGAGTGAAAGTGTAAGAGGTCAAAGATATTCGGTTGGCAACCAAGATAAGATCTGAGCCACAGAAAAAGATAAGGGTGGATGAGAATCCGAAGACGGAAAAGAAAGGAAGCAGCAAAAGACAAGCATCTTTTGTAGAAATAGAGCCCGAGAGAGAAATAAAAAATCTAGAGATGGTGACGAAGAGATGAATTAGAGGATATTGTTGAAAAACATCAAGAGACAAGGAATAGCGAAAGACTTCCTGTTTTAGAAACGTATTTAGGAATCATTTAAACATGTTTAGGAAGGGTTTCCTAAACATATTATAATTATTCTTGTGAACATTCAAATAACAGATTTAGGAAGCAATTATACCCCTTTTTACGAAAATAATTTCTTAAATATGAAAATATGATCACAAATGATTTCGCATGGTTCTTGTTAACACAATGATCAGGAATTTCTGTTTAAGGAAAGTATTTAGGAATAAGCTAAGCACGTTTAGGAAAGGTTTCATAAAAACATTATAATTATTTGTGTGTACATTCGAAATAATAGATTTAGGAAGCGGTTAAGCATGTTTAGGAAGTGTTTTCCTAAAACATGATAATTATTCGTGTGAACATTCAAAATAACAGATTTAGGAAGCAACTATACCTTTTTTAGAAATGAGTAGCAACACCACACGACTCTTTGGACCAAACACAGAATGATCAATTACCATATCCTAAACTAACACCATTACTGAATTATTTAGGTAACAAGGCTTAATATCACTAAAGCTTCCTTCCAACATATTTTACACTCATTATGAAACAATAAGACCCATTCAAATACACTCCAAATGTATGCAACTCAGATTGAACTTAAAAAGGTTCTTGCTCACTATATTACCAGCCAATACACATACAGTTCTACTATAAATATCATCAATCACTAAACAACTATGAATCTGAGAGAAAGCAAAAAAGAAAAGTTTTATCACCTGATAAAGCACAACATCTGTAATCATATCTCCATCTACTTCTTTAGATTCAGAAATCACAGTTATCTCCTCTGAAACCCATTTCCTCCCACCAAGAGGAGACACAATCCCAGCAAATCTCTGCAAATCCTGAACCTCCTTTAACATAGTTTTCGCCACCTTTTTCTTCGCCATTGCAAACACAACATGATCCATAGTTTCTTCATTCATATAAACATCAAAAGTAATCTCATCTTTACAAGAAATAACTAAATTAAGCACTCTTAAGATCAAATCATGTCTACTCTTAAGCTCCATTGTAGCTAACAATCCAAGGCAATACTTACAACCAGTAGCATAGAATTTAAAAACATTCAAAGCTTCTTTTAACAACAATGGCGAATCTTCACTTTTACTAACTCCAAGCAAGCTAAAATTCTTATGGATTATTATGTTCTTAGCAGCAAATTTCGCCACCCAAGCTAAAGCTAGTCTCTCGTTTTCACCTTTACCGACGAAGTAGTTGATTGTTAGTGCAATTAAGAAAGAGATACAAGCGATCTCCACTGTGTATGACTTTTTCTTCTTCGTCATCGGAACTTTAGTTTCTTGAGATTTTTCTTCGGAGGTAGTTACAGGAGTGGCATTTTCTGTAGTTAGCGTCATCATCTCGCCTTCGATCTCATCCCTAATCAAAGCAATTCCAAGACCTGAAACCGTTCGAGCCAAATTTATCTCCATCTCTCCCACTCCCAATATCATCTGCTCATGACGACAAGCGAGTCGTCTCAATGCGTTTCTAATTCCAAGCCAATCGTCTTCCTCTTCATCACCGTCGGCAATCGTAGCTAGATCCGACAATCGGATTCTCATCTCAGCCTCTGAACCATCAGATTCTTCCTTCGCCACCGTAGGGAGCTCGAATCGGCAAAATGGAGAAAAAAATATGCATATTTTATAACAATGGTAAATTTAATTTTTAATATCTTTGAAATGCTATTTAAGAACTAGTGCTATTTGTAACCAAAAACCATGATTTAGTGCTATTCTAGGGAATTTCTCATCTATTTGTCCCAATGGTGTTTCTACTTCAAGTATGTGATTGATCGATTGGAAATAGATTAGTAGATAATTAGATGATTTATTGCATTTCAAAACCCACAAAATTATTTTTGACTTATTGGAAATGTTCTTAAAAATGAAACTTCGAGTGTATTATACATAATCAAAAGTTGACCAAAAAATTCAGTCCATTTTTTTGTTTTTGTTAAACCCATCAAAAACCCAGATTTTCTAAACAAACAAAAAAACTATTAGTTCAGTTCATTTTAGTTTACCTAATTGATTTCTTTTCTAAAAAACCCGAATGTTCAATTTTAATTACTTCAGACCAATTTTTTTATTTTTAAATCATATGAAGTCAGGCAAGGGTCAATATGTATAAAAACAAGTCATTGGACTACAAAAAAAAAAAACTATGAAAGTGTAGTCCATGTGCCACAGCTCCCCTGTGGGACCCACAAACAAGAAGTAATGAACGCCGCCGTCTCCTTCCGCCGTATCAAACGCTGACATCATGCTAACCGTTGCTTCATGCTTCCCTACACGGTGGAGTCGCTACGTCTTCTTCCTCCTCTGTTCACCTCTCCTTTTACCTCTTCTCTGCGTTTCGGTTCCTCTCCTCTGTGCCGTTGAGATCTTCAGCCGAATCTTGAAATCGACACCTTCTTTTCCCGCGGAAGAAGTCATCGCCGTCGATGATGAAGATGATTTACGGCTCAGGCGATGTGAAGAAGGATTCGGAGTGATAGATGATGAGATCGAAGGAAGTGGTTTGCTTCAGAGATACTTAGAGGATCAGTTGATTTTGGCTAGATCTATTTGCAAAGACGAGAGCGAAGATGACGGCAATCATGATCGTGATCTAATTAGGGTTCCTCTTTTGTCGTAATTTTTTTTTTTAATGTAAATGTAGATAAATGAATATATCTTTTATCAAAAAAATAGATAAATGAATATACTTCTGATCAATTACAATTTTCTGATCTAGATTCAACTTTTTCATGGAAATCTTGATAAGAACTGCTGATTGTATCTATTTATCACCATTATGTCCATCATCATAATTGATAATAGACATAATTGAATAAAATTGATATACAAAATGTTTTAAAACACTACTACATATTTTTATTTTAGCGTGTTTTGTTTAGTTATTTTCACTCGTCTCCTAACAGTTCGAATTAAGTTAGTCTGAACTTGATGATTATGGTTTTACGTTTTTGGAGTTTATGGCGTCTGTAATGCGGTTTTTTCCATTAACAATTCCAATATGACAAAATAAAATGGGACAACTACTTAAAAAAAAGCATCAGCCACCAACGAGCAAAAGAAAATTCAAAAAATAAAACGTGTTTAATCCATAGTAATTATAGGATCAATAACATATTGCAGTGTTATTTTTAGTATTCTACGACTAAATGACAAAGCATAAGATAGCTTTCATGGTGATTTGGAAAGTCACTCGAAAACTCTTGCAAAAAAAATTCGGAATACAGTTGGTTAGGATGAAATATTGAAATCCAAGAGCCGGCGCACGAATAAAAGTGATGGAGTACTAAAATTGAAATCACTATGATAAGAGTAGAACCTAAACTCCAAATTCTCAAAGACCTTTGGTTAGGCATCGGCATTACGGGTTGGGTATCCTGATCTTTTCCGTATTCAATCCAAATTAGTCGAACCGTTTGGATAAGAATATTAGAATTTACTCGTTTAGGTCAAGAATTTTTTTTCTTTAATGGGTTAGGGTCGGATCGGGTAATTATCCAAAGTATCCGAATTACCAGTTTGGATAATTATAAATTTTAAAAAAATTCTAAATTATTTATGTTCTTAAATTTTACTCAAAATTATTCGATATTTGACAAAATTATTTTTAAAATGTCAAAAAGTTTTATAAATTATCTAAAACTCTTAAAAAATCTTATTATAATACAAAATTATCCGTAATTATCTGTTCGAATAGCAATTTTAGTCACAGAAATTACCCAACTATCTGATCATACTCTTACCCTACCCTTATCCGACCCTTATCCGACAAATATACTTGGGTAGTAGTTTTTGAAACCCAAATTACTCTTATCCGACCTTTACCCGCTATTATCCGATCCTATCCTTAATACCCAGGCCTACTTTTGGTAACATACCACTAAAGCTTTTTATCAAAAAGAAAAACATACCACAATATTAGTTTGGGTGTGGGTCTTATAAATTATTGATTTTGTTCCCCCTACATATCCGATGTGGGATATTTGAATATTACCACATCCTTATCATTACCGCCCCTTCTAGTCCGTTGTCGCATGTGGAGGGTCGGTATATTTCCGGCAGTCAAGACCAATTGATAGAAGTTGGGTCCAAAAACAAAGACCTTTGAAAAGAAGATATCACATAACTAGCTTAAGCATTTATGTGTTCTCTTCTTATCCGATACCTTATTGCATGATCTTGTTTTAGGTTAAAAACACACGATATACTTTGTTTTTGCATTCTAGTATTAAACTTAAAACTATTCCACAGCATTTACGGCAATGAATGTTTAGACTATGCATTGGACACTTAATTCTTGAAGATACTACTTGAAGGCTTGGTTTCCTTTAATAGCCATCTAACACTAAAAAACATCATTGTCCAAAGGTAAAATTTGGAAGCAAATGGAAGAGATATGAGAGCACAATACAATATAAAACAAAAGAATTTTAGCAAAAACAGAACAACACAAGCATATAAGTCGGGGACATTAAAAACAAAAAACACAACCAACAATCATATGATCAAATTCTAAACTAAGAAAACACTCAAAGAAAGATGCAACTTTGGTTACTCACACTGCAAAGGCTTAACCTTGAACCTGTAGATAAGAATTTTCTTGGTCGAAGTTGGGTTATCAACGGTTAGCAAAATTTTACCAACTTCTCCAACTTTGAAGCTTTGAGATACTACCGGTTCATCTTTCGCAGCCATCTTCCTCGGTTTCTGAATAATCACTGTGTATCCTTCTTGTTTCTCTGGCACAAACTCTGCTCCATACGAAACCTCCCATCCCACTACTCTTATCTCCCACACGATTGTGCATTGCTGCAAACAAAGTGTTTTGAGGTACACAATTGTAAAATGTCTCAAAATGGCGATACCCTTAAATTTATTTGTTAAATGTAATGTAACATCATAAACAATCGAAAAGGCGTTTAGACATTACATGTTTCTTGTTCCAAACAAAACCATTATGTCAAGCATTTTTAACAAAATTCTCTTGTTAATGGATAACGAAAACGCAAAACTCAATTAGAAGGAAAAACTCCTTACACTATGCCAAATTGTAAAGATTATACATTTTCACATATAAAAGCAAACACCAAAATCGGCATTTCAAACATTTGTATATAAAAAGTTCATACAAAAGGGTCTCACCTCGTAAATAATAATCTCGACGGTTTGTTTGGTTGACGGTTTAACAATAATCTCAGTAGCGATATCATCGTGTGTAAAATCCGAGTTACAGTCACAATTATCCACACTTAATCCACCATACTGAACCGGAACATGTTCTGGTGATATGTACCTACAAAAACCAAAAGACAAGAGATTGACTTAACATTTCCAATAGCTAAATTATAAAAAAGCTAAAAGATTTTGGTTATTACTTGAAAAGGGTTTCAGCAGATCTTGAAGGACCTGCGAAAACAAGTTTGCTCTTTGACCTTTGAGTCATAAAAGGACTAATAATCTTATAGAACGCAAGGTACCACCATGGAACATTGATGAATATCTGATTCATAATTTCAACATTTTACTGTATTAGACCTAAGCAACATAATCAGAAAAAAAAAACTTATTGTTAATACAAAAGATTAATACCTGTTTAGACACAAACTCAGGGTAATTATCTTGAAGAAGATGAAGAGCTTGCTTCGTAGCTAGCCTAAGTTCAGTCTTACCAGGTCCAGGAGAATTCTTCAAATCATTTACTTGACAAATCGTTGAAACACCACCAGGTACAAAATCAAGATTCCTTATACTCTTTTCAAGAAACTGAATCCTCCATCTCAAGAATCGTTCTCTCTTCTCTTCATCTGAGAATGTTTTCTGATAAAGATCTTTGTTTTGAAACTCACCATAGACATTGTAACAAACCGAATGATTCTCTTTGTCGTGTCCTTGCATGAACACAACTTTATCTAAATCATCTCCGAGGTTTTCATCGAGAAGCTCTTCGATGTTGAACTCGAGTCTCCATTGAAGTGTTTTGTTGAGCATTGTGTAAGCTTCTTGAAGTTTGAAATCTCTTGCTCTTAGGAATTTTAGTAAAACGACGTCGCTTCTTTCGTCTTTTAGAAGTGGTACACCCCATATGAAGCTTTTGTAAGAATCTTGTGATGATTCTTGAAGAAGGTGACGGAGTTCGTGAAGAGCGTTTAACTCAGCTTCTGAAAGATCGGAGATTTTGTTTGTTTCTTCTTTGAATGAACCGAGACTACGAGGAATCTGATGAATCTTTTGTTTCTCTTCAGCTTCAGCTTCTTCTCTGTTCATCATTTCAGCCAACGATCTAGATTCAACGGAAGAAGTAGTGTGTGCTGGTGGTGGTGGTGGTGGTGTAGCCACTTCAGACCTATGAGACTTTGGTTGTTTCTGCTCAGGCACCGACGCTGCTGCTTCTAACACCGCCGCGTCTGGTAGTTTCGGCTCCGTCCAATCTGCTACCTCTGTGTACTTATTCCTCTGTTCCAACATTAGTTTCTGTGTTGGCTCTGTTTCTAGCTGCTCTGTTTCCTCCGCCGCGTGTTTAGGCTTCTCTGGCTCTGTCTCTTGCGTCACTCTATGTGGCTGCTCTGAATCATCCTCCGCCGTGTGGATAAGCTCTTCTGGCTCTGAAATTACAAGCAACGACAGGTCTTTCTCCAAAGCCACCGTCTCCGTTATCACCTGATGTGGCTGCTCTGATTCCTCCGCCGCGTGATTAAGCTCCTTTGGCTCCGGTATCTCTAGTTCCAAAGTTTCGTCCTTTGGATCTTCTTCTATATTCTTGGAATGAAAACTATTCAGCATTGAATCGTCGGCGGTTGAAGGTGGCGGCGGAGTTGGAGGAGTAGTAGTAGTCGCAGAATCTTGAGACATTTTATGTTATTTTAATGGAAGAAAGTGAGAAAGAGAAAGAGATAGCAATTGTTAGCGGGTTTTTCAGGTAGAGGAAATGAAGGAATGGTCAAAGAAGGTATCCAATGTGGGCTTTTACTTAAAATTACAACTCAAAAAGCTGTCCCAATAAAGTAAAAGATGTCTTTATCCTTTTTTATTTAAATTAATATTAAATGTAACTACTAGACCATCTAAATTAAGTTATAAATTGTACTTTTTGTAACAACCAAAAATAAATGATTCATGATTACATCTTCGTGCATACATTTTTGGGTTTAGGGAACATTTTGGAATTTGACTGTTAGAGAGTAGATGGACTTATGCTAAAAAAAAAAGTAGATATTTTTTGACGCTCAAATTAGAGAAGACCAAAAAATAATTAGAAAATATATCAAGTGTATAAAGAATTAGGTAGATGTGTTAGTGTTTCCTAGTGTTTTCTTTTTCTACAAGGAAATATTTAACCAGAAAAAAAAATCAAATGAGAATGGATTTGGCCTTTTGAAAAATGAAGTTCAAATGTGTATTTATGAAGATAACTTCACACGGATTCAAATACCGAATAGTTAAATATGTGGTGTAAAGATATCCAGTTATCGGCTTTTTGTATGAGACATTTGTGGAGTAAGTTCGATGTTTTAGCATTTCATAAAGCGCCAATCAAAATATGTCTTTTGAACTCTTTTCAAAATATGTGTTTATTACATATATCTATGTGCAAAATAACTAAAATCACCATGTGAATGTGGAGGAAGGAGAATTCGAACCTGCATAGAGGAGAAAAAGAGCAAAGACCACACTAGGCTGTGACAGATTTTTGAAAACTTTGGCCTGCAAAATATTGAATATGATTTAAAGCCCCACACTAATACTCTACCCACTTGTGTCTTCCGGATTTTTCTCCAAGTTTCTGGGTGCCACATATCCTACTTATGAACCAATTGCTAATAGCTAACATTGATCTCCAACAGCTTACCCTACTCTTTTGTTTAGAAGCTTTACCACATAATGGATGGTCTTCACTGAGGCTCTTATCAAATAGTTAAGATACCATTTAAAATGTTTTCTTACCGACAAAAATCATTTAATACAACAAACTAAACCCAAAAGAGAAAATGAAAAGTTAAAATTAATGCATAACCGAAATTGACAACAAATTTGAACTAGAACTTTTAAAAGCAAGTATTTGTTTGCTACCGAATATTATTAGTTTTGTAGTACCAAAAACAGTTTACCTAGATAAATTTTTAAATAATTTTGTCCTAAAGCTAAACTGTCTTCTTTTGTTTATACGTTTCTTTAACTTTTATTTTCAGTCAGTTTTTTATACAATCAAATATAAACAGCCTTTTCTTTTAGTCCTTTCATCAGTAATTGTCGGTAGGGACATTTCCCCAACATCACCTTTGTTCGTATTGTGTCACCGGAACCAAAATTTAAATGGTCTTGGAACCAAATTTACCCCCAAAATGATCAAACCGGGTTCAAATCGAAATCAAACTCGGTTTAATTAGAATTCATCACAATATAGAAAACCGGAATACATGTACGTAGAGCGTATTACAGATGTATCACAGCTAATACTGTAATACAAACGTGGTATGTCGTTCCGACTCTTATCTACAAACACTTAAAATCTTGACCCAACCAAAAACAAACCTCACTGGTCCACACTCTTTTCAATTCGGATTCCTCAGCAGTTCTTCATACCACAATCCATGAACATTACGCGACACGTTTGCCACAAGAACAACAATGTCTGAAACCTCTATGACCTTATCCGAGAGAGAAGCTGCTCCGATCTTTCTTAGCATTGTTTCCACTAACTGCTTTCTCTTTGTGTTGTTTCCTGCCAAAACCGCGGCTCTTGTAGCTAAGTATATGGTCTTTGATACATGTGTGAACACGGCATCTCCTGCTTGTAAGCTTTTCAAAAGCATGTTTGCGATTACTTGTTTCTTTGTCTCTGCATCGTCAGAATCAAGAAGCTCTGAGAGTGTTTCCATTATTTCTGTAAGACCCGCATCAGGTTTCGCATCTAACATCTCGTAAAGACGGTTAATGCAAGTCCATGTAATGGTCTCCATATCAACCGGGGATGAGTTTCCACTTACAAGTGTTTGCTGGAGGATCAACACACTAAAAGAACGAAACAGAGCAGTTAATCGGAAAATTATATAATCATCATCGTGATCAAGAAGTAAGTTTCGCCACTACTGACCTGATGGAGACTAGAATGATTTTCTGGATTTGTGATTGAATAGCTCTCAGCCTAGAGAGGTTAAGTTGAAATGTTTCGGGGATAGTTTCTAAAGTAAGACCACCAATTTCGCTCACCAGTTTTAACAAGCCGAGACGAACAAGAAGGTCCACAGTTTCTCCTTTGCACTCTGACAGTTCAATTCCTGCAACAGAAGATCACCAGCATGTAACTAAGATCACATCAATCAACAAATGACCAAGGTAAATTCAGAAAAATGTCATGGACACATAGTTTAGGTTCCTTCTATAGCCAAATCTGGGATTGATAATCTATTAAACCATTCACTAGCTTATGGTATATATGATACTTGTAAAATGAATTACATTCATTAATGTGGGAACAAGTTTGGTTTCTAAGGTGAACCCTACCAGTTGGTTTGCGTTCGCTAAATCGAGTTCTTAGTTCTTACAAAAAAGGAAATCTCATAAAGTTGATAGATGATAGATTGACACTAAACCTGGAAATGGAGACGAAGAGGTACTGACTTTTGAAACAGAGGAGACATTGCCTCTAGTTCGCATGGTGGTTGAAGGGAGGCCTGATGATCCAGAGTGATTACTTGTGACAAGAGAAAGAGCATCAATGTGTTCTTTCCACTCCTTCTCTGCCTCTCCTCGAATACTGATAAGCCAACGCTTTGTCAATGGTAGAGAGGAAGATGCTTGGTCTGGGGAACCATGCCGACTGGAAAATGACTTCTTCAGATATTCAAGACCAGCAGGTCCCTTTAGAAGTGGCTCCAAGAGTTTCAAACGAGATTTGCCGATTTCCTTTTTTAGAATCTGCAAGTAAGAGGACATATGAGGTGAAAATCGGTTACTAGATGTTAGACCCTAGCTTGGATTTCATTTATTAGGAGGGCTTATTACAGTAAGGCTTTGTCGTTCTATAGAGAAATTTGGTAGATAACGTAAAACCACTATATATGCTCATATTATATGAAAGTACATGCTATGCAGAAAGCTAAGAACCGATCAATTATTATTATGTCCACAACGTAGAAAAAAGAAAAAAAAAATGCACGTACCTGAATCTGCTGCAAAACAAAGCGTAGCCCCTTAATCATTAAGACTGCATATGACGAATTTGACTGGCCTTCAGCTGGAACTATCTCTCCAAGTACTGCCATTAATTTATGGTGAGTAGTTCTGATTTCCTCTTCATTGGCTGGAGCAGAGAGTTTCAGTAAAATGCCAAGGGAAAACTCTAGAATATTTCCAAGATAACCCATGTCGACATTCCCAGAAGCCAGTAACTGAAATATGCCAAGAAAAAAAACATTCAGTACATATCAATATATCATATCGGTTGTACCAACAATTAAGACAAGGCTGTAGTAACAAGCACCTGTGACAGCACATCCGTATCGATAGTTTGAACAATCTCTTGTCTCCAATCTTTGGGAGATATCTCACAGAGTTCATCCCTGACTTCTTTCATGAGTTTAATAACCCAGGTGAAGTCTGGCTGCGACTGCTTCATGGATTCCATGACGCCATCCCAGAAAGCCTTTTCCATTGTCTCCTTAACCTTCACCTGAAAATATCACGAAAGTGAAGAAATATGAGTCAAGTCAAGTCGATAATATTATAGTTCAACTGAACGAATCAGAACAGTGAAGTCAGTATATATCAGAGTCTTATGGAACTTATGATAATGAACCTGAAGGTTGCTTGAATCCCCAGTGTTAGTTTCGAAGCTATCAGCAAAACTACTGCTATTGTCATGGACAATTTCATTCACGATTACTTCGTTCTCACTAGCCAATGCTGCATCAAAGCTAGCAGCTGTAACGTTTGGAGTAGAAATGCCCTCGTTTCCTGCTAGAGAAAACTCGTTTTAGATTGAAGTATTGTCAGATAATCTGTGAGCTTTAAAGGTTATCCAGATTGAAAATATTACCAGAGTTCAAAGACGGGGGCAAATTCGATGAGCCCGGTGAAGATGAAGATGGAAGATGCACATCAGCAGGTGCTTTAGGAGAAGATGCTTCCGGCTTCTGATTCATGCCACCGTCAATTACTTTGGGAGAAGAACTATGTTTCGACACCTCAGACAGCTCTGACTCTTGAGTACTGGCTAAATCTTTTTCTAAAAGCTTAGCATCGTTAATCTTCCAAACTACAAATCCCTCCAGGTAAGAGCACCAAGCTTGATCAAATGCTTCTAGCTGAGATCTGAATTTTTTTGGACGTGGGGCTACAGAAGATACATTGTCTGGGAGGGTCAATTCTGGTCCTTCCAATATAATTTTCACCAACAACTCAAACTCTCGAATAAGATAGGTTGCAGATTCCACTAGCGAAATCTCATGTTCACCTCTTCCTCTAAAAATCGCAGCTGGATGTTGCTTGATCATGTAGGCACATAGAAAAATTCTAGCTGGGTATCTTGCAATCTTTTTACGTTTTTGATATCTCGTCTTCTTGGAATTGGGTGACTTTTGCTTGCCTTTACTCGCGGAACTGGGCGAGTTTCCTCTTCGAGCTGAGGGAAAGATGTGCTTAAGAAGATGATTAATACTCGTCACAGTGGATGCCTGAGATAGAGTGAGTCGAATCTCCAAGCGATCAAGCAATTCTTTCACTGTTTGAATTACAGAAACTGAGTTCATTTGAATCGCAAACTGCTCAAAGGGCACCGACTCAATTGATTTTTCATCGATCCCCAAATCGTGATATGCTCTAGCCAAGACAAAAGTAGATTTCTTGTACTTTGTAAATCTTCTCCAGCATCTGAGATTTATAAGGACCATCAGACCACCGATGCAAGACAGTCAAACATCAAACAATATCTTAAAGACCAATACACTTACCTTTCTAACATCCTCACAAGATGCACTTGATTCTTTCGCATTCTTTCTGATCTTGAAGATGAAAAACTGTCCATGCCCCTTCTTCGCCTCATATATTGTGCTTTCAGTTTCTTGGCCTAACCAGACACCAGATTAGTAACGATAATACAGCAAATTGCAAGTATAAAAGCTTGAAAATTTAAACATACCCTTTGAAGCCGCTCTTCTAAAGAGTCCTTCATTTTCCTTCTTTCAGCTTCCTTTTGACTCTGCACAGAACTAGCAGCTCCAAAAACCCGTGTCAACCTCGCATTCGCTCTTCTCCTTTCCGCTTCCAGAATTCCCATCCGTTTACTCTCTGCAGCTACTCTTTTCTCATAAATCGCAGCACGAACACTTTCCTTATACCTCTTCTCCTGAATTGCTTTCTTCATCAAACTCTGCGCAGCTCGTTGCCTCTTAGCCGCTCTTCGTTGTGCCATAGCTTTAAAATGAAGCATCCTATTCTTCTCTGCCTTTAAAACCCTTTCTTCAACCTTACTCTCTAACTCATCCCGTTCCTTCTCAATCCTTTGCTCAAGTCCGTTCCTTGCAGCTTGTCTTGCTTCATCTAACTTAGCCAAACGAGCCAACTCCTTCTCCAGAATACTCAACCTATCAAAGACTCAAACATCAATAACTTTATGATTTAAAAATTACACAAAGTAATCTCTTTTACCTCTTTTGTTCAGCAGCATTAAGCTTTGATTCAAGTCTCTGACTAAGCTCCTCCATAGGTGTAGACCTTGGACTTCTCATCTTAGGTCGAGCTTTGGTCGATAGTGACTCATAGTATTGCTACAAAATTCATAAAGTAATGAATTTTTCTCATAACAATTTCCATAAACCGGTTTGGTTTAATCAATCTAAAACGTAATCAGCTTCAAATTCACAAACTTTAAGATTACCTGACGCCGGAGATCAGCTTCTTTGAGTTTTGAATCGATCTCTTCAGCGGATACAGGGCTTTTCGGTTCGATAAGACGACGACGGAGCCTCCGGGGAAGAGTCTTTGGTGATGATGTCGTTACGTTATCTTGCTCATTCGCCAGAAAACTCAGGGAGATTCCTCCTAATCGATCCGGTTCCGTCATTGAATTTCACAACACGAATATTAATCACAATTGTAGATCACAAATATCTCAAAATTTTGAAAATTGAAAAAGTGTTCTCAGTCGGTGAGATGTTCTTAGAGCGAAGATGAATTTTGAAATTGTTCGTTTTGATGAAGATGATACGCGTTTTACTCAATCGGACCCGTAATTTCTGGAAATTTCTGGAAGTATCCATCTTTTTGAAACACAAGTACTATCGCATCTATGGCTACTGGTGGGGCCGAAGAAACGATGTCGTTGCTATATATGGGCTTTTAAATTGGGCTAAAGGCTCAAATTAGTGTTAGACCTCATCTGGGAAAAAAATCGAATTCGATTGGTTTCGGATTCCTTAAAATATCCAAATAGATACTTTAAAAAAATATTTTGATTTTCAGTTCAGATTAGATAATATCCGATAGCTGAACAAGTAAATATATACGCAAATCTCAACTAAATCTATTATTTTCTTTAACCAGTCCGAACACTCGATTTTTTCAAATATTTTTGGATAGTTCGGATATTTTTGATAAAAAATAACTAATTTTTATTTCGTATTTTTGAATAAATTAAGTAGATGTCGATAAAAAATAATCAATTCGATTTATACCGAATAATTTTTCAATTCTCCTCTCTAATATCCGAACCTATAAGAACCGATATGATACCAAATAGGTATCGGCAGAAATTCATAACTGAACCAGAATTAAGACAATTCAGTCTTGCTTCAATTAACATTACAAAACCGATCGAAAACTAACATTATTTAAATTACTACTCGTTTTGGACCGGTTCGATTTTAGTGAATTGATCGGTTTTGGGACAACCACTACAACTAACCATAAAGTATTTAGAGAGTTACCCTCAGTATATTTTTTCTCACTTTCGAGCCGACAACAACAATTAAAGATTCTTAGATTTTTAACTGGCTTTTTATTTTGGGAAAATTAGCTAAAAATGATTATTTTTCCCTATCTTTTTGAATCTATACCTTTTTTAGAAGAGTTTAATAAAATGTACTTTATATAATTAAAAACTCAAAATTGCCCTCAGATTTATTCATATGTTAATTTGATTTAAAAAATATATATATACCTCTCACATATATGTATATATGTCTTGGACAAAAAAAAAATATAGTAACATGAATTATCAGAATCAACCACCAAAAAAAAAAAAAAGGAAAAATTCACATCTCGCCTCACATTCATCTCGCTCAGCTCACATTCATCCCTAATTTCAAATACATGAATCTGTGCTTTCTTCCTCTAATCTCGTGTTCTGCATCTTCTTTTTCAATTTCAGGTATTCGATTTCAAATACCTGATTCTCTGATTGATTTGTTTAGGGTTTTGAGTTTTAACTAACTCATGTTTCTGCTTCAATTTGTGTGCTTCTTGATATCGGTTGTGTTTCTTTGAATGGGATTCATGAAGAATAGGTTTCAATGTTATGGATTCTCTGTCGATTATTAGGGTATATAGTATAGATCTACCAAGGCTTTTTATTTGTTTGATTGATAAGCTTCAGTCATGTTCAAGGCCTAGAGTTTGATTCTTACTGAACTTTTGATATCTATTGAACTGAGCATGTTAACCGAAAAATTTTAATTACATTTTTATTGATGATTATGGTTTTGGAATTCTCAGTTTGTTCTTGTTTCATTACATTGATTATTCATTGGGCTGTATTTTTTATTGAGCATAGTTGTGATTATACTACTCCAACTTGGTTATCATAATTTATTGAGCATTGTGATTATTTATTTATTCACAATTGTTCTGTTCCATGGCAATGTGAGTTTAAGAGATTTGTTCTTTTTAAAACATAGTTGCATCTAATGAAAGTCTTTAGGTTTAGTGGAGAAACTAGTTCAATAGGACTGCAAATAAATGAGTTAAGGATCAAAGAGGAACTATATAGAGTTGTAGACATCCAGATTAAATACTTTTAGTAATAAAGTAGTAACATAAAACACTCATTTTATTACTTGATTTATTGTAGGAATGGAAGAAGAGTTTCCGAAACGCTATTTCAGGTTCGGAGATGAGCCTCAAGTAGATTATATAAACAATCATTGCAAATTTTCGGCTATCAAGAAAATAAAGAAGGCCTTACCGATAGAATACAAACAAGTGAAGACCAAATCCGTTTTTGTAAATATTCTGGCAATATATGATAATAGTTTACGCTTCTCAGGGATAATTGTACACAGCATGATGTGTAGGCAACTAGTTAAAGAGAAAAAATATGAGTTTTGGTGTGTATTTGGTGGGAGGCCATTGAGATTTTCACTACAGGAATTTTATGCTATCACAGGGCTTAAGTACAAGGTCGACAATGAGAGTACTGCTGAAAACAGTATTAAATATGATAATAGATTTTGGAGTACTTTGCTCAAAGATAAGATAAACATTAGCATTAAGGACTTGATTGATAAGCATTTAGACGCTGCTAAGAGATGGAATCCTGAGGATAAACTTTGATTTGTATATGTTTGCATAATAGCGAGTTTGGTAGTGGCAAAGGATGAGAAGGCACATATTCCACACAAATACATCAAGCTTGAGAGTTATCCATGGGGTCGTGAAGCATTCAAATGTCTAATAACATCTATCATCAATACACGAGGTAAATTGAAGAGATCTAAGAGTTATACTTTGGATGGCTTCTCTTATGTATTTCAGATCTGGGCCATGGAAGCAATTCCAATCATTAGAAAAGTTTTGGGAAAAAAAATCATTGAAGAACTTATTCCATTTTCTCGATGCTCAAATTGGACTGGTGCTGCAAAAGTTTCATATTGGGATATAATTCAACTTAAAAGAAAAGTTAAACAATCATGAGTATTTTATTAGCAGTTTCAATTAAATTTAACCTTTTTATTTATTTACTTTATATGTGATGTGGGACTGTTCTTCACTCATGTTTCATTGTTCGACTAACCGACTTTTTAATTGCTATTGTAGGAACCCATTTATCTATACATCTCTTTCACAGGGAAATTTGATGTTTTAGAGTCAGCTAATTATTCATGGTCCGATGAAGTGGATGATGTTGAAGTAGGTATATTGAAATCTGCTATCAATAGGGGAACTGATTTTAGAGAACATATTTGGGAGAGTATTCAACATGATGAGACTTTTAAGAGTCGAAATGAGCAAGTTGGAGAAGAAGTTGACAATCAGGCTTTAGAAAAAGAGAATGAAACTGAAAATAGTGTTGATAATAATATTTCACTTTCTAAATCTAGAAGTCGTAACAAGAGGGTGGCAGATATTGGTGCAGAGCAACGCAAAAGACAGGTTTTGTACGAACAAACCGTAGGAAAACAAGAAGCTATTAGTGAAGACACCAAGTCTTTCATTCAAGGGATTTTCAATGCTGCATTTTCTAGTTTAGAAGCAAAACTTGAAAAGATTATAGATGAGAAGCTGGGAAAAATAGAGAGTGACTACTCACAATTCAAGAATTCTGTCATTGAGAAAATAAAAAATGCAAAGAAAACCACAGTGCCGTAGCCCTCCGTTGCCAACCCCTACGTTGGTAATAATTTTCAGCCTAAAGTTGGGGTAAGTAAAAAAAAAAGCTCTCTCCGTTCTTTGTTAAATATTTTGTAACTTTTGTCATTTTTTTTTTGTAACAGTCATGTAATTAGGTGGAGAAATTTGTTATATGTTAAATGTATTGTAAATTTTTTCTATTTCTTTTGTGTAACTGTCCGGTATTTGTTTGTTATGTATACTTTTGGTATTGATTGTGGAAAATGTTTTTGTTAATGTTGGTTATGTATAATTTGGTATTGACTATGGGATATGTTCTCTTTCAACATAAACAGGCTTACAAAACATTTGGAGATTTTACTAATGTTCTTTTGGGTATAGACGATGCCTTTTTGAGTCAACCTTCTGAAATGTACAAGAATTTGGGCACTCAAGATTACTTGCAAAAAAAAATTGGACGTCTTTCACAAGACACCGTAGTTAGCGGGTTTGATCCTATTCAGAAAAATGAGGACGAGGAAACAAATCACTACTCAATGCCAGAGAACTATATTTTTAAAGAATATCGCTTTAAAGTGGTCAAAGTAGAAAATCCAGTGATGTTATTGATATTTACCAGAGTGTAAAGACTTATATTGTTCTCAGATTAAAGTTGATGCACAACAAAATCCAGTGACTGTTATTGATATTTACCGAAGTGTAAATACGGTCGACATCTATTCCCCATGGTATCTTGAAGGCGGTGGTACCAGCTTCTTCTGGGAAATACCTAAAGATAGAACCATATTCTGTTACATATCCATCGATGCAATGTGGGCTTAATAAATCAACCTCTGATTGTGGACCTTATGCGCTCAAATATATTGAGTGTCACTTGCATGGACTAGACATGTCTTTGCTCAATGATGACAATATTGACGAGGCGAGGATGAAGATTGCAGTTGATCTATATCAAGCAGCAGTTGATCCTATATTTATTAATTGAATGTCAAAGTACGAACCAACAAAGAGTGATTCCAAAGTTATCGATTTAAATTGATACTATACTTTTTTCTTAAATTAGTATTTTGTCTTACGGTTTATAGTTCTCATCGATGTAAAGCTACAAAGTTATCGATTTAAATTGATACTATACTTTTTTCTTAAATTAGTATTTTGTCTTACGGTTTATAGTTCTCATCGATGTAAAGCTACAACTGATCTTTTTGGTTAAAGTTACTTTTATTACATGGAAACATAAAATATGATGGTCCTTTACTTAAAGTTCACAAGTCACACATGGATTATAAATACAAAATCAAAGCATAAAGTATATAAAAATCATAAAATATGATGGTCTTTTATCGTCTTTACAGGTTTTAGGTTGTTTTGGAATGAAAACGCAGATTTGGAGATGAAGGATCATGCTAAAACTTCATAAGTTTGTCATCCGACGAAAGGCTTCCCATGAACCGATTATGATGAATTTTGGATACATGATAGACACAGGAGTTAGCTTTCATTTGGAGGTTGTTTGAACTCAATCCAATTTTTGTAAAGGCAGTCCAGTCTTAACCGATAAAAACACCAAAAAAAAAGAAATTTCGATAAACATTGCATTCTTTTTCTTTTTTAATTCCATTTCAGTTTTTGGTTCCATTTTTTTTGGACTTTGAATTTTTTCAAACACTAAACCAAGTTTAACTTCAGGTAACATAATATAAAATCCAAGATTAAAACTTAAGATTTCTAACTCAAAGACTTGAAACTCTAGAACATGAATCTCTCACACTCTTGCTGTCTTTCTCTTATGTCGACAATCCAGAATCCAGAATCATTTTGTGGTTGTCTGCATGAATCAGAAGAAACCTCAGAATTTGAAATCAAGGCAAAGTAAACAGGCTAACTAAGAGAAAGACGAGGTAAAAAAGAAGAAGAGGGCGTCAGAAAAAAACCAACAAAGTGAAACACAAAAAAAGAAATTTTTTTTATCATACCTTATTTATATTGGCATCTCACATGTCGCTCCGTTATGTTCCTCCTTACGACAGCGACTACACTTGTGCCTTTTTTAGACCCTTTTGATGATCTAATCTTATCTTCAACTGTGTCATATCTTCTTCTTTTTTAGATCTACCATGACGTCTTCGTGTTGCAGGTGGTAGAACTTTGTCATCCTCAACAATAGGTGGGACATGCCATTCATCTTCAGGAACTGCTATTGGATTAATGCTTTCCTGATAAGTCGCTCTCGATGCAGTTGTCGTATATAGTTCATCAGCGAGAGTGTGAATTTCAATGTGTCTTTCAAGAGCTCCTTTTATAGCGTGTCTGCAAGGAATTTTGCTCAACTGGAACTTTCTACATGAACATGTTCTGTTTTCCAAGTCAACATAAAAATCGATGATATCTCCCTTAACTTGAAATTTAAGGATGTTGGTGGTTTAAGAATGTTGGTGCTTTGTACTTTCTGCTTTACGTTCGTAAAATCACCTTGTTAACATTTCTCTGATACTATCCAACAAAGGTATTAGTGGATACTCTCTAGGTGATACCAACGCGGTGTTTATTGATTCAGCAGGGTTGTTGGTTCTAATATCAAATCTATAGCCTGGAAAATGACATCGAGCCCATTTTTTCACATCGGCATCCAATAGATATTTTCCAATAATCGGACTAATACTGCAAATTTGGTTGAACAACACATCAAATTCAGCAACCCTATATACTTTTGAGGCCTTTGCAACTAAACCAGCCAAACCCTTTCCCTTGAAACTTGTTACTATATTATTCAACAAGTGGCGAATGCAAATTCCAAACCGAGCTGAAGTGTAAATTTTACCAAGTGATTTTTCAATTGAAAGATGTCTGTCTGACACAAAAGCCAAGCACTGCTCATCCGGTATAACATTAGTTGGGTGAAAAATCACTCCCATGAAAGATCATTTTCTGAATTAAAAATCCCAAAAGCAATTGGATACAAATTGGAGTTACCATCTACTGCTGTGGCAACAAGCAGAACTCCTTTTTATTTGTTCTTTAAAACTGTTCCATCAACCATAATCACCCTACGAATAGCTTTGTAAAACTCTCTGATACATTGACCAAAAGAAAGAAATAGATATTTGAATTTACCACTATCATCACATTTATAACTAGCATGCGTACCAGGATTAGCTTCTTTTAGCATGTGCAAGTATCTTGGTATTTTACCACAACTTTTTTCTAGTATACCTCTAACAACGTTAACCGCAAACTCACGAGACTGCCATGCTTTCATATATGAGAGATCAAATCCATGATCTGTACGCATAATATTTCTGATATCATTCGGTTTAGGTCCTTCCTTCACACCCTCATACTTCTTCATGATAATAAGTCCAACTGTTTTTGTTGAAGCTCTCGTAGATAATTTCTTTTTCTTTGAAGGAGCACACGTATGTTCTGCCACATACTTATTGATACAAAAATATGTAGACCCTTCAAAATACTCTGCACGAACTCTCCAATTGGAGACATTATCTTTGCATCGTATACTCCAAATTTTTGGACAAGATATTGAAACCTTGTAGTCAAAGTTATGTTTCATGGCACATATTTCAAAAGCTCTCTGTATATCTTCATTGCTTTTGAAAGTTGGTGCTTTTTAAAATCGTCTATTACCCTTTGATTTTTCTTTTGCCTATCAATAACTTTTCCAGACATTGCATCATCTTCACCACCATCTTCAACATTATAAGGATCTCTTTGGAAGGCATCCTTTCTTGTAGCTGCATTCTCACAACTTTTAGGTGATTTATGCAGGCTATCAACATCCTCACAAACATAATGATCATTTTTATGACCATCACTTGAATCGTTTGGCTCCTCATTCAAATCAATCTTGACCTTTATACTCCTTCGATCACCACCAGCAGATTTAAATGTGACACACAACTGTATCGCAGTCTTATTTTTTAAATACCCAAACAAATTTCTCACTTGGCGATCATTTGTAACAAAAACTGGAGGAGATTCAAAGTTATTTACCAAATCAGTAGGCAAAAAACTGATTTCCACATCATCCATATTAGGCTCTTTGCCGTAGTCTTCCGAAATCATCCTCCTCAAATCTTTAATAGTAGTATTGGATTCCAATGTAAGTAGTCTACCACCCTTTTCTTTATCGACAATAAACCTCCACTCATTATTTCGAAACTGTCTCCATTCACCACAAACTATGTAGGTCTGCAACATATTCATCTGTGAAAATTAAGAATTAAGTTAGATATGATATACATAAGTTAAATCCTAAACAATTGATCAATTTCATCTGTGGAAATTAAGAATTAATTTAGATACCCAAACATAGTTCCTTTACCTTCTTCTTTTTCGTTTTGACTTTACTCCTTCGTTATTCTCTTTTCGTTTTAATAAGATTTTTTTGTTTTAATAATGGTTTTTTGATAACAATAAATCCCTAAATCATAACTAATTTATTCTGGATTAGGTAGAAGATGTATCCTAGATTAGGTATTTCGTAATCTAGGTAATATATTCTAGCTTACGTAAGATAGAATACATATTCTAGATTACATTTTAGATTACGTAAGGTAGAATACGTATTCTATATTACATAAGGTAGAATACGTATTCTAGATTACGTAAGGTATAATATATATTACTCACTCTTCTTCCTCCTCTTCATCGTAGGTAAGGTAACACGTTCTTCCTTGTAAGAATACATTTCATCTTCATCATCCTCTTCGTCTTTGATACTTGTTATAGATGAAAATGTCGAACATGAATTCTTACTTATTTTATACAACAAAATTTTAAACCTCGATGTCTTCCACAACTATTTGACAACTTCTCACATTTTAGAGCTATTTTATCTGTTGGAGATTTAACAAATAGAGTTACATTTTTCTCAGGATCCACTTGTCCTAATCAAGATTTAAAAACAAACGCCAATATATATACTAAAAAGAGTGGTATGAAACTGTGTAAAAAATATGTGAATTTGAATATAGAACAAATGGCTAACTCTCTTGAACAAGACATGATTTTTCTGTCCTATGAGAATTTTACCTTAAACATGAAGCTGAAATTGTGTTTCTTTGCTTGGATTTCATTTTCTATTGATTTGGTATTTGATGATAAAAATTTAGATTTGTCAAGAGTGGTTTATAGGAGCTTCGTGTTTTGATGTGTGTTCTCTAGTTGGTGGACTTGCAGAAGAAGCAACATTGAACGTAAAATCTCATTGTTAATTTAATTATTTAATTATTTAAATCGTAATTTAATTATATAAAACACACAGAAAATTTAATTAAAGGTTAATTTGATAATTAATATAGGTTAACTAATAAAAGGTATAGATTCAAAAAGATAGGGAAAAATAATCACTTTTAGCTAATTTTCCCTTTTATTTTTCATCAATCTTCAATTTCTTCTGCACCAAGATCTGATTTCTAGTTTCAGTTCCTTCTTGTAACTCCAAAATCAAGATGTAACGATTCTGAAATTGAAAAAAAACTCATGTGTTTGTGTTTGTTTAAATTCCTTTGGTGGTGATTGAGTTAAAATTGTTCTGATATATCGATGTGAGGTAAATATATGTTCATTACTGTTTGTGTTTGTTTGTTTAAATCCGTGTCTGAATGTTGTTTAAATATAGTTGTCTGAATGATAAAAAGACAAATAAATGTTTGAATAGGCTTGAAAGAACCAAAGTCCTTGTTCGTGTTATGCTTGTGTTCAAGTCATGTTCGGGTCTGACTTTTTGTGTTTGTATATAGTGGTGACTTCTTATGGTGATTAGGTTTGTGTTCAAGGTCAAGTTATGATCCAATTTGAATTTTTGCGTCTCACCTAATATCCTTGTTCTTGTTTAAGGATTAAAAAGATAATTTATGTTTATGTTCTATGTGTGACCAAATAGATAACTATTCATAACCTAATGGAAAGTTAATTAAATAACATTTCTTGATTAAAAAATCATTATGAATGCTCTTGACATTTTATAATTTTATCTAATTTATGATCCTAATTTCAAATCCTATTAATAAAAAGTAGAGTTAACGTGAGAAGATGAAATGAGTTAACGTGAGAAGATAAAGAGGAAAGAAGAAGGCTTTATGCAAGAGTTTTTAGGTTTGTTAAGTATAGCAACCATAAAGTGATGTGTAATTAAGTTTTGGAAACATAAAAAGTAACTACACATTAAGGTTTATGCATAATTACCTAAAATTAAAATGAAAATGATGTTTTCTGGGAAGTTTACCTTTTTTTATCTCAGAGGCCTAGAGCGGCATGAGGCACGCTTCATGGCAAGGCGTTACAGAGCGAGCACCTTTGTGAAATAACTTCACCTCATCTATCTTAGGCGATAAACCTTAAGCCATACCTCACCTTGAGCCTAGGCGCGCCTTTTAAAACATAGGTAACAAGCAATTTGGGACTGAATTATGATATTTTGTCTTGGTGGAAATGTAATTCACTAAAGTATCCAGTTTTGGCTGAAGTAGCTAAAGATGCTCTTGGCATTCAAGTGTTTACGGTTGCTTCTGAATCTGCATTTAGTACTAGTGGTCAGATCTTGGATCCCTATAGGACCTCTTTGACTGCATACATAATTGAGGCATTGATATGTACTCAACATTGGTTGAGAACATTTGTGAAGGTTGAGAGGCAAATCTAGCAATTACAACACAAATGGTAGAAGAACTTGATTTTTATGAGTCACTAGGTAAGTTCTCTTATATTTTTCTATGAATTTTGTCTTTATGTTTATTGATGAATACTAATAACTTATTTTCCTTCTGTAGATTTACGAAAACAAACCCAATCCGGTCACTAAGTTTATGCTTTACTTTATCCAAGTTGCAGGTAAATAATTTGGTCATTAAGCATGTCCAAACCTTATTTCTGTTATAACATGTCTAGTTTGTTTCAGGTGCTTGCATAATAGAACAAAGACTATCAAATTATGGAACCACTCATGCAACCTCCTTGGAACTAAAACACTACGCTTTTTCGCCTTTTCTTTTTTCTTTCTTTACGACTATTAAAATTTTTGTGTTCGATTTTCTTAAGTCAAGACTTAGCTAAGTTGTGTTATGCTTCTGTTTTATGATTTTATCAAGTCAAAGACTTATCTAAGTTGTGTTATGCTTATGTGCTAAAGTTTTCAAAATTGCCAAAACTTACTGAAATTGTCCAAATCACCAAATAAACCTAAATAAACCGACATTTGAGAAATATTATGAATAATAAACCGAACCATTTAATGTAAAAGCAAACTAAACTAATTTTTTTATACAATTCAATTCAAAAATATTCTAACCAAACCGAACAAAACAAAAATCCGAATTTTCAGACCGAATCGAACCGAACTGACCGTATGCCCATGCCTAGTACCACACTTATCTAAACTGATATGGTACCGAACCAAACTCTTACCAAGTTTGCAAAATATCCAAATAACCAAAATATGAAAGAACCAATTCAAACCCGAACCGAGTATCGAATGCCATGTCTAATCGCGTCAATGGTTGTATGGGTGGGGGACAGAGAAATGATGCCATTTTATTTATGGGCTTTAAATTGGGCTAAAGGCCCAAAAAGAGTGATAACCAATTTTGTAACTGGCGCGAGGTTTTATCAACGGAGGAGATGATCAACGGTTCGCCTTTAACGGTGGAGATGGCAGAGGAAGAGTCTCCGGCTACGGCGATTGCACTAAGAGAGCCACCAAAAATTCAACGCCTAGAAGAATCAGTAGTAAACCGAATCGCAGCGGGTGAAGTAATCCAGCGTCCAGTTTCAGCAGTGAAGGAGCTCGTCGAGAATAGCCTCGACGCCGATTCCACTTCCATAAACGTCGTTGTTAAAGACGGTGGATTGAAACTCATTCAAGTCTCCGACGACGGTCACGGAATCAGAGTACGATTCTCTACAACACCAATCTCTATTTGAATTTCAAAATTGGGAATTTTGTTTCCGTTTCTGGTGAAAATGATTAGTTGTTTCGTATTTTTAGTGTGAAGATTTGACGATATTATGCGAAAGACATACGACATCGAAGTTAACTAAGTATGAGGATTTGCTCTCACTCAGTTCAATGGGATTTAGAGGAGAGGCATTAGCTAGTATGACTTATGTAGCTCATGTTACAGTAACCACCATTACTAAAGGCCAGATTCATGGTTACAGGTTTGGAAAAATGATTTCGTTTAAGCTATGTTTTGTTCTGGTCAATGTGTGAAGACAATGTTATATTTGTGTCTGCAATTTTTGTTCTCAGAGTGTCTTATAGAGATGGTGTCATGGAAAATGAACCAAAGGCGTGTGCGGCTGTTAAAGGAACGCAGATTATGGTAAGTTAGTAGTTCAATGTTCAATTTTGGTATCAAATTGGTTGCTCAAAGAGCGGGAGAGTGACTTTCCTTAGTAACTTTCCATGTTTATGTATTTGAGTTCTGTGTTTTAGGTGGAGAATTTGTTTTATAATATGATTGCTAGAAGGAAGACACTTCAAAATTCTGCTGATGATTACGGAAAAATAGTAGACTTGCTGAGCCGGATGGCCATTCATCATAATAAAGTTAGCTTTTCTTGTCGAAAGGTTAGTCTACTTTTTTGAGGAGCAACTTTTTTTGGTAGTTTGGAACTGTGAAGTGAATGAGCTAATTCCTTTATGATTTTTTCCCACCAGCATGGAGTTGTCAAGGCTGATGTTCACTCTGTTGTGTCGTCTTCAAGGCTTGATTCAATCAGATCTGTTTATGGGGTATCAGTTGCAAAGAACTTGATGAAAGTAGAAGTTTCCTCATGTGACTCCTCTGGTTGTACTTTTGATATGGATGGTTTCATATCCAATTCGAACTATGTTGCTAAGAAGACCATATTGGTACTTTTCATTAATGGTGAGGACTTTGTTTCCTTAATAAAAATGAAAATTTATATCTGATTTATCACTACTGATATCTAGTTTTTGATTACAACAGATAGATTGGTGGAATGCTCTGCCTTAAAAAGAGCCATTGAAATTGTTTATGCTGCAACATTACCAAAAGCACCGAAACCTTTTGTCTACATGTCAATCAATTTGCCACGTGAACATGTTGATATCAATATTCACCCAACAAAGAAAGAGGTAATTTTTTCCTCCTTTTATGCTAGTTTTGAAGCCTAGTAGCTGCTCCAAATTCATGTATGTGAGTTCAACTATTTCTATGAGAAGACCATGTATTTGTTGCTTAACTTGCGTGAAAACAAATTCCTTATTTATACATAAAATAATAGATGTTTTGGTCTACTGTGCAGGTAAGCCTACTAAACCAGGAACTCATTATCGAGATGATACAGTCAGAGGTTGAATTAAAATTGAGAAACGCAAATGATACTAGGACGTTTCAAGAGCAGGTATGCTTGCAAAAGAACGTGAAGCAATATTTTTCTCTGGAGGTTAAGAACATTTGTTTAATAATAAAATTTTCCTTTTGATATGTTTCACGCTACAGAAAGTGGAATACATTCAGTCGACGTTAACATCCTTAAGAAGTGATCCGCCAGTTTCTCCGTCGCCTTCTGGTATTTTATTATTTTGCTGGATCAAATGCTATTATAGCCTAAAACCTTTCCCATTGCATGCTTTTTTGTTGTTTTTCACTTCATAAAAGCGCTTGTGCTCTTCTCATTATCTAGGACAAAAACCACAGAAAGTTCCTGTGCATAAAATGGTGAGAACGGATTCATCAGATCCAGCTGGAAGGTTACATGCCTTTCTGCAACCCAAGCCCAATCTCCCTGACAAGGTTTCTAGTTTGAGTGTAGTAAGGTGAGATCTCACTTGATACAAGATATGTAGTTTCATATAAACAAAAGTGGATTCTGTGCCACCACTCTTCAATATTTCATCTTATTTACCAAAGATGTGCACTCCTTTGATTTCCCTGAAACATGTTTTGTGCTGGTGTTTCTTTGGCTTGATATTCTTTTATTTGTTAAATATGTTACGGTTCATTATACTCCACTTGATATTATTACTGGACTTGCAGGTCTTCTGTAAGGCAAAGAAGAAACCCAAAGGAAACTGCTGATCTTTCTAGTGTTCAGGAACTTATTGCTGGAGTTGACAGCTGCTGCCATCCAGGTAACTTTCATTGCATGGTTATTCTTCTGAATATAAACTTAAACCAGTCCTCTTAACTGCTTTTTTCGAAATTGTTCTCTGTTAGGTCTGCTGGAGACTGTAAGGAATTGTACATATGTTGGAATGGCAGATGATGTTTTTGCTTTATTTCAGTATAACACCCATCTATATCTTGCAAATGTGGTGAACCTCAGGTATTATTCTTGAGATTTAATGTTTGGTGGAAAATACTCGACTATATCAATATGAAAATCCAGCAGAATTTTATGTCAGGTTTTAGCTGTATGTAACAAAAAAGCTCATACGCCATCCATCTTTTTGGATTTTGTAGCAAAGAGCTCATGTATCAGCAAACACTTCGTCGTTTTGCTCATTTTAATGCAATACAGCTTAGCGATCCAGCCCCTTTGTCAGAGTTGATATTGTTGGCTCTTAAAGAGGAGGATCTAGATCCAGGAAATGATCAAAAAGATGATCTTAAAGAAAGAATCGCTGAAGTAAGTTCTGGTTTCTGCATCGTTTTTCTGGTTTAGTTCTTTATCAACTATCCTCCTATTTAGCTTATATCCTCTACAGTAACAAGTTCCTGACGCTGTGATGTTATCTAAGGATTTGGTAAACTTGTTTCGTTTTAATATATAGATGAATACAGAACTCCTCAAGGAGAAAGCGGAAATGTTAGAGGAGTATTTTAGCGTCTACATCAATTCCAATGGAAATTTGTCACGGCTTCCTGTCATACTCGACCAGTATACACCTGATATGGATCGAGTTCCCGAATTTTTACTATGCTTGGGAAATGATGTGAGTTCCACGGATACTGTTTTTGTACAATTAATATTCGTCATTTTGCTCCTACTTAAATGCTACTGATCTGAGGAACAGTGGTTTCTGATGTTCCCCATAACATACTGTTTAGGTTGACTGGGCTGATGAGAAGACTTGCTTTCAAGGAGTTTCTGCTGCTATTGGGAACTTTTACGCTATGCATCCTCCTCTTTTGCCAAACCCATCAGGTGACGGTATTCGGTTCTATACTAAGAAAAGTGAGAGCTCTCAGGAAAATCCAGATTTAGGTATGTTACCTCCTCTAGTGACCAATATTTTCTCTTTTGGTTCCCTTCAATTGAAAAAGATGATCTAATTTTACATTGAACTGTTACAGGGGGAAACGTCCAGATGGAGGAAAATCTTGACCAAGACCTTATCTCAGATGCTGAAAACGCATGGGCACAACGTGAATGGTCAATCCAACATGTGTTGTTTCCGTCTATGAGATTGTTTTTGAAGCCACCAGCCTCCATGGTTTCAAATGGGACTTTTGTAAAGGTTACCATTTCTCTAATTACAAGGAGCTTTACATGTTACAACATTAAGTAAAATCAAATCACACAAAGATATTATTTACATTCTTTTTACTCTTTTTTTGCAGGTAGCATCCCTGGAAAAACTGTACAAGATATTCGAACGATGCTAATTGAAAATGCTGATCTCAGATGAAACTTTTGATATGAGTAGGCTACGATTTGCTATGTTTATAGACGAATGGAAACTGGAACAATTTTATGGTTAAACCAAACCGTAGTAGCATGCATGATTGACCGACCGAAACCATAATCATCAAAGTCGGCCTTTTCTGTGACTGCTTCCAACGCTCCCACTTCTGTAGCCCTGTCTCGAACTCCTGGAATGAGGTAAGGCAATGCTGCTTCTCCTTATTAGATTCGAGCTAACCAAATGTCTTTGCACCTCCTCTGGTAACTGCAGTGTGAATCGGTATAGATTCTCACCTAGTTTATCCAATGAATGTCCTGTCGAATGAGATCTAGGGTATAATATCTCAGCCGTACGCGTGCTCGACAATAACCCTGTAGATCTCGATCGTGGTATTCTATGATTTCCATTGTTGTTACCTGTCAAGCTTATGTTGTCAGGGGATTGTAGAACACCTCTCAGTACATTCCC
The DNA here is from genome assembly GCA_028015245.1 of Cardamine occulta. NCBI lineage: Eukaryota > Viridiplantae > Streptophyta > Magnoliopsida > Brassicales > Brassicaceae > Cardamine > Cardamine occulta. Next base: position 4,659,426 of record CM051393.1, read on the forward strand.
CGTTTCAAGATCCATGCTCGGATATGGAAAGCTTTCGTCAGGTTTCAGAGTCAGATTTGTACGGCAGACCGGACATGTGGACCGAGAAGAGAGCCATACGTCGATGCAATTAGCATGGAAAATGTGGCTACAAGGAGGCATCCAACGTAATGTTTCTTCATCTTCAAACTCGTTTAAACAAATTGCACATTCCACTCCGCCTTGGCCTATCTTGAGCCATTTAACCTCTGAATAAAGGAAAAGCGGAAGTGGAAAGGACTCGATGATTTCCTCGTCAACCCCACTCCTCGCTCCATTGTCCAATACTTCAACCTCTAATTCTGTAATTATTATATAAATAGCATAGAACAAGCAGCAAAAGAGCATAGCTGAGACGGATATTCCAAGCAAAATGATTCCAGCCGTAGCTCCTTTCGAGAAATTGCGGTCACTGGATTCGTACTCTTGCTGGCACGTAGCGTAAGGCAAAAAGTTGAAAAAGAAGAACGGCAATAAAACACATAATACAATCTGATGGATGAAATCTCTCGTGAAAATAGCCATGATGTGAACCGCGACCGGTGGAACACTAGCTTAATCTCTACGTTTTAGAGCGAGAGAAAGAGAAGAAGAAGACGACGAAGTCGTTATATTATACAAATTCTGATTCGTAAATGAATAAGTTCTTCCCATCACGACACCAAATATTGTATTACTACTATTGTTAGTTAGATTTGTTTTGGTCTGAATGAGTGGTTTGGATTTTTCGCCCGACGTTTTGACTTTGAAGAAGTCGTTTTCGTTCACTGTAGATGTAGAACAAGTACAAGTCCACTCATGCCTTCTCTGTTAACTTGTTGCCTAAGCAACGAGACTTTTCCGACTGTTTTGACATAATCTTGCTTGTAGACAATTGAAATTTGAAGATTAAAACAAAATAGTCAGAATGAGTCTCTTATCCTCCCATGTTTATTTGCTTGTCTCAAAGACTCAACCTAGTTTATGCTGGTTCTATAATTAGAACGATATGCTGAAAAGTTCTCGATTTTTCGACAGGTTAAGTAGCCAAGTCTAGTAGAATAAGTTAGCCATAATATTTGTATAGCTATCTATATTCGATTCAAACAAAAGATATTGTGGAATTGAAGAAACAAACCAAGAGAGTCTCTTTTCAACATTGTTATAATTGTGTTTTGGGTCAAACATTCTTTCTTAATTAAAAGTGCAGAACATTATGTTATAGTGAACAATATGTGAATGAGTTACACAACATGCATTCAAAATAATATTATAGATACTAGTAATTGGATAAGGTTGGAAGATTCAAGATTCACAATCATAAAACAAACCAAAACGTTGCGAAAATTAATAGGAATTCAAATCAAAGGCGGATAAAGGAGACGCTAAGAAAGTGAATTTAAAATCTGCTCCAACTGTCTTGATTTTCTCAAGCTCAAACATTTTTTTTACTCTTAACGTTCCTCAGAATTAATGAGTAATAATGGCTTTACCGACACTCAATCGAAAATCACCAAATTGATGCTAAAACCCTTCAAAGTAAAGCGCCATCTTTGTTTTATAAAACTGAATCTGTCTCCATGACAATCCTCTATGAACCTAGGTAGCATGAAAAATCTCTCAGAGGTGCGTTTTCCGTTTCAGAAACGTTTCGGAAACGGAAACTCTTGGAAATGCGGTGAAAACGCGTTTTCTAAAAACTATAATTTGAAAACGCGATGGAAATGCCTGTTTCTGTTTCGAAAATGCAATGAAACCTTTTTTATTTATTTGGAAACTTATTAAATAAATAATTTGGAAACATGAGATATATATGATATTTATTATTTATTTTACTTAAAAAATATCCTAACTATTTGAAGAATATAAAATATCTCATAATTATTAAAATGATAAAATTAAAATATTTTAAGAATGCTAATAAAGAGGCTGATTTAAATATTTGATTTTGATAGTTATGATCTTTTATCTCAAATTAAAGTTTAAACTACTTAATATGTGTTGGGTTCATATTGTTTCGAATATTTCTTTTAAATATGAATTTGTTGTTTCACTATATATTTTAAATTAATATATATATATATATATATATATGTATGTGTGTGTTCACGTTTCCAATACGTATCCGTTTCCTAATTATTTGAAAAAATCGTTTCCACGTTTCACTTCCGCATACTCATTTCCGGTTCTATGCAACTTAGCTGTGACCTGATCAGGTTGCTTTTTTCTTTTCAGTCGAAGAACTACAAGACTTGAGCTGTGAGTTCTAAAATGATACCGAGAATCAGAAATTATTGAACCATATCTACAAATTGCCGTCTTTGTGAAAGAATCTAGTTAGGAATAACTTGCTACATCTTGCAGGGATGACTGGTACAAGTGAAATTGTGTTCCACGTATTATCTAGATGATCCTTTCTACATTTTCTTCTACAATGTTGCGAGGAACACTGATGTAAGAGTTGAAATCCAATTAGGGACTCTAGTTCCTGAGGGTCACAAAATTTACATTTATATATATGACAATGTACAAAATGTGAAGCTTATGGAAGTGCTCGGGAGTACTTAATAAGGTATGTAGTTTTCCTTCTAAGTTTGGGATCTTTAATATCTCATTTAGTGTATGGCTGTTTTATGTGGATTTGATTAACTTATCTCTTTGTGGAAACTGTGATAGAGTCAATGATGGTTGTAAGCTGTGTTTTAGCTATTTTAAACTTCTTTTTCTACATGAGAAACCCACTTTGTATCTTTGTGAATTCTACTATGTTGAACAAAGAATTTGATTGAAAGGATAAAATTAAAGTTTATTGTCTACACGTATGTGGATCAAATTCTTTGTCCAACATAGTAGAATTCACGAAGATACAAATTGGGTTTCTCATGAGGAAAAAGGTTTAAAATTTCTAAAACATAGCTTACAACAACCATTCATTCTTGTGGTCACCATTTCGACAAAGAGATAAGTTAATCAAAATACACATAAGAGAGCCATACAATTACTGAGCAATTGTTACGTACAGAAAATAAGATTAGCTGTAACGCTAAAAACTATATTTAAGAGTTCAAACTCAGAAGGCAAACTACGTACCTTATAAAGTCCTATGAACTCCCATGCACTTCCATAAACTCCCATGCACCTTTTGCTATTTAAAAAAGAGCATGTTCTCTTCTCTGGCCAGAGCAATCCGTTAGGGCTTTACTCTTCAACGACAAGTTAAGACCAACAGTCATCAGAATTTGGAAATATACGGCTTAAACACAACTTTTATGGAGATACAAACGTAATTAAAACTTTGCGGGGGCCTACAATCCGTAAACCGCAGTTGTTATTATACACATATAAACCTTTGAATTTTCTTTTTGTAGATACTAAAAAGCCTGTATCTTTCTGAATTCATGTGTTCTTCCTAGATTCGATTCTTATGATTATTAAATTATTGTTTGATGCATTCCTTTTCTCCCTAATTTGTTGAAATGATTAGCTCATACTTTCCGACATGTGTATTTTTGATTTTCCAATGGATTTCCATCTTTCATTAATGGAAATCTTTGAATATGAATCTAGCTCTAGCGACTCATGTCTTAAAGCTTCTCTGAAGCTTTTGCATTTGAGAAAGTAATTAAGTTTGACAAAAACATTTGAAACCGGTTAAGCACAATTCGATGTAGTGGAGATTCGAGGTGTGAAGGAGGGGATTCAACTGTTTATATGATAACACCTTTTACGACGGTTTTATAGAGTCATTTTACTTGCAAATCTTGAGTCTTTTTATTAAGAACAAGATGGTTTTTAGTATTTTTATGCTTTTATAGGTTTGTACACTTGCTGGAGTCAAAATGAAGGTTCTAGAGTGGAAATGGATCAAAACTCGTCAAAAGAAGAAGAAGATAAATTGAAGAACCAATTGGTGCACATTTGTCATCGATCGGTGAAAAATACTTCAAGAACCGATCGGTGCACCGCCTTCGAACTTTCTATTTTTCTATCTCTAGGACTTCTTCTTTCTTATATAAATAGAGGGCTCGCCTCATTGTAAAAATCATTCAGATTAGAGACGAAAAACTCACTCTAAAAAGCTCTCTAAGGTGTTAAAACCTTTGTATATATTTTTATGTTTTTATTTTAAATTTAGCTTTTTATATATTTCTATTATGCATATTCATGCATATGTGAGTAGATCTGTTTATATAGATTAGGGCTTTTAAAGGGTTTTTCATGTAGTATCATGTTAGGGATTTTATGAGATTTATCATATAGTTCTTCATCATTAGATTGTTCTTATTGCTTTGTCTAATCTGATCAATTAGCCTCTGTCCTAACTCCAGCTCATCGTGGCACCAAAAGTGTTGTTGAATGGATGGATCTACCTTTGATGGGAAAAGTGTTATATTGTCAACGACAGTTGCAGTTTATACTTTATGAATATATTGGATTAGGTTCTCAATGCATGCATGATTTTCTTCCGAAAGATGACAACTATTTATAGCTTGAGAATATGTTACATAGATAGTTAGACTATATGCGCCAGCGGGATAACCTTACATCCGTAATCTAAGTTCTAGACGAGTCTTAATGCATCTCATATAATCATTACATCTATATGCATGAATCCCTGAATGAATCCTTGTAAATTAATATTTAATTCTATTTTAGGATGTTAGATACCATGAGTCACTGTAAACTCCTTTGCATCCTATCTTTATCTAAAACATCATAATTCTTCGTGTGCTCTATTGTTTTATGTGGATCGATTCCTTAAGTATTACTGTGATCCACTGTGCACTTGCAGTATATTTATAGGATTAAAAGTTATCGCACATCATTATATAGTGTAATAGTTAGCTGTGTTATATTAAAAATATAATTAACTATATACAGTTTCGTGTTATAGCGATTTTTAATTATATTATTATATTATTGTTTCAAAATTTAATGAATCCATATCTCTTATTTGCGAGTTACTTGATTTTTGCTTCTAGGATTCTTTAACATAATGTTGAATTTTAGGATGTTTACAGAAATGGCCTGATGCTACAAAGTCCAAGTTGATTCCTAACATGGATGTATATCAAGAAGAGTTTGGTGCTGTTTGTGTGACTGGATCCCACAAGAATATTGAGTCAGATGAATAGTCAGATAAATCACAATCATACTTAATCGAAAAACCCATTAAATTAATTGATTTGGTTTGTCTAATCTCACCAGCAACCTTCAAAGCTCTTTTACCATTGCTGAGCTTATTCTCAGATGCATCATCATTTTTTGGATACATGTAAGAGTTACACCAATTTGATACCGAAAGATGAGAACTTAAGAAAACTCTTGAAATCAAACACGAATCTAATGATCGATCTTCCAACATGTCTTCCAAAAACTAAAGAATCTCTCAAAATCAGATCAATCCCCAGAAACCCAGATTAACCGAGATAAAGTCTTCAAATTTCGATTCAAAATTGGAGATTCAAACCAACAACCTAATCAAAATCACTTCATCGAGAACAAAACATACTAAAATTTCCAAAAAAATCAAGAGATAATTCGAAAAATAGACAGCTCTTTTTAAAAGTATTATGCAATATAGACAGTTTACTTTAGCAAATTGGTAAGATAGACAGTTTTCACTGCTCCTCTAATACAGATCTTGTGAGATATAATTAAATAGGAAAAATGAAATGGCAAAAATGTCCTTGCAAAGAGATTCACAAAGTGTACAGACTGTAGCGTACTCTTACAGGTGTATAGAGTGTGTCGTACGCTCATGAATATACAAATTGTAAAGTGTACAAAAGTAACGATAATGTACAGAAGTAATTGTGGTGTTTTTTAGAATGTACTAATAATACAAGCCTACAAAGCATGTCATATTCTCATAGGTGTATAGAGTGTGTAGAACACTCAGTAGTCTACATAACATATTGTACACTTAATGGTGATATACATAAGTACTTGTGTTGTTTTTTTACATGTGTACATTCATATAGTATACTAAGAATGCAAGTGTATAGAGTGTGTTGTACTCATAGAAATACAATGTGTGTCGTATACTTATGAGTGTACATAGTTGACATACTCAGATGTACACCGTTCTACACTATTGGTATACCAAAGTGTATATGGTTCTAAACGTACACTTCCATAACTGTACACTACTATGTCATACATTGTTTTAAATTTAATTTGAAATATAACAAAATTAAACTCTCTAGATTCAAAAAAGTATAATAAAAAGTAAAAGTTTAATAAAAAAAATAATTTTTTCATAAAGTGTGTGCAATAAAAACAAAATAAAAAGATTGGGGAGAAAATTGTTAAAAAGAAGAAAAGGAGAGAAGGAGAAAGAAAACCATTTTTTTTTAATTCTGTTAATGGCATTTTGTTGTAATTTCATGGATTCGTAAGGAACCCGGAAACTTAAATCAGCGAATTCTTTGTTTCTGATCTGCTCATGTTTTGTTCCGTTCTTTAAGGAAAAAAATTGGGTTAAAGGGGTTTAGTTTGATAATTAAGAAATTATTAAATAATCACAAATCGAATCAGAAAATGGAAGAAAGAACTTACAAAGATTATTGGATTAAAGATAGAAGAAGGGAAAAAATCAGATTAAATTAAAAAAAAGCTTTGAAGAGTTGTTTCAGTTCTTCGCTTTTTTTCTCTGTCATCTCTTTGATTTTAAAGTGAGTATTGAGTATCCTTAGCATTAGAAGATGGTGTCTTGCATAGTTCTGCTATATTTAACTTAACTATGCATTTCTTATAGCGTTTGTAAAAATGCAAACGCTATGAACTATGCTTAGGCTAAAAAAAAATGAATGCAACTAATTTTTTTTTGCTTAAAAAGTTTTATAGCATCTATTGTAATTGCACATTCTAAAATTTAAAGACTCACCTTCTAAAATTAAAATGGGGGTAAAATAAAAAAAATACTTTCTAGAAAATATGCTTTCTAAAAATTAGGGTTTATTTAAAAAAATCTCTTTTTCTCTGAGAAACTAAAGCTACACTCTGATTCGCTCTGCGAGTCAAAGAGACGACAAAAAAAAAAACGCAACGAACTAAAACTGCTCTTCAAAGCTTTTTTTAATATAATCTTATGTTTTTCCTTCTTCTATCTTTAATCCAATAATCTTCATAAGTTCTTTCTTCCATTTTCTGATTCGAGTTGTAATTATTTGATAATTCTTAATTATCAAACTAAACCACTTTAACCCAAAATTTTCTTTAAAGGATAGAATGAATCATGAGCAGATTGGGAACGAAGAATTCGCTGATTTAAATTTCAAGGTTTGATTTTTTTCCCTTTTTCTGAAATTTGTTTGCAATCTAGAGATCTGGATCTTGAAAAAGCTGGGAAATTTGTTTCCGACTAAGAGAGTAATAGTCAGAAAATAGTCAGAAATTTCTGACTAATACAATTATTCAGGATTTTATTGGAAAAATTGGTTGGAAATATGTTGGAATTTGGTCAAAAATATGTCAAAAATATATAGCCATTATATATTAATAATTTGGTTCTTATATCAATAAGCGTGATCCCATAACCGAGGAATTTCCTGATATGGTGTCGTTTATGGAAGCAACTCATACCCGTGCTGATGGAACTTTCATCGACAAGAAAGCATAATTAGATCCGTGTATTTTTCTTTTAATTCCGGACAATTTTGTTTTTCATTTTGATTACTCTTAGAATCTTTGTATTGCTATGGCATTTGATATAATTTCTAACAACTTAAAATGTTTTTTTTGAACATTTAGTATTTTCAAATTAATAGTATAGATGATTTTATGATTTTAAGTAAGGTTTTGATACTGTCAATATTTTTATATACACCAACGCAGGAAAAAAAACTAAATAACACCTCAAAGAAGAAAGTAAATATAAGAAAGAATATTACTTGTTAAGGCTAATGTCTTTCTCGAGGCCTTGTCTTTTTTGGAGAACTTATATGCATCTCTTGATAAATCATAAACTCAGATGAAGTAGCAATTTTCACACAGAACTCGATCTAATTTAATATTTTTTAAAAGGGCTAAAGTTGAATGAATGATTTCCGCATAAACCAAAAGATATTTAAATATAATCAAAGCAAAATATATACTTACGGCTCCATATAGTGTAACTTGGCCACCAAATCCAATTGTTGCATGTAATTGTTGTTAATTTCTCATAAGAAAGAGTCGCATGTAGTAAATTTCACCTGAAAAAAGAGAAACATCAAAAATGTATGCAAAATCCTTAGAATTAAACGAAATTGTAGGGAGAGATGGAGTTAATGAGAAAAATAAGGTTTACCTACTTCGATTTTGAAAAATGAATTTAATATCTCAATTGATTATTATTTTGGATTTTACATCAAATTTTTTGTTTAGATATTTTTGTATAAATATTTTGTATCTTTTAAATTAATGGCATCCGATTTTTTTTCTATCATCAATATATGGATTCATTGTGTAAAGATATTTTAGGAAATCTATTATAGTATTAATATCATATTAATAGATTATAGAATATGGCCTTTTGTAGTTTACAAATCATTATTTAGTTTTAAATCATGATCTTAATGAATTTTTAAAAACATAATTCTTAAAATATGTTTTCTTAAAAATAATTTAATTTAACTCAATTTGAATTAATATTTTTGCAAAATTAAAAATTAATGCGATTTTTAATATTTTAAATTCTCTTTTTGTTTACATGTTACTATTTTTTATAAAGATTAGTCAAATATATAATTAGTTTATTTATTAATTAGAAAAAAATTGAATTCAATTTGAGAAGATTGCTCCATAATTTTAAATTTTACATTAGTTATTTTTGAAATTTATAACAAGATAATAAGTAAATATTTTGTTTTAAAATTAATATTAAAAATCATTGTGTTTGGTTGTTAAGATAGTATATAATTAATATTTGTAGATTATATAGAATTAACTGTAATTGTTGTTTGGATACATGAATTAGATTAAGATATAATGACATTTTTGCCATTAATGAGTTTTTTTGTTCTGCTTTCCAATGACATTATATGTAATTTTATTAGTATTTAAAGGTTACTTTTAAATCGTGTTTCTCTTTTAATAGTATAAATAGATAATGCATATTTGAATTGGTTGAAACACTATTAAAAAACAAAAATTCTTTCCGGTCTAATATTTTTTTTATTTTAATCATCAAAATGAGTTGAAGATTAGCAAAAAGATTATTCATCAAAATATGTTGAAGGATTAGTAAGAAATCTAAATCATCTGCGATAAAACCAAAATATATGATTAAATAGCCAAAAACACATACCAATGGAGGAGACTATGATGGCAATTTTTTGCGAAACCAATACTCTATTGGATAAAAGATGAAACCCGAATGAAAAATGTACCCGGCCAAGAGCTATACGATGGCGACAGAGGAACAAAGCCGCTTGCTGTGGCAAGGGCGGCTTTTTTGTTTCACAATAAGAAGTGGCTACAATCAAATATATAGCAGAAAAGTAGGGTTTTCTTGACCAACATAAAACGACTTCGTTTATATTATATATTGTAAAATATATTATTACATTTATAAGTATTTGTTGGGCTGAATTTTTGAAATATGATACTTATGTGATGGGCTTATAGAATAAGGCATTTGTTATAATTTTTTGGACTATTTTACCTTTGAACGATTTAGGCGGGAATTAGATAATGATCACTGTTTGTCAATTTTTTAAAAACCAATATCATATTTATCTTTTCTTTTGGTTCTCCCCACTGGGAAAATCCTTTTAAGGTTACATCAAGAAAACGATGAAAATAGAGTGAAAAGTAAAGTGTAAAATGATAAAGACAATGGATTATAAAATACAATAGAGAGAAATTTGATTGAAGCATAATTATAAAAATTAAACCATACACAAACCTAATCAGAAAAGGATTAGATTAGATATATATATGCATAATTATTATTTTTCATGGCAAGAGGTGAATCTAAATTATCAACTTTTAAATTGTAGATGTTTAAATCATCAACTTTTTAAAAATATCGTTTAAATGTCTAAGATTTTGTTGTCTTCATAATTAAATGTCTAACTTATGTTGACTATGCCATTTGAGACATGTTTTTAAATCAAGTGTCAAAGCACGTTTACAGAGTTAAATTATATGTTAACAGCCTCCATTTCATTAAAACGACCAATGTTTCGAAAACTATTTATCATTCGTCTTCTCTTTCTATTTTTGGTCGTTTCATCGAGATCCAACCATAATCAAAAAGTTAAAAATCTTCTCATATTAAAATTCGTCTTTGAAGAAACAGAATTTAACGAAGTCTTTTTCACCTGTAATCTCTAGAAAATTCCCATAAAATTCACTCAAATTCAGTTAGGCACATGAATTTATTCAAGCTAAAATGATTCATCAAATGACTCAAAACATATCATCATGACATGCAAGTACATAATTATACAAAAAAAAAGTTTTAAAAAGTTTAGAAACTAGCAATATATAAAAGATTATTCATTGTGAATTAAATAGGTTTGGGATAAGATTTTCAATAAAACTAGAAACTACATAATTATATAATACAGAAACCTAATCAGAAAAGGATTAGACATATCTGTGCGTTTTATTTCTTTCAAGCCAAGAACTTCAAAAAGAAAAAGAAAAATACATAATTCAAAAGGACAACATCTTTGATTAATCTAGAAAGAAAAAAGGAAATAAAATAACCGTAAAATAATAAAAAGAAGATAAAGTTCAAAATAAAATTCTAAAAAGGAAGGAATTAGGTATAAAAACCACCGACAAAAAAAACTTATATAAGAATTGTTAGCGTACCTCTTCTTTCTCATTCACATAATCATCATTCATAAACACTACTCCAAATATTCTCTCTTATACATCGATTTCAAGTTCTGCTAGTAATCTTTTTTTCTTTCATTACCTTTGTGATCTTTCTTGTTCGTATTCATGTCGACAACAAAAAAGATCTTCGGCGTCATGCTCGTGATGATAACCACCTTCACCATTCTCTTGAGCTGCTGCTCCGCTAAGGTATACAAAGTCGGAGATTCCAATGGATGGACGGCCAAAGACGGCATGTATCGCCATTGGGCCGAGGGTAAGGAGTTCCAGGTCGGAGATTCTCTCGTCTTCGAATATGATCGCAACTTCAACGACGTCACTCAAGTCTCCGGCGCTTTAGAACTTGAATATTGCGACTCTTCTTCACCTAAAGCAGTCTACAACACAGGGCACGATGTCGTAACTCTCAAGGAACCAGGGTACCACCACTTCATGAGCTCAAACCAAAGTCAATGCGTATTAGGACAGAGGCTCGACGTTCTCGTCGTCAATGTCCCGTCTCTTCCAACACCTCCACCACTACCAAGGAAGCTCCTTCCTTTTGGAAAAACCTACAAGGTCGGTGACTCTGAAGGATGGAACGTTTACGACAGTGATTTCTATAACAAGTGGAGTGAAGAGAAACAACTTCATGTTGGAGACAGTCTCCTTTTCGAATACAACAACGAAGCCAACGATGTCTTAGAAATCAGCGGTGATCTTGAATTCAAAGCATGCGACCCGACTTCTCCAGTAGCTGTACACAAGACCGGCCACGACCTCGTCAGGCTCACCGAACCAGGAGTTCATTATTTCATAAGCTCAAAGACTGGTCACTGTGAGGCTGGGCTTAAGCTTCGAGTAGTGGTCAGTGTTTCGAAGCTGTCACCTATAGACCGTCTTATAAGATGGTTACGCACTTTCAGACTCCATCATCTCTAAGCATTCAGATCAACTACTCAAGCATATGATACCTTTGTTTTCGATCGGTTTGGTTTGAGCTAATCAAGATTTTGTTTCTTTATCAGTTACGTACTAGTCAAGTAATTAAATGTAAGTCTATTTTCTTTGATGTACAGTTTTAGAATCAATTTTATTAATAAAGAAGATAAGTTACTTTAAATTTTGTAATTTAGTTTGATCTGTCATTATAATAATACATTGAATGAGCTAGTGTTTTCATCAGATGCTACATCCAAAAGCTTAAACGAATAAGGCCTAATTGACCGGGAAAAAACATGAAGATATAATTTTTAACAAGCCATTCAGCATGAGCTTCATCATTCTCACTATTTTGAATTAAATTAAGCATGCTTTTTTTTCCCATCAAATGAACTGATATTATATATATGAGTGTATATTACATTATAGTTACATTATCTCGTATATTAGAAAATAGAAACAGAGAAACAAGACGTCATCCAATGTCTCTTTGCGTTTAACACCAACTTTAGAATGATGTCTTCTTTGTCTTAAGTTTCTTGGTGACTCATTCTCTTAATTAATCCAAAGTCTCTTTGCGTTTTGTGCACTTGTCAGTCTCAAAAACTTGAGGCTCATAACATGAATCCAGTATTATTTCAGCCAACTGATTCTTGTCTTCTATTCAAATCAAATTCAAGAATGGCAGAAACTGATGAAATGGACTAGCTGCAATCAGTTTTTTTTTTTCTGGATTAAGTTGAGGAGGTTGAGAAATCGGATATGGAAAAGAGCATTTTGAGTTTTGTTGTAAAGGAGACTGATCTATATTAAAAGCATAGCTTTCTTCTTCTTCTTTTATTGAATTCTCATGAGTATCATTATGATTTATGAACAACCATCGGTGTGGGTTGCTGAGGCTGTATGAAACGAACTCGACAAAAGAAACTCGATTTGTTTTTCTGATCCTGACTCTAGCTCTTAATTATGAAAGCAACATGAGTAATAGTAGTAATTCGGTAGTTAAAAACCACTATTTCTCACAAAGCTCTGGCTAGCCAATAACAAAAAATAAACAAAATAAAAGAGTAGGAAAAATAATAGAAAATGCATATCATCATGCATGGCATTGCTTCCAAATTTTTTTCCACAACCAGCTAATGACTGGATCAGCTGCTTAAAATATTTTCATTTATTTTAATTAGTCATATTGGAAATAAAATCACAAAAGTTAAACACACTCTAACTTCGGTTTGGCACATGGATTTTTTCAAGCTAAAAGTATTTATCAAACGACTCAGACATATCATCGTGGCATGCAAGTGAATAATTACACAAAAAGAATTTTTCTAAGTTAATAAACTAATAATTAATATATAAGAGTTTTTTATCAAGAAAATCTTTATCAAAAACTAATGTAGGAGATTCATTGTGAAAATAGGACTAGGATAAGATTTTCAATGAAATTATAAACCAAAAAATTAAACCATACACAAACCTAATCAGAAAAGGATTAGATTAGAGATATCTATGCATAATTATTATTTTTCATGGCAAGAGGTGAATCTAAATTATCAACTTTTAAATTGTGGATGTTTAAATCATCAACTTTTTAAAAATGTCGTTTAGATGTCTAAGATTTTGTTGCCTTCATAATTAAATGTCTAACTTATGTTGACTATGCCATTTGAGACATGATTTTAAATCAAGTGTCAAAGCACGTTTACAGAGTTAAATTATATGTTAACTGCCTCCATTTCATTAAAACGACCAATGTTTCGAAAACTATTTATCATTCGTCTTCTCTTTCTATTTCTGGTCGCTTCATCGAGATCCAACCATAATCAAGAAGTTAAAAATCTTCTCATATTAAAATTCGTCTTTGAAGAAACAAAATCCAACGAAGTCTTTTTCACCTGTAATCTCTGGAGAATTCTCATGGAATTTCCGCCGTGAGACACAGTTTCCACTCTTCTCCCTCGACATGTGATGGCCACCCTCCGAACTATCGTCGATTTGAGCCACAAAGCTAGATCGAGCAAGCTTTCACGGTTAACCATCGGTCGGTCTAACCCAAGCTTTCTCTGCCATCCCAAACGGATTCCACCAGATTTAACACAACAAATGAAACTTCTGCTTCCGCTTCCACCTACGCCGGCCACCGCTCCACCTCGGTCGATGGTTCCTCCATGACCCAGTAAACAGTGGCTAGGTTAGAGAGCTTTGGTCCCCTTCTCCATCCTCAAGCACCAAAACCACCAACCACCGCCGTGGTTTTGTCCACAACAACCCTGATGCAGTGGAAAACACCAACGATCCTCTCCACTAAGCCGCAAGGAAGAAGAAACAGAGCAGAAACTGTGCTAGAGGAGCCACCAATACCGATCTACGTGAGAAATAATGGTGGTGGCGATAGCGTTTTGAGTTTTGTCGAGAGTTCTTACACTTGATGTTTGTCAAATTTGTCGAGAGAGTTCTTACACTTGATGTTTGTCAAATTTGTCGAGAGAGTTCTTACACTTAATGTTTGTCAAATTTGTTCTCTTCTCTTTAGGTTAATCCACACAATTTGTGTCAAATTGTTTCTCTTCTATCTCAAGAAGAATCTTTCTCTCATTTTTCTATTTGAACAATATTTATTTGAAATAACTATACTACTATATTTTAAAATTCTATATACGCACAAGTATATATATATAAATATAGTTATTATATTTAAAGTATTTATATCCACAAAATAATATACCATAGTTTACACATAGATAAACTATATAAAAATTAATAATTCCTTATATCCGAAGTAAGAAATCTAAGAAAAATGAACAGTAGCTCATAGTGGACCAGCTTAAATGATTTAAATCATCTCTTGGAGAAGACGTGGCAACAAAAGATGCATTTCTTTTTTACCACTTTGAACTTAGATAAGTATCTGAAAGATGATGCACCGGTTCTCCCACTAGGGGATACCGATCCGCTGGTTCTCGCCAGTGTAGATGCGTTGACCCATTTGGACTTTCTATGCAAGGGCTAGATTCTAAGCCGCTTGATAGTCCTGTTGCATGCTGTATATAGTTAGGGCAGATCTCTATAAGGATCTTTTGGGGTGCCTTGGAGAAGAAATATAAGTCTGAGGACGAAGGCTAATCTAAACTTCGCTACGGTGAAGTTTCTAAACTATAAAATGGTGGATGATGTTAAGTTCTATGGGTTTCAAGTCAAAACCAATTAGCAATAAGTGGATTGGTCTATTTCTCTTATATACTAGTGCTAATCTCTTTATATATCCGATGTAAGATTCTAACACGTCCTTCGAGATGATGGCTCTTATCAGTCCATCTCAAACCGAATTCCACTTGTGGACTGGTATTAAGCCCTTCTTGGGTAATCCTACTTGGGTCAACAAACGAGACTCTGATACCATGTTAAGTTTTATGGACTTCCAATTTAAAACCAACTGAAAATGAGTGGATTACTCTATATCCCTTATATAATAGTGGTAGTACCTTTATATATCCGATGTGGAATTCTAACTTATTCAAAACCTATCATCGAACAAGTGGAAGCGCTGCAATTGCTTACGCATGAGATAGCGGCTGAGGGGATGTCAATTTGTGAAATTTTCACGGTCAATTGTTTCATTGAGAAACTTCCTCCCGGTTGGTTGGACTTCAAAAAACTATCTCACACACAAGAAAAAAAAAACAATTTCCCTCGAGGATTTGATTGTCAAGTTGCAGGTTGAATCTAGAAACCGCAATGCTGATGTTGCTTTGATTCGCGAGAATCATGTGAACGTGGCTGAGCATGAGAACAAGGGAAAGAACAAGATTCCTTCCAAAGCCTCCTCAAGCTTCAGGAAGCAAAATGTTCCTAAGAAGTTCTCTGGAAAGTGTCACAAGTGTGCCAAGTTGGGTCAAAAGGCTAACACACTTGTCGTTGCAAGGATGGCTCAGGCAAAGACAATGAGGAGTCTCAAGCGAATTTGAATGAAGAAGATATGTGCGCTATAGTCACATGTTTAGGACATATCAGAAATGCCAGGGTGAAGAGCGGATGTTAATGGTTAACACTGGCTCGTCCAAGATTGAAGGTTATGGAAAAGTTGTGCTACAGATGACGTCGGGGCATGAGATCACTCTCCTAAATGTGAAGTATGTGCCAGACATGAGGAAGAATTTGATTTCCGGTACGATTATGAGCAAGGCCAGTTTTGCTATCACTTACGAGTCTGACAAGCTTGTGCTCAAGAAATTCGGGTTGTACTTGAGAAAGGGGCATTTTAAGGATGGGCTAGTCAAGATGAATGTAGTGACGGTCTTTCCGAAATAAATTTTAAACGATGTTTCAATAATAAGAAAACCCCAGTTTCAACGGATTGTTTGAATCATAATTTTATCAAAATATTAATTGATATGTTTTTTTTTAGTAATGTTAAAGAATGCAGTGGAAAATATTGTGAAAAAGGATCGATTAGCTCTCTCGAGCAACGAGCTTTGCTACCATTCAGACAAGTACCATAGAGATATTTTCGGTGAGCACATACATTTCAAAGACAGTGCGGATCTTCTCATGGTTGTGTTTAAGTATGTCTGAGGAGTTTCTTCGCACATGAACCTCAAAAACTAACAAAACTTTCATGTATTTAAGGACCCAAATAATTAAAAGAAATTTTTTTAACATATATTTAGGAATCTATATTTAAAATACTGAACATGGAGCATCTTTGTTTTTGTTATTTTTTAGTTGGCCCTATTCATATCAATATATATAGGAGGAACCTTTTATGTGACGATTATGTGTGTCAATACATGCAAATGAATTACAATATATTTGTTGTTGTTGTCAAATTGTAAATATCATTAAGGAATGAATGTGAGGTTTTACAAGAGTAGCTTGATCTAATTTTTGAAGCCTTGCCAAAAAAAAAAAATTAAAAAAAGGAAAAAAAATGGTGTTAAGGAAAGAGAGGTTTCCTCACTGGATCAAAGGATCAACAAATCTCAAGAGTGTTGTCTCTGTCTTTGTGCCGTTATTGTATTGCGGATCTCTCTGTCGATTTCTTTGAAGATGGCCGATGGAGGGGTAACTTTTAGGTTGTGCAATACATTATTCCTCTGCTTCCAGATGTGGTATATTGCCGATTGGGCAGTGAGTCTTCAGAGAAGCTTTGGTGAGGTGTATGTCCGGAGATGGATCCACGTAAGAAGAGCTGTCCAAGTGTAGAAGATACAGATGGGGAGCCTTAATCTTTGCTGAATCTTAACCCAAATTTCCTGGCTGTAAGCGCAGCGAAGCAAGAGGTGATCTCTTAATTTCATCATGAACAAGTTACAATACATACGAATAAATTATGCGAAATGAGTTACAATACATGCAATACATGCATTCGAAATAATATTATAGAGACCAATAATTGGGTAAGGTCGGAAGATTCAAGATTCACAACCATAAAACAAACCAAAAAAGTTATGAAAATTAATCGGAATTCAAATCAAAGGTGGATAAAGGAAAAGCTAGGAAAGTGAATTTAAAATCTACTCATATCTCACATTTTCTTGAGTTTTACAACTTCGTCTTTCAACTCTTCTAAATTTCCATTTTTTTCTCATCGTAGGTTCTTGGTAAATTTCTTCGCGCCACCGTGTTTGGCAATAAACAAGTGCAATGACTCTTGCACGTTCCCAGTTGTTAATATTTTAGGTTTTTTTTTAGTTTTAATTAAGTTGGATTGTTTATTCGAACAAAAGTCCAAACTCATTAAACTAATTTAATGGAATCTAAATGAGATTGGTTAGGTTTGAGATATAATTTAATTACTAGAAATTTAGAACCGATCAAACTGAACAAAAGAGTCGAAATGTCCATATGTAAACGTGCTATTCAGAATTACATATGACATGGTGCTTTGATATATTGTCTTTATGTATGTACTAATAAAATATCATAATAAGAAAATGATATCAAAGAGCAAATGATATGATACATAGTATAAAGAATGATGTTGAATGTTTACCAAAAATAAAAAAGAATCATGTAACAAAAATTCTTATATATTCATATACATATACAAACCCGATATATGATATATAGATGAAATATCTTTAGGAATTCCTTAAACTGATCAATATATATTTATATATATACTAATTTGTAATCGAGTATGTACAATATGGAATGAAAATCTTGACCAGATGCTGAAAACGCATGGGCACAACGTGAATGGTCAATCCATCATGTGTTGTTTCCGTTTATGAGATTGTTCTTGAAGCCACCAGCCTCCATGGCTTCAAATGGGACTTTTATAAAAGTTTCCATATTTCTCTTATTACAAGAAGAAGCTTTACATGTACAACATTAAGTAAAATCCAAATCACACAAAGATATTAATTACATTCTTTTTACTCTTTTTTGCAGGTAGCATCCCTGGAAAAACTGTAAAAGATATTCGAACGATGTTGAAACTTTTGATATGAGTAAGCTCCAAATTTCTATGTTTACAGACTTCGAATGAAAACTGGAACCATTTTATTGTTAAACAAAACCGTAGTAGCATGCATGACTGACCGAAACCATAATCATCAAACTCTACCTTTTCTGTGACTGCTTCCAACGCTCCCACTTCTGTAGCCCTGTCTTGAACTCCTGGCGTGAGGTAAGGCCATGTGGCTTCTCCTTATTAGATTTGAGCTAACCAAATGTCTTTGCACCTCCTCTGGTAACTGCAATGTGAATCGGTCTAGATTCTCACCTAGTTGATCCAATGAATGTCCAGTCGAATGAGATCTATGGTAGAATATCTCAGCCATATGCCCACTCGACAATAACCCTATAGATCTCGATCGTGGTATTCTATAATTCTCATTGTTGTTACCTGTCAAGCTTATGTTGTCAGGGGATTTTAGAACACCTCTCAGTACATTCCCCGTTTCAAGATCCATGCTCGGATATGGAAAGCTCTCGCCAGGATTCAGAGTCAGATTTGTACGGCAGACCGGGCATGTAGACCAAGAAGAGAGCCACACATCGATGCAATTAGCATGAAAAGTGTGGCTACAAGGAGGCATCCAACGTAGTGTTTCTTCATCTTCAAACTCATTTAGACAAATTGCACATTCCACTCCGCCTTGGCCTATCTTGAGCCCTTTAACCTCTGAATAAAGGAAAAGCGGAAAGGACTCGATGATTTCCTCGTCAACCCCACTCCTCGCTCCACTGTCCAATACTTCATGGCCAACTGCCTCAATCGCTACTCTATAACCTGTATAGAACAAGCAGCAAAAGAGCATACTTGATATGAACACCCGAAGCGAAATGATTCCAATTGTCGTTGAGACATTGGTTAATCCATTGCGATCTCCGGATTCTGACTCTTGCTGGTAGGTTACAAAAGGCAAGAAGCGGAAAAGGAAGAGTGGCAATAAAACATATAATACCATCCGATGGGATAAAATCTCTCGTGAAGAAGAAGAAGAAGAAGAAGAAGAAGAAGAAGAAGAAGAAGAAGAAGAAGAAGAAGAAGAAGAAGAAGAAGAAGAAGAAGAAGAAGAAGAAGAAGAAGAAGAAGAAGAAGAAGAAGAAGAAGAAGAAGAAGAAGAAGAAGAAGAAGAAGAAGAAGAAGAAGAAGAAGAAGAAGAAGAAGAAGAAGAAGAAGAAGAAGAAGAAGAAGAAGAAGAAGAAGAAGAAGAAGAAGAAGAAGAAGAAGAAGAAGAAGAAGAAGAAGAAGAAGAAGAAGAAGAAGAAGAAGAAGGAAGAAGAAGAAGAAGAAGAAGAGGAAGAAGAAGAAGAAGAAGAAGAAGAAGAAGAAGAAGAAGAAGAGGAGAAGAAAGAGGAGGAAGAAGAGAAGAAGAAAGAAGAAGAAGAAGAAGAAAGAAGAAGAAGAAGAAAGAAGAAGAAAGAAGAAGAAAGAAGAAGAAAGAAGAAGAAGAAAGAAGAAGAAAGAAGAATAAAAAAGAATAAAGAAGAAGAAGAAGAAGAAGAAGAAATAAATAAAGAAGAAGAAGAAGAAGAAGAAGAAGAAGAAGAAATAAAAAATAAAAAATAAATAAATAAGAAGAAGAAGAAGAAATAGAAGAAGAAATAAAAGAAGAAGAAGAAGAAGAAGAAATAAATAAAGAAGAATAAATAAAGAAGAAGAAGAAGAATAAAGAAGAAGAAGAAGAAGAAATAAATAAAGAAGAAGAAGAAATAAATAAAGAATAAATAAATAAAGAAGAAGAATAAAGAAGAAGAAGAAATAAATAAAGAAGAAGAAGAAGAAGAAGAATAAAGAAGAATAAAGAAAGAAGAAGAAGAAGAAGAAGAAGAAGAAGAAGAAGAATAAATAAAGAAGAAATAGAAGAAGAAGAAGAAGAAGAAGAAAGAAGAAGAAGAAGAAAAAAAGGAAGAAAAAAAGAAGAAGAAGAAGAAGAAGAAGAAGAAGAAGAAGAAGAAGAAGAAGAAGAAGAAGAAGAAGAAGAAGAAGAAGAAGAAGAAGAAGAAGAAGAAGAAGAAGAAGAAGAAGAAGAAGAAGAAGAAGAAGAAGAAGAAGAAGAAGAAGAAGAAGAAGAAGAAGAAGAAGAAGAAGAAGAAGAAGAAGAAGAAGAAGAAGAAGAAGAAGAAGAAGAAGAAGAAGAAGAAGAAGAAGAAGAAGAAGAAGAAGAAGAGGTCTTCATAATAATATAGAGATTCTGATTCTGAAGAAGTCTTGATAATATGGGATAGAGATTCTGATTCGTAGTTCAACAAGATCTTCCCGGCAACGACACCAAATATTGTATTACTACTAGTGTTAGTTAGATTTGTTTTGGGATTGGTTTGGCTTTTTCTTCAGACATTTTGACTTTGAAGAAGTCTTTACGTTCATTGTAAACGTATAGAACAAGTCCTCTCATGCTCTCTCTGTTTACTTGTTGCCTACGCAACGAGACTTTTCCGACAAAACTATACAGTTGAAATTGAAAAAAAAAAACAAAAACAGTTAGGATGACTGACTATCTTATCCATTTCCATCATGTTTCAAACTAGTTAAGGGGCTGATTGATTGCAAGCTTTGAGAACTTTAAGCAATTTTAAAGTTTTCGCTGTTATTTTACAACTAATCACACTTTAAAAACTTTTTATAAGTTTAAAAATCTAACTGCTCTTTTTTAAAGCCCTTTAGAAAGTTTTACAGTTACGTAACAAGTGACTTTTTTTTTGTTTTATTATTTAATTAAATAATTTAAAATAAATAATAATTACAGCTAATTAATAAATTTATGTTGAAGTTTTGATCGTAAATCATACATCCAATTGATAAACAGAAATTCGCTCATAAAAAAAAAATTATTCAAAATAATTTATTATTTCTTATTCAAATACTTTATTATTTATTATTCAAAATAAATAATAAAATTATGACTAATTAGCATGTAATTATCAATGAATTACCGTTATTAGCCTGTAATAATATATCAAGAGATTAGTTTTAGAGAATACATGAAAGTT